>JAFJYI010000001.1:2720000-3970000 GCA_019022655.1 Acacia acuminata
ACGTAACCACATAGATACACAAACACACTCATATACTCACACAGTCCAAATCCATATCCATCTTCTTTTCAATGGAGGGATCTGGAGAGAACTGGCCGTACTATCAACAGGTAGTGTAATTAATTGTATTATTAGTTTTCCATTTCGATGCTTTTGATGATGATATGTTTTTTATTTTCTATTTTTGGAAGTGGTCGATTGATTTTATTAACGAAGAGAGGTTGATGATGAATTGTAGATGGACTTTAACACGAATCTGGAGAAAGCAATTGAGCATCTGAGCTATTTGAAGGAGAGTGTGAGAGAGCTGGAGGAGAAGCAGAGCAACAATACGAGTGGGAAGAAGGCGGCGGCGGCGGCGGCACGGGGTTATAACAGCAACTATTATGATGACGGCGCGTCTTCATCGTCGCGGTGCTGTGAGGCGGGCGCGGAGGAGTGGTGCGAGACGTCGCTGCCGGAGGTGAAGGCTAGGTTTTCGGAGAATGAGGTGTTGATCATAATTCACTGTGAGAAGCAGAACGGAATTATGAACAAGATATTGGCTCAGGTTGAAAATCTTCATCTCTCTGTCATAAGTAGCTGTGTCTTGCCTTTTGGGAAATTCAATCTTGACATCACCATCGTTGCTCAGGTAAAACTCATTAGTAATAATCAAGGTTCTTAACGCCATTAAACTGGTCGGTACTGAGTGAAGGGTCAAACGGGCCAAACTGATTAGAAATCTGAGAAATTGATTTCAGGTTATTAATATGAAATTTTAGAAGAAAAAATTTAAAAAAAAAAATCGATTAAAAAGTCAATTTCTTTAAGCTCGGATTAAACTAATTTATCAACAGGTGTTCACTGATTTTTAGGTCAAACCGACTGGTCAGATCTAGGTTTCAAAACCCACACACTGTGTCACTATGTATGAAAGAGAAATCAAAGGCTCTCTGCCTTGCCGAAATGAAATGTTTTTATTTTTCTCCATCATTAATATGTATACACACACAGATATATATATATATATATATATATATATATATATATATATATATTTAAAGATTAGTGATTCTTATATTTTCCCTATTTATCTATTCTACTTGCCCGTTCGCCTAAAGTAGGGTATATTTTGAAAGAAATTATTTCAAGCATATTTATTATTTTAAACCAATTTTAATCATTTTCTTAAAATAATTCGATTATTAGGCTCTTATACATCAGATTGGAGGGAGTACACTCTTTCACACACACTAGTAGTGCAACTAATAATCATACTTATTAAGAAAATACTCTTGTCTAATGCTAATGCTTTTTAATGCCCTTTATAATACATCAATTTTCTAAATATTCTTTTTTTTTTTTTTTTTTTTTATCATTAGATTTTATATATAATGAGTCACATCTTGATATTATGTGTATCAAATGGTGTGATTTTAAATTTATTTTTACAATTTTTGTAAGAAAAATAAAAATGCACATTTTTAGAGTTTTATTTTTAAAAAAAATTAAAAAGATTTAAAACTATGGATGTCTTTGAGATATCAATATGTCATAGTCATTTATTTAATATTTGAGAGGAGCATGTTAGAAACTCCAAACCCCCGAATTTTAAATATGAATATTTGTGTTTTGCAGATGCGGGAGGAATTCAACTCGACAGTGAGTGACATAGTTAAAAGCCTGAGACAAGTTATCTCCAAGTAATTATTATGGAATCAGAGAGATCATATATATATATATACAGTGGCGGAGCCAGGATTTGGAGTTTATAGGTGCACAATTAGTTTAAGGGTTCGGGAGTTCGAGGGTAGCGCCCCCGAAAATTTTTTTTAAAGGAAAGTTTTAAATGAATGCATTTTCTAGAAGGAAAAAAGTTTGACAAGATTAAAGAATATGTTGCAACCTATAAGAAAGCGAGAAAAAGGAAGCAAACCAAAATGCTAGCTTCGGCTTCAATTCATCATAAACGAAAATCACAAATTGGGGTATTACCTTCGGATATTCATTTACATCGGTCTTTCATCTCGCTTAGCCTTGAGTCAGATCAACCTCCAAAAAGATTCGAGAGGATAAAGTTATTTCTTGAAGTAAATCAATGCAAAAGAAAGCGAGAAAAAGGAAGCTGTGTCATGCCAAGAACAATGAGAACACAAATGCATTAACATAGAAAAATAATAATCAAGAATTAACTAACCTTTACATAGAAGAATTACAAAACCATTCTTCGATTCTTCATTCCTTGAAAATATTTCATTATATCCTCATCATCAATCGTATCAAACATATCACGTTCAACAAAAGTTAACATGCACGAGTTAAACCAATCATCACTTATCCGATTGCGTAACTTATTCTTAACAAAAGTCATTGCGAGAAAAAAAAACCCGCTCAACACCTGGAGTTCTCTTGGTAGAATGAGTGCCAACTTTATCAACAAATAGACTAGTGGATAAACAATATCCTTTCTCTTCTCAACCATCTTCAAAGCAAGGTCGAAATTGTTTGCAAATTGACAAAATCGAGAATCGGCCCTCACATCAACAATAAAATTATCGAGACTTGAAGACGGAAAGGAATATTTGTAAATTCATCAAACTTCGAAGGATAGAATCTAGCAAACTCAGTCAACTTTTCATTGTTAAAATTAGCAAATGAATCACGAGGATCAAGAAAACTCAAACACTCAAGCAACTTGATATTGACGTTATCAAATCGATCATTCAACTCTTGAACCTGAGTATCTATCACTGTATTAAATAACTCCACCTTAAAGTAGTGGAGGAATGTGAATGATTCTAATCTCCGTCTCGATCTCCCTTTATGACAATAATCATCATTCATATTTGGGATGTCAATATCATATTTATTGGCAAAAATGTTTGTTTCTTGAAGCAATTTATCAAAACCATTATCCCTCACCTCTTGTAAACGAGACTTGACTACCTTCACTAAACCAATTGCATTTAAAAGGTCTTGATCTTTTCTTTGCAGTGCTTGTGACAACTTATAAGAAATCCCCAAGATCAATTTCATAAGATGCAACAAGAATGCAAATTCAAAATCCTCCATGACATACAAAATGCAACCTGCATCGGTTCTTGCAGCATCATTTTTTGGATTGTCTTCAATAACTTTCATCAAGGAAATGATTGGAGAAAATAAGGAGATAACACTTGTAACCGTACCAAAATGGGAACCCCAACGAGTGTCTCCTGGTCGCTTTAAGGTTGTCTCTTGATTTAAACCTTTTCCAGTTGGTATTTCACCACTAGCAATTCTTTCAACTATTTGCTTCTAGTGATTTATTTGAAGAATTTCTTTCCGCTTGCATGAACCCCCAAAACGGTAGTCATCTTTTGAAGCATGTCAAAAAATTCTTGAATCTTCTTGTGATGTTTTGCAACCTTCACAAGTGCCAATTGTAATCGATGAGCAAAACAATGAATGTAGAATGCGGATGTGTTGTCCGCCAAAATCAAACTCTTAAGCCCTTTAAATTCACCCGCATATTACTAGCACCATCATAGCCTTGCCCGCGACATTTAGACAAACTTAAACCAAGTTTAGAAAATAGGTCATCAATCGCTGCTTTTAGTGATTGTGCAGTCGTATCTGAAACATGAATTATGCCAATAAATCGCTCAACAATGGACCCTTTTTTGTTTACATACCAAAGTACAACCACCATTTGTTCTTTGACTGCAACATCACGAGCTTCATCAACTAGCAAGGAAAAATAACCATCATCGAGATTACTAATTATTGCTTTAACAGTCAAATCAGCACAAGCTTGGGAAAGATCTTTCTGAATCATTGGTGAAGTCAATTTGTTATTATCGGGGGCATTTTCCAAGACCACATCACTCATTTCTTTATTTGGCTCAGAATAAAACTTTAGAAGTTCAAGGAATAAACCTTGTTGATTTGAACTTGCAGATTCATCATGTCCCCGAAAAGGCTGACCATTGCGTAGTAGGAATCTAATGCATTTTAAAGAAGTTTTCAGCCTAATACGATAATCAATTTTTGTTGTTCAGAAATATTTGACAAGGCAACTTCAATATGTTGCTTTTGCTTCATCAAATCTTGACCAGTTTGATAACATCTATTGTGAATACTCTTATGATCTCCAACATAAGCTTTGATTCTATCCTTCTTCTCGCCAATTTTTGAAACCCCACGACAAATGCTTCTCGCGTAGAACCACTACCTCCAACCTCCATAGCAAATAGATAACAATACAAGCAAAAACATGCATCTTTTGATATACTATACTCCAACCAAGAACCAAATTCTTCATACCACTTAGAATTAAATCTACGCATTTTTCCATACATTCCCATTTGAGGGAATGGTTTAAGAATTGGTTGAGTTGGCCCCTTGAGCAAATAAGCTCTCCGAATATTCTCTCTTTCTATAGGATTTGATGTCAATGAATAAATTGGAGGTCGTTCTCCTGGATCTGCTTCAAGATTTTCTATATTAACTTTTGCTTGAGGTGGTGATTGAAAACTTTGAAATTGAGATGGTTGTACTGGTTGATAAGATTCTTGGATAGTTGGAACTAAAATACTATTTGAAGCTTCCTCACTTTGAGGTTCGGGTTCTCTATTTGTGGGTTTTAGACGTTTGAAATAAGATTGTATCTTTGACATTTTTAAAAACAAAACAGTAAAAAAGTTGAAACAAAAAATAAACAAGGAAATAAGACAACAAGGAACATTCTATTTATATACCTCACTAGGGGCACATTCAAGTGACAAGAGATTGAAATGTGCTAAAGCAAGAGAATCCAAAATGATCACAACAAGGTTGAGAGAAAGTGGGAGTGAGAAGCAGCATATATGAAATGATAGCATAGGGGAACATGTCCTGTTTTAAATTTACATGGAAATAAGCTAACAATATGTTTTATTTCTCCTATCATCACTAACCCCTACCCCAGCAAACTCAGCTAACATTATTAAACTAAAATTACTTGTTCTTATTGTAAGAAATTTTTCACTTCAAACAATGATGGAGTCAAACGAGTGAATGTGAAAGTTATAAGACATCATGTCAATTATTACATATAGAAGTAACCATGAAAGCTATACAATTAAAGTAATATGTATATGTTCCTAAATAAACACGCCCTAAACATGAAACAGTGACTCATCACTGAAAGAGAGAGGCTGTGATAATTTGAAACAATGACACAATTATTACATTTAGGTTTCTTGGTTTACAAACAAAAGTATCAGGAGTTGATATAAAACACAAGTATTACATTTAGGTTTCTTGGTTTACGAGATAAAAGTATCGGGAGTTGGAAAACTAAACATATGATGCAATTTGCATACAACGATTTTTTCTTTTCTCCCATCTCGTATATACATTTTCCTTTCGTAACCAAATCAAATATCTACTCAAGCTCACAACTATCCCACAACAATCAGAATATCAAAGGAGTTAGATAGATACCTGGCACCCCAAAAAATAAATAAATGAATAAATAAATTTGAATTAATGAAGAAGAACAGAGTTAGAGAGAAGATTACATTGGAGAAAGTTTAGCAACAACTTTCTCACCAACTTTGAAACCTTTGACTTGTGGTCCAAATGCTACTATCTCTCCAGCTATATCAGTACCTGTTTCCAACGCAAAAAATAAAATAAAATGAAAAAAAAAATCGGATGTACAATGTATCCCATAATTTTAGAGGAACACACCGAACAAAGTAACTGATAGATAAAACCCATGATTAACATAGCAAATAAACACACAAAGTAAGTAGCATGATGCAGCCAACAAAACCTGTTTAGAATTGTGGGCTATGCAGTCATCCTAAGGTATTTTATTTAGCACTCTAAGTTCAGTTAAAGAGGTGTTGCATATTAATGCTAGGGTCTTCCGAAAGTTATTTACTTATGGCTCGCATAAGCGGTTTTGACACAATAAAGCAAGATGTGTGCTATGTCTATAATAAGATTCGCTTCGAACTCGCTCTCTTTCCCTCGACCATCGATCAAGCTCAACCTATTGTTTTAGTGAGACAACCATTAAAAAAAAAACAAAAAGGAAAAAAGTCATTCAGATAACATCCTCCTGCATTATAATATACTTGGTCAGTAAACTAGTAAAACCAATTAGATTTTCCAAATTAAGCAGTAGATTCCATTTTTGGTGTTTTTGGAGAGATTTTGACTCTAGCAAAGTACCGAGTGCATAAATTTTCAGTAATTGTAAATTGACCGTTTGTTCCTCTCAACTTACTTTCAACATTCTTTATCAATCTCAACCTACTGGCGTACAGAGTATTCAATTTTTGGGGATTGGGGGTTCCAAAAAATGGAATTGGGGCAATGGGAAGAGGGAATTTGATTCTGATTTTGGAGGAAAAGGAACAAGTCTAGGCTATATATTACATTTACAGGATAGGAAAGACACAGATCTACAAAAATCAGTAAAATCAAAGTAGAAAAGGAGAGATAAACCGCAATCCCTCGTCGCTCGATCTGGTTCGAAATCGCCGGAGTTGGAGGAAGCAGGAAGAAACAGAGGTGGACCGTCGTCCGTGGATGAAGAACCGGAGTTGGAGCCTGCGAAGCCTCGGAGGAAGGAAGAGCGCTGGACGAACAGGCGGAAGGAAGAGAGCTGGACGAACACTCAGTCGGGAGAGACTCACGGGTCGGGAGAGATGAGGAGGATAGGTCACGTTGCCTTTTTTCATTTAATTTAAAAAAAAAAACCTCAGATTTTTACGTCTGCACGTGCGGTCGTTTGCCCTTGTGTAGCTCCGCCTATATATATATATATATATATATATATATATGTATATGTATATGTATATGTATGTGGAATGGTAAGTTGAAGAATTAAAGATGGCCTTGAGAGGAAGTGTTATAGAAAATTACTCATTTACTATGGATTTGCTTGTCTCATCCATGTATTTAATTTTTTTTTTTTATATTTCAGACCACAACTTTCAAATATTTTTAATTAATTTCCCATTTAGGTGTAGTTTAATTGATTTTCATCCTGCTCTAATGTCTTCATACAAGGTTTGCCTATGATTTTTTAGTTTTTTTAAAGTACTTGTTATTTTTAATATAATATGGAGATTAAAGAATCTAAATAAATTATTTAATTATAATATATATTACATAACCTCTTTAAAATATTTATGTGTATCATTAAATTTATAAATCATTTTATAAATCAAATAAATTAAATTTTTTTAAAAAATAATAAATATAAAGACATGAGATAAAAAAGGTTGTTTTATTTTTGGAAACTGACTAATCCAAATTGAGAGAGAGTTTAAATCCATATTAATGCTGCCGACAATGATGACCAAATCAGATTCACATACTAAAAAAGAGGCAATCTAACTAGAGATATTTTAAGGGAAGGAGATGACCCGAAGTCCGAATCTAGGGCAGTGAGTGGTCCTATGGCAATCATTCTAGACCTGGCATGAAACCTAGGACACTGAGTGGTCCTATAACAGTAAAGGAACATGACCAATATGGTCCTTCTCACAATGAAGCTCAATATTATGACCTGGCATGAAAGGGACTTGAGCAATATGGTCCTTAGGTCCTCCTTAGTCCTTACAATAAATCTGAATAAAGATTTCTTCTAACCGCGTGGTCGATGTGGACCATAAAAATTTGGGAAAATCTATAGGGGTCTTTTTTGAAAAAAAAAAATCCTAAAAAGGACCCCAAAAAGATTTTTTCTCTAAAAAAGGCCATTAAATGCATTTTCCCTAAAAACTTCTCAAGAAGACAAACGTGCTATTTTTAATATAAAAATTAAATAACTAATTTAAAGATATTAAAAAAATTAACATAATAATGTGAATTAAGACTTTATATTTATGGTCAAAAATAAATTTTTTACCTCTTAATTTGTGTTTAGCTAAATTTAAGAAAGTGTTTGAGGCCAAAACCTTGATTTGGAAAAAAAAAAAAAAAATTGCTAAATAGTACTTTATAAAAGACGACTTTTATTATATACATATACATAAATTGGGCCCATTTGGGATAGTTTCAAAAACTCAAATAAGTCCATCAAAAGCCCATTGAAAGTATATGTTAGATTACTGATTGTTTAGCATAGCTTCAGACCTTAAAGTCATTTTTTTTTTTTTTTTTTTTTTTTTTGTGAATCACATCTCCTTGCTTCAGACCTTAAAGCTATTTCTGTCACCGTTATCCTAAACACAAATCACATCAGAAAAAGTTCATCAAAAAAAAAAAAATCCATCAAAAATAGTTCAACAGAAACAAAAATAACTTCTACCACCGTTATCCCAAACGGGGCTATTGTAATTTTGGAGGAGCTGATACTTCTCACTTTTTTATGTCTATTTATGGGTAAGGCCATTAACATTTCCTCTCTCCTCTTTTTTCTCTTTTTCCTTTCTTCCGTCGTCCTCTATATTCTTTTTTTTTTTTTTTTTTGGTTAAGGAGCGAAAATATACATGACATTTTCCCCCAGGAACGCCCAACACCATGACTTTTTTTTGAGTAAAAGTACACATGACGTTACGTTTTGAGAGCAAAAATGCCATGGGCAGTTAGTTGACTGTCAACTTGGATGGAACGCTGACGTGGCGTTGATTTGGGACACCGACATGGACGACGTGGAATAAAAAAATTCAAAAAATTAAAATAATCGAACAAATTCTAAAAAATTAGAAAAAAATTCTAAAAATTAAAAATTAGAAAAAAAATAAAAAGTAGGAAAAAAAAAAATAATTAGAAAAAAATTCAGATAATTATTTATTTGAAAAAAATGTATAGTTAAATAGGTTTAAAGTTAAAAAATTGTTAACTAATTTTTTTTTTCAATGAACAGCTTACTCTAGTGCATCTTCAACAACTGCATCGGCTCGATGTATATACAACTCCTCCTCCACCAATTGGTTATCCGACCGTCGCCGGAGGGTGGCGGCCCCCAAGAATCGACCCCCAGCCCGCTAGCCATGGCGGCTATGCGGACGGTAGGGTGTGGTGGTGGGGCCCCATTGGGGGGTATTTTAATTTTTTTTTCCTAATTTTTTGAATTTTTTTCTCATTATCTGAATTTTTTGCTAATTTTTTTCAGATTATTTTAATTTTTTTTTCTAATTTTTTGAATTTTTATTCCATGTCGATGTGTCGGTCAAATCGGCCGCACGTCGCATTCCATCCAAGTTGATTTGGTCAACTAATCGCTCGTGGTATTTTTGCTCCCAAAACATAACCTCGTGTGTACTTTTGCTTTCGAAAAAAAAAGGTCGTGGTCTTTGGGCGCGCCATGGAGGAAAAGGTCGTGTGTATTTTCGCTCCTTAACGCTTTTTTTTTTTTTTTTTTTTTTTTTTTCCAGAATCCCTGTTCCTTCACCATTCGCCTCTTTTGTTTCCCCTCTCCATAGAAGTTCATCATGGACGCCTTTTCAACTATGAACATCGAGAGCATCGGCGGCCTCCATTACCCACAGAGGTTTCTGAATGTTCGAAAGTTTTCATTGTTGTCATCTTAATCTTCGATCATCGCCCGGAGCTTTGAAGACACTCGACAGATTTTGGTCCATCTCCCAAATATATAAAGAGAGCAAAAGAAAGGCATTTGAACCTATTTGGTTTGCAAAAATAGCTAGCGGTACCAATGTGACTAGAACGATTCCTTCTTTTCTTTTATCATTTAAGTCAAACGATCCTAAAAAGCAACCAGTAAAAAACTCAGAAGGGATAAAATGCAGAGATGCACTGAATTAAAAACTGCCTAAGGATCTCTTCCAACACACAGCCGCAACCTGCAATCAGCCCACCGCCTCAAGCAGGGGCGGACCCAAAAAATAATTGAAGGGGTATCATTGGTGAGGGGATTCGGGGGTTTGAATTTTTTTTTTTTTTAAGCAAAGTTTGGGAGCAATTGGTTTGCCAACTTGTCGAACTTTCTCACTAGAAGAGATTGAGACTGCCACAAACTACTTTAACACAGCCTCTTTGATGGGTGAAAGTTCTCATGGCCAGGTATACTTCTTTTATGTGCTTTAAAGTTCTAAGGGTGCATTAATAAACCCTGAAGATTTTGCTGGAGATTGAAAGCCAAAGTTATATCTGCACTTCTATGTGATGTCTATGTATAGGTTTTGATTTTTTGTTTGTTTGTTATCTTTGTCAGATGTATAGAGGTCAATTGAAGAATGGTTCAGTTGTGGCTATTAAATGTGTAAAAATGAGAAAAGGTTATAGCACACAAAGCTTTATGCAGCAAATAGAGCTAATATCAAAACTCAGGCATCTTCATTTAGTCGGTGCTCTTGGACCCTGCTTTTTGTAATTTCGTCTGAAAAGTCAAGGGGGGGCACATGCCCCCCTTCTCACATACATAGGTCCGCCATTGCCCTCAAGCACCAACACTCCAATACCGAACCTCCCCTCATCAAAACACAAGGCTTATCCCAAAAGCTACAGAGATACTCCATTCATCTTAATTTTTTTTTTTTTTTTTTTTCAGAATCTTTATTCCTATTTTCTCATTTCAGATTTGCATTAGAAAAACAATTATCTCAAAATTTATTACTTAAATTTGACTTTTTTTAAGAGATTATGAACATTAATTAAATTACTCTAGAATATTTATATTTTAATTTTTCCCCAAACTAATTAGTGTGAGTAATAAATTGATATATAATTTAAGTATATACAACATATGATATGATTAAGTACTCCCTCCGGTTCTAAATATAAGACATAGTTGACTTTTTTTTTTGAGAAATTAAGGAAACTAAATAAGTTACTTAATCATATTATTTGTTGTGTATCCTTATATAATATTTCAGTTTATTAGTTACACTAATTAGTTTGGAGGAAAAAAATATATATATTCTAAAGTAATCTCACTAGCTTCCTTAATCTCTCTAAAAAATTCAACCCTATCTTATATTTAGGACCTGAGAGAGTAACTTAATTTAACTTTCATAATCTTTCTAAAAAAATCAACTTTATTTTATATTCAAGATCGGAAGAAGTGCTTATTATCTAAAATATAGTACGTAGTATTATTTTCACTACTACAAAATAGGACATTAACGACCCCCAATTAACGTATGTTTTAAAAAAATGTAGAGTTAAAACGTAGGCAGTGGCACTATTGTAATTTTTTTCTTAATTTTAACTTCTGTTTTTTAAAAACAAACATTAAATGTTTAGGGGGTGATACTGTTATAATTTTTTCCTTCCTTTTAACGTCGGTTTTTGAAAAACGGACGTTAAATGTTTTGATACAACGACTGTTTTATTAAAAATAGTAATTATATCTTAGACACAATTTATTTTTATTTTTTTTAGAGACACCATTTAATTTTATTTTGTAAAAAATTAGTGTTACTTACCGTTAGAATAAAAGCTTTACGATTATATGACCACTATAATTTTTTCCCATATTTATAGCTATTTCCTAGTATGTAGCCTATAATTTCGATAGTTAAGAGAAGAAATTTGTCGTATTTTCATTTAGTTAGTTCCTAATAATTAAATTTACTAAATTAAAAAATATCTCTTATATATATATATATATATATATATATGATTTTATCTCATATTTATAGTTATTTCCTAATACATAGCTTATAATTTCGATAGTTAAGAGAAGAAATATGTCCGTAAGTATTTTCATTTAGTTAGTTCCTAATAATTAAATTTAATAAATTAAACAATATATCTCTTATATATATATATATATATATATATATTATTTTATCTCATATTTATAGTTATTTCCTAGTTTGTAACCAAGAATTCGATAATTAAGAGAAGAAATCTAATCGTATTTTCATTTGGTTAGTTCTTAATTAAATTTAATAAATTAAACAATATATCTCATTTATATATATCTGTAAGAAATATATCAATATCATTTAGTTCAAGCCTCATGCCATTTTATTTTATTTTTTATTTTAAGTTACAACGATTGGTTTTTCGCGCCTTCAACATTTTATTATTCCCTCTCTTCCAGATTTCTTTAGATATTTCAACTTCTTCGACATTTTATTGCTCCCTCTCTTCCATAAAAATATAAAGTTTTCTCTTCAAAACTTGAAAGTGCAGAACGACTTCCTCAAATCTATCTTGAACGCAACCTTCCAATAAGAGTCTCGAGACCCACCCATCTCCGTCGCCACACCCAACGGCCTTACCCTTGCCACCAAGGAGGTTTGCTATTGCGGTGTGAGCGACTTCGACTCTAACTCATCCTCTGTCGTGAACTACGAGCAAGCTGCACAGCCTCCAGATCTGTCGTTTGCCGATGGTTTAAGATCTCGATTGCAGATCTATGTCTCTCTCTCTCCCCCTATTAAAAAATATGTTGAACAACGATCTTGAGCACTATGAAGAGGAGGAAGCCCCCCCCATAGGCGATGATGAGGATACCGGAGCTCTATTTCCTGGTGCTTTCTTTTGTTGGAAATTTTGAATGGATAGTTTATTGTAGTGTTTTTCTGCTCTATTTCTTGGTGTTTTCTTTTATTTGTCTTCTGTTTTATTCAATTAAGACTTGAAATGTTTTATTTATTTTTTATTATTCTTCTTATTTTGTGCTTCGTTGGACATGAAACGCTCTATTTCTTCAACGACTGCTTTTTTAAAACAGTTTTTGTATGTTATAAACTTTCAACAACACTTTTTTTAATGACCATTAAAAATAGTCGTCGAATGGTCTTAAAGACGGGCATTAAAAGTGTTTTTTGTAGTAGTGTTTGGATAATTACGATTTATAAATGATTTTAGTCAATACAATTTATTAACACATACTCTCTCTAGTCTTTATTATAAGGCATCAACTAGTAAGTATATTTGATCCTTTTTATAAGGTACTTGCTTGTTCCCAAAGAGCATTAATTATTTTTTTCATGTGTGCCCATAATTAATGAGGGTAATGGGTGATGAGAGTATGATATTAGAGTTTAGTGCAGTTAATAGGGATAATATTAAAAATTACTTAAATTCTATGACAACTTTATTGACTTTAACTATTTTTATTGGTTTTTAAGAATTGTTAGTTGGTGCCTTATAATAAAGATTAGAGTAAATACCCTATTTGGTCCCGAAAAAAATCACGGACCCCTTTTTGGTCCCTAAATAAAAATAACTCGTCCCGTCATCCCTGTAAAATCCAAAAACATCCCATGTTAGTCATTCCGTCACTTAGCTCCTAACGGCGTTACTAACACAGCTGATGTGTAACGTGAGTTATCCAACTCACATGCCACAGAGGAAGGCAAAAACGACGTCATCCCACTTGTCACCATCTTCACTCGTCAGCAACCCACGTGGTCCCTGACAAATCGACGTCGTATTCCTCCATTTTGCCGCTGAAACAAAAACAACACAACCTTCTCCTCCATTTCGCCGGTGAATTTCTAACGTCAAGGAAAACAACTGTGTCGGTCTGAGCCATTTTGCATATTTCGTTTGATTTCTGCACGGTGAGTGTGGTTGCTACTGGAGTTTTGGCAAGAGTGTGTTTAGAAATAAAAGAGAAGACCGCGTATCCATTCGAGGTAAATATTCTTCTCGGTAGTGTATAATCCAAACAAAGTTTTGATTCTGTGGTCCCATGTACAATGGCAGTGTAGCGGTCCATTTTTTATTCCAAAGGTGGTCCCTCGTACAGATTAGGGTTTAAAAAAAGTGAAAAGTGCTTCTTAGTGTCCGTGGGCCCTGTTTGGTGGTCCCTTCTTGCGTTAGTAAAATGTTCCCCCTTTCTTAAGATTGACTGGTTTCCATTATTTTTTCTCGTAAACATATGGTATTACGGTTTGCATTATGCATTTGGATTAACAGGATTGCTATTATTTGGGTTTTACAGATGGATGACTATATAGTCATTGTGTATCACCATGGGGGATTGTTAGTGAGGAATGATGATGGGGTCTTGTACATAAATGGCAAAGTTGATGAGTTGGCTGAGGTGGACGTAGACTTTGTTAACTTGAAGGACATTGAGGAAATTTTCAAGGATTATGGATATGAAAAATGTGATAGGATGATGTGGCTCAAGCCTGATGAACTTGATTTGGAGCATGGTTTACAACCTCTCTATTTTGATTCTGACATCAATACCATGTGTGCAGCTGCCTTGGCTAATGGCAATAGGATCCATATTTACTTTGATCATTGTATTGCAGTGCCTGACATCATATCTCCAGCGCATTCCCATGACAGTGAGGAGGATAATGGGATGTTTTTCTCGATGAGGAATCGATTCATATGAAAGTCTTGAAGATGAGGCATATAAGCCTCCTCCCCATGGTGTGGAGGATCTATCAGAGGAAGATGATGGGGATGCTTGCAGGCCGAAGAAGAAGAAGCCTGCTAGACAGAGCAATGAGGATAATAATGAGGAGGATGCCAATAACTCCTTTGAAGAAAATGGGTATGAAGATTATTCTGAAGAGCTGAAGACCCCTCATTCAAGTGACGATGAGGGGCATGATAGTAAAGAGTGGCCACACTTTAATGAGAAGGCTGAATTTGGACATGTTTATTTGGAACTTGGAATGAAATTTGTCAGTTTACAATTGTTTAAAAATGTTGTCAAAGACTATAATATTAGTTTTGGGAGGCAATTTATATGGTTGAAGAATGACAAGGTCAGAGCAAGGGCAAGATGCAATGTGGAAGATTGTGAATAGTTGATCTATTGTGCTTGGAACAACAAACAGAACACTTTCCAAATCAAGAGTTTCAATGACAACCACACCTGCTGCAAGGTGTTCCAAAACAACAAGGCCACTGGTGATTGGGTTGCCAAGAAACTAGAGAAACGGATTCTAACACAACCCAATATGACAAGGACCAAAGCATCTGAACATATGAAGGTTCAATACAATACCCACTTAAAGAGTAATAAAGAGTAAGTAGAGTATCGTCCCACAGAGACTAGATACCAAATGAGGACACCGAATTGCAGAACAGTTGTGTTTGAAAAGAGAATAAACTTGATTTGGTTGAGGGTTTTTATGGCTATATTAATAAACAAGAAAGTAAACAGAATGTCGTAGTCGTAAGAAGATATCAGTAGCGAAATAAGCTAAGCTCAAAATCATTCTTAAGCATATCAATCCCCAATTGCTTCACACATTGCTATAGCAACTATACTGCACAGCTTCCGCAATGCTATAGCATAGTTACTAGTTGCAATGCTATTCAGTTAACCCACCACTATAGTCTATTGAAGCTTCCGCGTCCGATACATGTAATACTAACTTTACTCCTTCCATATGCCTTTGGCAATTTTCTAGTTAGATCAACATTACAAAGCAAGGTATTATGGTTATGAGCGGTAGACTCATTCCAAAAGTCTACAATAGTAGGTCAAACCTTGCACCAGTCTGCCTAGCAATCACTGTTTCTCAGAGGTCTAACCTCGACTCCTTGCCAGTAAGTCGAGGCCACTAATCTAGCCCTTAGCTTCTGCTAATCGACAAGAATTTAATTCACTGATAAGCAAACTGAATTCATTGAACTAAGAACTAGCAACTAGGTTCATTCCAAACTTAAGAAATCATCCTCGCTCAGCCATAGGAAATTTAGTTCATGACTGACGAGGGAAACACAAAACAGATAACAACAAAATGACCCATGATCAAAAGATTAAAACAAAGAAAACATAAAGCTTGACGAAGTTTCGACGGCATGGAAGAAGCCCTGTCACGTCACCACTCCACGTCTTCTTCTCTCTATCTTACTGCAAGGAATGATGCTGGGTTCGCCTGGAGTTTCTCGTGCCTTGTGAGTTCTTTCTCTCTTCTTT
This sequence comes from Acacia acuminata, assembly GCA_019022655.1. NCBI lineage: Eukaryota > Viridiplantae > Streptophyta > Magnoliopsida > Fabales > Fabaceae > Acacia > Acacia acuminata. Next base: position 2,735,783 of record JAFJYI010000001.1, read on the forward strand.
CGTGTTTGGCCGTATGAATAGGATTAGACTCTCAATGACTCGACCTCTTTAGGGTTGGCTTGTTGTTTCCTTATATAATCAGGCTTTCTTGCAGTGTAAGTTTCAGGAGCTGGACCTTTCCTAATCTGTCGAGATCCAGTTGTATCTCTCTTTCCAATCTTAGTAGATTGATTCCGTTGATCCTGTGGGATTCTTCAAATCTTTTAGTTTCAATCCTCTGCATCTTCTATTCCGTTACGTCAGCAATGTACCTGTCATTCTCGACCTTCACCATATTTCCTGAAATCATCTTGATAAAAAATCAGAAAATATGCCGCATAGCACTGTGTCCTTTACTTTGCTATACCTTCAGAGATGCCTTGTATTGCACTTCGATAAGCTATCATGATACTATAGCATAGTATCAACTTCGCTATACGTTCTTCTCATAAAACCTCATAACTTGTTTTTTTCTTAGCACATGTTTAGGATGTAAATGGTTTTTATCCTTCAATTCCCGACATCATGAATTAATGCCTTTTTGCTTAGATTGATTGTAGTTAAGCTTGTATTTACCATATAATTCAATCATAAAATATAGGGAAAACATGGCATAAATTGTGCTCATCAAATACCCCCACACTTAGCTTTTTACACTCCTAGGCAAAATAAGATAAAGCCAACAAAAAATCATAGTCGTAGTACTCCTATCTGTATAACTTTGCTTATACAATTGCTTTCAGTTCCCATCCCCATATGGACAATCCCACTGCCCAGTACTAGTGGCTCGTGATGTGTGGCATTGCTTAGATGAAAAAGCGTCGAGAGGCTCTCAGTTTCCATGTTTACGCTCTCTTACCCTGGAGATTTTAGCTTTCTCTCTTATCATGCTAACTTAGAAGTTACGTAGCCTTGTCAAAGTTCTAAGATCGCTTCCTGGCATCTGAGTTTTCGTTCATCCAAAGGACTTCGAAGGTTACAATGGTGTGGATGGCTAGGTGTTGAGATGAGAAGTGATGATGAATTCTATAGCAGGGTATTTAGACAAGTCTCTTTAGCTTCACAGAAATGCCTCTTCTTGAACTTTGTATTCCTTGTTTCTTTTTATTCTAGGTCATCTCTCTCTCTCTCTTCCTTCTTTTTTTTATTAATTCAGCAAAACAACAACTCTTTTTGCCAGCATTTTTTTGCAGCATTTTTCGTGGGAGCACTCTGCCCTAGCATATTTTCACAATTTTCTTCAAGCTTGCCTATCTAACTAGTTCTGCTATAGCAAAATCGTGAAGGCTCAATGGGGTAGCAAAATAGGGATGATGATAAATGGTTAGGTCTCTGGTTTATGTATAAGAATGGAGGGTGATATGAATGTCTTTATCCTACGAATTACACGCTCAGATGCTAAGACAAACAATCGAAAAACTAAGACAAATCAAGGATCATACATGGGCTAGCAGACATGCACACTAGAATAAAACAATTAGGCTCAAATAAATCCTTCTATTATGGGTTCTTCTCTCTAAACTTCCTCACCGCCACTTTACCCCACATCAGGTTAGCTAGCATTGTCAATTTCTCAAGCCTAAAGGTTTAGTTTCCTTAAGCAACCATGCTATACTCCGTTATACAGACATTCATCCTACTACTACAAAAATATGTTCATGCTTCATCATGCAATATGAAAAAAATTCAATTTGTGCAAAAGCTAAATTCAGGGTAAATTAGTATAGCACATGCACATTGAAACAATAGTAGATTATATCACAGATGAAATAATTAATCCCTCCCCTACACCTGAACGATGCAATGCCCTCATTGCAGTAGCATAGAACGAGGGGCAATCATAAACAGAACACGCAGAAAGGGCGGTGGGAGGTAAAATTAAGATCAAGAAAGCAGATTGATCACAGCATCATTCACAAAATGGCCCTAGGACAAACGCCCAAGGCATGAGTAGATTGTTAGATGAAACAAAAATATAACAAAATAAACAAAAGAAAATATAACTAGGGGGCAGGAGGGGTTGGGGCACTGGTGGCCGTATCCTCATCAGAGGAAGTATTGTCCATCCCATTGATGACCAGAATCCCCGAATGTGACTGTGAGAGGGAGAGGGCTTTCGGCGAACCACGACGATGGGCGGCGGAGAACGTGCGTGGGTCGCTGTGAATGGTCTTCAATTTCGTGCATAGTCGGTGAAGACATTTGAGAACCTGCCCGTGGAGTTTGCATCGGTGTCCGAGCACCAGTAAAGGGGTGCATTGGCAATCATGTAGGCCTTGTCATACACAGAGGCAAGGCCTATGGAAGCTGAAGAGTCAGTGGAGTAAGAGGAGGATGACGAAGTGGGTACGAGGGTGGAAGGTGCTTGCGCAGGTGGTGAATTGGGTTGACGGCGGGCGTAGACCGGTGGGGGCGCCTAGTGAAGCCGCATCATCTTCTTGACTCTAGGCATGGTGGTTAGGTAAGGGAGGGATGGAGGAAGAGGGTCAGCAGGAGGTGACAAGACACGGGACGAACGGATGGAGAGAGGAGGCAGGATAAAGGAAAAATTTGAATGTGAAGCATTACGACTCTTGAAAGTGATGAGTTAAAGTGATTTGGCGCGTAGTGGGCCTAGTGGAGATGGCCTACTATTAAAAACTCATGCACATAATGTTTATTCGAGAGATGGGTATGTACCTGACTAGATTTTAGTGGGCTTTAGCCGGATCGCTATGCTAGGGCCGAGATGCCTTTCATCATGCTATAGCATTGACCGTGCCGACTCATCCCCTTCTGCTGCTACATAATTAAATAAAAGAAAACAAGAAGTTGGGATGCCTTCCAATAGCGCTTGTTTTAAAGTCTTCGGCCAAACTTTGCCATAGCAGATTAATGCTGAGGTAGTACAGGAATGCTTCCTGCTTCTTTACCGCCCTTACTGTCATCCTCAAAGGTTAAGTATTTCTCAGCTGGATCTTCGAATCTCATTGTCTTGAGGATTGAGAAGGTGACCTGATCATCATTAAAGCGCATAGTAAGTTCTCCTTTTTCCACATCGATCAGTGTCCGCCCAGTTGCCATGAAAGGTCTTCCCAGGAGGATTGGAACGTCGTGATCTGCTTCGAAGTCAAGAATAATGAAATCCACTGGGAAGATGAATTTATCTACTTTTACCAAGACATCTTCGATTTTTCCTTCAAGTAAGACAATGGAGCGATCGGCTAGCTGCAACCTAACTGTTGTGGGCCTGGCTTCCCCAACTTCAACTTCTTGAAAATAGACATAGGCATGAGATTGATGCTTGCACCTAGGTCACACAAAGCCTGAAGGTGGAATATCACCTAGAGGGGGGTGAATAGGTGATCTCAAAAATTCTTTTGATGTATGATGGATAAACGATGAAAGCAGTAATAAGGAAAAGAGAAATGACACAGAGGAATTATCTTGGTTCGGTCAAACTCTTGACCTACGTCAGCACCCGAGACACTGGGATTTTCACTATCTCAAAAATACAATTACACACTCTGTAACTTAGAATGATCCTTTCTCACTAGGACTCACTCCCCCTTACAAGTTGTAATCGTATACCCACACTCAAGATACCACTACCTTGAGATTTGAACAAATGTAAATACAAATGATGAACCTCTCTTATAGAGTAAAATAATGAATACTTGAAGCTCGAGGTATTCGAAAATATGATCGACTAGAAATTGATCGCTTTGAGCACTTTTCTTTGTGTATGCGCGATTCGTCTTGATGAATTCAGTCCTTCGTGTATTTATAGTAGTTGGAGAGAAAGAGTTGTTTGTAGGATCTGAATTTGTTTGTTTGAATATGACCGTTGTTTAGCAATTAACCATTCGCGCCAATCTCGCCTTAATTGAATTCAATCCGTTGTCTCTGGTCATCTCTGTTTTACGGAACTCTTGCTTGCTGACCGTTGCTAAATCATTTGAAAATCACTAAACATTATGATTAATGATATCACAATAAATGTTGAATGATGTTTAGAAGTAGTATAAGATCTTTTGGGATTCATTTGGATGTTGTTGATGAGAATTCAAGATTTCGCACACGGTGAAGAAAAACCACAGAACCCAACTTGATCTTTGCTTGACTCGAGTTTGAAGAACCAGTGACTCGAGTTAATCGATTAATTGGATTCAAAGTAATGTTTTCAGGATGCTTTTTAACTCGAGGCTCAGAGATCTTTGACTCGAGGCTGAAGCAACTCGAGGTGGAGATGAGTGACTCGAGGTTTTCTGATGTTTGCAGAAGACTTCTTTTGAAACAGAGAAACAATGACTTGTGTTACTCTTTGATACAACTCGAGGCAAGAGGACTTAAACTCAAGGTGAAGAAAACTCGAGGTGACGGACATGCGGACTCGAGGTGAAGTATGATGTAAGTGTGAGAGACTCGAGGTAATAGAATAGAGACTCGAGTTAGTGAATCATTAATATCCAAACTGAACGAACGAGAATGGTTTTTGACTCGAGGTGCAGAGATCATGACTCGAGGTGAAGGAAAACTCGAGGTACATTGTGGGCGACTTGAGGTAAAAACTGTTCTACATTCTTCAAACTCTCGGGAAGGCCATTTGACTCGAGGTGGAGCTTCTGACTCGAGGTAAAAACCTCTCTCCATTGTTCAATCTTTCTGTCTGCTCTAAAAACTCGAGGTAGACTCTTTAACTCGAGGTAAAAAGTGCCTTCTAAAGTGAGATATAGAAGAAACCCGAGGCTATGCTGAATTGACTCCAGAAATTCGTGTGTCAGCTTTTGAGGGCCATATCTCCCTGATCTGAACTCCGTTTTTGTTGATTCAACTCTTGATGGAAATATCTGTGTGTCAGATTTCCAATGGCACCGATATTAGCTCAATTGGATTTGTAGTTTGTGAGATACACTCAAAACATTGAAGCTTGGTTCTGACTGTGACGGTGATGTTTGTGTCAACTTGTAAAACTCATATCTCTCTTATCTGAGCTCATTTGGACTTATATTATATATCAAAATGACGTGTTGGATGTCTAGTTTCATATGCCACTGGTTTCGTATCAAACCGATACCTGGTTTGAGAGATATCATCAAATTACCAAAGGTCGCCCGAGCTGAACGTGGAACAGAGTGCAAGCTGAAGTGCTTTGGAAATGCACTTTGACTCGAGGCGAAGGAAATCGACTCGAGTTAGCCCCGACTCGAGGCGTAAGTTGGTTGCCTTGAGTTAAGGTGTTCCAGATGCCAAAAACGCTTAAAAATCACCCGACTCGAGGTAGTGAAGCTTCTAACTCGAGGTTATGACCCCGACTCGAGGTAATGAGTTCCTTGGCTCGAGTTAATCATACCAGATGCCCAAACACACTGTAGAAATCATTCTAACTCAAATCTAAACATCCTGGCTTGTTTTAGTTCATCCCAAAACTTGATTTTGCTTATTTTCACTCCAATTTGAGCCGTTCCAACTTCCATATCATCGTGGGGACTTCTAGAATTAATCTAGGAACTTGTATGATGATTTTCTCATTCTATAGAGCAAGTTCTTCCTTCTTCAATCTCTCATCTTGATTAATCTCCATAATTCATTTTGGACTAATCTACATCAAATATATTGTAGTTAGTCAATATACAAGATAAGTATCATATACAATCTTTTTGTTCTTAATGACATCTATATAAGACATCATCAAAACTAATCATAACCAACAAAGCCTTCCTTGAATATTGAGATCCGATTGCACAAGGGATTATAAAGCTGCCAGGGTCTTTTAATTTTGACGATAGTTGATTTATTAGCATGGCACTGCAGTCTTGGGTCAATACTACCATCTCAAATTCTTCTAGCCATCTCTTTTTGGACAAAATTTCCTTCATAAATTTCATATAGCTAGGCATCTGTTCTAGTGCTTCCACCAGAGGGATATTAATGTGCAACTGATGTAGCATGTCAAGGAATTTCTGAAATTGTTTCTCTTGACCTTGCTTCTGTTGTCTTTGTGGGAAAGGCGGGGGTTGCTTTAGCATCTTGGAAGACCCCAGATCACGATTATGCTATGATGATGATGTTGTAGCATTCCTTGTCGGGTGTTACACGTGATCATCCAGTGTGACAAGTGGAGGCAATGTCGTGGCATTGATATCCTGTTCAGAGATCACAGTCTTGGGTACTTCTACTCGTCTTCAAGGAGTTGACCAGTACTTTCTTGTCCCTCCTTTGATTTCCCAAATTTGAATCAGCAACAACCGTAGGTTGCTTGGTTACTCTCATGGGTTCCAAACTCTTGCCGCTTCGGAGCTCTATTAACTTGACTTCCTCTTTTCCTTGGATTCTAAGGACTTCAGTGTCACTCGGCAGAGATCCTCAGGGTCTATTATTGTAACATCCTGAATTTTAGACCCTGAAAATTGAGAATAAGCCTAAAGTAGGTAGACTACTAAGCCGGTTCAGGAAGTATGACATTTCCTGGACAGATAAAGATCCTCTGCATGTTTGAGGAAAAAGAGTCTTTGGTGGGCCCAGGTTTGAAAAGGTGCGGGCCCAGGGCAAGATACCGATGAGACATAAAGCCGGTATGATGAAGCAAGGGCAGAATGGTCAATTCCTTGTCCTTTGGACATTAAATTTCGTCCAAAATGAGAAGGGAAAGAAAAACTGATGATTTTACCTATATTATGGTCCAAACACAAGACGCGGGACCCGCAGGCGATAAACCGATAAAAAAGGGGACTGATAGGGACCAGTTAGGGGATAATTTGGGCGGAATGAGACAAATGTGGGGCCGCCTTGGAAGAGGGAAGGCACCACATGAATATGCCCAGGCAGAGGAGAATATCTGGGAAAGACGGAGAAAAGTACAAAAGACGCATTTTTGGACCCGACGGGACGATAGGGGACCTGAGTAGACTCGAATTTGACCGATAAAGTGGGAAATTGGAATTAATTATTGGGGATCAGTTTTATGGAACCCCTATGCGCATGTGATCTGCTCAAATTTGATAAAAAAAAACTGATTAGTCAAGATTGGTCAATTGAATTAGTAGCATGTGGGCCCCAAAAGCTATCTAGAAGCACATTGGATAATTCTTGTCAAAATTAAAAGTTTGAATCTGATTATTTTGGCAGAAATCACGCCACTTACACCTCCTAGAAGTCTCTCAAATCTGCAAATGGGATTAACCCAAGTAAATATAGTTAGTTCCTAACTAAACTAGAAGATTTAATTAGTTACATGAACTAAAGGGTCACTTTTGGGATATTATTATTAAAGCTTGATCAGCCATTTCCTACCCCAAATTTTGTGCTCCAGCTGTAGAGGAAGGAGGAGACCAGCAAGCTTCCATAGCTCAGCTCAAGCTCTCAACCACTTGGTCCACCAATCCAAAGTTCCGAAATAGGTAACTACCGACAACTCGAATCTTTAAAGCTTTAACTTTGGATTTTCGTGCTGCTGGTTGGGGCTTGGTTTTAGGGTCTGATTTTGGAGTTTTTAATGGTCCCAAAGTGTTTAAAACGTGATTAGGGTTAAGCCATGGTTTAAGTTTTCTAACTCAAAAACCCCGAAAACTCAAAGAAAAGGCTTGCTGTCAGTGTTCTGGATTCTGGACAGCGAAGCTTCAAAGATGTTTTTAGAACAGTAGAGATATTGGTTTGAGCTGAAATTTTACAGGTGAAAATTAGACATCTGGGGCATCATTTTGATAGTTAATTCGATATATTTTTAATGTACCAATTGAGAGCTACGAATTTTCTAAGTTAGCTCTGCGTGAAACAGGGAGAAATCTGACCCAGGTGTGAAAAGTGAGCACCACGCCAAAATAAAAGTACTTTCAAGGTCTAATAATATTTTTCATGGAACATAGACATGTCAATGGTTCAAATGGCTCTAGTTTCATGTACATATGAGTTTTTTTGAATTTATTAAAAATCTTACAAGTTGGGTCAGAAACACTGGATTTCTGGAAAAGTTGAGTTAGGCTCGGATTTGGAAAGAAAAACGTAGTGGCATTTTTGTAAATACTGAATAAGTATATTTTAATGATATTTAGGTCAAGAAACCCTTGGAAAATCAGCGGGCCAAATAAAAAAGTAAGGACAATACTCACCACACCAGGTAGTAACCGTTTTACTCAGATATCTTTATGTGTTTTGCTGTATGTCTGTGATTGCCATGTGTGTTTTTCTCTGGATGTGTTGTGCCAAATATGCATACAGTGTTATGTGATTCCTAGTGCTGAGGACGTTCAGTCTGAGGCCGGCCTTGATTGGCGGCTGTGCGGGTTGAGTTTCAGTCCGGGGTTTGGCCTAGTGAGGCGACTTTACGGGTTGAGAATCCTGTGAGACCGAGGCTTGCCTTGGTGAGGTAGTTGTACGGATTCTATGGACTGTGATGTATGTTATATTGTGGTATGATCTGGATGCATATGTGGTATGTTTGGCATATCTGTGATGTTTTTTTTATATCTGACATGGTTACATACATACTCTTTACACATTTGTTACTCCAGTCGCTCTTGTAGACTCAGAGGAATGTGCTTGAGATAGAAGAACCAGGTTAGAAAGGTAAGGCCCAGCAGTGCAGTGAAGAATAGGGTATGCCCTATCATTTTGTATTCTATATTTTTGGGATGACTATATATTGTTATTGGTATTTCATTTTGGATAACTGTACCCTTAACCCTACGGGGACTTGTACTTTATGTTTGTTTTACTTTTACTAGTACACTAATTGTCCAAACCGATCATAAGCTATGTTGCGCGCGTTCTGATTTATAATCAATATGGCCTAATAACTAAGGAAAGGTAGCAGTTTATAAGAGATCCCTCTAACCTGCCACCCGGAAGGGCGAGGCCGGTAGGGGTGTAACAATTATTGAGGGCAGTAGCTAGTTGTCCCACTTGGTTTTCAAGGTTTCTCAGCGTTACATGTTGATTCTGAATGATTGCATCATTCTTTGCCATATATTCCTTCAGAAGGGTTAACATAGAGTGATGCGGTTCTGAATCACTGCCCTACTGCCATGCTTGCTAGGTAAACTCTAGTGGGTTTGATGTTCTGTTTGGGTATTGTGGGCCCGATGATTGTCCCACTTCTTGTTGACCTTGAGAACTCCATGAAAAATTGGGATGCTGCCTCCATCCAAGATTGTACGTATTAGAGTATGGGTTGTTGCTGTTATTTCCCCTGTTAAAGTTGTTGATAAAATTGACAGATTCGGGGTTGGCAGAGCACTGAGAGTAGGCGTGCTCTCTGCCACAGTACACACAAGCTACCTGAGATAGTTGCAGTGATGTGTTGCTTGATGGAAGGGTCAGTCCTTTCACCATATTGGTTAGGGATGATACTTGAGTTGTGAGAGCAGTCATAGCATCCAATTCATGTATTCCAGCAACAGTTCAGGAGGGTGTAGCTTTGTTTGCCTGCCACTGATGACTGTTCATAGCCATGCGCTCCAATGAACTGTGGGCCTCTTCATAAGACTTCATTAAGATGGATCCTCCAGATGAGGTTTCTACAATTGATTGTGTTTGTCCATCGAGACCTCTGTAGAATGTTTCTAGCTGGACCCATTTGCACAGTCCGTGCTGTGGGCATCTTCTGAGGAGGTCTTTGAATCTGTCCCAGGCTTCATAGGTAGATTCACCAGACTTTTGTTGGAAGTTGGTGATGTCCCCTCTGAGTTGAGAGTTCTTAGTTTGAGCAAGAACTTACTCCCCAGATCATTCTAGGAGGTGATGGAATTGGCTGGTAAGTTGTTGAGCCACATCCGAGCCTTGTCCCTAAGCGAGAATGAGAATAATTTAATCTGAATGGCCTCGGGTGTGACTCCTGGAATGACGAATGAATCACACACCTCCATGAAGGCCTTAAGATATAAGTGAGGATCTTCAGATGGGAGTCTTCCAAATTGTCCAGCTGCATTCAGCATCTGAATCATGAGACCCTTGATTTCAAAGTGTCCTGCATTAAAGGCTGGTGGTGTGATAGCCAAATTCAACTTGTTTAGATCTGGAATCCCGAATTCCATGATGGCCTTGTTGACATTTGTATTTGGAAGTGGAGGGATCTGATTGTCCCTGTTTATTACTATCAGCTCTCGTCAATCCTGCTCATGATTGATAGGCATATCTACCATGCTTACTGAGTCAAAAGGTTGGCTTCTTCGCTTCTGCTTCCTGCGCCTTTGCTTGTAAGTGCGTTCGATTTCTAGATCGTAAGGCTCTAGGTTGGCTGAAGGCGAGTTGCGCATGCACTACAGAATGTACCTGAAAATCAAGAACAAGGAAAGAGTGAGCTTTCTTAGATAAATCACAATCATTAAGCAAAAAGGGCGTTGCCACTAAAGGTATCTACAGTCCTCGGCAACGGCGCCAAAAACTTGTTGGTCGATTTCCTTGATGGCAAGTGAACCAGTCGAACAAGTAATAAAGAGTAAGTAGAGTATCGTCCCACAGAGACTGGATACCAAATGAGGACACTGAATTGTAGAACAGTTGTGCTTGAAAAGAGAATAAACTTGATTTGGTTGAGGGTTTTTATGGCTATATTAATAAACAAGAAAGTAAACAGAATGTTGTAGTCGTAAGAAGATGTCAGTAGAGAAATAAGCTGAGCTCGGAATCATTCTTAAGCAAGTCAATCCCCCAATTGCTTCACACATTGCTATAGCAAGTATACTGCACAGCTTCCACAATGCTATAGCATAGCTACTAGTTGCAATGCTATTCAGTTAACTTACCACTATAGTCTATCGAAGCTTCCGCGTCCGATACATGTAATACTAACTTTACTCCTTCCATATGCCTTTGGCAATTTTCTAGTTAGATCAACATTACAAAGCAAGGTATTATGGTTATGAGCGGTAAACTCATTCCAAAAGTCTACAATAATAGGTCAAACCTTACACCAGTCTGCCTAGCAATCACTGTTTCTCAGAGGTCTAACCTCGACTCCTTGCCAGTAAGCCGAGGCCACTAATCTAGCCCTTAGCTTCCGCTAATCAACAAGAATTTAATTCACTAATAAGCAAATTGAATTTATTGAACTAAGAACTAGCAACTGGGTTCATTCCAAACTTAATAAATCATCATCGCTCAGCCATAGGAAATTTAGTTCATGACTGACGAGGGAAACGCAAAACAGATAACAACAAAATGACCCATGATCAAAAGATTAAAACAAAGAAAACAGAAAGCTTGACGAAGTTCCGACGGCATGGAAGAAACCCTGTCACGTCACCACTCCACGTCTTCATCTCTCCGTCTTACTGTAAGGAAGGATGCTGGGTTCCCCTGGAGTTTCTCATGCCTTGTGAATTCTCTCTCTCTCTTCTTTTGAGTCTGGCCGTATGAATAGGATTAGACTCTCAGCGACTCGACCTCTTTAGGGTTGGCTTGCTGTTTCCTTATATAATCAGGCTTTCTTGCAGTGTAAGTTCGAGGAACTGGGCCTTTCCTAATCTATCGAGATCCAATTGTATCTCTCTTTCCAATCTTAGTAGATTGATTCTGCTGATCCTGCGGGATTCTTCAAATCTTTTAGTTTCGATCCTCCACATCTTTTATTCCGTTATGTTAGCAATCTACTTGTCATTCTCGACCTTCACTATATTTCCTGAAATCATCTTGACAAAAGATCAGAAAATATGCCGCATAGCATTGCGTCCTTTACTTTGCTATAGCTTTAGAGATGCCTTGTATTGGACTTTGATAAGCTGTCATGATGCTATAGCATAGTATCATCTTTGCTATACGTTCTTCTCATAAAACCTCGTAACTTGTTCTTTTCTTAGCACATGTTTAGGATGTAAATGGTTTTTATCCTTCAGTTCCCTACATCATGAATTAATACCTTTTTTCTTAGATTGATTGCAGTTAAGCTTGTATTTACCATACAATTCATTCATAAAATATAGGGAAAACATGGCATAATTTTTTCTCATCACTCTCCCCTAATATAAATAGTGTGTGTGTGTGTGTGTGTGTGCGTGTGTGTGTGTGTGTGTGTGTGTGTGGTCCCGGAAGAGAGCAGCGTGAATGAGAGGAAGAGTGACGAGAAAGAATGAAAGAAAAGAAAAGAAGATTCTGGAGGATATTTTAAGGTAAGCTATTTATTTTATAAGATCATTTAGATAGTTAAATTAATTTCTTTTCAACAAACTTTCCTCATAAAAGTTGGTCTACGTATTTTTTTTCTTTCTAATGAGAGTTATATAGTATTGATTAGTGAAAATTTTGGGATTAGAATTATGATAAAGTTTTAAGTTTTGATAATAGATGACTGCATATATCAAGAGCATAATTAATAAGTAATTTTAATTGGTTTAGATTTATTAGTTGGTAGTTGTGGTAATTTAAATTTAATTTTCTATCTAAAAGAATTTAGGATTTATGCTTTATAGGATATCTCTACCAATTAAACGAAGTTTAAGGTATTTATTTGGATTAGTGGAGGTATTGTTGTCGGTTTAATCTGTTTAGTTTTGCTAAATCTCGAATTGTAACTATATAAAATTATGAGTTGGGTTTTGAAATTTAAATTAAAGTTTGATATGATTTTAGTTATGTGGAAGCATGAAGATTTATTAAATAAATTGGGATAAGCTTGTATAAGTTAGTATTAGGTTGAGAAATTGAGATTTGTAATATTAGGTATTTTGTATATGAGTTTATAATTATTGGAGGTTATGTTGAGGATTAGATGTATTGAATTTGAGGTTCATAATGAATATGAATATTTAGGTGAAACTTATATTATAGGAAATTGAACATTTTGGTTAAATTGAGGACATGGTGATATTTTGATAATCAAAATTTGTGAGAAATAATTTATGAAGACATGAGATTGTAACGATGATTTAAGGAATAAATAAAATTCTCACTTCTTCTAAGAAAACTAAAATGAGACAATTATAGCTTAATTAGTTATTTATTATTGTATTAGTTAGTATTTTGTTAATGCTATTAACATACAATTATATATTTATTTTTAGAGCAGACTTGATCTCTCTTAAGTTTAGTTTTGTTGTCAAGAACTGGAGGTAACCACTGTCCACTCATTATACTTGCTTGTATGATGTTTGTGAGTGATTATTAATATATGAGAACTATGTCGTTAATGAAGTTGCCTTGTGGGATTTAATTTTAAAAATGTGACTAGTGAGATTGTATTAACAAAAAATTATGATATTACATGTTTTGGATAATACACTTTTGTTATGATTTTGTGAGTTAAAATAGTATTGTTACTTTAATGATTATTGAGACGATGTATTATTTTATAAATCATGTTTGGAATCTTATATAAACATGCCAAGATTATGATGATGTGGAGCTATGATGGTTGTGGAGTGATGATGGGAGTAATTGTGTATAATATCACGTGGTATACCACCACTCGGTGCACAGTGGATGGCTTTGACATTTTCAGGGCCCTTAGTATCACCCTTTTCCTTCGGCCGGATTAAGGGTCAGCCCTTGGGACAGTGACACCTTTCTATATTCGAAGGAAAGAGAACCCATGGTCCAATATGAGTTCTATAGCCTTTGGCTGAGCTATACCTCATTATTGGAGAGCTTGATGGAGTCTTGTCATAGAGACTAAACCTATTACATTATAGCCCATAGGTTTTGTCAGCGGAATAAGGGTGGGGGTGATAAGGACTGTCAGGGTATCGACCTATTGCTTGGCATGTTATATATGTGATTCATGATATGAAATTTGATTCAGAAATTGTGATTTAGTACATTTGTAGGTTATATATCTAGTACTTTGTTATATAAAATGTTCCACTTGACATCTCACGAGCACATATTAGCATTTATAATGAGCTGGATTGATAGTTATAAATATTTTTCAGGTGATAGTTCTCTTGAGGGTCAATCAGGGAAGGCTTTGAAAGCTTAAGTTACTTTTGCTAATGGTAGTGCTTCCACCTTCTTGGTATATGTTGAATTATTGTGTATTGCCGCATTAGGGCTCACTTGGAATACTCTAGTATATTTTGGCAAATTCTAAAGCGATATTTAGTTTAAAAATATGGTCCTAGTAAAATCCAAAGCTTAATTGTGTGCATAAAACATTTTAATAAATGGTTTAATCAAGTTAGTAATTAATAATTGTCCTTCAAAATGGAGGATGTTACAAAAAGGGAAGGTTAAAGGAGTGTGTGGATAAAGTCCCACATTGGACAAAACCTAAGAAGTGGAAGGGCTTATAAGCCTTCCCTTCAATCCTTCTAGATTGCCCCTTGGGGCACACCACTTTTGTGGCAGAGAGAAGATGTAGGTGGGCCCTAGTTAACCATGTACGCGTGCGTGTCGCAGTCATCCGTCCATCTAGCCCAACGCTGAAAATGGAACTAAATACCCAAGAGGGGGTGAATTGGGTATTTCAAAACTTTAAAAACTGTTTTGTTTTGTAACAGCAAAACATGGATGAACGAGTGTAGAGAAGAAGAGCTAGACACGAGATTTATCGGTTCGGTCCAACCACTTGACCTACGTCCGGTCCCCGGACTCTCGGGATTTTCACTATCACAATTGATTACACACTCGCACTCAAAAGTAGTTCTCTCACTAGAACTCACTCCCCCTTACAAGTTGTAATCAATGAACTCCCAAATCACCAAGTCCCCGACTTGTGATTCTTTACAATAAATGTTTTACAAATAGAAACTCTCTCTAAGAGTGGATAATGATAAACACGACGCTTATAATGTCAAAAGACACAATATCATTTGAAAACTTAAAGGTAGTTGAAGAACTTTGAATGCTATGCGTTTTCGGTAGTTGTAGTTATTGAGAAGACTTGAATGCAACTCTATTTATACTCGAGTACATTAAATGACCGTTGGATTTATCAATATAACCGTTGCTTTGATTAACCAATGTTTTGGTTAAGCTTTGGTCTTCTTCTCTCTCTAAACTTCACTTAATCCAGCTGGGCAGAAGTTCAGAGTTGACTCTATGCGAATTTGTCCGTTGGAATAGCAGCTACTAGATATAGAAATCATTCTTTAATCCCTTGTAGGCGTGTGTAGATGGATTACCCAAAAGAATGCAACTTTCTGGGTTTGCATTTAATGTGCCGACATCACTTTTGCTTTTGCTTTAAACGTTCAATGTACATTCTCTAATATGTTTGAAATTCAGCAATAAAGTGGTTAAACATGTCTAGGAACATTAGAGATTAATGATAGAAAGCATTAAGATCAAATAAGAAGGCATAGCAAAATCGTCAGATTTGAATTTCTGAAAACGCCGAGAAACACGGAGGTTTCTCCGAAACCTCGAGGTTTTGACCGTAGCAAGTGAAAGAGGTTTAAGTCCAAAACACCAAACCTGGAGGTTTCTCCAAAGCCTGGAGGTTTTTCAACGAGCAGAAAAGCGTTTTGTCTCTGTGTGACAAAACCTCGAGGTTTTCTCATAAACCTCGAGGTTTCACTTTGAGAGTGAAACCTTGCAAAAGGGCGTTTTCTCTCTGGATCAAGAAACCTGGAGGTTTTCTTCAATACTCGAGGTTTCTCTTGAAGTTTGAAAATTCTAAGTTTTGCGCCAAGAGCAAACCTGGAGGTTTCTTTGGAAACCTGGAGGTTTTCAAAGTCAGTAAAAAGGGGTTTGCTTTCTGGGTCCAGAAACCTCGAGGTTTGCAATAATACTTGAGGTTTCACCTTAATTTTCAAATTCTCAATTTTGCGCCAAAAAAAAGGTTTGAGTGAAACACTGGAGGTTTTAAAAACTTGGAAAAATGCAGAAGCTCTTTGCCAAGACAAACCTCAAGGTTTGTCCGAAACCTCGAGATTTCTCAATTTTTGAGAAACTTATAAAACACGATTGAGATCAAACACGGAGGTTTTGCTCAAAACTGGAGGTTTTGAAAAGCGGCGTTAAACTAAGTTTTCTCGGAAGGGCAAAACCTCGAGGTTTCTTGCCAAACCTCGAGGTTTCACATAACTTTGTGAAACCAGATTTTTCAAGATAAAAACGTAGAACCTTGAGGACTCCTCTGTAAGGCCAAACCTCGAGGTTTGCTCTTATAGTGAGTTTTTCACCAATTGAGAGCAAAACCTCATGCTTTGTTTACAACCAATGGAAATCATCAAAACCCTTAGAGAACTAACAAACACGGCTCGGTCGGTTGCATGTGTGTGTTTGAGATTAAAAATAATTTTTTATTAAATAATTTCTTTGTTTTTTGTCCAAACAGCCCTTGAATTTTTTGCTAATTCCTTATCAGCCCCTCCTCCGTGTTTCTCCCAACCAGTGCCCGTAACGGACCACTAATTTTCAAAACCGAAATGATGTACTTGTTTGCCAATGCTGGTTCGTTCCATTGCTTTGATTCTTCTGTCGTGTCGATTTGCTGGCTGGAGTCCACCTAACCGTTTTTAATATAATCATGTATAAATAGACTGCGAGTGACAGAAAATCGCTTGATTTTTGTCACTTTGCTCTCGTACATATAGTATTATGCATTCTACCATAATCTTCTACGTGCGATTTTTTTAGAATTTAGTTGTGTTCGTGGGGGCTTCTGGTTGATAGTGCTATCATTTTGGAGACGTAATCTGTTCTATATCCTGGGAGACAATTGTTCATGATCCTTAAGCACAAGGGTGGAATCAGGGGGGCTAAGGGTGGCCCCACCCCCTAAAATTATAGAATTGGACCCAAAATTTTAGGAAATTATATTTTAGTCTTATAAAATTTCTAACTTTTTCACTTTAGTCCCTACTAACTGTTTCATAGAGGGACTAAAATAAAAATATTGAAATATTTATGAGGCTAAAATATAATTTTCTAAACTTTTGGGTCCAATTCTATACTTTTTGCCTCCTAATTTCAAATGATGACTCCACTGTGTCCTATTCTGTAATTTTCACCCCCTAATTTCAAATTCTAGCTCCGCCCCTGCTTGGGCATCAGTATAGAAGGGAATAAATTTCTTAAGGAAACAACATCTGTTGGGCTCGGATTTTATTATTATTATTTTCATCTAATTCTCATATACTGTGAGTTTTACTATTAATACTCTTATTCAGAATTTGTTGGAAATTATGCCCTAGGGGAAAGTCATTATTCTCCATTTAGTTATCATTTCATTCGCATGCTTATAGTGATAACTGTATCCTTGGATAGATCTTATAGATTATCCTAAATGTCTTTGGTCAGTCATCTACGCGAGAGCGAAGATGAAATAAGACCAGTGTGACTTTGATGAGGTATGGAGATACGAATCAAAGTCATTGGCACTTGTAAGAGTACGAGGTTCTGGACCGACCCACTATGAGAAAGCTGCATGGATTTAGTCATAAGCTTATCTCATGTATAACCGCGTCACAACGCCCTTTGACCTGAGATCATCATGGATTCCTACATGATGAGTCACTGATCTTTGACCTAGTCAAAAGTCACCTTTGACCGGGTGGTGATAAAGGTTGGGATCGGGATCAGTGGTTTTCATGCAGAGGAATGTGAATGGTCAAGATGGAATTTGTCCCTCACATTTATAGAGAGATAATACTGGGCCCCTCGATGAGTGAGTCGGAGAAACATATGGCCATACTACGATAGAAAGGAGTTTCCATTTCAATTAGACTACTCAAGAATCGAGAAAGTAATGGTCAAAAACTGGAAGTTGACATTATCCATGCCTCATCCTTGACCAAATTATCGCGTGACAAAAGAGACGTAACATGATTATACGATAGGTAATATCGTATCATCGATCCCCACGTGAATTGGGTAGTCGCAATGTCTTGCTAGAGGCCGCTTGCGACTTGTGGACTGATAGAGTATTGGCCCGCTGCCAATCTCATGTGGGCCTGCAGGGTCGCACACAAGAATAGCCCAACACGAGTAATAGTGTCTAGATTCATTGAATCTTAAATGTGTCTAAGATTTAATGAATATTGTATTTAATCTAGGATGAATATATATATATATATTAATATTAAATTCGAAAATAATAATGATATTATTTATAGATAATATTATTATTATATATAGTATTTAATTTATTTGATAAATTAAATAACTATAATAAATTGAGATATTGTATCTCGATTTAATTTTCGAATAAAATAAAGATATGAAAGATATCATATCTCGATTTAATTTATAAAGATAAATTAAATCAGTAGGCTCATAATTCGGATTAAATAAATATATTAGATTAAATCATTGAATGATTTAATTAATATATTATTTTAATTCAAAATTCGAGTTTCAAGATTGATTAGATTAATTTTGAATATTTTAATACGGCTCATTAGGGTTTTAGAAACTCTTTAAATAGATATTGATCTAGTCGTATTAGAGTGACAGATGAATTAGAGAAGCCGCAAGAAACCCTAAGGAGAAAAGGAGAGAAGCTAGAATACTGAAGATGCTAGCACGCTGCCGTCCGTGTTCGAGACTGTTTGTGTGGATATCGGTAGAGGGAGGGGATTCGCAGAGTCCGCTCATGTTGATCGAGTAGGTAGCCCACCAGATAAAATTGAACGAGACGCTCACCAATTCGTACAGGTGTATGGTTTCTAACAAACCTTGATCTAAACGCCGTTGATGGATCCTCGGAGGATTCGTAAAAGTTTTTAATTCCGCTGCGTGTACGGATCCCAACAGAATTATTGTATGTTTATAGATAGTCTCATCTTAATTACACAGATATGCTAACACTTGTGAAAATTCCAATTCCAAATTATTTTCGATAACATATATCACACAGATGTTTCATCTAAAGGACCAGCTTGGACAAGTAAGATACCTCATATGCAACATATATCTCATTATTGCAGCCCATACTCAACCCCACCACTACTTTACCACTTAGCTTCTTCTTCTTCTTTCTCTTTTTTCAAAAATTTATCTTTCTCCATAACCACATGGATACATACACACACACACTCATATACTCACACAATCCATATCCATATCTATCTTCTTTTAAATGGAGGGATCTGGAGAGAACTGGTCGTACTATCAACAGGTAGTGTAATTAATTATACTTTTAGTTTTCCATTTCGATGCTTTTGATGATGATACGTGTTAACAAGTATAATAGGAGAAGCAATTAGAGAAACAATATGAAAAAGTTGAAGAATCTTATATTAATCTCAATAAGAGCAACATGCTCCTATAATATAACCCACTTGGATTTAACAATGATATTCATCCCTCATTTGAGGGTGATTAATCACAAATTCTAACTATAGGAATCTAAAAGGGACTTCCCTCTTTAGAGAGAGAGACTCAAATTAACCTCTCTCCAATATGGTGAGAGCTCCACACTCTACACACTAACATACCTCTATTAATTATAGACTAGGCCCTAACCAACTATTCAACTAATTACCTTATATTTCTAACACGCCCCCTCAAGTTAAACACTATTAATCTTAAATGTGCTCAACTTGAACAACACAAAATAAGGGGTAAGGTGAATTAAATTGAAGAGTTTTCAAACAAAAAATACAAAGAATTCTTCAATTTACAACATTCTTCTCCATATCCAATTTTGAAATGCTTCACTTTTAAAATGCTTCAATGTCTACAATCATTGGTTCTCATTTCTTTTTCTTTTTTTCGCAGTGCCACCCAATCATTGACCATATCCCTTGTATTTGGAACACCATAACACTACAGTCACCTTGCTTGAACTTTGCCATTAAAGGAAACTCGAGCAAGCCCAAAATCACCTATTTTCAGTTTGCAATCAGCACTAGCAAGAATATTCTTGGGCTTTAAATTAATCATGATGAAACACATTAGCAGAATGTATATATTTCAGTTTCAAAATCCAGCATCACTCTAGTACTCACACCATCAGTGCCAGTGGCGGAACGTCTTTATGGCCAACTAAGGCCTTGGCCCAAGCTGGCCCCGACTGATCTTATAAAATTTGTTAGAATATATATATATTTATTATATGATATTTTATTTGGCCACAAATTTGGCCCCAACTAATTTTTTATCTCCTATGTAAGAATAATGTTTGTTTCATTACTCATTATCTTTGTGAGAGGAAAGTAAAATTATTGTTTAAGATCTAGAAAAGATTAGTATCATCTTATATATTGTTTTAATTTATAATTATCTATTATTATTTGTTTTTATTTTCCAGGTTATTTGATACTATTTAGTAAATACTCCCTCTGGTCTTTATTTCAGAAACCAACTAACAATTCTCACAAGTCAATAAAAACAGTTAAAGTAATTAAATTTGTCCTAAAATTTAAGTAATTTTCAATATTATCCCTATTAATTACACTAAACTCTAATATCATATTAATTATTACTCCTTTTTTCCTCCAAAAAAAGAGTAATAATTAATTTTTATTAATTATTACTCTCACTCACTACCTTTCTAATTATGGGTATACATGGAAAAAAATATTTAATGCTATTTGGAAACAAGCAAGTGTTTTATAAAAAGAACCAAATATACTTGTTAGTTGGTACCTTATAATAAGAATTAAAGAGAGAAGTTCAATATGTTTATTTTTTGGCCCAGGCTAAAAAAATTTTCTGGTTCCGCCACTGATTAGTGCTAGCAACAAGATATGAATCACCAAGAGGGAAAAGACCACCAAAGCCTCCTATTCCAGGTGCCATTTTCACTATTCTTCTTACAAGTTTTGAACCAGCAAAGCCAATGCTTCCTTTTTCAAAATACCATTGGTGAATGCCTTCAAATGATTAAAATCATCAGATTAAGGTGCAGTATAATAGTCTTCTCTCCATCACAATCATTTGCTAACTACTCCAGCAATTTTCATCAGTTACCGTAAGAAGAGCCCCGAACTCTTTAGGGATTGCAAAACCAATATCTTGAATGGCTTGTAAACACAAAACTCCTAAAACAGCCTTCAAAAGGATTTCATTGCGAGAAACTCCTTTGATTTTATGCTTGTTTATAAATTTATGAACAAACAGAATCTCTTGTATGATAGCTAGTAAATAATCACGACGAGCATGACCTGTAAACTCTGGAAATTCCATAACAACTGGTTCTGATAAGGACTGAGTTATAGAAGACTGCCTTGTCATAAATTTGAGTAGCCGGTGGCCCAGTCATCTCAGGTTTAATGACCTGTTTCAGATCATCCGCTAAATCAGATTTCTTTGGTTTGTCGTATTTTACAACAAGAAATGCAGGCCATGCAGATAATCTTACAATATGCTTTTTATCTTTTATTTTTGGTAGTGGTCGATTAATTTTATTAACGAAGAGAGGTTGATGATGAATTGTAGATGGACATTAACACGAATCTGGATAAAGCTATTGACTATGTGAGCTATTTGGAGGAGAGAGAGAGAGCGCTGGAGAAGAAGCAGAGCAACAATACGAGTCGGTAGGCGGCGGTGGTGGCGGGGGCACGGGGTTATAACGGCAACTATTATGATGACAGCGCGTCGTCGTCGTGGTGGTGTTGTGAGGAGTGGTACGAGGCGTCACTGCCGGAGGTGAAGGCTAGGTTTTCGGAGAAGAGGTGTTGATCATAATTCACTGTGAGAAGCAGAAGGGAATTATGAACAAGATATTGCCTCAGCTTAAAAATCTTCATCTTTCTGCCATAAGTAGCTGTGTCAGTTCACATGAGTGCTTGAGCGAAAAAAAAAAAAAAAAAAAAAAAAAAAAAAAAAAAAAAAGGCTCACGTGAGTGAAGAGCGCACATCCATTATATGCACATATCTGCATGTTATCAGCTCATCCCTCTGATTTAATTTTGGGGTGAACAAATTTTTTTATATACATATTTTATTTTTTAAAATTAAATTATATGTTGCGTCATGGAATATTTTTTTGCCCAATATCTCAAATTAATTGATTTACAGTCCTACATTTAAAAATATTTTTCCTGTAACACCAGTATCCTGGAAATTAATTAATTTGAGATACTAGGTATTAAAACTATTTCAGAATGCAGAATATAATATAATTTAAATAAATAAAATATATAATAAATAAATATATGTGCTCACCTTAAAATTGGAGAGATGATTACATAAGATGCTCATAAGAGATGTGTACCTAATTAATGTGAACCCAACATTGTCTTACCTTTTGGGAAATTCACCTTTGACATCACTATCGTTGCTCAAGTACACCCATTTGCAAAACTGCACATTTTTAGAGTTTTATTTTTTTATTTTCTAAAAATTATAAAATGATTTAAAACTATATGAATGTCTTTGAGATATATATAATACGTCGTTTATTTTATAGAGAATCTAATAATAAAAAAATATTTAGGAGGAGCATGATAGAGGCTCCAAACCCCCAAACTTAAAATATAAATATTTGTGTTTTGTAGATGGGGGAGGAATTCAACTCGACAGTGAGTGGCATAGTTAAAAGCCTAAAATAAGCTATCTCCAAGTAATTATTATGGAATCAAAGATATATATATATAGGTATGTATGTATGTAATTGAAGATGGCCCTGAGAGGAAGTGTTACTGAAAATTGCTCATTTTCAGTTCAAGTGCCTAGAAAGTTTTGATGAAGCCTCGTAATTTTGTATCTCAGACCAAAACTTTCAAATATTTTTAATTAATTTCCCATTTAAGATTTTAAGGATATTTTAATTGATTTTCATCCTGCTCCAACAAATCATACAAGGTTTGACTATGATTTTTTAGTTTTATAATGTGTTAGCTTAATATAAAATCTAATTGATTAATTTGCAGAGATTAATGAAACTAAATAAATTATTTAATTGTAATTCATATTACATCATTCCGATGAAAAATCTATGTGTATCATTAAATTATATATAATAGCAAAAAATTATCATTAAATTATGAGTAAAATACTCTAACCACCCCTCTATTTTGCCATAATTAGATCTTCCTCTCTATTTTGAAAACCAATATCCCTTAAATTAAAATTTATGCTAAACAAACTTCTCTGGTATTTTGAGATTTTATTTCTATCTATTCAAATCGTTAGTTGACCATTAAATTTGACTTTTGGACTTTCATCATACCCAAATGGCCTTATTTAACATTAGAATCACACACGCATATATGGGCCAAAAAAAATTATTCTACCAGATTTTAATTCTAATAGATTTTGTAAATTTCTAATATGTTAAAAATTTGTTAATTCTAAAATTAAAAACTTTAAAATTTTAATTTTTTGCCATATTTATTGAAATTGATTTACATTTAGTTTAATATATGTTAAACACATTCTTTTCCTATCAAATAGAACAAACTATATAGGTTTGAGTGATTGTATAAGTCATCTAAATTTATAATTTCATATTTTTTTACAAACATTTAAAAAACTTACTCAAATTTTAAAAATTTGTGATATTTACAAGATGTCATTTAAAATTTGAGATTTCGTATTAGGGGTAGATTAGTGATTTTTTTATATAAATTTTAATTAAAAATATATTTTTATAATATTCTTGATAGAATTAACGGTTTGAACTTAAATATACATTTTTAAAATATGTCAAAATTGCAATTTATATATCAGTTTAGAATGTATAGTTTAAAATATTAGGTGTAATTAAGACAAAATAGAAAAATAGTTAGAGTATTTTACTCATTAATTATATATCAATTTATAAGCCTCATAGGCACTTGACAATTACAATTTGTTGCAAAAACTTCCCATGAAGACGTAGATGCAATTTAAAGATTTTAATAGACTGTTTTATCGTTTTTTTTTTTTCTTGGGAACTAAATGCAATTTTCTGATATATATATATATATATATATATAGGATATAGGTGGGACCAGTGTTGCTGGATTTCAGCATATGACATGGTGCTTAATGCTGGAAGCGGCTAAGGTCCTCTGCCCTTACCCACCACTGCCATCCACTTCTTTGATCCTGTGTCGTTTTGACGCAAAAAATGTGAGCTGTTCCTCTTTTAAAATTTTTAAAAAAATCTGGGTACTAAAAAAGATACTTTAGGATCGGCCGATCGAGAAAAATACTTCATGATCTTGAAAAATTATTTTATAATGTTGAAAAAATATTTTAGGCTACTGAATGGTACTAAAAAGATACTTTAGAATACTGGCTGTTACTAAAAAAAAATACTTCATGATCTTGAAAAATTATTTTATCATATATATTTATCCTAAAATAATTATTTAAGATCATGAAGTATTTTTTTAGTACCACCAAGATCTCCCGTCGAGATTCGAGGTATCATTTTAGTACTAGTCACGGGCCTAAAATATTTTTTCAACATCCTAAAATAATTTTTCAAGATCATGAAGTATTTCTCTCAGATCTTGAAAAAATATTTTAGGATCTTCGATCGATACTAAAAAGATACTTCGAATCTCGACGGGATATCTGGTTTGGTACCAAAAAAATACTTCATAATCTTGAAAAAAAATTCTCATATATATTTATCCTAAAATAATTTTTCAAAATCATAAAGTATTTTTTTTTTGTACGTCAAATAAGGCCTAAAATATTTTTTCAACATCCTAAAATAATTATCATAAAGTATTTTTGTGTATCGGTCAGTATCCTAAAGTATCTTTTTATTACCCAGATTTAAAATAAAATAAAATAAAATAAAAAGATGAATAGCTCCCATTTTTCGCGTCAAAATGACGCAGGAACAAAGAAGGGGTTGGATGGCAGTGGTGGGGAAATCTTAACCGGCATTTAATCTTTTATAAAACTATTATTTTAAATATTTTATTAATAATTTAATTTTTTATTAATATTTTTATAAAAGATTAACCTCATCCGTTAATATTTTAATCCACGGTTAATGCTCTCAAATGGGGCCCTTTCGTTTGGTTAGATATCTGACACATGTAACACTCAAGATTGTTGAAATGCGCATTGTATGTTTTGCGGGTCTCTCATCTATCATTTTTTTCATTATCTTTCATAATCTTTAAATCAAGCACATTCAATTAATCCAAAAGTTACAATATCACTTTTATCTCTTTTTCACATTTAACAGTCGGAAAGATAATAAGAAGAAAATATTATAAGAGAATTTGGCTCCATATTTAGCGAGCATTGCATTTTTTAATATAAACTTTGATTTGAGTGGAGGATAGGGATGAGAATTATTTTACCTTATATTAACCCAGTTGTCTATAAAAACTTTTCAATATTTTATAAATATACTTTCAACAAAAAAAAAATAAATGAATAATTCTTCTCATTAAATAAAAATCATTACTCTCCTCCCACTTCCTCCAATCTCCTCCGTTCAAACTAACCACCACACTAAACACACTGTAAAAACGTAAGGTCTCGTCTTTGTCTTCCTCTGTTTATTATTTTTTGCTTAAAGGACGTTAAAGCTCCCAACTTCACGTGTTATCTGAGTACTTATATCCCCACTTGACCCATATTCAACCCACCACTACCCTAACATTTAGCTTCTTCTTCGTCTAATGTCTTTTTCCAAAACTTTATCTTTCTCCGTAACCACATAGATACACACACACTCATATACTCACACAGTCCAAATCCATATCCATCTTCTTTTCAATGGAGGGATCTGGAGAGAACTGGCCGTACTATCAACAGGTAGTCTAATTAATTGTATTATTAGTTTTCCATTTCGATGCTTTTGATGATGATATGTTTTTTATTTTCTATTTTTGGGAGTGGTCGATTGATTTTATTAACGAAGAGAGGTTGATGATGAATTGTAGATGGACTTTAACACGAATCTGGAGAAAGCTATTGAGGATCTGAGCTATTTGAAGGAGAGAGTGAGAGAGCTGGAGGAGAAGCAGAGCAACAATACGAGTGGGAAGAAGGCGGCCGCGGCGCGGGGTTATAACGGCAACTATTATGATGACGGTGCGTCTTCATCATCGCGGTGCTGTGAGGCGGGCGCGGAGGAGTGGTGCGAGATGTCGCTGCCGGAGGTGAAGGCTAGGTTTTCGGAGAATGAGGTGTTGATCATAATTCACTGTGAGAAGCAGAAGGGAATTATGAACAAGATATTGGCTCAGGTTGAAAATCTTCATCTCTCTGTCATAAGTAGCTGTGTCTTGCCTTTTGGGAAATTCAATCTTGACATCACCATCGTTGCTCAGGTAAAACTCATTAGTAATAATCAAGTTTCTTAACGCCATTAAACTGGTTGTTACTGAGTGAAGGGTCAAACGGGCCAAAATGGTTAGAAATCTGAGAAATTGAAGATTTCTGTTATTAATATGATATTTTAGAGAAAATTTGAAAAAAAAAAATCAATAAAAAAATTGATTTTTTTTTAAAAAAAATAGTGAATCTGGTTGATGCTCGAATCAAACTAGTTTATCAATAGGTGTTTGCTGATTTATAGGTCAAACTGACTAGTTTATCAACAGGTGTTCGCTGATTTCTAGGTCGAACTGGCTGGTCAGATCTAGGTTCCAAAACCCCGCACTGTGTCACATAGTAAATATATGAGCGTCGATGAGAGAGAGAAAGTAGAGAGAGAAGGTCCCAACTCTTCTCTTCTCTGCTTCGACTCTTCTTCATCTTCTTCGCTCGTCGGTGGCTTGTAGCTCCACCACAAGCTGCCGGCAAGCTCCATTGTTGTTCTTGTGGCGATTTTTTCCCTCTCCTTCTTCAAATTTGTTTTGCAGATGTGAGAGTTCTTTGTTTGTTGTTTTCTTATTTTGTAGTCATCGGTTTTGTGGTGGTGTTCTTCTTTTCTAAGGAAATAAACAGATCTGTGAGATCTGCATTCAGATCCTCTTGATTGGTTGGCTATTTGAACGTTTTTAGATCCGATTATCACCTGGTAGCTCGGATCTGTGTTCTTGGGGAAGATCTAAAGAGATCTTGTTTGGTGTGTGGTCAAGGTCACTAGATCTGCATGATCAGAGGAGCATAAGTGTTCTTCAGGACATCATAGGTCTCTTTTCTACTAAGGTTGGGTTTTTTTAGATCTTTACCCCAACACGAGGTACCTGTGTAGCTGCCCTAGATGCAGCTTATGCTTATAAGGTTTGCTCGATCGGATGGGTTTTGAACCAACATTTTCTTTCTTATCTCTTCTAACCTTGGGTATCCAAGAGGCTGATATTGTCCTTGATTCTTCTTTTGCTCTTATCTTTTTAATGGGTGGTAACTGGTTTTTCTTGTATTTGGTTTGTTTTGTCTTTGTTTGTGTACTATTTCCAGTCTATTCTTATGTATTGTCTTGTTTCTTAACATTAATATAAACATCGTTTGACCAAAAAAAAAAAAAAAAACCCTACACTTTGTCACTCCGTGTGAAAGAGAAATCAAAGGCTCCCTGCCTTGCCAACAAGAGTTGTCTCAACCTTAATGAAATTTTTTGATTTTTCTCCATCATTAATACACACACATATATATATAAATATAAAGATTAGTGTACTTATATTTTCCCTATTTATCTATTCTACTTGCCCCTCGCATAAAGTAGGGCATATTTTGGAAGAAAATTATTTCAGGTATATTTATTATTTTAAACTAATTTTAATCATCTTCTTAAAATAATTCGATTATCAGACTCTTATACATATATAAGATGGGAGGGAGTACACTCTTTCACAGACACTAGAAGTTCAACTAATAATCATGCTTATTAAGAAATTACTCTTGTCTAATGCTAATGCCCTTTATAATACATCAATTTTCTAAATATTCTTTTTCTCTTTTTTATCATTAGATTTTATATATACTGAGTCACATCTTGATATTATGTGTATCAAATGGTGTGATTTTAAATTTATTTTTACAATTTTTGTAAGAAGAATAAAACTGCACATTTTTAGAGTTTTATTTTTTTAAAAAAAATTAAAAAGATTTAAAACTATTGATGTCTTTGAGATATCAAGATGTTATAGTCATTTATTTTATATAGAATCTAATAATAAAAATAATATTTGAGAGGAGCATGTGAGAAACTCCAAACCCCCGAATTTTAAATATGAATATTTGTGTTTTGCAGATGGGAGAGGAATTCAACTCGACTGTGAGTGGCATAGTTAAAAGCCTGAGACAAGTTATCTCCAAGTAATTATTATGGAATCAGAGAGATCATATATATGTGTGGAATGGTAAGTTGAAGAATTAAAGATGGCCTTGAGAGGAAGTGTTGTAGAAAATTGCTCATTTTTAGTTCAAGGGACTTGAAAGTTTTGAGGAAGGCTTGCAATGCTCGTTTAGTTTACTATGGATTTGCTTGTCTGATCCATGTATTTAATCTGTTTATTTCATACCAAAACTTTCAAATATTTTTAATTAATTTCTCATTTAAGTGTAGTTTAATTGATTTTTATCCTGCTCTAATATCTTCATACACGGTTATGACCTGGCATGAAAGGGACTTGAGCAATATGGTCCTCAGGTCCTCCTTACAATAAATCTGAATAAAGATTTCTTCTAACCGCGTGGTCGATGTGGACCATAAAAACTTCCCCAGAAGAAAAACGTGCTATTTTTAATATAAAAATTAAATAATTAATTTAAAGATATTAAAAAATTAACATAATAAAGTGAATTATGACTTTATATTTATGGTCAAAAATAAATTCTTTACCAAACTCTTAATTTGTATTTAGCTATATTTAAAAGGGAGTTTACATATCTCCTGTTGCATTTGAGAAGAAAAAGATTTCTACACACACTTGAAATAGTGGAACCCACATCTTTTTTTTTTTTTTTTTAAAAAACTCAAGCATGAAAATGGTGAGACCCATATTTTTTATATATATGTGACGTGATGACGATACACTTCTCCGTGATACGATAAGTGTATTTCCCATTTAAAAACTGTTCTTGAGGCCAAAACCTTGATTTGAATATAATAATAATAATTTTGCTAAATACTTTATAAAAGACGATTTTTTTTTTCAAAAGCTTAAATAAGCCCATCAAAAGTTCAGAGAAAGTAGAAGTTAGATTACCGATTGTTTAGCATAGTTTTAGACCCTAAAGCCACTTTTTTTGAGAATCACATCTCCTTGCTTTAGACCTTGAAGCTATTTCTGCCACCGTTATCCTAAATATAAATCACATCAAAAAAAGTCCATCAGAAACAAAAAAATCCATTAAAAAAATGTTCATCGAAACAAAAGTCACTTCTACCACCGCTATCCCAAACTTGGGACTATTATAGTTTTTTTTTTTTTTTTTTTTGATTGAAATCAGGGGGTGTCCACCACCGACAGTAGTAACTAATCCTCCATCGCACCGTAGTCGTCCCAAAGGGACATTGGTACTGACCAAATAACCTTTTCCATACACAGATCGAACTCCTAACTAGATACTTAAGGTAACCCAAGAGACTATTTTAGTTTTGGAGAAGCTGATATTTCTCATTTCTCTAACATTTTCTCTCTCCTCTTTTTTCTCTTTTTCCTTTCTTCCGTCGTCCTTCTCTGTTCTCTCTCTCTCTCTCTCTTTTCCCGCTCCATAGAAGTACATCATGGACGCCTTTTCAACTGTGAACATCGAGAGCATCAGCGGCCTCCATTACCCACAGAGGCTTCTGAATGTTCGAAAGTTTTCATCGCTGTCATCTTAATCCTCAATCATTGCCCAGAGCTTTGAAGACACTCGACAGATTTTGGCATATGGGTTTTAAAATCTGAGTTCAAAACCACCACCCAGATATATAAAGAGAGCAAAAGAAAGGCACTTGAACCTATTTGGTTTGCAAAAATAGCTAGCGGTACCAACGTGACTGGAACATTCCTTCTTTTCTTTTATTCTTTAAGTCAAACGATCCTAACATGCAACCAGTAAAAAACTTAGAAGGGATAAAACGCAGAGATGAACTGAACTAAAAACTGCCTAAGGATCTCTTCCAACACACAGCGGCAACCTGCGATCAGCCCACCGCCTCAAGCACCAACGGACACTCCAATACCAAACCTCCCCTACATTATATGGATATATCTTATGTCCTTCTTATCTGTATGAGTATTTTTTTCAATTTTTTATATATTTTATTTATTTAAATTTAAATTATATCTGCTTTTTGATATGTTTTTTACATATAAGTATATAAAATTAATTAGTTTTCATGATACTGGTGTTACAAACAAATATTTATGAATGCGAAATGTAAACTAATTAATTTGAGATCTGATATTTGAATGTAAAAAAACATGTCGAAAACCACATATAATTTAAATCTAAATAAATACAATATATAAATAAATATGTCCATACCTCTAATCGCGGTATGAGCATACAAGAAATATATAAGATATATGCATATAATATGGACTCCTCGTAGAAACACAAGCTTATCCCAAAAGCTACAGGCATACTCCATTCATCTTTTCTTTCTTTTTTTTCCCTTTTTTAGAATCTCTTTTAATATTTTCTCATTTCAAATTTGTATTAGAAAAACAATTATGTCGAAATTTATTACTTCTTAAATATAAGATAAAGTTTACTTTTTTTAAGAGATTAAAAAAACTAATTAAATTACTTTAGATTAGTTATATTTTAATATTTTTCTCAAACTAATTAGTTTGAATAATAAACGATATATAATCTAAGGATACTCAATATATATGATATGATTAAGTATTCCCTTCAATCTTAATATAAGACAATGTTGACCCTTTTTTAGAGCATTAAGAAAACTAAATAAGTTACTTAATTATATCATTTGTTGTGTTTTTCTATCCCTAAGTAGTATATTGGTTTTTCTATACAACATTGTACAAGATCTAAAAAAATGGTTAAAATTAGTTAAGAATAAAAAGTATATTCAAAATAAATTCTATTTTTCAAGTATGCCGTTTTCTATGGGAGGCAAATAAGAAAAAAAAACGGTAAATATATATATCAGCAATTTTTTAATTAATGTGATGCATATAATTAATTAGAGATTAAAAAAAAACTCAATAAATGTTTAGACATTTCTTATTATACTCTTATAAAAAGAATAGATACAATTCAAATTTTAGAGGGAGGAGTATCAAACTTTTCTACTTGTTAACTTGACCCTAACTTTTGTTTGTTTTGCTTTGACGGTCGTTTGTTGGGGGTTTCCTCTGTCGTAATATTCTGCAATTCCTTTCTTTCTTCTCATGGGTTATTACTCTAAATATTGAATTTTGAACATTCTTTCTTCCTATTTGTCGATATTCATCTGCACTATTAAGAGCAGAGAACCTGAATGTCGATTCAGTTAGAAGAATGACAGTGATATATTATTAAGTGTTCACAATTTTTACTTTAAAACAACATCCTCTACCTAGGAACCTGGAATGCTCTCTTCAGCAGAGGCGGATCCAGGTTGAAAAGAAAAGATGCAAGTGCTCGCCCTTAATTATGATAGAATTTTAAAAATAAAGAAATTAAAATTATGATGTATTTGATAGCGTGATAATAAGGCAATTATGATGGAATTCCAAAAAATAAGGTCTAAAAAGATGACATTGTAATTATTTTTATTGTAATACACTTTTATTATTAAAATATATTTACTTGAACTTATTGAGTGCTCACCCTTCATTATAATTTATGTATTTGCATTTCTAACAAAGACTTAGCCTTACTTTTTAAATGATTATAAAATAAGCGCCTCTCTTATTGCATCATCGGTATTCACTTGATTTCATGAATTTTTTTTATATTCTTCTCTTTTCTTATATTATTCTTTTCTTTTTTAATGTATTTAAATCTTTCCCCTTAAAAAAAAAAAAAAAAAAAAAAAAAAACTTGGGTTTTTAAAAAATCTCCCCACTAATTGTACAAACACAAACAAAAAATCCTAACTCCGCCACTAGTGCTCACCCTTCATTAATTTCCTTGATCGCCTTCGCTCTTCAATGTTGGAAAAATCTTTCTTCTTTGCATTAGCCATCAGCGAAAGTATTGATGACAATCATATAGTCTATCGAAGCAATGTTGTTAAAATTGAGTTTCTACGTAAACACGGAAGGGGGTGATAGAAACGACACGAAACACAAAGTTTCTACTTTCTACCACTTAAGGTTAGAGTTCAAAAATTATATATATATATATATATACACACACATAAAAGAAAAATATAAATCATTACTCAAAATTCAATGAATAACTTCATATTTAAAAGATATAAGTCATATAACTATATTAAAAAAAAAAAAAACTTAACGTTAAAAACTATATATAATTAACTATCCACTAAGTCTCCACTCTCCCGATAATCCCGAGTCCAAAATGTATGATGAAAAGAGGGTTTTCAACTTTTCATCTTTTTTTTGAGTTAAAAAAAAAAACATTTCATCCTTTTTTTTACAAGTAAAAAGTCTTCATTCTCCAATAAGCAAGAATGTAGAAACGTAAGTTTCTACGCAAAAAAAAAAAAAAAACTTTTCACCTTTTTTTTGAGCGGAGTTTCTATAGTTTTGTATTTCGTGGAGAGTTATTACTTGCGTTTCAACACGTATGATCCTAATAAAAAATGTAAGTTTTTACGTTTTTACATTAGTATTTGACAACAATGATTAAAAAAGAACTTCAAGCCTAACTCATCATCCTAATTTTTGTGGATGGAATGGATATCAATGGATTCATACTGCGGTAGGAACTTGCAATTCGACTGACTTTAGGCTTGTTTGGAGGAATAGTCATATTGGATAAAAGTTAAGTTGTGAAATGAGATTTATGTTTGGATTCGTCGTAGCATAAATAGCTTTGATAGTTAAACTTATAGTCAATCTGAAATATTTTTGAGGTACTAACTAGTACTAAAAATATACTTCAAGATATTGAACAATACTAAAAAAAATACTTTATAATGTTGAAAAATTATTTTTAGAACCATTCAGTACCTTAAAATATTTTTTAGGGTACTGAATGGTACTAAAAATATATTGAACGGTACTAAAAAACTACTTTATGATCTTAAAAAATTATTTACAATCTTGAAAAAATTAATTATAGTACCAGTCAGTACCCTAAAATATTTTTTAGGGTACTGAATGGTACTAAAAATGTACTTCATGATAGTGAATGATACTACAAAAATACCTCATAATTTTGGTCCATAAGTTCGATTGGAACAAAGACTCCTCAAAGTAACTTTTCAAATACATTACTTTTGGTCCATAAGTTCAATTGAAAGAACTTCTCAACCAAACATACATTTTCCTATAAATCCGATTCAAACAGTACATAAATTCGATTAAGCTCTTCAAAAATCATACCAAACATGCACATTATCTCTTCACCCATATGTTTGCATCCTACTAGTTTCTGCTTAAACAGACAATGCAGGCATCACACAGTGCAAATCAAGTTCATTTAGCATAAAGATAAGAATTACAAGAAGACCAAGAGAATCTATAATACTCTTCTCGTTCTTAATTTAAGATCTATTTAACTAATTTGATTAAATTAAGGAAATTAGACAAGTTAGTTAATTATGATAAATATGATATATTTTTCCTAAAATACTTTAATTTCCTTAATTTCCTAACAATTTTATTTGAGGGAGTATCAATAAAAGTAATTTGAGAAAAAATTGATAAATATATAAAATAGGTCTTACATTTATAACCAACATCAACTTTTCAATAAGGTACTATATATTAAGGCCTAGAGGAGTTTAGTAGAGAGACACGTAGAGATTTCAATTACATGCATGATGGACAATGAGTAAAGTGACGAAACACAGTAGGCATTCGACTTCTTAGCCAATTTAAATGCTAGTCAATTATCAACATACATGTGAGAGAGCTCAATATCCGGATATTCTTGTGCTATTGCCATAACTCTTCTCCTCCAGATTCCAGAGCATTGATGCCTGAAAAATGTAGATACACCAAACTGATCAAATACGTCAGAAGAGGACACAAATTTATCATATACCACATGTATCTTTTCTATCTACTGTTTCACTAGTAGCCCCCCAAAAAAAAAACTACTTTGGACGCGGCTCAGGTCCTCTTCTCTAAAGGATCTCTGTTGTCCTCTTCTCCCATACGACGCCGTTTTGGCGCAAAATAGGTAAGGTGATCTCTCTCTTTGTTTTTTTTTTAAACTACTCGCAGGTACTAAAAAATTATTTTAGGATACTGATTGGTACTCAAAAATACTTCATGATTTTAAAAAATTATTTTAAGATGTTGAAAAATATTTCGGGTACGGTGGTACTCAAAAGATACCTCGGGATCTTTGTGGGGATCGGGGTACTAAAAAAATACTCTATGATCTTGAAAAATTATTTTAGGATTTTAGGATATATATTCAGAGAATATATATCCTAAAATAATTTTTCAAGATCATAGAGTATTTTTTAAGTACCGCCCAAGATCCCCAATCAAAGATCCCGAGGTATCTTTTGAGTACTGGTCAGCCCTAAAATATTTTTCAACATCTTAAAATAATTTTTCGAGATGATGAAGTATTTTTGAGTACCAATCAGTATTAGTTAAAATAAATAAATAAAAAGAGAGATCACCTTACTTATTTTGCGCCAAAACGGCGCCGTATGGGAGAAGAGGACAGCAGAGATCCTTAAGAGAAGAGGACCTCAGCCGCGTCGAACTACTTTACCACTTAGCTGCTCCTTCTCTCTTTTCAAGACTATATCTTTTCCGTAACCACATAGATGTCCTCACACCACCCATATCCATATCCATCTTCTTTTCAATGGAGGGATCTGGAGAGAACTGGCCGTACTATCAATAGGTCGCGTAATTAATTATAGGGTTAATATGCAGATTGCGAAGTATTACATAAAGAGCATCTGACAAAAAAATATATTAAAGGTATCTTAAATACCAACCAATATTTAAAAATGAAAAAATTTACCAATCAACTATTAAAAATGAGAACTATCACAATGACGTTAAAATCAATCAAATGCCGTTTGGTTACTTGTATGTAAGAGAAGCCCGAAGAAGGCTGAGGGGCTTCCAGGGAGGACGGTCTTCAATATGTCGCGACTTTGATTGTTTAATTTGGTCAAGGAAACACCATTTCGATGCAAAATTGTTGTATAAGCTTTTAGAGTATTGTGTTTGGGGTCACATCTGTGTTCTTCAGCTTCGCCCCTGTTTTGGGATAGGTTTTGATTCCAGATTTCAGCCATTATTGGATCGAACTTCGATCATAGGTGTGACCTGTTGATACGATTATCGGGTCCATCATTAGCCCAAGCGAAATCGGGCATTGAAAATCCTTAGGGTTTAAGCCACTCATCATCTTCTTTGTACTACACCTTCCTTCTAAATCATCTGTGGGGCTGCTAGGATCATGAGTTTCAAATATTATTCCCCTGCAATAACTCAAGAATCTGATTAAACCACTTAGAAGAGGAGCCTCACGTTCTGTGCATTCAGAGAATTGAAAATCCATCTTTTATGTAAGAGAAGCCCGAAGATTGCTGACATGACACGCTAGAATATTATAACGGCCTCAATTTGGCATGATTCCGAGCTTATTTCTTTCTCGAGGACAAACAGAGTTTGCCTAATTTTAATGTCATTGTCATAGTTTCCATTTTTAATAGTTTATCAGTAAAAAAAAATTCATTTTTAGTTGTTGGTTGGTATTTAAGGTACCTTCAATATATTTTTGTGCCAAATACTCCTAGCATAATACTTCGTTGGCCAATCTACACCTTAACCCTTAATTATATTATTAGCTTTCCCATTTCAATGCTTTTGATGATGATATTTTTGGGAGTGGTCGATTGATTTTATTAACGAAGAAAGGTTGATAATGAATTGTAGATGGACATTAACACAAATCTGGAGAAAGCTATTGACTATGTGAGCTATTTGCAAGAGAGAGTGAGAGAGCTGGAGAAGAAGCACAGCAACAATACAAGTGG
This sequence comes from Acacia acuminata, assembly GCA_019022655.1. NCBI lineage: Eukaryota > Viridiplantae > Streptophyta > Magnoliopsida > Fabales > Fabaceae > Acacia > Acacia acuminata. The sequence goes on from JAFJYI010000001.1 coordinate 2,771,502, forward strand.
GAAGGTGGCGGCGGTGCGGGGTTATAACGGCAACTATTATGATGACGGCACGCCTTGTCGTTGTGGTGCTATGAGACGGGTGTGGAGGAGTAGTGCGAGGCGTCGTTGCCGGAGGTGAAGGCTAGGTTTTCAGAGAATGAGGTTTTGATCATAATTCACTATGAGAAGCAGAAGGGAATTATGAACAAGAGATTGCCTCAGCTTCAAAACCTTCATCTCTCTGTCATAAGTAGCAGTGTCTTTCCTTTCGGGAAATTCACTCTTGATATCACCAATATTGCTCAGGTCACTACTACAAAATATAGATACTACTACCCTGAAAGACGTCATTTTTTAAAAAAAGGAAGTAAAAAGTAAAAGCGATGGCATTGTTGTAATTATTTACTTAACTTTGAGACTTTAGACGTCCTAAATATTAATTTAGAACGCCTATTTTTTTTTTTTTTTTTGACGTCCCGAATATATTTTAGGACGCCTAAAATCAGCATTTTTGGCGCAATTTGGGATTTTTTTTGCCCTAGAAATTTTTTTTTTGCGTCCTAAAATAGGTTCGGGACGCCTAAAAGTTTTAAAATTAAATATTTCGGCACATTTTGTGAAATTTTTTGGCACTGGTGAAAATTTTTGACGTCTTGAAAGAAGTTCAGGACGCCTAAAATTAAATTTTTATAAATTTTTGACGTTCTGAAAGAAGTTCAGGACGCCTAAAATTAAATTTTTAGCGCGTTTTGTGAAATGTTTTGGCGCCAGAAGAGTTTTTTATGCCAAAATAAATTTTTGGGCGTCCTATATATTCAATCGGGACGTCAAAATAATTTTTTTATCGTCCTATATAATGAATCGGGACGCCAAAATGCCTTGTTTGGTGTGCAACTTTGATGAATGAACAAGCAACCCTAGTTCTTTTTTTGGTCAAAGACGTACGCAACCCATAACTCACTCGCCACTTAAATTGTTAATTTTATCAAAGACGTACGCCAAAATGCCTTGCATTATTTTATCATTTTAAATATTAATTTTTAATGTTAACAAATTTGCCTCCCCTCCTACCTTTTTATTTAATAATAATCTTCCTCCTACTCTTTCATTTCACTCCCCTGGTTCTCATTTCCTTACTTGTCATTCTTCATCTCTCTCTTTGCACAGCTCTCTACTTTCTTCGTCTGTGGACTGAATTGTGCGAGTTGTGTTAGCTGAAGCCTGGCCATGGAGAACAATCAGCAATCCTTCTGGCAATTCAGCGATCAGCTTCGTCTTCAATCTTTAAATCTGGCGAATCTGGCGCTCAATGATTCAATAAGGGTATTTATTCCAAGCCTTCTTATCTGGATCTTAACATCAACTCCATCAACCCTAAGGCCCCCAAATCTTTGTGTGTGAATCTTAGATGTAAGTGTGAAAATTATTCTTGTTCCAGATCGTTGTTGTGATTTAATTTGTCGGTGTAGGAAGCTTTTTTCTCATTGTTGTGATTTGTTGTTCCGGATCGATTTGTTTTTCCAGACCGCTCCAAATCTTTTTTCATTCATTGTTGTGATTTGTTGTTCTCATCGTGCCTTCACTACTGAGATCTACTCTGTCTCCGTCTCCCTGTTTTTCTTTCCAGTTTTGTGAGGTCCTTTGCGGTTTTTGGCCATTAGGTTTTTGGGGTTTTTTAAAAAAAAAAAAAAAATCAATAAGGCGTCCTGAATTAACCATAGGACACCTTTTTTAAGGCGTCCTGAATTAATTATAGGACGCCCTATATCTTATTTTACAACTACCCCTGGTTAGACTTCCTTCTAAAAAAGGACGTTAATTGCCTCTAATTTAGGACGTTAATACGCTTTTTTGTAGTAGTGGGTAAAACTCATTATTAATAACGCCATGTTGTGTCTCTGTGTGTGAAAGAGAAATTAGAGGCTCCCGGCAAGTCCATGGGTAAACCACCCAAAATCCAACCACCTCAATCCTTATCCGGACCCCCAACCATGTGCATTGGGGTTAGAATGAATGAATTCAACAAAGAAATCACAAATATAACGAGTAGATTTCATTTTGAACAGAGGTGATGTTTCAGAACTTGCCCGGACAAGTCCATGTGCAACATTTGCTCGGACCATGTACGCTTACCGACAACAGTTATGTAAACTTTAATAGGAGTTTTTTCTTTTTGCCCATAATTAATGTTACACACACACATATATGTGTGTTAATTAAAAGATTGATGATACTTATATTTTCCATTTTTCTGTTCTACTCATCCCTAACATAAATAAAGGTATATTTGAGAGAGAAAAAATTATTTCAACACACTTATTATTTTAAATTAATTTTAACCATTTTCTTAAATTACATAATTCAATTATCGGTTTCCTATACTTACTGGAGGGAGGGAGTGCGCTCTCTCTTCAATGCTCAGCATCGTCATTTGGTTTATACCCAAATTGCTCATCGGATAAAGCTGAATTTAATTTTCGAAGAAAGAAGACAAGACGCTGAACACTGGCAGGAAAAGGGCAAGAAAGGGACAACTCAAAACACCATCTTCGACGCTGCCAAAAAGGGATGTGTCGCTGGAGCTTTTCTGCCAACGCCCTGAAGTTGGGCTTCTTTAGAAAACGAGCTTTTTAGGTAGAAGCTCAATTACCGGAACGTGTTTCCAAACGCTTCCAGTTCTGCCTCCAACTGAGCTTAATGGCCACTGAGATTTTTTCGTCGCTTTTTTTCACTCCAACGCTCGGCCAACACGTTCTCAAACAGGCAGGCCATCCATTGGGTTTGATGCTTGAATATCACCAAATCAGATTGGGATATAAAAACGCGGCAATCTAACTTGAGATATTTTTAAGGAAAGGGGATGCTCCAAACCAAGGACAATGAGTGATCCTACCGCAATCATTCTATTATGACCTGGCATGAAATCTAAGACACTTTGTCCTATACCAATCATTCATTTATGACCTGGCATGAAAGGAAGTTGAGCAATATGGTCCTCCTCCGTACAATGATTCTAAATATTATGACCTGCCGTCAGTGGCAGACTTAGGAATTAATGTTTGTGGGTACATAATTAGTGAAATGTGTAGAAAATTTTTTTAAAAGAAATTTTAAATACATTAAAAATAAAATGAATATAGACAATAAAAGAAAATAAAAATTCAACTTAACATAGAAAAAAGTTTGCCAAGATTAGGGAACATGTTGCAACCTATAAGCTAGCTCATCTCAACGCTTCCTCTATCGAAACCTATAAAATTGTATCTTTTTTCATACATGGACACTAAGCAAATTGAAATTATGATTTACAATTCCAAAGCAGGGGCAACTAAACAATTCGCATTCTATGTCAATTTAGTAAGTAATCAATAAGTAATCCAAAAGAAGATAAATTAATATTCAAAAGATGAAAAGGCGATTATTTGTAATCAATAAATTATGGATAAATAAACTAAATGAAAGGAGTCTTTTTATATTTTTTTGCGTCTTCACCTCTCAATGGAAGGTTGTATAGCTCAACTGGCAGAGTGCATTCTCTTTGGATGAAACGCGCCCTTTTGTCGCGGGTTCGAAACCTATTGGGAGCGGTTTTTGTGTGCGGCGTGCGTTTCTTCACTCTTTGAAAAAAAAAAAAAAAATACATGAGACATGAAAGAAGCGGTGCGGAGGAATCGAACGGGGTTATTACAATCAACTCGTGGACATATTACAACCTAGGCTACTTAGAAGAGTTGAGATGGACTTCCTTCAAAAAAAAAATATATATTCTATTAAAATTTTTGTGTGTGCACTTGCCCACACCGGCACCGATGTGGGTCCGCCATTGCCTGGCATGAAAGGGAACCTGAGCAATATGGTCCTCGTAACAGTGAATCTGAATAAAGATTTCATAAAAACATCTAAAAGAAAAACGTGCTTAACACAGCCATTTAACATACTCTCTCCGGTCCTTATTATAAGCGCATAACCGCTTTTTCTCTTAAACCAAAGAAAGACAATTTAGTCATTAAAAAGTGTTCAATAGAGAAACATTTCCATGTTTACCCCTACTTTGATGCTACTGATTTAAAAATATTAACAATTTAGTCAGATTTGCCATATATCTCTCACTTCTTATTTCTCTCTCTCCCCATTCCTTTTTTCACGGCAATCGTCCGAAGTAGATTTATTACTCTCTCTCTCATGCCACGCTTCATAGCCTTGCCTTTCTTCTTCTCTCACCACATCTGATTCAGAATGTGCTTTCTTCCACGTAGATGCCATCACCATTTTTTTGAAGCTCTGATTCTCTCAATTTATATTGGCAGTGGCGCCAATTTTTTTTTGTAAAAACTTTTCATAAAAAAGTGGCGGTGAAGTAATTGTTTAAAAACAAAGCTCAAAAACAGAAGAGAAAAAATCAGATGAGCAATGAGTACAAAGGGAAATATGGCTGAGAAGAGAAAAAATGGAAGGCAAAACGCACGTACAGTTGAAACCATCGGAGAAATAGAAGTTGGGAGCCAAAACATCAGAGAAAGAGAAATGAAAAGTTATTTTTGGGGGAGAGAGAAATAAAAAATTAATTTTGAAGGAGAGAGAAACATGGCCATTGGATGAAAAAGTCAATCAAAATATTATTGCATGTATGAGCAGCGTTGTAATGCATATTGGGGAGTGAGAAACATAACCATTGGGTGTAAATATTTAGAGTGCACCTGATGATACTCAGCGTTGTAATTCACTTTTCGAGGTGCATTAAAAATAAGGGTAGAATGGGGAAAACTCATGTTTAATGACAGTTAGTGCCTTATAATAAGGACCAAAATATGTGGGCGGTTGGTGCGCTTATAATAAGGACCGGAGGAGGGAGTAGAAGTTAGATAACTAATTTAAATATATTAAAAAAATTAGTTAATTTAGTTAATTATCGTAAATGTGTGTTGATTTTCTTAAAAGATATATATTTAAGTGATAAAATGAATTGATACATTATATTTAGGGTTAGAAGTATATTCTTTATCTAACTTTTATATTTAAAAACGGGCTAGTAATTGATGTGGCTCATTTGGAAATGTTATGGGGTCCTCAAGATAGCCTCAACTACAACAGGAGAGTACTGGCAATGAACAATTTTTGGATTCTTTTGTGCATGATTCCAAAGGGAGGAAACATGCATGAGTATTAGATCCGCTACAAAGTGAATGTTCATTGATGTATTATAATGACAAAATTACCCCTTTTCCAATATAGAAATCATTGTAGTGGCACAGAGATGGGATTTTTTTTTTTTTTTTCATTATTATTCAATGGTTTTTCCTTTCAAAGCTTTTGCCTCACCATTAAGTGCCCGTTTGGAAACCCCTTTTAGATAATAATTTTTGGGATTTATAAGGTAAATTGTTAGAGAAATTTTATCTCAGCTTACACAAAAAATAGCTTTTCAAAAAAAGTTACCAAACAAGTACTAAATATGCTTTTCAAGATTCAAACTTATATTTTCTTCATAAGAGTTTTTTGAATAAAAGACCACTTTCCATATGTTGATTTCAATAGGTTCTCATGTGTCTTTCTATCCCCCAGCAGTATGTTGTTTTTTGTGATACGATATTGTATAAAGTCTGAGAGCAATCCAGTTTAAAAAAATTGTTAGAATTAGTTAAAAATAAAAATATTGTCTAAAAGAAACTTTATTTTTTTGGCATGCCCTTATTTATGAGGGGAAAGTAAAAAAGAGAAATAAGGTAAATATAAATATTACCAACTTTTTAATTAATGCTATACATATAATTAATGAGGGGTGACAAAAAAAAAAAACTCATTAAATATTTAGACAATTCTTATGAGACTCTTATTAAAAAATCAAAAAAGTGAAGAAAATTCAAATTTTGAACTCTTATATAGAAGACTAGAAAGAGTCTCAAACCTACCTTTTGTTTGTTTTGCTTTGACGATTACTTGTTGGGGTTTTCCTCTGTCGTAATATTCTGTGATTCCTTCATTTCTTCTGATGGGTTATTACTCTAGATATTTGAATTTTTAACATTCTTTCTTCCTATTTGTCCATATTCATCTGCACTATTGAGAGTACAGAACCTGAATGTCGATTCAGTTTCCAGAATGACGGTGATATATTATTAAGTGTTCACAATTTTCACTTTTAACAACATTCTCTAACCTCGCATAAAAGGAACCTGGAATTCTCTCTTCAGCATGGGAAAATTCTTTCTGCTTAGTGCTTAGCGTTAGCCATTAGCGAAAGCATTGATGATAATCATAGTCTATCAGAAGAGATCTTCAAGCCAAACTCAGCATCCTAATTTTTGTGGATGGATGGATATCTATGTCTGATTCATACTGTGGCAGGAACTTGCGATTCGACTGACTTCATTATCTCTTCACCCATCTGTTTGCATCCTACTAGTTTTTGCATAAACAGACAATGCAGGCATCACACAGTGCAAATCAAGTTCATTTAGCATAAAGATAAGAATTACAAGTGTAGAGCTAGAGAGAGAGAGAGAGACAGAGGGAGAAAGGTTGGTAACAGTAGGCCAAGCATAGAACCTCAACTCACTCTCTCTCACTGTGTCACCAAACAGTAACAGTAAAAAAAATAAAAAATAAAAATAAAAATAAAAAATCCTAAGAAGCAGAACCTAGAGCTCTGGTACCTGTAGAGCTAGAGAAAGAGAGATAAAGAAAGAAAATATATATTCTCAAATGTAAGTTAATTCATATACACAATAGGGGTATTAATACATAAAAAAGGAGACAAGAGAGTTAATGACTCATTATGATTGATTGATCTCTGATTATATGCAACACTAATTAATATATTTCCTGACAACAAGAACACCAAGAGAATAGATAATACTCCCCTGGTCCTTAATGCAAATCCTATTTAACTAATTTGATTAAATTAAGCAAGTTAGGCAAGTTAAATGATTATGATAAATACGACATGTTTTTCTTAGAATACTTTAATCATCTTCCTTAATTCTCTCACACTCTCATTTGAGGGAGTATCAATAGAGGTAACTTGAGAAAAAAATGATAAATATATGAAATAGGTCTTACATTTAGGACCAACATCAACTTTCCAATTAGGTCCTACATTAAGGACTACAGGAGTTTAATAGAGACACATAGAGATATCAACGACATGATGGACATCGAGTAAAGTGATGAAACATAGTAGGCATTCGACTTCTTATTCAATTTAAGTGTAGCTAAGGTCTTGTAGGCTAGTGACATGGAAGCACCCTTGTAAATGGCAGGTAACGGGTTTGATCCCATTTATAACCTCAAGCTGATATTTGCCCCTCCAAATAAAAATTTTTAGGGAAATCTATTTAAGAGCAATTAAAAAATTTCTTGACATTAATGCTACGGGTTCCACAGGCGTGCTTACCGTTCCAGCAAAATATACATCAGCAGTTCGAAATCCCCTGTTCAAGGTGTCCAAAACTGCCTTGTCTATTCTCTCAGCAGCCTTATCTTCTCCAAGGCCATATTTCAAAAGCATAGCAGCACTAAGAACAGTAGCAAATGGATTTGCTTTGTCCTGTATAAAGATAATTATGCAGTTGTAACGGATGTCACGTAAAGATAAACAACCAAAAAACTGGAAAGTATTAAAAACCAACCTGTCCGGCTATGTCAGGTGCAGAACCATGTATAGGTTCAAAAAGCCCAGGTCCCTAAACCAATCAAAACCCAATATAGTCAGGTGAAAAAGATAGTATCACCTTAAACATGCTCATGATCTTACATTATAATGATAATTTTTTCATACCGAACTCCCAAGACTTGCAGAAGGAAGCATCCCAATACTTCCCGTGATCATTGCAGCCTCGTCTGATAATATATCCCCAAATATGTTGTTCGTTACCATTGTGTCGAACTGCAAAGTCCAGCATCAAACAACGTAACTCTTGCAGTTTTTTAACTCATCATTTTCCTTTTGTGTATTGCATTTAATGTAGCTTAAATTGAAATGAAACTCCGGTTATACTAACATACTCCATAAGCAGACCTGTTTGGGATAGCGGACTAGTTGCATTGAGGCATTATCAACATACATGTGAGAGAGCTCAATATCTGGATATTCTTGTGCAATTGCCATAACTCTTCTCCTCCAGAGCATTGAAGCCTGAAAAATATAGACACACCAACTTCATTAACATATGTTAGAAGAGGACACAAATTTGTCATATACCACATGGATCTTTGCCTCACTACTGTTCACTAGCAGCCAAATCATATGCAAGTTTTAATTATTTTTCAGCCATAAAATTTTGCAGATAATATAACTTGAATCTTTGAAGTTTTATTTAAAAGTTACACTAATTGACTCATGTGATGCCAATTATTCTGCATTTGACCTAACCCAAACTCAAATGCCTCCAGCAATATTCCTGAGGCATAAGCAGAACAGCTAAGAAGATGTTTATAAAGAACTGCCAAGATGTGTCTTCATTTTATTGGTGGCATAGACCCATCAATTTTAGTATTAAGAGAAGATACACTCACTTGTAAGAAGAACCCTATAGACAGTACTTTCATGCATGATTTCAGACAAGCAACAGACTTAAAAGTATACGAAACCAAATCTAATTTATGCTTTCAAAAAGATGCCACCACAATGGATACTACACCTCAGGGCCAAGGGGTTACTAGGTTGCTTAAAAGACTTCAGAAATACAAATTTACCACCTTCATCTTACATACTAGTAAATACCTATCGAAGCTGGTAACAGGGAAAAAGAAAAAGAATTATAATGAGTATATTGACATCGTGGCCAGGTTATTTTCTTTAATGAGAAGCTAATCTCTGAAGATTTTTACTCTGACACAATGACAACTCATTGAGACATATATTATAAACAATAAAACAAAAGGAAAATGTACATGAGCACAAAAAAATTTCAGTATATCACGCAATCTCACAACTAGAGAGTAGCCACAAACTAACTCTGATCATTCAAAACTGGATGAAGTAACAAGTACCTCTAGCACGTTGGCTTTGTCAACAGAACAAAGTTTCCCACGCCGCTTCCGAGCAATCTCAAATGCAAAACGTACTATGCGATCAATCTGTTGTAAGAATTAATATGTGTCAGAAACAGACCATCATAGTTTTAGGGATTATAGACACTTATCATAAGGATAGGAGAGTGGCAACAGACCTCAGGAAGAAAAATAGAAGTTCTTTTTGGAGGGAAAATAAAAATGTGAATCCCACAACATATACATTACCATATACTCCCTCTTAGAAAATGATAGTTCTCCAATAGTAACTTAGAAATTCTTCCAGGGGACAAAAGAAAAAACATACACGCATCACATGATGGAAGCTGCACTGCCACTACCATCTTTAGGCAGAATTTGAAGATTTTCAATTTACTATAAAAACTAAACACTGGCCCTTATCTCTCTAATTGGGAATGAACATAGATTTTACTTCAAATACCAACTTACATCCTTCAAATGAATTCTATTTCTCAAGAAAAATCCTTCTAGGAAAACAGTCTTTACAAAACCGTCACATGAATATCTTTTCTAGGAATTCTAGGCATATCCTATTTCTTTTAATCATGCTAATCTTTATCCATGGTGATCCATTATTTTTTATCTTTCTGACTTTACAATTGGCCAACTTTTGTTTGTACACATCAAAAGTACCTATATGGTTCTGCCCCATTGTTCTCAGGTTCAGCTTTCAACTCCTATCAACCTTCTTTTTATATCCGAATATTTTGGAGAAACTGGAATTTGCAATAAAAGAAGGATAAAGAAACACTACATCCTTCATCAATTCAAATTATGGTGCCACAAATTACTTTAAGAAATGTCAAAGTCAGATTAGTCATAGACTATAAAATTCTAGAAGAAAATCAATACGAAGACAAGATGAAATTATTAAAATAATTTTCCACAGGAGTGCATGTGTTAAGTAGAAATAGCCTAAAGAAAAGATAACATCATGATATCACAGATGTTTTATCTCGAGGACCAACTTGGACAAGTAAGATACCTCATATGCAGCATATATCTCAGTATTGTAGCCAGTCTCTTCACCATTTTCATCAGTACCAAAGCCCCTGGGTTTTCCAAAGTATATACCTAATTCAACAACACAGCAACAAACTTAGATACTCATAACTTAGCTACAGTATTTCTAAATAAATAAATAAAATCAAAAAAGAATGAAGAACAAGCAATTAAATTTTAAAAGTTGTTACAATAGTTGACAATTTGATATGTAAACTGTGAATAAATTGGATAGTTAGTTAGGAATTAGTTAGTTAGTTAGGGAAATAGTTAGGTAATTCTATTGTATTGGTTGGGAATAAAGTCTAAGGCTACTCCTATATAACGAACTATCTAGACTAATTGTATGGTGTATGTTGAATGATGATTCAAGATGAACGAAAAGGCATGGTAATGTGATTATGTGTTTTCTCTCCTCTCCCCTCCTCTTTCTCTTCTCAAATCCTCTAGTCTTCTACAGTAATCCTATCACAATTACTTTTCAAAGAACACAAAAGAAAATCAAATCCACTGTACACAGTCAATAAAGCCTGACAGACCTCCAGTGAGTTCCCTTACAACCATGAGGTCAACCCCTTCAACAATCTCTCTCTTCAAAGTTGAGGCATCCATTAACTACAGGACAATTCACATAAGTTAATAGAATGCTAAAGCCAACTTGAACTAACACCAAAATGGTAGATACTAGGTAAAGGATATCATTTAGCATCTGATATATAATATCAAACATGAAGTCGTGCTCTATGTGCAAAGAATAAAGCTAATATTTTTCACCAGAAACTATGCTTGAACTCGGTCAAAATCCTAGCCTAATCTGAGGATTTCAAAGAATATTAACTGAAATAATTGCATACAGAGAGAAATTTTTCGTTACATGGACCTATGTTCTTAGCGAGTAAAATCCTCCTCATATGTTGTGTATATGTGTTTGATAGCAAAGGTAGGGACTTGGCTTCTACTTACATGCCTGCTCATATGATATTAGGCATAAGATATATGGGAAATCAAATTTCCCTGTATTTCAAATTTCATAAGCCAACATTAGGATATTGCATTTTGTTTTGTTTGTTACATAGGATATTACATATGCCATAAATCTTATACCTAATATCAAATAAAATGATTTCCCAAGTATTGGAGGAAGTAAGCTTTTACCTGTGGGAATACAATAGCTGGTCTCAAATTGGCAAATACTTTAAGACCTTCCCGTAGCTGAAGCAACCCAGTCTCTGGCTTTAGATGCTTCTCATTGTTATCCCATTTATACCTTAAGTAATTAAAAGAAAGTACACATAATGTCAGGTAGAGAGAAGAATTTGAGGATAATAGTTATCTAGTGTCAAATTCCAAACATGAGTATGTGAAAAGGATAGCTACCCTCCAATTGCACCAAGAAGAATAGCATCAGATTGCTTTGCCACAGATAATGTCTCATCTGGCAATGGGACTCCTGTCTCATCCAATGCAGCTCCACCCAGAAGCATCTCGCGGAAACTGAATTTAATCCCTGATTTAAGAAAGGACCAGATGGTAATTGGTAAAGTAGATACACAGAGGGTTAATGCTTAGTATGAAGAAATTACAGAACTACTTGTTTTCATGTCATAATGCGTCACCTTATTGTATGAATTCTATATAGGACGAAACAAGAAAGAAGCAAGTCCACTGACCTTAACACTATTATTTTCAGAGAAAATCAGGTTCAATACAAGAATCACATGAAGACTAAATTGCGGAGCACAAATCAAAGATAATAAAATTAGGAGACGAAACAGGACATAAAAAGGGGATTTCAACTCTCGACCACAAGATAAGCGACCGCATTAGGGATTCAAACGAACCTTCGAGAGAGCCAACAAGATCGAGAACATTCTTGGCAACAGTGGTGACTTCAGGACCAATGCCATCGCCGGGAAGTAAAGTGATGGAGTAATTGCGTTTGGAGGTGGAGGAGGCTGCGGAACACCTGACAAGGCTAGGCCTAGATGATTCATTGGGCGACAAGTGAAAGTTTTGAGAAGATGACCTGAAAACCGTATTGAACTGAAGAGAAGACGCCGCCATTTCTGTAATTGAATGGGTAATTCCGACCGGCGGCTGTATACCACTGAGGATAGTAAAAGGGTTTCGAGAGTGTTTAGGTCGAACGTTTGACTTTAACCCACGGTTAGGGGGATTTTCCCTTCGACAATCTTCTTGCACGTAGACATGGATTGTTCTGAGCTATTTGTTTTTGGAATAGGATATTGTCACTACTATTTTTTATTACTAATAATATCACTACCACTTTTTGATCATTAGATCGAATCTCATCTACCTTTATCATTTTTCTTTTCCTATTAAAATTTTGATCTAACAAATTAAAAAAGTGATAGTAATAAAAAATGATAGTAATAATATCATATCCCTTATTTCTATGTATAAAAATATTAGTATATTTCATTTAGTTAATGTTTTAAAAAAAATTACTTTAAAATATTTATATTCTTCATTTTCATATAAATTAACTTGTCTTATTTATGAACTACTAGTAATATATAATTTAATAATACATGTGATAATTAAGTACCTTATTTAATTTCTTTTTAAAAAAAAGTTAACTGCAATTTATATTTACCAACTAAAACAAAGGGAGTAAAGGAATATTAATGTTTCTCTGGTGAATCTTCCAGAAGTTTGAGTGCCTTACTGGCATTTTTCAGTGTGTGTAGAGACGTTGTCGTGTTTCACTGATCGGATTTGGGGGGAGTTTATTTCTTTTTTTTTGATACAAACGGCAGCCAAAAATAAACTAACCCTTATCCTGTAATAATAGACTCTCTAATTTCATATCAGCAGAACAGAAAAAGTGAACCCCTGGCATAACCGAGAGACTGGATTTTGCCAAGGGGGGAGTTTATTTCTTTCAGTGTATGTTTGGTTAGGGAGAGGGGAGAGAAGGAAGAGGAAAATAGAGGGAAAATATTAAAAAAGAGAGAAAACTTTTGTGGGCCCCACCACAAATAACTTTTCTCTCTCTCCATTTTCCTTTTCTCTCTCTCTCAGGGTATGTTTGGTTTGGGGGAGGGGAGGGGGGGAGGAAAAATGGGGAGAGAGAAAAGTTATTTGTGGTGGGGCCCACAAGAGTTTTCCTCCCCTTTAATATTTTCCCTCCATTTTCCTTCCCCTTCCCTCCCCTCCCCTCCCCTTCCCCCCAACCAAACACACCCTCAAGGTCAAGTATCCGCAACCTTAAGTACCTTCCGGTTAACACTTAATATTACTGAAAAAAAAATATTTTAAAAGTAAAATCACATTAAAAATTAATTTAGATACTAAATGTTTTCTAAAAAAATTTAGAGTGATTTTCGAAAACATCATAATGCTACTAAATTACTAATGTTATTTGGCGCTGCTGGAAGAAGTTTGTTCAAGTGTAAGGTACAATACACAGTTCTAATCCTAATCAATTTTGGAAAACATCATAATACAAGTTATGCTTGAAAAAGAGCCATGCTAGCAGACCATATGCAGGCGGATGCAGATTGCCTCAGTATCACTTGTCTCAGAATCTCTCAGAAGCTGATCCCAACCGTTGGGCTAGAGAGAGAAGCACAAATCTCAATGAAGCTTTTTTTTTTTTTTTTTTTTTTTTGAAAAGTAGTATTCAAGCATCCGAGTATTTTTTTTTTCAATACCAGTTAGTCTTCAAGAAGTACTTTTTAAAGATCCTAAATCTTTTCAAGATCATAAAGTATTTTTTTAGTATCAATCAGTATTTTAAAATATTTTTTTAGTAGCAGTCAAAATTATTTTTTCAAGATCCTAAAATAATTTTAAGATAAAGCAATGTGAAGTCTAAAAAGATACTTTAAGATACAAAAGAATACTTCATGATCTTGAAAAATTATTTTAAGATATTAAAAAAAATATTCCACGGTATTGACTGGTATTAAAAAATCTCAAGATACCGAATGGTACTTAAAAAAATACTTCGGACATTATTTAGAATCGAAAAAAATAATTCTAAGGTACTTACTTGGTACCAAAAAAATATATCAAGATATTGATTGATACTAAAAGAAATACTTGAGGGTATTGAATGATATAGAAAAAATATTTTATGATCTTGAAAAAATTTAGAATCTTTAAAAAATACATTTGAATACTAACTATTACTGAAAAAATACTCATGATCTTTGAATACTATTTTTTTAAAAAAAATAGTGAATAGTGGTTGTTTTTGGAAGAAGAAAAAAATGCTTCATTGAGATTTGTGCTTCTATCTCTGGCCCAACGGTTGGGATTAGCTTCCGAGAGATTTTGAGGCAAGTGATACTAAGGCAATCTGCATCCATATGTAGCCTAGTTTTCATGCACATTCAGAACAATGGCGGAACTGTATGTGTTGGTCAGTTGGATCAAGTTCTTCTCTTATCTTATGTATTTATATGTATGTATTATATAATATTTTATTTTTATCAATAATTTGGCTTTAGCTAATTTCTTATCTTCTTTATAATTGCACTTCCTTTTTTATTAGAACAATGTTTAGTTCATTATTTATTGGACTGTGAGAGGAATGTTGGATATGATTAGTTTTGATGATGTCTTATATAGATGCCATTATTCAGAGCAAAAAGTTTATATCATATACTTTGACTAATTACATATTTAATGTAGATTAGTCTAAGTTGAATTATAGAGATTAATCAAAAAGGAGATAAGAGGTTACGGAAAGAAGAAATTGCAAAGAATGTCCAAGGAAGCAAGAAGTTATCAAAGTATTTTGGGAATAATCAAGAAGAAGAGGAGATATTGAAGAAGGTATAATTTGCAGAGAATGATGAGTCCAAAGAAGAAAGAAAGAGTTGAATTATGAAGAATGATCAAGAGAAGAAAAGAAAGAAAGAAGAACTTGCTAAATGGAATGAGAAAATCATTATACAAGTTCTTAAATTGATTCTAGAAGGCTCCGTGATGATATGGAGGTTGAAATAGCTCAATTCGGAGTTAAAATAAGCTACAATTGCATTCCTGAAGTCATGCTCGAGCACAACAATGTCATATTTGAGCATGGTACATTTTCAGCTCTTATTCACGCCTAAATCCGCTCATACTCGAGCACAAACAAAGCCATGCTTGAGCAACAATGTTTTTCAGCAGTTCCAGCTCTTATTCTCGCATAAAAGTGTCATGCTCGAGCACAAAAAAGTGTCATGCTCGAGCAACAACGTGTTTCAGCTACACTGTTCAGCTGTTTCGCGACCTCCGCTAATTCGACGATATCTCCCAAACCAAAAGCCCGATTGAGGTGAAACCAATTTTGTATAAAACTAGACTCCCAATGCATCCTTTTGATATAAAATTCAAGTCAAAAGGAGTTCAGATCAAGGAGCTATAATTTTTTTAAGTTGCAACAAAAATCAAAGTCACAATTCAGAACGAGCTTCAACATTTTGAGCGTATCTCACAAACAACAAATCCAAATGAGCTGAAACCGTGCCATTTGAAACTAGACTCAAATACCTTTTAAAAAACATCAAGATGATGAAAAAAAAGATCAATTGAAGGAGATATGATGTTTTGAAGTTGACAGTCAAGTAGAGGATCTTTGTAAAAGAATCCTGATTAAGAACAACCTCCATTCATCTGATGTTAATGGACGAACTACAACTAGTTTGGAGCTGATTCTTCTTGCATTGGAAAGAAGACTCAAAGAGCTATATGGGGATAAGTGGTTTGCCAAATTTGGAGTTATATTAAGGACGCCACATTCACTGGAAATTGACTCTTGTGTTGATGATATGCTTGCATTCTGAAAGGCAGAGAATAATTCATGTCAAGTTGAATTATTGCCTCAAGTCAAGAAGAAACTGAGAGCAAACTAAGAAGAGCTTCTGCCTCAAGTTCATATGCGTTGTGCTTCGAGTTAGACGAAGGCGTAAAGCTTGCTTGAGCAGAGAATTTGTGATGCCCGAGCAATCATTGGACTTAAAACGAAGAAGAGCAAATTGGAGAGCCATGCTCGAGCAGACAATTGGCCATGCCCGAGCATCATCGAGCTGAGCAAGGAAATTGCACACTTGAAGAGTCTTGCTCGAGTAGAGATGAAGGCTTGCTCGAGCAAAGGTAAATGCTTGCTCGAGCAGCGTCAATTAACTTGATCTTCTCGCCTCTGTCTGGCCCTTGCCCAAGCATGCCTTTATAGCTTGCTCGAGCACTCGCGATATGCTTGCCCGAGCATGGAGTCTTTTCTTGCTCGAGCAACAGCGATTAAATCATTCTTCAAATAGCCTCCGAGATGCTTGCCCGAGCATACCTATGTGCTTTGCCCGAGCATTGACGAAAGTGGTTAATCTTCGAAGTAGCTTGCCCGATTGCTCGAGCAATCGGTGACTCGCTCTTTGAAAATGCTCTTTAATGACTTTTGCCCGAGCATACCCTTGTAGCTTGCTCGAGCACTGACGATATAGATGATATTTCAGAAGTGTCCAGAGTTGCTTGCCCGAGCATGCCTTTGCGAGTTGCCCGAACATCGACGATAATGAATGACTTTTAGAAGAAGCTTGCCCGAGCAAGCTTGGTTTCATGCTCGAGCACTGGGTGATCTCGTTCTTTGAAAATACACTTTCTCGTAGCATGCCCGAGCACACTACTTATTCATGCTCGAGCATGATCCTCATGTTTTCAAAATCATCGTCTTCGTAAAATTTTAAATCATCCAATATGATTTCATTTCCATATATCATTACTCATTACTATTGCTAATTGCGTTTAATCAGTTTGCTAATGAGTTTCAGATAATTTTATCATGGATTAACAACAAATTTGCATAAAGCAATTTGTGTGTCACAAGAGCATTAAATGTTGTTACCAAAACCGGTGATATCCTTGGTAACCACTTATCCGATCAAAGTAAAGCAACTTCTGATATTCCATCTGCGCAATAAATGTTATCTCTCAACGGTCAAGACAAATGGAATAAAGAATGTTTATGAAGAACGAAGTCAGCGACGGTGATTGTGACTAGCGAAGTTTCATCTGTCTAACGGCTATATTCATGAGTCACAACGATTAATCTTCAAGCTTCTTCAATGGCCATTAATACAACACTCAAGATGGAGCATTAACGAAGTCAATGTTAAACATTTTGTGATTAAAGTTGGATTAGAGCTCAACGGGAAAAAAGCAACATAAGCTTCAACGGCTACTTCCAACTGATCTCCAATGGTCGAATGCTCGCAACGGTCAAAACACAATAACCTATAAATTGCGAAGTCTTCAAACCGAAAGGAGTGACGATGATTGATGAATGAATCGACGAAGCCAATGAAATGATTTTACTACTTCACCGTCAATAGTTCATACACTCTGTTTCTCAATGTTTATATAGTTTACACTAGAGAGTAAAATGATTTGATTGTACTTCGGTGTTTATTTATCTTCTCTTCCGGAGAGAACATTTCGATTATTAAATCATTGTAAGAATCTCAAGTCGTGGGACTTGGAGATTGGGTTATCGGTTTACAACTTGTAAGGGGGAGTATATCCTAGTGAGATGATAACTTCGAGTACAAAGTGTGTAACTGATTGAAAAGTGTATCTCAGTGAGAGTTCGGCTTCACAAGTGCCTGGGTGAACTTGTGCGTTTGTATAAGCTTCTCTTGTGCCCGGCTAAACAAGAGGATAGTGGATTGAAAATCTCAAGTGAAGTTTGGGGACCGGACGTAGGTCAAGGATTGGGCCGAACCAGTATAAATCACAGTTTGCATATTCTCTTCCCTTATCTCTTATATTTCCAGTATATGTTTATTCGAATATCTAACTGTTGATTTAGAAGACGCGAAAAGATTTTCAAAGTTTCAAGTTTTTAATCTTCACCTAATTTACCCCCTCTTGGGTTCAGCCGGTTCTTTAGGAAAGTAAAATTCTTGTCCGAGATATATACTGAAAATGTTGGTATTATCTTCATTTTAAGGATTAAATAGGTGCTTAAAATCATTTTTTTCTCCTCGCTCTTTTTATAAAAGTTATTCTACGTATTTTTCTTTTTATAATGAGTGTAATAGTGTGCTGATTAGTGAAAATTTTGAGGTTATGATCTTGGAAGAGTCTTGAGTTTTGACAATAAATGACTATATATATGTAGAGGATGATTAATGACTAATTTTAATCGGTTTGGATGTTGTCTTATGGTTTTATAATGAATTTCTCTTTAAAAAATAAATTATAATATGTTATTTGCTTATTTGAAATTAAATTAAATCTATATTTTTTCTTTTTGAAATTTTTTTGGAGTTCATGTTATATTTCTTTTATTTTCCCCAATCATTTTTTTGAGGTAGGTGGGACGTGTATTTAAGTATTAGTTTTGTGAATTGAGTAGTATTGTAAAAATTCATGTTTAGTGACAAAAATACTAATTAACACTAACACTTATTTATTTGTATTTTAATGTTATGTGATATTATTTAGTAAAAATAGTTCAATATGTTTATTTTTTAATCTAAGCTAAAAATATTTTCTGGTTTTGCCACTAATTTAGAACATATAAAGCTAGGAATGGGATTAAAAAAATAGAGTTATCAAATTCCTCCTTGTTGGATGTGTGTCCTATCCATCTTAGTAACCTTGTTATTCAAGATTGTTAGTTCTCATCTAGTTTAAGGGTATTACCTCTCATCCAGTTTAAGGGTATTAACCCTTTCTTTTGTGCTGAAAAAACACTATAAACTAATTGTTGGTACGTTGATTCAGCACCCTAACATATACATACATACATACATACATACATATAATTAAATTTAATAATAATAATAATAAAAAAAAAAAAAACCTCCTGATATCTTCATGTCCATAACTTATATATAGAGACACCCCAAAGCAGGCACCAATCACCATTTTTATCCATACCCAAATCCTCTTTAAGATTTAAGGCTATCCAGTCACGCAGATGTGCAGTAAAGAATTGAGAATGGAATCTTAATAAATTTATTTCTGTTTTTTTTAAATAAATAAAAAATTTAAAGGCCCAATTTTTCTTGGAGGTCTTCGCCCATAATATGTGGATATCTAAAAGTTTTTGTTGGATTAAATTTACCCTAAAAGGATTTTTTTTTTTTTTTTTAAAAAGAGTAATGCCGCTCTTAACTATTAAAAAAGTTAATGCTCAATATTAAATTAGTTATTTAATAACTTTGCTCCTCTGTTAATATTTCTGCATGAAATCAATGCAACAAAAACTTCCGGATATCCACATTCCACAGTCATTACGCCAAAAGCTTTGGGACAAAATAGGACGTTAACTCATTGAAAAAAAAAAATTGGGAAATCACACTCAAGTCCTAAAGATTAAAAAAAAAAAAAAAAAAAAAATCATAGTGTAAATTCTTCTATACAAAAACCCTCTAGGGACCCGTGATATATATTTTAAATATGAAATTATCTACTTCCCCCATTGATTAAAAAAAGGAAAAGAGAAGCAGAAGGAGTTCGTTGGTCACACAATGCGTTGTCAATATAGGCACATATATTTGTCAACCAATGCCCTTTCACTTGTTGACGGCTTCTGGTTGAAAATGTGATGTCCAAACTTATGGTCTTTTGATGTGTTGTGAGATTGGTGTTGTTACAGAGTAGATGTGCACATGAAGCTATTTTCTTACAAGTTTGTTTGCTTATATTAACAAGTTATACATTGGAAAGTATGCGTGTATATATTAAAAAGTCATAGAGTGATTGTTGACAATCACGTTATGTTAACTAATGTCATTTTTTTTAATACAATTTAAAACAACTCATATATGTTGACTTGTGTTTGCGCCTATATTGACAAGTAATAAAGTGATTATTAACAAACTCATCTATGTTAACTAATATCATTTTTCCAATACAATTTAAAACACCTCCCGTTGATAAGTGTATGTGTCTATAGTGACAAATTATAGAGTGACCATTGGAAAATACATGCACCTAATCATATAAATTAATATCATATTATATCCAAACATTTTAAAATAGTTTCATGCACATGTCTAACAACACCAATTTCGCAATCCATCAAAAGACTATAAAGGTTGGACATCAAATTTTCAACCATAAGCTGTTGAAAGGGCATTGATGGACAAGTACATATGCCCATATAGACACCGTATGGTATAACTAACGAACTCTTGTTTCTCTTTTCCTTTTTTAATCAGTAGGGGTAAGAAGATAATTTCATATTTGTAATTTATATCACTATAGTTTCTAGAAAAATTTTAAGAAGGGGAATCGACACTTAGATTTTTTTTTTTTTTTTTTTTTTTTTTGATACATATAGTTGGGAAAGGGGAATCGACACTTGGATTATTTTTTTATCCTTAGGAGTTGAAAGCAATTTTCCTTGAACGAATCAGATATCCAAATAGTGAAATACGAAGGCTTTTCTTTTATTTATTTATTTTGTCAAGAGGTTAACCGGGAGTAGAGCTGGGAATCAGAGCCGGCCCGGCTCGACAGGGCTTAGGGTAAGGAAAACATCTGTTTTTTAAAGCGCAACCCGATGTACTGGGCGGGCCGGCCCCTGTGGTCTCGAAAATTACTATTCCAAATTTTAATATTTTTCCTTCGATTTTTTTCAAAGAAATATAATTAGTAAATTGCAACCATTAAAGTTCTAATCTATCAAATAAATGTTATCAACATTAATATCTAAACAATATAAATCATTCAACAAATAAACACATTCATTAATTCGTAATAAAAAACAAATAAATACAAAGAATATGTTTTTTTCCTTTTTTTCCAAAAAATATTAAACAAATGAATTGCTTTATGTATGCCCACAATAAAATGCATTTCCCTTTCATAATTTTGTGTGTGTTTGCAAATTCCTTCGGTTCATACTGACAAGTAAAAATAATTATACTTATTTTACATAAAATATATTTATAATTTATTACTTATATAATATTGTAATACCAAAGTATGTGTTTATTTAATATGAAAACATCCCTTTTTTTAAAATTTATAATAACTAATTATGTGTTTTAATACAGAATAATAATAAACATAAAAAGGGTTATAGTTTAAACTAAAAAAACTAAGTAATTACAAATAAACACATTTATTAAATGGAAATCTAAATAATTATTTTATTTTATTTTTTAAAAAGTTAAAGCGAAGCATAATGCCGCCCGATTAAACCCGAGGCTTTATAGAGCGGCCAATTTTAAATTTCTCGACCTATTTTTAGCGTCGAAGTCTGTGGGGGACTTAAACAGCCGCCCGATTCCCGGCTCTACGGGAGGCAACTGCTTTTATTTTCTACGATTCGACCTTTCCAAGTTCAACTCACTCCTTCAGAATTTCAACCGGGTCGGATTATTCATTGGATCATGGTCCGCATCCGGTGAACGATGGATCTCATGGCTCAAACCCCCCAAGTCGCAACACTGCTTCGGTTCTTCTTCCAATTCCAAAGAAGGCAGGCGTTTTAGCACTGACAGAAACTTCCAATGGGTTTGCCTGCCTCACGTCGCCTTCGATTCTTCCCTCCTCTTTGTTTCATCCAAACCCTTTTCTATTCCTCCAAGCAATTTCCCCACAAAACCCCAACACTCGAACCAAGTTCCAGCAATCTTGATCCCGCAACAGTTCGTGAAACTCTCTTGACATTCCGCAATGACTGGAAACGAGCGTTCGAGTTTTTCAATTGGGTCGAAAGAGAATATCATTTACAGCTCCCCACTGATACATACAATCAGATGGTCGATATCCTTGGTAAGTTCTTTGAGTTTCAACTTTCATGGGATTTGATTCAACGCATGCGGCAAAACCCATCTTCTTCTCCGGATCATACCACATTTCGAATCATGTTTAAACGTTATGTTTCGGCTCGTCTAGTTCATGAAGCCATAGAGACATATGAAAAGCTTCACCAATTTAATTTGAAGGATGAAACTTCGTACTGCAATCTTATTGATGCACTGTGTGAGTACAAGCATGTTGATGAAGCCGAAGAGTTGATTTTTGGCAAGAACAAGAAGGATAATGTGGATGTCAATGTAAAATACTATAATATTGTTCTTCGTGGGTGGTATAAATTAGGATGGTGGAGCAAGTGTAGGGAGTTTTGGGAAGAGATGGATAAAAAGGGAGTTCAAAAAGATGTACATTCATATTCAATATATATGGATATAATGTGCAAAAGCGGAAAGCCTTGGAAGGCTGTGAAATTATTCAAGCAGATGAAGAGTAAACGGATGAAATTGGATGTGGTTGTCTATAATATTGCTATTCGTGCCATAGGACTTTCACAGGGGGTTGATTTTTCAATTAAGCTCTTTCGAGAAATGAAAGATTTAGGGTTTGAGCCGTCTCTCGCAACCTATAACACTATCATTAAGCTTTTATGTGATAACTACAGATATAAGCAAGCACTTGAGATGCTTAAAACCATGCGCATGAATGGATGTCAGCCAAATGCAATTTCATATCATTTATTTTTTGCTTGCATGGAAAAGCCTAGGGATATACTCTCATTGTTTTATAAAATGATTGGAAGTGGAGTTCGGCCAAGTACAGATACCTATGTGATGCTTATGAGGAAGTTTGGGAGGTGGGGATTTCTTCGTCCAGTTTTTCTAATGTGGGAGAAAATGGAAGAACTTGGATGTAGTCCAGATGCATCTGCTTACAATGCTATGATAGATGCTCTGTTGGAAAAGGGTTTATTAGACATGGCTAGGAAATATGATGAAGAGATGTTAACAAAAGGACTTTCACCTAGGCCACGGAAAGAGTTGGGGACAACGCTGGAGGTGACAGGAGAATCCCCTGGTGGATAGTTGTAATTTTTAATCCAATTATTTGCATGTGTGATGTTTGTATAGATATATAGGCACAAGTCTCTCTTCTTTATCTCTAGTGTTACCATGGGGGAAAGGCAAGCAAGGTCAAGGAGATGCAAGATGCTAATATGCTATGTTTTGCTAAAAGAAAAAGATACTAACATGCTAGAATTTGAAAATAGCATAGCATAGATGGAATATGACTTCAAAGAAAGAAAAAATTTAGCAAATCAGTAACAAGCTTGTTCTTCATTGACTGTTGACTCTATATTGTGTGTATACATAACACGACTCTCCCTGATTTGCTTTGCTGATGCTGGTTCCTGACATGCCTGATTGTGATTGGTTGATTCTCAAACTCTACTAGGCTTATGCACAAAAATAAGTCTGATCTGCTGTGATAGTCAGCCTGCAAATTGCTCAAAGTTAGTTCTGAAATGCAGTGGAGGCCTTCACTTGAAGAACTACGCGAGCTTCGAGTGCCTGTGCTTGATTTTGATCATAAATCTCTGTACATAGTGACTTGCCCATATTGAGTACCCAGGTTGCTACTTTTCATGCTTTTATTGGCATGATGTTCTTGAATTCAACCCAATTCTGTACTTATTGGGCTTTGAGTATGGTTTCAACATTTGCCTGGAGTCCTGGACATGCATTAGAGCCTTGAGAATTATTTCAGTATGTATGATCATGGCTTCTGTTTTCCGCTCCCTGTTTAACCACAATCAACCTTATTGATAAGGAGTCACTTCCTCTACCATAATGCTTGTACAGATTATTAAGAAGTTTTCTTTTTCTATTGCAGATTTCATAGAAGATGGCAATCATCAATATATCTTTAAAATTTATCCCTCTGTCATGAACTTTAAGACAGTTTTTATTAAGGATAATTATATATATATATATATATATATTTACTTACTTACTGTAACCTTCTTGTATTCATTAGCATTATTCTGTTTCTGTTCATAGGTGAAAACACCTATGTTGACTGGAAGGGATAATCAATCTTGAAGGTTTTTTTTTTTTTTTTTTTTTTTTTTTTACCTCATTAGCACCTTCTTCACAAAAGCCCTTCGGAGTAATCCATCTCAAGGTTCTACTTTCATCTCACATATAATTAGTTTTTAATCGCCCCATGCATCGCATATAGAAGTAAAATCTACTTTTCATAAAAAATAAATACTTTTATTGTTGTTAAAAAGAAGACAATTTGCCAGTGTTCTCTCTCTCTCTTCCAAGCAAATCTATTACCAAATTAGCGTCCCTTTTGCATATATGAACACTCATACATGGTCTTATCTCACACCACGTCCATGTTTCAAAGTCTGTCACAGTCACTAACGTCTAAAATAAAATTCCAATAAAGTCAACATGTTTTTATGCTTTTAATCTGCTGCAAGGAAATGATCTACAACCATTCTTACTCTTGAAAATAGGTTGAGAAGTGGTCTACCGTAAGTGTAGCTGGATCATCAATATGCCCTGTAAACTATGCACAAACAACAGATGCTGTCTATGTAGTATAAAGGTGCAAAAGGTCATAATAGGTACTACATCACTTTTGTTTCAATTCTATATTCATGAAGGATATGATTTGGAGACTTGTTTTCATCAGACACGCCAAAAAGACATAATCAATTCGCTAGGTTATGTTGATTTATAATATATGCTAATCGGGTCACTTGAAAGATGCTACCTTGTCTTCATGTTAAAGGAGACTGTTGATTTAAGGAAACGAAAGAATAATTAAAAGAAACTTAAATTAACTTTCTCTTTGCTCTTATAGCAGGGAAGGTGTGGGTTTAGCCAATTGAAAAAAAAAAAAATTGCAACTAATTATTCTTCTATTAATCTTTCTTGTGTAAGCAGACTGTAAAGTTTCACTTATAATATTATATAACACAAAAGGCACGTTTAACCTGTGCCATCTTAACCATGTGAAACTTTACAAATTTTCACTTCAAGATGACTCAAGAGAACGCCATCACTAAACCTTATTTGTGATGAATAACTCGTGTTTTTTCAAAAAAGTTTCAGTAACGCTTTTACAGGCCGTATGCCCAATCAAAGCCCCATTCTCCCAACTCATTCTTCATTATATATATCATCGAAACTGCTATTTCTCGCAATAAGTTCCTCCTACAGTAAAGTCGTCATATAACATGTCTTCTCTGAGACTAGCTATGTCAGATGTCTCTAAATCCAGCTTTGATGAATGATGAGCTTAGATGGGTCATTCAAATCCGTAGGACAATTGAAAAAGAGCTCGAGGATGATGGTGAGCTACCTGTATCCATCTTCAATGTTCCCAGGCTCCTCATGGTTAGTGATCCAGATTCTTACGTCCCTTAGCAAGTTGCTATTGTTCCTTATCATTACTGGCGTCCAGAGCTTTATGAAATGGTAAGGTACAAGCTTGCTGCTGCGAAAAGGTTCCAGAAACAACTACAAAGCCTCAAGTTAGAAAACCTTGCACAACAACTGACAAAGTTGGAGCAGAGGATTCGAGCATGCTACCACAAGTTCTTAGATTTCAACGACGAAATGTTGGTGTGGATGATGGTGGTTGATGCCTCGTTCTTGCTTGAGTTCCTTCAGGTTTATGCCATCCAAGAAGGATCAAAGGTACCCGGGGTTTCATCAGTGTCTATGTCTCATTTGGTAGATTATGCAGGGAAGAAATCGGCTCATAATGCAATTTTGAGAGACAAAGCTTGAGAATCAGCTTCCCCTGTTTGTTCTGAGAGAGATGTTGCCGTTCAGGTTCACATCATTAGAAGATGCAGATGAGGATTGTTCAAAGAGCTTTCTTCTTTCAAGCTTATGAAGGATTATCCAAAGGTCCAAGTCTCAGAGTGTGCTCACCTGTTAGATTTTTCTATGACATGATTGTGCCCAAATTGAAACAACAATCTGATGTAGTCGAAGTTGATGAGGTTCAACTTGAAGCAGAGCAAGAGGAGGATGAGAAATCAACCTTGAATCCAAAGTATGCAAAGAGATTCATCAGTAAGCTCTGGGAGTTGCTTTCAAAAGTAAACAAAGGGCCAATACGTCTGATCAAGAAGGTACTACTATCTAGACCTCTAAGATTCGTCGTTAGGTTGCCTTGGACAATCATCTCCAACCTTCCTGGACTTAATTCTTAAAGGGCCTGTTGAATCCTTCTTCTTTACGTTGCTAGATAAAGAACAAGAAAACCCAAAAGATGGGAATTCAAGCTCGAACAGTCTCATTAACAAACCACCATTAGTGGAGGAAATTGCTATCCCGTCAGTTTCCGTACTCTTAGATTCAGGGGTTTGTTTCTTACCCACAAATAAAGGCCTATCAAGCATCAATTTTGATGCAAAAACACGAACACTTCACCTTCCCTCCATTAGACTAGACTTCAATACTGAAGTGTTGCTGAGAAATTTAGTTGCATATGAAGCATCAGCAGCATCCGGTCCGATGGTTTTGACACGATACACTGAACTGATGAATGGGATTATAGATTCAGAGGAGAATGTGAAGATACTAAGCGAACAGGGGATTGTTCTGAACCACTTGAAGAGCGGTGAAGAGGCGGCGAAGATGCGGAACGGGATGAACAAGTCTATAAGATTCAAGTACTATAAGGAAGAATGAAGGTGAAAGCTTGGAAATTAATAAAGCTTTATGTGTTTAGTTCATGGCAGTGCTTCACATTCCTGGCTGCCATCTTGCTCTTGCTCTTGCTGACCTTGCAAGCCTTCTGCTCTGTTTATACTTGCTGTCTCATATTTCAGGTGGATCATACTGATGAATGATTCATTTCAAATTAAATAAAATTTGTGTTATTAGTATTATTTTGGGTCGACTAAAATTTGCGTTCTTGGTATTATTTTGTGTTTTGTTTGGGGTGAAGAAATTTTCCTTAAGGTTATGTACCTCTGACTGTTTGATTTGTGAATTTTAACTCTCCACAAGTGATGAGCTGTTGAGAGTTTCAGTTGATATTGTACTTAAATTTGATTGAAAATGAATAAAAAAAATTATATGGTGCGTGCCTAAACCCTAAACACTAATGGAGTGTATGGAGAGTGCCAGATTAAAAACAATTTGCATAGAATAAAACAATGTTTAAGAAAAGGAAAACTTCTTCCTTTCTCATCAATGTTGGGGATGATGTGAATCTGATTCAAAATATGGATTGAACAAAGAATGTGGCTTCCTCATCCTCAATTTTTTACCTCTTATGCCTTCGGAAGGTTCTGACCTGAATAATGAACTATAACTATAACTTTCAAGGAATCTGTCAAGGAATTCTATTAAAGTAATATGCTTCAGGAAATTCCTTATCAAGAAAACTGCAATCTTTCTCTCATTCTAATGTCATCGCATAAGATATTATTTCTTTGACTAATCTCTTTTCAAGTTTTCGTGTACATGTGTGTTTATGTCAGACAACATTTCATTTTTTATGAAATCTGAAGCCCCTATTTAATGGGTTTCAAATCCTGCCCCTCTACTTGTGGGGAGTAAGGTTCTATCTACCCTTATACCCTACCTAGTGAGAAAGCCTTGTTCCTTTTATTGTTTTTAATTAAAAAACAATTTGCATAGAATCTTAAAGGAACACATATTCATGACTTTGTTTTTTCTAGGTACAAGTAATATCTGTTGGAGTAAATTATATTTAAAATATTGTCGGATACTAAATGTTGACACCTTAATTCAAACATTGGTTTGTCACCATAATCGACTTCATAAATATATGTGGGCCTCATGTATTATTTAGGGAGTCTGAAGAATTGGCAACTGTTTAAAAAGAATAGAACTGGGCAACTTGCTAAAAAATTTATGTTTACATATTGATATTCATTGTGGAATTAATAATTAATTGTTAGAATAGGAAATAAAATCACCCATGATTGGGATCCCTTGATTGTAGGATCTGATCATAGGATCTGATCGGGTTTTAATTTCTGTTTTATTAGTCTTAATTAGTCTTTATTATATTTCCCAATTTATCTCCTTTGTTCTCCCTTGCTTTACCTATAAGTATGTTGTAATTCTCATAATCAAATAATAAGAGAGAGTATGATGCCTCGATTTCAAACATGGTATCGAGCCAAGGACATCGTCCGAGGCGGGGAAAGGCGAGAGAAAGCGGTGAGTGGTCATTTGTGAGGTTGAGAGAAACAGTGAAGTAGAGGTTCCGGCGAGTCTAGGGTTCACTATAGGCGGCGAGTTACACTACACCGCCCAGCCTAGAAGAACCAGGAGGCTCCGATCGGCAAACGCCCAGAATCCTGTGGCCAACCGACGTCTCCACGGCGGCGCGTGGTGTACACGCGCCTGACAGACAGCGACCTTGTGGCGGCGCGTGACGGCGCGTGGAGCATCGTTTTCAGCGGCGACTTCCTCGTTTGGGCTTCTCATCTGATTTCCGGCCAACCCCAGTGCCCTTTGCATTCTCCGGTGAAGTTTTGAATTTTTCCGGTGACTCTTGGTGAAGTTTTCCAGTTTAGGCAACTATTCTTCTTCCGAAACATGGATCCTCCTGGTTCCCTCCTATATTCGGGTCAATTTCAGGAAAAACAACCGGATCTCCCATGGTTTTTATGTCCGACCGATTCTCAAACACAACATTCCTCATCTTCTTCCTCTATAACCAAGCAACCCAAGTACCAAACAGAACCTCGGAGATGGCTTCAGAATTTTCAGACCATCACGTTATGGCTATTAGCCATAAGTTTAATGGTAGGAACTATCTCCCAATGGTCACAAAGCGTCGAGGTATATTCGAGGCAAGAGGAAGGAGAAATACATTAATGGGGCAGCTCCTCAAACCCCCGATGACCCTAATTTTGACACATGGTTTCCGAAAACAACCAAGTCATGACGTGGTTGTGTAATTCAATGACCACGGAGATCGGTGAGGGATATTTGCTTGCACACACGGCAAAGGAAATATGGGATGCCGCTAGAAGGACCTACTCTTCCCTTGAAAAACACGCTGCTTTGATTCATCGAAGAGACAACTCGGGATTTACGACAAGGTAATATGTCGATCCTTTGAATATTATAATGCATTGCTAAAATTGTGGCGACAACAAGACCTATTTGAGGTTCATCCCAGGAAAGTCTCAAAGATGCACAACCGTACAAGGGAATTGTGGAAGAAGGAAGGATACATGATTTTTTGTTAGGGCTAAACGACGCTTTCAAGAGATACGAGGGAGAATCATGGGGCTAAAGCCACTCCCACAACTCTTCGATGTGGTTAACTTTGTCCAATTTGAAGAAAGTAGGAAGCTCTTGAACCGAAGTGGACCAAGTCACGTTGAAAGCTCCGCACTTGCAGTTCAGGGACCACATGGGGAACGAAAAGCTAGTAAATGGTGCAACTATTGTAAGAAGAAGGGCCATAATAGGGAAGAATGCTGGAAACTCCATGGCAAACCCTCCGGGGGAAAATCAACCTTCCAAAGTCACCTCACCACTGAACCAAAGGTGGAGACCGACGATCGCCTAAGTACGAGGAACCGCAAATGTTTCAGAATGCTCGATAAGCAGAATAAGTCTAGTTCTGTTCCCAACGTGAACCTTATACAATCAGGTAACTCTATTATCGCTCTCAACGCTGTGATGACTAGTGACGATACCTGGATTGTTGACTCAGGAGCGACGGATCACATGACCGGTAACAAAACACTATTCCACAACCTTAAACTTTGTCCGAAAATCTCAAAGTAAAGGTAGCTAATGGTGTATTCACACGGGTTGAGGGTATTGGCAACTGTTACATTATCTCGATCACTTGGCAATACATAATGTTGTTTGTACCGGAACTTACTTGTAATGACGATATCGTAAGCAAGTTGACTAGAGGTCAAATATGTCGAGTGATTTTTGATGATGGTGTATGTGTTTTTCAGGATTTAAGAACGAGGAGGACGATTGGGACTTCTAGAGAATGGGATGGATTGTTCTACCTTGAAGGATCAAATTCAAAGAATAAAGATACGTGGAAGGCAAGACGGGCGCTAGTTAGCTCGAATTCACAGACTAATGATGTATTGTTGTGGCACATCGATCGGGTCACCCTAGTTTTGATTATATGAAACATGTGTTTCTGGTTTATTCAATAAAAATTCTGTTCCTTTTCATTGTGAAACTTGCCAATTTGCCAAGCAGAGACACGATCTTCATATCCCAAACAACCCTATACTCCCTCCTCCCCATTTTCACGATTCACGGTGACATTTGGGCCCCGCCCGAATAACTACCCTCACTCATACTAGGTGGTTTGTTACTTTCATTGATGATCACACTCGAACCACATGGGTTTACTTAATGAAAGACAAATCCGATGTTGCCAAAGTCTTCCGAGAACTTCTATACCTTTGTCCGAACCCAATTCAATACATCCATTAAAGTCCTTCGAAGTGATAATGCCAAGGAATATATGAGCACAGTCTTCAAAGAGTTTCTTGATCACCAAGGAATTTATCACCAAACTTCTTGCCCTTACACCCCTCAACAAAATGGGGTAGCCGAACGAAAAACCGTCACTTTGTTGGAAGTAACCCTTGCCTTGCTCATGGAACGAAATGTTCCTACCTTATTGGGGGGCGATGCCATCCTCACCGACCTATCTAATTAACCGCATGCCTTCTAAAGTTCTCAAATATAATACTCCGATCCAAAAACTTTTGGAACTCTTTCCCAATTGCCCCCTCATCAATTCATTACCTCCCAAGGTGTTTGGCTGTGTGGTCTATGTTCACAAAAGAGAGGGCAACAAATTCAGTGCTCGAGCAGACAAGTGTGTCTTCCTTGGTTACTCCTCTACTCAAAAAGGGTACAAATGCTACGCCGTCTTCCAAGAAACTTATTATCTCTCGGGATACGGTGTTCTCCGAAGCGAGGCTTATTATCCCAAATTACCCATTCGGGGGAGTATTTCGATATTGAATGGCTAATCTTGGAGACCTCTAATTCCAATACCTCAAACTCACGACACATCATCTCGTGCCACCTAACCTTATAGCCTCTCTTGACTCACTTGCTCCACAAACCGGCCTAATCCATACATTCCAGCCCAACTGAACCCAATGAACCAGGAAACACATGTTGAGATCAATTCGGGGATGGATACTGAGAATCACGACAGAGACGAGTCCACTCACAAGTTCAAATTGAACCAGACACTGGTAGAACTATCTCTCCCATTCAAAGGAACGACCATGAATCCAATCCGGGATTAAATCTGAAGAATCGGGTTGGCCTATTGCCTTGAGAAAAGGGGTAAGATCGTGTACTCATCATCCAATTCAAAGATTTGTCTCATATGGTAATCATGCGCGCAAAAATGCAAAGTTTTGTTGTAAACAGTGCACAGATAACCATTCCAAACACATTTCAACAAGCTATGGCTGATCCAAATTGGAAGCAAGCTGCAGAAGAGGAATTGAGGGCACTCGAAGAAAATAAAACTTGGGAGATCACGACTCTTCCTAAAGGAAAGAAACCAGTAGGATGCAGGTGGATCTTCACTCCGAAATTCAATCCGATGGTAGCATCAACAAATACAAGGCGAGGCTTGTTGCAAAAGGATACACCCAGACGTATGGAATCG
Source organism: Acacia acuminata (assembly GCA_019022655.1). NCBI lineage: Eukaryota > Viridiplantae > Streptophyta > Magnoliopsida > Fabales > Fabaceae > Acacia > Acacia acuminata. The sequence goes on from JAFJYI010000001.1 coordinate 2,802,942, forward strand.
ACTATCAGGAGACATTTGCCCCAGTGGTCAAATTCAATACCATCCAAGTACTATTATCCCTTGCAGCGAACTTGGATTGGTCTCTATACCAAGCTTGGACGTGAAAAATACATTCTGAATGGTAACCTAGAGGAAGAGGTATACATGGAGATTCCAGATGGAGTTTTAGCTCCTAATAACGTTGTGTGTAAGTTAAGCAAGTCATTGTACGGCTTGAAACAATCTCCGAGGGCATGGTTCGGTAGGTTCACCAAAGCAGTGAAAGAGCTTGGGTATACTCAGGGACGAGCAGATGACACGTTGTTTACCAAACGTGTTAATGACAAAATCACCATATTGATTGTTTATGTTGATGACATAATCATTACAGGAAATGATGAAGAATCCATTGCTCAACTAAAAGGTGACTTGTCGGACTGAATTCAGTGAAAGACCTTGGCCAAATGAGGTACTTCTTAGGCATGGAAGTGGCAAGAACTAAGAAGGGCATCAATGTATCTCAACGCAAGTATACACTAGACCTGTTACATGAGACAGGTATGTTGGGCACTCAACCAGAAGGGACACCAATGGAAGAGGGATGTCACTTGCAGATCAAACCAAAAGGTGTTCCGGCTAATTCGAGAAGATACTGAGAAGACTTGTGGGGAAGTTGATATACTTAACCCACACTCGTCTGACATTAGCTATGCGAGTTGGAATAGTAAGTCAATTTATGCATCAACCACAAGAAGAGCACATGGAGGCTGTATACGAGAATCTTGAGCTACCGAAGCTTAATCCTGGAAGAGGAATATTCTTTAAGAAAGGTACTACCGAAACATTGAAATCTACATCGATGATGCGAGACCATGCAAGGGATAGAGAGACCGGGAGGTCAACCTCAGGCTCGTACATATGTGTGGGGAAATCTGGTTACATGGAGAAGCAAGAAATAGACAGTGGTGTCAACAAGCAGCGCAGAAGCAGAACTGAGAGCTGTTAACAAAGGAGTTTGTGAAGGAATGTGGATCATCAGATTACTGAAGGAGTTGGGGATTCAACATGAAGGACCAATGCAACTTTGGTGTGACAACAAGGCCAGCATTGAAATGGTCAAGAACCCAGTATATCATGATCGAACCAAGCATGTTGATATAGACAGACATTTCATTAAAGAAAAGATTGAAGCAGGCATTATGACCCTGTCTCACGTAAGATCTGAAGAACAAATTGCAGACATCCTAACTAAACCACTAGGTCGAACAAAGTTTGAAGGATTTCGTGGCAAGCTGGGATTGCTCGACATATACTCAGCTTGAGGGGAGTGTTAGAATAGGAAATAAAATCACCCATGATTGGGATCCCTTGATTGTAGGATCTGATCATAGGATCTGATCTGGTTTTAATTTCTGTTTTATTAGTCTTAATTAGTCTTTATTATATTTCCCAATTTATCTCCTTTGTTCTCCCTTGCTTTACCTATAAGTATGTTGTAATTCTCATAATCAAATAATAAGAAACAGCAGTATGATGCCCTCGATTTCAAACATTAATCATTTGTCGAGAATTTATTAATTAATTAAGCCTAATTATAAGTCATCATCTGGATGTGTGGTTGAGTGCTCTTGAGTTGTGAATTGTGATCATCACAAGCATTGTAATATATTTCCTATGTTAATGTAAAATATAGTTGACTTATATTAAAAAGGCTAAATAAATGATTTAATCATAATATATGTTGTGTATCATTGGATTATATATTAATTTATAAGTCATACAAATTAGTTTGAACGAAAAATAATAAATATAAATACTTTAAAGTAATTTATTTAACTTTCTTAATTTTTTTAAAAAAATTAATTATATCTTCTATTTGAGAGCTGAGGTAGTAATTTACAAAGTTTAGTAGATAAAAAAGGTTCTCTTTAGAAGTTTATGTTTTCTACAAGAGAGGGCTAATGCGTGAGATTCAAAACAGCAAAAACACTAAGGGGACTCCATCCCATACAATCTTTAGCTACTAAAGTCCTCAAAAGAGACAGACGAGAATCCAATAAAGAACATCTAGAGAAACCTTTTTTAGCTAAATTTGTTTGCTTTACCAATGCTAATGATTAAGAATCCAACCCAACTAGGTGCATGCTTGAAATCATGCTTTGGTATCATCAAAAGTGATTTTGAAAACTTGGACCAAAATTCATGTTTAGAATGGCTTTGAATAGGAAAAAAATTTCTGAATTAAAAGCCAAGTTGAAACTGAAACAATTTTCTTTGACTTTGACCTATGGCTTTTAACTTTTGACACCCCCCACCACATGTATTAAACCATTTAAAATTGATTTTTTTTAATATATCATTCAAATACTCCTTCGGTCCTAAATATAAGATAGAGTTGACTTTTTTGGAGAGATTAAGAAAGCTAAATAAGTAACTTAGTCATATAATATATTATGTATATTTAGATTATACATCAATTTATTTGTCAAACTAATTAGTTTAGAAAGAAAAATATAAATATAAATACTCTAAAGTAATTTAAATTAGTTTCCTTAATTAATCTCTCTAGCCCAGAGGAAGTAAATTTTTGTCAATTTTTTTTTTTTAAATAAAAGGCTATCCAAATATAAATCAAATTGCACTAATCGGCCCTAATATCAATTTACAAAAATAAGTTAGGATAAAAGTCACTTTTGTAAACTTTAATCTAAATAAGCTCTAAGTTTGTTACATATGAAAGGTTTGATAATCAACCTCCAAGAACATTTTCCACTCATGTTAATGCGAATTGGGACTCACTTAAGTGGTTGGGCGGCGTGATGGCATTGATGGTAGAAAATTGTAAAAAAAATTCTCCTATAAAACATAAAACTCTCAATATATTAAAAGTATATATTATTCACTCTCTTGCACTTCATATGTTTTTGGAACAATTTGTCCCTTTATTTTGTTTTTTTATAGGCCATCAAAACCCCATTAATTTGACTAATAAGTCAATTTTTCCAGACATGGTATAAAATTAATATTTTATATAAACAAAAAAAGGTTTTAAAATAGAGAAAACTGTTTGTTTGATGGAGCCTAACGAAAATTTGAAATTGGCACAATCCAAATATAGTATTAATTTAATTCCGTAAATAAAACAGTCTCTCTCCTTTTGTTTCTGCCTTTCTGGTTCTTATTTCTTCTTCCTCCACTGAGTTTATTGTAATTTCTTCAATTTTCTTTATTGCTCCCTCCTCCTCCTTCCCTCCTGGGAAACTCGAGAATAAACCCAACCCCTCTATCTTAATTATTTACAATTTGTTCCCAAAAATAGCAAATATGCAGTTTTAGCATCATCATTACTATTAATTATTATTTTTACATTTTGGGAGCTATATATACATCACAATCACAAGATGAATTTCACATAATTTGAAACTCATCAATATGACGATGAGGGGTCTCAATCTCAAACTTCATCCTCTTGTTCTCGTCTCAATCATTTTTCTTATTCTTTCGCCGATGTTCTTGTCACCCTCCAATGCAGAAGAAGGTAATTACTGAAAGTTATATTATTATTATTATTATTATTATAAACAAACACATTTCCATGCATATTTAGATTAATCAGAAAACTTGATTACTGTTTCTGACAATTATCAATTCAAACAAACGCTGTATCTTAATCTTGTTGTAGGGGACGATGACGATGACGATGACGATGAAACCATCAAAGCGTGGAAGGAAGAAAGGAGCCATCAGTTTAATGCGAGTAATGGTAACTCAACCTTCGTATTGGCCGAGGAAAGAACTCGCAGGATTGACCCTACCAATGATTTCCGGAACTATGAGGCTGGCTGGAATATTATTGATTCACATTATTATGCTGTGAGTGATAAGATTTTTCTATCTCCCCAATATATATTATATATTAGAAAGCGTAGGTTAATGCACAAAGTTCCTACAAAGAAGGATAGATATAGGTAACCTAGCTAATTTCATGAATGGAATCAGTTTCCCTACCTATCCTTGGGAGAGCTCTTTCCATCTGAACCGTTTAGATAGGATCTAGACGGTCCGATTTAATTTTTGGTACTTTTTATTTTTTAAAAAATAATTATTTTAATGGGAATCTAAAATAAAGATAATTTTTCAACTAATATATTTTTAAAAATGATTTTTTTCATTTAAAAAAATGACAATTTAAAAATAAATAAATGGACCGTCGAGGTTAAATCAACGATCCAGATTTGGAAAGCTCTCCCTACCTATTCTAAAATAGGTAGGGAAACTGGTTCACAAGTAGAGAAGTTGTTTATAGCAATTAAAAGACAAGACCTTAACGACCTTATCATTGATTAGAGGTTTACTCTCCCAATATTACAACTGAAGTAAATTTAGTTAGGACAAGATTATAAAGTTTGAGGAATGTAAAGGATATTAATAGAACTCAAGCATGTCATGCATCGTAGATTTTCTCATAGTAGTACTAAGTTAGACAAGGGATTTGTTTACTTTGTTCATAAATATAAGACTTTAGTCCGTTTTATCAGTCAAATTTATAATTTTTATCTGAGTATCCCAATCAGTTATCTAGTTCAAGCATTACCAATTTTAGGGAAACCAGTACATTCGTTACAGATAATTAACTAAACTAATTTTTTTACTACATAGAATTAGTCTGTAAGACCCTACTAGATCCTTTGAGTCTCAAGTTTGAGTTCTAGAGAGATATTTATATTTGGAGATACTGAATGATAATATAAAAAAAACTTCAACTAATTTTCTTAATGTCTATAGTCATAGATTAGTTATCTAGCTCTTCTATTTGGGATTTGAGGTAGTATTAAACTATTTGATATTTGATAAAATGATAATTTTCATTCAATCCCTATGTACTATCTGGTTTTTGTGCAGTCTCTGCTGTATTCTGGTGCTCCAACGCTATATGTTGCAGCCATGTGGTTTTTGGGTGTGGTCATCTTCTTCCTCATAGCTCTGTGCTGCTGCGGTTGTTGCTGCAAGAACCGTGGAAGAAGCAGTTATTCTCGAACAGTTTATTGCGGATCCCTCATCTGCACCGTCATCTTCTTGCTCGCGGCTATGTAGGTCGCTCTAAATCCCTTCATTATAAATCTTGTTAACTTCACGCACACTTGGGGTTTAGTGGTATATATACTGATATATATGAATTGGTTTCAGAGTTGGAGGGACTCTGGTTTACACAGGACAACGGCACTTTCAGAAGGCTACGAGCGGGGCGATTGATAATGTAGGGAGCAGAATAAGGGACGTGCTTGATGTTTTGAAGGAAGTGTTGGATAATCTTGATGGGGCTATGAAGTTAACTGTAGGTGCGTATTCTCTCCCAGGAGAATATGAGAACAATATCCAGATATTTCATGACTTGGTGCATAGTAATTCAAGTAATAATCCCAGGGTCATTTTAGAGAATGCCATCACAAATGCAGACAAATTCCTAGCTACCCTGTGAGTGAACCCTCCTCCTTCTTATAATCTGTACACATATCTCATTTCATACATAGAGAGTACTGGTACTCAAAAAGGTTTCATAGACAAAAAGTATAGTACTCGAATTTATGTCATTTTGGCCAATACAGTTTTCAAATAGGGGCTTTTCCCCAGACACACAGATAAAAGATTTTAAGCTATTCAGTGGTTATTATCTGCAGAAGCTATGTTCTTATAGCTGTTACTGCTGTAATGCTCATCTTGGCAGTCCTTGGCTTCAGTAAGTATATATATATATACACAGTAACTCTTTCATCTAATAATGAACTGATTATCATCCCTTTGGCTCAATGACTCTATGGTTATTTTTGCAGTATTCTCAGTTTGTGGCTGGAAAGGCATTGTCTACTTGTAAGTGACACTGTTCCATTGAATTTGGCTTTGTTTCTATATGTGTACTTGTAGGTGACACTGTTCCATTCCTACAATTTTGCAGTTTGTTCTTCATTGGCTGGATTCTTGTCACGGTGACTCTAATACTGAGCTCTATATCATTAGTTGTTAAAAAGTGAGTCCCTTTCATAATTTTCTACTTCCTTAAAAACAACCTTAATTAAAGCTCTGATTAAGATTAATTCGTTACTTTTGTTTCTGAAACTATAAAAATATATATAGTGGAATAGGAGACACATGTGTTGCAATGGAGGAATGGCTAGAACACCCTCAAGAACGTACATCTCTGAGTGAGGTTTTTCCTTGTGTGGGTAGACCTACCGCTCAGAAAGCCCTTGACATAACCAGAAACACCTCGTTTCAGATGATCAACATGGTTGATACTTTTGTCACAAATATAGCCAACGTTGATGGTGCGCCACCTTCGGCTTCGTACAATCAATCTGGTCCTCCTTTGCCTCTCCTCTGTAATCCATTCAATTCTGATATGACTCGACGACAATGTGATCCTCAACAAGTTCCCTTAAATAATGCATCTCAGGTAATACAGCTCTTCCTATTTTATGAATTCAAACATTTGATTGAGTGGAAACCAAAAGGCCATGTATAGAGCCAATTGTTATAACCAACCGTAGAAGCACAATCACCTACACAAAGTATCTTCCAGCTTGTCACGTGAAAGCTATATGATGAATACCCAAAATTCTAGATTCTTTTATTGAGTGACGAGTGCTGTATATTGATGAATTCACAATAGGAAAGATAAATGAATATAAAATGTTTTATTGCCTTTGTCTTCTTTCTGATGTCATTATTCTAAAATGGTACTACCCTGGCCCTTAATATATAAGTGTCAGTTGACTTTTTTTAAGTAGAGATTAAGGAACTAAATAAGTTAATTAATTATAGCATATGTTGTGTATCATTAGATTATATTTCAGTTTTTAAGTCACACAACTTAGTTTAGATAAAAACGATGAATATATACTCCCTCTGGTTCTATTTATAACAGCTTAATAACTGAATTATGTGGTCTAAGAAAGCGGTCAAAGTTAGTTAAAAATAATAAGTATGTCTGAAATAAACTTTGTTTTTTAAGCATGCCCTTATCTATGAAGGGTAAGCAAGAGAGAAAAATAAAGTAAATATGAGCATAACTAAGATTTTAATTAATGCAATAAATATAATTAGCAAGAGGTAAAAATGAAAAAAAAAAAAGGCTTATTAAATATTCAAACAACTATTGTCGGCTCTTATAAAAAGGACTAAAAGGAGTATACTTTAAAGTAACTTATATTACTTCCTTAATTTTTCAAAAAAAAAAAAAGTCAATTGGCTCTTTTATATTTAGCATAAGAGTAAATACTTAAACATGGAGATCTAAAAAAAAAAAAACAAGATATGAAATTTTGGGGAATGATAAAGAATGTGTGGTTCATATTGAGCAGGTATACCAAGGTTTTGTGTGCAAAACATTATCAGCAGATGGAGGGTGCACAAGTGTGGGAAGATTGACTCCAAATTTGTACCAACAGATGATGATGGCTGTGAATGTGAGCAACTCATTGTATGAGAATGGTCCAAAGCTCATTGACTTAATAGATTGCACCTTTGTTGCAGAAACCTTTAATGAAATCCATGACCACTATTGCCCTCCCATGTGGCGTTTCTCTGGTTTCATCTTCAGTGGCTTGTTGTTCCTCTCACTTGCTCTTCTCTTCTCTCTCATCTGTTGGTTGGTTTTTGTTAGAGAGAGACTCCGTCATATATCTTCATACAATTTCATATAAACACACACACACATGTATATAATCTGTATACAGGGAAATAAAATTTATATATATGTGTGTGTACATGTTTACATATATCATACTCTCTGTTGTGAATCTTTCATTTGAATGACTTTTTTTTTAAGAGCCACAGAAGCGATATAGATATATGATGATGGTATGCATCCAATTTTTTAAAATCCTACAGTTAATACTACATTTACTACCTAATATAAGAGCTAGTTGGGAGTTAGATTTAGTTTTAAATATAAGATCTTAATCTACTTTGTTCTCCATATGTATCTTTTTCCCTCTAAATTATTTCTATTGATTCCACATGTTAGGCAGTTTCAATGTTGATGATTTAAAAAGGTATTTTAGGAAAACCAACAAACTTTTTTAAATAACTAACTTAACTAATTTTCTAGTTTAATCTACTCAAATTACTTAAATATATCTTATATTAAGGACATGAAATAATAAAACTTAATAATTGACTTAGTTTTTCTAGGGTGACATCTTTCTAAAGTTTTAAACTATTTCGATCATTTTTTTTTTTATTATAAAATGTTTTTTTCTCAAGGCTTAATGGGCAAAAGGTTCTCATCTCTCTCAATAAATGTGTTTTTCGGGATTCGAACTTGTGTTCTCCTCCTACGAGGTGTGGCCCTTACCACCTCAACCAACAATTTATTGGTTCCAATCAAAATTTAATGACACAAATTACTTTGTACTTTTAACAATTATTTTCTTTAATGGGTTAAGGTACAAAAATACACATGTGATTTTCTCAGAAGAAATAAGAAGCAAATGTTTTTTTTAGGTGTAAAAGTGCACACGTGGTTACAAATTAGGTGCAAAAAATACCGTTTGACTGTTAAGTTTGACTTTGACCATTAAGTTTGACTTTTTTTGCTGACTGGACAATGATGTGGCATTTCAAAGGTGCAAAAATACACGTGTGGTTTATCAAGAAGAGCGCCCAACATCATTTTTTTTAAAATTTAATAATTTTACTTCAATTAAAATTATTTTAGGATTTTGAAAAAATATTTTAGGTATTGACCGGTAATAAAAGGATCTTGATCGATACTAAAAAAAAATATTTCAGGGTAGTGATTGGTACAAAAAAGTACTTTCGGGATACTGACTAGTAAGAAAAATACTTCATAATCTTGAAAAATTATTTTAGGATCTTGAAAAAATATTTCAGGTATTGACCTGGTACTATAAGGATATTGACTAATACTTGAAAAAAATATTTTAGGTACTGACTGGTACTAAAAAGTACTTTCAGGATACTGACTGGACAAAAAAATACTTCATAATCTTGAAAAATTATTTTAGGATCTTGAAAAAATATTTAAGCTATTGACTGGTACTAAAAGGATCTTGATCATCTTGAAAAACATTTCATGATCTTGAAAAATTATATTAAGATCATGAAAAAATATTTTAGGCATCGATTTGGTATTAAAAATATACTTCAAAGATATTTTTTTAAGATTCTAAAATAATTTTTTAAGATCATGAAATATTTTTTTGTACCAGGCAATATTCTCAAAGTATCTTTTTAGTACCAATCAACCACTGAAATATTTTTTCAAATCTTAAAATAATTTTTCAAGATCATTAAGTATTTTTTCAAGATAGGTCAAGATCCTGAATATCTTTTTAGCACCAGGTAGTAATTAAAATAAAATTATTAAGTTAAAAAAAAAGAATTTAGTGTTCGACGCTCTTTTTGACAAACCACATGTGTATTTTTGCACCTTTGAAATGCCACGTCATCATCCATTCAGCAAAAAAAAGTCAAACTTAACGGTTAAAGTCAAATTTAACGATCAAACGGTATTTTTGCACCTAATTTGTAACCATATAGTCACTTTTGCATCTAAAAAAGTAAAAGCTCCTCGAAGAAAAGCAGATGTGTATTTTTGCACCTTAACCCTTCTTTACTTCTAAATATAAGAGTTAGTTAATTAGTTGTTTTGGTTCTAGATGCAAAATCTTAATCCACTTTATTTCATAAATAATTTAAGGAGAATCCCACATAAATACCATATGAAATTTTAAGACCCCCAAGATCTGTTAATATTTGTAAAGGACATAAAGGTGTCAAGGATCAAATTGTGATTTTAAAATGTTAATGAATTTACACATTGTTGGTGAATCCGGCGACTTATGTTACACCCCTACCGGCCTCGCCCTTTCGGGTGACGGTTTAGAGGGATTCCTTTTACTTGTTACCTTTCCTTCATTATTAAGTCCATTTAATACATATCAGAGTTATCAAAACAGAGCATTTGATCGGTTTGGACAATCTACTGTACTGGTAAAAGTAAAATACACAGAAAATATAAGTTAGAAGGGTTAAAAGTACAATTATCCAACATTAATACCAAAATAATAAATCGAGTCATCCAAAGGTAAAAATATAAAATGATAGGGCATTCCCTATTCTTCATTGCACCGCTGGGCCTTACCTTTCCAAAAAGGTCCTTCTATCTCAGGCACGTCCCCCTGTGTCTACAAAAGCGTTTGGAGTCCGAAAACGGCCCCCAGAGTAACCATCAATACTCATGCACTAAATGTGTGATGTGTATGCATGCAACCATGTATGTATATGAACACAGATAAGTATGCCAAATATACCACAATATACAAATAGAAGCACACACAGTAACACGTCTTCGCACCGTCGAGCCGCTTTACTAAGGCAGGCCCCAGAATTACCGGAATCACAACCTTGTTTCCATTGAGTCGCCACATAAGCAGACCCCGATAGGCACCCTCAGTGCTAGGGACACAATCACAAACATGTTCTGTATGCATATTTGGCAACGCATATGCAAAAACAAATATGGCAAGCAAAACATACAGCAAAACACATAAAAGTGTCTGAGTAAAGTGGTTACTACCTAGTATACTTTACATTGTCCTTATTATTATTATGTCCAGAAACCTTTCCAAAAATACCCTTGACCTAAAAACACCACAATACACCATTTTCAGTATTTCCAAAAATACCCTTACAAATATTTTGTAAAAACCGAGCCCAAACAGTGATTTCCAGAAAATCTGTGAATCTGACCCAACTTCCAGGATTTTTAATAAATTCCAAAAAACTAATCTTAACATGAGACCAGAGCCATCTGAACCATGGAGATGTCTATTATTTATGAAAAATATATTTAGAGGCCAAGAGTACACATGTTTTGGCATGCAGCCAAATTTCTACTCCCTGGTCGAGATTCACCCTATTGCTTCCAGGGGCAACTTTGACAATTTTTATCTCTTAGTAGAAAACTCCAAAAGACACAAAATTATACATCACGGTGAATCTTAGGAAGTTTAATTTCTACCTGTAAAATTTCAGATTATTTCAAGATCATTTACTATTTTTAAGATTGAGTGGAAGCATCTCTACCAGAAATTTCCAGAATCGATGATTAGCTTGTTCTTAGGGGTTTTGTATTAAAAGTCTAACATTTAAGACATTTAAGACTCGACTAGGACCGGTCTTAAAGAAACTCTTTTAGACCGGACATTTAAAACATTAGGTCTTAAAAGTCGTACTAAATAAACCTGAAATATTTTTTGTTCGGTCCTAAAACTCAACTTTTAAGACCGGACAAAAACTAGGCCGCTCTTAAAAGATCGGATTTTAAGACCGGACAAAAATACATCCGGTCTAAAAAATAGCGGCTTCTAAGACCAGACGACTAATTATACGCGGTCTTAAAAGACTGACTTTCAAGACTGGATGATAAATACATCCGGTCTTAAAAATTGAATTTTTAGACCACATGTATAAATACATCAGTCTTAAAAGATCAACTTTTAAGACCGGCTTAATATATGTACAACTGACCTTTAAGATCAGACATATAAATACATCTGGTCTTAACAATTGAACATTTAAGACCAGAGTATTTATTTTCGGTCTAAATTTTCCCGAATTTGTTCCCTGTTTGTTCTTCCTGATCATATATATACACAAATCCACCACCCAATCCAGCACATAAAAGTCAATACTTTAAGCTACAAGCTATGAACAATTATGAATAAATTGAATTGGGAAAAAGAATACAAATATTATTCACCATGAGTTATGTGGCCTCTTAATTAATGATTATACTATGACTACAACACCTAAATTAATTTATACAATAAGATAACTTACTTACAAATACAATAAGTTACAAATACAACATACATGCCCAATATAATATTCACCATGCCTTCATCGGATTCCCACCCAACAACGTAACATCCTCTTTTATAACATGCCCCTTTGGATCGGATCCTGCCACAAAAATAAAACAAGAACAAACTTCATAGTCAGTGACATTGTTTATGAACATAGAAGGAATATAATATAGTTAAAACCTTAAAGTTTTCAAAGAATTCTGCATATGAATATTACCTTATGAATTGACTCTTTTATAAAGTGATATCCTCCCATATCCCTTCTTGATGATCATTTCTTATGCCGGGTTCATTATCCGCTTCATCTTCTTCGTTCATGTCCGGTAGACCCCTTGAAAAAGGAGTACTCTCAAGAAGACCATAATTTGAATGACTTTCCTCATCAATATCAATGACCCTTTTTCCTTGGAGAGCTACAGACCACATTTTATTTTCTTGATCGATGATATAGAACACTTGTTTCACCGGTTCCGCCATAATGCAAGGTTCATCTCCAAAACTTCTACCATTGACATCGACTAATGTAAATCCTAGCCGATCGATCTGAACACCATTATTGACATTAACCCACTTGCATTTGAAAATGGGAAATCTAATTTTAACATAGTCCACCTCCCAAATCTCTTCAATAACCCCATAATATGGCATGACTGCCAATAAAGGCCTCTTGTCTTTCAAATTGGAGAAGTGCATAGATTCAGCCTCTAACATAACACCATTGTTTTGGACTGTGCTTATATCATCTAGGGACTTCGTGTAAAATGTATAACCATTGATCACATACGAATTCCAACTTATGACATTAACCTCAGGACCACGTGCTAACCATTTGATTGTATCAGAAACACTTTCCTCTCCCTTGACCTTTTGTTTGAACCAGTTTGCAAAAGTTCTGTTATGCTCCCTAATCAACCTTTGTTCAGTCATTCGATGATTTTCTTTCCTTACAGCTTCTTTATGTGCAGCTATGATGGCTTCAACTTCATCAACATTATTCAAGATGTATAAGTGGACTTGTGATAATTCATCAGGATCACACTCTTTACTGAAGCCCCTTATCTACCCCCTTCAACATGCTGGCGTTTTGGAAGCCCAATATGTCTTACTTTGGCCAAATAATTTTGACAAAATTTCATGGCTTCTTCAGAAACATATTTTTGAACAATTGATGCTTCTGGCTGGTATGTGTTCTTCACATACCCTTTTAGGAATTTCATAGATCTTTCAATTGGGTACATCCACCGTAAATGGATAGGGCCGCACAACTTTATCTCCCTCACTAGATGAACAATTAGATGAACCATGATGTCAAAAAATGTAGGAAGAAAAAGCTTCTCAAGGTGGCACAAGATAAGATATCCTTCATTCTCCAATTCATCCAACTTTTCAATCTCGAAAACTTTACTACAAACCGCATTGAAGAAGACACAAAGTCTAGTCAAAACGACCGAAGATCATATTCGGCGATGCCTCGAATAGCTACTGGGAGTAGTTGTTGCATCAAGACATGACAATCATGAGACTTTTGGCCTACTAATTTCAAGTCCTTCATCGATACAAGCCTCTTAAAATTTGAAGAATACCCCGAGGGAACTTTTGTGCCATGTAAACACTCACAAAAACTTTGTTTCTCATCCTTAGACAAAGTATGAGAAGCTGGGGGACAATAAGTTCTCTTCCCATGTGGCCTTGGATGTAACTCTTCACATATTCTCATTGCTATCAGATCCAATCTTGCCTTCACACCATCCTCGGAACTACCTTGTATGTTGAGAAGCGTGCCAACAATACTATCACATATGTTTTTCTCCACATGCATGACATCAATACAGTGTCTCACATCAAGATTGCGTCAATAGGGAAGATCAAAGAATACACATCTCTTTTTCCATATATTTGTTTCTTTTCTACTCTTTGCAGTCTTATCGAAGATGACATTGATATTTTTCACCTTTTCATAAACTTGCTCCCCAGTCAATGCCACCGGAGCATCTTCATACTCTTGGCCACCAAAAAAGGCTTTCTTTAATCGATGATATGGGTGGCCCCGTCTAAGAAATCTCCTACGTCCAAGATAAACCGTCTTTCTTCCATGTTGAAGTTGATGGTAGCGTGTGCCTTCTTCACAAACCAGACATGCTTTATGGCCTTTTACACTATACCCTGACAAGTTCTCATATCCGGGAAGTCGTTTATAGTACAAAATATCATGGCTCGCATTTTAAACACCTCCTTCTTGAAAGAGTCAAAAACATCGACACCTTCTTCCCACAACTCCTTCAAGTCTTCGATCACAGGCTGAAGGTAAACATCAATGTCATTTCCGGGTTGTTTTGGTCCCAAAATCAACATAGATAGCATGATGTACTTTCATTTCATGCATAACATAGGAGATCAGTTGTAAATAATCAGGAGTACAGGCCATGAACTATGTATGCTACTAAGGCTTCCATATGGATTCATGCCATCCATGCTAAGGGCAAGCCTAAGGTTCGTAGGTTCTTCACCCAAGTTCGGAAATAATTGATTGATTTTCTTCCATTGAGAAGAATCGGCCGGATGTCGAAGCTTTCCATCAGAAATCCTCTCATTTGCATGACACTTCAAATTTTTTGCATCACTTTCATTCGCAGACAACCGCTTGAACCTTGGTATGATTGAAAGATACCACAACACTTTTGCAGGCCCCTTATTTGACTTGTACCTTGGGGTTTCACATATTGGACAATTCTGCTTTTCTTCAAACTCTTTTCTATACAATACGCAATCATTCGGGCATGCATGGATCTTTTTGTACTCCATCCCCATTGGACAAAGTATTTTCTTAGCATCATAGTATTGATGCGGCAACACATTATCATCCGGAAGCATGTCCTTAAAAGCCTCAAGCATTTCAGAAAAACTCTTGTCACTCCATGCATGACGTGCCTTCAAGCTTACCAATTTCAATACAAAGATTCAACAATTGGTATTTTTTACACCCAGGGTATAGCGGGGTCTGCGTCATCACGCACATATTACCATATGCATGTGATTGATGAAAAGCCTCTTCTCCTACATCACGAATAATGTCTTCTATGTGATCATCCATATCCGTGTCATTATCATCAAAGGCCACTTCCCCATGTTGAGACCCATTTGGTATTTTTTCACCATTCCATACTCATACTATATAAGTCTTACAAAATCCTTCACAAATTAAATGTGTGTGTATAACTTCAGGACTTAGTCGCCTCTCATTCAAACATTTAACACAAGGGCAATAAAGCTTCCCACTATCATCATGGGCATTTTGTTTAGCAAATTCTATAACGTCCCTCACCCCATTCTGATATTCAACACTCGTCCGTAAAGCATTTATCCAACTGTGATCCATAGTAGAATTCCTATAGAAGAAAAAATTTAACATACATAATCCGAAAAAATTGACACTTGCATATAAAATAAGGCAATACCAAATGCATATTTATGCTAAATGTCGGTTATGTCTTCTTTTTTATGGAGAAACTTGCCCATAAATGCATAACGAAGAATCACTTTTGGTCATAAATGTATCACAGTCAATCCAAGAAGCACAATAAATGCATGACGAGGAAATTAAATGCATCGCATGAAGGTCTTGTGGACTCACTCACGTAGCATATAAATTCAAATGCGTTTTTCCGAGTCTTTCTTCTCCCGCCACGAACGTTGATGTTGCGACAAAGAAGAGTAACCTAAAAACATTTGTTGGTCGGTTGGGTAGGTCTAAAGTGCAAATATAATCTTCAAAATACAATATTCATTAACAATAGAGAAACCCAAAAGAACATTTCATCGATTTTGTTCAACCCATGAAAAACCCAGAACGATAAGCAGGAAAATCATAAAGTTATATAACCCAAAACACCTCTTATAGCTTGGTCTATAGACGTTTAGCTAAGGAACTAGAAAGTGATTGTCAAGAGAGAGCAACGTGAAGCGCGACGAAGCAACACACAAACACTAGAGACAAAACCCGAGTAATCAGTTTGCCGCGACAAGAGAAGTTCGAGAGGGAAATTTAATATTCCACGCGCAGAGACATGTTTTAGTATTTTGGATTTTATTAAGACCGGTTGATTATAAGGTAGCCGGTCCTAAATATATAATTAAATTTTTAAGACCGGATGTTTCAAAGACTCCGGTCCTAAATTTTTATTATTCATTTAATTTTTAAGACCGGATGTTTTGAAGACTCTAGTCCTAAAGTTTTAATTTTAAGACCGGAGTTTTATAAAACATCCGGTCCTAAAAGTCCTCATTTAAATAAAAAAAAGAGGATTGGCTTTGGCGAGCGCATTAGCAAACTGAATGAATAAAAATTAAAGGAAAACTAGAGAATAAGCTTCTTTAATTACTGGAGAATATGAACAAAAAAAAGACACAAGCTTAGTTCTTAATGATTCATAATTACTTGGAGAATATGCACATACACAAGAAAAAATACAAAAGAAAAACAAGCAGAAAATTATCAAAAACAAGAATCTGACTAAACATCCTAAAGTTTATTATCCTCCAAAGACTTGGCGATATCGGCATGCAAAGCATTAATTTCCCGCCGGAGATCAGCAAGTTCCTGTCTTATTTGCATCAGCCGCAATGCATCATTAGAGGAAAGAGAAGGGTCAGCGGTAGGCGTGCTGGGGCTAGGAGGTTGGAGAATATTGCATGAAGGCTGGACAGGGAGAGCGCGAACCTCTTCATCATTCGAAATAACAATGGGTCCATCGACTCGAGATTCTTCTGTCATAATAGAACGCGCTCTCGCTGGAGGAGGCGCACCGTATAACGATCTACGGAAGGCACGAGCATCAGGAGTAAGAGTACCCCTACGAGCGGTTCTCTTGTATCTAACCATGGTTTGAGCAGAGTTGGGGAAAAGAGTACATAGTGTGGAGTTATGATGAGTTTTTTTTTTTAGTGAGGAGAGTTAATTAATAAAAGGAAGGAGAGATACGCAAGGTAAATGAGAATTTTTTTTTTATAAATATGCGGTCTAAACTTCTATTATTTATTTTTTCAAATCAATTACTTTTAAGACCGACCTTTTATAATATATCCAGTCCTAAAAGTGTATTATTTATTTTTTCAATCAATTCAATTACTTTTAAGACCAACCTTCTATCTTGTATCCGGTCCTAAAATTCATTTATTTTTTTCAATTCAATTTTTTTTAAAGTAAGCATTTTTTCCTTAAAAAATATTACTTTTAAAAGTGGATCTTTTACAATATCTAGTATTAAAAGTTCACTCTTTTCAGATAGCAGAGTCATATCCTTACACTCTGTTCAAATGAATGATTCAGAGTCTCTTCGGCTTCCAGATAAACTTCACAACTAGACGTCTCCTTGTATGATGATGAACTATGCGTCTCCTCATTAATGTTTCTGGTGTTTCACATTGTTCAGGATGGGTTCTCTATTTAAACCCGTTGTTACTTTACTTTCTTTACATTCTTCTCCATCACTTCTACAACCTCCACCGTAATGGCTGCTCCACCACCACGAGGTCCTCCTTTTCCTCTTAATCCTCTTCCTCCTCCGTACCCTCCTCCTCCGCTACCTCTGGACCCGACCTTCAAACAGATGATGCACCACCTCCTGGCCCGCGTCGATCATATAAACCAATGATTGGGCCAGCTTTTTCAGGTCTACAACGCCGTCAACAACAAGCTGAACGCGATACTCGACGCCCAAGACGTTGAGTACCATCCTGAAGATGACGACATCTCCGACCTCTCCAACGACTCCTCCCCTCCGACAACGATGGGGAGGAGTAGATGTTTTTATGTTTTTTTGTCTGTACTGCTGCTGCCCCGTGAGGGCAGCATTTAAAAAAATATAATAAATAAATTTTTGGTTTCCATATTCGATCGCCTTGTCCTTTTCATTATTGTCTTTCTTTTTCTGACAAAAAGGAAACAAACAAAACATTGTCCTCGTGTAAATCAACATTAAAAATTCACAGAATATAGTTAAGAACATACAAAAAACAAAAAAAGATCATTTACCTTATTCGAATAAAAACAAACAAAGTGACTATTCTTCTCAAGGTTGGACCGTCGTTGTCGTCGGTTTTACCTCACGCCCGATTTGAATATTTTAGTGTCATTTTCATTATCTTCCTTCTTTTTTCTGACAAAAAGAAAAGATACAAAGAAAAGGAAAACCGATAATCCTGCTCAACATCAGGAGAGGTAAAATCGACGACAACGAAGGACCTAGCTTGAGCAAAACGCCAGAACCTCGGTTGTCTTGAACCCTAATGATTTGTCTGAAAAGCGAGTCAACATTTCTATTTAAAGGAAGACTATTAAGACCGGAGATTTAACAATCACACGGTCCTAAAGGTTAAGCCATATTTTCAAAATAAAAGA
Organism: Acacia acuminata; assembly: GCA_019022655.1. Taxonomy (NCBI): domain Eukaryota; kingdom Viridiplantae; phylum Streptophyta; class Magnoliopsida; order Fabales; family Fabaceae; genus Acacia; species Acacia acuminata. The sequence goes on from JAFJYI010000001.1 coordinate 2,821,209, forward strand.
TGACTTTTAGGAGCGGACAATAAACAAATATACGGTCCTGAAAGTCTCGCTATAGATATACGAAGACTTTTAAGACTAGTCATTTAACAAAAATACGATCCTAAAAGTCTAGATATATTTTTAGACTTTTAGGACCGGACTTTTAAAAAAAATGTGGTCCTAAAAGTCTAGCCGTATTTTTTAGAATTAAACAAAGACTTTTAAGACGGAATTTAAACAAGCATACGATCCTAAAAGTCTATTTAGAATTAAACAAAGACTTGTAGGACCGAATGTCTAATAAATATGTGGTCCTAAAGGTCTCGCCATATTTTTAAAATAAACAAATACCTTTAAGACCGGACTTTTAAAACATATACGGTCCTAAAAGTCTAGCCAAATTTTTTAGAATTAAACGAGGACTTTTAGGACCGGATCTTTATAAAATATGCGGTCCTAAAAGTCACGAATACTTTTTAGAGTCTCTTATTGGTCATTTACAACATCCTGTACCTCAAATTTCAAGCACTAAATAGCTAGAATAAATGAATGAATTCTTCGAAAAAATAAACAAATTTATTATTGAATTACACATTGCGTATGTATATTTACAAATGAATGAATTGTTTGAAAAAATAAACAAATTTACAGAAGATTATTGTTGCTACAACATATATTTACAAATGAATTTAGGACATTAATTATTGTCTGACTTTAAGATCAGGTCATACAAATATTCACAAAAAACATTGCGTATGTGCTCCACTTCATCATCAAGAAAGGGATCAGGATAGGCAAACCTCTGTAACATCAAAGAAAAAAACTGAATTAACTTGCGTGCATATTTCATATGTAATATTAAGCTAGAAACTGAATTCAGCCATAATATTTAACATCAAATACATTTACCTTTGCAGTTAATTTAGTTTTTCCTTGCTTGATAATATCATATATGTTTTTCATGATGTACGGGCCACATAAGTTAGACTCCATTGGTTGCCGATAGCTCTAAAAAGAACAAGAAATATATATAAGAGCATATATAGCTTACTGACCAAGTTCCAAGGCAGTATGCCAGTGTCCAAATATGTACCAACCTTTGGTGTGAGCCATTTAGGATAAGTGGCCTGATACCCACGCTTTTTGTTTACCTCAATTTGGAAGGTTCTCATGGCACTATCATCAAAATCACAAATTTATCAATAATGTTCATTGAAAATTCATAGTAGAGATTTCAGACAAGAGAATCAAAATGACATGCTTACTCATTGATGGTCTGCATCAACGTAGGCCTGGATCGCTGTGAGTGGAGCATAAGAAGATAACTTTATGCTCCTCCATGCACATGAGGACCAATTGCCAGTGGTGGCTGAAAATTCACAGCAGTAAAGTACTCAGTGATATATGTAGCGAGAATTAAGTGAATTGCGGACAAGAATTGTGATATGTACCGTGGTAGTATGGAAACATGTACACCTTTCTTCTCACTTCACACAACCTCGTTGATATGTACTCTGTCTCTCCTCCTTGGATGTTGTACTTGCATAGACTAGGCACAAGAATCCAAAATCATTGATTACGCCTCGTTGAACCAATTCTTGATGCATGAACCTACAATAATGACATCGATCAGGGAATTAGTATATATGTATGTGTGTCTAAACGATGCATTTAAATTATGTACTCATAGAATCAGATACTTACTTCATAAATATTTGAAGGATTGGATTAGTAAGCTCCTGTCCAGGAAGCAGCAGGGACGTTACATCATCGGTGTCAATGTAAACCGGTTGAGGTTGACGGAGGCCTACTACTTCATTGACAAGCCACGATTTATCTTTAAAATATCCACTCTTCACCATATCGGATATTTTTTCCTTGGCAGTCAACTTAGCAGTAGGGGATAGAGCTTGAGGAGGGGATGGAGCTTGATGAGGGGATGGAACTTGAGGAGGAGGGGATGAAGCTTCAGGAGGAGTAGAGACATGTACAAGCTTCCCGGCTAAGAGATGAAGGTTCCTTGACATCACTCACAAGCTTCGGATTGATCGGTTGGGAGAGGAGAGGTGCATCAATGATCACCTTTTCACCGACACTCTGACTTCATCATCAGCCATTTGTTGGTGGTGTACAGTTGATCCCAAGTCGTGGACAGTCCCTTTTGCAACTAATCGTCTATGACTATCACGATCCTCCATATACAGGTCATAAGGTTGCTTTGACTGTTCAACAATGCAGCTCCCTCTAGTGCTCTACTACATAGGTGCAGGTGAATGTGTGAAGGGAACATTGGTCTCTGGACGAGAGCTCAAAAGTAGCCTCATTTGATTCATTTCCTCCTTCATCTGGCTCATCTGGGATTGAAACATTGCTTCTTTAGCCGCTGCTTCCTCACTAAATTTGGCCAGCGTCTATTCCATCTCCTCCCGGGTAACCATACTTTGTTTATGGCGTTTGGATTTACCAAAGTATTGTTTTATGCCTACCCGTCCTCCAATCCCCCTTACACGCCCCGAGTGATCCGATTTTTCGGTCGCAACGGTCAGAACATCATTCCTCCCGTCCGACATAAAAGATCCCTCTGCTTCTTTCTTTTTAAGATCTTCCTTTAAGATACAGATAACAAGAAGCTTAGTAATGAAACATGTTTAATAACTAAAAAATAACAATATTGATACTTACAATTCTTTTAGCAACTAGACGAGTTTGTTCACTCGTGTAGCGCCGCTTGGCTTTTACCGAATATGCAACCACAACTCCTTGTGACGTATTGGAGATGGCTGATCAACTATCGTAGAAGGATTGGATTCAGCTTCATCTTCCAATCTCTTCCGCTTGGCCGCCATCAATTCTTTTTTGGTCTTTTCATATCCACCGCGAGAAGCCCTATGCGGGAATCATTCTTTCTTTCTATCTTCTGTGCTTGTTCCCTTCTTTTCTGTGAATCAGAATTGAAAACAACTATTAATTATGAAAACAACTAACATAAATTAGAGAACTTTTGCTTCATATGAACGTCAAACATAGTCAAATTCACTTCATCAAGTTTCAACATTTTATTTAAGGAAGATGTAGAATTATAGAAGAAATTAGGAGAAACAGAGGAAAGGGAGTTGCAGAATTGCTGTCAACTTAGTCGATTCATTCATTCATCATAATTGGTTTCTGCACATATTAGACTAACCTCTTATATATAGTTAGAGGCTTGACTCTTAAGGCCCAATAATAGCTTGCACCGAAACCATTACATAGTTAACATACTAACTAACTAATAGCAATGTCTAACCACTACCTACTATAATAGAACTAAGACTGTAATAATGGCTTGACTCTTATGCCATTATTATTTCCTTAATTACCTTCTTAGTATTTTACCTTTTCAGGGTTTACATATCAGACTTGCATAGACAAAGGTAGGAAATGTATACTTCTATTCACACACCAAACCATTTAACTAACAGGATTAGATGAACACAATAACATTCACATATCCACACAGGTTAATAAGTAAACAAAAGGGCAAACAAAACTAAATATAAACTCACCAAAGCTTCGAGAGTGGTCGCGGTTGAACAAATTGTTGCCAAGTTTGTTCATCAATAAATGTGTACTTGTCCCAAGGATTTTGGTCAGGCTGAACCTCGCAAAAATATAGTTGTTAGCTAGAAAGGTCTTAAACTTCCTCCACCGATCAGCACAATAAGATAATGTCTTGTCTTTCAACTTCTAAAAGTCAGGAACAGTGTATGTAAGCCGGATAGTGTCCCAAATAGGATCCTTTACTTTGCCAAAGTCCACATTTTTCTACTCATATGTCAAGATGCTAACCTTGCTGCGTGCTAGATAGCCAACAAAATTAGTATATTTACTTTTATTAGGACCGAAAGGTTCCAACTTTTCATCAAACTGAATCTCGAGCCTTGACCCAGAAGTCCGACTTAGGGTAACATCCATCATTCGTGTGCCTCTTTTACCACAGTGTTCAGGGTGGTTACAAGGCTCATTGTGAGATGAAGAGAGTTCGTTCTGACTCAACCAGTCACACCAGTAATTGGCGTTCCGGAACACGAATAGAATCGTTTTCACCGTTCATTTTCGAGACAGGAAGAGAGGAATGCTAGAGCAAATGAGAATGCAATAGGAAGGGTTTCACAACGTGAACAGAGGTTCTTCAGTGAGAGTAACAAAAGCTTTCGCGCGAAGAAATGTATATTTGGCGCTTCATTTTTAAGACCAGATAAACAAAGAGACGGTCTTAATATTTAACATTCAAGACCGCTCATATTACAGTCCGGTCTTAAAAGTAATTAATTATTTGTTTAATTTTCTTCAATATTGAGGTACTGGCAACAATTTAAGTCCAGTCTTAAAATATTTAACTTTAAGACCGAACAAATTATAAGATGGTCTTAAATTGAGGCGATCCTTATAAAACTCCGGTCTTAAAATTAATTAATTTTTTGTTTAATTTTTTTCTATATTTTGTACCGGCGGCATTATATGTCTAGTCTTAAAAGAATAACTTTTAAGACCGGCTATTAAATATGTGCGGTCTTAAAACTTTTAGACTTTTATATTTAAATTTTTCCTTATTATGTTGGACCGCAGAAAATATAAGTACAGCTGTATGAGATTTCTCTATAAAGTAATTGAAATTTCAATTTTCTTAATAACATTTTTAAGACCGGTTGTCCTTTTATCCAGTCTGAATAATATATTTAAGACCTATGAAAAAATGATCCGATCCAAGAAGTTCTTTATATTTACAGAACTACCACCGTCATTCCTTTAAGACCGGGGCATCGATACTCCGGTCTAAATGAGGCGGTCTTAAAGCCCTTTTTGCACTAGTGTTACCTGAAATCGGAGATCCGGCTTGGTGTTCTTGATGATTGGCTCTTGTTCTTGGCTATGGAACTTGGCTGAACTCCTCTCTCTCCCTCTACAAAATTTTGTGCTTGATGGTGTAGGGGGGGAGAGAGAGCATGTGTTTTAATAATGGTAAAAGCATGTGTGACCGGAGTAAAATCATGTCCGATAATTAATGGAATTCATTTGGCTTTTCTTAACTTTTAAATAATTAGTGTCAAAACCCTCTCCAAAAGATCTAGATATTTTCTTCTTTTGGGGCAAATTTTTTCCCATCATTACCAAATTTTTTCCCATCATTTCACCTGCCCAAAAGGACCCTTTATGCGCCATTTGGGCCCACAATTCTGCCCAAATTAATTTTTTTCCATTTATTCCCATTTTGCCCTTTTCTTAGAATGTGGGACCCGCGGTTTGACTTTTACACTAACTTTTCTTCCTTTTCTCCAAGTAAATATTTTTAATAACTAAAGGGGGTGTGTGACGCCTAAGGGGCCCCACACATCTGGTCCCTGGTATTTAATTCTCTTTTTTCCTCACTTATCAGTCCAGTTCCCAATCTACTGGTCCGTGTGGGTCCCACCGGCCAACAGGGTGGTTCCCTTTGCACTTTTCTTTATCGTTTTCAAACTTTTCCTTCTTGAATATACACTCCTAGGGGACACACTCCAAACTTCATGGAGTGGCCCCACACTTGACCTACTTAGTCCAAAGGAACCCCTAATTGGTCTCGGTCGGTCCGTTTCTGTCGATTAATCGCCTGTGGGACCCGCATTTCTAGTTTGGGTCTGAATATAACTTAAATCACCTGGTTTTCTCTTCTTTCTCATGAGGGACAAAATTCAACATTAAAAGGACAAGGAATTGACTATTTTGCTCTTGCTTTTCCTCTTTTACCCCTGAAGTGACACGTGTCCCAATGTAATCATTACACCGACTCTTGCTTTTGACATATGACCCTCCAGTGTCTCCTTCTCTTCTTATTTTCCTCTAAAAACGTAGAGGATCCTTATCTATTCGGGAAATGGAAATGTCACAAACTTAGACTTATTCTCAAGTTTCCATGCCCGAAATTCGGGATATTACAACTTACATGTTTTCATCCGCAAACGTTTTTGTCAAAAACATTACAATTCCGGTCAAAACCACTATTAAACTTATCAATTCTATTAGAATTTTGTGAAGTCGTTATAATGTTCACCTTTTTCTTCCTTAACCCATTCTATTTTTCACCTTCTTATTCCTCGCCTCTTCCATTTTTTCCTTCGATAACCTTTACAACCTCGCCATCACCTTCCTCCATTTTCTTTCGGTGATAATTCAAATCAAGGGAGCACCACGGACCCTTGAACCTGGGAGTAGGGGTGAGCAAGTGACCCGTAGCCCACCCAACCGCCCGTGCCCCGTGATATTTTACCCGTATGAAACCCGCCTAGATTGGGCCCGTCACGGGAATGGGCTACCTCATTACCCATTTATAGTAGACAGGCGGGTCACGGGTTGAGGCACGGGTACCCGTGCCCGCCCGTTACCTGTTTATATATTTTTTCTAATACTTACTCAGGTCAGACACGCTGAGGTGAGGCCTGAGAGACTGAGAATCACACACGGGTCACGGGGTGGACCAAATTTTCAAACCCTCATTGCTCCTGTTCCGTACATCGTACACACTCACAGTCGCAAATCGCCGTCTACCCATCTCTCATCTCTCTCGGTTCCAAGTTACCCAGTGTCGATCTTTGTCGCTCAGCCGCTCGCCGTGAGCCGTGACCTGTTCCTCTTCCTCTCGATCTCCGTCTCTCATCTCGCTTAGCTGCTTGTCGTCGCTACCCGAAGCCGTTGGTTGCTTACCTCTTCGTCCACCTAAGCCGCTCGCCGTGACTTCTCCCTCTCACTATCGATCTCCATCTCAACAGCTCAGTAAGTTTTCGAAGCCCTGTTTAATCTTGTTGTTGCTTTCGACTTGCGAAGCCCTGTTGCAAGAAAAATGTAACTGTCTTGAATCCAATTAGTATACTCACTCTCGGGCCCACCATCTTTTGGCCCCCTTGAGATTGATTATCTTTTGGCACCAGACTATCGGCTATCTGTATCTCTTTGAAGTTTGGAAAGTGGAAGCTACGATTTAGTCTGTCTTTATCTATCAATCATCAAACATTGAAAAAAGTATATATTACTGAGGGACAAGAGATGGTGGGTGGGGTCGACTGGTCTAAGACTCGAGAGTGAATAAATAATCACAACTTCACAATTCAATGCACCTATCTGTATTTACTTAAAGACTGTATCTATATTTGTGAATAGTCAAAACTCCCAACCCCTTTTGGCCATATATATGTGACTGCATCTGTATTTACTCACTGCATGTTCCTTTTATTTTATTCCCTTTTGGCCATATATGTACAATACACTGGATTACCAGAATTTTATTCCCTTTTCTTTGTTTTTATCTTGAAATTAGCATGGAACATATTCCACCAGATAATGTGCAAGGGCAAGATCCAAGTGTTGTAGGGGAAGCTACTCAAGCTAGTAATGAAGCACAACATATTGATGCCCATGTTGAGAATGAGATGACGAATGAAGGGTTGATTCCCAACCTAAAAAAAAAAAGGAAAGAGTCATCTAGTATATGGAACATTTTAAAGGGAAATATAGGTCAAACTAAAGGGAAACATAGGTTGTGTAGTAAATTAGCGAGTCATCCTTCAAATGATGGCACTAAGCAATTATGGAGACATTTTGACAAGTGTCCAAACAATCCCAACAAACCAAGCAAGGGTCAAAGCTTATTCTCGGCTATGACAAATCAAACACTAACCACCACTTATTCAGTCAAGAGCGAGGTAGAAAGGCTGTTGCTAGGTACATCATAAAAGATGAGGTGCCTTTCCGAGTTGTGGAAAAGGAGGGGTTGACAGAACTTTTGCAAGAGTTTCAACCTAAATTTTGAATGCCATCAAGATGGACAACTTTTAGAGATTGCTATGGCATATATAAAGAACAAGCAAATATCTTAACAAAATATTTCAAGACTTCTAAAGTCTGTGTGTTTTTCACAACCGATTGTTGGACATCTATGCAAAATAATAACTACATTTGTTTGATTGCACATTGGATTGATGATGATTGGATTTTGCAAAAACGCATTCTGAATTTTTGTGAGATTAAAGATCATAGAGGTGAGTCAATTGCCAAACAAATTGAGGATTGCTTATTTCAATGGGGCATTGACAAAGTCTTTACGATCATAGTTGACAACGCTTCTGCAAATGATTCTGCAATTACAATCCTAAAAAAGCGTTTCAAGAGTTGGGATGGTTTTGCAATGGTATGTGATGGAGAATTTTTGCACATGCGGTGTACTACTCACATATTGAATTTGGTTGTTTCTGAAGGTCTAAAAGAAATAAACAAGTGAGTTCATAATGTTGGCTGAAAGAGAACAAGTTGAATCAAAAAGCCTTCTTACTTTGGATTGTCCCACGAGGTAATTTTTTTAAATAATTTGTTTGAATGAACTTTGATATGATAATGTATTGATCTGTAATTGTTTTTCATTTCTATCATGTCATTAGGTGGAACTCAACATACCTTATGCTTGAGAGCGCTGTTAAGTTTATCAAAGTCTTTACTCGGATGGAGGAGGAAGATGAAGAATACAAACTATGCTTCAAGAAGAAAGTGAAGAAAGCAACCAGTCGAGACACTTTTATCTTGATTGATGATCGTGAAGGTGTTGATGATGAATTCGATGATACAATATCAAGAAGGATTGCTGAAGCTACAATTTTGCCTCCTAGTGCATATGATTGGAGCACTGCAAATGAGTTTCTTGGCTTTTTAAAGTTGTTTTACAACATGACATTGAAGTTTTCTGAATCAAACTATGTTACAAGTAACACATAGTTTCAATTCAAACAAGCCTTGAATCAAATGCAAGTAGCTCATATTCTCTATTGAATGACATGTCAAGAAGAATGCTATCAAAGTTTAACAAATACTGGGGGGCAGTTGAGAAAATGAATCATTTATTGGTTGTGGCTGTTATACTAGACCCTAGATATAAATTGATATATGTCAAGGTTGCTTTTGTTGACCTTTTTCATGAACCAACACAGTGCGAAGTATGTTGAGAAAGATTACAAGTTAATTGTATCATTTATATGATCACTATTCAGCTAGTGTTCATGTTGGGGAATCTTCTTCTCAACCAACATTGGAGCAATGGGATCATGTTGAGTTAGAACTTGAAGTGCCATTGGCATCTGGTGATGCTACATACCAAAAGTTTTTGGCCCAGGCAGATGCAGAGAGTAATGTTGAGAAAATTTCAGAAGTGGATGAATACCTTCGAGCTACATTGGTTGGTTATCGTGATTTAAAATTCGACCTCTTGGCATGGTGGAAAGTCAATGCTTGTAAGTATAAAGTGTTAAGCTTGATCGCACATGATATGTTGGCTGTTCCACTCTCTACTGTCTCTTTAGAATCAGCTTTTAGCACCGGGGGTCGAGTATTAGATGCATTCAGGAGCTCTTTATCCTCAAAGATGGCTGAGGCACTCATATGTGAACAAAATTGGCTATCAATGAAACCACCCAACTTCAATGACTTTGATTGTGATAATTTTGATGAGACCGAAGCTATTGTTATCGGTATATTAATTTGAATTTCCTATTTTCAGTTATTAATGTTTCATTTCATTGTCGTATTAGTTAATACATATTAATTAGGATTTATCTTCTTTCATTTTGTAGAGGTAGATGCAGCAGCAGGAGGCGAATCTCGAGCAATGAATATTAATATTGTTTTGTTGATGAATTTTTTATGTTTGAAGTCATCAAGTTTGAACTTCAATTATTAATATCGTTCTATATTTATGTTTGAATTGTGAAGTTGTGATGATTGAAGTTTGAATTGACGAATCTGTCATTATTGTGTGTTTGAAGTTTGAATTGATGAATATTAATATTGTTCTGTTGGTGAATTTTTGATGTTTGAAGTCATCAAGACATTAATAGCTATGTGCCTATTTGTTTTCATTCCCACCACATATTTTGTTCTATATTTATGTTTCAAATGACAATTTTTTTTGTTCTGGGCAATAGGTAGTTTAAATTTTAAAATGGGAAAGTTTTATAGTTTAAAATTTTAATAATTGTAGGGAAATTTAAAGTCTTAAACAGTATAATTTATTGGGCATTATAATATGTATGGGTCTAAATCTCGTTACCTCCAGTCTAATTAGAGTACAAAAATTAATATGTACATCCCAGTTAGCTTGGAAGGCATGTGACATAAAGCCAAAGCTGGGCAATAGGATAAAAAAAATGCCAAAAAAGAAAAAAAACATGTTCTTGGCCCAAAAAACGCAAAAACAAATCGATTTGGGACCAAAAACTTCTTGGAAAAAACACTATTCTAGGCCCAAAAAAACTTTTTTTTAATGGCCCAGATTTCATAAACGGTTCCCTGGACCGTTTATGAATACCCGTTTAACCCGTACCCGTTTTGCACAGGTTAAACGGGGTTTCCCACAGGTACGGGGCAGCCCGTACTCGTGGACAAAAAAACGGGCGGGACACGAGTTGACCTCGGGGTAGCCCTTCCCGCCTGTTGCTCACCCCTACCTAAGAGACCTTTATCTTCCATCATTCTCACTTTGCTCTACCTACCTTCACTCCACCATCATCGTCGCCTTCACTTCAGAGAGAGAGAGAGAGAGAGAGAGACTATCGAGAAGAGGAAGAGTAAGAGAGGGTGAGGAGAGAGAGAAAATATGTGAGGAGCATTTTAGTAAAAACATTTAAATATCAAAATTCCAGATTCCTCCCAATCACTTCTATGTTCTTTTAATTTTTGAGATTTTGGAATTTCATATAATATTTAAATGAGATTTTTCCAATAATTTATAATAATTTTTTAAATATATCCCTATTGATAATACATATTAAAGATATATATATTATTGATAATAATTTTCAATTCAAACTGTTAGATATAGTATCTTAAGAAAATTACAGTAGAACTTTTTTTTAATGAAAATCTGGAATCCATTATTATTATCGACATTAAGACCTAACTTCCCTCATGAACCATCACCTATTGTAAAAAGAGGGAAGAGTTGATCAAAGGTTAAAAAACTGAGAGAAAACTTCACAAAGTACGAGTAATATCCAATGCGGTTAAGCTTTCTCAATGGACAATGGTTGATCATTTTCAAATATATATATTACCTGCCACTATCTACGTCAGAATGACCTAGTATCATCCACAACCACTAGTTAACAAGTTAATAGCTGCTTGGACATCTTCAAAAAACATATTACTCTTCCAGTTTTGAATATATGACAAAATTTATAGTATAAAATTTATATTATATTTAGAACTAGATGTAGTATTTTTTTTTTTCTTCCTTTTTGTTCCAATTAAACACATTTTTTATGAATAACTAAATTTTTTAATCTTTATAAATTTGTTACTCTATCTAGTCCTTTTTATAAGAGGTAAACACTAGTAAAGTGCTTAGTAGGGAGAGCTAACATATGTGGGCCACCTATATCTAATTTAGACGGTCTAGATCTGGGTTTTTTTAGACTATGATTTTTTTAGATAAAAAATCATTTTTAACATATAACTGTTAAGATATTATCTTTATTTTATATTATATACCCATTAATTTTTTTAAGAAAAATATAGACTTTTAAAATATCGATTTAGACCATCCCGATTAGATCTAACGGCCCAAATCTTCCTTGCTCTCCCCGCTAAGCAAATTAAACCAATTCTAAGGATCATTCTTTCCCATAGGGGTAGTCCTTAATATAAAAAACAAATTCACTTTGTCTGAATTTTAAACTAATTTTTCATTTTTACCTTTATTAAATATATGTCACTTATTATCTCTTTGTAATAAATTTTCATCCATTATCTCTTGTTTTAACTCAGTCTAAACAATGACATAATTGAAAAGAAAGATACATAAGTTTTACATTTATTGCTTCTACCTAACATCTTGAATGCGTAATTATGATACTTCTTTTGTTCCTTTTTACAAGAAATGTCAAACTGAATTTTGCGGTTCGAAGTGTCAGTTTAGAATGAGTCCATATTATAAGCACATATCTTATGTCATCATATTAGGTAAGCCCCATATTTTTTTTATATATTTATTTATTTATATTTAAACCATATCTTGCTTTTTGACATGTTTTTTACACCCAGTATTTCAAATTAATTAGTTTCCATGATATTGGTGTTACAGACAGATATTTCTAAATGCATAACTAGAAAACTAATTAATTTGAGATACTTGGTACAAAAAATATGTCGAAAGTAATATATAATTTAAATCTAAATAAATACAATATATAAAAATATTTTAAAAAAATATGTTCATACCCTTAATAGAGGTATGAGCACATAAGATATATGCATATAATGTGGACTCATTTAGAACAATAAATGTGTCAAAACTATAAACTTTTTTATTAAAATAACTTTATTTATGATGACAAAGGGAGTAAGGGAGAGAATAAGGAAATTATTATAATAAGAAGAATTGAATTGTTAGAAAGAGAAAATAAGAAAATAAATATGGGAGAAGTAATAAGTCTTTAGAGTTGTGAAAACTTATTCTATTGACATTAAATATAGTAATTAATTAAGGGAAAAATGAGAAAGTAATAATAAAAAAAAAAAATATTCTCTACCCCTCGTTCTTGGGCTCAACTGGCAAAGGGGTCGGACACTTTCACCAAAGGAAAGGAATTCAATCTTGGAGTTAGTCAAGGCACTAGGGGAGGCATCCTAACTCCTAGGTTAACGCTTGAGGGTAATAGACGGTTCGCCTTGTCCAACATCGATATCACCTAAAAGGAAGGGAGATTTTGCCTTGCTTTTGGATCGTAGGTGAACCTAACCCCTTTCCTAAAATTTTTGGATAAAAAAAATTCTCTAAATATTTTTTTTAAAAAAGGAATGGAATATGTATGATCATTGTTGTCAAACTCACAAATTGACTCTCGAGTTTACCGTTTTACGTTTCTAGTTTACCAAATCGAGTCGAGTCAATAATAAATTCGTGACCATTGTAAACTCGGTTAAACTTACGAGTTTATACACTGAGTTTGTCGTTTTTACGTTTCAAACTTACAAAACTACACCTTTAAACTCGTGTTATCTTTTTTTATTTGATCATGTTCAGCGGCTTTAAATGTGAGTTTTATATTTTTTTGTTAAATATGGTAAATTTTGAATATTGATGGATTTAATTTCAATTATTTGGATTTAAAATATATTTAAATCAAATTGTTGTCATTTTTTATATTTTAATTATTTATTATACATTATTAATACCTATTTAATAGTGAAAGTAAACTCGAGTTTACGATACAAGTTCACGTCATTGTTACGAGTAAACTTGTGAGTTTAATAACTTTGTGTATGATAGTTATTTCTTATAAAAGGAACAAAGTTAGTAGTCATTCCTAAATAAAAGCACAGGAGAGAGAGAGTACTATCTAATTTCTATATTTAGCAATATTAAATCTATGTATAATTAATTGTAGTCGTGCAAAGAAGCTATTTCTTGTTATGTGCATGTATTATGCATTTATGCCTCTTCTTCCTCGTTTTGGAAAACTTCTAAGGATTTGTTTCTTTGGCTAAAAAAAAAAAAGGTTTTAAGATTATTCCAACCTTTCGCAAACGGCTGGAGACACGCATACCGCTATATACCTGCAGGGGCCGTCTTTGGGCCTGTTTGGGATAGCTTTGGTTGAAGTGGCTTTTAAATCGATGGACTTTTCTTAATGGACTTTTCTTAATGTGATTTGTGTTTGGGATAGCGTTGTAGTGGCTTTTGTTTCTAATGGGCACTTGTTTGACATAGCTTTTAAAAAGTAGTAGATGGAAAATGACGAGAAAAGGGCATGAATCAAATTCATAATATATATAATATATATGGTGTACAAAATGTGATAATTTGAGATAAAAATTAAAAATAAATATAAATTTTCCAAATAAAATAGTATCATTACCATTAAAAAATTTACAACACAATTACTACCGAGGATTAATAAACCTATCCCTACAAGTTGGTTTCTAATTTGATCACGAAGGCGATTCATTTGTTGAAGATATTGATGAGGATGCTTCATCAACTGGATCATCATTATTATCTTCATCACCCATATTTCCTTCTTCAGCTTGACCGAATTCCACATCAACTGGAATTATTTTGGCTAGATGAGAGGAGGGAGAGATCGACGGATGAGACGAGGGAGAGAGAAGGCGCACGTTCTTTTGGGGGCAAAATGGTCTCAAAAAAAGGAGGCTGGCTTTTAATGGGATAATAAGCAACTCAAGGTAGCTTCATCCCTAAAGCCACTTCAAAACCTAAAGCCCATTGAACTTTAAAGCCATCCCAAACAGCAAAAATTCATGCTTCTCCTTTTAATGGACTTCTAGTGAGCTTATTTTAGCTTTGAGTGCCATCCCAAACAGGCACTTTGACGGGAATAAACTCGCTCACTTTCTTTTTTTTTTTTTTTTTTGATATGAAAACTCGCTCACTTTTGTTGGAACAAATTTGAATCAATGCTTTTTCGGATCACGTTTTGGGCTTTCAAATATAACACCCCAACTTTTTATTTTAAAATTAAATAATATTTTAGGGGAGGTTAATTTATAGTAATTAAAATTTACTATATAATTACTCGGTGTGAGAGTAAATTTTATAAAGTAAGAGTTAAAGACTTGTTAAAAAAATTATTATATTTTTATTTATTATATTTATATATATATATAATATAGTATTAATATTATATAATATAAAATAATAGGTTGCGCCGCGGCGGATATTGTGGGGTGGGGGATATTATAAATACCCCTACACCCCCCCCCCCAACATACTCACGGGTGGGGAGGGAGCAAGAGTGTGAGAAAATAGATAGAGGAAGAGAGCAAAAAGGGAACGAGGAGGTTATTTGGGTGTTCTGAGATTGATTTTTGTGTGTGTTTGGGCTATTGGATTAAGAGCAGTGTAGTAATAATTGGTTTTGGCGGGAGATAACCACTTTCCTCTTATTGTTTATACTTGTATGATGTTTGTGAGTGATTTTTAATTATCTAAAACTATGAAACTATGTGTGATAATGCAATGTATTGTGGGATTTATTTGCATGGAGAAATGATTAGTGACATTATATTATATGAATTTGTGTAGAATTATGAGATTGAAAATATTCTATTGATAACTTGTGAATTAATAATGTTATGTGATAATCCATTGTCATTTTATCTCTTAAGTATTTATATGAGAGGGCAGTGGCGGAGCCAGACTATTGCCAATGAGCGTAGGTGTAGACACAAACTGGAGGGAGTTAAAACATAGATAGGAAAGAGGACTGTAACAGTAGTATGGTTAGAAGAAGATAGGAAAGAGGACTGTGGATAAGTTAGGATAACTCATGTGATTATGAAAGGAGTAAGCCCATGATGATGATGCAGAACTCATATTCTCTTCTTCTATCTCCATCTACATCTCGGCCACAACTTCACAGAAGAGATTAACGTCATAGCAGTTTAAAAAAACTTTCCTTAAAAAAAAATTCGGGCGTGCTACCCCCAAACCCTCGACTCCCCCACTAATTGTGCAGATACAAGCAAAAAATCCTAGCTCCGCCATTGTAAAAGGGGATGCGGATGTGGATTTGACGGGAGATTATTCAACGAGAAAATAAAAAGGGTGAAATCTTGTATATAAAGAGGAAATAAAGAGGTGAACTTCCAGGTGTGTACTGATTAGTCAATTGGCCCATTTTGGTTTATTAAGGCCTTGACACCCCACTAGTATATTAGAAGGGTAACCATGATCCTATTTTATGCTCTGTGGATTTTGGCCGATTCATATCACTTGATTAGTGAGCTTGTTGAGTAGAACTACTAGTCATATGGGTGAGTACTAGCTCATGGGTTCAGCCAGGAAATAAGGTAGGGAGGATTAGGAATAAATTCTTGTGTACTTATGTGCTAAATATGAAAAATAAGATATTAATATTGTGAATTGATATATAAATATATGTCGGTATGTAACATTTTTATTAATGCTATGATTTCATAATATCTCACTTGACACCTCAAGAGCAATTACTCATATGCTCGATGAGATGAATTAGTGATTACTACTTTTTAGGTGATAGTTTTCGTGTGAGTCCATAGAGAAGACTTCCGAAGTTTGAGCTACTTCTGCTAACACATTACTAGAAATAAGGCTTTTAACGTCCTTTTTTTTTGCCTTTTAACATCAAAAAATAGGGGGACATCTATGCCAGGGACGTAGAAAACTTACAATATAGCGTCCCCAAAAATTAAGGACGCTATAAGAAACTCGTACGTCGTCCCTATTAAATTTGGGATGCCGTAAGGTGTTTTTTTTAAAAAAAAAAAAAATCTCATCGTCTACCTAGTCTAGAATGACACCTCAAGTAGCCATAGAAGTTGTCAACCACCATCATAGAAATCGATAGTAACCACGGAGGAAGATGGTATCCATGAAATAACCAGAATCAAACCAAATTGAAGTGCAAGAAAATAAAGGTTTGTCGTTTGGAGATTTGAAACCCTAAAGTGTCGTCTATCATCCTTCGCCGTCACAGATATAAAGAGGCATTCACCATCCGCCGTCGCCTTCACCGTTCGCAGATTGGAGATTTGAAACTAAAGTGTTATCTTGTGCCGTCACCATCGCAATCTTCGCATTTCTGTTTGCCTTCGCGTTCACCATCTGCCTTCGTCTTTGCCTTCACCTTCACCGTCCGTCGTCAACTTCATCGTGACAAAGCCAACCGAAGAGAGAGCTTAAAGCACCCCAGAACTAAGAGATGAGTGAAGGCATCGATCAGAGATGTCAAATGTGTGGGTGTGAAAGATGAGCGTAGAGCATGGTACCTGATAGATGAGAGAGGTAATTTTTAATTGTGTAGATGTGAAAGTGTGAAAAGAGAGGACAATAGAGATTTTAAACGTGATAAAGAGTGATTTTGGCATCTCAAACTGTAAAAGGGACGTCAAAAGTAATATTTTTTGAGCTAAAAATTTTACTTTTGGCATCTTTAAAAAAAAAAAATTGGGAGGTCAAAAGTAGAATTTTGCGTCCTTTTTTTAAATAAGGATGTCTAAAGTATACTTTTGGCGTCCCTTTAAATTTATGACGCCAAAACCTCCACCTAATTACAAAAATGCCACAGTATATATTTTTTACTTACCTTTTTTTAAAAAAGGGACATTTTTAGGGGAAGTAAAAGCCATTTATTGTAGTAGTGACATTAATGCTTCTATCTTTTAGTATATGTTGGATTATTATATTTTGTCATGTTATGGCTCATTATGCATGCTCTAATTTATTTTGAACATTTTGATAAATGATAAATGGTTTGATCAAATCCTTAATTAGTTGGATCCATCTTTGGTCCTTTTTTGCTCCATCCGCTACCCTCTTTTACGCCAAAACAAAGCCGTTTTGATGCAAAGGAGAGCAAATTTGTGCCTTTTTTCTTTTGAATTTTTTTTCGTGGATCTTGATTTGGTATTAAAAAGATATTGAACGATACTAAAAAATACTTCATGATCTCAAAAAATTATTTTAGGGTATGGACTGGTACTAAAAAGATACTTGAGGATGCTAATTGGTATTAAAAAAATAATTCAAGATCTTAAAAAAATATTTTAGGATGTTGAAAGAATATTTCATGGTACATAATGATACTAAAAATATACTTCAAGATATTTAAGATCCTAAAATAATTTTTCAAGATCATAAAGTATTTTTTAGAACCGTTCACTATCCTAAAATATCTTTTTAATACCAATCGATCAGTAATTTTTTATTTTTTAAAAGAAAGTGCATGACTACCTTCTTTTATGCCAAAATGACGCCGTTTTGAAGTAAAGGAGGGCAGAAGATAGGAGCAACAAATGACCAAAGCTGGATCCTAATTAGTTATTATTTTATAAAAAATGGAGGATGTTACATGAAATGTACTTATTTATGCAAATTGAGACAAAACTCCTCCTATATATACTTTATATAAAGTAAATTATAATTGAAAAATGTTCTAAAGACTTTGATTGTCATGAAATGTGAAATGAAAACATGCATGCATGTGGTGGGGCCCATCTCTTAAAATCAATGCATTCCTCAAATAATTGAACTCCATTGTAATTGAACTCATTAATTTCAATTAATTACTCCTTCTAGTCATATTTATAAGAACTTGACAACTAAATTATGCAGTTTAAAAAATCAATTAAAATTAGTTAAAAATAATAATTACTCGTATGATTTTATTTATAAGGCACTTCCAATATTTTTCAAACATACAAAAAACATCCTTAAATTTTATTAACTCTACCAACAAATTCAACAACTTTACCCATATTTAAGATACATTATAATCTATGAAAAAAAGTTAACATAATAATAAATAAAGTGTAAAATTGTACATTTATTTAAAAATCGAGACAAAACTTGTCATATGTACTTACTTTATATAAAGTAAATTATAATTGAAAAATGTTTTAAATACTTTGATTGTCATTCTAAACATGTATTAATAAACTATTGGGGCGGTTGACACAAGAAGAGCACAGAAAACGACGTTGAAATGTGAAATGAAAACATGCATGCATGTGGTGGGGCCATCTCTTAAAATCAATGCGTTAATTGAACTCATTAATTTCAATTAATTACTGAACTCCATTGTAATTGAACTCATTAATTTCAATCAATTGCTCTTTCTAATCATATTTATAACAACTTGATAACTAAAATTTTAAAAATCAATTAAAATTAGTTAAAAATAATAATTACTCTTATGATTTTATTTATAAGGCACTTCTAATATTTTTCAAACATACAAAAAAAAAATCCTTAAATTTTATTAACTCTACCAACAAATTCAAAAACTTTACACATATTTAAAATATATTATAATCCATAAAAAAAAATTAACACAATAATAAATGAAGTGTAAAATTGTACATTCATTTGAAAAGTTTCTCTCTTTGCCTTATAAATAAGACAAAAAATTTTCTTATTTTTCTACTTTATATATAGGACTAGATGAGTATGTCTTGAAATAAACTTCTTTTTTAAGTATGCTCTTATTTATAAAGGACAAATAAGAGAGAAATAGAAGAAACAATAGTATCACAATCCCTATAATTAATGCAATATGTATAATTAATGCGGGGTATGAATGAAAAATACTCATTAAATGTTGAGAAACTTTCATCGGATTCTTATAAAAACGATTAAGACAATTCAAATTTTAGACTCTTATGAAAAGAAACAGAGTAATTAATTAAAATATTAAAAGGGAATAAAATGTTAGTATTTATATTTGTAATCCATGAAAAATAACCTCCTAATTTAGTATTTAAGATTTTTCTTGGTATGTGTGAAATATATTATAATTTATAAGTGCCTTCTATATAAGACCAAAGGGGTATTATTGTTTGAATGTGTATATTCCTTTTTATAAGATACTATTTTAAGATATCCAAACATTTAATACATTTTTTCCATTTCTATCTCCAATTAATTATATGTCTCACTTTTTCTCAATCGTTACTTTTACCACTCATTCTTTCTCACATACCTTCTTTATACATAATAGTGTTTTTTTTTTCAAAAAAAAAAAAAAAAAAAAATGAGTTGCAATTTTTACTTATTTATTGTCTTTAACCAATTTCAACTAACTTTTAGATCTATGTGATTCAATTTTTGGTCTCTTATACCACTTTAATTCTATTTATAAGTTTAAATTAATTAACTCTCATATAGTAAGAAAAGTCAGTTAACTTATTAATTATGAGTTAAATTTTTAATTTTGTAATTATTTATGATTGGTTCCAAAAGTCAAATGAATAAATTATTTTTATTTGCAATTAATAGAGGTAAAAAAGTAAAAAGCATTTTTATTACTAAAAAATTGAACTTATAATAAGGACCAACATTTTTTTTATCATGAATTTATAAATAAAACCAATGGCATATGATTGCCGTTGCTTAGGATTTAAGCCTTTGATATTTAAAAACACAGCTCCGTTCTGATACGTGAGGACATGCCGACATAACTATTTTTTTTTCCTCGCCGTAATCAAATAAGGAACGTGACGTTACAGAAGCGACCCCAGCTTTATTAGAGTACAGTATCGTCTTCGTTACAAGGGATAGATGAGTAATATTCCTACGATTTAAATGTAACACATATTTTTATAATTTAATTAGATTAAAACAATTAAATTAGTTAATATAACATACTTTTTCTAAAACACTATAATTATTTTTCTCAATTTTCTTTGCATCTCTCTTACTTAATTACTATTAGATGAGTATCAATATAAGTAATATTGAAAAAATATATCGATCTATTGCTCAATTAATATTGAAAAAATCTTAATTTTTTTATTTACCTAAATTAGTTAAATAGATCTTATATTAATAATAAGAGGTAAAATATACATATACTTTTCGGCCTAAAAAAGAAAAGCCTATTTGAATGCAAGTCAACTTCATATATAAAAGTCATAAGAAATTCTTGCATGGATCAAATCCACCATGTCATCTATACACTATCTAATAAAATCATGAACTCATAAATTCATTAAATAAGTCATATGGTTTATTTTTGTGATAATTAATTCATATGATAGATACTATTCTGGTCATATTATAAGTCCATTTTAACTAAATCATGTATATCAATGAGAAATAGTTAACTCAATGATTATGAGGTAAATTTTCAATTTTGTTCTTAACTCAAGGATTATGGGATAAAATATTCCCAATCTCATTTACTATCTAAAAAGGGGTTTATAAATAAAACCAATTTTTTGGATCAAAAGAAACTTATAAATAAGTCGAGAGTGATAAGAGTTAAGTATAAATCTGCTCAAAATTTTTTAGTCAAAAGCAATGTTGTCCCTAATATTTTTTAGTTTTAAAAATGGAGGAATATTACCGGTTATTAAGGTGGGAAAAAAATTTCCCCACTACTACCTGCGGTCCTAAGTATAAGACCTAGTTGACTTTTTGTGTGTGTAGAGATTAAGGAAGCTAAATAAGTTACTTAATTATTTCATATATTATGTATCTTTAGATTATATATTACTTTATTTCTCTCCCAAAAAAAAAAAAAAAAAAAATTAATTAAGTCTTATAATTGGACTGCAGAGAGTATATACTAATCCAGATTAAGTCTGATAAGACTATAAGGGTGGAAAAGTCTGTGTTTGGATTCTCTTATTGGTATTTCTTATTGTCCCTCATTAGTTTTAAATTTGGACCTTAGATTTGATATATCTTCCTCCACCAATAACCTCATTTAAATCAAATTTGAAATTGGATGATGAGAGATGAGGAGAAAATATGCCAGACAATCCTCTTCCGAAAAGTCTACCATCCAACCTTGTGAGAGCTTAGCTCGAGTTCTTTAAGCTGGAACGACTCGCACCGGTGGGTCCAGGTGATTGGGGGTGCCCAATATATATTAATGGAAGCCATTTTACATTTGTTGATTGTTGATAGCAGAATCTCAATTCGTCTCGCCTTCTACGTAT
The DNA here is from genome assembly GCA_019022655.1 of Acacia acuminata. Lineage (NCBI taxonomy): Eukaryota > Viridiplantae > Streptophyta > Magnoliopsida > Fabales > Fabaceae > Acacia > Acacia acuminata. Next base: position 2,842,686 of record JAFJYI010000001.1, read on the forward strand.
TTCTTTGGAGGCTCCCAAGCTCTGCTTTCGAGGAGTCACGGTGATCGCGAACCCCTCACGAGCTACGTTACCGCGATCGAGTGCTACCGCCTTTCACAGGCTTTTGGCTTCCTCTTTCCCTGGGTATGATCGGTGTTATTTTCTCCGTTCAAAATTTTATTTTTCTCAAATACTGAATTTTTGATCTCTCTTTTCGATTTCGGGTTGTCTGTTTTGGATACGCTTGTGAAAGATTGATTGTTTTCTCCCCAATTGCTTATAGTCTCCTTTACTGCAAAGTCACTGCTAGTATTTCAGAGAAGCTTGAACGCTTTTTGATCAATATGTTATATACGGTGAAACTAAATATTTATGCACAGACAGATATTTGTTAATATTTGTACAGAAATGGTTGATCCCAAGTACAACTTTCCCTCAGTCACATGCGTGACATTTGTTTTTGTAATTAAATACTAAAATCGATGAACTGGAAACGAGAAGGCCCCTGCAAAAAGCACAAAGAACATGATGAATCAGAAACGAGAATCAGAGTAAGCTTTATTGGTTGTTTTTTCTATTTATCTTCCTCTTCCCCAATTTTTCTAATTCGAGTCCCCAGCAGGAGGAAAAAAAATTATATTCAAGCACAGGTACACGAATGCATACATAAATACACATCAACCATTTCTGCTTCCTGTCTCTTTATTTCGCGGTCTACCTCCGTCCCTCTTTCTTTCTCTTCCTATGCACATTCTCTCTCTTATATGTCAGAAAGCAACTCTTAAAGGACAAGATCAACCTTGTTCAATACTTTTTTTTTATTTTTTTATTTTTTATTGACTGTATATAGCATATTGATAAAAAAGCCGAAGCTTTATTTGGGGGTAAAGTTAATTGAAGGCGGGCAAGGAGAGAATCATTCTCAGGTTTGGAATGGTTATTGAAATTTTATAAGTTGGCAAGTGTCTTATTTGTCAAATGTCATTGTTCTCTTAAGTTAAATTCGAAAACTGCATTCATTAAATTTGAAACTCAAAATTGGAGTATGATAGGTTGAGAATAGGTCTGGAATCTGGATTGAGGAGTATAGACATAGGGAGAAAGCTAAGGTACTTGGAATTTTGAGACAGAAGTGAGAATGCATGTAGAGTCCTCGAGGATGGATCTACTAGTGGCGGGGAAGAATTTTAACCAAGGCAGTATTTTCAAAAGAAGTTTTCACCTTGACAAATGAAATACTGTAACACCATTATGTAGTTTTGGACACATATTACTCCTGAGTGAAATGTAGGGTAACGACATTGGGAAATCTTATTTACTTTAAATTCTTAATATTAGGGCATGTTTAGTGTACGTTTTCTGTTATAGATATATCAAAACTCTAAAGTAATCTACTTTCGACAATCATATGAAAACCTGTGAATGCTTATTGATATGCCTACCATCTGTGAATCTTCTGAAGTTTGCCTGGAGCAGATTTCTCTTCCTTTTTTATTTGCATAAAACAGACACATCATAACCCATAATTTCTTCTAATTCAATGCTATATACCACATGCCTCCATGTGCAGCATGGTTCGCCTCAGTTCCCTTTCCATCATGTTCGAGTTATTGTCTTAAGAGAAGGAAACAAAAGATTTCTCCTTTAAGACTTAACTCTTCCAATTATGTTTCCCTGTTTTTGGCTACTTGCATTTTTTGAATAATATGTAAATTATTACAATTTAAAGGTATAATTGTGATTAAAGCCTCTAACAACAAGATGAAGCCTTCTAGGTGGGGTCAGCTACATGAATCACACGATCATTGTACTCTACCAACAACATAATTTTTAGATAGATTGTTAATCAAAAGGTCTCTTTTAGTAACTTCATTGAGTGTTCTCTTCAGTCTTCTTTTGCCCCTTTTCAAAGGACTCAATATTGTCTTATTTACCTTCATCACCGGTGCCTTCAACTACCTTTGATGTATATGTCCAAACCATTTCAAACAATTTTTTACCATTTTATCATCAGTAAGAGCCAGGCCTACTTCCTCTTTTATGACTTCACACCCATCTCAGCATCCTCATCTTTGCTACCCCAACTTCATTTGATTTAAGCCTCTAACAAATTATCAAATTCTATAAGTCATAACTCAATAAGTTCAAAGTCTCTTGTACAAATGTATGCACAACTTCTTCCTCTATTTGCTTCCTTTTAGAGTTTGGCTTGATTAGAGTGTTTCTCTAGTGTTTCAGTTAATTCAAATGTGATGGATGCCCATTGGAGACCCATACAAGGTACTGAATCCACTATGGATACAAGTGATTGGAGAACTCAACTGCAACCTGATTCACGTGAAAGAATTATCAACAAAATGTAATTTTCATTTAATATTGTCTTACCCCACTTAGTGGGATGAGGCTTGGTTGTTGTTGTTATTTTGTCTCACTTTGGTAATGTAAATTGGTTTGACCAGTATGTCATGTGTTTTCATATTATAGAATGGATGCATTACAGAGAAATATTCCTGTTTATGGTCAAGATGGATTGCATGAATTTTGCAAAATTGCTCAAAGATTTGAAGATAAGATTTATACTGCTGCAACAAGCCAGGTTTATTCACAACAATGCTTCTTACCTTCGGAGTTGTCATGTTCATTTATATTACTTTTTGTTAACATGTATAAGATATAAGTTTGACTGTTTTATGTGCTACTTCCTTATTTCAGTCCGATTACCTTAGGAAAATATCTTTGAAGATACTTGCAATGGATAAGAAAACCCAAAATACCATGGTCAACCCTTCGCAACCAAATGCAGGTGGCCCTAGCAACAAGCCTACTGATTCAGGTTGGGATTACTATTTTGGTTTCATCCTATACAATAATGGTTGGCAGGAAAACAGTGATCTGATCTGGCGCCAAAGCCTATATATGCAGTTAGGCATTTGGCATAATCTTGTCGTCTTGTTTTTTTTAGTGATTTTCTGACTTTTGAGTTTTTTCATATTTTTTTTGTTGTATCTCTGCACTTGAAAATCTAGCCATCACTCAGTAGTGACAGTTTATGTGATGAGTTATAGCTTTTCAAACAACAATTTTTTTCCCCCAATAAGATTGGCTGTTAGGTTTATGACAGGAACCAAGGATCTGAACTCAATAAAATGATGAATAATACTGGATTTGATTAATGATAAAATGATTCTTCCGGCTCAGTTAGAGATGGAAGTTACAACTGGATAAAATAAACACTCTTGCACACACTAATGACCTAGCAATTCGAGAGGCTAGCACCCTCCTTAGAAACACTATTCTCTGTCAAAAGATGCCTCTCCTCCTAACTACTAACCGTTATATAACAAAACTGCAAAACAGAAAGAATAAAAGGGTCAGTGCAGGACCCAAGGCAATCTGCCACAAAATACAAGTCTACTATGATAAAAGTAAGCTAGGTCTGCTAGTATCACCAAAATAGTAACAAGTCAAAAGTCAACTTTTTAGTGTGCCTAAGTCAAAAATTTCCTGTACTGAGTGAGCCATAGCCCTATATCGGCTTCTGCACTAGATCGTAAAACGACATCCTGCTTCTTGCTCCTCCAAGACACTAAATTTCCACCCACAAGCACGCAGTATACTGTGGTGGATCTCCTGGTAGCCTTCAACTCTACATGATCCGCATCACAAAATCATTCAATCTCGGTGTGGCCATGATTTGTATAGAGTATGCTACGACCAGGTTAGTCCTTCAAGTAATGTAAGACATGCTCCAAAGCATCCTCTTGAGCAACGTCCGGTGGCTGTTATGAATTGGCTAAGCACACTAACTGGAAAGGTCACATCACATCAGGCGAGTCACCGTGAGATAATTCAATTTCTCAATCAATCTATGCCTCTACGGTGTCTCTCAGGATAGGCAAACGTCTTGATCTTCTCTGAGTCATAAGGTAGTTCATCAAACAGTATGTTGTCATCAATGTTCAAGAAGGGATTAGGAATCATGGGAAAGCTACTTGGTGTTGCCCCATGTTTTCCAGTTTCTTTTAGAAGATCAAGAACATACTTCCTCTATATTTAACAGGATCCCTTTCTTGCTTCTCATAACCTCAATCTAAAGAAAGTATTTTAATGGATTCAAATTCTTTGTTTGGAAATGAGAATTAAGGAAGGTCTCCAGTGATGAGATTTCCAAAGTATTGCTTCCTATAATAACAATGTCATCAACATATACCGCTAAGAATCATGCTAGCATCTGTCCGCTGATAAAACACTGAATGGTCACACTTGTTATGATTTAGACCAACTTCTTAACCACCATGCTAAACCTGTCAAACCAAGCCTAAGGACTCTGCTTCAAACCATATAGTGACTTCTGAAGATTACATAACTTCCCACGCTCCCCCTGAGCAACAAAACCGGGTGATTGCTCCATGTATACCTCCCAAAAAGATAATCATTCCAGAAAGTATTTTTAACATCCAATTGATGGAAATTCCAACTATAAGTGGCTGCCATAGAAATAAAGAGATATACATAGGACAGTTTTGCCATAGGGGAGAAGGTTTCTGAATAGTCAACATTGTAGGTTTGAGCATACCCCTTGGCAACCAGTTGAGCTTTCAAACTTTCCAAGGGTCTATCAGCTTTTGTTTTTGCCATGAACACCCAATAGCACCCGTTAGCCTTCTTTCCAAGAGTTAAATTAACGATATTCCAGATACCTGCCTTATCAAGGACCATCATTCTTCTTTCATAGCAGCACGCCAACCAGGATGGGCTAACACTTAGTGGAGAGAAGTGGAGTGGTGATCGAGTCTAAGGAAGCTATGAAAGAACAGGATAGAGAAGAAAGATGGTTATAGGAAGCAAAATAAGAAATAGGGTAGGTACAAGTACGCTTACTTTTGTGAAAGGCAATGGGCAAGTCATCATAGATAGTAGCAAAGATTAGGCATCGTTTTTGGTTCGCGAGGTAGGAGGCGGGAGGGGGGGGGACTAATTCCGATTAGACGCCGAAGCTAGCACTAGTGGGTCATGAACCTGATCGTCTCCATTACTTGCCCTAAGACGTTTCCAATAAACATGATAAATAGGTGTTTAGCAGGTATCGGGTTATACGCTTGCATTGATGGTAAATAAACCTAGTGGACCAATATATCATCAAGACCTTTGGTGGTGTCAGGAGATGTAGATGGAGTAGAGGCAGGAAAGAACGAGTTCAACTCAGGGAATGTGACATTTGTAGACACAAGATAATGCTAAAGAGTGGGAGAATAGCACTGATAAGCCTTTTGAACCCTAGAATACCCAAGGAAGACACACTTAAGAGGTTTGGATCAAGTTTGGTAACTATGGGATGAACATCGCGAACAAAACAACACAACCAAAGATTTTGGGGTCAATAAGAACCAATGGGTTGGAAGGAAACAAGGTTGTGTATGGAATGTCCTCGCTGAGAATAGAAAAGGGCATACAATTGATAAGGAACACAACATCAGCCTAGAAAGGTTTAGAAACTTGCATTTGAAACATTAAAGCCCGGACGATTTCTTATAAGTGTCGGTTTTTTGTTTTTGCAATACAATTTTGAGCAGGTATATTCGCATGCAATGCTGGAGAATATAGTGTTGAAATTGGGTAGAAAAATATTCTTTAGCATTGTCACTCTGTAAGGTTTTCAAAGATATACCAAATTGAGTTTTGATTTCAATACAAAAATTGCAAAAGTGAGAAAATAACTTTGAACGATTTTTCATTAAATAAAGCCAGTTGGCTCGAGAAAAATCATCAACAAAAGTAGCAAAGTACTGAAAACTAGATTTGGACTCAATATGATACGGACCCCAAACATCTGAACGGACTAAATCAAAAAGGGATGCAACCTTTTTATTGACGTGAGATGCCAGATGAACACGGTGATGTTTGGCAAATTGACACGACTCACGCTTTATAGAAGACACATGATAGAACTGAGGATACAACCTCTTCAAAGAGGACAAAGACACATGACCTAGCTGACAATGAACGTCAAAAGGAGAGGAACCACCAGAGCAAGCAACGGAACGCGGCACCCGGTCGTCAAGGAAGTAATGGCCGTCAGATTCATATCCCTTACCAATAATGTGCTTCGTCGCGAGATCCTAAATCAAACAGTGGTCAGGGAAAAGTGAGATGAAACAGTTTAATTGAGGAGTTAGCTTGCTAGGAGACAAAAGGTTAAAAGCAAGGTTAAGAACATTAAGGACAGACGATAGGGAAACAGATGAAGTAGGTGTAACAGTGCCAGATTCAAGAACATGGGAGTAAGGACCGTTGACAATTTTATTGAAGAGGGTTTGGCATAAGGGGCATACGTGGAGAACAAATGATGGTTACCTGTCATATGATCAATGGTATTGGAATCGATGATCCATTTTCAGGAAGTAGCAAGGCACGAATCACAGTTATCTTTAGCAAGCGCAATTGGTGCTGATGAAGCATTATCAGAGTTACTAGAGGATTGGGCCATATGAGTAGAACCATTACGCTGTTGCTTATGTTGCAACTTACGACAATAGTGTTTGGTATGACCAGGTTCCTTACAATAAAAGCAGACAATCCCACCAGCACCAGATGTTACCTAGCCTCAGGAGGCTTTGGTTCCTGTGAGCAGTAGAAACAGGATTCGGGGTATCATGTCCTTGACGTGTGAAGCCCCGGTTGTTGTCATCAGTCGAACCACGGCCAACCAAAGCACTAGCATAAGGATTAGAAGCTGGGTGAGTCAAACTATTTGCACGTAGCACGCGAGAGTACACATCTTAAAGCAAAGGAAGCTCAAAGTTGGATAATATCTGGGATCGAACAGTCTTATAAGCTAGGTCAAGAGCGATTAGGAAGTTGATAATCGCATGCTTTTCCATATTATCCACCTGTGCCTGAAGATTAGTCGTCGGTGGCATTAACCGCCGCATTTCCTCATACATCTGCTTAAATTCCATGAAGAAATTCTTCAGGGGAGGCACTGGTGCACAGCTCGATAGAAACCTTTATAGACTTCATGAATGCGAGTGACGTTCCCTTTCCCAGAATATAGGAACTCTAGGTAGTCCATAATTTTTTTAAACGTGTTGCAATGACTAATAGAGGGAAGAATGTCGCTCTCGATGGAATTTTGAATTTACAAGAATAATTAGGTATCTGCTCTGGCCCACGTTAGCTTAGGATCATCCTGAGGAAGAGCCTCTATTAAATAACCCTCTTTCTCAATACTTAGTAAATAAATGCAGATTGATCAGTAATTTTGTTGGAAACAGGAATCATCTCAGTAGTGACACTCATTTTAGAGTTAGCCATATGAAGCAACCAGAATTACACACAAAAAAGAAAGTCTCAAATTTTTTTCCAAATAGCAACTAGAGAACACCAAACGGTCTCAACAGGGACCAAACAATAAAAAAACCACCTACTAGAGGCAATGAAGGACTAAGAGAGCTTGTGAGCTTCCAAACTAAGTCAACTAGATATGAAGAAACACCAAAAACAAATCCCAACAGTCACATCAACTGCCAAATAGCATATGCAACACCAAGGCAGCAACACAAGAAGTAAAAACGCACAAAGGACACCAAAATGCCTTTGACAGAGCTCAACCGGAGAGACCCACACCACAAGACGGCATGAAGAGGCTGAGAGAAGCAAGTCGACGTCGAAAAAGGGAGAAAATAGGGAGAGCTCGTCAAAAATTGATGTTCATGCGTCGGCGCATGAAAGAATGGCCCTACTATCAATGGCACATGAGGCTCATGTGTTGGTCAGGACTGGATTAGTCCACCGAGGAAACGTCGATTGGAAGGAGGAGAGGTTGATGGTGGGGCGCGTGTAGCTAGATGCCATCGGGCACAGAACCCTATCTCTCTCTCTCTCTCTCTCTCATTGTGTCATACAACTGAGCAATTTCAGCTGAAAAGAAATGGAGAATCAATAACCGGAAAGCTCTGATACCATGTAAAGCCACAGAGAGAGAGGAAAAAATATACTCTCAAATATATTTTTTCATGTATACAATAGGGGTAAGCCTAAAAACTTATGGCTTATTATGATGATGTGTGATACGAACCGATTCTAATATATTTACATTGATATATTTCTTGACACTCAACTCTCGCATGATATTTATAGTAGTTGTTAGTTCGTCGACCTTTTTAGATAAACCAAACCATCGTCTCCTTCATCCCTTGCATGTTCTTTCGTTAACTTCTCCACCGGAACCTTCTCAGGACCTCACTGCCTTGATACCAACATGATAGGAACCAAAGATCTGAACTCAATAAAATGATGAATAATAGTAGATTTAATTAATGACAAAATGATTCTTCCAACTCCGTGGGAGATGGAAGTTACAACTGGATAAAATAAACTCACTAATGACCTAGCAATTCGAGAGGCTAGCACTCTCCTCACCACCACTCTCGGTCAAAAGATACCTCTTCTCCTAACTACTAACCGTTATATTACAAAACAGCAAAACAGAGAGAACAAAAGGGTCAACGCAGGACCCCAAGGCAATCTGCCACAGAATACAAGTCTACTATGATTAAAGTAAGCTAGGTTTGCTAGTATCACCAAAACAGTAACAAGCCAAAAGTCAACTTTCTGGTGTGCCTAAAGCATCTTGCCTGGATTATGTTTCTGCCTAAACCTCCTCCTGTAACTATGTTGAAACAGGTTGACTCTATCAATTTATAATACATTTGCAGTTTTTTGCCCCATACCTTGCTCTATCTCCTTGTTATAAATTATTGATCTCGTGTTTGGGTTTTGATTCATATTAGCTAATTTCTTAGTTCTTGTTCCTCTGACTTCAGTAAAAAAACTCTCATCTTTCTTTCGTTTATTATTGTAGGAATTCCTATGCAGTCTCAAGTTCACAATCTAGGGCAGTCTATTTCAGTGCCGAATCAGAATCAGCAAGCTAATAATGTTCAACAGCCAACGCAACCTATGCTGCAGCAAGAGTCCCAATCTGTTATCAGGCAACAACAACAACTAAATACATCAATTAATAACCAGCAACAAATCCCAATTTCTCAACAGCCAATATTGGCTCCACAGCAGCAGCAGCACCTTCTAGCACAACAGTCAAATGTAACAAGCGTGCGACACCCTCAGCTACTTGGGCAACAGAATGATGTTGATATGCAGCAACATCTGAGATTGCTTGTTGGGCAGCAGAATAATCTTCCAATCTTGCAGCTGCACCAGCAACAGCAGCAGCAGTTAGTTAATCAGCAAAACAATCTCGTCAACATGCATCAGCAACAGTTGGGAAGTAACATCCCAGGGTTACAACTACAACAGAAACTTGCAACTCAGTCTGGCAACTCAAGCTTGCAGACTAACCCCTTGCAACGAGATATGCAGCAAAGACTTCAGGCTTCGAGTTCTTTGCTTCAACAGCAAAATGTACTGCTTGATCAACAAAATCAATTATATCAGTCACAAAGAGCTCTTCCAAACTCATCATCAAGTATGTTATTGCATATATGCGTCTTATCCTGTCACTTTGCTTTTGTCAGCTAATGGCTCTAGGATTTCAACAAGTCTTCTATTTTTTCTTTCATCTGTTATTTTCTGTTTTTGCCTTTTTGGTAGCCTTTATGCTTATTTGTGTATCATATAACTATATTGTAGCTTCTCTAGATTCAACAACGCAGACCAGAAGACCTGAAGAGGATGATTGGAAAGAAGAGGTGTACCAAAAGGTAATATCCCATTTTCTTATCACTTCATTTCTGCATGAACATGGGCTGGAACGTCAGAATTAGTCAATCAATTGACCAAAGTAAAGTGACATAATGAACTTATTTTTAGTCTAGGAGGCAAATAACATTAAAAATTCTTACTCAACTTTTTGCAGTCTTATACTTCATGAGACTTGGTTGTCAATTCTTGGTTATCCACATGAATTGGTTGGACCCTCCCTCAAGTTAGCACAAAACTTGGGTAGTTCCAATTTGTAAAACCTTGCTTAAAAAAAGCATTCACAAGAATGAAAATATATTTCAATCGTACTTCTCTGTTTTTGATGTTTTGGTTCTCTGTTTCTGTTAATTTTGACTTACAGATCAAGTCCATGAAAGAATCATACTTGCCAGAATTGTCTGAAATGCACCAGAAAATTGATGCTAAACTTCAGCAGGTACTTCATCTCTTGCTTTCTTTTATATTTTCCATTGTTTGTTTTTTTTCTTTTTCTGTTTTTCCTTGGAGGATATCCATTCCTTTGCACTTGTATTATTTTCTTTTTGGTATAATTTCTTGTTTGTTCAAAATACACTCGGCCAATATAACTTATATGGGTAAAGCAGCCTTTCCATAGCAATTATGATTGCTGTGGTTGCTTCAACTCTGGAATAATGTTTGGCCTGTTCAGCCATTGTGGCATGTACTAAGCATCAATCCATCACCTCTTTCCCCCCCCCCCAAAAAAAAAAAAAGGCTCTTAATTTTCCTTGAGTTTGTGTATAATTAATCCATACATTTGATGAAGCTTTATCTAACCTCCCTGGTTTTTGTCTATCAGCATGAACCCCTTCCAGATGGACCCAGGTCAGATCAACTTTTAAAGCTGAAGATATTCAAAACAATGTTGGAGCGCCTCATGACATTTCTACAGGTTTCCAAGAGCAGTGTACTGCCTAGTTTCAAGGAAAAATTTGTTTCATATGAGAAGCAGATCTTAACCTTTATAGAAACAAATAGGCCCAGGAAAGCTATGTCTTCTATGCAGCGAGGGCAACTTCCTCCACCTCATATGCACCCAGTACCACAGTCACAATCCCAACTTACTCAAGTTCAATCTCATGAAAATCAAATGAACTCTCAGATGCAATCAACAAACTTTCAGAGTCTTGTGAATTTCCTGCAGCAGGTTGGAGCGAGCTCCCTTCAACAAAACTCTCTGAATGCTCCTCAACAGCAAAATGTACTCGATCAACAACAGCAATCATATCAGCCGCAAAGAACTCTTCCTGTTTTATCATCATGTATGTTATTACATATATATGTTTCATTCTGTCGCTTTTTTCAGTTCATGGTTCTAGCATTTCAACATGTCTTCTATTTTTTCTTTCATCTGTAATTTACTATTTTTTGGAAGATGCCAAATGTTGAGCCCTTTCTGCTTATTTGTGTACCATATAACTATATTGTAGCTTCTCTAGGTTCAACTGCACTGACTGGAAAATCTAGTGGGGATGATTGGCAAGAAGAGGCTTACCAAAAGGTAAATTTAGTCAATCGATTGACTAAAGCAAAGTTACATAATGAACTTAATTTTAACCCAGGAGGTAAATAACATTAAAAATTCTTACTCTTTTTTTACAGTCTCAATACTTCATTGTGATTGTTGCCAATTTTTGGTTACACACCCGAATGGCTTGGACCCTCAAGTTAGCTCAAAATTTATAAATTCCAATTTATGAATCCTTGCTTGACAAAATGCATTAAAAATATATGTTTCCTTTGTAATTCTCAGTTTTTTCTTTCCATGGAGTATATCCATTCCTTCTCGCCTGTATTACTTTTCTTTTTGTATAATTTCATGTATGTTCAAAATACACTCGGTGAGTTTAACTTGTATGGATAAAGCAGCTTTTCCATAACAATGATGATTGCTCTAGCAGCAGGCGATCTGCATTTTAAACCAATGGAATGAAATGTAAATTCTTCTTAGTCCTTAGGATCTTGTCACTGGCTCAAGCAAATAAAGAAATTATTGATAGCTGACTCTGGATGTGTACCGGAATATTCAAAGTGCTGAATTTGAATATTCATTTTTTTGCAGAAAAAGAATGTGAGGAAATCTCCTGAACCTTCCAGAGAGCCAGTTTTCAACTGCCCAATATGTATGGATCCTTTGGTAGAAGAAATGTCGACGAGGTGTGGTCATATTTTTTGCAAGAGTTGCATTAAGGCTGCAATAAATGCACAGGGTAAATGCCCTGCCTGTAGGAAAAAGGCTAACGTGAAAGAGCTCATAAGGGTTTTTCTCCCATCAGCTAGTTGAAGGTATGCAAAGACCACTCATTATAAAAAGATGACTAAAGTACTTCTTATCTTCTTGACTAGGCGCATGTGATAACCTTTTTTAAGTTTGGCTAGCTAAATGCTTTCAGGTGCGGGTTGAACCTGCAAGCACTGCTGCTATGCTACACCACAAGAGTCTTGGCGACCAATGTAATAACTTGATCAAGAAAAGATTGCCCGCAATTGATATATATTTGCGGAATTTTTCCTCTGAATGCATTATGGTTTGGTGGTGAATAATAAATGATTTAGAGATGTGCCATACAAATACTAAGAAGTTTTCTAGACTTGAAAAAGCTTTAGACATGAAGCACCTTGCCAGAAAATTTAAAGCGCAAGTTTGGGCCAGTTTTGGAGATACAGCTCTAACTTATAAATTGTAAGGGAGAAGGTTCTAGGCATGTTGCACAGTAACTTGAAAGGCCATAAAATCTGTTAAATGTGATGATTCTTTTTTTAATAGCGTGCCCTAATCCTGGCCTTGGTGGAGAGAGACGCACGCACATGTATAGGCTTTCTTTCACTCTAAATCGAAGAATGATGCACTAAACTGTACTGAGGATTACGGATAGGAATTACGTGTTAGAATAAAATTTCTCTCTCTCATCTTGTGGTAGGTTTTTTCTGACATGTAATTCCTTTCCATGATCCTTAATACAATTTAGATTTAGTTTTTGATAGAGCACAATAGTGTCGTATAATCTATGTAACCGACTCCACATAGTGGGATAAAGTTTTATTATTGTTGTTGCTATATCTTGTGGCAGGTTTTGTTTTGTTGATGCTAGATAGAGAGTTTCCGTCAAATATCTACTAACAGTCTCTCCCTGGTTCTAAAAATAATACCTATTTATTTAGTTTGAGTAGATTAAGGAAATTAATTTAGTTATTATGATATGTTTTTTCTGAAACACCCTAATAATATTTCTTAATTCCTTTAATCTCTTTCATACTTAGATTATTGTTGAGGGAATATCAATAGGGGCATATTAGGAAAAAGATGAAAAATAAAGGAGAGAAATAGGCTTTACATTTATAATTAACATCAATTTTTTAATTGGGTCTTACATTAAGAACGAGAGAAGTATATATGTGTGTAAATACACACACACACATAGCTTACTCTCCTTGTGAATCTTCCATTTACAAAAGCCCCTACAGTGTTGTATGATGCATTTTTTTGTCAGACGGATTCGATTAGGTTAATTATTTATTTAATTTAGAGAATGAAGAAAAATCCTAGACTTTTCAAAAAGCTTATTTATTTTGTTTGACCAAAATTTCTCAAAAGTTGCTTATAAAGTCATTATTTTTTATCTGGATAAATATCATTTTTGTTTTGGAAGTTTACCATTAGGAGTAAGGTAGTTAAAATCGAGATTTTACGTAAAATCAGAAGAGGGATAAAAAATCGTAAAACATAAAATTGTAACGTAAAAAAATTGTAAAAACATAAAAGCCTTTGGAAAATTAGTAAAATCGTTTTAATAAAAAAATATCGTAAAAACATAAAATCGTAATAATAAATCGAGATTTTAACTACCATACTCAGGAGCATTGGTCATTTAGAAGTTTCTCTGGTTTTATTTTTTCCCTAGAAGTACGAAAAACGTATCATTTTCGCCCAACCATCATGGTAGCTCCACGTAGACTGTTAAAATGACACATGGCTGCAAAACAGACACGGTGGAGGCCAAGGTGGAATAGGTGTTAGGGTAGATCACTCATCTCTCTCTCCTCCCTCTCGCTTTCTCTGTGTATGCAGGCTTCATTGAGTCATTGGAATCACAAGGAAGCTGTTATAGGTGGGTTGCCAAAATGTCTTCCTCTCCGGCGACGGCTTCGATGCTCGGCGTTTTTGCTAGAGTCGATGGTGGCGAGGACAACTTGGTTAGCTCCCACATGCCTTTGAGGAAAGTTTTGAGAGCCTGAATCTGTATAATTGGGATTCTATCAACTAAAAGATACTTATAGAAACCACAAAATCCCTCAGACGTACACCAATAGAACTGAGAAAGTTGACTTGTTTATACAATAGCTTTCTTGTAGATAGAGAAAGCAGCTATGCAATTCTCATAAGACATTTGAAGAAGATTGTCCAAAACCACCATGATTTCTCTCCTGAACTTTGTGTAGCAAACGAAGCTGTCTTGAATGATCTGCTTCATCGCCGATCGAACGATGGAACTTTTTGTTGATTTCTCTATCGGAAAACAGCCCATCACTCTATCAATAATAGTGCTTTGAAGCTTTAGTAACCCTCAAGCATGTCACCAATCTCCTTCATCTTCAATTGGAACTTCTCAGTCTCATCACTTTCTCCTTCTTCTTCTCAGTCTTATAACTTGCCATCCAAGAAAAGACTATCTAAGGCTTCATTGAGCAGTAGAGCGTAGGATCTGATGAAAACGATGCACTCGGTAGCTGACAACAAAGACGAATTGGCACGAAAATGACAGGGGAAGAGAGAAAGCATACTGTTAGAACGAGAACAGCGGATTTTGGATCGGAAGGGGTTGTCAGCGGGGACTGACCAAAGCAAGCGGTGGAGGAGGACGAGGCATTTGAGGTGACGCGCCAGCTTTCGGTTACAACGAAGTAGCGAGTGAAGTTGATGGAAAAATAGTTGAAGGAAGAAGGGGACAAGGAGAAGATTTTCAAGAGGTCGTGTATGTATTTGTCACGAAGAGGCAATCATCTGGTGGTGTTGCTTTTGATGAGGATGAGATTGATATCAGAAAATCCTTAGGCTAACGCGATCTTGGCGTTGTTGATGTAGCTGTGCTCTTTCAGAGCGGTACCTACTTGTCGGAGCTTTCTCTGCATTTTTGTTTTTCCTACTTGGCTACGATGCCGACGTTCATGGTGAGGGAGAAGGAGGCTTAAGCTTGAAAGGACAGGGTGTGAGTAAAGGATGGAAGAGAAGATTCCAGAAGAAGGGGTGAAGACCAGAAGGAGAGAAGAAGCAAGAACTCTGCCCGCGTACATAGAGGAAGTGAGGGGGAGGAGAGAGAGATGAATGAGGTGCTGATGTGGATTATTATGTGGCATTTAATCCTATATGATAGAGTCACGTTAGCATAATTAGGTTAACTAATTCTTGACCGCTTGAGTCTGTTATGACAAGGCAAATATGCTACGTTTTCGGACTTCCGTAATGGCAAAAATGGTACCAAAAAAACTTCCGGGTGACCACTGCTCCTTAGGCTAAACTTCCAAGATAAAAATGATATTATCCCTTTTTCATTTGTTATATTTGTTGACGATTGTTGGTAAGGGTTTTTAACAACTTCTTGTTTTTTTTTTTTTAAAAAAAAAAGTTTAGATGACTTACAAGGCAATCTGTGTTGAAGGTATTTCATTTACCATGATTGTTGAAGGTATTGGTAGAAAATCATTTAAGGTGATTTGGATACATACAAATAGGGGTATTCGAGTTTTCTCATCTTGATCCTGAGCATTTCAGATGAATTTTCAAACAGGAAAATTCGATATGGAGAAAAAAATATTGGGATTAGGCCTGGGATGAATTCCAAGCATTCCTACTATTTTCTCTCTGTCTCCTCGCCAAAGTCAGTGCAAACCAAATGGCTAAGTGAAGGGAATTTAATCCAGGGCACCAATATGATTTCATCTTTTTCATTAATACTCATCAAGTCCCTTGGGACTTTTCTGATATGTGACTTTTCTAAGAGACTTTTTTAAAATTATGTTGGTCCCTTAGGACGTGAGGGAAATTTTCCCAAAATTTTAGAAGCTGATTACACATTCATTATTTGTCATATAGTATTTGTTAGTGATTTTGGTGCCCAGGGCCTTTAGCTTTTTCTCGTATTAAAAATAAGTTTAGATGAGTTGTGTCTCTTGAAGGCATTGAAGCTTATGGTTGATATTTTCTTTAAAAAAATAATATTTAATTAAAAATGAACATATGAAATTTCAAGAATGACTTTTATTAAAAATATTATTCAAAACTATTCTCTAAAGGCTTAAGAGCAATTTTGCCTCAGAAGTTTTGATCACGGGGCGATTTTGCCTAGTGAGTTTTTCGGGTGCAATTTTGTCCTTATCATTATCCCAATTAATTTTGATTGTTAGTTGACCAAATACGTCTTTGAATCCATATGTTGTCAATGACATTTCAAAATAATATTTATTATGGTGTAAATTTACGCTAGAAGTCCGCAATGCGTCACCTACTTACTAGTACAAAAAAGGCTTTTTAGACGGACAAAAAATGCCTCTTAGATCGATCCGGGACCGATCTCGATAGAGATGGTCTAAAAGTCTTACTTTTAAGACCAAATCACGACCGGTCTTAAACAATTGTTTTTTAGACTAGTTAAAAAAATATTAGGTCTAAAAATTCGGACTATATAGACGACATCGTTTATATTAGGTCTAAAAAGTTCGACTTTTAAGCTCTAAAACTTTTTGGGCAAAATTGTACCTTAATAAAAACGATGTGCATGACTTATTTATCTAAAATCTGACTTATGCAAATTTAAGCTTGGGTAAAAGTTAATTTCGAGATTGTGTAATATGATTTATGTTTGGATTGACAGTAGTATAAGTAGCTTTTTTGAAAGTGAAACTTGTTTAGAATGACGGTAGCATAAGTGACTTTTGAGATAATTGTAAGAGAAAAATTAAAATTAAAATTACAAAAAAGTAAAATTTTAATTTTAATTTTTTTACAACCAAACAAAGAAAGTAAATGTATCATTCAATTTTTTTCAGATGCTTATAATATTTTAAATTTTTTTTTTCACAAAAAAGTAAAAATATCAGTATCAAACGCCAGTCCCATTTTGCTTTAGGTGGGTCTCGTTTTGCCAACATTGCCTCACCCTATCTCGATAGCACATATCTCTGTTTCAAAATAGTATTGTAACATTTAGATTGATTGACAATGGACATAATTTAGAGATGACAATGGATGATGAGAGAAACCTAACCCGCCACTTTTCCTACTCCTCCAAGATCTCTCCTCCCCAGATGCTTCGAACTACTTCTAACCCAACAAAACCAGAAGCCAAAAGCATATGGGTTTCTTGCTTTTGGTTCCATGAAACTTAACGGCTATAGGTGGTGGCTGCGCCAGAGGCACTCCTTTCTCCATATTGTCGTCATTGGTGATGGAAATCAGGGCGTCGAGTTCTTTGTTGGGGAGATGGTACTTGAAGGTGACATCGCACCGTTGCAGAGGCCAGCGAGAGAGATAGAGAGGGCCCAACAAAATCACAACCACACCCACACAACTGAGCAACCAAACTCACCTCCAGCTAGGGGTGAGCAACGGGCGGGCGGGGCTACCCCGGGGGTAACTCGCAGCCCGCCCGTTTAAATTACACGGGTACGGGGCATCACGGGTACGGCGAAAACCCGTTTAACCCGTATAAACGGGTACGCCTAAACGGGTCGGGAACTGTTTAGGCGTCCGGGCTTTTTTATTTTTTTTAAAAAACATGTTTTTGGGCCCGGGTTTGTTTTTTTTTTGCCCAGTAACTGAGAACAATTTTTGGGCCCAAAACATATTCTTTTTTGTGTGTTTTTTGGGCCCAGGTTTGTTTATTTTTTTTGGCCTAGAACCTGAACAGTTTGTTGGGCTTTTTTTGTTATTTACCTGCTCATCGACAGCAAGTAAGTAATTGGACAAGAGAGAAATTTAGAAAGTTAGTACCATTGGTGAGTTTAATGTTTGCAATTAGAAAACTTGGGGATGCATCTCAGATCCGGATATGATCCAAATGACGATAGAAACGAAGATGGGTTCGTAACAAAAGAAGAATTGAGCACGTACGGTTTTAGCTTCTTTGGGGCTGAAGTAGGGGAAGGCACTGGAATAGTGCAAAAGAATGATCAAGAAGGTTGATGCAGATGAAGATGGAATGGTGACTTTCATTGAGTTTAAGCCAATGACGAAAACCGGTGGATTTGCCGCTACCTCTTTGAGTTGATAAATAAACACACAGCCTGTAAGTCTTATCAATCATTAATCAATCGATTAATGATATGTCGTTTATGAATAGATCTGGGATGTACGCAGATGCTAATGGAAACTGATAACAGATCTATTCATAAACTCTAGGTTTTTGGGCGAGCGACGGCCAGATGACACAGACTTCGGATGAGGCGGTGAAACTCAGGCTGAAGTATAGTTGGTGGCGACGACAACTTGGAGAGGTTGAGAGTGACGGCGAGGGTTTGACAGAGCTTTGATTCTATTCCGATTTCTGAGGCCTCTGCGTTCGAATCGTGCTCGTGAGTGAAGGTTGAAAGTGGAGCTAAATCACTAAGAGGGAGGGTGAATTGGGGATTTCAAAAACTTTTCAAGATGGCTCTATTTTTTGACAGCAAAACAGAGGTGAATAGAGAGTGAAGAGAAGAGAAAGACACAACAATTTATACTGGTTCGGTCCAACTCCTTGACCTACGTCCAGTCCCAAGACTCTCTAGGATTTCCACTATCTCAATTGATTACACACTCTGTACTCAAGAATAATTCTCTCACTAGAACTTACTCCTCCTTACAAGTTGTAATCAATGAACCCAATCACTAAGTCCCCTGACTTATGATTCTTTACAATAAATGATTTACAATGAAAGACTCTCTCTAAGGGTGGATAATGATAAACACTAAAGTTTAATGTATCAGAAGATACTTTACAAGTGAAAACTAAAAGTAGTTGAAGAACTTTGAATGCAATTCGTTTTCAGCAGATGTGTTAGTTGAGAAGACTTAAATGCTGCTCTATTTATACTAAGAGAGCATTAAATGACCGTTGTAATCTTCAATATAATCGTTGCCTTCATTAGACAAAGTTCTAGTTAAGCTTTGGTCTTATTCTCTCTCTAATCTTCACTTAATCCAGCTGGGCAGAAGTTCGAGTTGACTTCCGCGAATTAATCCGTTGGAATAGCATTCTTTGGATGTGGAAAGCATTCTTTAATTCTTTCCAAACATGTGCGAGACGGATTACCCAAAAGTATGCAACTTTCGGGTTTAGCATTTAATGTGCTGACATCACTTTTTGCTTTTGCTTTAAACCTTCAATAAACATTCTTTAAAGTATCTGAAACTCACTAACAAAATGGTTAAACATAGCTAGGAATATATAATAATGATTATAGGAAGTATTGAAATCAAACATGAATGTTTTACAAATTCGACAAATTTAAATTTCGACCTCGCGATGGAAACTCAAGTTTGTTCATCTAAACTCGAGTTTTCAATTGTGCACTTAAGGCAAAACTCGAGTTTCATTATCAAGACTCGAGTTTCCTCTATCCAGAGAGGAAAGTCACGATTTGAGCTTTTGGACATAGTTTTGGCTGAAACTCAAAATTCGAGTTTCCAAAACAAAACTCGAGTTTTGGACTTTTAATGAAAACAGTGCGCTTAAGTCCAAAACATCAAAACTCGGGGTTTTCAATCAAAACTGGAGTTTTCAAAACGTTGAGAAAGCTTAAAGCTCTCGGCTTGGCAAAAACTCGAGTTTCCAAATCAAAACTCGAGTTTTCATTTAAGTATGAAAACATTGAGAAATCGAGCTAGGTCAAAACTCGAGTTTCTTATGAAACTCGGAGTTTTCAAATCATTGAAAAAGCTTAGAGCTCTCGGCTTGGCCAAAACTCGAGTTTCCAAATCAAAACTCGAGTTTCCATTTAAGTATGAAAACTTTGAAGAAAGCTGTGCCAAGTCAAAACTTGAGTTTTTCTCACGAAGACTCGAGTTTTCAAAGGCGAGTAAAAACTTGAAAACTCTTTGTTAAGTCAAAACTTGAGTTTTGAAATCAAAACTCGAGTTTTCTCTTAACTTGGAGAAAACTTAGAAAACTCATAGCAAGGTAAAATTCAGAAGTCTTAGCGCGAAACTGAGTTTGCATATGTTTAAAAGTTTGAGACTCTCTGTTCGACCAAAACTCGAGTTTCCAACCCAAGACTCGAGTTTTGTCCTTATTTGAAACTAGTGTGAAGTCTCTATGTAAGGCAAAACTCGAGTTTTTCGATCAAAACTTCGAGTTTGTCTTTAAGTGCTCTCGTAAGTCCCAAAACTCGAGTTTTCATTTGAAAACTCAAGTTTTGCTTTGATCACGAAAATGAGCAACTCTCTGTCAAAGCCAAAACTTGAGTTTTAAAACCAAAACTCGAGTTTTGTCTTGACAGTAAGTTTTTCAACTTACCAAAGACAAAACTGTAACTTGTGTTTACAATTATCAGTTATCATCAAAACACATAGAGAACTAACAAAGGTGAATAGTTGATTGACGATTAGGGCTGAATTGAGAGAGTTGAAGGGGAGGGGGGAATACACATTAACGGGGCATGGGCGGGCACGGGTGCCCTACCCTTCAACCCGTGCCCCGCCCGTATAGTGGAAACGGGTACGGGCAGCCCCCGTACCCGTTACGGGCGGGTTAAATCCGGGGAAAAATTGCGGGGGTGTGGGCGGTTAGGCGGGGTGCGGGTCGCTTGCTCGGCCCTACCTCCAAAGAACGCCGAGCCGATGGAAATTGAGTGTCGAAAACGCCTAGACAAGAAACCGATCATGCGTTTGGAATAGCCGACAACGAAGAATAAAAGTTGGACTGAGGCAAAGCTCGGCTGACGCAAGAAGCTACCTTTATCACAAAAGCACAATTGTCTCAGTCCAGCTACCAAACATGTAATAAAACTTAAAAGCCCCAAAACCCCAATTTGAAGCTTCAATCATGCGATTTGAGGTACAAAAAACTATATACCATTCTGGTCCTATTTATAAGTTCCATTTGACAAAAAAATTTGGTCCTATTTATAAGTCTCATTTGACCACATAAATGAGATTGTGACACTTTTACCCATATTATTATACCAATGAAAATAGAGAGAATAAAGAGTTGAAAGGTACCCATTCATAAATGATGGTAAAGTTGAAAAGTTACCTCATAATCATTGAGCTACCTACCCCTCCTTGGTATTAGGGGTGTTCATGATGCCCAATACAATGCGCGCCCGCCACGCCATCGAAAAATTGCCTAGCCTAGCGTAAGGAAAAGCAGCCCAAACTGGCCGGGCAACAACTAAGCGGGGCATTTTTGCGTCTTGGGTTGGGCATCGGGCATGGTATGCCATAATGTCCAGTAGTTATCATATTTTTTTAATAGAATAAAGAAAGTATTATATATTTTTATTTTTTTTATAGGATGATATTATATATTTTTTACAAAATTATATACAACTTAAGAAATATGATTGTCTTTTTAATTTCAAGACTTAAGTTGTAGACTTATATTTGAATATTCTGGAGTGTAGAATTATGTATTTCATTTGAATTTTGTAATATTGTTTATTAGGTATTTAATTTGTTTTTCTTCACATAGGGTGTGGCGGGGTATTGCTACAGGCGGGTAAGGGCCGTCGCTTGACTCATTGCCATGCCCAAAAATTTTAGGGCTTCTATCGGGTAGGGTCGGGCACTGGGCTTCATTTTACAGCCTAAGGATCTTTTGGGCAGGGCATCGAGCAAGGGTCTCGCCCTGTCCAGCCCTACCCATGAACACCCCTACTTGGTATGTGTGATTTAGTCAAAAAAGACTTATAAATAGGACCAAAGTGGTACCAAACATGAGTGACAATTTAGTATATTTAGTTAACTAATCATTAAAATTAACTGAGATAACGGTAAGAATAAATTACTCAATTTTTTATACTTTCATAATAAAATAGCCCATCAGTAAAAAATTTCGGGATAAAAATGTCCCTTACCTTAACCATCCTCTAAAAATATAGTAACTTTTTCTTTATTCCACCCACACGCTGGAATTGCATGCAAAATATCTTGTGAGTCCTGTGTCCTTAGTCAGCAGTCAGCACCGTCGCAATCCTTAAATGGTGCGAAATTGGTGTATGTATTATAGCACCATATTTTCGATATCCTACATTAAAAAATTTTTGACGGGGATATCATAAAACGTATTATACCACCATCATTCGATAACGAAATTGACAAGGATATCATTTTTTTTTTTTTTTTTTTTTTTTTTTTTTTTTTTGAATAAATTTTTTTAAAACATCTTCATCAATCGCCCTGTTGAAAAGTTTTTAACCCGTAGGTTCCTAAAATGTAAACAAAATACTGTTATACTTTTTTACATAATTAAAGCATTAATAATTAATAATGGGAGAGGAGGCGAGGTTAATACGGCCCTATGCCATCTGCGTTACTAAGGCTACCGGGCAATAATATAGGCATTTTAGTTGGCCAGAAAAAATATAGGCATTTGAGGGGAAAAAAAACTAATTTCAAATATAATTAAGGGAAATAACTAAATTTCTATATGAATAATATAGGCATTTTAGTTATT
Source organism: Acacia acuminata (assembly GCA_019022655.1). Classification (NCBI taxonomy): domain Eukaryota; kingdom Viridiplantae; phylum Streptophyta; class Magnoliopsida; order Fabales; family Fabaceae; genus Acacia; species Acacia acuminata. The sequence continues at coordinate 2,865,059 of JAFJYI010000001.1, forward strand.
TTTATTGTTATGTATTAGATTGAATTGAGTATAATTTATATTTATATATGGGTATGTGTATAATATATATTATAATTTGTTATCTATTTTTATTTTATATGAATATTCTTTTGCCAATAATGATTTTTTTAAAATGAAATATTTAATTTTTTCCGAAAAAACAAAGTCTACAATTTTCCCCTCTCATGTGATTGTCTCTAGCACTCTTTGTTTTTTAGGCAGATATTTTCTTTTCATATCTTAATATGCGTACCGAAAAATGTAAGCCATGATGCAAATGGACATGAAATAATTAAACAAAATAATATATGTATTTTTCTTTTTTGGTTCAAAGATTACTTATATTTATACCTCATCAAAACATAGCACATACAACAGCAGGGATACAAAGGAGCTACAACCCGAAATAAAGGGAAAATGCATTTAAGGGCTCTTTTTAGAGGAAAAAAATGCCAAAAAGAGCCCCAAGATTCTGAAAATCTCAAAAAGTGTCTCTTTCCGGGATTTTTAGAATCTCCATGAGTTATAAATGTGGTGATATAATTAGTTAAGCGGGGGGTGATATTATTGTTAATGTGGTTGATTTAGTTGTTAAAATATTATTGTAAATGCGACTGATTTAGTTGTAAACGGGTATTGATTTTGTTGTAAATATGGTTGATTTAGTTGTCAACGCAGATTTTAAAAATCCCCTTTTCTGAGATTTTCAAAATCTTGGGGTCCATTTTTTGTATTTTTTTCTAAAAAGGGCCCTCATATATGGATTTTCCCCGAAATAAATACATACTACAAACCAAGGAACAAAGACAAGGTCCTAATAAAATTACGAGGAAAAAAAAACAAGTAGTCACCATCCATGTAAAAATGGAGGGAAGAAGTATCCTCAGCCAAAATCATCATTCTAATGCGCATCTATTGTTAGAAGAGATATTAAAGACAGTGTTGGTCGTGAAACTCACATGATAGGGCACACTCCTTTATAAGCATCAGCTGCAAGTAAATCAGTTACATGGTTATCCTGTTACTACTACAAAAAATGGATAATGCTTCCCTAAAGGACCTCCTTATTTAAAAAAGAGAATTAAAAAATGTAGGCAGTGGCATTCTCGTAATAATTTGCCTCAACTTTGAGACTTAGGCTAAAAATAATTAAATTAAAAATAAATTTAGGACGCCTAATTAGTTAAATTTTAGGAAATTTTTTATTAGGAATTTTTTTCCTTAAAATATATTTAGGACGCCTTAAATATTATTTTTGGCGTCCCAAAAAATGTTTGGGATGCCAAAAATCATGACTTTTGGTATTTATGCACTTAATTTTGAACTTTTGGTGGATTTTGGGCAATTTTTTGGCGTGAGGGGAATGGTTTTGGAGTCCTAAATAATTTTAAGGACGCCTATTCTATGAAAATTTGGCGTTTGAATAAGTAATTTAGGATGCCAAACGTGCCCTCATAACACAATTCCCTGGCATTTCTCTCACACTTCAATCAAGCCCTCTTTCCTGAAATCTTTGGCATTTCTCTACAACTCCGTCGTCTTTCCTGAAATCTGTGGCATTTATCCCCCTCTCTCCTACCATCGCACCATTGCCCTCTTTCCCTCCTTTCTCACTCTGTCGAACGCCGTACGCCCTCCCTCTCCCATCATTGTCGCTGCTCGTCGAAAGGTATGCTTCCTTAATTTTTCATCTCTTTTTCCCTTCTCTGAGCATTGTCTTTGTCAACTAGATCCTAGTGTTGTTTGGAGCTCTATTTTACATTTTACTGCTATTTATATTGTTGATAAGCAATTGGTTTTGCATCGACCGTAACTCTTTCAATCTGATAGCTTCCTTTTTGTTGGGTACCCAACAAATATAGAAGAGTTAAATTCTCAAGCCTCACTAAAGCAGCAACTCTATCTCCATTGAATTTATGATTTAAAGTTCTAGAATTTATTTGTTTTGTAAAAGTGGCTGAGTCCAATTCTAACCTTTGTTGTGATTTGTTTTTCCAAATCTGTTTTGTTTTTTTGATTCTTGCCTCCGATCTATTTGGATTTGTGATTTGTTTTTCTAGTTTTTTAGATATGTTTTTCCAAATCTGCTGCCGTACAAGCCATTGTCTCATTAGGGTTCTTCTTCCACGGCAAAGCTCACCTGTCTTGGTTGGAGAGAAGCTATCGCCTTCCACTGTCTCGCCAGGTTTTTTTTTTTTTAAATAAAAAAAACCTATAAGATGTCCTTAATTTATTTAGGATGCCGTAGGTCTCAGATTTACTGCGTCCCCCACATAGACTTCCCAAAAAACGGACATAAAGGGGGTAAAAAAAGGACATTAAAGAGCGTTTTTGTAGTAGTGCATCAAGGGTAAAGGACAAAGAGAACCCAACCTTAGAGTACAGGAGGCAGATGATATCTTGCACAATACTTCTACTTCTCCAATCAGATGAGTTTGGAGACTTGGCATCAACATAATTGAGCAAGGAAAGACACTTTGTTTCAAAAATCACTTTATCATGTCCTAAATCCAGTGCTAACAGCAAAGCCCTCTTTAAAGCCAAGGCCTCAATCATAAAGGTTGAAATAGATTTAACCTTATCTACATAACCCCATTTGAAATTGCTTCTATTATCCAGGCAAACCACTCCAATAGCAGCACCCCCCGTATTAGATAAGAAAGCCCCATCACAATTAATATTTAGGCTGCCAAGAGGGGGACGAGTTCATTTATAGCTAGGAGCATTATGAAAAAAGATCACATCAGAACCCAAAAGGTTAGTATCACAAGTAACCTAGTATTCTAAGTTGCTATTCATGACCATTTCAATAACATTAATAGGATTTGGATCATTGTGATTAAAACTATATCATTTCGTTGCTTCTAGATAAACCACAATATCCAGCATATTAGAGAAATATTTTGTTTATCTAAAGAAGTCATACATGTTATCTGTAACTACCAAGCATTGAAATTAGACATGCAGGACACCTCAATTCTGGCATTCAGCACACAGCTAAACCAGATACCCCTGGTCTAGGCACAATGGAAGAACAAGTGCTCAATAGTCTCATCAGTTTTTGCACAGACAAGGCAAAGGCTTATCGAGATTTCTTCCTTTGAGTGAGAGTTACATTAATGGCGATAGCATTATAGAGTAGGCGCCAAATAAACTGCTGAACTCATGGGATAGTTTTAATTTCCCAGATCGATTTCCAGCACGTAGATGGGATGACAATGGATGACCCTACTTGATTTGTACAAATCGAGTTTTCTTCTTTCAAGCTGTGATAAACAAGTTTCACCATATACTCCCTATTCTTGGCATTAGTTCATACCAACTTGTCTTCCAATCCATTGGCAGGAATAGTAATCTCATAAATGGCATTCTTCACTTTATTATGAAGGTATTGATTGATAAGGGTGAGATCCCATTCACTATTAACTATGAGATCACTTACTCTTCCATTGGTAACAAAGAGATCCTCTTGATTACTTGGTTTATCTGGGAAAGTAACATTAGGAACCCACCTGTCTCCCCAAATTCTAATATTAACATCATTCCCCACATCCCAACAAAGGTCATTTTTAAGACAATCTCTACCATCTAGAATGCTAGACTAACACCAAGATGCCTTATAGCCTTTTTTCATCTTAATAAATTCATTTCTCGGAAAGTACACACTCTTCAGCACCTTAGCCCATAGATCATTAGGCCTCACAATAATATCCATGTCGTTTTAGCTAAAAGTGCATCATTCATAACTGAGAGATCCCAGAAAACCATACCACCAACACTTTTCCCTTTTGTCATAGTATCTCAGGCTTTCCAATGGGTTCGGCCTCTAAATGCACTGCCATCCCACCAAAAATTCATAATAAGGCTATTAAGCTCTTTACAGGTCTTCAGAGGAAACCTAAAACAGTTCATAGGATATATTAAAATCACCTGGATAACAGCTTTAATCATAACTTCTCGTCCCGTAAAGGATAAAAGAGACTGCCCCAACCCTGAAGTTTACTTACTACACGTTCTCTGATATAATCCAGAGCCTGATGTTTGGCCTTCCCCCAGATACTCGAAATGCCAATGTATTTACCAGGGTCTTCTGATGCTAGAATACCCAAAATATTACCCACCATGTTCTTAACTTCATCTGGGGTGTTAGTAGAGAAAAAACACTGGATTTATCCAAATTAATCACCTGACTAGAGGCAGAACAATACATATTCAAGATCTTTGCCATAACAGTATAGTTACGATGACTAGCAAACATATATAACAGGACATCATTTGCAAAGAAGTTGTGGGTAAGTTTAGGACATCCATGGCTTAACTTAATTCCCTTGATTTTTCTATCATGTTGACTCTTGCTAATCATTATTAAAAGTACTTTAGCAACGAGGATGAACAAATATGGCGAAAGGGGATCACCCTGGTGTATGCCCCTACTAGGTATGAAGGAGCTAACATTTTCACTAGATAAATAGATATTCATACAAGTAGAGCACACACATTTCATGATTAAAGACACCCACTCAGTATAGAAACCATATCTAATCAATACTTGTTCCAGAAAATCCCACTCAACCCGGTCGTATGCCTTACTCATATCAATTCTGAGAGAACTTGTACTTACCCCCAGCTTTCTTACGACGAAGGTAGTGATATACCTCATGAGCAATAATGATATTATCATAAATACAATGGTCAAGAACAAAAACCCCTTGATTATGGGAAATGCAAGCATCAAGCAGTGGCCGCATCCTATTGGCTATAATCTTAGAAATAATCCTATATGAAAAATTACATAAGCCTATAGGACGAAAATAAGAAACATGCTCAGTTTTATGCACTTTAGGAATAAATGTAACATTAGTTGCATTAATCACATTTAGTTCAGATTTTCCTGCTAAAAAAGTTCTAGAACCATATTACAAATAGATTTACCAATTTTAGACCATGTAGAATGATAAAATTTATCAAAAAAGCTATAAAGGCCCTAATGTCTTTGTACTCCCAAGACTAAATGTTCTTTGCTTTAATTTCCTCTCTCAAAATGGGTAACATAAGAGTCTCATTCATTTTAGAGGTGATATGCATATCAATAAACCCCAAGACAACATCCACATCTCATGGCCCAGAAGTAGCAAACATGTTATGAAAAAAGTAGGTAATATTATGAGAAATTGCATCTTTCTCCGGCCGAATAATCTCTAATGCATGAAATATCATTTCTCTGTCTCCTCTTGATAATAGAGAGATGGAAAAAGTGAGAGCTTTTGTCCTCGTCTTGCAATCAGTTAATACAAAAGTGTTCCACCAATACTGCTCTTCAAGATCCAACATTTTTTCTAGTGCCAATTTAGCATCCGCAGTAGCACAAGAATTCGTAGAATTTAGGACTCCTTGAAGGAGATTTGTCAGCTGAGATTTTACTTCTGCAATGCTCTTAACATTATTTGGGAACTCCCTCTTACTCCATCTAACAAGATTATTTCTACACAACTTTTACTAGCCAATAAAAGCATCAAGAGTAGAGATATCACATATATTAAAAGACTACCAACTCTCTCTAATTACCTGTAAAAAAAATTAACATGAGGTGTCCATTTTGATTCAAAACGAAATACCTGGGTACTCTAAAGGTTATCAAGATGACTCCGAATAAACAACAGGTGATGGTTGTGTTAGTTCTCTATGAGTTTTGATGATAACTGACAATTGTAAACAAAATGAGGTTAATGGTTTAAGTCAATAATGTTTTAACCTGATTAAAATTAAACCAGTAACTTACTGTCAAATTGACTCAAGTTTCAAGTTGTAAAACTCGAGTCAACACAAGACAGAGAGTTGTCAAAATATTTAAACTACATTTGACTCGAATTAAGCATTGGTGACTCGAGCCATAAACTCTTGTGAAATATTTTGAAAGATGTTATTGCCTCGAGCTTGTGTTCCATGCCTCGAGTGAACTTGAACTTAAATCTTTTCCAATGTACATAAGTCTCTGACTCGAGCCTGTGGTTCTTGACTCACACATAGAATTTGAAACTTATTTTCAAATGAACTTAGTTAACTCGAGCCATCACTTAATGACTCAAGCTGACGCGTAGAATTTATGGTTCAATCTCCTCCTCATATGACCTTTTTATGTGGACATTTTTAAAAAAGACAGACATAGCAGACACCAGTGAGAAGCAATTAGAGGGGGAAATTGAGTTATGGATTGGCTCATCATCACTAGGAAAGGTCACGAAGTATTCCTGGTGCTTACTAAAGGAGGAGATCAGTTTATTCTCCAAGTTTGTTGGGCTTGCGGATTGGGCCGTCGGTGTGAGGTAGGGGGAGTCCATTTTGTTTGTTATGGGCCCACACGCTACCAGCTCTTCTAAGCTCCTCGGGTCAGGGTTGTGGAAGTCACATGGGACCAGTAAGACAAAGCCACACTGGACATTTCTTTGCTTCAAAACAAGATCCGAACTGACCTGTCGCTATTGGATAAATTCTCCCTCCAAATCTTAATGCAACACTGTATTTGAGGTCAAAGTTTGGAGATGAGGGTCAGCCACCCTATGAGCAGTAGCTTTCACAATCAGAGGTACCTTTTCCTATTGGTTCACGTCGCACAACGGAACCTTTTCCCTAGAATGGGTGTTCTCGCCGTCTGACGACTTGCTCCAGTGGAACTCACTGAACGTCGAGTTTGTACCATCAAGAGTAGCTTCTAGCCAATCCTCCTTGCAGACCTCCAACACATCCTCGAAGGTACGAAGTCCATGGGTACTCAGCCCAGGACCAAACTCCTGTTCATCATCTTCTCTACTAGGGGTATTAGGTCCTCAGCATCCTCATCCCTCATGACCAAGACGACCACATTTGTAGCAGAGGTTTTGCAATCGTTCATACAAAACCTTAACCCAGACTTGCTCCTTAATTTCTCGTGGAACCCAAAACCAATTGTCAAGGGCTCATCCTGGCGAAGAAGGGATCTTACTTGTATGAATCTTCTTACCAATTTTCCATCAACCATCGGTGTCTCAAACATAACAATCTCCCCTACTACATCTCCAGAATCTTAGTATTAGAACTCTCATAGGCTTCTAACGGCAAGCCATATGTAAACAAAACGGTGTGATCTCAAAGTTCACATCTTGAAGAACCATATTGTCTTCCCAATTTTGAATATTTAATAGATGACCATGTATAGACAAGGTCTTCCTTTTAGAATACGAGCATAATCACTAATATTGTTAAAACGAAATAGGAAGATGAGATTACTTTGATCAAGATCGTGTATCTCCACTTCATCCTCCATCTGCCATCCTTTTTTAATCATAAAGATGACCATCGAGATATTCATATTTTTTCCGGTAAGGAGCTTCCCAACTAACGTCCCACCGTGTTTTTCAAGTTTCTAATCTAGTTTCACTCTTGCTTGCTTCGGTTTCTTCGTCCCTCTACTCTGCCCCTTCTCCATATTTCTCACAGCGAGAGAAAAGGAAAGGCAAGTCTAAAATACTGGTCGACTTCCGAAAGGAACAAAAATTGTGGCCGGAATGACTTACAAGAAAGCCATACTAGCACTCACAAGAGGAGAGGAAGAGGGCTCTCATGGGAGGAGAGAAAAATTGTTCACTTTTGGTCTACAAAATAATATATGTATGATGCTTATATGCATCATTTTTTTTTGGACGCCATGAAAAGAAAAGGGGTAGTGGTGTTTAATGTGCCTTTTTTGTTGTCCTTTGCCTCCTAATTTTGGGAATCCTCTCAAATGTATTTTTTATGGTTTTTTGGATCATTAAAATCTATATGAATTAAGTGACATTTTGATGTCTTATAGGTATAAAATAGTTATGATTTTCTAATGATTTAATGCTCTATACCAAAAAGAAACCACACACTTTGAACTCTTAAATCTTTCAAAAAAATTCATAAAAAAATTGAAAACTATTCCATATTTACTCATATAAGATATTAAAATATCACCCATTTTATAAAGAATCTAATCACTTAAAGAAGCATGAAAAATGCATCTTGAATGTCTCCAAAATTATTAGGCAGCTGGAAACTGCTCAAAAGAAAACCGTTTATGAATGCGTGAGAGTTCAAACCTCATGCATAGTCATAAGCCAGCCGTGGTTCATTTTCGTGAGATGATTTATTCATTTATGGAGTTTATCTTCATTAGTTTCAGGCTTCTGCATATTTCTCTCTTTTTCTTAGCTCTCTGCTTTGGAGGAGTCTCGTTGAACGCGAAACCCCTCACAGGTCACGCCACCGCGTGAATGCCATCGGTTGTTTCATCCCAGGCTTTTGTCTTCCTCGTCGCATTTCTCTTTCCTTGGGTATGATCTTTATCATTTCCGTTCAACAAATTCATTTCGATTTTCCTCGAATACTGAATTTTCTTATCTCTCTTCGATTTCGGGTTGTTTGTTTTGGATACACTAAATCTTGCTGAAGTACATTTGTTTCTTGGGGGTATAACTTTAATTGAAGGCGGAAAAGGAGAGAATCATTATTCAAACTTGGAATGATTCTTGAAACTTTTTATTTGTCAATTGCCGCCATTGTACTCTTAATTATATTCAAAGAACTGTATTCTTTGAATTTGAAACTCGAAATTGAAGTACAGTAGGCTGAGAAGAGGTCAAGACTCAGGAGTATAAACTATAGGGAGTAAGCTAAGGTGTCTGAAATTTTTGAGATAGAAGTGAGAAGTCGATGGATCTACTAGAGGCTGGGAAAAATCTTAACCAAGGTAGTATTTTCAAAAGAAATTACTGCTTGAGAACCAATAGTTAAATTACAAGCCAGTCAAATTTTCCCTTGACAAATGAAATCTTGTAATACTCCATCCGGTTTTAAATATACGGTAGAATTGACTTTTTTTGAGAGATTAAATAAGTTAAATAAGTTGCTTAATTATATTATATATGTTGTATATTCTTAGATTATATATCAGTTTATTAGTAAAACTAATTAGTTTGAGGAAAAAAATAAACAAAAAATATTCTAAAATAATTTAATTAGCATTCTTAATCTCTCCAGAAAAGTTAGTTTTGTCTTATATTTAGGACTAGAGGGAGTAATATTCTGTACTTTTGGACACATATATATCACTCCTGTGTAAAATGTAGGGTAACGATATGATGAAACCTTATAAAGTTTAATTGAAATTCATAATATTAGGGCATGTTTAGCGAACGTTTTCTGTTATAGATATAATCAAAACTCTAGATTAATTTAATTTGGAGAATCATATTGAAACCTGTTAATGCTTATTGATATACCTACCATCTATGAATCTTCTGAAGTTTCCCCAGCGCTGATTTTTCTTTTCATTTTATTGAGTATAATAAAGACACATCATAACCATAATTTGTTTCCTCACAGTTCTTTGTCAATCATGTTCAAATTAATGTTGAATAATATATAATTATTACAATTTAAAGGTATAACCGTAATTTAAGCCTCTAACAAATTATCAAATTCTATTAGTCATAATAAGTAAGATCTCTTGTACATATGTGTGCACAACTTCTTCCTCTATTTGCTTCCTTTAAGAGTCTGGCTTGATTAGAGTGTTTTCTCTGGTGTTTCAGTTAATTCAAATGCGATGGATGCCAACTGGAGACCCACACAAGGCACTCGATCCACTATGGATACAAGTGATTGGAGAACTCAACTGCAACCTGGTGAACGTCTAAGAATTGTCAACAAAATGTAATTTTCATTTAATATTGTCTCACTCGGTAATTTAAATTGGTTTGACCTGTATGTCATATGTTTTCATGTTATAGATTGGATAAGTTCAAGAGGCATCGTCCTGTTTCTGATCAAGATGGATTGCGTGAATTGTGCAAATTTGCTTTAAGGTTTGAAGAAGAGTGTTATGCTGCTGCAACAAGCAAGGTTTATTCACAACAGCGCATCTCACCCTCATAGTTGTCATGTTCATTTATATTACTTTTGTTAACATGTACGACATAGAAGTTTGACTGTTTTATGTGCTACTCCCTTATTTCAGTCTGATTATGTTCAGAGACTAACTTTGGATGTGCCTACAATGGAGAATAGAACCCAGAATACCATGGTGGACGCTATGCAATCAAATGCAGGTGGCCCTAGCAACAAGGCTATCGATTCAGGTTGGCATAAATATTATTTTGGTTTCCTCATATGCAATGATGGTATTGGCAGGGAAACATTGTACTGATCTTGTGCCAAAGTCTATATAAGCAACGAGGCATTTTACATAATCTTGTCATCTTGTTTTTTAGTGGTTTTCTGACTTTTAAGCTTTTTCTTATCTTTTTTGTTGTAGCTCTGCACTAAAAATTTAACCAGCACTCAAATGTGACAGTTTATGTGATGACTAATATAGCTTGCAAACACAATCAAAGAAACATTTTTTCTTCATGCGATTCAGTTAGGTTTATAGTACCTTTTCAGTTTCTTTTTTTCCTTACCTTGCTCTATCTCCTTGTTATAATTTGTTGTTCTCTTGTTTGGGGTTTGATTCATATTAGTTAATTTCTTGGTTCTTGTTGCTCTTTCTTCAGTAATAAACTCTTTCTTTCGTTCGTTTATTATTATAGGAATTCCTATGCAGTCTCAAGTTCACAATCCGGGGCACTCACTTGCTATTCCAGTGCCTAATCAGTTCCAATCACGTCAGCAGCTTCAATATCAAAACATTCAAAACAACATTGCTCCTCCTGTTTCCAATATTGGCCAGACTCCTATCCAAAATGTTGTTGGCCCAAATTCCAACGTGCAGAATAATATGTTTGGTGGTTCTCAGAGACAAATGCCTCCAAGGCACCAGGTTGTTCCCCAACAGCAACAGCAATTGCAGAATTCACAGCCGTATCTCTACCAACAGCAACAGCTTCAACAGAAGTATTTGAAGCATGAAATCCAGCCGGGGAACATTCAACACTCACTTATTCAACCCCACATCCAGATGCAGCAACAGCAGCAGCCAAATCTACAGCCAAATGAATTGCAATCTTTGCAGTCATCTGTTATGCAAACATCATCTGTCATGCAGCCTTGGATCACGCAGACATCTCTTCCTAGCCTTCAGCAGAATCAACAAGCTAATAATGTTCAACAGCCATCACAACCCATGCTGCTGCAACATTCCCAATCAGTTATCAGGCAACAGCAACAACTGACTTCAATTAATAACCAGCTACAAAACCCAATTTCTGAACAGCCAATAATGCCTCCACAACAGCAGCAGCTTCTAGCACCACAGTCAAATGTAACAAGCATGGAACACCCTCGGCTACTTAGGCAACAGAATAATGTTGGTGATATGCAGCAACATCAGAGATTGCTTGTTGGGCAGCAGAATAATCTTCCGAACCTGCAGCAGCACCAGCAACAGCAGCCGCATTTGATAAATCAGAAAAACAATCTATCCAACGTACATCAGCAACAATTAGGAAGTAACGTCCCAGGGTTACAACAACAACAGCTGCTTTCACCTCAGTCTGGCAACTCAGGCATGCAGCCTAACCAGCACTCTGCGCACATGGTACAGCAATCAAAGGTTCTAGTGCAGCTCCAATCACAACAAAATGCAACCAATTTATTACAATCTCAAGGCCAGCAATCACAGCCACAGGCTCCACAGCACCAATTGATGCCACAGATACAATCTCAACCTGCACAGATGCAACAGCAGTTGGTCATGCAGCAGCAGCTAAATCTCTTGCAACGAGATATGCAGCAGCAGCTAAATCTCTTGCAACGAGATATGCAGCAAAGACTTCAGGGATCGAGTTCTTTGCTTCAACAGAAAAAGTAATTGCAACAGTGCCTGCTAAATCCCTTGCCATTGTGACTCCCGGAATAATACCACCTTCTTCTCCTTTGCTTGCCAAGTTTAGTGGTCCAAATGGTTCTCATGGTAATGCTTTTGCTATCTCTTCTGCCAAGTTAACTGTTGCACTTCTCTTCTTTCTCATCTTGTGGTTAGTTTTCTATTGTTGTTAGATGGAGAGACTCCGTCAAATATCTTCAGACAGATTCATATAAACATAGAGTCAGTATATATCAAGTGGACACAAAATTTGTGTGTTTTACATATAACATTCTCTCTTTGTGAATCTTTCATTTGGATGACCTTTTGAAGGCAAAGAAGAGAGATTAATGATGCTGCGTTCCTCTTTTTTAAAACTATCCCATTGATATTTTTTTTTATGATAATAGTTTTCAATGCAACTTGTTAAATAAGGTATTTTAGAAAAAAATCAATAATATATATATATATATAGCTAACTCAAATAACAGTTTTCTTAAAATATTTATAATTTAGTTATTTAACGCTAGATGAAGTATTATTGAATTTGAATGATCAAATTCAATCTTATGCATGGTTGTAGTGGAGCAACCAAGCCATTTTTTGTCGTGTTCCTATTACGTGTCTCCATCCTCGTTTTGAAAATCTTTGATTATTCCAACCTTTTGCATACGGACACGTGCAGAAGCCTCTACAATCCCATATTCGCTGTCTTAGGTTGGATAGATTCGATTAGGTTAATTATTTATATAATTTAAAGTATGAAGAAAAATTTAGGACTTTTTGAAAAGCTGATTTATTTTGTTGGGCCAAAATTTTATAAGTTGGATTACGCAGCCATTATTTGTTAAGTACTCCTATTTGTTAGTGATTTCTGCGCTCAGGGCTTTTAACTTTTTCTCATATTAAAAATAAGTTTAGATGAGTTGTCTGATGAAGGAATTGAAGTGTATGGTTGATATTTTTTTAAAAAAAATAATATTATTTTCGGTCGTAATTATAGGAACATTTTTATAGTATAAATTGTACTATAAAATTGTTCTTATAATTAGAACCGGAGGGGATAATATTTAATTAAAAATTAACATATGAAATTACATGAATGACTTTTATTAAAAATATTATTCAAAAATATTCTCTAGAGGGTTATGGGGCAATTTTGTCCCCTACTTTTCACCGAGGACGATTTTATCTTAAAAACTTTTCGGGGGTAATTTTGAAAGTATAAAAAAATGGAACAATTTTGCCCTTACCGTTATCTCAATTAATTTTAAACGTTATTTGATCAAATACTGTTGACAATCCATATGTTGTCTACATCATTTTTGCTATGATGTAAATTTGCGTCGGAAGTCCATATGTCATTTGTTTCATCTTTTTTCAAAGTTAGATCTAAAACTTTCTTGGCAAATTTGCACTTTAACAAAAATGATATGGACGACATATAAACTGTCCAGCTTAATATATTTGATCAACTAATGGTCAAAATTAGCTTAGATGATGGTAGGAGCAAAATTGTTCTACCTTTTACACTTTCGGGATAAAATTACCCTTGAAAAACTTTTAAGGCAAAATTACCCCAATGAAAACTTCCAAAGTAAAATTATCCCTTAACCCTTTAAAAATATAACTTCTTTATCACACCCACACGCAGGTATTGCATGCAAAATGTATTGTTAGTCCTATTTCCTTAGTCCGCAGTCAGCACCGTCGCAATCCTTAAATAGTGTGAAATTGGTGTCTATATTACTCCCTCTGGTCCTAATTATAGGATAACATTTTAGAGTTTATTTTGGTCCTAATTATAAGACACCATTTTAATTTTTATCAACTTTTTCCTAAAATACCCTTATTGATACTTTCTCAATAATAATTTAATAATGCACCTATATATTCTATAAAATAAGTAATGTTTGCAACTTATTAATACCACATATACCTCGATTCTATTGTTTTTTTAAATAAAAAAATTTAGAGCAATTTTTCTCATGTCACATTATCACCCCTACTAATACTTCCTCCACAATAATTAATTTAATAACACGTTTATATTGTATCAAGTGAAAGATTCTACTTTTTTTTTTAATTTTTGAATAAAATAATTCTAAGATTTCTTTAAAAATATTCATATACTGGACCACTCAATATAGTATTCGAACTTCAAATGTTGAACCGAACATGTTGTCCATATCTGATTGGATCACCCTCCTTCCGTGCCATAGCGTGAAATTGCCTGGACGAGTTTCGACGTGCGTGAGGCTACTGCTCCAGCAAATTTTTCTTTGATGTAATTTTAAATTCAAAGCAGGGGTTTTTTAGGAAAAACAATAAATTTAACTAATTTAACTTCTCTCCTTAATCTCTCCAAATTCTAGTAATTATGTCCTATAATTAGGACCGGAGGGAGTATATTTTATCACCATCATTCAATATCATATGAAATTGACGGGGATATAATACTCTCTATGATCATAATTATAATATATAGTTGATTTTTTTAGAAAAATTAAGGAAGTTAATTAAATTACTTTAGAGTATCTTTATTTTTTTCTTCAAAATAATTAGTTTGATTAATAAACTAATATATAATCTAAAGATACACAACATATAAAACGATTAAGTAACTTATTTAGCTTCCTTAATCTCTCTAAAAAAAGTTAAATATGTCTTATAATTAGGACCAGAGGTAGTACCATGCAACAATTTTTTTTCTTCTTTCTTTTTGAATAAAATTTGTAAGTGCTTTATTTAAAATAATAATTGGAGTCTTCCAAAATAGTTTTATCAATCATAATTTATAGTATACAAGGTAAGTATATAATAAGAGTTTTTGTATCGATTTATATAAATAAGCACTTTTGAGATGGTGATCCCAAACAAGTTTTAATCGCCATGTCGAAAGGTTTTTACCCCGTAGGTTCTTAAGATGTAAACAAAAAACGGTTATACTTTCTTACATAATTAAAAGCATTAATAATATGAAAAATATAGGCATTTTAGGGGGGAAAAAAACTAATCTCAAATATAATTAAGCCAAGTAACTAATTTCTCAAATTTTCTGATACAGGTATTTTTATTGTTATATATGAGATTGAATGGAGTATTATTTATAATTTATATATGTATGTGCGTATAATATATATTATAATTTGTTATCTATTTTTATTTTATATGATTTGTTTTTAAAATGAAATACTTGATTTTATCCACACAAAAAACAAAAAACACCGTCTACAATTTTCCCCTCTCCCGTGATTGCCTCTAACACTCTTTGTTTTTTGGGCTGATATTTTCTTTTGATATCTTAATATGCGTACCCAAAAATGTAAGCCATGATGCAAAATTGCAAATGGACTGTGGC
Organism: Acacia acuminata; assembly: GCA_019022655.1. NCBI lineage: Eukaryota > Viridiplantae > Streptophyta > Magnoliopsida > Fabales > Fabaceae > Acacia > Acacia acuminata. The sequence goes on from JAFJYI010000001.1 coordinate 2,880,223, forward strand.
AGAATCACTTATTGGTCCGTTGGTCCCAACTGACCTTCTAAATTGTTTTAATGTATATATGTATTTATTATATAATATTTTATTTTGGTCAATAATTTAGTCCCAACTAATTAATCTTATATCTTCTCTATTAGGGGTGTTTATGGGCAGGGTTGGGCAGGGCGAGACCCTTGCCCGATGCCCTGCCCGAAAGATCATTGGGCAGCAAAATGCAGCCCAGTGCCCGGCCCTGCCCGATAGAAGCCCTAACATTTTTGGACAGGGCAATAATGGGCTGGGCTGGGCGGCCTTTCCATGCCTAAGTGGGATACCCTATCACACCCTATATGAAAAAAACAGCTCAAGTAACTGAAAAATTAAATAACATTCATAATTCTACACTTTTGAATATTTTAATATAAGTATACAAATTAAGTCTTAAAATTAAAAAGACAACCATATGTCTTAATAAGGCATCAACAAATAGTCCATAATCAAGGCATCAAAAAATAGGAATTAAAGCCTTGTAAACATCCAAAACTCCTAAAGGTTGCATCAAGGCCCCAAAATGTCAAAAGGATGAAGCATATAGAATCACCTACAAGGAAGCCAAAAGAAAAAAAAGCATATATTATATCATTTACATGTGAAAGTAACAATTAATTATAGGCTCTTAGCCTTAATTTAAACTTTAAAGGTTGCAAATTGCCTACTTCATCCACCACTTGTGCCCTATAAAAAGTATCTAATACGATCATATAAATAAATAAATATATATATATATATATTTATATAACTATCGGGGCGGGCGAAATACCATGCCCCATGCCCAACCCTGCCCGCAAAATGCCCTGCCCATTTGTGTGCTTGATCAAACCTTTCCTTGGCCACAGACAGAGCGATTTTTCAATGGGCGCGGGCGGGTGGACAGGGCGCTGGGCATCATGAACACCCCTATTCTCTATAAGGATAATTTTGGTTCATTACGCATTGGGCTGTAAGAGAAAAATAAAATTCTTGTTTGAGATACCTATTAAAAATGTTAGTATTATCATATGTCTTGTTTTGATTTATAATTGTCGGTTATTATTTATTTGTATTTTCAATGTTATGTGATACTATTTAATAAATAGTTCAATATGTTTATTTTTTGGCCCGGGCTAAAAATACTTTTTGGTTCCGCCACTGCAAATGGATGTGAAATAATTAAACAAAATAATATATGAATGTATGTATGGGTCGGATCTAACTTATATGCATCATGCTTTTTTGACGCCATGAAAAAGAAAAGGGACTAGAGTGCCACTAGTGTAAAAAAGGGTTTTAAGACCGCTCATTTAGACGGACTATTGAAGACCCGGTCTTAAAGATATGACCGGTGGCAGTTTTGTAAATATAAAGAACTTTTTATACTAGATCATTTTTTCATAAGTCTTAAATATATTATTCAGACCTGTTAAAAAAACAACCACTCTTAAAAATGTTATTAAAAAAATTGAAATATCAATTACTTTATGAAGAAATCTCATACAGCCGGACTAATATTTTCTGCGGGTCAAAATAATACGGAAAAAATTTAAATATAAAGGTAATAAAGTTTTAAGACCGAAAATATTTAATATCCGGTCTTAAAAGTTTTCTTTTAAGATCGGAAATAAATTATAGCCGGTACAAAATATAGAGAAAGATTAAATAAAAAATTAATTAATTTTAAGACTGGAGTTATATAAAGACCGGTCTTAAAGGTTAACTTTTAAGACTGGATTTTTTATTATTAAGAAATCGGGGGTGTCCTCCGCCGACAACGAGACTAATCCTCCTTCGCACCGTAGTCGTCCCGGAAGGAGCATTGGTCTTGGCCAAATAACCTTCTCCATGCACATCGCCGGGGATTTTAAAGCCAGGTTGCTTTGGTTAATTTAAGACCGGCTCGGTCTTAAATTTTAAATATTAAGACCGTTGCTTTATTTATCCGGTCTTAAATGTTAAATATTATAATTGTTAAATCTCTGGTCTTAATAGTCTTCCTTTAAATAGAAATGTTGACTCGTTTTTCAGACAAATCATTAGGGTTCAAGACAACCGAGGTTCTGGCGTTCTGCTCAAGCTAGGTCCTTCGTTGTCGTCATTTTTACCTCTCCTGGTTTTGAGCAGCATTATCGGTTTCCCTTTTCTTTGTCTTTTTTCTTTTTGTCGGAAAAAGAAGGAAGATAATGAAAAGGACACTGAAAATATTCAAATCAGGGGGAGGTAAAATCGATGACAACGACGGTCCAACCTTGAAAAGAATTGTCACTGTGTTTGTTTTTATTCGAATAAGGTAAACGATGTTTTTTGTTTTGTATGATCTTAATTGTATTATGTGAATTTTTAATGTTGATCACACGAGGACAATGTTTTGTTTGTTTCCTTTTTGTCGGGAAAAGAAAAGAACATAATGAAAAGTAAAAAGGCGATCGAATATAGAAAAAAAATTATTTATCATTTTTAAAATGCTGCCAGGTGAGGGGCAGCAGCAGTACAGACAAAAAAAAAATCTACTCCTCCCCATCGTTGTCGGAAGGGAGGGAGTCGTCGGAGACGATGTCATTTGAAGGATGGTACTCGACGTCATGGGCGTCGAGTACCACGATCATCTTGTTGTTGACGGCGTGATAGACCTGAAAGAGTTGGCCCAAGCGCCGGTCTATATGATCGACGCGGGCCAGGAGGTGCTGCATCATCTGTCTGAAGGTCAGCGGAGGAGGGTATGGAGGAGGAAGAGGATTAATAGGAAAAGGAGGACCTAGTGGTGGTTGAGGACCTTGTGGTCGTGGAGCAGCCATTATGGTGGAGGTTGTAGAAGTGATGGAGAAGAATGTGAAGAAAGTAAAGTAACAACAGGTTTAAATAGAGAACCCATCCTGAACAATGTGAAACGCCGGAAACTTTAATGAGGAGACGCATAGTTCATCAGAAAACGAGGAGACGCCTAGTTGGGAAGCTTATTTGGAAGCCAAAGAGACTCTGAATCATTCATTTGAACAGAGTGTAAGGATACAACTCTGTTTTTGAAAAGATTGAACTTTTAATACCGGATATTATAAAAGATCCATTCTTAAAAGTAATATTTTTTAAGAAAAAATTCTTTACTTAAAAAAAATTGAATTGAAAAAAGATAAATGAATTTTAGGACCGGATACAAGATAAAATGTCGGTTTTAAAAGTAATTGAATTGATTGAAAAAATAAATATTAGACTTTTAAGACCGGATATATTATAAAAGGTAGATCTTAAAAGTAATTGAATTGAAAAAAAAAAAATAATAGAATTTTAGGACCGCATATTTATAAAATCCGCTCTTAAAGTAGTCATCAATTCTGTATCTTTCCTGCTCTCTACATACCTCTTTAGGACCGGAACTTTTATAAAATTCCGGTCTTAAAATTAAATGAATAATAAAAATTTAGGACCGGAGTCTGATAAAAATTATATTTAGGACCGGCTACTTTATAATTAACCGGTCTTAATAAAATAATAAATACTTAAACATGTCTCTCCCGCGCTGAAAATTAAATTTCCCTCTCTGAACGTCTCTTGTCGCGCCGAAAGTGATTACCCCGGTTCTGTCTCCAGTGTTTGTGTGTTGCTTCATCGCTGCTTTGCGTTGCTCTCTCGACAATCACTTTCTGGTTCCTTAGATAAACGTCTATAGACCAAGTTGTAAGAGGTGTTTCGGTTATATAACTTTATGATTTTCCTGCTTATCGTTCTGAGTTTTTCATGGGTTGAACGAAATCGATGAAATGTTCTTGTGGGTTTCTGTGTTGTGAATGAATATTGTATTTTGAAGATTATATTTGCACTTTAGACCTACCCAACTGACCAACAAATGTTTTTAGGTTACTCTTGCTGTCTACAACATCAACGTTCCTGGCGGGAGAAGAAAGACTCGGCAAACGCATTTGAATTTATATGCTACAGGTGAGTCCACAAGACCTTCATGCGATGCATTTAATTTCCTCATCATGTATTTATTTTGCTTCTTGGATTCACTGTGATACATTTATGACCAAAAGTGATTCTTCGTTATGCATTTAATGGGTAAGTTTCTCCGTAAAAAAAAGTAAAAAAAAAAAAAAAAGACATAACCGACATTGAGCATAAATATGCATAGTGGGAAGTTTTATTGCCCTTGTGTAAAATGTTTGAATGAGTGGCGACTAAGTCCTGAAGTTATACACACACATTTAATTTGTGAAGGATTTTGCAAGACTTATACAGTATGGGTATGGCATCGTGAAAAAATGCCAAGTGGGTCTCAACATGGGGAAGTGGCATTTGATGATAATGACATTGATATAGATGATCGCATAGAGGACATTATTCGTGATGTAGGAGAAAAGGCTTTTGCTCAACCACATACATATACCCCTGATTATTTACAACTTATCTCCTATGTTGATTTCAGCTCTTGATCGAAGACTTGAAGGAGTTGTGGGAAGAAGGTGTCGATGTTTTTAACTATATATATTATATTCCTTCTATGTTCTTAAACAATGTCACTGACTATAAAGTTTGTTCTTATTTTATTTTTGTGGCAGGATCCGATCCAAAGGGGCATGTTATAAAAGAGGATGTTACGTTGTTGGGTGGGAATAAGATGAAGGCATGGTGAATATTATATTGGGCATGTATGTTGATTTACGTGCTGTATTTGTAACTCATTGTATTTGTAAGTAAGTTATCTTATTGTATAAATTAATTTAGGTGTTGTACTCATAGTATAATCATTAATTAAGAGGCAACATAACTCATGGTGAATAATATTTGTATTCTTTTTCCCAATTCAATTTATTCATAATTGTTCATATCTTGTAGCTTAAAGTATCGACTTTTATGTGCTGGATTGGGTGGTGGATTTGTGCATATATATGATCAGGAAGAATAGAACAGGAAAAAAATTCAGGAAAATTTAGACCAGAAATAAATACGCCGGTCTTAAATGTTCAACTGTTAAGACCAAACATATAAATTTTGATCTTTAGAGAGCGGATTTGTTTTTTGTCCGGTCTTAAAATTCCGATCTCTTAAGAGCGGACTAGTTTTTGCCCGGTCTTAAAAGTTGAGTTTAGGACCGACAAAAAATATTTCAGGTTTATTTAGTACGACTTTTAAGACCTAATGTTTTAAATGTCCGGTCTAAAAGAGTTTCTTTAAGACGGTTTGAGTTCGGTCTTAAATGTTAGACTTTTAATACCGCCTGGAACAAGACCGGTCGCGGGTCCGGTCTTATGATGCCTCTTTTGTCTGGTCCTAAAACTGTTTTTTGCACTAGTGTGCCTAATGTACCTTTTTTGCCGCCCCCTAATTTTTTTTTTTGGACAAAAGATACTTATATTTAATACTTCAAAAGATTACAATCCAAAGACAGAGAACGGAAATAAAAGGAGATAAACCACATCAAGGGAAAGGACACGTCTAAAGAATACAAACAAACAGAAAACACAAAAACAAGCATACTACAAACAATCCCCGTTCAATGAGTGAATGAGGGGAGAAGCATCATGAGGAATGGCATCCGCCTTCAGGGCATCAAGGCTACCTAGAAGTGACATCAAAGAAAGGTGTTGGTTGTAAGACCCACCCTATTGGCATACCCTTTTATAAGCATCAGCTGCAATTAAGTCAGCGCAAGATTACCCCCTTGGGGTAAAAGACAAAGAGAACCCAACCTTAGTCGCCAAAAGACGAATAATATCCAAAACAATGCTCCTACTCCTCGAATCAATCATATCTTGAGATTTGGAATCAACACATTCAAGAAGGGAGAGACAACCGGTTTCAAAGACCACATTATCATGATGAAGATCTACAACGAGATAGTGTCTTCAGAGCTAAAGCTTCAGTTATAAATGCAGAGATCGATTTCACCTTATCCACAAAACCCCATTTGAAATCGCCAAAATGATCCCTACAGATAACTCCAATAGTAGCACCGGTTTAATAAGCCGAAAATGCCCCATCACAATTAAATTTAAGCTTGCTAACATATGGAAGGGACCAGCGAGCTAGATGATTAGGAACAATCTTCTGGCCCTCCGGGCTTCTATGCCTTTTATCGCAATTCACCCAGAAGTCAAAATTATTTTTCCTCACATATTCAATGACATCAACAGGATGAGGAATTTTATAATTAAAAACTATATCGTTTCTTTGCTTCCAAATAAACCATAAAATCCAGCAAATTAATGACAGGTCTTGTTTACTTAAGGAGTGCATGCCTGTAATATTCATCCACCAGGTGTTAAAATTTGATATGCTAGCAACATCGATTCTTGCACTAAGGTTACACCCGAACCAGACACATCTAGTCCAGGGGCAGTGAAAAAACAAGTGCTCAATCAACTCCACATCTCCATGACAGACTGGACAAGTGTTATCTTGGGCTCTATTCCTTCGATAAAGGGCCTCATTGGTAGCAATAGCTCTATTCAAGATCTGCCAAAGAAACTGTTGCACCCTCGGGATAGTCTTGATCTTCCAAATTGAGTTCTAGCAGGTTGAGGGAACCACAATCAAGGACCCAGCTTTGTTATCATTCATAAGAGTATACTCTTTACCTCTATGGTATCCTACTTTCACATAATACACGCCGTTCTTGGCACTAGTCCACATTAATTTATCAGCCGGCCCATTAGAAGAATGATGATATCATATATAGTATTATTGACTTCCATCGGTAGATATTGATCAATAAGAGAAAGATCCCACTTACCATTAACAATAAGGTCGCACACTCTACCATTTGTAATAGAAGGATCATTTAGGTTGCTTGGCTTTTTTGGGAAATTAACATTTGGAACCCATTTATCCTCCCAGATTCTGATTGCATTGCCATCCCCTATGTCCCATCGAAGGTCGTGATTGAGAACACTTCGGCCATCCACAATACTGGACCAACACCACGAAGCTTTATAGCCTTTTTTGCTTGCATGAAATCACCCTTAGAGAAATATACACTCTTTAAGACCTTGACCCACAAATCGTTAAGGCTCATAATCAATCTCCAAGCCATTTTAGCCAGAAGAGCATCATTCATAACAGATAGATCACGAAATCCCATCCCTCCATTACTCTTGGTTATACTGAGAGACTTCTAAGCTTTCCAGTGTGTAGTTCTACCAAAAGGCATTACCACTCCACCAAAAATTGGAGATAAGACTGCTAATCTATTTACAGGTCTTGAGAGGAAATTTAAAACAGTTCATAGGGTAAATCAGAATTGCTTGAAGAACAGATTTGATCATGACGTCCCGTCCCGCAAAGGAAAGTTATGAGTGACCCCATCCCTGGATTTTATTTGCAACACGTTCACGAATGTAAGCTAAAGCCTGACGTTTTGTCTTTCCCCATATGCTCGAGATGCCGAGGTATCTACCAGGGTCTTCTGTCATAAGGATACCTAAAGTTCGTCCAACCATGCTTTTCACATCTTCAGGGGTATTGAAGGAGAAGAAGATACTAGAATTGTCAAGATTGATAACCTAACTAGAGGCTATATAGTACATATTCAAGAGATTTACCAGCTGAATGCAATTGCTCTAACTAGCTCGCATATACAGAAGAGCGTAGTCAACAAAGAAGCTATGGGTAAGTACAGAGCAGTTGTGGCTTAGTTTGACCCCCGTGATCGCCTTGTTATTCTGGCTCTTAGTGATCATAAGAGAGAACATCAACTATAATGACGAAGAGATACGAAGAGCGTGGATCTCCCTGGTGAATACCCCTACTAGGAGTAAATGAGCTCACATTTTCACCTGATAAACAAACATTCAAACTAACAGAGCAAACACATTTCATTATGAGAGACACTCACTCAGAACAAAAACCATATCGTAACAAGACATGTTCTAGAAAATTCCACTCCACATGATCATACACCTTGCTTATATCCATTTTAAGCGGAAATTCATACTTACCCCCAGATTTCTTGCCACAGAAATAATGATATACCTCATGGGCAATAATAATATTATCATGAATACACCGCCTAGGAACAAAGGCACTTTGGTTCTGAGAAATACAAGAATCAAGCAAAGGGTGGATTTTATTGGCCATGATTTTTGAAATAATCTTATAAGAGAAATTACACAATTCAATAGGGTGAAAATGGGAAACATGTTCAGGCTTATGTATTTTCGGAATAAGAGTGATATTAGTGGTATTTAAAGTATTAAGAATAGAATTACCTGCAAAAAAAATATTGAACCATAATACAAACAAACTCACCAATTTCAAACCAAGAGGAATGATAAAATTTACCCGAAAAACCATCCGGCCCTAGCGCTTTTCCACTCCCAAGGCTAAAGGCTGCAACTTTAATTTCCTCCCTAGAGATAGGTAACAGGAGATTCCAGTTCATCTCAGATGAGATTTTAGGCACTATGAAATCCAAGATTGTATCCATTGAACGAGCATCGGATGTAGGAAACCACTCCTAAAAAAAACTAGCAATGTTGTTGGAGATAGCACCCTTCTCCAATAACCAATTGCCCAAGTAATCTCTAATACAAGAAATTCTATTATGCTGCCTCCTTTTGATAGTTGAGATATGAAAGAAGCGAGAATTTTTGTCACCGGCTTCTAACCCATTGACGCGAGAGCGTTGCCACCAATATTATTCTTCTACCTCCAGTAACCTCTCTAAGTCTCCTTTTACCTCCACAATTCTTCTAGATATGTCAAGAGTCCGGTCTCCTCTCCTTGTGTTAGCTTTGCCAATTGGGTTTTCAAAAGATTAATAAGCTTAACACTAGTAGAAAATTCCTTCTTACTCCATGTGATTAACTTCTGCTTACAGCACTTAAGATTACTCAAGAAAGTCTCTAAACCGAACAATCATGTACAAGGTAGGTTCGCCAGCTCACCTTGACTACCTCAAGAAACTGCCCATGAGATGCCCAGGCTAATTCAAAAAAAAAAGTCCCATTTCGTTGATGAATTTCATATTGACTCGAAGAAACAGAAGATGATGATCAGAGCTAGCCGGCTCAACATTACAAACCTAAAAGTTAGGAAACTGCTCTCTCAACTGCAAATTACTTGAGGCCCTATCAATGCGCTCACGGATTGTATCCAGGAATTCACGATTATTGCACTAGGTAAAACTAGATCCATTAAAACCCAAATCCTCAAGCTCAAAATCAGCAACCGGGCACTTCAAATTAAGGATCTTCCTCTAGGCTCTAGAGCGGCCACCACACTTCTCCTCTTGGGATAAAATATCATTGAAATCCCCAAGACACATCCAAGAAGCCCTGATATTGTTGCCAATTTTACGAACTTCTTGCCAACACAACATTCTCTCATCTTCACTGGGTAGACCATAAATGAAGGTGATATAAGATGGGGTAGAGAAAGCCTCAGACATCACATTAGTATGAATAATATTAGAGGATGAGAATACTCCCTCTGGTCCTTATTATAAGGCATCAACTAGCAAGTTTATTTGGTTTTTTTATAAGGCACTTGCTTGTTCTCAAGGAGCATTAATTATTCTTTTCCATGTATGTCCCTAATAAATAAGGGTAGTGTATGAGAGTAATAATTAATATGATATTAGAGTTTAGTGTAATTAGTAGGGATAATATTGGAAGTTACTTAAATTGTAGGCTAACTTTATTGACTTTACATATTTTTATTGGTTTGTAAGAATTGTTAGTTGATGCCTTATAATTAGGACTAGAGGGAGTAGTATGTTGACCGTAATCACATCAAACCACCATAAAGCCAAGCCGTCACTCGTTCCTACCAGATTAACTATCCATTCTTCATTAAAACCACATTTATACCTCACCTTCCTCACTACCCTCGCCTTCTGTTTAGTCTCCATTAAGAATACTAAATGGGGTTTTTTCCGGAAACATTCATCCTTCAAATTTCTGACTGTCAAGGCAACACCCAAACCTTAACAGTTCCAAGCTAATAGATTCATGGCGAACCCGTGGTTAGTCCCATCCAACCACCAGCGTTATTCGAGGAAGAAGACCCCAGGTCCGTCTTTGACTTACTTTCAGCAACCAACCAACTTGAGAACCTAATTTTGAGAACCTCCCAAATGTGTTCTTTATGATTCTTTGGATTATTAGAATCTATATTAAATCAATGACAATTTGATATTTTAAGGGCAAAAAATATAGTCGTTTTCACTTTGTTATAATTTTTTTAATGATTTAAAGCTCTATATAAAAAAGAAACCACACACCTTTGAACTCTTAAATCTTAAAAAAAAAAAAAAAAAATTCATAAAAAATTGAAAACGATTCCATTTTTGTCCTGAAGATATTAAAATGTTACTCATCTCATATACCATTTTTGTCCGGAAGATATTAAAATGTTACTCATCTCATATAGAATCTAATAATTTAAACAACCATAAAAATTACACTTGGGGATGTCTCCAAAATTATCAGGCAGCACCACCAAACGACATTAGGCACCCTTGCTCAAAAGAAAAACGTTTTTGAATGCATGAGAGTTCAAACTTCATGCATAGTCATAAGCCAGCCGTGGTTCATTTTTGTGAGATGATTTATTCATTTATGGAGTTTATCTTCATTAGTTTCAGGCTTCTGCATATTTCTCTCTTACTTTCTTAGCTCTCTGCTTTGGAGGAGTCCCGTTGAACGCGAAACCCCTCACAAGTCACGCCACCGCGTGAATGCCATCGGTTGTATCATCCCAGGCTTTTGTCTTCCTCCTCGCATTTTTCTTTCCTTGGGTATGATCTTTATCATTTTGATTTTCCTCGAATACTGAATCTTGCTGGAGTACATTTGTTTCTTGGGGGTATAACTTTAATTGAAGGCGGAAAAGGAGAGAATCATTATTCAAACTTGGAATGATTCTTGAAACTTTTTAAGTCCAGCGGAAAAGGAGAGAATCATTATTCAAACTTGGAATGATTCTTGAAACTTTTTAAGTCCAGCGGAAAAGGAGAGAATCATTATTCAAACTTGGAATGATTCTTGAAACTTTTTAAGTCCGCAAGGGTTTTATTTGTCAATTGCCGCCATTGTACTCTCAATTATATTCAAAGAACTGTATTCTTTGAATTTGAAGCTCGAAATTGGAATACAGTAGGCTCAGAAGAGGTCAAGACTCAGGAGTATAAACTATAGGGAGTAAGCTAAGGTGTCTGAATTTTTGAGTTAGAAGTGAGAATGCTTGTAGAGTCGATGGATCTACTAGAGGCTGGGAAAAATTTTAACCAAGGTAGTATTTTCAAAAGAAATTATTGGCTTGAGAACTGATAGTTAAATTACAAACTAGTCAAGTTTTAACTTGATAAAGGAAATAATTTAATACTCCTTCCAGTCTTAAATATAAAATAGAGCTAACTTTTTTTTTTTTTTGGAGAGATTAAAGAAGTTAAATAAGTTGTTTAATCATATCATATGTTGTATATCCTTAGATTATATATCAGTTTATTAGTTAAACTAATTAGTTTGGAGGAAAAAGATAAAACTATTCTAAAATAATTTAATTAGTTTCTTGTCTCTCCAAAAAAATCAATTTTGTCACATATTTAAGATCGGAGGGAGTACTATTCTGTAGTTTTAGACACATATCACTCCTGTGTAAAATTTAGGGTAACGATATGGTGAAACCTTATAAAGTTTAATTGAAATTCATAATATTAGGGCATGTTTAGTGAACGTTTTCTATTATAGATATAATCAAAACTCTAAATCAATTGAATTTGGATAATCATATTGAAACCTGTTAATGCTTATTGATACGCCTACCATCTATGAATCTTTTGAAGTTTCCCCGGCGCTGATTTTTCTTTTCATTTTATTTGAGTATAACAAAGACACATCATAACCATGATTTCTTTCAATTCCCCTCCAAATGCCACATGCCTCTATACAGTATTGTTGCTCTCAGTTCTTTGTCAATCATGTTCAAATTAATGTTGAATAACATATAAATTATTACAATTTAAAGGTATAACTGTAATTTAAGCCTCTCACAAATTATCAAATTTTATTAGTCATAATAAATATCCTACCGGTCTTAAATATAAGACATAGTTGCCTCTAACAAATTATCAAATTTTATTAGTCATAATAAATACTCCTTCGGTCCTAAATATATAAGACAAATTTGTAGTGCAAATTGCATTATAAACTATGTCTTATATTTAGGATCGGACGTAGTAAGATCTCTTGTACATATATATGCACAACTTCTTCCTCTATTTGCTTCCTTTAAGAGTCTGGCTTGATTAGAGTGTTTTCTCTGGTGTTTCAGTTAATTCAAATGCGATGGATGCCAACTGGAGACCCACACAAGGCACTGAATCCACTATGGATACAAGTGGTTGGAGAACTCAACTGCAACCTGGTGAACGTCTAAGAATTGTCAACAAAATGTAATTTTCATTTAATATTGTCTCATCGGTAATTTAAATAGGTTTGACCTGTATGTCATATGTTTTCATGTTATCGAATGGATAAGTTCAAGAGGCATCTTCCTGTTTCTGGTCAAGATGGATTGCATGAATTGCGCAAATTTGCTCAAAGGTTTGAAGGAGACTTAGGAGAGAGTTATACTGCTGCAACAAGCAAGGTTTATTCACAACAGCGCATCTCACCCTCATAGTTGTCATGTTCATTTATATTACTTTTGTTACATTTACAACATAGAAGTGTGACTGCTTTATGTGCTACTCCCATATTTCAGTCTGATTATCTTCGGAAACTAACTTTGGATATGCATACAATGGAGAATAAAACCCAGAATACCATGGTCGACGCTATGCAACCAAATGCAGGTGGCACTAGCAACAAGCCTATCGATTCAGGGTCGCATAAATATTATTTTGGTTTCCTCATATGCAATGATGGTATTGGCAGGGAAACATTGTACTGATCTGGTGCCAAAGTCTATATATGCAATGAGACATTTTACATAATCTTGTCATCTTGTTTTTTAGTGATTTTCTGACTTTTATGTTTTTTCATATCTTTTTTTGTTGTAGCCCTGCACTAAAAATTTAACCAGCACTCAATTGTGACAGTTTATGTGATGACTAATATAGCTTGCAAACACAATCAAAGAAACATTTTTTTCTTCATACGATTCACAGTTAGGTTTATAGTACCTTTGCAGTTTCTTTTTTCGTTACCTTGCTCTATCTCCTTGTTATAATTGATGTTCTCTTGTTTGGGGTTTGATTCATATTAGTTAATTTCTTGGTTCTTGTTGCTCTTTCTTCAGTAATAAACTCTTTCTTTCTTTCGTTTATTATTATAGGAATTCCTATGCGGTCTCAAGTTCACAATCCGGGGCACTCTGTTAGGATTATAAGAATCAAGATAGGAAACTAGAACCAGAATCTGAGTTCTAGGGAAAAGGGAGACAATCTAGAGTCAGAATCTAACTCCAGCCAACACAATACTTCTTTGAAATATATCTTCATTCATAACTTTCATAAAACACAATACACATATATAAGGATCAGCCAACATAACTGCCCTTAACTGTTCCTAATAACTACCTTACAAATAGATAAGATGAAATAACTATTGTAAACAGATAATAACTCCTCCTGAATACAATAACTAATCATGATAACTTCTCTTAAACATAATAATTAGACATGTGGCCTTTTCCTTCTGAAGTAAACCAAGAGAGGGCCACGTGTGCCCCTATCAATACCCTCCTCTTGAAAAGAAGCCTTGTCCTCAAGGCTGAAACTAGGAAATTGAGAGGCAATAAAGTCATAAGATTCCCAGCTTTGATTCTTCAATTGGTCTAGCATGCCAATGAATTAAAAGTTCAACAGTAGGCAGAACCACAGTCACATGCTATTCCAGTGCCTAATCAGCCCCAATCACGTCAGCAGCTTCTATCTCAAAACATTCAAAACAACATTGTTCCTCCTGTATCCACTTTTTGGCCAGACTCCTATCCAAAATGTTGTTGGCCCAAATTCCAACGTGCAGAATAATATGTTTGGTGGTTCTCAGAGACAAATGCCTCCAAGGCACCAGGTTGTTCCCCAACAGCAACAGCAATTGCAGAATTCACAGCCGTATCTCTACCAACAGCAACAGCTTCAACAGAAGTTTTTGAAGCATGAAATCCAGCCTGGGAACATTCAACACTCACTTATTCAACCCCACATCCAGATGCAGCAACAGCAGCAACCAAATCTACAACCAAATCAATTGCAATCTTCGCAGTCATCTGTTATGCAAACATCTTCTGTCATGCAGCCTTGGATCACGCAGACATCTCTTCCTAGCCTTCAGCAGAATCAGCAAGCTAATAATGTTCAACAGGCAAAACAACCCACGCTGCAGCAACATTCCCAATCAGTTCTCAGGCAACAGCTCAATTAATAACCAGCAACAAACCCCAATTTCTCAACAGCCAAAAATGCCTCCACAACAGCAGCAGCTTCTAGCACCACAGTCAAATGTAACAAGCATGCAACACCCTCAGCTACTTGGGCAACCGAATAATGTTGGTGATATGCAGCAACATCAGAGATTGCTTGTTGGGCAGCAGAATAATCTTCCAAACCTGCAGCAGCACCAGCAACAGCAGCCACATTTGATAAATCAGAAAAATCTATCCAACATACATCAGCAACAATTGGGAACTAACATCCCAGGGTTACAACAACAACAGCTGCTTTCACCTCAGTCTGGCAACTCAGGCATGCAGCGTAACCAGCACTCTGCGCACATGGTACAGCAATCAAAGGTTCTAGTGCAGCACCATTCACAACAAAATGTAACCAATTTATTAGTCTCAGGGGCAGCAATCACAGCCACAGGCTCCACAGCAGCAATTGATGCCACAGATACAATCTCAACCTGCACTGACGCAACGGCAGTTGGGTATGCAGTTGCAGCCAAATCTCTTGTGACGAGATATGCAGCAAAGACTTCAGGGATCGAGTTCTTTGCTTCAACAGAAAAATGTACTTGATCAACAAAACCAACCATATCGATCACAAAAAACCCTTTCAGATTCATCATCAAGTACGTTATTGCATATAGGTGTTCCATTCTGTCACTTTGCTTTTGTAGCATTTCAATAAGTCTTCTCTTTTGTTCTTTCATCTATTATTTTCTGTCTTCCAAAAGGTGCCAATTGCTGAGCCCTTTATGCTTATTCATGTATCATATAACTATATTGTAGATTCTCTAGATTCAACCGCACATAATGGGGATGATTGGCAAGAAGAGGTGTTCCAAAAGGTAGTAACCCATTTTCTTATCACTTCAGTTCTGCATGAAAATTGGGTAGAACTTCAGGATATAATCAATCAATTGACAAAAGCAAAGTGACGTAATGACATAGTTTTAGTCTAGGAGGTAAATAACATTACAAATTCTTGCTCATTTTTTACAGTCGGATGCTTCAATTTGACTTGGTTGTCAATTTTTGGTAACACAAATGAATGATTTGGACCCTCCCTCAAGTTGGCACAAAACTTAAAATATTTCAATTTATGAAACCTTGCTTTTAAAAAAAGCTTTCACAAGAATGAAAATATATGTTTCCATCGTAGTTCACATTTTTGAATGTTTTGGTTCTCTGTTTCTTTTGATTTTTGCCTACAGATCAAGTCCATGAAAGAATCATACTTGCCAGAATTGACTGAAATGCACCAGAAAATTGCTGCTAAACTTCAGCTGGTGTTTCATCTCTTGCTTACTTTTATTTTCTTATTTGTTTGTTTTCTTTTTTGTTGTTCCTTGGAGGATATCCATTCCTTCTCACCTGATTTTCTTTTTTATTTTATAATTTCTTGTTTTGGTCGATAAGAAGCCTTTCAACAGCAATTATGATTGTTGTGGTGGCTTCAACTCTGGAATAATTTTTGCATTGTTCAACCTTTACAGCATGTGCTAAGCATCAATCCATCACCTCTTCCCTAAAGAAATCCCTTAATTTGCCTTGAGTCTGTGTAATTAATTATTACTACTATATCTTATGGAGCTTTATCTAACCTCCCTGGTTTTTCCTATCAGCATGAACCCCTTCCACATCAATTCAAGTCAGAGCAGCTTGAGAAGCTGAAGATACTCAAAACAATGTTGGAGCGCCTCATCGCATTTCTACAGTTTCCAAGGGCCATATAGCGCCTTGTTTCAAGGAAAAAATGGTTTCATATGAGAAGCAGATCATAAATTTTATAAATACAAATAGGCCCAAGAGAGCTATATCTTCTATGCAGTCTGGGCAACTGCCTCCGCCTCATATGCAGTTACCATCACAGCCACTATCTCTTGAAAATCAAATGAACTCTCAGATGCAATCAACAAACTTACAGAGTTCTGTAGCGACAATGCCAAAGAGTAGTAAGGCAAGCTTGCAGCATATTTCTATCCCTTCCATTTCTGGTTTGTCAACAACACAGCAGAATATGATTAATTCTATGCTACCTGGTGCCAATTTGGATTCTAGTTCTGTGAATTCCCTGCAGCAGGTTGGAGCGAGCACCCTTCAACAAAACTCTGTGAATGCTCCTCAACAGACTAATACCAATCACTTATCATTACAAGGTGAGGGAAGTGTGCTCCAACAAAATTCAAATCCTCTTCAGCCAGGTTCTACTGTGCTTAAACACCAGCTACTGAAACAACCACAGGAAGAACAGATGTTGCAGAATCAACAGCTTAAACATCTTCAGCAGCGGCAATTGCTTCAAAGGCAGCAGATGCTGCAACAACAGCAGCAGCAGTTACAACAGGCAACAAAGCAACAGGTGCCTGCGCACATGCAGACACATCAAATGCCAACACTTCACCAAATTAATGATGTTAAGATGAGACACGGAATGGGTGCTAAGCCAGGGACCTTCCAGCAATATCTTCCCTCTGGGCAACGTTCAGCTTATCCCCAACAACAGTTTAAATCTGGGGGTTCATATCCTGTTTCTTCACCCCATCTCCTTCAGGCTGCATCTCCTCGGATTCCACAACATTCTTCTCCCCAGGTTGACCAACAAAATCTTCCATCTCTCGCTAAAGCTTCCACCCCACTGCAATCAGCTAACTAACCTTTTGTTGGCCCTACGCCTTCACCTCTCTTGGCTCCATCTCCTATACCAGGGGATTCTGAGAAACCCATTTCTGTTGTCTCGACAGTGTCAAATACTGTGAATGTTGGACATCAACAAACAGGAATTGCAACAGTGCCAGCTCAATCCCTTGCCATAGGAACTCCTGGAATATCACCTTCTCCTTTGCTTGCAGAGTTCAGTGGTCCAGATGGTGCTCATAGTAATGCTTTGGCAGCCCCTTCTGCGAAGTTAACTGTTGCAGAGCTGCCTATTGAACGCCTAACTAAAGCGGTTAGTGAGGCTAACTGCCATGCCTAGAAGTTACTGATTATGAGAAGTATTTTACAATGAAAAGTCATCAAGTTTACTTCTTGTTTTTATTCCAGGTAAAATCATTGTCATCTAAAGATTTAAGTGCTGCTGTCAGTGGCATTGGCTCAGTTGTTAGCATGGTTGATGGGATAGCAGGATCTGCACCAGGCAATGGATCCAGAGCTGCTGTGGGTGAGGATTTGGTTGCCATGACCAAGTGTCGTCTTCAGGCTAGGAATTTCATTGACCAAGATGGTACCAATGGAACCAAGAGAATGAGGCGTCATGTGAGTGCCATGCCCTTGAATGTTGTATCATCTCCTGATTGCATGAATGATAGTATGAAGCAGTTCAATGCTTTAGAAGCTGCTGATCTGGATTCAGCTACAACAGCTAGTATTAAGAAGCCAAGGATTAAGGTACTAAATTATACTGTTTGAAATGCTTATATTACTGTGAGTGATTTTTCTTGTATCCTTTTTTATTTAAAGGAGGGCATCTATGCAAGTTTTCATTAACATATTGAGTACATAAGTAAGCACCCTTTTTCTTACACTGCGAGTGAATGGCGTAATTTTTCCCTACTTAAATCCAATCTCAGTTCATTTGCAACCTAATTCTTTTACTTCAAGGACTTAGACCCATCGGCAGTTAGATGAACTCAGGGGAGAACATAAAATGGGGTCAAGTTTACGCAGTAAATGGCACATTTAGAATTTTATAATTATAAGTCAAACAAGCAAGAGAATTTCCAACTTAAAGATCATGGAGGGAGTGGGACAAGGGGACGGTGCAAAATTATTTGGCTAAACATAATTTATTATGAAAAGCATTAGCTATTTGCTACAATTAGGGCCCTAGAAACAGATCAATAATAATTATTTATTGGGACACTGCTCTGGAGCCACCAATGTGGCTTGTGGAGAGATTTAAGATAGGAATTTATATACAGTTTGATTATATTTGGATAAACTTAGAAAGAAACCTTTCTTTTAAAGATTTAAATGTGATTGAATGATTTGGTGAGAAGAACAGTAACAATCAATAATTTGTAAAAAAAAATTGTAGTACTATGATAACGTCTGCTTTTTAGGCTGATGGATGTTGTATTATTACTGTTTAAATTAATAATCTTTGTATTGATTACTAGTAACATTTATGATGCATATCAGACGCAGTATTTAAATATTATCCATCTTTTAGGATTTTGTCGGTCTCTTGATATTAAGTGCAAAATTTTGAGTATTGATGTGCTTAGAAAAATGTGATGGTTTTTAGCAAACCCTGTTGGATAGGAGGAAGTTTAAGAGTTTCAAAAATTGATATAAATAGGCCAAGTGCTTTTTTTTGGGGTAAGAGTGACTTTATAGAGGTAATGATTGTTTTGAATGTCATCGCCAGTCTTGTATGTGCTCTAAAAAGTTTATTATGCTCTTTAATATAGTGCACATATCACACTTTTTTTCTCTCTCTACACCAAAAAATTATTATTTCTTAGACAAAGTAGTAATTCATCTGTGTCATTATATTTTTGACAGTAGAGAGAATGAAGATCTTTCGGTGAAGACAAAGTCAAGATCCAGCAATTCCTTGCCTAGTTTATCAGAGCCAATGTCAGTGGGAGAGATGGCCAGGACCTGGGATGTGTGTGCTCGTGCAACTATTTCAGAGTATGCACAACAGATGTTTCAGAATCAATATTCTTCCCCAAGTTGACTCACAGAATCTTCCACATCTTGCTAAAGTTTCCGCCTCAATGCAATCAGCTAACCAACCTTTTGTTGGCGCTACACCTTCGCCTCCCTTGGCTCCATCTCCTATGCCAGGGGATTCGAAGAAACCCATTTCTGTTGTCTCATCAGTATCAAATGCTGCGAATATTGGGCATCAACAAAAAGTAATTGCAACAGTGCCTGCTAAATCACTTTCTTCTCCTTTGCTTGCCAAGTTTAGTGGTCCAAATGGCTCTCATGGTAATGCTCTGGCTATCTCTTCTGCCAAGTTAACTGTTGCACTTCTCTTCTTTTTCGTCTTGTGGTTAGTTTTCTTTTGTTGTTAGATGGAGAGACTCCGTCAAATATCTTCAGACAGATTCGTATAAAGATATAGTCAGTATATATCAAGGGGACGTAAAATTTGAATAAGTGTGTTTTACATATAGCATTCTCTCTTCGTGAATCTTTCATTTGGATGACCTTTTGAAGGCAAAGAAGAGAGATTAATGATGGTGCGTTCCTCTTTTTAAAACCATCTCATCGATTGCATATGTTAAATGGAATTTTTTTATGGTAATAGTTTTCAATGCAACTTATTAAATAGAGTATTTTAGAAAAATAAATATAAAAAATTTATATATAGCTAACTCAAATAATTTTTTTAATATATTTATAATGGGATAGGATATTAATTAATTTTAGTTAGATATCTCATCTATTTATAATTTTTCTTTTATTAAGATGCTGATCTAACGATTAAAAGTGGTTTGAGATATTGATAGAAACAAAAAAATAATAACAATATCCTATCCCATTTATAATTTAGTCATCTAACGCTAGATGAAATAGATATATATAAAAAAATTTGGAGGGATTAAGGAAGAAAGTTAAATTAGTTAATTATGTTTATTTTCCTAAAATACCTTTACCTAAATTTATTTAGTCGTATAATTTCACTAAGAGCTTTTTCTCTTTATGTTTTATTTTCTGATCATCGTTCTGATACATATCCATTCCATTTTCGAATCTCTCGTACCAACTACCTGTATTGGGGTTGGTGGACCCGTTATTATTATTATTACAAAACTCTGATAAACTCTACCTTCATGTAAGAATCAGTGTATGCTATTTTTTTAAAAAAAAAAATAAAGGGAAAGAAGAATCAGTGTATGCTATATTTTGGCTCTAAATAGAAAATTACTGTTCATTTTATCTAATTTTTTTTAGTGATTGCATATACCTTCTCTGATCGTTCTTATAAAAAGCAAACTACTAAAATTACACGGTCTAAAATGTTAGTTAAAATAATAAATGTATAACTCAAATTTTTTTTTTTTAAACATACTCTTATCTCCTACATGAGACATGAACATTTATTATAAAGAGATAATGAGTTACATATATTTAATGAGGATAAAAATGGAAAGAATGGTTTAAACTTTCAGAAAGATAAAATTTGATCCTTATAATCTGCGAATAAAAGATAATGAAATTAATGTTTTAGTATAAAGTTTATAAATAGGGGTATTAAAGGAAAAAAAATTAACAAAAGTTAAAATGGTAATAATAATATGTTATCCAAAACAATTTAAAATTTAGTCATAATTAAAGCTAGATGAAGTATTATTAAATTTTAATGATCAAATTCAATCTTATGCATAGCTGTAGGGGAGCAATCAAGCCATTTTTTGTCGTGTTCCTCTTACGTGTCTCCGGCCTCGATTTGAAAATCTTTGATTATTCGAACCTTTTGCATACGGACATGTGCAGAAGCCTCTACGGTATTATATGCATATGTTCGCTGTCTTAGGTTGGATAGATTTGATTAGGTTAATTATTTATATCATTTTATGAAGAAAAATATAGGACTTTTCGAAAAGCTGGTTTGGTTTATTTTGTTGGGCCAAAATTTTAGAAGTTGGCTTACACAGCCATTACTTGTTACAATATTTGTTAGTGATTTCAACGCTCAGGGCTTTTAACTTTTTCTTATGTTAAAAATCGGTTTAGATGAGTTTACCCGGCCGTCCATCTCTGCCTTTTTGCCATTGTTTTTTTGTAATTTTCAAAATTATTTGGATCCTTTCTGTAATTTTTTCCAATTCTCTAGGAGTTGTAATAAAATTTACCTGAATCATCATCCATGTCAGCCTTAAAAATGTAAAAAAATTCAAATTAAGAGCCAATATATATTTTTACTCCATTTTTATAACCACATAATCACTTCTACACTAAAAAAACATTTGTTGTAGGGTGAACTTTTGAAAAAACCACATAAGGTATTTTTTGGACCATAACCCTTTTAACTCGATTTGCCAATAAGATCATATTATTTATAATTTATCCATGTGTGTGTATATTATAATTTGTTATTTATTTTATATTTTATATGATGTATTAATTGCACTGATTTTAAAATGAAATCATACAAAAAATTTTGCCAAAAAAATAAAAAATAAGAAAGTGAAGTATATACCAAAATGTTTCCCCTTTCATGCGAGGTAAACCGGGACATTTTAAGCAGTTTTGCTATCTCCACTTTTTCATTCTAAGCGCTTCTTCAAAATTCTCCTCACTCTCCTGTGGGCCGCGAACCTCACGAGTCGCGCCTCCGCGAGTGCCACCGTCCGACTTCAGTGGCGGCCGTTTTACAGGCTTCTGGCTTCCTTGTTTTTCTCGTTCCCAGGGTATGATCGTAATGATTTCCGTTCAAAATTTCATTTCGATTTTCCTGGAATACTGAATTTTTTTCTCTTCGATTTTGGACTGTTTGTTTTGTAAACGCTTGTGAAAGATTGATTCTTTTGCCCATTGCTTATAAGTTTCTTTGCTGGATATCACTAGTATTGTAGAATAGCTTTAAGCTTGCTGAAGCACGTTAATTTATTCGGGGAATAAGGTTACTTGAAGGCGGAAAAGGAGAGAATTATACTCAAGTTTGGAATTATTATTGAAACTTTTAAGTTCGCAAGTCTTATTTGTCAATTGTCATTGCACTCTTAATTAAATTCGACCAATTGTATTCATTGAATTTGGAACTCGAAATTGGAGTACAGTAGGCTGAGAAGAGGTCAAGACTCAGGAGTATAAACTATAAGGAGTAAGCTAAGGTATCTGAACTTTTGAGATAGAAGTGAGAATGCGTGTAGAGTCGATGGATCTACTAGAGGCTGGGAAAAATTTTAACCAAGGTAGTATTTTCAAAAGAAATTACTGGCTTTAGAACTGATAGTTAAATTACAAACCAGTCAAATTTTTACCTTGACAAACGAAATAATTTAATACTATTCTGTAGTTTTGGACACATATCACTCCTGTGTTATGGTAAAACCTTGTAAAGTTTAATTGAAATGCATAATATTAGGGAATGTTTAACGAACGTTTTCTGTTATCCATATAATCAAGACTCTAAATTAATTTAATTTGGATAATCATATTGAAACCTGTTAATGCTTATTGATATGCTCATATGCCTACCATCTATGAATCTTCTGAAGTTTTCCCAGGCTGATTTTTCGTTTCCGTTTATTTGAGTATAACAATGACACATCATAACCATAATTTCTTTCAACTCCCCACCATATGCCACATACCTCTATATACAGTATCATTACTCTCAGTTCTTTGTCAATGATGTTCAAATTAATGTTGAATAATTTTTAAATTATTACAATTTAAAGGTATAACCATAATTGAAGCCTCTAACAAATTCTCAAATTCTATTAGTCATAATAAATAAGATCTCTTGTACACATATATGCACAACTTCTTCCTCTATTTGCTTCCTTTTAGAGTCTGGTTTGATTAGAGTGTTATCTCTGGTGTTTCAGTTATTTCAAGTGCGATGGATGCCAACTGGGGAGCCACACAAGGCGCTGAATCCACTATGGATACAAGTGATTGGAGAACTCAACTGCAACCTGATTCACGTCAAAGAATTGTCAACAAAATGTAATTTTCATTTAATATCGTCTCACTCTGTAATGTAAATTGGTTTGACTGGTATGTCACATGTTTTCATGGTATAGAATGGATACATTAAAGAGGCATCTTCCTGTTTCTGGTCAAGATGGATTGCATGAATTGCACAAAATTGCTCAAAGGTTTGAAGAAAAGATTTATGCTGCTGCAACGAGCCAGGTTTATACAACAATGCATCTCACCCTCATAGTTGTCATGTTCATTTATATTGCTTTTGTTAGCATGTACAACATAGAAGTTTGACTGTTTTATGTGCTACTCCCTTATTTCAGCCTGATTATCTTCGGAAAATATCTTTGAAGATGCTTACAATGGAGAATAAAACCCAGAATACTATGGTCAATGCTATGCAGTCGAATGCAGGTGGCCCTAGCAACAAGCCTATTGATTCAGGTTGGCATAAATATTATATGGGTTTCCGCATATGCAATGATGGTATTGGCAGGGAAGCAGTGTACTGATCTGGTGCCAAAGTCTATATATGCAATGAGGCATTTTACATAATCTTTGTCATCTTGTTTTTTAGTGATTTTCTGACTGTTAAGTTTTTTCATATCTTTTTTGTTGGATCTCTGCACTAAAAATTTAACCAGTACTCAATTGTGACAGTTTATGTGATGACTAATATAGCTTGCAAACACAATCAAATAAACATTTTTTCTTCATACGATTCACAGTTAGGTTTATAGTACCTTTTCAGTTTCTTTTTACCTTACCTTGCTCTATCTCCATGTTAAAAATTGTTGTTCTCTTGTTTGGTGTTTGATTCATATTAGTTAATTTCTTGGTTCTTGTTGCTCTGTCTTCAGTAATAAACTCTTTCTTTCTTTCGTTTATTATTATAGGAATTCCTATGCAGTCTCAAGTTCACAATCCGGGGCAGTCACATGCTATTCCAGTGCCTAATCAGTCCCAATCACGTCAACAGCTTCTATCTCAAAACGTTCAAAACAACATTGCTCCTCCTGTATCCAGTATTGGCCAGACTCCTATCCAAAATGTTGTTGGCCCAAATTCCAACGTGCAGAATAATATGTTTGGTGGTTCTCAGAGACAAATGCCTCCAAGGAAGCAGGTAGTTCCCCAACAGCAACAGCTATCACAGAATTCACAGCCGTATCTCTACCAAGAGCAACAGCTTCGACTGCAGTATTTGAGGCATATAATCCAGACTGGGAACATTCAACACTCACTTATGCAACCCCACATCCAGATGCAGCAACAGCAGCAGCCAAATCTACAACCAAATCAATTGCAATCTTCACAGTCATCTGTTATGCAAACATCTTCTGTCATGCAGCCTTCAATCACGCAGACATCTCTTCCTAGCCTTCAGCAGAATCAGCAAGCTAATGATGTTCAACAGTCAACACAACCCATGCTGCAGCAACATTCACAATCAGTTATCAGGCAACAGCAACAACAGACATCAATTAATAACCAGCAACAAACCCCAATTTCTCAACAGCCAGTAATGCCTCCACAACAGCAGCAGCAGCTTCTAGCACCACAGTCATATGTAACAAGCATGCAACAGATGTTTCAGAATCAACATTCTTCTCCCCAGGTTGACTCACAGAATCTTCCCCTTCTCGGTAAAGTCTCTGCCTCAATGCAATCAGCTAACCCACCTTATGTTGGCACTACACCTTCGCCTCCATTGGCTCCATCTCCTATGCCAGGGGATTCGAAGAAACCCATTTCTGTTGTCTCATCAGTATCAAATGCTGCAAATATTGGGCATCAACAAAAAGTAATTGCAACAGTGCCTGCTAAATCCCTTGCCATTGTGACTCCTGGAACAATATCACCTTCTTCTCCTTTGCTTGCCAAGTTTAGTGGTCCAAATGGTTCTCATGGTAATGCTTTGGCTATCTCTTCTGCCAAGTTAACTGTTGCACTTCTCCTCTTTCTCGTCTTGTGGTTAGTTTTCTATTGTTGTTAGATGGAGAGACTCCGTCAAATATCTCCAGACAGTTTCATATAAACAGGGTCAGTATATCAAGGGGACATAAAATTTGTATAAGTGTGTGTTTTACATTTAGCACTCTCTCTTTGTGAATCTTTCATTTGGATGACAAAGCAAAGGAGAGAGATTAATGATGGTGCGTGCCTTCTCTTTAGAACTATCTCATTGTTGATTGCATATGTTAAATGGGATTTTTTTTTTTTTTTTTTTATTATTTTTTATTTCTGATAATATTTTTCAAAGCAACTTGTTAAATTTGGTATTTTAGAAAAATCAATGAAAAAAAATTATATATAGCTAACTGAAATAACAGTTTTCTTAAAATATTTATAATTTAGTTATTTAACGCTAGATGAAGTATTATTGAATTTGAATGATCAAATTCAATCTTATGCATAGTTGTAGTGGAGCAACCGAGACAAAAAGTCGTGTTCCTACCACGTGTCTCCGTCCTCGTTCTGAAAATCTTTGATTATTCCAACTTTTTGCATACGGACACGTGCAGAAGCCTCTACAATCACATTCGCTGTCTTGAGTTGGATAGATTCGATTAGGTTATTTATTTATATAATTTAAAGTATGAAGAAAAATCTTAGACTTTTCGAAAAAACTGATTTATTTTGTTGGGCCAAAATTTCAGAAGTTGGATTACGCAGCCATTATTTGTTAAGTACTCCCATTTGTTAGTGATTTCTGCGCTCAGGGCTTTTTCTCATATTTTTAACTTTTTCTCATATTAAAAATAAGTTTAGATGAGTTGTTTGATGAAGGAATTGAAGTGTATGGTGGATTTTTTTTTAATATTTAATTAAAAATGAACATATGAAATTACATGAATAACTTTTATTAAAAATATTATTTAAAATTATTCTCTTTAAGGTTATGGAGTAATTTTGTCCCCTAGTTTTCACCGAGGACAATTTTGTCCCGGAAACTTTTCGAGGGTAATTTTGTTCCGAAGGTATAAACAATGGAGCAATTTTGGGTATTTTGACCATTTTACCCCTTATTAATTAATTAATAACCATTTTGCCCCTGTTTAAAATCTATACACCAATGTGCCCCTATTTAGTCGATTACATGGTAAAACATGTAATCAATTACATCATAAAACAAAAATTAGGTTTAAACTTCGGAAGGCTATAACTTCTGACTTGGGAGTCCGAATTAGGTGATTCTTTTTTTGATTCCACATAACTTTTTGAGATCTATGCACGGACATAAAAATTAACTTTTGGATTTAATGAAGAGAAAGGAGGAATAACACAAATTAGCTTTTCAGCCAACTATTGTAACGTGAGAGATTGAAGGTTGCGCCTCGGGATAGAACAACCTTGGTTGCCGTCAGAATCCGTTTCAGCGCTGCTCTCCGTTCTACGTCTCGTCTTCCTCTACTTCTTGAATTGCTTCGCCGCGTTGTTTTTTTTTTTTTTTTTTTTTTTTTTTGTCCAGTCCGGTTTGCGTCCCCTTGCGTCTCGATCTTTTTATATATAAATTAGGTTTAGGCCGTGCAATCTCTCGATCTTGCTTTTCTCTCAATGATTAATGCTTGGCTTATGTCCCACGTCTTAGATTTATATATATATATATATATATATATATATATATATAATGCATTGTTTCCTTTTATTTGATGTTTTCTTTTTTATTAGATCACATAATATCTCCCGCACAATAAAGATATGATATGAATATATTTTATGTTGAATTATACATTGATCTTATATTTAATTTAATGATAGAACAATATATAAAATATAACTAAATAGGTATATAATATTAACAAATCCAACTAATTATATCATAAAATATAAACCTATTTAATTATAAAATATATACTTACCAGTTTTGCATATTTTGTTTTTGTGAATGATGTTATTTAATTATAAAATATATACTTATCAGTTTTTTATTGTTATTTTTTCTTTTCAAAAATAAAAAATAATCATTTCAATGGGTAGATTTGGAAAAGTTATGTGGAGTAAAAAAAACCACTTGATTCGGACTCGAGTCAAAAGTTATGGCCTTTCGAAGTTTTAACCTTTTTTTTTTTTTTTTTTTTTTTTTTAATAATGTAATCGATTACATGGTTTTTTTTTAGTGGATTACATGATGTAATCGACTAAAAACATCATGTAATCAACTAAATAGGGACAGATTGGTGTATAGATTTGAACAGGGACAAAATGGTAATTAATTAATTAATAAGGGTAAAATGGTCAAAATGCCAGCAATTTTGCTCTTGCCGTTATCCCAGTTAATTTTAACCGTTAGTTGACCAAATAGAGCTGACAGTCCACATGTTGTCCACATCATTTTTGCTATGATGTAAATTTACGCCGGAAGTCCATGTGTCAACTACTTCATCTTTTTTTAAAGTTAGATCTAAAACTTTCAGGATAAATTTATATTTTAACAAAAACAATGTGGATGACATATGGACTGCCCAGCTTAGTATATTTGATCAA
This sequence comes from Acacia acuminata, assembly GCA_019022655.1. Classification (NCBI taxonomy): domain Eukaryota; kingdom Viridiplantae; phylum Streptophyta; class Magnoliopsida; order Fabales; family Fabaceae; genus Acacia; species Acacia acuminata. The sequence goes on from JAFJYI010000001.1 coordinate 2,907,718, forward strand.
CTACCGGTCAAAATTAATTGAGATAATGGTAGGGGCAAAATTGCACTATTTTTTACACTTTTGGGACAAAATCACCCTTGTGAAAACTACTGCAATAACTTCTTCTTTATTACACCCACACGCAGGTATTGCATGCAAAATGTCTTGTTAGTCCTGTTTCCTTAGTCAGCAGTCAGCACCTCGCAATCCTTAAATACTGCGAAATTGGTGCTATATTATATCACCATCATTCGATATCCAATGAAATTGACCGGGATATAATACCATGCAACAATTTTTTTCTTCTTTCTTTTTGAGTAAAATTTTTAAATACTTTGGTTGAAATAATGATTGAAGCCTTTAAAAGTAGTTTTATCAATCATAATTTATAGTATATGAGATAAATATATAAAAAGAGTTTTGTATCAATTTACATAAATAAACACTTTTGAGATCATAAATGTGATTCCAAACAAGTGTCAGTCGCCATGTTGAAAAGTTTTTACCCCGTAGATTCTTAAGATGTAAACAAAAAACAGTGATACTTTCTTACATAATTAAAAGCATTAATAATATAGGCATTTTAGCGCAAAAAACTAATCTCAAATATAATTAAGCCAAATAACTAATTTCTCAAATTTTCTGGTACAGGTATTTTTATTGTTATATATGAGATTGAATGGAGTATTATTTATTATTTATATTTATATATGTATGTGTGTATAATATATATTATAATTTGTTATCTATTTTTATTTTATATGATATATTAATAGCTCAGTAATTATTGTTTTTAAAATGAAATACTTGATTTTATCCCCAAAAAAACAGTCTCCAATTTTCCCCTCTCTCGTGATTGCCTCTAACACTCTTTGTTTTTTGGGCTGATATTTTCTTTTGATATCTTAATACGCGTATCGAAAAATGTAAGCCATGATGCAAAATTGCAAATGGACGGAATCATTTGCTGGTCAGTTGGGACCAACTGATTTTTTAAAATTTGTTAGTATATATTTGTATTTATTATATGATATTATATGTTGGCTAATAATTTGGTTCCGGCTTATTAATCTCTTATTTTCTCTATAAGGATAATATTTGGTTCATTACTCATTAGGCTGTAAAAGGAAAGTAAAATTCTTGTTTAAGCTTACCTACTAAAAATGTTAGTATCATCATATATCTTATTTTGATTTATAATTATCGGTTATTATTTATTTGTATTTTCAATATTATGTACTACTATTTAGTAAGTAGTTCAATATGTTTATTTTTTGACCCGGACTAAAAATATTTTTTGGTTCTGCCACTACAAATGGATGTGAAATAATTAAACAAAATAATGTAAATATGTATGGGTCGGATTTCACTTATATGCATCATGCTGAAAGTGGAGCAAATCACTAAGAGGGGGTGAATTGGGGATTTTAAAATTCTTTTCGTGTTACTCTGTTTTTGAATATTAAAACAGAGATGAACAGAGTATAGGGGAGGAAAGCAAGACACAAGGAATTTATACTGACTTGGTCCAATCTCTTGACCTACATCCAGTCCCCAGACACTCTAGATTTTATTATCTCAGTTGATTACACACTCTGTAACTCGAGTAATTCTCTCACTAGAACTTACTCCCTCTTACAAGTTGCAATTAATAATCCAATCTCCAAGTCCCTAGACTTGAGATACTCACAATAAATGATTCATAATAAATGAACTCTCTCTAAAAGTGAATAAATATGAACACTGAAAATCAATGTATCAAAAAATACTTTACAAGTGAAAACTGAAAGAGTAGTCGGTAAACTTGAACGCAGTTCATTTTCAGCAGATTGGTTGTTGAGAAGAATTGAATGCAGCTCTATTTATACTAAGAGAGCATCAAATGACCGTTGTATTCCTTAATGTAACCATTGGAGACATTCAGGAAGCATTAGGATGAGCTTAGGTCTTTTTCTCTCTCTACTCTTTGCTTAATCCAGTCGCACAGATGTTTATGCTTGACTTCTTGACTTTTAATCCGTTGGAAGAGCAGCTACTTGGATGTGGAAAGGAAACATTAATCCCTTTGCAACGTGTGGAGAATGATTGTCCAAAAGAATGCAAGTTTTCTGAACTTTGCATTTAATGTGCTAACGTCACTTTTTACTTTTACTTTTAACCTTCAATTAATATCCTCTAAATCATCTGAAACTCACTAACAAAGTGGTTAAACATAGTTATGAATATTAATGAATGATAATAGGAAGTATTAAGATCAAACAAGAAGCTTTCACAAATTCGTCGATTTGAATTTCAAACTCGTGACACAAACTCGAGTTTGTTTATCTCGAACTCGAGTTTCCAACTATGCTCGGGAGACAAAACTGGAGCTTCTATCTCGAAACTCGAGTTTTCTTCTTCCGAGAGATAAATGTCGCGATTTTATCTTTGAAGCACATTTTGGAACACGAGCAAAACTTGAGTTTGTTAATGACAAACTCGAGTTTTGGACTTTTATAGTGAAAATACGTTTAAGTCCAAAAGCTCAAAACTGGAGTTTCCAAATGTAAACTTGAGTTTTCAAAATATTGAAATGAGCGAGAGCTCTCGGCAGCCAAAACTCGAGTTTTCATTTAAAGATGAAAGACTTTGAAAATGTATGTCAAGTGAAAACTCGGAGTTTTCAAAACATTGAAAAAGAGCAAAGTTCTCTCGTTTGGCCAAAACTCGAGTTTTCAAAACTAAACTCGAGTTTTCATTTAAGTATGAAAACTTTGAGAAATCTATGTCGTCAAACCGGAGTTTTCTATGAAAAACTAGAGTTTCCGAAAACTAGGTAAAACTTGAATACTCTGTCAAGCGCAAACTCGAGTTTCCAAAGTAAAACTCGAGTTTTCTCAAAACTTTGAAAAACTTCAAAAACTCATGGTTAAGTAGAAACTGGAGTTTTATACCAAACTGGAGTTTTCTTTGGCTTAATACATTGGAGGCTCTCTCGTATGCCCAAAACTCGAGTTTTCAAGAGAAAACTGGAGTTTTGTTTGCTTTAGAAAATATTGGAGAGTCTATGTAAGGTGCGAACTCGAGTTTGTCTCAAAGTGAAAAAACTTGAGTGCTCTCGTATGACCAAAACTCGAGTTTGTCTATGCAACCGGAGTTTTCTCTAGTTTATGCAAATAGAGCTACTCTCTGTCAAGTCCAAAACTCGAGTTTGTCTTTAACAGTAGGTTTTTCAACTTACCAAAAACAAACTTCAACTTGTGTTTACAATTGTCAGTTATCATCAAAACATATAGAGAACTAACACATGCTTTTTTGACGACATGAAAAGAAAAGCACCGAGACTAGAGTGCCTAATGTGCCTTTTCTGCCGCTCCCTAATTTTGAGAACCTTCCCAAATGTGTTCTTTATGGTTCTTTGGATTATTAGAATCTATATTACATCAGTGACATTTTGATATTTTAAGGGCAAAAAATAGATTCATTCTCAATTTGTTATGATTTTTTAAGAGTAAATACATTTTCGGTCCCTAACAAAAAACGTGATCCTCATTTTGATCCCTTAAAAAAAAAAAGGGTCATTTTTAGTCCATAAAAAGAACGAATAAGGGTTAATTGGTTGACATTTTGATCCCTCACAAATTTCTAAAATGTCTTTTTTAGGCCATAAAAAGGACGAATAAGAGTCGCTTTTTTTTGTAAGGGATCAAAATAGGGTCCGTGTTTTTTGTCAGGGACTAGAAAGGGTATTTACTTTTTTTTTTTTAATGGTTCAAAACTCTATATAAAAAAGAAACCACTCATTTTTGAACTTTTAAATCTTTAAAAAATTCATAAAAAAATTGAAAACGATTCTATTTTTGTCCAGAAGATATTAAAATGCCGCTCATCTCATATAAAATCTAATAATGTAAACAACCATAAAAAAAAATACCCTTGGGGATGTCTCCAAAATTATCAGGCAGTATGAAACGACATTAGGCACCCTTGCTCAAAAGAAAAACATTTTTGAATGCATGAGAGTTCAAACTTCATGCATAGTTATAAGCCAACCGTGGTTCATTTTTGTGAGATGATTTATTCATTTATGGAGTATATATTCATTAGTATCAGGCTTCTGTATATTTCTCTCTTACTTTCTTAGCTCTCTGCTTTGGAGGAGTCCCGTTGAACGCGAAACCCCTCACAAGTCAGGCCACCACGTGAATGCCATCGGTTGTTTCATCCCAGGCTTTTGTCTTCCTTTTAACATTTTTTTTTTTTTGGGAAAATGACAATCAAGTCCCAAGGAACCTACAAAATATCAAAAAAGTTTCAACCCAAAATCACTTATCAAAAAAGTACCTAAGGACTTTTTTGATATTATTTGTATCGAAACAAAATTCAGGTGTTTAATTTTGTTGTGAATATAATACTTCTTATTGTGAATATAGCTTTTTCTGTTGTGAATGGCCAGGTTTTAAATTTTGTTATGAATATAGCACTTCCTGTTATGAACCTAACTTTTTCTGTTGTGAATAGCCTTTGTATTGTACGCTCAGAGACCTGAGTTTAAAACAAAATCTAGGTGTTTAAATTTTGTTGTGAATATATCACTTCCTATTGTGAATATAGCTTTTTTTGTATTGAATGACCAGGGTTTTTAAATTTTGTTGTAAATATAGCATTTCCGTTGTGAATATAACACTTCCTATTATTAATACAAATAATATCAAAAAGGTCCCTAGGACGTTTTTTATATGTGATTTTGGGTGGAGACTTTTTTTGATATTTTGTATGTTTCTTGGGACCTGACTGTCATTTTTTCCTTTTTTCTTTCCAAGGGTATGATCTTTATCATTTCCGGTCAACAATTTTATTTCGAGTTTCCTCGAATACTGAATGTTGCTAAAGTACATTTGTTTCTTGGGTGTATAACTTTAATTGGAGGCAGAAAAGGAGAGAATCATAATTCAAACTTGGAATGATTCTTGAAACTTTTTAAGTCCGCAAGGGTTTTATTTTTCAATTGCCGTCATTGTACTCTTAATTATATTCAAAGAACTGTATTCTTTGAATTTGAAACTTGAAATTGGAGTACAGTAGGTTGAGAAGAGGTCAAGACTCAGGAGTATAAACTGTAGGGAGTAAGCTAAGGTGTCTGAATTTTTGAGATAGAAGTGAGAATGCTTGTAGAGTCGATGGATCTACTAGAGGCTGGGAAAAATTTTAACCAAGGTAGTATTTTCAAAAGAAATTACCGGCTTGAGAACCGATAGTTAAATTACAAACCAGTCAAGTTTTACCTTGACAAATGAAATACTTTAATACTCCCTTTGGTCCTAAATATAATGAAATATGCTGGAAAATACCCGAAGAATCAGAAGAAATGAAACAGCTTATGGAAATGTACCAGCGGCGCCATGCACAGAAGAAGAATACAACAAGTGGTGCGAGCCATGAATTATGCCCTGATTCTCACTGTGCTAGGCAAGAAATTTAATCTCCATGTATTAAAAGATCTCTTGATAAACCTATGGGGGTTCTCAAACTTTGAACTCATTGACATCACAAACAACTATTTTGTTGTTAGGTTTCAGGATCAAGAATTATGGAGGTCATATTACAGGAAAGTATTATATGAGGGACCCTGGGTGATTAAGCAACATTGTGTGCCAATTCTTTGAAATCTGTGGGGTTAAGTAAATTGAATGATAGCATTACACTGGGCCACGCTGAATGAAACGTCCTCATAATTTACTTAACATAATTACAAATTAAGGGTTAATCAATAACGTAGTAATGCTTCATCACTTACCAAAATCTACAAAATAACTCAGAGTATGCAAAATGAGCCCTAATGTGGCAATATACAATCATCCAACGTATACCAAAAGATGGAAGCACTACTTGTCGGAAGAAGTAGCCTAAGCTTCGAAGTTTTCCCCGATGGACCCGGACGGAACTATCACCTGGAAAAATGTGGTAACCATCAATCCAACTCATTACGAGCATTAATATGTGCTAGTGAGGTGCCATGTGGAACAATTTATATAACAAAGTATTTTAAATAAATAATTTGCCAATATCCACATCACAAAATTTCATATAAGAAATTATGTATCACAGTTTTCATTAACACAATTCCCAAGATACCTCCCATCAATCCAACCGAACCGCCTTATTTCCTCCGACTAGACCCATGGGCTAAGTTACATCCATATTGCGGTTACTCAAAAGCTCTCACGGTCATGTGATGAGGACATGCCAAAATCCTCGTAGTACATGTCCTGAGACCATGGGCCTTTTCCCCTCATTGAACATTTGAGGTGTCGTATGCCCTTATTAAACAAGTGGGTGGTCCTCATGAACAGTGGGACAATATAAAGCCAACCATCATGCATTAATGGAGGCCTCACCACATGGTGGAATATATTCATTTCCTCCCAATTCAACCCTTCCCATAATTATCATAATAAATATCATAATATCAAAACTCTTAATTTTTTTACATAAATAAATATGTGTATATTCACAATTCAAATCATAAGGTTCCGCAAGGCAATTTCTATTAAAATATTCATAATGATTTCACAAAATACTCACAAACAACATATCAATACACATAATAAGTGGAAAGTGGTTACCTCTCGCATTGAAGCTAACTACTATCACACTTGCTCCTAATCCAATAGCTCAAACACACGCCAAGAATCAATCTACCACAACCAATTTACTAACCATTAATAACTTTTTCAAACTCCACATAATTAAAATTATAAAATATACAAAATTTAATAATGAATATTATTAAAATAAAAACTGAAAATAACAATCCTTCAAATTTCAAAACTAAATGATAAAAATTTTAATAATATCTTTATTAACCCGGAGGCTATTCTAAGGCGTCATCAATACTTTAAGTTAGAAGTTTAATAAATACCAATTATCCTATAAATTATGCTTTATTTTATTACATATAATGTTTCTCAAAATTTCAAAAATGTAGATATAACTTGACTCTTTACATAGGATTTTTTTGGAATTTTCTTATTAAAATTTGAAAATTCGTAATTAATTCTACAAAAATCCAAATGAGGTGATTCTAAAAGCTATGTGTTCCTTAGTATGTCTATTTTCACAGAAAAATAATACTAATAGCCATAAAATATTGTATTATTCCCAAATTTTTAAAATGAAAACATTGTTCAGAAAACTTTCCAAAATTGTGACTCAACTTCCAAAAAATCATATCTCAAGTTACAGACCTCCGTTCAAGGTGATCCAAAGCTCTTTTTAAATATTAATATGTGTAATATCAACAGAAAAAAATTTCATGAAATAAATCAAAGGTTTCATATTCCAAAACCATGCCAGAAGATAATCACTATTCTTGGAACATAAAATTCGTCCAGATTTTCTGTCAAACTTCGGAAAATCATATCTCCCTTTCTACATGTCCGATTTAGGTGTTCTTTGGCTTTTTAGAAAGTTTGAGATGTCTACTATTTACTGTAAAAATATCAAGGAAAAAGTCAAATGTTTTCCATTTCAAAAACGAGCCCGAAATTTACTGTTCAGTCTGAAACTGACATTTTCCAGTTTTCAGTGTCTAACTTTGAAAAATCGTAACTCTCAATATACACGTCCGTTTCGGCTGGGGTTTTTCTCCTTTTGAACCTTAGTAGTCTATTATTTACTGTAAAAATTTCAAGGAAAAACTCAAAGGTTTACTTGGTCCTAATTGCCACGTCATTTTCATGCTCCAGAGGCATACCAGAAATCTTCAGATTCTTAGCTCAACTCCCAAAAGTCATAACTAGAGTTATAGACCTCCGTTTAAGGCGTTCTTTGGCTCGTTGGAAATATTGAGATGTATACTATTTACTGTAAAAATTTCAAAGAAAAAATAAAATGTTTGCCATTCCAAAACCAAGCCCGAAAATCACTGTTCACCGAATGTGCAGAAAATGTTCCAGATTTTGGCAAAACTTTGAAAAATCGTATCTCTGAATCTACACGTCCGTTTTGGCTGGTTTTTAGCTCTTTTTAAATTTTAAGATGTCTAATATTTACTGTAAAAATTTCATATAAAAACTCGAACGTTTGATCACGAAACAGATCAGCACGAGGTCACTCTGTTTTCAGTCAAAGAAGCAGAGGTTTTTCGTTTCAGTTTCTTCCTTCTTGACCAACCAGCGAATCCAGCACACTAAAGCCATGGAAACTAGAAGGAAAAGGCTCCAAGAACTCACCTTAGTCATCCCTCAAGCTTTCATGCAAGTTCCACTTCGTTCTCCTTTGGTTTTGTTCCCCCTAGGTTCCACGTTGCAACTCTTGGTTGTGCCTCTCTCTCACTTTGTCTCTGTCTCTCTGCTTCCAGTCTCTCTTCCTCTCTTAGCTTCTGAGGAAAGGCCGAAGGAAGAGAGGATAAGAGCTCTCTCTCTCCGTCTCTCGTTCTCTCTCTCTCTCTCTCGTTTCTGTTTTGTTTCTCTCGGTGGAGCATACTGCGTCTGAATGAGAACCAAGGAAGGAGATATATAAGGACCAAAGGGTCCAGTCGATGCAAAAACACGTTGGGTATTTCTCGTTAACTTCAAAAAGCATGGGAGTCTGTTCTTGCGTGTGAGCAGTCTATGGCCGAATGGGATCAGTAAATCGAGGGAGAGCATGGGTTGATAGATTTTTGACAGTGTTTATTATATCAGCCTTTTTTTTCCTGAACTGACGATAATGATAGAAACAATAAGTTGGTTTAATAAAGGTAATGGGTTTGGGTTGTAATGTTATGGGCTGATAGTTATTGTTGGATAAAAGAGGGAGTATTTGGGTTGCTCCATGAATATAAATATGTTGCTGCTCTCTTTGCGTGATACCTGATAGAATTAGGATGAAACAAATAAAGTGTGCTTTGTATCTAATAGCATAAGGGCCACATGGTTAGTTGGTTTGGATTGCAATTTGAGAGAGTATTAGCTTGACAAATAATTTAGAACAGGGAAGAATGTGTTGGGTTGTTGTGAGGCCCATTAAATATCCCTCTTGTTCCTTCAAGCTTCTAATTTGCAACTAGGTTATTTAATTTGTTCATTTAATTGCAATTGTTGGATAATCATAGAAAAAGAAAAATCCTTAATTTCCTATAAGGATTTTTCCTAGGTCATAAAATATAAATTTTATAATCTTTAGGCCTAAACTTTTCCTTACTTGAATTTATTTCTTTTCCCTAAATAAATTAAGGGAAAAATAGGTCTAAATTTCCAATAGTTATTCTCATAATTACTTTAAACCAAAATTTCATAATTAATTTCTATATAATATTCAAATTTTCAAATCCCAAAATTTGGGATGTTACACCGAAGCACATAAGGCGCCGGACTAGGTATCAAATGGGAGCTATTATTAATAATGAGATGGTCTTACATATGGATCATAAGAAATTACCTAGGAAAAAAATAACAAAGGGCAACGTACTCACAATTTAGTCCATGGAAATATAATTAATGTGGCTCATCGGGGAAATGAAGCTTTGATTTGTGAATTCCACTGTTCTTAAGAAGGAGAAAAATCATGCCGATTCACTTACAGGAAGCAAAATACCGATCGGGGGATCCTAATGAGCATGTTGCACCGCATTTCATGGAAGCCAATGAAATCTGTAGTCAAGAACAATTGGAGCGAGAGATATGAAGGAGAGGCTGAATGCCCTAGGTAAGTATCTCTATCCCTACCTTGCATATTTATATATTTTTAATATTTATAGCCTCTTGGAATTATAGGGGAGCGGTAGCCGGACCTTTCCTTTAATTATTAAAGATATTGTTAATAAATACCGCATTAACATTCTCTATCTTTTAGAGACCCGTATTAGTGGTGATAGAGAGATAAAGTTTGTTGTAAGCTTGGTTTTAGCCACTAGATTCAAGTTGAATCAAATGGGTTTTACGGAGGTTTTGCCTTTTGTGGAATAATGATGCGTTTGATATTACCTATCTTACCTCAACTACTCATTTGCTTCACTGTCAAGTCAAAGAGTGTGATAGTAACATTATGAGCCTTGTGACTGTAGTTTATGCTGAAACTAATTCTATTGGCAGAACTGCCCTTTGCAACTCTCTTCACTCGCTCGCTATTAATTCTAACCTTCCTTGGTTAGTTATGGGTGATTTCAATGCTTATTTGTCACCAAACAACAAACTTGGTGGGGCAGATCCCCCTTGGGCCTCAATGCCACATTTCAGAGATTGCATTGATGACACTGGTCTCATTGAAGCCAGTACTCAGGGAGACAAATTCACTTGGGAAAGACAAGGTTCAAAAGAGAGACTGATTGGGTCTTTACCAACCTCAACTGGCTTAATTGTTTTCCCAACTTCACCATCCGTCATGATCTTAAGTTTAAATCTGACCATAGGATTGTGGTGGTGAATTCTAATCCTTCAACCCAAAGAAGAGGTTTTCAGAAATCTTTTTCTTATTAGATTGCTTGGTCTCTTGATAATGATTTCAAGGACATTAACAAAGAAGCATGGCGGGAGAAAAATTGGCTTTAGGGATTGCAAAGTTTTCAAGTTTCGGCTTAGAGTGGAATGACAACCGGATTGGTAATTTCATTAAAAAGAAAAAAGAGTTGATTCGTCGCCTAGAGGGAATTGATAGATGCAGAAAGATGAATTTGTAGTCTGGTCTTTTTAGGTTGGAGAAAAAACTATGGGATGAATATCATAAAATAGCTACCCAAGAACAAATCTCATGGTTCCAAAAATCTAGATGTAAGTGGCTTTGTGGGGAGACAGAAATACAAGGCTTTTTCATGCCTCTACCATGATCAAATGGAAGAAGCAGAGAATTAAAGCCATTCAAAATGATGTGGGGGGTGGATTGATGACTATGATACAGAGAAAATTATGGCTCATGATTTCTTTCTCAACTTTACACTCAGGATGTATCTGTTAAAGACCCGGACGAGTAGTGCTCTAATTTCCCTATCATTGATGCTCGTGCGTTGTGTATGCTGGCGAGAAAAGTTACCAGACTTGAGATAAAAAATGCAACTTTTACTATGGGAGCTTTCAAAGCCCCGGGTCCTGATGGCCTTCAGACTCACTTTTTCAGACCCAATGGAATGTCGTGTGTCATAAAATATGCGATTGTATCAAGGAATGCTTCAATAACCCCTCTAGTATGGCCAACATTAATAAATCCAAGGTGGTTCTCATCCCTAAAGTCGACAACCCTTCTATGTTAAGGGATTTTTTTTCCTATATCCTTGTGTAATGTGAGCTTTAAAATCATTACAAAGATCTTGGCGAATAGATTTAGAGAAATTATGGCCCATCGTATAAGTCCCGAACAACGTAGCTTTATTGTAGGCAGATCCAGTCGCAATAATATTCTTATTGCCCAAGAAATCATTCATTTTATGAGAATGAAGGGTAGAAAGAAAGGATTTGTGGCCATCAAGATTGATATGGAGAAAACTTTTGATAGACTTGATTGGGGTTTCATCAAGAACATTCTTATTCGCTTAAAGTTGGAGGACAACCTTATTACACTTATTATGGCTTGTATCTCCACCACATCTATGTCTATTCTTTGGAATGGTGATGAGAGCCCAAGCTTTACCCCTTCTAGAGGTGTTAGACAAGGAGATCCGATAAGCCCATATATCTTTGTCCTTTGTATGGAACGTTTGGGTCATCTTATTAAAGCTGAGTGTGAAGGCCGGCGTTGGAATCATTCTATTTCAAAAGAGGAAGTCCTCATATCTCCCATCTCTTCTTTGCTGATGATCTCATTCTCTTTACTGAAGCTTCCTTTAGTCAAATGGTAGAAGTTCGTAAAGTGATGCAAAGCTTCTGTGAAGTTTCTGGCCATAGAATCAACCTTCATAAATCTCGAATGTTTTGTTCTAGAAATGTTAACTTCAATAGAGCCCTTGAGCTAAGTCAACTGCTTGGGATTAGAATCACTCCTGATATGGGGAAATATTTAGGGGTACCGATTATTCATAAGAAAGTTATGAAAGCCACATATTATCCCATCGTGCAGGAAGCTCGAAAGAAATTGTCCATGTGGAAAAGCAAATTTCTGACAATTGCTGGTCACTTGGTCCTGATCAAATCAGTGTTATCCTCTTTGCTTAGCTACTGTATGCAGTCATCTCTTCTTCCCATTTATACCATTAAAGAATTAGATAAACTCTCGAGAAAATTTCTCTAGTCCCAAGAAGAAGATGTGAAAAAATTGCACAATAAAATTACTCAAGCTAAGAAGCAGGGGGTCTTGGCTTCAAGAATCTTCGGTGCCAAAATAAGGCATTTATTATGAAACTCTGTTGGAGTTTCTTGACGAAAAAGCAAGCTCTGTGGGTCCAATGCCTTTGGTCTAAATATAATTGTGGTGCCTCTTCTGTGCCTAATATCTCCGAGAAGAGAAACTCATCCTCTGCATGGAAAGGGATTATTGAAGTATGGGATAAGTTTCTTACCGTAGTTGGGAAAAAGGTTAATAATGGAGTAGGAACCAAGTTCTGGTAAGACCTTTGGCTTCCTCTTGATTGTCCCCTCATAGCTTTTGTTCCAGATCCATCCTTAGTTAATGAAGATGAGACTGTGCATGATCAACTTTTAATGAATGTAAGATGGGACACTAATAAATGGCAGGGCATCTTATCCCCTGCAATCATAAATACTATCTCCAAAATTCACCCTGCTTCTAATAGCTTCCTTGATTGTTTTACTTGGAGAGCTGCAAAAGATGGTTGCTTTTCTGTTAAATCTACTTATCTCTACCTTTTTGATCGTAGAGGAATAAGTACTAATAGTTTTTGGGCCCCCATGTAGAAATGGCAACTTCCGGAGAAAATAAAATTCTTCATATGGCAAACTAGCCACGAGAGACTTGTCACTAACTCTTTCAGAGCCAAAAGAGGTCTACAAATGAGAGCCTCTGTCCTTTCCATTGTAACTGTGAGGAAAGTGTGATTCATATAATTAGGGACTGTGAGAGAGCAAAAAACTTGTGGAAACAAAGTTTAAAGCCTAACTGCTTTTCTCATTTTTTTTCACAGGTAAGCTGTAGGTTTGGCTCAACTGGAACACCAACCACAACCCTGGAAAAGGAAGATTTCAAAACTTCTCTTAGCCAAGGGTATTTAGTTTGGTGTGTTGGATCCTTTGGACTTCCAGATGCAAATTCCTATTTCAAGGCGAAAGCACAAATACCAGGGAGATGATTCACTTGTGTAACTATCTTCTCATGGAAAATACAGTTAATCAAACTCTAATCCATCAATTTTTTCTGCTTGACAGGATTGAGGAGAAGACTTGGACTCCCCCTCCTACAAATATGGTCCGCATTGATGTGGACGGTTTGGTGTGTCATCAACACCAAGCAGCTTGCGGAGGAGTGATAAGGAATTCTCAAGGGCATTGGTTGATGGGGTTTCATAAGTCCCTTGGGCTCCGGATTGTTATTGAAGCTGAGCTATACGCTATCATGACTGATCTCAAAATGGGTCATCAAATGGGTTTACAGAAAATTGTCCTCCATTCAAACTCTCTGGATGCCGTCAACATTCTTATGAGAGATTGTTATACTGATCATTCGCTAAAAGACATCATTGGGGAGACTCGAGACCTTCTTCTCCAGGACTGGAATGTGGAGCTCTATTATACTCTAAGAGACAACATCTTATGTGCCGACTATATGGCCAAACAAGGCCATGGTGCTCCTGATGGTGCTGATGTGGTTCTAGTCCCATCAATTCCAAGAGGATGCCTCGATATGGTCTTGAAGGACCAATTGGCCTCGCCACTATTAGTTTATTTCATAGTTTGATGTATTAAGGGCTAGATCTTCACAGTTTAATCCCTATCCCACTTTTCAAGCTTTGGCTTGCCTTTATTTGACAAAGAAAATAAAGGTTTTTTTCAAAAGAATCTGCAGATGGTTCAAACAAAGGACTTCTATTGAAGAATGGATTTTGATTTTGAGGGATGCGGCCCATGAAGGAATAAACTTTAGAACATATATAAACATATAAGATTGAAGAAATGCTGAATTGATGACCAATAGAAAAAATGCTGAATTGTGTGCCTGGTGGTGGAAAACATGGTGAGGTAGCGTTGAAAAGATAAGACAAGACACCTTTGGAAAGTAAAACAATAAAGAATTGAAGGAAATCGCTAGGTGAGAATTATGAATATACACTGACAAGATAATATCTAATGAAAGAATCACGAGAGGGGTGATCGGAAGAAAGAATGGAACAAGAAGAGTGCGAGTTGAGGATAGTCGGGATACGATTTGGAGTGTAGAGAGAGAAGGAGAATAAGAGTATCTATAGAGAAGGATTTAGGGTTTGACTCTCTTGTTAAAATATTGTTACTATATTTTTTTTTTTCTCTAAAGAATATTTATTTATTCTTTTTCTCTCATCTCTTTCTTTTTATTTAAATATAGATTAAATTATTTCATAAAGATATTTCCCCTACATGTTTTCTTTTCCTTATTATTCTTATTAATATCATTTATTATTGTTAATTAATCAAATTTAATATTTTTTTAATAATATATATTTTTATTTTATTTTTCCTATTAAATCAAGTATTGCATGCAAATTGATTTAGAGCCCATTTGGATGGGCTTTTTCCTTTTTCAAAAAAGTCTTTTTCCCCCCAAAAAAAAAGGTCCTTTTTTTCCAAAAATTAAGTACTTTTTTTTAATTGTATGTGTTTGGATGATGACTTTTTAAAAAAGCAAAAGTAGCAAAAAAAAGCCCAAAATTTCCGCTTTTTTTTATTTAAAAAAAACTACAATTTGCAAAACCACGGAAAAAGCTACTTGTGATAGAAGAGAGAGAAAAGAAATAAATCACTTAGGTCTTTTGTTTTGACACCGATACCCTTAATTTGTTCGAGCGTCTCCTTCCTTTGCGCGTGCCGTCTCGTGCCATCTTCATCTTTAACAATTTCGGCAATATTTCCTTCTCCTTTTCCTCTCTTATAGGTAAATGATCTCTTTTGGGATTTGATTGTGAGATTGTATCTCTATTTCTGATTTTATTTTCTGGGTTTGTGTAACTGGGATCTGAATTTATTTTCTCCTGTATTCTTTTGTGTTGTATCTCTGTTCCTGATATGTTTCAAAGATGTAGTTGCTACTGGTTATGTTGTCTTTATGCCGCGCGAACGTATTCTGTCACCTGAGGAAGCCATAGATGATGAGCCAATTAATGATAATGATCATGCTTTGGAGGATGAAGGGGTGAGAGGAGGGGATATTGAGGAACATCCCTCAGATCACAATCAGAGGCCAAGTGTACGAAACAATGATCCAAGAAAAAAGAAGAGAGGGAGGAAAGGAGAGAAAAGACAAGGGATAGCTGACAAATAGCAACACTCCCTTGACTGAATCCTTGAAAATATTGACCAAATGTCACAAACAACAGGGCCAACATCAAGTGCAAATGACCATTTTAGCATGAGTAGAGTCTTCTTTTGTTAAAAGATGTGTCGAGTTTGGTGAATGGCAACCCTCCATACATGTTGGCCTCTCGCATCTTTATCAACAAACAAAATAGAGAGGCATTTGTTCATTACATTGAAAATGAACCTCATCACGCTCTCTCATTTTTTAGCATGTTTAAAGTTGAAGAGGTACAACACTATAGATAGTTTATAGTATAGTGTTATTTTTGAACTTGAACATGAATTTCTATTTGATGTTGAACATGAGATTATATGGCGTAATCTTTGAACCTGAATTGTTGTTATGGTCTATTCATTGCACTTATTTGACATATTTTTTGGAAATTAAGGAAACGAGTTATTTTGTTTAGACAATATGGTCATAATTGTTTATTGATACACTTTGTTTGGTTGCATAGGAAGTCGATACCTCGACATTAATGCATAACGATAACTACAAAAATGCAAATAGATTATATGTTATGCAAAAAAATACATTACTTGCAACTAGAGTAGTTGTTGTTGCTATCTCGAATGATCATTCTGTACATGTACACAAACAGAAAAAGAGAACATCAATTCTTTCTGGACATGGATGGGTAGAAATACTAAAGAGAGGAAATGAAAATCGATTTTTAAGCAATTTCGGATGAGAAAGCATGTGTTTAGAAATTTGGTGAGCGAATTGACTCAACACTTTGGATTAAAGCCAACACAGCATGTCGGTGTTGAGGAAGATGTGGCCATGTTTTTGTACATGATTGGTCATGGAGCCACTTATAGAAACATTGAAGAGAGATTTCAACATTCTAGAGAGACAGTGTGGAGGCAACTTCATCGTGTATTAAGCTCTGTTGAGAGCTTAGGAATTCAAATTATTAAGCCTACTGATAATATGTTTAGAGATGCTCCAGAATTTCTTGAGGAAGATGAACGATATTGGCCATACTTTAAGGATTGTATAGGAGCGATAGATGGTACTCATATTTTTATTCATGTTCCTGCTAATAAAAAGATTCCTTTTATTGGTAGAAAGGGAACAACTACCACAAATGTTCTTGCTGTTTGTGATTTTAATATGTGCTTTACATTTACATTGGTGGGTTAGGAAGGCTCTATACATGATACAAAGATTTTCATGGATACTCTTAGAAAGCCGCAATTACATTTTCCTCAACCTCCTGAAGGTAATTATGTGATACATTTAATTAATTAATTTTATTGTGAATGATGGCAATGATTATTATACAGTTGTTCCAGACATTTTCTTACAGGAAAATACTACCTTGTTGATTCTGGATATCCTAATTTCAAAGGGTTTTTAGGACCATACAGAAATACAATATATCATCTTCCTCAATTCAGATTGGCCGCAGCTTTTAGATCACAAAATGAGCTCTTCAATTATCATCGTTCAAGTTTAAGGAGTGTCATTGAAAGAACCTTTGGAGTTTGCAAAGCAAGGTGGAGGGATATTGCATAATTTGACCAACTTTGAGCTTGAAACTCAATTTGCTATTATATGGGCAACCTTTGCTTTTCATAGTTATATAAGGAGAATGGATTCTTGTGATATAGATATGCTTAGAAGATTTGAGAACATTGATGAGTTTGAAGATAATAAGGATGATCATAGAGAATATGAATGGGAGGGCCAACTCCAGACTCTACTAGACTGACGGAAGAAACAAGGAATACTATTAGAGATCAATGGTTAGATAGATGTCGAATGCGTCGTTAGCTTTTAGTAACTTGTAGTATAATGAATATTATTTCTATTTTTAGAATATGGTACAATATGACTCTTTTTTTATTTAATGCATTAGTTGTAATATATTAGTTGACCATTTTGAGTGGAAATTACTATTCATTAGTGATAATGAAGTTTTAAGTTATCTTACGTTTTATATGCTCATTTCGGTAATTTTACTAATAAAAAAGTGTTTATCTATTTTAACATCCAAAAGCATTTTTATTTAAAAGTTCTTTTTAAATAGTGCATCTAAACGTAAAATAGCTTAACTTCTAATTAAAGCACTTTTTTAAAAAGCAATCGAAAAAAAGTCCCTTTTTTTAAAGCCTATCCAAACAGGCTCTTACTAGCCTTGTGTCCTCACGAAAGCACATAAGGGGTCCTACATACTTGTCCCTCTAATTAGAGAAATGAGAATTTTTTAATTTTTTTTATATACTTTATTTATTTAGATTAAATTATATGATTCTTTTTGAAATATTTTTTTGCACCTAATATATCAAATTAATTAGTTTCTAATTTGGCATTCGAAATATTTTATCACGAAAACTAATTAATTTGAGATACGTGGTGCAAAAAAAAAAAAAAAAGCAAAGATATAATTTAATCTAAATAAACAAAATATATAAAATGAAAAAAATGAAAATGTCTCATCCTGTAATGAAAGGGACAAGCATGTAACAAGCACCTAATGTGAACACTATTCGGAACTTGGTCTCGCAATCCCTAAATATTGCGAAATCAATACACTAGTGTATGTATTGTATTACCTTCTTTATTTCATTATTGTCAAACTCGCGAATTGACTCTTTGAGTTTGCCGTTTTTTACGTTTCTTCCTTACAAAATTGAGTTAAGTCACTAATAAACTCATGCTAGTTGTAATTTGTAAATAAGATAAATAATGAGTTCACAAACCGAGTTTACTGTTTTTACATTTCTAATTTACAAAATCATTTTACCTTACTCTTAAACTTGTGTCAACATTTTTTATTTAATTTGAATTGGCTAACATAATCTTCTCTTATTGTTCTCTTACCTCCTCTTCTCTTCCTCTACCACTACCCATCTCAACATTTGGGTTGAAATTTGAAGGTTTAGATTTAATGTTTTATCAAAATATTCTTTTTAAATATTTTTTATTGTAGTTTTAAATAATCATAACTAAAAATTAGCAGACTTTGGAATTTATTTATTTATTCTTTTCAAATGCTAGACTACCAATTAAGAAGAAGGCAAAAGGAAGTAGAGAAGGAATTGAAGGTAAGAGGAAGAGATTTATCGAGAAAAGGAAGAAGAACAAACTATAATAGTAGACTAAGCCTAGGTTATTAAAGCAGCGTAATCAATTTCCAAATATCCTCAAAAGACTGGAAAGACGGAATATCACATAAGAGGGGATGAATTAGGTGATTTAAAAACTTTTGTGAATTACCCTAATAATAATAAAAATAGAAGCGAGAGAAGGAAGAACAAAGACACAAGAGATTTATATTGGTTTGGTCTAAACTCTTGACCTACGTCCAGTCCCCAGAAGCTCTGAGAATTTCACTAACTCTTTTAATTGATTATACACTCTATAACTCTCAAGTAATCCTCTCTCTAAGATTCACTCCTTCTTACAAATTGTAATCAATACACCCACTTTCAAGGTCCCTTTACCTTGAGTTTCTTTACAGAAAAGTTTATTAGAACTTAACTCTCTTAAATAGTACATTAAGAATCACTAAAGATTAGATATCCGAAGATATTACACAATAAGTGAATGAAATGGTATTAGCAATAAATTTGTTTGGGCGTAAAAATGTTTCAGTAGTTGAATGGAAATGAATGATTATGCTTATATTTAGTGAAGACAATTAATGATCGTTGAGAAACTTCAACGAAATAGTTGTGAGTAATAAATATATCCGTTTGACATTAAAGCTCGTCTGTTACTCATAACTTCGATTCTGCAATTAATCGCTGTCATTCTATCGCTAAACATTCTTTTTGTTTTGCCCGTTGAGTGCTTTAGCATTTAATAAAGGAAAGAGAACACGAAAGTCTTCTGGGTTGCTTAGAGAATGGTTACCCAGTTCATATTTGGTTTTCTACGACTGCATTAAATGCTTCTGATGTCATCAATACTTTTTGATTAATCTACAGTTAATCTTTCATCTAATCATCTGTAACTCATTAATACACTGGTTAAATGTAGTTAAGAACAATAATGAGTGATGATAAGAAGTAATCAAATCATAAGCAAAGATTTAAGCTTTATGGACACGGTGATTTAAGCTATAAGGTACAAAAATGCACATGTGCATTCCCTAAGGAGCCCTAACACCAAGTATATTTTTTTCGGTGTAAAAGTGCATACGTGGTTAGAAATTAGGTGCAAAGATATCGTTTGACCATTTTGACGTCGAGTTTGACTTTTTTGTTTTTGGATGATGACGTGGCTTTCAAAGGTGTAAAAATACACATGTGGTTTTGGCAAAAAAAGCACTCAACACCAAGTTTTTTTTTTTTTAATTTAATAATTTTATTTCAATTAAGGAAAAATTATTATTTCTCTAGGTATAATTCCTGGAAGACCAAATTTTTATTTCCATAATTTTTTTAAAATCCTTATTAAAATTTTTAATTAATAATTAATAAACTAATATTTATGCATTTGAAATTATAAATACTATATGAATTAAAAATAATTTTAGTTTTTTTTATCTAACTAATGTAGACTTTTTCAAAGTAAATGAATTATTTGTTTTGATAGAATAAATAAATTATTTCTTTAACTATTTATTTTTCAAGAAATTAAAATTATTTTTAAGTAAATATATTATTAGTAATATCAAATTTCAAATGCATAAATACTCATTTATCAATTATTAATTAGAAAATTTAATATGGATTTGAAAAATAAAATAAAATATGGAAATAGATTTTTTACTATTGAATAAATCCTCCTTCCCAAAATGATAAATCAAAAGAAAAGATATGGTCTCCCATGAATTATACCTAAAGAAATAATAATTTCCTTTAATTGAAATAAAATTATCAAATAAAAAAGGTACTTGGTGTTGGGCGCTTTTTTGGTCAAACCACATGTGTATATTTGCACCCCTAAAAGCCTGACAGTTAGCAAAAAAAAAAAAAAAAAAAAGGTTAAACTTAACGGTCAAATGGTATTTACGCACGTAATTTGTAACCACGTGTGCACTTTTGCACCTAAAAAAGCGCTTGATGTTGAGCACTTATCGGGGTAAAGTATATGTGTATTTTTACACCTTAACCCGTCTTAAAAATACAAAAAAGTCAAATTAACAGTCAATGTATATTTTTGCTCTACTTTTATAACCATATAGTCACTTTTATATCTAAAAAAACACTTGGTGTTGCATATACTTTTAAAAACCACATGTGTATTTTTTATCATAACCCTTTTAATTCTATTTGCCAATAAGATTAGATTATTTATAATTTATCCATGTATGTGTGTGTATTATAATTTGTTATTTATTTTAATTTTATATGATGCATTAATTGCACTGATTTTAAATGAAATCAAACAAACAATTTTACCGAAAAATAAAAAATAAAAAGCGAAGTATAACAAAATGTTTCCCCGTCCCCGAGTTTCACGAAAAACTGAAAAAGAAAGATATCATTCAGATTCTTTCTAAAGCCTATATATAGTTTGGGTCGTCCCGGTCAAGTTCTCTTCAGCCGTTTTGCTATCTCCGTTTTCATTCTAAGAACCACTTTGAAAGTCTCCCTTGGTCCGCGAACAGCTGACGAGTCGCGCCTCCGCGAGTGCCACCGTCCGACTTCAGTGGCGGCCGTTTCACAGACTTTTGGCTTCCCTGTATTTCTCGTTCCCAGGGTATGATCGTAATGATTTCCGTTCAAAATTTCATCTCGATTTTCCTGGAATACTGAATTTTTTTCTCTTCGATTTTGGATTCTTTGTTTTGGAAACGCTTGTGAAAGACTGTTTCGTTTCCCCATTGCTTATAAGTTTCTTTGCTGGAAGTCGCTAGTATTATAGAATAGCTTTAAGCTTGCTGCAGCACGTTAATTTATTCGGGGATAAGGTTAGTGGAGAATTATATTGTTGTTGAAAGTAGGCTGAGAACTATAGGGATAAGGTTAAGCTAAGGTATCTGAATTTTTGAGATAGAAGTGAGCATCCCAACGCTCGCGTGTGGATATTATCTGCTTTGCCTCGCAGTTTTGTTTTGAAGCTAAGGCCCATCAACACACGTCCATAAGGGAAAAGTCTCTGCATCCTTATAAGGTATGCTTTGTTCCATGTGTGACTTCACAATCCACCCCTTAGGGCATAGCATCCTTGTTGGCGCAATGACTCGAATGCGTCGACAAGGAAAGATCTCTACAACCTTCATGCCTCTTTCCAGTCGATGGAGGACTTCATAATAAAGAGTTCCAAAACATCATAATTCACAATTGAGTGCTTGGGTTGTTACAGTATCAGAGTCAAGGCTTGAGTCGTTGTGGTGGATTGTGAAGTCCCACATCGACTGTAAAGGCAAACGAAGCATGCCTTATAAGGGTGTGAAGACCTTTCCCTTGTGGACGTGTTTTGATGGGCCTAACGAAAAACAAAACCATAAGTTCTTGATAGAACTTAAGGAAATTAAGAGAGAAAAAGGGGAATTAGAGCCAAAATCTGAAACTCTAATCAAGAGAGGAGACTAGAACCAGAATCTGAGTTCTTGATAGAACTTAAGGAAATTAAGAGAGAAAAAGGGGAATTAGAGCCAGAATCTAAGGTCTTGATGGAACTTAAGGAAATTAAGAGAGAAAAAGGGGAATTAGAGCCAAAATCTGAAACTCCAATCAAGACTAAGGAAAGAGAAGAATCTGAGTTCTTGATATAAGAAAAAGGGGAATTAGAGCCAGAATTTGAAACTCTAATCAAGATAGGAGACTAGAACCAGAGCTCTAAAACTCTAATCAAGATAGGAGACTAGAACCAGATCTCTAATCAAGATAGGAGACTAGAACCAGAATCTGAGTTCTAGGGAAAGAGAAGAGATAAACATCTCAATAATAATTTCATTCATCCATAATATCCTTAAAACAGAATACAAATATTTATAGAGGTTTCCCTAAATAACTACCTATCATAACTCCCATATAATATAAGAGGTAATAACTTCCCTAATCACAACAGATAAGAATTAATAACTACTCCTAATTTTTCCTAACATGTGTCTTTCTTCAAAAGAGGACACATGGAACCCTAATAGGTCTTGTGTGCTAAAGTGGACAATATCCACAAGCGAGCGCCTGAGTTTTACAGAATGCATCTAGAGTCGATGGACTACTAGAGGCTGGGAATTAAATTACAAACTAGTGAAATTTTTACCTTGAGGAACGAAATAATTTAATACTATTATGTAGTTTTGGACACATATCACTCTGGTGTAAAATGTAGGGTAACAATCTGGTGAAACCTTGTAAAGTTTAATTGAAATTCATCATATTAGGGAATGTTTAGCGAACGTTTTCTGTTAGATATAATCAAAACTCTAAATTAATTTAATTTGGATAATCATATTGAAACCAATTAATGCTTATTGATATGCCTACCATCTATGAATCTTCTGATTTTTCTTTTCTTTTTATTTGAGTATAACAAAGACACATCATAACCATAATTTCTTTCAACTCCCCCACCATATGCCACATGCCTCTATATACAGTATTGTTACTCTGAGTTCTTTGTCAATCATGTTCAAATTAATGTTGAATAATATATAAATTATTACTATTTAAAGGTATAACATTAATTTAAGCCTCTAACAAATTATCAAATTTTATTAGTCATAATAAATACTCCATCGGTCCTAAATATAAGACAAGTTTGTAGTGAAAATTGCACTATAAACTATGTCCTATATTTAGGACCGGATGTAGTAAGATCTCTTGTACATATGTATGCACAACTTCCTCTATTTGCTTCCTTTAAGAGTTTGGCTTGATTAGAGTGTTTTCTTTGATGTTTCAGTTAATTCAAATGCGATGGATGCCAACTAGAGACCCACACAAGGCGCTGAATCCAATATGGATACAAGTGATTGGAGAACTCAACTGCAACCTGATTCACGTCAAAGAATTGTCAACAAAATGTAATTTTCAATTAATATTGTCTCACTCGGTGATGTAAATTGGTTTGACCCGTATGTCTCATGTTTTCATGTTATAGAATGGATAAGTTAAAGAGGAATCTTCCTGTTTCTGGTCAAGATGGATTGCATGCATTGCGCAAAATTGCTCAAAGGTTTGAAGAAGAGAGTTATACTGCTGCAACAAGCAAGGTTTATTCACAACAGCGCATCTCATCTCATAGTTGTCATGTTCATTTATATTACTTTTGTTAATATGTACATTATGGAAGTTTGACTGTTTTATGCGCTACTCCCTTATTTCAGTCTGATTATGTTCGGAAACTAACTTGGAATATGCATACAATGGAGAATAAAACCCAGAATAACATGGTCGATGCTATGCAACCAAATGCAGGTGGCTCTAGCAACAAGCCTATCGATTCAGGTTGGCATAAATATTATTTTGGTTTCCTCATATGCAATGACGGTATTGGCAGGGAAACATTTTTTCTTCATACGATTCACAGTTAGGTTTATAGTACCTTTGCAGTTTCTTTTTTCCTTACCTTGCTCTATCTCCTTGTTATAAATTGTTGTTCTCTTGTTTGGGGTTTGATTCATATTAGTTAATTTCTTGGTTCTTGTTGCTTTGTCTTCAGTAATAAACTCTTTCTTTCTTTTGTTTATTATTATAGGAATTCCTTTGCAGTCTCAAGTTCACAATCCGGGGCAGTCACATGCTATTCCAGTGCCTAATCAGTCCCAATCACGTCAGCAGCTTCTATCTCAAAACATTCAAAACAACATTGCTCCTCCTGTATCCAATATTGGCCAGACTCCTATCCAAAATGTTGTTGGCCCAAATTCCAACGTGCAGAATAATCTGTTTGGTGGTTCTCTGAGACAAATGCCTCCAAGGCAGCAGGTTGTTCCCCAACAGCAACAGCAATCGCAGAATTTAAAGCCATATCTCTACCAACAGCAACAGCTTCAACAGCAGTATTTGAAGCATAAAATCCGGCCCGGGAACATTCAACACTCACTTATGCAACCCCACATCCAGATGCAGCAGCAGCCAAATCAATTGCAATCTTCACAGTCATCTGTTATGCAAACATCTTCTGTCATGCAGCCTTCAATCACGCAGACATCTCTTCCTAGCCTTCAGCAGAATCAGCAAGCTAATAATGTTCAACAGTCAACACAACCCATGCTGCAGCAACATTCCCAGTCAGTTATCCGGCGACAGCAACAACAGACATCAATTAATAACCAGCAACAAACCCCAATTTCTCCGAAGCGAATAATGCCTCCACAACAGCAGCAGTTTCTAGCACCACAGTCAAATGGAACAAGCATGCAACTCCCTCAGCTACTTGGGCAACAGAATAATGTTGGCGATCTGCAGGAACATCAGAGATTGCTTGTTGGGCGGCAGAATAATCTTCCAAACCTGCAGCAGCACCAGCAACAGCAGCCACATTTGATAAATCAGCAGAACAATCTATCCAACATACATCAGCAACAATTGGGAAGTAACGTCCCAGGGTTACAACAACAACAGCTGCTTGCACCTCAGTCTGGCAACTCAGGCATGCAGCCTAACCAGCACTCTCTGCACATGGTACAGCAATCAAAGGTTTCAGTGCAGCAACAATCACAACAAAATGTAACAAACTTATTGCAATCTCAAGGGCAGCAATCCCAGCCACAGGCTCCACAGCAGCAATTGGTGCCACAGATACAATCTCAACCTGCACAGATGCAACAGGAGTTGGGTATGCAGCACCAGCCAAATCTCTTGCAACGAGATATGCAGCAAAGAATTCAGGGATCGAGTTCTTTGCTTCAACAGACAAGTACGTTATTGCATATTTGTGTCCATTCTGTCACTTTGCTTTTGTAGCATTTCAACAAGTGTTCTTTTTTTTTCTTTCATCTGTTATTTTCTGTCTTAAAAGAGGTGCTGATTGTTGAGCCCTTTATGCTTATCCATGTATCATATAACTATATTGTAGCTTCTCTAGATTCAACCGCACAGACTGGAAAATCTGGTGGGGATGATTGGCAAGAAGAGGTGTTCCAAAAGGTAATAACCCATTTTCTTATCACTTTAGTTCTGCATGAAAATTAGGTAGAACTTCAGGATATAAACAAACAATTGACAAAAGCAATGTATGATGTAATGAACTTATTTTCAGTCTAGGAGGTAAATAAAATCAAAAAATTCACACTCATTTTTTACATTAGATGCTTCAATGTGACTTGGTTGTCTATTTTTGGTAACACAAATGAATGGTTTCGACCCTCCCTCAAGTTAGGACAAAAATTTAAAAATTTCAATTTATGAAACCTTAATTTTTTAAAAAAGCTTTCACAAGAATGAAAATATATGTTTCCATCGTAGTTCTCAGTTTTGAATGTTTTGGTTCTGTGTTTCTGTTGATTTTTACTTACAGATCAAGTCCATGAAAGAATCATACTTGCCAGAATTTACTGAAATGCACCAGAAAATTGCTGCTAAACTTCAGCTGGTATTTCATCTCTTGCTTGCTTTTATTTTTTCATTTGTTTGTTTACTTTCTTGTTGCTCCTTGGAGGATGTCCATTCCTTCTCACCTGAATTATTTTTGTTTATAATTTATTGTTTGGTCATAATACACTTTGATTTTAACTATATGGATAAAGCAGCCTTTCCACAGCAATTATGATTGCTGTGGTGGCATCAACTCTGGAATAACCTTTGCACTGTTCAACCTTTACAGCATGTGCTAAACATCAATCCATCACCTCTTCCCTAAAGCAATCCATTAATTTGCCTTGAGTCTGTGTGTGATAAATTATTATATCTTGTGGAGCTTTATCTAACCTCCCTGGTTTTTCCTATCAGCATGAATCCCTTCCACATCAAGCCAAGTCAGAGCAGCTTGAGAAGCTGAAGAGATTCAAAACAATGTTGGAGCGCCTCATAGCATTTCTACAGGTTTCCAAGGGCCAAATTGTGCCTGGTTTCAAGGAAAAAATGGCTTCATATGAGAAGCAGATCATAAATTTTATAAATACATATAGGTCCAAGAGAGCTATGTCTTCTATGCAGTCTGGGCAACTTCCTCCACATCATGTGCAGTTAGCATCACAGGAGCCACAATCCCAACTTGCTCAAATTCAATCTCATGAAAATCAAATGAACCCTCGGATGCAATCAACAAGCTTACAGAGTTCTGTAGCGACAATGCCACAGAGTAGTATGTCAAGCTTGCAGCATAATTCTATCCCTTCCATTTCTGGGGTGTCAACAACACAGCAGAATATGATTAATTCTATGCAACCTGGTGCCAATTTGGATTCTAGTTCTTTGAATGCCCTGCAGCAGGTTGGAGCGAGCACCCTTCAACAAAACTCTCTGAATGCTCCTCAACAAGGTGGGGGTACTTTGCTCCAACAAAATTCAAATCCTCTTCAGCCAGGTTCTACTATTCCTCAACAACAGCAACTGAAACAACCACAGGAACATCAGATATTGCAGGATCAACAGCTTAAACATCTTCAACCCCGGAAATTGCTTCAAAGGCAGCAAATGATGCAACAACAACAGCAGCAGTTACAACAGGCAACAAAGCAACAGGTGCCCGCGCACATGCAGACACATCAAATGCCAACCCTTCACGAAATTAATGATATTAAGATGAGACAAGGATTGGGTGTTAAGCCAGGTCCCTTCCAGCAAGATCTACCCTCTGGGCAACGTTCAGCTTATCCCCAACAACAGTTTAAATCTGGGGGTTCATATCCTGTTTCTTCACCCCATCTCCTTCAGGCTGCATCTCCTCAGAGTCCACAACATTCTTCTCCCCAGGTTGACCAACAAAATCTTCCGTCTCTCGCTAAAGCTTCCACCCCACTGCAATCAGCTAACTCACCTTTTGTTGGCCCTACGCCTTCACCTCTCTTGGCTCCATCTCCTATGCCAGGGGATTCTGAGAAACCCATTTCTGTTGTCTCGACAGTGTCAAATACTGTGAATGTTGGACATCAACAAACAGAAATTGCAACAGTGCCAGCTCAATCCCTTGCCATAGGAACTCCTGGAATATCACATTCTCCTATGCTTGCGGGGTTCAGTGGTCCAGATGGTGCTTGTGTTAATGCTTCGGCAGCCCCTTTTGCGAAGTTAACTGTTACAGAGCTGCCTATTGAACGCCTAACTAAAGCGGTTAGTGAAGCTAACTGCCATGCCTAAAAGTTGCTGATTATGAGAAGTATTTTACAATGAAAAATCATCAAGTTTACTTCTTGTTTTTATTCCAGGTAAAAGCATTGTCATCTAAAGATTTAACTGCTGCTGTTAGTGGCATTGCCTCAGTTGTTAACATGATGGATAGGATAGCAGGATCCGCACCAGGATCCAGAGATGCTGTGGGTGAGGATTTGGTTGCAATGACCAAGTGTCAACGTCAGGCTAGGAATTTCATCAACCAATATGGAACCAAGAGAATGAGGCGTTACGTGAGTGCCATGCCCTTGAATGTTGTTTCATCTCCTGATCGCATGAATGATAGTATGAAGCAGTTAAATGCTTTAGAAGCTGCCAATCTGGATTCAGCTACAACGGCTAGTATTAAGAAGCCAAGGATTAAGGTACTAAATTATACTGTTTTAAATGCTTAAATTACTGAGTGATTTTTCTTGTTACTTTTTTAATTTAAAGGAGGGCATCTATGCAAGTTTTCATTAACATATTTACACAAGTGAGCACCCTTTTTCTTACAGTGCGAGTGAAGATTTCCCAACTTAAATCCAATCTCAGTTCATTTGCAATCTGATACTTTTACTTCAGGGACTTGGACCTATCAGCAGTTTGATGAACTGAGGGGAGAACATAGAAGGGGGTCAAATTTACGCAGTGAATGGCATATTTGGAATTTTATAATTATATGTCAAACAAGCTAGAGAATTTCTGACTTAAAGATCAAGGAGGGAGTAGGACAAGGGGACGGTGCAAACTATTTGGCTAAACATAATTTATTGTGAAAATGATAGAGTACCAGATTAGCTGGAGATGATGGAAGTTGCGGAAAGTTTAGAGATTTTAGAAATTAATATTTAATTAATTGAGTTTTTTTTTATTATCATCTTTAGGAATTAGGAAATAAGAGGAATATCTTATTAGATATTATCTTTTATTATTATCTCTAGAAAATAGGAAATAAGAGGAATATCTTATTAGTTAAGATTTAGTTGTTAGGATTTATGATTGTTAGTTATCT
This sequence comes from Acacia acuminata, assembly GCA_019022655.1. Taxonomy (NCBI): domain Eukaryota; kingdom Viridiplantae; phylum Streptophyta; class Magnoliopsida; order Fabales; family Fabaceae; genus Acacia; species Acacia acuminata. Next base: position 2,936,266 of record JAFJYI010000001.1, read on the forward strand.
AAATCTTAGATTTAGATATATTTCGTATTTATATTTTGAATAGAGTCTACCCTCTGTAAATCATTATCATCATCAATAAAGTATCGACTATTCAGAGAGTAAATCAGTATGGGAGATTCTCCTTAGGCTTTAATAGTCTGATGAGTTACAAATTCTGGCTCATCTTTCCATTAAGGATTTATGCTGTTCTTATAAATTAGTGAGATACTCGCTTATTCTATATAACAGAGGTTGTTCTTAGAGAGCTAGTGAGATCCTTGCTTTTCTTTAAAAACGGAGTAAATCTATTTTCCCTTTATTTCTAGAGTTCTCTTTACCTTCCCATTCTCATTTAACCTTCCCATCCTCATTTAACCTTCCCATCAATACCATAATCAGTATCTACCAGAAAAGCATTAGCTATTTGCTACAATTAGGGCCCTATAAACATATCATTGATAATTATTTAGTGGGACGCTGCTGTGCAGTCACCAATGTGGCTTGTGGAGAGATTTAAGACAGGAATTTAAATACAGTTTGATTATATTTGGATCAAACTTGGAAATAAACCTTTCTTTTAAAGCTTTAAAGTTGATCAAATGATATGGTGAGAATAACAGCAACAATCAATAATCAATAATAATTCTAAATTTTTTTATAGTACTATAACAACGTCTGATTTTTAGGCTGATGGATGTTGTATTATTATTGTTTAAATTACTAAGTTGTGTACCAATTACTAGTAACCTTTATGATGCATATCGGGCACAGTATATTTAAATATTATGTATCTTTTAGGACTGTGTCGGTAATTTTAAGTGCAAAATTTTGAGTATTGATGTATTTAGAAAACTGTGATGGTCTTTAGCAAACCCTGTTGAATAGGAGGAAGTTGAAGAGTTTCAAAAATTAATATAAACAGGCAAAGTGTTTTTTTCTTTTTTGGTCTTTTTTGTAAGGTGGAGTTATAGAAGTAATGTTTGTTTTGAATGCTCCCCTCTTCCTTTTATCAACAGATCATCCTTATTCAAGAAAAGCAATCAAGTGAAAATAGAGCCCAACACCTTCTGGTCGGTGTGGCTAACTCATGCACATAATATCATATTTAAATTACTGATTTGGACGATCATTGGCCTCATTTATAGTGACTACACCAGGGATGATTAAGATCTCTTTTTGGAATCTCTATTTCTGTTTGGTCAATAAGTCCCTATTATTAAATCATGAGTATTCTTAGCATACTAGGTTTGAAATAATATTATAAAGTTAGAATTTCATAATCATAATGATTATATTAATTTCTTGAAATATTACTTTCTCTAAAATAGAATTAATTTATCTTCTGTCTTGGTCCTTGATTGCTGGGCAAATTAATCAGAAGTATACAGAATTTACTTGATTGATTTTTCTTATTCCTACTTGATAAGAATGTGACTGCCAATGGTGTTATAGCCTAGAGGCACCTGTAAATGGGAGGTCATGAGTTCGATACCATTGGTTCCTCAGGCCGTTAGTGTCTGCTCCTCTATTTGTTTTTAAAAAGAATGTAACCGTGAACTTTCTGGCAGGCAAATCATTCCCTTTTAGAGGAAATAAGTCAAATTAATCAGCGGCTTATAGACACAGTGGTAGATACTAGATATAAGTGATGAAGATGTTCATCCCACTGCTGCTGCTGAAGGGTCAGAAGGGACAATTGTCAAGTGCTCTTTCAATGCGGTGGCACTCAGTTCAAGCTTGGAATGACAATATGCTTCAGCACAGATGGTGGGCATTGCAATTTCTTAATGAGTTTGCACTTGCTCATGGATATTATATCTTGCTATTTTTGTGATATAATTGTCTTTATTCATGTCTTATTTACAATGCAGTCGCCAATTCAGCCTCTTCGGTTGCTTGTCCCAACAAATTATCCCAACTGCTCCCCCATTCTCCTAGGCAAGTATCCAGTTGAATCCAGGTGAGAGAATGAGCATTTTGTCATCTCTTATGTTTGCTTGATTTGTTTTAGCCAGAGACTGCCAATTTTGGTGTCAACTTGGTTCTTGTTTTCATGCTTTGAAAGGTTAAGTGTCAAGATACATCAAACTGAATATAGTAGGTATTGTTGAAGGGTATGATAGCGATCTTGATCCTCGTTATCGGTTGATTTATTCCAGAAAAGGAAAGCATGTCAAAGAAGAATAATATCAATTATTATTTGCTAGTTATTTAATTAATTGAGTCTGTTTTTATTATTATCTTTAGGAAATTAGGAAATAAGTGGAATATCCCACTAGATAGATTTAGTTGCTAAAATCTAAGATTATAAGTTATCTGAATTTCATATTTTGGATTTAGTATTTAAATTTTGGATTAGAGTCTTTCTCTGTAAATTATTATAAATAGGTATTGTGCCTCATTAATAAGGGTATCAAAGTAAATTGGTATTGGAGATTCTTCCGGACTGTTTTAGAAAGGAGGTGAGATTCTTGATATCTCAATTTACATTCTCATTCTCTCATAACCTTCTCATCAGCTTACTCAAATCAGTGTCTCATTAGGGTGCCTCTAGGTGTTTTCAATATTAATACTGGAATGCCTTTGTCAATGTGCGCCAGGTTGCTCATTCAATCAACGATTTAGGTCTCTCGTGACTCTTGAGCATTAACATCTATTAAGCTAGGATCTTCTAGATTTGCAAATACACGGAAAATGGTCATGAAAATCAGGAGAAACGGAAAATGCAAACACCATTATAGCATCGTTAATTCAATGACTTGTCATCTTTCGGAAAGAACAAAAACATACTTTAAACAAATTGTCTCTAGTATCATCCTTTGCTACTGAATTTAATATCTAAAGATGATGAGAAATTTTGCCTTACTTAACTGTAGAGTTAAGTAGGAATCTAATGGCATTTATATTATTACGTGCTTGATGTCATCGTCAGTCTTGTATGTGCTCTAACAAGTTTATTTATACTCTTTAATATAGTGCACATATCACACTTTTTTTCTCTTTACACCAAAAAATTATTGTTTGTTAAACGAAGTAGTAATTTATCTGTGTCATTAGTAGAGAGAATGAAGATCTTTCGGTGAAGAAAAGTTCAGATTCAGCAATTCCTTGCGTAGTTTATCAGAGCCAATGTCACTGGGATAGATGGCCAGGACCTGGGATAATGTGTGTGCTCGTGCAATTATTTCAGAGTATGCACAATAGATGTTTCAGAATCAACATTCTTCTCCCCAGGTTGACTCACAGAATCTTCCACTTCTCGGTAAAGTTTCCGCCTCAACGCAATCAGCTAACTTTTTTAAAAAATTCGTAATTTAATTATCATAGCTCTACTCATGGTTTTTTGACCAATTTGCCCCTCATTAAATAACTAATTACGGAAATGCCCCTGTTTTCAAACTATTTCCTAATCTGCCCCTATTTACTCGATTACAACAGAAAATGTCATATTTACAACAACATTTAAACACCTGGATTTGAACAAAGAAAGGTTATTTACAATAGAAAAAGACTATATTTACAACAAAATTTAAAATCTGGCCATTTATAACAGAAAAAAAATTATATTTACAATAAAAAATTTGCAACAACATATTTTGCAGAAAAAACTATATTTACAATAAAAATTTCATATTTTAAACAACATTTAAACAAGATTTTGAACATAAAAACAAATGTATATTTACAACAGAAAATTTTGTATTTGTAACAACATTTAAACAACTGGATTTTGAACATAAAAAGGTCATTTACAACAGAAAAAACTATATTTACAACAGAAAATTTCATATTTGTAACAACATTTAAACACCTGGATTTTGAACAAAGAAAGGTCATCCACAACAAAAAAAAAATTATATTTACAACAAAAAGTGCTGTATTTACAACAAAAATTAAAATCTGACCATTTACAACAGAAAAAGCCATATTTACAACAGTGTAATTGAATAAACAGGGGCGTATTGAGAAATAGTTTGGAAATAAGGGCATTTTGGTAATTAGTTATTTAATTAGGGGCAAATTGGTCAAAAAGCCCTCTACTCATTCCATGATTAAGAGGAGCAATGAAATGGGATAAGGCGGACGGTGGAGATTGAAGAAGGCAGTGGTTAGGAGAAAGGAAAAAAGGTGATGGAGATTGAAAGAAGGCAGGGTTTAAGGTAAAAGAAGGGGAGGTGGGTGGTTGGTGAAGAAAAATCAGAGGCAAAGGAAAAAAGACGATGCGGAAAAAGCACCATAAATGTCGAAAAGTGCTGTAGATAGCACCGCTAAAAAAGGAGAAAGAGAAGTTGAGGACCAGGTAGTTCTCTCAAACCGAAAAGCTCTCGACTCGTATCAATAATTGAAAACTCTCCACTAACATTCTTTGGCAGCATTCCTATATCAATAATTGACTTTCCAAAAAAATTCATATATGGATTAATGGAATGGTAATTTTGTTGTCAAATAAACTTTCATTAATTAATTCGTGACGGAATTATATCACTAAGTAGCGGAATTCTATTACTAATTGACTTTTTTTTAGTGTATATACTAAAGTTTATTTAAATCAACTTTTAATGATACCGTTTGATCTGTACTTTTAAAAATACTTTAAAATTTAAAATATTAAGAAAGTATAAAATACTCAAAATTACATGTCAAATGTCAAATATTATTTTTTAAATGATATGGTATATAATGAAAAAATCTAACGATTATGATATAGCAAAAACCATTAATTTTAACAATAGGAGTTGATAGTCAAAATTTAAAATATTAGGGTCCTTAATTTAAATTGTTGAAAGATTAGAGAGGTCATGTTCAACAAATCCAAGAGTTTTTGTGTATTTTAGCTTTAAAAATATTATTCAAAGGTTATACCCTCAAAATATGACTTTTTATATTACACGCGCAGGTATTGCATGCAAATTGATTTACTAGCCTTGTGTCCTTAGGGAAGCACATAAGATGTTTTTGCCTTATGTGTTTCTTACATGTTTGTCTCTCTAATTAGAGAGATGAGACATTTTTTTTCAAATAGATTTTAGTTATTTAGATTAAATTATCTTTGCTCAAATATTTTTTTTGCATTCGGTATTTCAAATTAATTAGTTTCGGTTCGCATTTAGAACGATTTGTCCGTAATAACACCAATTTGGAAAACTAATTAATTTGATATACTGGATGCAAAAAACATTTTAGAAAGCAGCATATAATTTAATCTAAATAAATAAATATATAAAATAAAAATGTTTCATCCCTTTAATTAGAGGGACAAGTATGTAACATAAAGACAAGCACCTAATGTGAACCTTGTCCAAAACATAGTCAACACCGTCGCAATCCCTAAATATTGGGAAATTGGTATACTTGTGTATGTATTGTATTACCTTCATTACTTTATTATTATCAAACTTGCAAAGTTAATTCTCTAAGTTTACCGTTTTTACATTTCTTCCTTATAAAATTGAGTTGAGTCGTTGATAAACTCTTGTTAGTTGTAAACTTAGATAAACTTGTGAGTTTACGCACCGACTTTACCATTTTTACATTTCTAATTTTACAAAATCATTTAACTTTACCCTTAAACTTGTGTTAACATTTTTTATTTAATTTGAATTGGCTACTATCATCTTCTCATCTATTCTCTTACCCTTCTTCTTTCTCTTCCACTTTGGTTGAGATTTGAAGGTTTAGATTTAATGTATTATCAAAATATTCTTTTTAAATATTTTTTATTGTAGTTTTAAATAATCATAACTAAAAATTAGCAGTTTTGGAATTTTTTTAATAATTTGATATTTTATTAATATTTTTATTAAACATTAAATCTGAACCGCTCAAATTTCAATTTAAGACCGAGATAAAGTAGTGGATAGGAAGAGGATAGAAAGAGAAAGGTTAAATAAATACGGTAGCTAAACTCAACTAATCATGCTCAATGACTTTATATATAAATTTCTTTACTAAGCATGATAAATTATAAATGTTGATATATTTAATTTCAATTATTTAGATTTAAAATATATTTTAAAAATTATTATTTTTTATATTCTAATTATTTAATTATATATTATAAAATACCTATTTGATGATAATATAATTACTTACAAGTTTAGATTTAAATTCATGATAGGAGTTCAAGTCTATCACGAGTTTGACAACTTTAATCACTATCATTTCATATTTATGAAATTGACTAGAATCTAGTGCAGCAATTTTTTCCCTTTTCTTGGGTAAAATTTTAAAAATTGTACTTAAATTCCCGGTTGAAATGTTTATATCCCAAACTTCCTGAAATTTAAAGAAAAAATTACGAAACAGTTCCACACAAAAACAATTTAATTATTAAAAAGTCTCCTAAGTTGTTAATATGTTATATCCTATTGTCATTTTTTGTATAGGATCTTTTTATTGTCATGTTAGTCATTTGGTGTGGGTCTTTTTAGTAGTTAATTATTTATATACTCCTGCACACTAATTTTCACAATATTTAAACTTAAAATAAGAAAGAAAATCATATAGACGAATGAAAACATGGGTGACTTGTAAATATCACAACTTGTCATTGATTTTATATTTTAGGCTAAAATATACTTTAAATTTATATGAGTTTCTATTTTAGTCATTTAACATTAACAAATGTGTTTGAAGTCTTTTTAAGTTAATAGCATTAACTTCTTCAACAAAAAATGATGACTGGACAAATTTAAAATGGCACATGTCTAATTTTAATTCTCAAATATAATTATTTTTATATTTTATTTAGATATCAATATTCTGAAAAGATATGTTATTATTTTAAAGTTGCTGACTTAACATTTTCAACGGTGTTAACTTAAAAAGACCAAAAGCACACTTTTTAAAGTTAAATGACTAAAATAGAAGATTGTCTAAACTTAAATTGCCAAAAGACACTTTAGTTATATTTTATATTGATAATTATTGAACTGGCTGAGTTTTAGAGAGAGAGAGAGAGAGCCAAATTATCTTGTACTTTTACAATGTGGAGTCTGTTATATAATTATGACTTTAGGTTTGCTATATGTTTTATATTTTACATTAATAAATTCTATCACTTTTATTCAAAAAAAAAAAAAATAGTAATAATTCAAAAGTATGATCACTAATTTAAATTTATGCAAGTGATATAAGCTATTATCACTTGATCAAGTGGTTGAGGGTTGGAAGTGAACATGACAAACTTTGAATATCCCAAATTTACTAAGGGAGATAAGGCAAAAGACAAACTAAGCTTCGTTTCATATAAATAAATAAAATCAAGGGAACTGCCTACATCTATTAACTATTGTGACTTTATAAAAGCCATAGCAATTCCAACTCAATACTCTCATAGCAACTTAGGAAGCTTTGCAACGGCTACTTCCTAGCCTCAGTAATGATAGAAGTGGAGTGACTATGAGTCTTTAGGCGCTTTAGGGGAGGAAAATTTAAAGTCAAGAGCTCAAACTTGTTAGTTCTTGGTGTTTTGATGATTACAAATTCTGAGTTATTGAATTAAATAATCTATGCCTAAGTTGTGGGTTGCTCGAGCAGAAGTCAATTCATGCCCGAGTATACTCGATTTGATGATTTGTTTAAGTGTTTCAGAAAGGCTACTTGAGCAAGGAACTTGCGTGCCCAAGCATCATCAGACTGACAACAAAGTTTGCAAAATAAAAGTCATGCCCGAGCAGAGTGTAAGTAATGCTCGAGCAGAGATAAGCAGTATGCTCAAGCAATACAATATATTCTTAATTCTTTGTCTCTGAATGACTTGCGCCCAAGCATGATTATGACATGCTCGAGCACCGTGCTCGAGCAAAGGAAAAGCAAGCTCGAGCAATATCACTAAGTCTCTTAGTTGTGGCCTCTGTATGCCTTATGCCCGAGCGTTGTCTCTGGGATGCTCGAGCATTAGCAACACTGGCTCAGAATGATGCCCGAGCATAAAGTTTTCGTTGCTCGAGCATCAGTGATAGTTGATGGTTTTTAAATGCTTCATTCTATGCATGCTCGAGCAAGCATAGTTGAGTGCTCGAGCATTCAGTAGCTTGATGTTGCTCGAGCATAGGATGATTTTCAATTCTTTCAATGTATTTCCTCTACTGGTTGCCCGAACATACTAACAGTCATGCTCGAGCATGATCATCCTCTGTTCAGTAAAACGAGAAGTTTTTAAATTCAAATCCCTTGGCTTATCTTCAATCCTTCTTCTATCTCACTCAAAATTACTTAGACTAAATACTAATCATCATTTGAGTGTATTTCAGTTTTGTTAACCATTGTTTAGGTGAAAAGCAAGATTCTGACAGAAGCATTAAATGCTGAACCAAAACGAAGCGCGAAAATGGCAACTTCCATCTGTGCCCAAGTAAAGCATGTTAGCAACTCACATTCCTCATTTAATGCTCTCTCTCAACAGGCAAAAAGAACAAGGAATGTCAAATGGCTTTTGCTGACCAAGAATCATTCAAAAAATGAATTTTGCCTCAGTTCGTGTCTAACGGAAAGAATTCATGTCTAAACGGATTAATAGGCAAGGACTCCATCAATGTCTTCCTCAACGGTCATCAATGGTCCACCTATAAATATCAAAAGCATTGAATTCACCACCTATTGAAACTCTGCGCATTCAATTCTGTATTATTGCAATCATTTGTTTCATCAACTTAACTTAATATCTTCGGATATTTCTTGTACTTTAGTGTTCATTCATTATCTACTCGTGAGGAGTTGTTAAACACTTATATCATTTTTTGTTTAAATCTTAAGGTTGTGGAACCTTAAGTGTAGGTTTACAATTACAACTTGTAAGGGGGAGTGAGTCTGAGTGTGAAAGGATCATCCTAAGTTACAGAGTGTGTAATTGTATTCGTATTTGAAGAGTTAATGGAAATCTCAAGGCGTGCTTGGGGATTGGACGTAGGTCAAAGTATTAACTGAACCAATATAAATTGCTCTATGTCTATTTCCTTACTTTGTCTCTGTTTTAATTGTGCTCGTGTGCAATTTGTGAAAAAATTAAAAAGTTTTTGGGATCACCTATTCACCCCCTCTAGGTGATATTCCATCTTCAAAACTGACACTTCTTCAACTTCAAGCTGTTAAGGTAATCCTTAAGAAACAAAAGATTGGAGTTTTCATCCAAACTTTGATTACCGCAAGAGTGAGGAGCCGAAGGGCGATTTGGAATAAGAATAAAAAGTATCTCTTTTTCAAGAAGCACAAGTTCGAGAAACCATTAAAGTGAGAAGTAGACGAACCACCACTACAAAAAAAACAGTTTTTTGCGGCGGAATTTTTCCTCGCAAAAGAGCAAATTTCCGTCGCAAAAATGATTTGCGGCGGAAAAATTCCGTCGCAAAAATTACCCACGCAAACCAATTTCCGTCGCAAAAATGCATCTTTCCGTCGCACATTCGAGGAACATTTTCCCTCGCAAAATGTTTTTTGCGAGGGAAAATCCTCGCAAAATTTTCAAATTTTGCGAGGGAAAAGTTTTCCCTCGCAAAAGCAAGATTTTGCGAGGGAAAAATGTTTCCTCGCAAAATTTGAAAATTTTGCGAGGGAAAATCCTTTCCTCGCAAAAATCCAACATTTTGCGAGGGAAAAATGTTCCCTCGCAAAATTTAAATTTATTTTTAAAAAAAAATCAGAAAAAGTTTTGCGAGGGAAAGGATTTTTCGCAAAATCCAGATTTTGCGAGGGAAAACTTTTCCCTCGCAAAATTTAAATTTATTTTAAAAAAAATAAAAAATCGAGAAAAAAAATAAAATAATTACATAAAAAAATATTAAAAATTAGAAAATAAAAAAACTTGTATATCATAAAAATAAATTGTAACAATCATAAGAAGTTACACAGCAAAAACAAAATATTACAAATTATAATGTTTTGACCAAAATAAACTAGAAAAAAGTCTAAACAAAATATTAGAAAATTGTGACTAAATTGTTTGCTTTTTCTTTCTTGCATTGGTCATACTACAACATAAAGAGGTTATTTCACATGTATCCAAAGCAAAGAAGCAATGTCAAACGAGCACACACAACAAAAATGAATATTGCTTTTACCCGCAAGACTTTCGAAAGGAAATCAATTGGGGAGCCAAAGATTTTGCCAACAACATCTCCTGAAACTTTTAAATATCAAACAAAGGGCTTATATTCAATGCATTACTTAAGTAGAATGAAAAGAAAAAAGAAGCAGCAGCAAATTGAATTTAACGTCTTTTGCCAATCCTTCGAAGCATTGTAAATCACCATCACTAACCTATACTTCTCATCACTAACCTATACGTCTTTTTTTTCGAGATTCTATTGTCCCATTGTTGACCAATATCAAGACAATCCTTGCCCTCAAACCATTCCTTCCCGAAGACTTTCAATCGAGGATCTTCATCTACGTCTTGACCTATCGAAACATCAATAATTGTAAGCATCAAAATCAATTTATTTATTTCGGAGTTTGGAACACTCGCCATAAATTAAACTAAAATGTATCACTAAGGAAACTAAGCGGAACAAAGCAGATTCTTAATGTTCTAAATTGTTTAATGTTAAGCAATAAACCCCGTATTTAATTTAACCATGATATAATAATCATCTTTACATCATCTCAACGTCTATTTAGGTAGCTTTGCATGCTCGATAATTCCAATGAGAAACTTGACTTCAAGCTTACCTAAGATCTCATTTGAGCAAGTGAGCCTTTGAGAAGGTTACGTACGAGCATTCCCTTAATCAAATCTTTGGCTGATTTAGAAATGTGATCACAAGGTTCGAGATGGGAACCTCAAGTCGGCCGCTTTAACGGCTTCAAAGATCCGTTGCAAGTACCCTCGGAGCTATATAGAATGGACTCCCTACTAACCCATGCAAACTTTGTCCGCTTAAGCAAAAATCAATTGAAGCAAATGAATCGGTTCCATTTTAAGGGAAAAGATAAAACTGCAAAGGAATAATACTCTTCCAAGGAAGTGAATAATACAAGTACCAGCACTACTACAAAAAAACCCAAAAAAAGTCCTAAATAAGGCCCCAAAAACGTCCTTTTTCAGAAGGACGTCTGAACGGGGGAAGTTAAAAAATTCACATTTTTGACATCCTACAATTAAATCAGGACGCCTTATGTAAGGCGTACTGAAATAAAATCAGGACGCCTTACATAAGGCGTCCTGATTTAATATTCAGGACGCCTTAGTAAGGCGTCCTGGTCCTGAATATATTAATTCAGTAATGCGTCCTGAATATTAAATCGGGACGCCTTATATGATTTTTTTTTTTTTTTTTTTTGTTCTTTATATACCCGCTACAATATGCTATACTAGGCATTCAAATTAAATTACAATAGCAAACACATGCAGATCTACAAACTGAAATTACATTTTTCACTACTCCCTAAACCCTAAATTACAACAACAAACACCACTAATCGATATATTTATTAAGTTGAACCAGGGATGCATTCGGGTAAAAGCTGGAATTTTTTTTGTGTTTTGTTGTTTGGGGGCATTGGAGAAATATTTAAAATCACCTTTTAAGTATGCTAAACATGCGTATGTTATGTCATTGAATCCCAAGTTTAGCACTTTCAAATTTTGCGATCACCCCCGTAAACAAAGCAAAGCTACAAATTCGGTGCTTAAAGAATTCTAATGAAGCCAAGATATGAAAATTAATAAGCATAAGTACAACTTGAAATAAGTAAATACACAAGTCTTAACAACTTACGCGAAAAATTTTCACATCCATCATCTCGAAAGATTACATCTATTGAGATTCAAGTTTGATAGGGCGGGAAGCTCGGAAGAAGAGAATGGCAAATCAAAACTTGAATGGGCAACAATCTTATCATATTTCAAAGAAACAATAAATTAAGACTTCTTATATCCCACAAAGAAAGTTCATTAAAGAGCATATGATAATAGCAAGCACCTAAAAGCTACTAAATAAGGCAAAGGCCAAACACTTTACGGACAAAATTGGAAACAACAATAAGGTTCCCTTCATATGCGTTAGAGTACAATAGTTTGAAACCTATTTATGACCTTCCCCCTTCTGAGCCCCAAAAGAGAAAATTTCAAAAATAAATCTTCGATATAACCCTTAAAAAATGTCCCCTTAGCCTCACCCCGCCACCCCCATTTTTTCTCTTTAGATTTCACAATTAACAAACTTTTTCTTCTCAAATCACTTTGCTGAAAGTTAGGGTAAAATCAAGATTGGTTAACCAAGATAATAGCTCTACATAGTGTTAAAACAAGTAAATATCGTAACATTGATTATGTTAGGGTAAAATCCTATGAAAAAAGGCAACCGCAAGAGAATCCAAGCATGCGGTGTGACAAGGCATCCTTCCAAATTTAACGGGGCAAGCTTTTTAGTCCCGAAATGAACCAAGACATTACTGAAAATTAAAGAGATAAATGACAATACTAAGTTGAACCTATCAATTTCAAACTTTAATATATCATTAATACAAACCTTTTTCCTTACAAAAATCTAAGAAAAAATACCTGGCACGTGATAATTATATGTCATTTACACTCGGGACATCACAGTGACACAATGTTAGGCAAAATACCTTTCAAGAAAGTGACGCCAAAATCGTCACTTTATCGCATGAAATCTCTAGACTCTTCAAGTTTGTAAGCTCTAGAAGAGAATTATATTTCAGTGTTAGTTATTGAGCCATGAATTCTTTTCAGTGATAGTAACACCACTACTAGGCTAGACCTTGAACACATAACAGATCTTGAAGTACTATTTCCAAATCCCATGACCAAATCCACACACAATTTGCCTGCTAATAATTATGCTATCGTCAAACACAACATGTTTATCAATTGCCTTTATTCTCTTCCAGCTCCAGCTTCTAGTGAATGAAAATAAATTTCTAAAGCAATACAATAATAAACATAGCAAGAATGTTTATGCCAAGTCAACATTGTAATAAAGGGAAGCAAGATGTCATTGACACGATAAAGGCTTCATGTCAAGCATACTGTTATGCAATTACACCACTTCATATTTAGAGATTCAAGCTTGGTTAAACCGAAATATGCAGCAAATTAATAAATTTCTCCGACGTGGTACAATCAACGGGATTAATAAAGTGCACTAGACCTAGAACGGTGGATATACTTGTTTTTGCACATGACATTAGAACCAACCTTGAAGATGAACAAGGCCCCCATGAATCCCGGGACATCTCTCCAAATCCAACTTAATCAAGTTCACAAGAGCGAGAAAATGAACTTATTCCTTCGCAAAAATGACATTGTTTCTTCTAAAACTCAAACTTCTCAAGTTTGACAGACCTATAAGATTCAATTACAATCAAGGTAAATCTTCAGTAAATCAGAAATCAATGGACAAAGTCTTTGGCCACAAACAACTATACATAAATTGGTAGCAATAAGGAGTAGATACACTGCTATGTTATCTATGAGAGATCTTTTGTTCTTTTCTTTTGATAAATTATATATGAAAGATGTGAAGGGACCAATGCTTCGGTAACAAATAATGGATATTCATGAAGGATGGCTGACACATAAATTGTAAATCCATAAAAAATGCCTAAAGAAAATCAAAAAAGGAAAGACTACCATTGATATAATCCAGACCATGGTCAGAAATCTTGTCACAGTGATTAAGATTCAAGGTTAAAAGATTTGGGCAATCTTTGAGATAAGTCAACCCATAATTAGTAACATCGAGACCCAAAAAGATCCATAGATAGTACGAGAGGACCCTTGCGATGAGATAACTTGCATCCAACTGTCATTTACACCAGGATATTCTCCCAAGTAGAAATCTTGTTGAATGCAGAATAACACATCTAGCCACTTAGATCAAGAACATATGATAGACTTGAGTTGAAAATTTTGCATACAATTTATTTCAATAGGCTGTGCAATTTAAAAAGATTGTAATAATAATTTCTGAAGACTTACAGTAAAAAATGAAAGATAAAAAAGCTAAGTGAAAATCTACCCAAGCTAATGTATGAAAGATATTAGTCATGAAAATCTATGGATTAGAAAGCCAGATTAACTAAGAATTCAAATAAAAAGATTTTGGAACTAGTCTTGAGGATAGATCATGCTCGGTGTAATTTGACTTTTTCGCTTAAAGCATTGTTTTCACTTTAATTAGCCAAAAAACAATTGCATAGAACATGTTGCCAGCAATCCGGTTAAATATCAAGAAGCTGTAGCAAGAAGTGTATGCAATTGCAAATTCGTGCAATTGAAACCTACCAAAGTAAAGACATAATAAAATTAAAAAAGGGGAACAATCCCTCTCTTCTTCTTTTTCTCATATTATAATAAACTCAACAGTATCACAGATCAATTCTCACAGGATCATTAGCAAAAAAATTGAGAGAAGCTGGAAATCCAAACGTAACAAGAGACTGGTTCAAATACCTGGCGCAGTGTTCCAAATTTCCCGCATCGGCAAAGGTGTACTCACTACAAGAAGTGCACGATACAGTGAGTGATGTTTTGAAAAAGGAAAAAAATGTGAATCAGAGGAAAAACTCACTCCATTGTGAAGGAAGACTGAGGAGACGGCTGCCAAAAAATGAAATGAGAGAACGAAGAATGAGTCAGCGAAAAAGAAAAGCAGAGAAAGAAAAGCAGGAGAATAATAGGGCATGTAAGAGTTCAAATTACCCGAATATCGAAATCTCCGTCAATGGCTGATATTGCTGTGTGTTTGAAAGCTTTCTTCTTTGTGTGAAATCTCGGTCCAGCCAGATCTCTCCTCGCATCCCAGGCAGATTTCACCCCTTTGTGTGAAACTCATACAGATCGACGGTGAGGGATCCGCTTTCAGATCTAAAGGAACAGAATAGCAGATCTGGTGGAGCATAGCGGAGCAGCGGCGAGCTACGCCAGTGCGACGAAATCGAGCGACGGAGTTAGGGATCAGAGATGATGAACTCGACGGCGTCAGCGCAGATGAGAGAGTGAAAGCTGAGATGAGGAAATTAGGGCACAGAGGCGGAAATGGAAGAGACGAGGAGCAAATGTGAGACTGAAAAAGAGGCAGAGGCGTTGGAATTTCACCACTAAAACGCCTTTTCGGTGGCGACAAAAAAGTTAATCTTTTTTGTTTTTTTGCTTGGTACTACTTGCTTCTCTCCCCAAAAAGTTAATAAAATATTTGTTCTTTTGTTCTTTTTGTATATTTATGTTAATGAAAAAATAATGAAATGTCATGAGCACAAAAAAAAATAATAATAATAATGAAATGTCATGAGCACAAAAAAAAATAATGAAATGATTTTTTTATTTTACGCATATATTTTTCATATTTTAAAAATTGTGCAGATATTTCAAATTTTAATGTTGTAATTTTTTTAATAATAATTTTACTATTTTATTTAGAAAATTTATATTTATTTTTTCCTACATATATATATATATATAAATGATTCATGCCCCTTTCAGTCATTTTCCATCTCATCAGAAAAAAAATCACTTCTACCGCCGCTATCCCAAACACAAATCACATCATAAAGAAGCTACTTCTTCCACCGCTATCCCAAACACAAATCACATCAGAAAAAGTCCATCAAAAAAAAAGTCCAGCAAGAAAAGCACATCAGAAAAAAAGTCACTTCTATCGCCGCTATCCCAAACGGGCTCAAAGTATCGCCATTGAAAGAGAACTTCTCTTTCAATGGTGACAATTTTTTGTCGCCACCGAAAGTAAAATTTTGAAAAAAAATTATTTTTGATTTAAAAAATAGTTAAAAAGAAAATAAAATATATTGGAATATTATCTATTTCTAAAAATTAGCGACACTATATTACTCTCTTCCCACTTCTTTTTATTTTAGGAAAGGTAAAAAGACGATAAAAATTAAAAGGATAAATCTTTATCAAATTATTAAATCGAGAATCTAATATCATAATATGATAAAGAATAAAATAAATCTTTAATAGAAAGATGAGTCGGAATCGTAAGCCATCGGACTATTAAAGCCTAAGGAGAATCTCTCATAATTAGAGAAGTAATTCTCTAATAATTTTTCATATCTATTCCATACTTTTACATTAATTGATACTCCATATTTATAGATAAAAATATAAAATCACTCCCTAAAAATACTCCTAAATTTATCCCATTAATCCACGATGCAGATAATGGAAGTAAATACCTAAATAAATATTATTTTAATTTGCAACTAACAACTCACCAATCCTAAACTTAAGGACCACTAAAAATAAAAAAATGTCCTAAATAAAATAAGCAATATCTTAAATTATATTAATAAATATTGATTCCTAAAATCTTTAACTAATCTGTTACTCTATCACAAACTCTTTTTATCTCACAATAATCCAAAAATTAGTTTATTTTTCACAAGAAATTACACCAAAAAACATATTTATTGTATAAATATCATAAGTAAAAAAAGAAAAAAAAACTAAAATTAAAAAAAAAAAGACTTTTGGCAAAGCGACACTAAGTCGCCGCTGAAACACTCTTTTCGGCGGCGACATATGAGAGTCGCGCCGAAAAACTATCACTTTTAGCGCGCGACAAAAATTGTCGCGCTGAAAGTCATACTTTCAGTGGCAACAACTCTTGTCGCCACGGAAAGTCCCTTTTTTTGTAGTGAAATAAGTGATGTAATTTTTTAAACTAGCGAGCAATTGTGTGCAAAATCAGTCATATACACTAGTTGTGCTCTATATATTATTGAAAGTATAGACACTTGTCATGTTTTAACTAGAGAATATCCAAATTTGATTTAGATTATTCATAGATTTAGAATCTAACAGGTCATGTATCTTTTGAGTTCATTGAATGACAAGCAATGAGATCAAGTATAAGCGTAATTTTCGGAAAGTAGTTGGACACTCGGAAGTACAGCTAGAATGAGATGGACTTTGCTTCAATATGTATACGTGTCAAGTAAAACCACTGGGGGCATATTGTCTATAATTGTATATCCACTTAATTTTTTTAGCAACATGATTTGTTGGTATTGAAAAACGATAGTCGTATTTAGCACTTCATTCTTTCAGTTCTAAATGTAAGAGCTCAAAAACTAATTTAAAGACATTAAGAAGTTATTTGTGGGGAAAAAGAAAAAACTATGTGTTGGTTTCCCTATAGTACCCATTTTAATAGTATGCATTGGATATGTACTTCCTTGATAAGGTAATTCCCTTCATTTGATTTTTCACATTTTCACTTTAATATTTTAAAATATTTTGTAACAATTTTCCTTTTTATCTCTCCTTATAACTGGTATCTTTTTTTTTTTGTCAATATTTTAATTATGTTTTTGTTTTATCCTCTACCTTCTAAATTACATATTTTAACTTTTGTAAAAACTAACCATCATTCTCCCTCTTTATATATAAACTATTTTGTAAATAAATAAATTTGTATGTCTCCCCTACTTGATTTCAAATATTAAACGCATCATCTTAATTTAAAAACGATCATGTTTTTTTATGTTTTAATTTAAAAAAATTTATTTCCTAACGAATATATGAGATGAAGTTAGAGATAATTGTTTTTTCATATTTAAATCTTCAAAATTTATTTAGTCAAAATGTAATTCCTAAAACAAATATATGAGGGATTCAAATTCCAAATAAATTAGCTAAGATAATTCCTTATTAGCGAAGATAATTCCTTATTTATAGTTAGAGATAATACAAGGATTCAAATTCCAAAGAAATTAACTAAGATAATTCCTTTTTTATTTGTCTTCTTATATAAGTAAATTTTAATTTTGAAGGACTAAAAAGATAGTATTACCCTTAATTTAAATTTGGATATATATATATATATATATATATATATGAATTTATTTCCTAAAACAAGTATATGAGATGTAGTTAGAGATAATATAAGGATTCAAATTCCAAATGAATTAACTAAGATAATTCCTTATTTATTTGTATTCTTATATAAGTAAATTTTAATTTTGAAAGACCAAAAGATAGTATTACCCTTAATTTAAATTTGGATATATATATATATATATATATATAAGAATTTATTTCCTAAAACAAGTATATGAGATGTAGTTAGAGATAATATAGGGATTCAAATTCCAAATGAATTAACTAAGATAATTCCTTATTTATTTATCTTTTTATATAATTCAAAATTTCGATATATTTCTTATGAAGGTTTTTATTAATTTACATCTTTATATATATTAATTATAAGACAAATGTTTATAAATATATTTCAAAATACTATTATTTAGAAGAAAATTGTCTTGATTTTAATCAATATGCTACCGAGTCGAATGGAGGCGGAAATGAGTGAGAGAGTTGAATTTTTTGGGTTTAATTGCCTTTGCTTAATTTTCCAAAGATAATTTAAAAAAAAAAAAAAAACTTTGCGAGGGAAAAAAATTTCCCTCGCAAAATTTGGCAATTTTGCGAGGGAACAAATTTTCCCTCGCAAAATGGAGGGAAATTGGCGGGATTTTTCCTCCCAATTTCCCCAAATTTTGCGAGGGAAAAAATTTCCCTCGCAAACATCCACATTTTGCGAGGGAAAATTTTTCCCCTCGCAAAATCCCCGATTTTGCAAGGGAAAGATGGTTCCCTCGCAAAATGGAGGAAATTGACGGGATTTTCCCCCCCAATTTCCCCAAATTTTGCGGGAAAAAATTTTCCCTCGCAAAATCTGTCGATTTTGCGAGGGAAAGATGGTTCCCTCGCAAAATGGAGAAAATTGATGGGATTTTTCCTCCCAATTTTCCCAAATTTTGCGAGGGAAAAAATTTTCCCTCGCAAATTTGCCAAAATTTGCGACGGAATTTTTTCCCTCGCAAATTCCGTCGCAAATATGATATTTTCTAGTAGTGCACTTTGGGCTTGGAATAACGCCACCTATAGAGTATGGGAGAACATTACCATCAAGAATGGAATAGTAGAGCACGCTGTGAAGGTGCAGTTAATTGTCAAAATCAGCATGATCAGAGCCATATAATTGGCAATCATAGTTGTTCCATGATCGGCTTTGAAATTAAATACCAAACTCGTCTAAAGGCCAGTTCATTTTCTTTCCACCAAGAAATGAAGTTATTAGGGACAAGAAGAGCCAAATGAGCAGAGAACCATTTGATGGACTTAATAGAGTAACAGGCTTCACGCGGAGTAAAAATCTCTTCTTCATGGGGATTGCTCGGCATTTCTCGAGAATACAAAAGCAGTCTCGAATAAACTTGTTGACATCATCATTGGAGCTACCAAATATATTATTCAACTTGCTATGTGTATTAGAAGAGTTCACTTTGACCTGAATAAGTAAGGTAAAGGGGATTACTTATGGAAGATGTTCACCATTCCCAGACTGAGATTTATCGCCATTTTCCTCGGGAGACAAGGGAATTGAAATGATCATTGAAGATAGGACGGAGGATGGATGGTGGGGACAGATCATGAAGGGATTCAGTAGGAGTAGGTTCCTGGGAAGAATCCAAGGAGGAAGGTTTAGAATCAGTGAAAAAGGGTCCACAGAAGTTTGGAAATCATAAATTTTATTCTCCATAAGCTGTTGAATCATAAAGTCAAGCAATGGTCCCTCGTTAGTTCGGGAAGGTCTAGCCTTATTATCATTATTCTGGGCCATTACTAGAGCTTAGGAGCTGGTGGTTTATCTTCATGATAAGAGTCTAAGGACCCATCAAAGGAGAAATGAAAGAAATCATCATTTGGATCATGTGGTAGAACATCTGGAGGAGTAGTCTCAAAGATTTGATCGTGAACACATCTAAAGAAGAAAAACCAAATTCTAGTAGTACCTCGACTTCTATGTTGTCTCATCCAATCTTACCAAAAGAGTTCAACTTCATCAGGCTCAAAATTGCTCTCAAAACATCAACCAAAATGAGAACGAACACGCTCAATGACATCATTGAAGCCACTAAAAACATCAATGAGAGGTCAAACTCATGTATTATGAGTGTGGGCAATCAAGTGACAATGATTACATCGACGAAAATCTCTTTCCCTCTTACAATCAAGCCAAAGAGACATTATCAAGGTGGACTCTTACATTTTGGATAAGAGGTAAGCAAGGATTAATGTGCACTTTCACACGGATGAAGTAAAGATCAGTTGAAAAATGAACATTACCTTATTGCACAACAGTATCCCTAATAACATGACCAAGAGTTTTAGCTTCAAGAGAATTATGATATTCTAGTGGAAGCCCCCAAAACTGAACTCAGATAGAGACAATAGCAATTTGGAGCTCTCTAAGCAACATGTTTGGAGCCTAGCGATCAACCATGAGCAAGGAGTTGTTAACAGCACAAGGGCCATTAACAATGAAAAACTCTAGGTCTTCTTCATCCTTAAATCTAATAAATAGAAACAACCAACTTTCTGTTGGGATCCGTACAACGCAGCGGATTAAAATTTCTACGAATCCGTCCCGAGGATCACTCAAAGTGCGTTTAAATCAAGGCTAGTGAATCCGGATATTACCTTTTTAAAATTCGTCCGTGTCTCGTTCTTCCTTGAACAGGTGGGCTACCTCCTCGATCAGCAGAAGACGACTCTTAGAATCCTCTTCCTCTACCGGTATCCACACGAACAATCCTCGTTCACGGCTATGGCAGCGTGCTAGCGCCTCTTTGCGTCTCTCTCTATACTCTAGGGTTTCTCACGGCCTTTTTGAATACGCTCGACCGAAAGTCCGTAGGTTTTCTAAAAACGTTCGGCGTATTTAATGCAAAATTAATCGTATTAATTTTTGAATTCAAACTTTAGATCTGGATTAAATATATATTAATTAAATCTATCCCATAGATCTAATATAATAATATTTATTTAATCGAATTAAAAGCCGATCTGAAATTTCGAATTGAATCTAGATTAAAAAATAAGTAATTAAATCTATCGATAGATTTAACCCAACCTATTTATTTAATCCAAATTTAAAAGCCTTCTCGATTTAATTTATCTCAATAAATTAAATCGGAGAAATGATATCTATCTATTTATTTAAATCTAAGATACCAATATCTCAATTTAAATTAAATAGACAATAATATCTTTATTCGAAAATTAAATGAGATACAATATCTCTCGTTTGTTTTAGATATTTAATTTATCAAATAAATTAAACATAAAACAAATAATATAATAATAATATTTTAATCTCAATTAAATAATATCATTATATTATTTTCGAATTTAAATATATATATATATATATATTTACCCTGCATTAAACTCGTATTCATTAATCCGAGATTCAATGAACCCGGACACTTTTACCCGTGTTGGATTATTCTTGTGTGCGACCCGGCAGCCCATGTGAGATTGGCGGTGGGCCAACACCGTGTCGCCCACAAATCGCAAGCGGCCTCTAGCAAGACATTGCGACTACCCAACTCACATGGGGATCGATGACACGATACACCTATCGTACAACCATGTCACGTCCCTTTTGTCACGCGATAATTTGGTCAAGGATGAGGCATGGATAATGTCAACTTCCTTTTCTTGACCATTACTTTTCGATTCTCGAGTAGTCTAATAAGTGAAATGGAAACTCCTTTCCATCACAAAGTATGGCCATACATTTCTTAGACTCACTCATCGAGGGCCCAAAGATTATCTCTCTACGAATGTGGGGGACAAATTCCATCTTGACCATTCACGTCCCTCCGCATGAAAACCACCGATCCCGATCCGACCTTTATCATCACTAGGTCAAAGGTGACTTTTGACTAGGTCAAAGAAGATGATTCATCATGTAGGAATCCATGATGATCTCAGTCATGTGGCGTTATGACGCGGTTATACATGAGATAAGCTTATGACTTAATCCATGCAGCTTTTTCTCATAGTGGGCCTGGCCCAAAGACCTTGTACTCTTACAAGTGCCCATGACTTTGATTGTATCTCCATACCTCATCAAAGTCATATCGGTCTTAATTCATCTCGCTCCCGCGTAGATGACCGACCATGGACATTTAGGATAATCTATAAGATGTATCCGGGGATGCGAGCTTATCAATACGAACATGCAGACGAAAATGATAACTAAAGAAAATACTTTAAATAACTCAAATATCCAAAGTACAATGAATTGCCCCTAGGGCATAATTTCCAACACTTTCCCTTTAATTGCAAATGATTCCTTAAGAATCCATGCCAAATGAAGCCTATTATTAAACTTACAAATGGAAAAGGAATGCACATCAACTAAAACAGCCACAACATAAGAAGAGAAATGACTCCTTAAGGCATCAAGAGACGATCCATTGAGGAATAGAGAAGGTGTAAAAGAAAAATTTGTGAAAAGGGAAAAGGGAACCATATCATAAAAGGAGGCCGGGAGGAAAATAAAGACTGAAAAAGAACCCAAAAATAAGCACAAAACAAAAACGAAGGGGCCAGAGAAGGAGGTCTATAGGAAACGGGAAGGGATTTTGAAGAGAACGTGCATAGGGGTCAAAGAGGGAATTTCAACTAAGTCCTTATTTATAGATGGAGAAATCATCCCGATGGTGAACAATTAGAATCGAAAGAAAAAGAAAGATGCCAAGAAGAACATTGGGACTCAAAACTCACAAATTAATTCATAATAGCATCGAGAACTTAATTGGAGAAAAAATCTTGCATTGCTTTGTACTAAACAATGATGAATGATCTCCAAGATAGGTGATGTTATAGTGCCTGTTTGGCAAAGCAGTGAACGCCACAATAAGTCCAACAAACGCACAGTGAAAGCATAAGCAAAATTTATGGGTGTTTGGATGAAATAATAATTTGATGTCATTCAAAGTTGATCTTGTGTTTTTTTTTTTTTTGAAGCAAGCCGAGGTCGCTTCTCATCGCATCATGCTTCATGCTTCTCATTTTTTAACCGTTGTACCCCACCTTTCCAAAAAGTCATACAAACTTTTTACTTTTCGTACTACTCTCCTCTCTCCTGCATTTGGAAAATTTCCTTTTGCCATTGATGAATAGTGAAATATTGGGGGTTGACGTTGATTTACGTATATGAAATGATTCTTTTATTTTGACAAAAAATGATTTTTTATTCTATGTATATATTTTGCATATTTTTAAAATTGTGCAGATATTTTTTTCAACATAAAAACAATATAAATGAGTAAAAATTTACCTATTGTTCAGTTCATTAGTAAAATTTAATTTAATTTTTTTAATTTTTAATTTTTATCTCAAATTATCACATTTTATACAAATATATATATATATATATATATATATGATTCATACCCTTTTCAGTCATTTTCCATCTCATCAGAAAAAAGTCACTTCTATCACCGCTATACCAAACACAAATCACATCATAAAAAAGCTACTTCTGCCACCGCTATCCCAAACACAAATCACATCGAAAAGTCCATCGAGAAAAAAAGTCCAAGAAGAAAAGCACATCGAAAAAAGTCACTTTTATCGCCGCTATCCCAAACGGGCTCATAATCCAATCATTGGCAAGTATCATAGGTATGACTGTTGGATAACCGAAGTTCATTAAATGCTAGACTTCCAATTAAGAAGAAGGAAAAAGGAAGGAGAGAAAGATTTAACGGTAAGAGGTAGAGATTTATCGAGAAAAGGAAGAAGAACAAACTACAATAGCAGACTAAGCCTAAGATATTAAAGCAACATAATCAATTTCCAAATATCCTTAAAAGACAACCCTAATCGAATAACTTTAAAAAACTAAAGCCAAAAACATTAAATGCATAGCAGAAATCTGTAAAAGATAAGGAAAGGAACGATTAAACTTGCCGGTATAGGCCTAAAATGGCTAAAGCTTCCATGTCTAAGGATGAAGATGGAGGAAGACAAAATGGCAGTCTCTTATCGCTTCTTGGAGAAGGGAAGTTTTTCTCTTTAGAGGTATTCATTCTACAAAACATCCATATTGTCAAACAGTTGTTTCAGTTATATACGAAATCAAATGGAAAGTTGTATATATAAACTCAAGTATCATTGCATCTTACTCATGAATTTTAACAAGAAAGGTGTAAAAAATATGTTTTCTTAAAAGTGTATCCAACACTATTTTTTTTTTTTTTTAAAAAAAGGTGATTATGTGGTTATAAAAATAGAGCAAAAACAACTATTGACCGTTAGTTTGAATTTTTGTATTTTTAAGGCTGATATAGATGATGACTTAGCTAAACTTCATCCTGGCTAGCGGTAAAAAATGGAGAAAATTACAAAAAATGACATAAACATCTTGGAAATTACAGCTCAACCCTTCTCTCTCCAATCTCCCTTCTCTCTCCCAATCTCAATCTTACCCATCAAGACGCCCATCTCCACCTTCTTGTCATCGTTGCTACCTTTTCGTAATTTTCAAAACTATTTGGGTCTTTTATGTAATTTCTCCAGTTCTCCACTACGTTTGTGATGAAATTTAAGTCATCATCCATCATCCATATCACCTTTAAAAATACAAAAAAAAATTCAAATTAACGGTCAATGTGCATTTTTACTCCACTTTTATAACCACATAGTTACTTTTGCACTAAAAAAAACACTTATTGTAAGGTGAACTTTTGAAAAAAAAAAAAAAAAAACCACATATATATTTTTTTACCATAACCCTTTTAACTCTATTTGCCAATAAGAGTATACTATTTATAACTTAATTTATCCATGTGATTGTATATTAAAATGAAATCAAACAAAAAATTTTACCAAAAAAATAAAATAAGAAAGCAAAGCATACCGAAATGTTTCCCCTTTCATGTGAGCTGGACCGGGACATTTTAAGCAGTTTTGCCATCTCCACTTTTTCGTTCTAAGCCCTGCTTTAAAAGTCTCCCGTGGGCCGCGAACCGCTCACGAGTTGCGCCTCCGCGAGTGCCACCGTCCGACTTCAGTGGCGGCCGTTTCACAGACTTCTGGCTTCCTTGTATTTCTCGTTCCCAGGGTATGATCATAATGATTTCCGTTCAAAATTTCATTTCGATTTTCCCGGAATACTGAATTTTTTTTTCTCTTCGATTTTGGATTGTTTGTTTTGGAAACGCTTGTGAAAGATTGATTCGTTTCCCCATTGCTTATAAGATTCTTTGCTGGAAGTCACTAGTATTATAGAATAGCTTTGCTGAAGCACGTTAATTTATTCGGGGGATAAGGTTACTTGAAGGGGGAAAAGGAGAGAATTATACCCAAGTTTGGAATTGTTATCGAAACTTTTAAGTTCGCAAGGGTCTTATTTGTCAATTGTCATTGCACTCTTAATTAAATTCAACCAAATGTATTCATTGAATTTGGAACTCGAAATTGGAGTACAGTAGGCTGAGAAGAGGTCAAGACTCAGTAGTATAAACTATAGCGAGTAAGCCAAAGGTATCTGAATTTTTGAGATAGAAGTGAGAATGCATGGAGAGTCGATGGATCTACTAGAGACTGGGAAAAATTTTAACCAAGGTAGTATTTTCAAAAGAAATTACTGGCTTTAGAACTGATAGTTAAATTACAAACCAGTCAAATTTTTACCTTGACAAACGAAATACTTTAATACTATTCTTTAGTTTTGGACACATATCACTCCTGTGTTTTGGTGAAACCTTATAAAGTTTAATTGAAATGTATAATATTAGGGAATGTTTAGCGAACATTTTCTGTTATAGATATAATCAAAAGTCTAAATTAATTTAATTTGGATAATCATATTGAAACCTGTTAATGCTTATTGATATTCTCATATGCCTACCATCTATGAATCTTCTGAAGTTTTCCCAGGGCTGATTTTTTCGTCTCCTTTTATTTGAGTATAACAAAGACACATCATAACCATAGTTTCTTTCAACTCCCCACCATATGCCTCATGCCTCTATATACAGTATTGTTACTCTCAATTCTTTGTCAATCATGTTCAAATTAATGTTGAATAATTTATAAATTATTACAATTTTAAGGTATAACTGTAAGTGAAGCCTCTAACAAATTCTCAAATTCCGTTAGTCATAATAAATAAGATCTCTTGTACATATGTATGCACAACTTCTTCCTCTATTTGCTTCCTTTTAGAGTCTGGTTTGATTAGAGTGTTATCTCTGGTGTTTCAGTTATTTCAAATGCGATGGATGCCAACTGGAGACCCACACAAGGCGCTGAATCCACTATGGATACAAGTGATTGGAGAACTCAACTGCAACCTGATTCACGTCAAAGAATTGTCAACAAAATGTAATTTTCATTTAATATTGTCTCGCTTGGTAACGTAAATTGGTTTGACTGGTATGGCACATGTTTTCATGGTATAGAATGGATACATTAAAGAGGCATCTTCCTGTTTCTGGTCAAGATGGATTGCATGAATTGCGCAAAATTGCTCAAAGGTTTGAAGAAAAGATTTATGCTGCTGCAACGAGCCAGGTTTATTCACAACAACGCATCTCACCCTCATAGTTGTCATGTTCATTTATATTGCTTTTGTTAGCTTGTACAACATAGAAGTTTGACTGTTTTATGTGCTACTCCCTTATTTCAGTCTGATTATCTTCGGAAAATATCTTTGAAGATGCTTACAATGGAGAATAAAACCCAGAATACCATGGTCAACGCTATGCAATCAAATGCAGGTGGCCCTAGCAACAAGCCTATTGATTCAGGTTGGCATAAATATTATATGGGTTTCCTCATATGCAATGATGGTATTGGCAGGGAAACAGTGTGCTGATCTGGTCCCAAAGTCTATATATGCAAATATGCAATGAGGCATTTTACATGATCTTTGTCATCTTGTTTTTTCAGTGATTTTCTGACTTAAGTTTTTTCATATCTTTTTTGTTGTATCTCTGCACTAAAAATTTAACCAGTACTCAACTGTGATAGTTTATGTGATGACTAATATAGCTTGCAAACACAATCAAAGAAACATTTTTTCTTCATACGATTCACAGTTAGGTTTATAGTACCTTTGCAGTTTTTTTTTTCCTTACCTTGCTCTATCTCCTTGTTATAAATTGTTGTTCTCTCTTTTGGGGTTTGATTCATATTAGTTAATTTCTTGGTTCTTGTTGCTCTGTCTTCAGTAATAAACTCTTTCTTTCTTTTGTTTATTATTATAGGAATTCCTTTGCAGTCTCAAGTTCACAATCCGGGGCAGTCACATGCAATTCCAGTGCCTAATCAGTCCCAATCGCGTCAACAGCTTCCATCTCAAAACATTCAAAACAACATTGCTCCTTCTGTATCCAATATTGGCCAGACTCCTATCCAAAATGTTGTTGGCACAAATTCCAACGTGCAGAATAATATGTTTGGTGGTTCTCAGAGACAAATGCCTCCAAGGCAGCAGGTTGTTCCCCAACAGCAACAGCAATCGCAGAATTCACAGCCGTATCACTACCAACAGCAACAGCTTCAACAGCAGTATTTGAAGCATAAAATCCAGCCTGGGGACATTCAACACTCACTTATGCAACCCCACATCCATATGCAGCAACAGCAGCAGCCAAATCAATTGCAATCTTCACAGTCATCTGTTATGCAAACATCTTCTGTCATGCAGCCTTTAATCACGCAGATATCTCTTCCTACCCTTCAGCAGAATCAGCAAGCTAATAATGTTCAACAGTCAACACAACCCATGCTGCAGCAACATTCCCAATCAGTTATCAGGCAACAGCAACAACAGACATCAATTAATAACCAGCAACAAACCCCAATTTCTCAACAGCCAATAATGCCTCCACAACAACAACAACAGCAGCAGCAGCAGCTTCTAGCACCACAGTCAAATGTAACAAGCATGCAACACCCTCAGCTACTTGGGCAACAGAATAATGTTGGTGATATGCAGCAACATCAGAGATTGCTTGTTGGGCAGCAGAATAATCTTTCAAACCTGCAGCAGCACCAGCAACAGCAGCCACATTTGATAAATCAGCAAAACAATCTATCCAACATACATCAGCAACAATTGGGAAGTAACGTCCCAGGGTTACAACAACAACAGCTGCTGTTACCTCAGTCTGGCAACTCAGGCATGCAGCCTAACCAGCACTCTGCACACATGGTACAGCAATCAAAGGTTTCAGTGCAGCAACAATCACAACAAAATGTAACAAATTTATTGCAATCTCAAGGGCAGCAATCACAGCCACAGGCTCCACAGCAGCAATTGATGCCACAGATACAATCTCAGCCGGCACAGATGCAACAGCAGTTGGGTATGCAGCAGCAGCCAAATCTCTTGCAACGAGATATGCAGCAAATAATTCAGGGATCGAGTTCTTTGCTTCAACAGCAAAATGCACTTGATCAACAAAAGCAACTATATCAGTCACAAAGAAACCTTCCAGATTCATCATCAAGTACGTTATTGCATATAGGTGTTCCATTCTTTCACTTTGCTTCTGTAGCATTTCAACAAGTCTTCTATTTTATTCTTTCATCTGTTATTTTCTGTCTTGAAAAAGGTGCCAATTGTTCAGCCCTTTATGCTTATCCATGTATCATATAACCATATTGTAGCTTCTCTAGATTCAACCGCACAGACTGGAAAATCTGGTGGGGATGATTGGCAAGAAGAGGTGTTCCAAAAGGTGATAACCCATTTTCTTATCCCTTCAGTTCTGCATGAAAATTAGGTAGAACTTCAGGATATAATGAATCAATGGACAAAAGCAAAGTGATGTAATGGACTTATTTTTAGTCTAAATAACATAAAAAATTCTTTCTCATTTTTTACAGTCAGATGCTTCAATGTGACTTGGTTGTCTATTTTTGGTAACACAAATGAATGGTTTGGACCCTCCCTCAAGTTAACACAAAATTTGAAAATTTTCAATTTATGAAACCTTGCTTTTTGTTAGGAAATATATTATAAGTTAGGAAATATATTATATTAGGAAAGATATTATAGAGACAATCAGGGATTATAGTAATTAGGGAATCAATCTACATAATGAGTCATTAACTCTCATTAACTTTCTTATTCCCTCTCTTGTGTATAAATACCTTATACTATGTACATAAATAGACAAGCAATTCAGATTATATTTCTCCTTTCTCTCTGTCTAATTCTACATGGTATCAGAGCCGGTGAGGTTCGACGGCCCGAACCCGTTTTTCCCGAGTTTCTTCTCGTTTTCCGGTGATGAGAGAGAAGAGGTAGAGTTAGGGTTCTGTGTTCCGCTGCTCGTTCACGTCCACGCGCCGCTCCATCGTGCTCCAGAGGTCCCAATCGGCACAACCCCACCGGCCGCCCTCCATTTTGACTGCGCGTGACATCCCACATGCCACCCAAGCTCTGTCGTCCGACTGCACGCGCCGGCGCGTGACGCTTCTTTCCGACGATTTTTCTGTCGCCGTTTGCTCCTCCAGGATCGACTCCCTGTCCCCGACGCAACCCAGGTGGTTTCGCCCTCATACCTGGTGGTTTCACTCTCTGGTTCTTTGAGCACCTTTGTGCTCTTTTTTTTTTTTTTTTTTGGGAAGCCGGTCGTTTTTTGGCCGGTATTGTTGTTGGTCCTTGTGTGGCCTCGGTATCTTGTTGTTGGTCCTTGTGTGGCCCCTTGTTTCACTCACGGGCCGCCGTTTTTGTTCTTTCTTGTGGGCTCTTCTAACATTGGTTTCTTTGTCTTCGTTTACCATCACCTTTGTGTTTGCTGGTTATTTCTTATGGCTGAGACTAAACCGAGTGCGATGACTGAAATGGTCCTTGTTTCAAACAAGATTACTGATCATAAGTTGAACTGGACAAATTATTCGGACTAGATCAAAACCATCCGTATGCATTTACTGAGTATTGAGAAGGAGGGCCATTTAACTGAGGTGCCTCCTAAGGATGATCCTAAGATGACATGGGCTCGGGCGGATGCCGGCTCTTCTTGCGAGATTAAAAATTCCATTGATGGGGATCTTCTTCCTTCGGTTAGTCATTGCAACACCGTTAGAGAACTTATTAATTATCGGAGTTCTTGTATTCGGGAAAGGAAACATTACTCGAATTCATGAGGTTTGTAAAGGGTTCTATCGGCCGAGCGGCGGGGGTCGCCCTCCGAAGAATTTCTTCATGGAGTTCAACAAGATGTATGAGGAAATGCGGCGTTAATGCCACCAACGATCGACCTCCAAGTACAAATTGATAATATGGAGAAACAGCGATTATCGTTTTCTTCTGCTCTCGACCCCGGCTTATGAGACCCTACATCTCGGTATTATCTAGTTCCGAGCTTCCTTCGCTCCGGGATGTGTATTCTCGTGTGTTGCGTGCCGACGGTTTAGCCCACCCGGCTTCCAATCCTAATGCTAGTACTCTAGCGGGTCAAGGTCCAATCGACACTCGAACCGGGTTTCCTCGCGCCATGGACATGGTACACCGAATCTCGTTTTTGTCGCTCGGCTCCTAGGAACCCCGGCCCCCACATGCCCGGTGTCCTAGGAGTTGGCCCCCGAGGCCCGCCACAATCCTCCCAATTTTGGTGCTAGTGGGATTGTCTCGCTTTTATTGTAAGGAACCGGTCATACGAAACGCTTATCGTCGTAAGTTGCAACGGTTGCACCCGAAGCAACGGCGTCTCGCTCATATGGCTCAATCCTCTAATGTCTCGATCCTTCCCTATCTCCACCAAGCGCACTTGCTACGGGTAACTTTGATTCGTGCCTTGCTACTTCTTCGAAATGGATCATCGATTCCGGCTCCGACCATATGACAGTAACCATCATTTGTTCTCTTCTTATGCACCTTATGCCAACCTTTCTTCAATTACAATTGCCAATGGTTCTTACACCCATGTTCTTGGATCTGGCAATGTTACACCAACTCTGTCTGTTTCTTTATCATCCGTTCTTAATGTTCCCGATCTTGCTTTTAACCTTTTATCTCCTAGTAAGCTCACTCGTCGTTAAACTGTTTCATCTCACTTTTTCGACCATTGCTTAATTCAAGATCTTACGACGAAGCGGATTATTGGTAGGGTATGAATCGGCGGCCATTACTTTCTTGATAATCGGGTGCCGCGTTCCATTGCTTGCTCGGTGGTCCCTCCTTGTTTGACATTCATTGTCGGTTAGGTCATGTGTCTTTGTCATCTTTAAAGAGGTTGTATCCTCAATTTCAGCATGTGTCTTCTTTAGAGTGTGAGTCATGTCAGTTTGCTAAACATCACCGTGTTCATCTGGCACCTCGCGTCAATAAACGGGCTGCGCCCCCTTTTGATTTAGTTCATTTAGATATTTGGGGTCCGTGTTCAGTTGAGTCCAAGTCTGGTTTTCGGTACTTTGCTACTTTTGTTGATGATTTCTTTCGAACCACCTGGCTTTATCTAATGAAAAATCGTTCTGAGGTGTTTTCTCATTTTTGCCATTTCGTGCTGAAATCAACACTCAATTTGGTGTTTCGTGAAAACTTTACGAGTGATAACGCTAAAGAATATTTGTCGCCCAATTTCAAAACTATATGCTCCAAAATAGCATGATTCATCGATCCTCGTGTGCGAGATACACCGGCTCAAAATGGTGTTGCCGAAAGAAAGAACCGGCCTTATTAGATGTGGCCCGAGCTCTCATGTTTCAAATGACGGTTCCCAAACCTTTACGGGCTGATCTTTGTATCCAGTGCTTGTTTTCTCATTAATCGTATGCCTTCTCCTGTTCTTAGTGGAGCCACTCCCTACACCACCTTGTTCCCTTCTCATCCTATGTTTCCCATTGCCCTCAAGATCTTTGGGTGTGTTTGCTTTGTTCGTGATGTTCGTCCTACTACTACCAAACTTGATCCCAAGTCCCTTAAATGTGTCTTCCTAGGGTATTCTAGGGTTCAAAAGGGTTATAGGTGTTATTCCCCCACTTTTTTGCGTTATCTTGTGTCCACAGATGTTACCTTCCATGAGTCAACCCCGTTCTTTCCTGTCTCTGCTCCTTCTCCATCCCCTGACATCACCAATAGTCTTAATGATATATTGCTCTATACGGTTCAGTTACCACCAGTGCAAGCGTCAGACCAGGAACCTGCTAAGCCACCTATCTATCATGTTTTCTAAGCGTCCCAAGGCAAATAATGGCATTGAACGGGTTCCGGCCCCCGATGCACGCTTCGAGTCGATCCCGCGGTAGTTGCCCCTTCTCCAGTCTCTACACCAGACCCAGTGCCTGTGCCTGACTCTCCCTCACTGGAAAGCCCCGTGCCTGACTCTCCGACTCCTCTTGACTTGCCCATTGCCCTTCGTAAAGGTCAGTGATCGTGCACCTGCCCTATTTCTTCTTTTGCTTCCTACAATCATCTTTCCCCTACATCTTGTTCTTTCATAGCCTCCTTAGAATCTATTACTCTCCCTACTAATCTCCACCAAGCCTTAGCCCATCCTGGTTGGTGTCTTTGCTATGAAAGAAGAAATGATGGCCCTTGA
Organism: Acacia acuminata; assembly: GCA_019022655.1. NCBI lineage: Eukaryota > Viridiplantae > Streptophyta > Magnoliopsida > Fabales > Fabaceae > Acacia > Acacia acuminata. Next base: position 2,968,591 of record JAFJYI010000001.1, read on the forward strand.
TAAGGCCGGTACCTGGACTCTCGTTGATTTACCTCTTGGAAAGAAGGCTATCGGATGTAAGTGGGTGTTCACAGTCAAAACAAAAGTTGATGGCACCTTGGAACGTTTGAAAGCTCGACTGGTTGCCAAGGGTTATGCTCAGACCTATGGTGTTGATTACTCGCAAACCTTCTCTCCTGTGGCAAAATTGTCCTCTGTTCGTCTCTTCATCCTATGGCTGCCACCTAAGTTGCACCGACACTGACACGGCGTTTTCGACACGTTGTCGATACGTGACGTCGACACGTTACTTCAAAAATACTAATATTTCGACACGTTCCGACACGTCTTAGTATTAAATAATATTTTTAATATAAAGAGTCTATATATTACAATGATTTAATCGAAACCAAAAAATGATAGCGAAATACAGGGGAGGGGAGTCGATAGTCATGATTTCAGATTTGTGATTACTGAATAGCAAACAGTTAGAGAGCCTCAGTGCCTCAGAGAGTGAAACATTGAAACACAATCACAGTACTCCACACTCCACAGACAAATTTCGCACAGACACAAATCAGTGAATCACAGTATCATACAATCACATTCACATATATTAAAAACAAACACGATCACATTCGGCAGCAAACACACACAAACAGAGACAAGCGAAGAACAAAGAAGTAGAACACGAGACAAGAAGAACGCGCGCAAAGACTGAGGAAGAAGAAACACTCACTGTCTTTAAGTGTGGCGTCGTCGTCGTCGATTCCAGTTGCTTCGGTTTGGGAGAACGGCGGAAAACAGAGTAACAGTCAGACACTCACGCACGATTTGGGAGAGATGGAAAATTGCGTCGATTCCAGTTGCTTTGATTCAGTCCGATTTGAGAGCGAGCGTCAGCCGTCAATTTTACCCGGTTGAATAGAAGGAGAGAAAGATTTTGGGAAAATTGGTGCTCGCTCGACCGAGAACCGAATAGGGCGAGAAAATTGGTGTTACAAAAATGGCTTGAACTTTGGATTTATTTACAAAAATGACATTCTAGCTTAATTCGCGAATTTGGAGCAAAAACGCGTGTCGAGCAAAAACGCGTGACGGACTCGTTCATTTTTCAGAATTTGCCGTGTCAGGTGCAACTTAGGGTCGCCACTTATGGTTGGGACCTTCATCGGTGGATGTTAAGAATGCCTTCTTAAATGGTGATCTTCTTGAGGAAGTATACATGGAGCAACCACCTGGTTTTGTTGCTCAGGGGGAGCGTGGGAAGGTATGCCACCTTCAACGGTCTTTATATGACTTGAAGCAGAGTCCTCGTGCTTGGTTTGACGGGTTTAGCTCGTGGTTAAGAAATTTGGTCCGAGTCGAGTAAGTGCGACCATTCGTGTTTTATCAAGCATTGAGATCTTTGGGATGATTTTGTTGGTGGTATATGTTGATGATATTGTTGTTACGGGTAGCAATGCTTTGGGAATCTCATCACTTAAGGCCTTTCTCAATTCTCATTTCCAAACAAAGGATTTGGGTCCTTTGAAGTACTTTCTTGGGATAGAAGTTTTGAGAAGTAAGAAAGGCATCCTTTGGACACAAAGGAAGTATGTTCTTGATCTGTTAAAAGAAACCGGGAAACTCGGAGCAGACCGAGTAGCGTTCCCATGATTCCTAATCCCTTCTTGGACATGGATGACCGCATACCGTTTGATGAGCTACCTGAGGATGTACGAAAGAAAGTTGATCCAAAAAAGATCAAGCCATTTGCCTATCCTGAGAGATATCGTAGGCTAGTTGGGAAATTGAACTATCTTACGGTAACCCGCCCTAATGTGACCTTTCCCGTTAGTGTGCTTAGTCAATTCATGACTGCACCAACCGTTGCTCAGTGGGAAGCTTTGGAACATGTCTTTATATTATTTGAAGGGTTCACCAGGTCGTGGTATTCTCTATACGAATCATGGCCACAACAAGATTGAATGTTTCTGTGATGCAGATCATGCAGGGTCAAAGGCTACCAGAAGATCCACCACAGGATATTGTGTGTTTGTTGGTGGAAATTTAGTATTGTGGAAGAGTAAGAAGCAAGATGTGGTTTCTAAGTCGAGTGCAGAAGCTGAGTATAGAGCCATGTCTCAATCTACACAAGAGATTGTGTGGATTCACCAGTTAATGAAGGAGGTTGGTCTTGCCACGTCATTACCCGCGAAGTTGTGGTGTGATAATAAAGTTGTTTTACACATAGCCTCCAACTCCGTGTTTCATGAACGTACGAAACACATTGAGATTGATTGTCACTTTGTACGCGATAAGATCAAGGAGAACTTTGTTTCCATCGGGCATGTGCGATCTAGTGACCAATTGGGTGACCTTCTAACGAAAGCTTTAAGTGGGACTCGGGTTGAATATCTTTGTAACAAGTTGGGCTTGATTAATATCTATGCTCCAACTTGAGGGGGGAGTGTTAGGAAATATATTATAAGTTAGGAAATATATTATATTAGGAAAGATATTATAGAGACAATCAGGGATTATAGTAATTAGGGAATCAATCATCATAATGAGTCATTAACTCTCATTAACTCTCTTATTTCCTCTCTTGCGTATAAATACCTTATACTATATACATGAATATACAAGCAATTCAGATTATATTTCTCCTTTCTCTCTCTCTAATTCTACACTTTTAAAAAAAGCTTTCACAAGAATGAAAATATATGTTTCCATCGTAGTTCTCAGTTTTGACCGTTTTGGTTCTGTGTTTCTGTTGATTTTCACTTACAGCTCAAGTCCATGGAAGAATCATACTTGCCAGAATTGACTGAAATGCACAAGGAAATTGCTGCTAAACTTCAGCTGGTATTTCATCTCTTGCTTGCTTTTATTTTTTTATTTGTTTGTTTACTTTTTTGTTGTTCCTTGGAGGATGTCCATTCCTTCTCACCTGAATTATTTTTGTTTATAATTTATTGTTTGGTCAAAATACACTTTGATTTGAACTTATATGGATAAAGCAGCCTTTCCACAGCAATTATGATTGCTGTGGTGGCTTCAACTCTGGAATAATCTTTGCACTGTTCAACCTTTACAGCATGTGCTAAGCATCAATCCATCACCTCTTCCCTAAAGAAATCCCTTAATTTGCCTTGAGTCTGTGTGTGATCAATTATTATATCTTATGGAGCTTTATCTCCCTGGTTTTTCCTATCAGCATGAACCCCTTCCACATCAAGCCAAGTCAGAGCAGCTTGAGAAGCTGAAGATGTTCAAAATAATGTTGGAGCGCCTCATAGCATTTCTACTGGTTCCCAAGGACCAAATTGCGTCTGGTTTCAAGGATAAAATGGCTTTATATGAGAAGCAGATCATAAATTTTATAAATACAAATAGGCCCAAGAGAGCTATGTCTTCGCAACTTCCTCCACATCATATGCAGTTAGCATCACAGCCACAGTCCCAATCACCTCAACAAACCCCAATTTCTCAACAGCCAATAATGCCTCCACAACAGCAGCAGCAGCTTTTAGCACCACAGTCAAATGTAACAAGCATGCAACAGATGTTTCAGAATCAACATTCTTCTCCCCTGGTTGACTCGGAGAATCTTCTCCTTCTCGGTAAAGTTTCCACCTCAATGCAATCAGCTAACCCACATTATGTTGGCACTACACCTTCGCCTCCATTGGCTCCATCTCCTATGCCAGGGGATTCGAAGAAACCCATTTCTGTTGTCTCATCAGTATCAAATGCTGCTAATATTGGGCATCAACAAAAAGTAATCGCAACAGTGCCTGCTAAATCCCTTGCCATTGTGACTCCTGGAATAATATCACCTTCTTCTCCTTTGCTTGCCAAGTTTAGTGGTCCAAATGGTTCTCATGGTAATGCTTTGGCTGTCTCTTCTGCCAAGTTAACTGTTGCACTTCTCTTCTTTTTCGTCTTTTGGTTAGTTTTCTATCGTTGTTAGATGGAGAGACTCCATCAAATATCTTCAGACAGTTTCATATAAACATATAGTCACTATATATCAAGGGGACATAAAATTTGAATAAGTGTGTGTTTTACATATAGCATTCTCTCTTTGTGCATCTTTCATTTGGATGACCTTTTGAGGGCAAAAGAAGGGAGAATAATGATGGTTCGTTTCTCTTTTTAAAACCATCTCATTGATTGCATATGTTAAATGGATTTTTTTTTATTTATGATAATAGTCTTCAATGCAACTTATTAAATGGGGTTTTTTTTTTTAATATATTTATAATTTAGTCATCTAACGCTAGATGAAGTATTGTTAAATTTGAATGATCAAATTCAATCTTATGCATAGTTGTAGCGGAACAATCAAGCCATTTTTTGTCGTGTTCCTATTACGTGTCTCTGTACTCGCTTTGAAAATCTTTGATTATTCCAACCTTTCACATACGGACACGTGGAGAAGCCTCTACAATATCAGATGCACATATTCGTTGTCTTAGCTAGGTTGGATAGATTCGATTAGGTTAATTATTTATTTAATTTAAAGTATGAAGAAAAATCTAGGACTTTCCGAAAAGCTTATTTATTATTTGACCCAAAAAAAAAAAAAGCTTATTTATTCTGTTGGGCCAAAATTTTAGAAGTTGGATTACACAGCCATTATTTGTTACACAGTATTTTTTTTTTTTTTTTTTTTTTTTTTTTTTTTTTTTGATATAAAAAAGTTTTGGAAGGGTTCGACATCGGTCCACCAGCGCAAGACGGCCCGGGCTCTATGAGCACTTACGGGGACTTACGAGATCGCCTACCAAAGGAGTCCCAGCGACGGAGAGGGATCCAACCCACGACTCGAAAGGCCTAATCCCGGATCCCTTACCATCTATGTCAACTCTCATTGGCTTACACAAGTATTTGTTAGTGATTTCTCCGCTGAGGGCTTTTAACTTTTTCTCATATTAAAAATCAGTTTAGATGAGTTGTCTGATGAAGGAATTGAAGGCTATGGTTGATTTTTTTTAAAAAAATAATACTTAATTAAAAATGAGCATCTGAAATTTCAAGAATGACTTTTATTAAAAATATTATTCAAAACTATTTTTTACAAGGTTAAGGGGAAATTTTGCCCCAATAATTTTCAATGAGGGAGATTTTGCCCCAAAAGTATAAAAAAGGGGTAGTTTTGCTTTTTCTGTCATTTCAATTAGTTTTGACCGTTAGTTAACTAAATATCTTGAGATGACAATCCATATATGTTGTCTACATCATTTTTGTTATAGTGTAAATTTGACTTTGGAAGTTCATGTGTCATCATTCATTGAATAGTATGAGATTGATGGGAAACAATTTTTTGGGAAACAATTTTTTTTCTATTTTTTGATAAAATTAAAGAAAATGTTTGTCCTAAAAGGAGTAGCCTCAAGTCTAAAGTGGCTTGGGATACCCTTAGTATATGTTTAGATAAGTTTTTGGATAATAGTTTTTACGATTTACAAAGTAATTAAGTCATAAAAATTTTGTCTCGATTTATAGAAAAGGCGCGTCGAAATCATAATTTTCACCTTTCCCTTAATTCCTTGGCTATAATTTTCCCTTTTTTTTTGTTCTTTTTCTATTCCGAATCTTTTTCTTTTTTTTTATTACACAAGGAAAATTTAAAAACTTAAAAGTTATGGATCACATCAGTGCCGACTTAATTTGAAAGTAGTTGCCTCTGATCTTCTCGCATGATGAAGAGGCATCCTCGTCCAGCTCATTTCTTTGTTTTGGCTCTAATTTATGATCTTCCAGTCCAAGAAAAAGACACGTATCTTTAAAAAAAGGTTATGATATTAATCAGTTTACTTTAGATTGGATAAAGGAATTAAAAAAAAGAATGTATGTTTCATCAGTATCAAATGCTGCGAATATTGGGTATTAACAATCTGGAATTGCAACAGTGTCTGCTTAAATTGTTTGCCTCAGGGACTTCTGGAATATCACTGGAACATAAAATTTGAATTTGTGAATCTTTCATTTGGATGACTTTTTTTTAAATGCCAAAGAAGATATAGATAAATGATGGTGCATTCCATTTTTTGAGATCCTGCATATTAAAAATACTTCCTCCGGTCCTAATTATAGGAAAGCGTTTTTTGGAGTTGGTTTTGGTCTAATTATAACAGTAAGTTTTAACTTTTGTCAATTTTTTCCTATAATACCCCTATTTATACTTAGACAATAATAATTTAATAATACACCTATATATTTTATAAAGTAAATAATATTTGCAACTCATTAATGTTATATACACCTCAATTATACTTTTTTCTTATAAAATAATTTTGAGCAATTTTTGTCATATTTTTCCCATATCACCCCTACTAATACTTCTTCCACAATAATTAATTTAACTACACACTTATATTCTATCAAATGAGAGATTCTACTTTATTTTTTATTTTTAAATAAAATAATTTTAATATTCCTTTAAAAACATTTTTTTTGTAACTATTAGTCTAAAGTGATTTATTTTTGGGTTAAGGTGCAAGGCCAAGACAATAAACTATTAGCTCGGAGAGCGTCCATCACAATTAATTATTAAGTGGGCCCTAAAGACAACAAACTTTTAAAAAGGAGCCCAAAGACAATAAACTTCTAAAAAGGAGCGCCAAAGACAATGCCGATTAACAAAAAGTTAACGTCGTTAACAAAAAGTTAACGCCAAGTTAGCAAAAAAGTTAACGTCCGTTATCTAAGAAGCGCTCAAAGACAACAAACTATTATTCCAAGAGCGCCCGAGTACAAAATTATAAATTTTACTAAATTAAATAATTTTTTTCTCAATTGTCATTATTCAAAACTACTTGTATAAATATCTAGGAACAAAAATTACTCATTCTTCAATTTTGTCAAATTTATAATTTGCTAAAATAAACAAAAGTTTTGATTAAAAATATAATTATATGATTTAAATGAAACTCAAGGTGTTTTATAGTTTATTATATATGTTAAACAAAAAAATATATATGATTTATTTTTATTTTAAAAGAAATCTATGTGAGTTAAAAAATTCATTTAATGTTAATAAAATTTAAAAAATCTAAAATTCATTTAATGTCAAAATCTTTAAACTCAAGTTAATATGTATGCACTCGAGTTACTCTCTAGAGTTAGCATTTCAGCACTCGAGTGTCGTTTGTTCAAATTCATTTTCAATGTGTTTCTCAATCTAATCTCTGTGAACAAAATTTCAAAACTCGAGTTATAACTTTGTCCACTCGAGTCACTCGTTAGAGTTGTGATTTTAAGACTCGAGTGTCCTTTGTTCAAAGTACCTTTTAACATAACTCTCCATCTTCATTCATAGAACAAGAACTTAGCGACTCGAGTTATAAAGACTTGACTTGAATAAACAACTCAAGTCAGTATTTTTAGATTCGAGTTATCCTTTGCGAAAAGATCTGTTAGCTCCTATATTTTGATGATCACAATTTTTGAGTTATTGAATTAAGTAATCAGTGTTTGAAATGAAGATTGCTCGAGCAAATATTACTTGATGCCCGAGCATAGTCCATCTAATAGATTGCTAAAGCGTTTCAGGGAAGCATGCTCCAGACAAAATTGTGGGTACCTAAGGGAACCTGTGTTCCTAAGGCTCGAACTAACCACAAAGGACCCAAGAAAATGTGGGTACCTAAAGTTTAAATCTTTTCTGATTGCAGGTTTTTCTGAGAGCATCAAGAATCAACAAGTGGTACATTGATAGTGGGTGCTCCAGACACATTACGGGAGATCAAGACAAGTTTGTTGCAATGAGATCAAAAGATGGTGGTAAAGTCACCTTTAGAGGAAACCAATCCGGAAAAATCACTAGGATTGGTGAGATTGGTACTAAGGATGGACCTCAGATCAAAGACGTGTATCTTGTGGAAGGCCTCTGTCACAATCTCCTGAGTTGTAAGCCAGAGTGCTGATAAGAACAATTGGATCATCTTTGATTCTGAAGAATGCCTCATTGTCAACAAGGATGATCTCCCAATCGATAAAGGTAAACTGAAGGTATTATTCAAAGCTCTTCGTGAAGGAAATTGTTACACCTTGGACTTGCCAAAAGTTAATTTTGAAAAGTGTTTTGTTAGCAACTTAGACGAGAGTTGGCTATGGCATAAGCGTTTAGCTCATGTCAATATATTTCAACTGGATAAGTTGTTAAGAAAAGACTTAGTAATTGGTCTACGCAAGCTTCGTTTCAAAAATGACATGATTTGTGATTCATGTCAAAGGGGTAAGCAAACCAAATCTTCTTTTAAAAAAAAAGTTTGACATCTCGACAAACCGACCTCTTCAATTACTCCACATGGACTTAGTTGGACCTGCAAGGGTAAAGAGTCTTGGTGGCAACTTGTATACTCTGGTCATTGTCAATGATTTTTCTCGTTTCACCTAGACTATTTTCTTATCTTCTAAGGATGAAACATTTGATCTGTTTGTTATGTTTGCCAATAAGATGCAAAATGAGAAAGGTATTTGCATTACGGCCATTCGAAGATCATGAAGGTGAATTCGAGAATCAACCGTTCGGAGAATTCCGTGATGCTCACGTAATAGATCACAATTTCTCGGCTCCAAGGACACCACAACAGAATGGTGTGATCGAAAGAAAGAATCGTGTACTCACTGAGATGGCTCGTGCAATGTTAAATGAAAATCAGACTTCACAAGTTTTCTAGGCAGATGCTATGAGCACGGCTAGCTATATATCAAACCGAGCCTATCTCCGAAAGAAGCTTAACAAGACTCCATATGAGCTCTATAAAGGGAGGAAACCAAACTTAGGACATCTTCATATCTTTGGCTGTCAGTGCTTTGTTCACAACAATGGTAAGGATAACCTGGGTAAGTTTGATCCCAAAGCCGATGAAGGTGTCTTTCTTGGTTATTCTAATAGAAGTAAAGCATATAGAGTCTTTAATAAACGTACTCGTGTAGTTGAAGAATCAATACATGTTGTGTTTTGTGAATCTAAGATTGATGATTCGTTGGATGATGATGAGGAAGCTGCCTATAAAAATCAATTCTTTTCAAAAACTACTCCTACTTCTCTTGAAAACCTAGAAAATGTTTTTGAAAATGATTCTCAAAATATCTTTGAAAATCCTCATCAATCTCAGCCTAAAGCTTGGAAGTTCATTAGGAATCATCCTTTGGACCAAGTAATAGGAGATGTAAATCAAAGGGTAAGAACCAGAAAAAGTACCTTGAATGAGGTTACGTTTTCTGCCTTCATATCTGAGATTGAGCCCTCTAAGATTGACGAAGCCCTATCAGACAATGTTTGGTTGATAGCAATGCAAGAGGAATTACACCAATTTGATAGAAATCAAGTTTGGGACTTGGTACCTAGGCCTAAAAACCATCCGGTCATTGGCACTAAATGGGTATTCAAAAACAAACGAGATGAATCTGCAATTATAGTCCATAACAAGGCTAGATTAGTTGCAAAAGGCTATAATCAGGAAGAAGGAATTGATTATGATGAAACGTATGCTCCAGTGGCTAAATTGGAAGCTATACGCGTACTCTTAACCTTTACTTGTATCAAAGGATTCAAGCTCTATCAAATGGATGTGAAAAGTGCTTTCCTAAATGGATTTATTCAGGAGGAAGTGTATGTTGAACAACCTCCTGGTTTTAAAAATGATCATCATCCAGATCATGTTTATCGTCTCAAGAAAGCCTTATAGGTCTGAAGCAAGCACCTAGAGCTTGATATGAACGTCTAAGTAAATTTCTTTTAGATCAAGGATTTGTAAGAGGAAAAGCAGACACAACTCTGTTTATAAAAACTGATAAAATGAATGATGTGTTATTAGTCCAAATTTATGTGGATGATATTATTTTTGGATCAACTAATGAATCTCTCTGCGAGGATTGCTCTAAGACTATGCAGGGTGAGTTCGAAATGTCGATGATGGGATAGCTTAACTATTTCCTCGGTTACAAATCAAACAATGGAAGAATGGGAGATTCATTTCACAAACGAAGTATCTCCGTGATCTGCTCAAAAAGTTTGGATTGGAGCATTGCAATGGTGCAAACACCCCAATGAGTTCAACGGCCTCGCTGGATGCGGATGAAGAAAAAGACAAGGACTTCAATATAACTAAGTACAGAGGAATGATCGGGTCATTACTCTACTTAAGTTGCAAGTCGGCTTGATATTTAATTTAGTGTGGGAATGTGCGCGAGATTCCAATCAGCTCCTAAAGAATCACATGCCGAGCACGTTAAGAGAATCTTTCGGTATCTCTCGGATACAAAGGACTTGGGTCTTTGGTTCCCAAAAGGTCAACAAGAATTCTTGGTTGCATATTCAGACTCTGATCACGCTGGATACAAGACTGATAGAAAAAGCACGAGTGGACAGTGTGAGTTCTTCGGAGGTTCACTCGTATCGTGGTTTAGTAAGAAGCAAACCACTGTAGCTGTGTCATCCACTGAAGCTGAATATCTTGCCGCATCAAGTTGTTGTGCACAAGTCTTGTGGCTAAAGCAACAATTATCTGACTTGGGAGTCCATCTGAAAGAAATCTCAATCCTTTGTGACAACATCAGCACGATAAGCTTGGCGAAGAATCCTGTTCAACATACAAGAACCAAGCGTATCGATGTGAGACATCACTTTATTCGTGATCATGTTCAAAAGAAAGACGTGAAAGTGATGTTCATTCCCACACATCTTCAACTGGCCGATATCTTCACCAAATCGTTGGCTAAAGAGCAATTCATGTTCATTCGTAGAGAATTGGGAATGGCTAATCCCAATGAATTGTGAGTATATTCCTTTTTAGTTGGTCTATTCTAGTAAGAAAATACTGACTTTGGCATCGGAGTTTCTAGTTTTTGTTTATGCAAGATTCTCTGTTCATGAGAGTTAAAACAGAGTCTAACAGAGAAATTGATGCTCGAGTACACCAACAGCCTCTACTCAAGCAACCACGAGAAAATTATTTTGAAAAAGCTGAGTTAAAGAACCTTGCTCGAGCACACTCATCAAGCATGCTCGAGCAATAACGAAAAGCTTAGAGAAAACAAAGAGGAAGCAGTCTGCTCGAGCAACAACAAAAAATGAGCAAAGTTCATAAAGAATGCTGCTCGAGCACACCTGTCAAGCCTTCTCGAGCAACCACAGATTATGACCAAATTTCCTGAAAGACTATGCTCGAGCACCCCTGGAAGCCTACTCGAGCAATAACGGGTTGTGTGAAGAAAGAATGAGGAATGAGACACTATGCTCGAGCATACACTTATTCCTGCTCGAGCACATCACGCTGATGAACAATTCTCCTTAAGCAAACGATCAACTCCAATGCCCAAAGGCTCAAAATTATATGTAAATCAAGTGTTCATAATACGCACTTGATGAGAGGTTAGCCTTAATCATTTAATTGAAAATTAAAATGCATGTGTTCATCCATACTCGAGCAAGACAAGAAGTCTGCTCGAGCAAGACCCATGCTCGAGCATGCAGAAAGCTCTGCTCGAGCAACATCAAGGGCTAAAACTCTTAAGTGGCCGTGTTGTTTCTTCTTCGTCAGTTACTCTTCCTCCTGTAGCAACTCCGTCAAAACCCTAACTCCTTTCCCCTTTTTCAAATTCTCTCAACCGTTTCATCCGTTTGAGAATCGTTACTCGAAATTCCTCTGTTACGACTGTTGAATCACAGGAGATTAACCGTTTTAATCGATCAATTTCCAAAAATTCCTCCAATTTCTCCAGATTTCGCCACTCTCTCCCCTCGTCGGACCCATCACCGAAACCTTCGAGTTCCTCCATTTTCAATCTATTCAATGGCTGGTTCTAGTGATAAATCTCGTCTAAACACTCTCCCGCGAAGAAATCAAGATGTTTTAAGCCCAAAGTCGACACCTCCAAAATCTCACAAATCCCAAAATCTCGTCGAAAACACCGAAGAAGACCACCAAGCCTAAAGTCGTGGAGAAGCCAAAGCCAATGTGGTGATTCAGGAATCTCCAAAGCCAACGACTAGATTTCAAATTGGGTCTCTTCCTACCAGAAAGGGCAAACGCACGACACCGAGAAGACGGTCGGCGAGATACGGGGTAAGGAAAAAGAGGATCGACCTCAGACGCTCAAACCATCTATCAATCGAAATCACAAGGCTCGGAAGCAAGAAGCAGAGGGTCTCATTCTCACTGAAATCCCAAGGTTCCGAAAGCACAATGGAGCTGTATCGACAAGTTGCCCTCTGGATGGTCAATTGCCTGAACCTTCACCGGGTATGATTGTTGGTGATATTGCGGTTGATGATCATCTTCTCTATGAGCGTTACTTCAAGACGAGGCCCTTCTGTCCGATGGTATATGTTGACTTGGCTCACTTCAAGGAGAAGTGCAACTTGGACTTAACCGATTGGCTACTTCAGTTCATGCCACTTCTTGGTATTAGTAGGCCCTTTTCTCCTGAAGTTGTGCGAGTATTTTATCACAACATGCGACTACAGGAAAAGACTCAAGAAGGTGATGAGGATGTTTTGATCACAAAGATTCGTGACCAAGAAATCAAGCTTACCGCTCATGATCTCAACGTGATTCGGGTATTGTCGAAGTTCCTGAGGATCCTCCTAAGCTATCTCCTGTTGAGTGTCATCAGATTCTTCTTCCGGATGTACCAATTGAAAGGAAAAAAGGTCAATGTGACTTCGGCAATGATGAAGGATGAATACAGAGTCCTTTGGTACGTGTACAGTTGAACCCTTGTTCAAAAATGCCAGAGTTTCACTCACTTCTTTGAAGAGATTTTGAGCGTTTTGCCTCACTTATTGCCATGGAGCCACGAAATCTAGGCAAGTGTGTTACACCCCTACCGGCCTCGCCCTTTCGGGTGGCGGGTTAGAGGGATTCCTTTACTTAGTTACCTTTTCTTCATTATTAGGTCCATTTAACTTGTATCAGAGTAAGCGCAACAGAGCATTTAATCGGTTTGGACAATCTTACTGTACTGGTAAAAGTAAAATAATTAGAAAATAAAAGTCCCTGAAGGGTTAAGGGTACAATTATCCAGAATACATACCAAAACAAAATATACCGTCATCTTAAATGTGTGTACAAATATGATAGGGCATTCCCCATTCTTCAGTCTGTATCGACCAGCATTTATCGTTCCGAGAAAGGCTCTTCACATCGAGCCTATTTCCCTGTGGCTACAGAATAGTCTGGGGTCCAATAGTATCCCCCAGAGTAACCGTCAATACTCAAATAACAAATGTGTAAGGAGTATGTAAGGTACCATGCTAGGCAAAAATATAAGAACATGCCAATACATACCACATATGCATCCAACATACCACAAGATAACATACACCACGTCCATAGAACCCGCATGCCGCCTGCTTCACCAAGGCAAGCCTCGGTCTCACAGACTCTCAACCCGTAAAGCCGCCTCTCACTAGGCCAGCCACGGACCGAAAACTCAACCCACTCAGCCGCCAATTAAGGCCGGCCTCCGACCGAACGTCCTCAGCGCTAGGAATCACATAACACTGTATGCATATTTGGCACAACATATACAGAGAAAAACACACATGGCAAACACATACATACAACAAAACACATAAAGATATCTAAGTAAACCGGTTACTACCTGGTGTGGTGAGTACTGTCCTTACTCTTTTATTGGGCCCGCTGATTTTCCAAGGGTTTCTTGACCTAAATATCATTAAAATACACTTATTCAGTATTTACAAAAATGCCACTACGTTTTTTCTTGTTAAAACCGAGCCCAAACCAACTTTTTCAGAATTCCAGTGTGTTTCGACCCAACTTGTAAGCTTTTTAATAAATTCCACAAAAATCATTTTTACATGAGAACAGCGCCGTTTGAACCATTGACATGTCTATTTTCCATGAAAAATATTCTTAGACCCTGAAAGTACTTTTATTTTGGCGTGGTGCTCACTTTTCACACGGGTCAGATTTCGCCCGTTGCACGCTTGAGCTAACTTAGAAAATCCGTAGCTCACAATTGGTACATCAAACGTATATAGAATTACCTATCAAATGATGCCCCAGATGTCTACTTTTCACCTGTAAAATTTCAGCTCAAAAACACATCTCTATGTTCTAAAAACATCTTTGAAGTTTTGTTTGAGAATCCAAAACAACGGGCAAAGAAGCCTTTTCTTTGAGTTTTTGGGGTTTTTGAGTTAGAAAACTTAAACCATGGCTTAACCCCACACAAAATCACGTTTTAAACACTTTGGGACCATTAAAAACTCCAAAATCAGACCCAAAAACCAAGCCCCAACCAGAAGCACGAAAATCCCAACTTTGAACTTCAAAGAGTTGAGTTTTCGGTGTTTACCTGAAATCGGAAGTTGGGTTGATGATCCTAGGTGTTTGGAGTTTGAGCTTGGCTATGGAGGTTGGCTGAATACTCTCTCTTTTCTCTGCAAATTTCGTGCTCCCCATGGTCTAGGAGAGAGAGAGCATCTATATTTAATAATAGCAAAAGAAACCATCTAGTTCCAATGTAATCGGGTAATTTTTCCATTCGGTTGGCAAGTAATTGGCTTAGTTCCATCTTTATCCCATGTGAAGATTGAGAGGGTTCTAGGAGGTATAAGTGGCGTGATTTCTGCCCAAATAATCAGATTCAAACTTTCAATTTTGACAAGAATTATCCAATGTGATTCTAGAAGGCTATTTGGGACCCACATGCTACTAATTCATTTGACTAAGCTTGGCTAATCAGTTTTTATCAATTTGGGCAGATCACATGCGCATAAGAGAGTCCCAAAAACTGATCCCCTCTAAATAATTCCATTCCCCCCACTTTATCGGTCAAATTCGGGGTCTAGCGGCTCCGATCGGGTCCCGTCAGCTCCAAAAACGCGTCTTTTGTACTTTTCTCTAACTTTGCCCGATATTCTCCTCTACTTGGGCATATTCATGTGGTGCCTTCCGTCTTTCCAAGGTGGCCCCACATCTGTCTCATTCTGTCCAAAATTATCCCCTAACTGGTCCCTATCGGTCCCCTTTTCTATCGGTTTATCGCCTGCAGGTCCCGTGTCTTGTGTTTGGACCAGAATATGGGTAAAATCATCTTCTTTTCTCTCCCTTCTCATATAAAACGAAATTGAATGCCCAAAGGTCAAGGAATTGACCATTTTGCCCTTGCTTCATCATACCGGCTTTATGCCTCACTGGTATCTTGCCCTGGGCCCGCACCTTTTCAAACCTAGGCCCACCAAAAACTATTTTTCCTCAAACATGCAGAGGATCTTTATCTGTCTAGGAAATGTCATACTTCCTGAACCGGACTTAGTAGTCTGCCTAATTTAGGCTTATTCTCAATTTTCAGGGTCCAAAATTCAGGATGTTACAAAGTGGATTATGGAGGAGATGATATCTTCTATTTCTGAGGCTCAGGTTAGGCTTTGTGCTACCATTCCCTATCTGTCGCTGGTTTCTTGGATACTGGAAGCCAAAAATATATGGTACCTCTTGGATGACAAAGAAAAGTATCCTCTACTATTTGGGAAGGAACACATGAATCATCTGAGGATCTCCTTCGCAGAGGTTTCATCCAAGAAGAAGAAAGGTAAAGCTCCTCTTTCATCTTCTATGCCTCATGTCTCCAAGCCATCTACTTCACAGCCTCCCGATGAGGGCGAGTTTTCTAAAGCTGGTCCTTCCTCATCTGCACCATCCTTTACTCAAACGGCAATCAAACTATCCTAGAGTCTTCCATTCAAAAAGCCATGGCTCCTGTGTTGCAATCCTTGAATGTATATCAGAAATTAACAAAGGAGATGATCAAAGCTATATCTGCTGAGATGATCAACTTGAAGGCTCACATAGACTTACATATGGATGGAGAATTGTCAGACATGAAAAAGGAAATGCATGCTAGCTTCTCTGTTGTTTTTTATCACCAAGAAGCAATCAAGCAAGAGATTCAGACTCCTTCACGGCAGCAATATGGGATTCACAAGGCTGTTCAACAATTTGACTACTCGCTAGATAGCTTTGTGACGAGCTTTGGTCCTGATGGTCCCATTGATCTGCCTACTCCTGCTCCGTCATCTCCTATTCCATCTGCTTCTGCTCCCTTCACTATACCTCCTCCAGTTATGCCTCCTCCTTCTGCCTCCACCCCTGACTTAGCCACCTCCTCTGTTCCTGAATCTACCCCAGTCACAGTGGTTCAACCTTCGCCTGCTATCGACCCTTCCACTATTCCTCTTCCATCTTCCTCATCTTCTGATTTTCCTGACAGTTGACCTCCATCTCCATTTGTCCAGGGTCCCCTTTTTGCCGATGACAAAGGGGGAGAGTAGTATTTATGTAATCAACTTAGTTGTAGTTTGTGCTTTCATGTAGTTTCATTTTCAAACTTTGTGTCATTGTCCATTGTAATCAACAATGCTTTGTGGTGCTTAATGTTAATTGCATATCAGTAAATCTTATCAGTCGTCTTGGTTACAATTATTTTGATTGATGCATTGTACAAAAATTTCCTTTCACAAACTTACGTAACTTGCTTATAGCATTACTCAATTCAATAACATTTTAAATTGGTCTTAGAATAGTCATCATCAAAAAGGGGGAGAATGTTAGCTCCTATATTTTGATGATCACAATTTTTGAGTTATTGAATTAAGTAATCAGTGTTTGAAATGAAGATTGCTCGGGCTCGAGCAAAACCATTCTTTATTGGCGACGAAGCAACGTCGATAAAGAACACCTTTAAATTCTTCAAAAACTCTTACCTGAGTATACCTCCATATCTTGCCCGAGTATTGACCAAAATAACTAATGTTCAGAGTAGCTTGCCCGAGCAAACTCTGTCCTTTGCTCGAGCAATCCTTCAAAGTCTTCAAAAACTCTTACCCGAGTATACCTCCACATTTTGATCATGCTCGAGCAAGGTCACCCCTGTTCTTTAGATCTCTCGACTCGGAAATATTAAATCATTCTCAGTATCAATTCATTTCTTCATGCTATTACTCATTACCTCTTCTAAACATTTTTAATGAGTTTGTTCATGACTTTCAGATTATTTAACCATAGATTAACGACAGATTTGAATAAAGCAAATCGTGTGTTTGAAGCATTAAATGCAGTTACCTAAACCGGTGATACTCTCGGAAACCAATACTTTGATCAAAGTAAAGCTACCACTGATATTCCGACTGCACATTAAATGCTACTTCTCAACGGACAAAATAAAAGGAATGAAGAGAATATCACCTCGCAGATTCCACCTGGAATATTCAAACGACGAAACTCTTAATGAAAGCTTCATCTATCTAACGGACACATTCAAGACTCTCAACGGCTATTCCATAAGCTTCATCAACGGTCATTAATTACAACATTTATAAATAGCCGAAGCATTGAATTCGCCACCTACCAAAACGTTGTGCATTCAATTCTAATTTATTGTAAATCATTGTTTCAACTGTTTCATTAATATCTTCGGATATTCTCTTGTACTTCGTGTTCATGTTCATCGTAATCTACTCGTGATGAGTTATTAAACACTTATTCATTTCACTCAGAGATTAAATCTTAAGGTTGTGTGGGTGTATCAATTACAACTTGTAAGGGGGAGTGAGTCCGAGTGAAGGGATCAACCTTTGTTTACAGAGTGTGTAATTGTTCGTGAGTTTGAAAAGTCGTGGAAATCCCAAGGTGTGCTTAGGAATTTGGATGTAGGTCGAAGAGTTAGACCGAACCGGTATAAATCGTTTTGTGTCTCTTCTCATTCTCTATCTCTGTTTAATTGTGTTTGTGGGAAAACTTTTAAGATCACCTATTCACCCCCCCTCTAAGTGTTATTCCATCTTCAAGATCTTCTCAGTTTAAACTTATGTTTCAAACAAGTTTTTATTTAGGAAGAAAATCATCTTCACTTGAGTGTTGAAAGAACCAACTCGAGTTAGCTAAAGATAACTCGAGTGTTCCATATATGCCTTTGTAAATCTCGTGTCCATAAAGTTAAAATCATTAATTATGATTTCATTACTTCTTATCTTCACTTATTATTGTTCTTAACTATATTTAATCAATGTATTAATGAGTTTCAGATAATTATGCGAGTGATTAACTTCAAAATCTCAAAAAGCATTAATTATATCAGAAGCATTAAATGCAGTTGCAGAAAACGATACATCAACAAGACAACCATTTCTACGAGCAAACCAGGAAGGCATTTCTACTCTCTTTCCATATTAATTGTTGCAACTCAATGGGCAAAACAAAAGGAATGTCAAAGCAGCGAGAATGGCGGCAATTATTTTGCAGAATCAAGTTATGATTAAAGAACAAGCTTCAACAGTCTAATGGCTATACTCAATACTCACAATGAATTCATTAAAGCTTCTAAATGGCCATTAACTGCAGCAACCAATATAAGCCGAAGCATTCAATACAGATCAACTATCGAAACATTTATGCTCAATTGAATTTATTGTCAATTATCGTTTCATTCAATATTACGTAATATCTTGGATATTTTATACTTAAGTGATTCTTTATATAGTCTGCAAGAGAGTTATTATCTAATCATTATTTCTTGATCACAGGGTGTATTGATTATGGCTTGTAAGTGAGCGTGAATCCTACAAAGAGAGGATTACTTCAAAATAGAGTCTATAATCGTGTCACGGTGTGATAGTGAAAAAATTAGAGAGTCTTGGGGAATTTGGATGTAGGTCAAGAGTTAGGACCGAACCAATATAAATCTTTTGTATTATTATTCCTCTATCCTTGCTCTGTCATTTTAGTTCTCTGCCTTAATTGCAAAAGTTTTTGAAATCACCCAATTCACTCCCCCTCTTAGGTGACATTATGTCTTCACCTGAGTCTTATTCTTTTCTGGACAAGCATAATTGTCTTGTTCTGCTGGTTCATATTTGACAGAAGCTGGATAGGGGTCGCCAAGAGTATCAATATTGAACACATTGTCACATCGATAAACAACATCAAACGCTTTATGGTCAACAAGGCTTTCTTCTTGAACCGCGGAGTCCCTTCTTGCTTTCTCTGCTTTCTTGGCTTGCCTCTGTAGATCTAATTCTTCCATTCAAGTGAAAGAATGAGCCCCATGCATGGTTCTTGGTTGAAAGAATTCGACTGAGTCACAGAGTTCATCTTTCAATCAACCCATATATGCTTCAACAAGGTACTCTTTTAGCATATAAAGCTGGAGCTGTAATCCTATGACATCTTCATCAAAAACTTCATTATACTCCTTCACACTACCACCTAGCAAGGCCACCACTGACTATGACAGAAAGTTAGGAATGAAGAGGAAACCATGTTTCAGAAAAAACATAAGAACAGAACTGGAAATGAAGAAGCACAAAACTTGTTGGTGGTGTCTTGATGAGTTCTTGATGGTGTCTTGTTGTTTTAATGACTGGCAGTACCAGAAACTACCCTAAAAATAGAATCAGGAACTAGAAAAATAGAACCTATCTTGAAAACAGAACTGAAACAGAACTAGTCTTGAAAACAGAAAAAGAGAGGAACATAATCAGAAATGAAGAAGTAGAACAAAACCAAAATGTGGTTATTTGTTCCCTTCTTGATATGTTCTTGAGAGGCTCTTGATGATGTCTTGTTTCTTGATGATATCTTGATCAATTGATCAAGACAATCAACCCAATAACTAACAACATAGGCACCAACACAAAAAAATAGAAAACAGAACCAAGATGAAGTTACAGTACGAAAAACCAAAACAGAACCAGAATTGAATATATCAGAACCAGAATGACAAAGGGATACAGAAAGAAATCAGAATTCGCAGTGAAGAAGTAGCCAAGGAAGGACTGCTCTGATACTACTGTTATGTTTATTGGTATAGAATTAAGAAAGAGGGATAGAAGAGAGACTCGCTAGAAAGAAATAAGAGGAGGAGGAGAAGAAGAAGAGAGTTCTTATGACTCCCTCAATTCTGTATTCATAGTCATAGCAATCTGATTGTACAATTATAGAAGAGTGGCTATTTATAATACTATAGCCTCCCTCAAGTCATTGACTAATAGCTAGTTTAGGATTAATGACTAATTACCTTACTAACTATTTAGTTTACAATTAGGCCCCTAGGTTTATCTCACAATTAGGTCCTTAAATGCATATTATTATCTTTACATATCATACACATTGGAGCCAACACAAGTTTGAATCCCACTTTTATCAAAAGGCTTGAGGACGAATCTCCTTTAATAGGGAGGAAATAATACATCTTAAGTTTGGGAGGGGATATGGATCGAACTCAGTCGGATAGATTGTAAAGTTGCAAAGACAAGGTTTGGTATTAGAGTTCACAGGTTAGTCCTCTAACCTTTCTATGGAAATGAGATTCGAATCAATGCTGACTCTTATTCCAACCCTTGGAAACTAGATTGAGAGGTATGATAAGTTCTGTCCCAAATTTTACTATAATTTTAGCTATTTAATAGCTTTCTTAATTCGTGTATGTTTAAAGCCTATGGTTACACTTACACAAATACCTTGCAATGCTAAAAGTAACATCTATGGATAGTTGTAGATGAGACTTTTGTTAGCAGCAACTCCTAAATTGTCACATAACTCAATAGGTCTTCCAGCTCATCTATGTTATGCAGATCCTATTAACGACAACACTTGCAAATACTAGAATTGATTCGAGCTGTGAGAGCTATTCCACAACTGCTGGTAGATAAGATGCAGCACTTCCCAAAATTAAAGCTTGAACCGTCTATTGCCAACTATCTTGAACTAGTACCCTACATTCCTCAAATAGATACCAATATGATTCAAGCTTCTCCTTTTTTTTTTTTTTTTGTAAGGCTTCCAAAATGGTTCGGTGGATAATAGAATTGGTGTGATCGGATGAGGCCACACATAATGTTTGAGCCATTGATGAAGGAAAGGTTTACATCCATGAAGCATCACAAAAGCACGATCTAGTCTTTCAAGGTCAAGTTTTTCAAGTTTAGTCCCTGTTCTATTGTTAAACCATGTGAAAGCAAGTCCAGACTAGGAAAGATTTAGAAGTCCAAATTGGAAATGAATTTGCAAATTCAGCAAGAAGACTATCTAGATGAACTGATTTTAATAGAATGAAGAAGAATTTTATTAAAATCACCATTAATTAGCCAATAAAGATCTATGGATGACAAATTCATTTGAATCTAGTTCCACACTATGTAACAAAAATAGGATTGAGGGTGGCCTTAAATAAATGCGATATAATAGGAAAGGGATATTCCATTATTTATAATTATGCAATGTCAAAAGTAGGGGCTAATATCTAGGATTTGCAATCAAAGTCACCTTTCCAAGCCCCAATCGTACCCTTACCCTTCCTAATAGCGTTCATGCCTACAAACTTTGAATATTCCAAATTTACTAAGGGAGATGAGGCAAAAGACAAACTAAGCTTCGTTTCATATAAATAAATAAAATCAAGGGAATGATCGCATATCAACCGCCTACATCTATTAACTGTTATGACTTTATAAAAGCCATAGAAATTCCAACTCGATACTCTTATGGCAACTTAGGAAGCTTTGCAACGGCTACTTCATAGCCTTAGTAATGATAGAAGTGGAGTGACCATAAGTATTTAGGCGATTTAAGGGAGGAAAATTTGAAGTCAAGAGCTCAAACCGACACGTCTTCAACTTCAAGATGTTAAGGTAATCCTTAAGAAACAAAAGATTGGAGTTTTCATCCAAACTTTGATTACCGCAAAAATGAGGAGCAGAAGGGCGATTGGGAATAAGATTAAAAACTATCTCTCTTTCAAGAAGCACAAATTCTGGAGAAACCACAATGGAGAAGTAGACGAACCACTTTGGGCTTGGAATAACACCATCTACAAAGTATGCAAGAACATTACCATCAGGAATGGAATAGTAGAGCGCGCTACCAAGGTGCAGTTAATTGTCAAAATCAGCATGATCAAAGCCATATAGTTGCCAATCATAGTTTTTCCATGATCGGCTATGAAATTAAATACCAAACTCGTCTAAAGGCTAGTTCATTAGAATGTTATGTTCTTTCCACCAAGAAATGAAGTTATTAGGGGCAATAAGAGCCAAATGAGCAGAGAACCATTTGATGGACTAAATAAAGTAGCAGGCCTCACGTGGAGTAAAAATATCTTCTTCATAGGGATTGCTCAGGCATTTCTCGCGAATACAAAAGCAATCTCGAATAAACCTGTTGACCTCATCATTGGAGTTATCAAATATATTATTCAACCTGCTACGTGTATTAGAAAAGTTCACTTTGACCTGAATACGTAGGGTAAAGGGGATCACTTATGGAAGATGTTCACCATTCCCAGGTTGATATTTATCACCATTTTCCTCAAGAGACAAGGGAATTGAAATGATCATTGAAGATGGGACGGAGGATGGATGGTGGGGACATATCATGAAGGGGTTCAATAGGAGTAGGTTCCGAGGAAGAATCCAGGGAGGAAGGTTTAGAATCAGTGAAAAAGGGTCCACAAAAGTTTAGAAATCATAAATTTTATTCTCTATAAGCTGTTGAATCATAAAGTCAAGCGATGGTCCCTAGTTAGTATGGGAAGGTCCAGCCTTATCATCATTATTCTGGGCCATTACTGGAGCTTAAGGAGCTGGTGGTTTATCTTCATGATAAGAGTCTAAGGACTCATCAGAGGACAAATGAAAGAAACCATCATTTTGATCATGTTGCAGAACATCTGGAGGAGTAGTCTCAAAGATTCGATAGTGAACACATCTAAAGAAAAAAAAAAAAAAAAAACCAAATCCTAGTAGTACCTTGACTTCGTGTTGTCTCATCCAATCCTACCAGAAGAGTTCAGCTTCACCAAGCTCAAAATTGCTCTTAAAACATCAACCAAAATGAGAATGAACACGCTCAATGACATCATTGAAGCCTCTAAAAACATCAATGAGAGGAGGTCGAAGTCATGTATTCTAAGTGTGGGCAATCAAGTGACAATGATTACATTGATAAAAATCTCTTTCCTACTTACAATCAAGCCAAACATAAGAGACATTATCAAGGCGAACTCTTACATTTTGGATAAGAGGTAAGCGAGGATTAATGCGCACTTTCACACGGATGAAGTAAAAATCAGTTGAAAAATGAACATTACCTTATTGCACAACAGTATCCCTAATAACATGACCAAGAGTTTCAGCTGCAAGAGCATTATGATATTCTAGTGGAAGCCCCCAAAACTGAACTCGAACAGAGACAGTAGCAATTTAGATCTCTCTAAGCAACATGTTTGGAGCCCAGCGATCAACCATAAGCAAGGAGTTGTTAACAGCCCAAGGGCCATTAACAATGAAAAACTCCAGGTCTTCTTCATCCTTAAATCTAATAAATAGAAACAACAAACTTTCCCTTTAATTGCAAATGATTCCTTAAGAATCCATGCTGAATGAAGCCTATTATTAAGCTTACGAATGGAAAAGGAATGCACATCAACTAAAACAGCCACAACATAAGAAGAGAAATGACTCCTTAAGGCATCAAGAGACGATCCATTGAGGAATAGAGAAGGTGTAAAAGAAAAATTTGTGAAAAGGGAAAAGGGAACCATATCAGAAAAGGAGGCCGGGAGGAAAATAAAGACTGAAAAAGAACCCAAAAATAAGCACAAAACAAAAACGAAGGGACCAGAGAAGGAGGTCTATAGGAAACAGGAAGGGATTTTGAAGAGAACATGCATAGGGGTGAGTAGGAATTTCAACTAAGTCCTTATTTATAGATGGAGACATCATCCCGATGGTGAACAATTAGAATCAGAAAGAAAAAAGAAAGATGCCAAGAAGAACATTGGGACTCAAAACTCACAAATTAATTCATAATAGCATCGAGAACTTAATTGGAGAAAAAATCTTGCATGATGTACTAAACAATGATGAATGATCTCCAAGATAGGTGATGTTATAATCCAATCATTGGCAAGTATCATAGCAATGACTGTTGGATAACCGAAGTTCATTAAATGCTAGACTTCCAATTAAGAAGAAGGAAAAAGGAAGGAGAGAAAGATTTAACGGTAAGAGGTAGAGATTTATCGAGAAAAGGAAGAAGAACTAACTACAATAGCATACTAAGCCTAAGATATTAAAGCAACATAATCAATTTCCAAATATCCTTAAAAGACAACCCTAATCGAATAACTTTAAAAACCTAAAGCCAAAAACATTAAATGCATAGCAGAAATCTGTAAAAGATAAGGGAAGGAACGATTAAACTTGCCGGTATAGGCCTAAAATGGCTAAAGCTTCCATGTCTGAGGATGAAGATGG
This sequence comes from Acacia acuminata, assembly GCA_019022655.1. Taxonomy (NCBI): domain Eukaryota; kingdom Viridiplantae; phylum Streptophyta; class Magnoliopsida; order Fabales; family Fabaceae; genus Acacia; species Acacia acuminata. Next base: position 2,992,856 of record JAFJYI010000001.1, read on the forward strand.
AGGAAGACAAAATGGCAGTCTCTTCTCGCTTCTTGGAGAAGGAAAGTTTTTCTCTCTAGAGGTATTCATTCTCCAAAACATCCATATTGTCAAACAGTTGTTTCAGTTATACTCCCTCTGGTCCTTATTATAAGGCACCAACTAACTTTTCTCACAAACCAATAAAAGTAGTTAAAGTCAATAAAGTTGTCCTGGAATCTAAGTAATTTCTAATATTACCCCTACTAATTGCCTTAAACTCTAATATTATATTAATTATTACTCTCACCCACTACCCTTTTTAATTATGAGCAAACATGGAAAAGAATAATTAATGCTCATTGTGAATAAGCAAGTGCCTTATAAAAAAGACCAAATAAACTTGTTAGTTGGTGCCTTATAATAAGGATGAGGAGGGAGTATACGAAATCAAATGGAATGTTGTATATATAAACTCAAGTATCATTGCATCTTACTCATGAATTTTAACAAGAAAGGTGTAAAAAATATGTTTTCTTAAAAGTGTACTCAACACTTTTTTTTTTTTTTTTTTTTTTTTGTAAAAGTGATTATGTGGTTATAAAAATAGAGCAAAAACAACTATTGATCGTTAGTTTGAATTTTTGTATTTTTAAGGTGATATGGACGATGACTCAGCTAAACTTCATCCTAACTAGCGGTAAAAAATGGAGAAAATGACATAAATATCTTGGAAATTACAGCTCAACCCTTCTCTCTCCAATCTCCCTTCTCTCACCCAATCTCAATCTTACCCATCAAGACGCCCATCTCCACCTTCTTGTCATCGTTCTTCGCCTTTTTGTAATTTTCAAAACTATTTGGGTCCTTTATGTAATTTCTCCAGTTCTCCACTACGAGCTGTAATGAAATTTAGTTGAGTCATCATCCATGTCAGCCTTAAAAATACAAAAAATTCAAATTAACGGTCAATGTGCATTTTTACTCCACTTTTATAACCACATAGTTACTTTTGCACTAAAAAAACCACTTGTTGTAGGGTGAACTTTTGAAAAAAAAAAAAAAAAAACACATATATATTTTTTTACCATAACCCTTTTAACTCTATTTGCCAAGATATACTATTTATATTATCCATGTGATTGTATATTAAAATGAAATCAAACAAAAAATTTTACTAAAAAAATAAAATAGGGATAAAGGGTCTTAAATGCCATAAAAGTTTTATTTCAGAAAGACTGGTAAGACGGAAGTTTTTTTTGGACCAAAAATGCCATGGAAGTTTTCGCTTAGGAGCAATTTTGCCCGAAAGTTTTCACTAAGTAGCAATTTTGCCCGAGGAAGTTTTTACTAAAGAGCAATTTTACCCTACGTCCCCAAATATTAAATTTGACTATTAAATCAATCAAAGACCACACGCATGTGATGCCTTGAAAAAGTCAAACTTGGAGCTAGAGAAGGAGATCCTTGAGATGTTGAGCTCAAGGCGCTTAATTTGTGTAGGAACCTGGTTAAAAGAGTGAAAGGTCGATTGTCACAAAATCCAAAGGAAGCATCACTTATAATGTAAGAAAATGATCGATCTATACAAACGTAAATATTATCACTATTGATTTGTTTTTGAACCAATTTTTGGAACAATTCATTTCTCGTTTTGCATTTCATTTGTGTTTTTCGACAGACCTTTCGGTCCCTTTGACCAATCGGCTTCATAAATTAAAGCGCCTTAAGTTCAACATCTAAAAGATCTCCTTCTCTGACTCCAAGTTCAACCTTTTCAAGGCATGACATGTGCGGTCTTTAACTGATTTAATAGTCAAATTTAATATTTGGGGACAAAAGGGCAAAAAATTGCTACGTTTTGTAAACTTAGGGCAAAATTGCTCCTTAGTGAAAACTTCCGAGGTAAAATTGCTCCTCAATAAAAACTTCCGTGGCAAAAATGATACTTCCGGCAAAATTGATACTTCCCGTGAACTTCCGTGGCATTTTTGGTTTAAAAAAACTTTCGCCTTACAGTCATTCTAACCAAAAACTTGTGGCGATTTAAGCACTTTATCCCAATAAAATAAGAAAGCGAAGTATACCGAAATGTTTCCCCTTTCATGTGAGCTGGACCGGGACATTTTAAGCAGTTTTGCCATCTCCACTTTTTCATTCTAAGCCCGGCTTTAAAAGTCTCCCGTGGGCCGCGAACCGCTCACGAGTTGCGCCTCCGCGAGTGCCACCGTCCGACTTCAGTGGCGGCCGTTTCACAGACTTCTGGCTTCCTTGTATTTCTCGTTCCCAGGGTATGATCATAATGATTTCCGTTCAAAATTTCATTTCGATTTTCCCGGAATACTGAATTTTTTTCCTCTTCGATTTTGGATTATTTGTTTTGGAAACGCTTGTGACAGATTGATTCGTTTCCCCATTGCTTATAAGATTCTTTGCTGGAAGTCACTAGTATTATAGAATAGCTTTGCTGAAGCACGTTAATTTATTCGTGGGATAAGGTTACTTGAAGGGGGAAAAGGAGAGAATTATACCCAAGTTTGGAATTGTTATCGAAACTTTTAAGTTCGCAAGGGTCTTATTTGTCAATTGTCATTGCACTCTGAATTAAATTCAACCAAATGTATTCATTGAATTTGGAACTCGAAATTGGAGTACAGTAGGCTGAGAAGAGGTCAAGACTCAGTAGTATAAACTATAGCGAGTAAGCCAAGGTATCTGAATTTTTGAGATAGAAGTGAGAATGCATGGAGAGTCGATGGATCTACTAGAGACTGGGAAAATTTTTAACCATGGTAGTATTTTCAAAAGAAATTACTGGCTTTAGAACTGATAGTTAAATTACAAACCAGTCAAATTTTTACCTTGACAAACGAAATACTTTAATACTATTCTTTAGTTTTGGACACATATCACTCCTGTGTTATGGTGAAACCTTATAAAGTTTAATTGAAATGTATAATATTAGGGAATGTTTAGCGAACATTTTCTGTTATAGATATAATCAAAAGTCTAAATTAATTTAATTTGGATAATCATATTGAAACCTGTTAATGCTTATTGATATTCTCATATGCCTACCATCTATGAATCTTCTGAAGTTTTCCCGGGCTGATTTTTTCGTCTCCTTTTATTTGAGTATAACAAAGACACATCATAACCATAGTTTCTTTCAACTCCCCACCATATGCCTCATGCCTCTATATACAGTATTGTTACTCTCAGTTCTTTGTCAATCATGTTCAAATTAATGTTGAATAATTTATAAATTATTACAATTTTAAGGTATAACTGTAAGTGAAGCCTCTAACAAATTCTCAAATTCCATTAGTCATAATAAATAAGATCTCTTGTACATATGTATGCACAACTTCTTCCTCTATTTGCTTCCTTTTAGAGTCTGGTTTGATTAGAGTGTTATCTCTCGGTGTTTCAGTTATTTCAAATGCAATGGATGCCAACCGGGAGACCCACACAAGGCGCTGAATCCACTATGGATACAAGTGATTGGAGAACTCAACTGCAACCTGATTCACGTCAAAGAATTGTCAACAAAATGTAATTTTCATTTAATATTGTCTCGCTTGGTAACGTAAATTGGTTTGACTGGTATGGCACATGTTTTCATGGTATAGAATGGATACATTAAAGAGGCATCTTCCTGTTTCTGGTCAAGATGGATTGCATGAATTGCGCAAAATTGCTCAAAGGTTTGAAGAAAAGATTTATGCTGCTGCAACGAGCCAGGTTTATTCACAACAACGCATCTCACCCTCATAGTTGTCATGTTCATTTATATTGCTTTTGTTAGCTTGTACAACATAGAAGTTTGACTGTTTTATGTGCTACTCCCTTATTTCAGTCTGATTATCTTCGGAAAATATCTTTGAAGCTGCTTACAATGGAGAATAAAACCCAGAATACCATGGTCAACGCTATGCAATCAAATGCAGGTGGCCCTAGCAACAAGCCTATTGATTCAGGTTGGCATAAATATTATATGGGTTTCCTCATATGCAATGATGATATTGGCAGGGAAACAGTGTGCTGATCTGGTCCCAAAGTCTATATATGCAAATATGCAATGAGGCATTTTACATGATCTTTGTCATCTTGTTTTTTCAGTGATTTTCTGACTTAAGTTTTTTCATATCTTTTTTGTTGTATCTCTGCACTAAAAATTTAACCAGTACTCAACTGTTATAGTTTATGTGATGACTAATATAGCTTGCAAACACAATCAAAGAAACATTTTTTCTTCATACGATTCACAGTTAGGTTTATAGTACCTTTGCAGTTTCTTTTTCCCTTACCTTGCTCTATCTCCTTGTTATAAATTGTTGTTCTCTCTTTCGGGGTTTGATTCATATTAGTTAATTTCTTGGTTCTTGTTGCTCTGTCTTCAGTAATAAACTCTTTCTTTCTTTTGTTTATTATTATAGGAATTCCTTTGCAGTCTCAAGTTCACAATCCGGGGCAGTCACACGCTATTCCAGTGCCTAATCAGTCCCAATCACGTCAACAGCTTCCATCTCAAAACATTCAAAACAACATTGCTCCTCCTGTATCCAATATTGGCCAGACTCCTATCCAAAATGTTGTTGGCACAAATTCCAACGTGCAGAATAATATGTTTGGTGGTTCTCAGAGACAAATGGCTCCAAGGCAGCAGGTTGTTCCCCAACAGCAACAGCAATCGCAGAATTCACAGCCTTATCACTACCAACAGCAACAGCTTCAACAGCAGTATTTGAAGCATAAAATCCAGCCTGGGAACATTCAACACTCACTTATGCAACCCCACATCCATATGCAGCAACAGCAGCAGCCAAATCAATTGCAATCTTCACAGTCATCTGTTATGCAAACATCTTCTGTCATGCAGCCTTCAATCACGCAGACATCTCTTCCTACCCTTCAGCAGAATCAGCGAGCTAATAATGTTCAACAGTCAACACAACCCATGCTGCAGCAACATTCCCAATCAGTTATCAGGCAACAGCAACAACAGACATCAATTAATAACCAGCAACAAACCCCAATTTCTCAACAGCCAATAATGTCTCCACAACAACAACAACAGCAGCAGCAGCAGCAGCTTCTAGCACCACAGTCAAATGTAACAAGCATGCAACACCCTCAGCTACTTGGGCAACAGAATAATGTTGGTGATATGCAGCAACATCAGAGATGGCTTGTTGGGCAGCAGAATAATCTTTCAAACCTGCAGCAGCACCAGCAACAGCAGCCACATTTGATAAATCAGCAAAACAATCTATCCAACATACATCAGCAACAATTGGGAAGTAACGTCCCAGGGTTACAACAACAACAGCTGCTGTTACCTCAGTCTGGCAACTCAGGCATGCAGCCTAACCAGCACTCTGCACACATGGTACAGCAATCAAAGGTTTCAGTGCAGCAACAATCACAACAAAATGTAACAAATTTATTGCAATCTCAAGGGCAGCAATCACAGCCACAGGCTCCACAGCAGCAATTGATGCCACAGATACAATCTCAGCCGGCACAGATGCAACAGCAGTTGGGTATGCAGCAGCAGCCAAATCTCTTGCAACGAGATATGCAGCAAATAATTCAGGGATCGAGTTCTTTGCTTCAACAGCAAAATGCACTTGATCAACAAAAGCAACTATATCAGTCACAAAGAAACCTTCCAGATTCATCATCAAGTACGTTATTGCATATAGGTGTTCCATTCTTTCACTTTGCTTCTGTAGCATTTCAACAAGTCTTCTATTTTATTCTTTCATCTGTTATTTTCTGTCTTGAAAAAGGTGCCAATTGTTGAGCCCTTTATGCTTATCCATGTATCATATAACTATATTGTAGCTTCTCTAGATTCAACCGCACAGACTGGAAAATCTGGTGGGGATGATTGGCAAGAAGAGGTGTTCCAAAAGGTGATAACCCATTTTCTTATCCCTTCAGTTCTGCATGAAAATTAGGTAGAACTTCAGGATATAATGATACAGATGTTGTAGAAATGTAGAGGATTTGAGAAGAGAAGAGAGGAGGAGAGGGAGAATACACAGAATCACATCACTGTGCATCTTCATTTATTCACATATTCATCAGTCAACATAAAAGCATAGCATACAATGAAGAGTTGAATGCCTTATATAGGCAACCCATTAATCCAAAATGGCTACTAACGACTAACTAACCCTCCCTTCTAACTAACTAACTAATGCAACTAACTCCCTAACTAACTAACTAATATATTCTCTACACCTTACATATCAATACTCCCTTCCCAAAACATCCTTGCCCTCAAGGATGAAAAACAACAAAACACAAAACTAAACCTCAAAACTAAAAAACTGATATAACAAACATAAGCTGAAGTTGCTAAATTCTGGACTTTTGCTGATCTTTGAAAACTGTTGCTTGAAATCTGGTGGATATCTGTCTTGAGTACTGCTGCACACAGCCCAACTCCCTTGCTGAATTCTGAACCAAATGGAAATAATGGATGTAATGCTGACCCATAAAGCATTTTAATAAGTTCTCCCCTGAAGCAACTCAGAACCAAACATCGTGCAGCAGAAACAATAAGAAAAACCCAACTATAAAATGATCTTGTAGGCCTGTTGGGTAAAAACCATGACAGCAACAACTTTGGGCCTACTTCTTGAAAAACAAAGCCCATACACTCATCTGAAAATAAGAAAATGGGAACCAGCTGGCCTCTGAATTTTTCAGACTGAACCTCTGCTTGCTGTGTCAACTCCTGAAGCCTTGAATTAATAATGGGTCCCAGCTGTCCAGCAATATTTGACCTTTCAAATTGTCCCTTACTCACCCACGTATAAGCCAAATCAGTTTCTGAATCTCTTGCTTTCTCCTTTCTCACTGAAATGCAACTATTTGCATCGGTTTGCAAGACATCACGTGTTGGAGCGATAACCTCGGACTCGAACAGCAATGAGGCTAAAGAACTCAACAGCGCCGAAACTGAAGTCATCCTCTTTGCTGAATCGCAGACTGAGGTTGTCTCCTTCGCTGAATCACGGCTCTCTCTCTCTACTTGCATGGACGGTGACGACGGAAGAGCCGAAGCAGTTGGTGACAGCGCCAAAACTGAATGTTCCTTGTGCCATTTCTCCTGAACAGGCTCACCAAAGTCGAGAATCGAAGACCCATTACCTCTAGATGAGCTTTTCACCTTCGTCCACGATTCTGGCTCACAATTGAAAGACCCAACAACACCAGATGCAGGCCTCAGATTCTTCTCTGTTTCTGAGTTACGAGAAGCAGAGATAACTCCACGTGTCCCATTTAAAGGTCTCGGGAGGGAGCCACAATTGCTCAATGTCTGTGTTCTTGGTATTCTTTTGTCATTCAGAGGCCCAAAACGGACCTGCGGCGCTCGTTTATACTTTTGCCAAGAAACCCGCCCCGCCCCCTTCTTCTTCCTCAAAGGCTCGATGCCATATGTAGGCCCTTTCATCAAGATTCTCCGTAACCAACCGGACCTTCCAACTTTCTCGGTGTATTATCACTTTCAAAATACCGTTCGCACTGGTAAATCCAACCAATAATATCAGTTCTTTGAAATCTTGGAAATTCCATCTTCCTTAATCTGGTCGGTGGCCTGTATTCACCGTCCCTTGTTCTGGTTTGATGGTCGAATCGATAATCATTGTTGTGTGGTCTGGCCTTTTCTTGTTTATCGTCTCCATTCTGGCGAACATCCTGATTGGCTAGTAACGTTGCTAACTGGGTGGAGATGGTCTGTAACATTTCTGTAATTGCGTGAAGTCGAGCTTCGGTCATGATTACTGAGAGCCCTTCTTGCGTTGTTGCTGATGATCTTGGGTCTGTTTTTGGGAGTTTTCTTGACTCTCTTTACTTTAATGTCGGGTGTCGTTTTGCTGGTTCGGTCTTGAAACCAAAACTCGGGTCGTGTCTTTCTTTGCCTTCGTGTTGTCACTGTTGTCTTTGCTTTGTCTTTTTTTTTTTTTTTTTTTTTTTTTTTTCACTTTTCTGGTTTAGTCTTGAAACCAAGAACTGGGCCAAAAGTAGGGAATGGACCAGAATTAATCTCAAGAAATGCAGAGATTATACAGCGGGGGAGCCGAGGATGACTCGCTCTGATACCACTGATACAGATGTTGTAGAAATGTAGAGGATTTGAGAAGAGAAGAGAGGAGGAGAGGGAGAATACACAGAATCACATCACTGTGCATCTTCATTTATTCACATATTCATCAATCAACATAAAAGCATAGCATACAATGAAGAGTTGAATGCCTTATATAGGCAACCCCTCAACCCATTAATCCAAAATGGCTACTAACAACTAACTAACTAATGCAACTAACTCCCTAACTAACTAACTAATATATTCTCTACACCTTACATATCATATAATGAATCAATGGACAAAAGCAAAGTGATGTAATGGACTTATTTTTAGTCTAGGAGGTAAATAACATAAAAAATTCTTGCTCATTTTTTACAGTCAGATGCTTCAATGTGACTTGGTTGTCTATTTTTGGTAACACAAATGAATGGTTTGGACCCTCCCTCAAGTTAACACAAAACTTGAAAATTTTCAATTTATGAAACCTTGCTTTTAAAAAAAAGCTTTCACAAGAATGAAAATATATGTTTCCATCGTAGTTCTCAGTTTTGACCGTTTTGGTTCTGTGTTTCTGTTGATTTTCACTTACAGCTCAAGTCCATGAAAGAATCATACTTGCCAGAATTGACTGAAATGCACAAGAAAATTGCTGCTAAACTTCAGCTGGTATTTCATCTCTTGCTTGCTTTTATTTTTTTATTTGTTTGTTTACTTTTTTGTTGTTCCTTGGAGGATGTCCATTCCTTCTCACCTGAATTATTTTTGTTTATAATTTATTGTTTGGTCAAAATACACTTTGATTTGAACTTATATGGATAAAGCAGCCTTTCCACAGCAATTATGATTGCTGTGGTGGCTTCAACTCTGGAATAATCTTTGCACTGTTCAACCTTTACAGCATGTGCTAAGCATCAATCCATCACCTCTTCCCTAAAGAAATCCCTTAATTTGCCTTGAGTCTGTGTGTGATCAATTATTATATCTTATGGAGCTTTATCTCCCTGGTTTTTCCTATCAGCATGAACCCCTTCCACATCAAGCCAAGTCAGAGCAGCTTGAGAAGCTGAAGATGTTCAAAATAATGTTGGAGCGCCTCATAGCATTTCTACTGGTTCCCAAGGACCAAATTGCGTCTGGTTTCAAGGATAAAATGGCTTTATATGAGAAGCAGATCATAAATTTTATAAATACAAATAGGCCCAAGAGAGCTATGTCTTCGCAACTTCCTCCACATCATATGCAGTTAGCATCACAGCCACAGTCCCAATCACCTCAACAGCTTCTCTCTCAAAACATTCAAAACAACATTGCTCCTCCTGTATCCAGTATTCCTCCAAAACATCATATGCAGTTAGCATCACAGCCACAGTCCCAATCACAGCTTCAACAAACCCCAATCCAGATTCTCAACAACCAATAATGCCTCCACAATCAGCAGCATGCAGCCTTCAATCACGCAGACACCACAGTCAAATCGGCAACCTAATAATGTCAACAGTCAACACAACATGCTGCAGCAACATTCACAATCATGCAACAGATGTTTCAGAATCAACATTCAACAGCAGCAGCAGCTTCTAGCACCACAGTCAAATGGCATGCAACAGATGACTCAGAGAATCTTCTCCTCCTCGGTAAAGTTTCCACCTCAATGCAATCAGCTAACCCACATTATGTTGGCACTACACCTTCGCCTCCATTGGCTCCATCTCCTATGCCAGGGGATTCGAAGAAACCCATTTCTGTTGTCTCATCAGTATCAAATGCTGCTAATATTGGGCATCAACAAAAAGTAATTGCAACAGTGCCTGCTAAATCCCTTGCCATTGTGACTCCTGGAATAATATCACCTTCTTCTCCTTTGCTTGCCAAGTTTGGTGGTCCAAATGGTTCTCATGGTAATGCTTTGGCTATCTCTTCTGCCAAGTTAACTGTTGCACTTCTCTTCTTTTTCGTCTTTTGGTTAGTTTTCTATCGTTGTTAGATGGAGAGACTCCATCAAATATCTTCAGACAGTTTCATATAAACATATAGTCACTATATATCAAGGGGACATAAAATTTGAATAAGTGTGTGTTTTACATATAGCATTCTCTCTTTGTGCATCTTTCATTTGGATGACCTTTTGAGGGCAAAAGAAGGGAGAATAATGATGGTTCGTTTCTCTTTTTAAAACCATCTCATTGATTGCATATGTTAAATGGATTTTTTTTATTTATGATAATAGTCTTCAATGCAACTTATTAAATAGGGTTTTTTTTTTAATATATTTATAATTTAGTCATCTAACGCTAGATGAAGTATTGTTAAATTTGAATGATCAAATTCAATCTTATGCATAGTTGTAGCGGAGCAATCAAGCCATTTTTTTGTCGTGTTCCTATTACGTATCTCTAAACTCGTTTTGAAAATCTTTGATTATTCCAACCTTTCACATACGGACACGTGGAGAAGCCTCTACAATATCATATGCACATATTCGTTGTCTTAGCTAGGTTGGATAGATTCGATTAGGTTAATTATTTATTTAATTTAGAGTATGAAGAAAAATCTAGGACTTCCCGAAAAGCTTATTTATTATTTGACCCCAAAAAAAAAAAAAGCTTATTTATTCTGTTGGGCCAAAATTTTAGAAGTTGGATTACACAGCCATTATTTGTTACACAGTATTTGTTAGTGATTTCTCCGCTGAGGGCTTTTAACTTTTTCTCATATTAAAAATCAGTTTAGATGAGTTGTCTGATGAAGGAATTGAAGGCTATGGTTGATTTTTTTTAAAAAATAATACTTAATTAAAAATGAGCATCTGAAATTTCAAGAATGACTTTTATTAAAAATATTATTCAAAACTATTTTTTACAAGGTTAAGAGGTAATTTTGCCCGATAATTTTCAATGAGGGAGATTTTGCCCCAAAAGTATAAAAAGGGGGTAGTTTTGCTTTTGCTGTCATTTCAATTAATTTTGACCGTTAGTTAACTAAATATGCTGAGATGACAATCCATATGTTGTCTATATCATTTTTGTTATAGTGTAAATTTGTATTGGAAGTTTATGTGTCATCATTCATTGAATAGTATGAGATTGATGGGAAACAATTTTTTTTTTTTTTTGATAAAATTAAAGAAAATGTTTGTCCTAAAAGGAGTAGCCTCAAGTCTAAAGTGGCTTGGGATACCCTTAGTATATGTTTAGATAAGTTTTTGGATAATAGTTTTTACGATTTATAAAGTAATTAAGTCATAGAAGTTTTGTCTCGATTTATAGAAAAGACGTCTGAAATCATAATTTTCACTTTTCGCTTTCTCTACTCGTGGTCTTCTTCATTTGCTTCCTTCTTCCTAAAATATATCACCACCCACCTTTGCCTTAATTCCTTGGTTATAATTTTCCCTTTTTTTTTTTTTGTTCTTTTTCTATTCCGAATCTTTTTTTTTTTTTTTTTATTACACAAGGAAAATTTAAAAACTTAAAAGTTATGGATCACATCAGTGCCGACTTAATTTGAAAGTAGCTGACTCTGATCTTCTCGCATGATGAAGAGGCATCCCCGTCCAGCTCATTTCTTTGTTTTGGCTCTAATTTACGATCTTCCAGTCCAAGATAAAGACACGTATCTTTAAAAAAAAGTTATGATATTAATCAGTTTACTTTAGATTGGATAAAGGAATTAAAAAAAGAATGTATCTTTCATTAGTATCAAATGCTGCGAATATTGGATATTAACAATTTGGAATTGCAACAGTGCCTGCTAAATTGTTTGCCTCGGGGACTTCTGGAATATTACTGGAACATAAAATTTGAATTTGTGAATCTTTAATTTGGATGACTTTTTTTAAATGCCAAAGAAGATATGATAAATGATGGTGCATTCCATTTTTTGAGATCCTCCATATTAAAAATACTCCCTCCGGTCCTAATTATCAGAGCATTTTTTGGAGTTGGCACTAGTGCAAAAAAGGGCTTTAAGACCGCCTCATTTAGACCGGAGATGCGACGCCCCGGTCTTGAAGGAATGACCGGTGGCAGTTCCGTAAATATAAAGAACTTTTTGGACCGGATCATATTTTCATTGGTCTTAAATATATAATTCAGACAGGACAAAAAAAAAACCGGTCTTAAAAATGTTATTAAAAAATTCAAATTTCAATTACTTTATAGAGAAATCTCATACAAAGCCGTATTTATATTTTTCGTGGTCCAACATAATAAGGAAAATTTAAATATAAAAGTCAAAAAGTTTTAAGACCGCACATATGTAATAGGCGGTCTTACAAGTTATACTTTTAAGACCATACATATAATCCGGCCGGTCACAAAAAATTAATTAATTTTAAGACCGAACTTTTATAAGGACAGGTCTTAAAGGTTAACTTTTAAGACCGTCTTATAATTTGTCCGTTTTTAAAGTTAAATATTTTAAGCTCGGACTTAAATTGTGGTGGCCAATACCTCGATATTGAAGAAAATTAAACAAATAATTAATTACCTTTAAGACCGGACTTAAATATGACTAGTCTTGATTTTAATATTAAGACCGGACGTTATTGTTTGTCCGGTCTTAAAAATGAAGCGCCAACATAACATTTCTTCGCGCGAAATCTTTTGTTACTCTCACTGAAGAACCTCTGTTCCCGTTGCGAAACCCTTCCTATTGCATTACCTCTCTTCCTCGCCCATGTACGATAGCCTCTATTAATCTCTCATTTGCTCAGGCATTCCTCTCTTCCTGTCTTGAAAATGAATGGTGAAAACGATTCTAATCGTGTTTCAGGAACGCCAGTTACTGGTGTGAGTCAGAATGAACCCTCTTCATCTCACAATGAGCCTCGTAACCGCCCGTCATGCCGTGGTAGAAGAGGCACACAAATTATGTATGTAACCCTAAGTCGGACTTCTGAGTCAAGGCTCGAGATTCAGTTTGATGAAAAGTTGGAACCTTTCGGTCTTAATAAAAGCAAATATACTAGTTTTGTCGGCTATCTTGCACGCATCAAGGTTAGCATCTTGACATATGAGTGGAAAAATGTCGACTTTAGCAATGTAAAGCAACCTATTTGGGACACTATCCGGCTTACATACACTATCCTGACTCTCAGAAGTTGAAAGACAAGACATTGTCTTATTGTGCTGATCGGTTGAGGAAGTTTAAGACATTTCTCGCTAACAAGTATATTTTTGCCGAGGTTCAGCCTGACCAACATCCTTGGGACAAGTACACATTTATTGATGAACAAACTTGGCAACAATTTGTTCAGCTGCGGACTACTCCTGAAGCTCTGGTGAATTTATATTTAGTTTTTTTTTTTGCCCTTTTGTTTGCTTATTAACCTATGCGGATATGTGAATGTTATTGTGTTCATCTAATCCCGTTAGTTAAATGGTTTGGTGTGTGAATAGAAGTATACATTTCCCGTCTTTGTCTATGCAAGTCCGATATGTAAACCCAAAAAAGGTAAAATACTAAGAAGGTAATTAGGGAAATAATAATGGCATAAGAGTCAAGCCATTATTATAGTCTTAGTTCTCGTTATAGTAGGTAGTGGTTAGACATTTGTTAGTTAGTTAGTATGTTAAACGTGGAATGGTTTCGGTGCAAGCTGTTATTGGGCCTTAAGAGTCAAGCCTCTAACTATATATAAGAGGTTAGTCTAATATGTGTAGGAATCAGTTATGATGAATGAATGAATTGACTGAGTTGGTAGCAATTCTGCAACTCCCTTTCCTCTGTTTCTCCCAATTTCTTCTACAATTCTACATTTTCCTTAAATAAAATGTTGAAACTTGATGAAGTGAATCGACTAATGTTTGACGTTCATATCAAGCGAGAAGTTCTCTAATTTCTATTAGTGACATGGTTGGAATTCATAATTAATAGTTGTTTTCAATTCTGATTCACAGAAAAGAAGGGAACAAGCACATGAGATAGGGAGAAAGAATGATTGTCCGCATAGGGCTTCTCGTGGCGGATATGAAATGGCCGAAAAAGAATTGATGGTGGCCAAGCGGAAGAGATTGGAAGATGAAGCTGAATCCAATCCTTCTGCCATAGTTGATTAGGCATCATCTCCAATACGTCGCGAGGAGTTGTGGTTGCACATTCGGCAAAAGCCAAGCGCCGCGCCTATACGAGTAAACAAACTCGTGTAGTTGCTGAAAGAATTGTAAGTATCGTTATTGTTATTTTTTTAGTCACTAAACATGTTTCATTACTAAGCTTCTCGTTATCTGTATCTTACAGGAAGATCTTAAAAAGAAAGAAGCAGAGGGATCTTTTGTGTCGGACGGGAGGAGTGATGTTCTGACCGTTGCGACCAGAAAACCGAATCATGGTGGGCGTGTAAGGGAGATTGGAGGATGGGTAGGCCTGAAGGAATACTTTAGTAAATCCAAACGCCATAGACAAAGTATGGTTACCCGGGAGGAGATGGACCAAACGGTGGCCAAAATAAATGAGGAAACAGTGGCTAAAGAAGCAAGGTTTGAATCCCAGATGAGCCAGATGAGGGAGGAAGTGAATCAGATGAGGCTGCTTTTGAGCACTTGTCCAGAGACCAGTGTTCCCTTCATACATTCACCTGCACCTGTGCAGCAGAGCACTAGAGGGAGCTGCATTGTTGGACAGTCAGAGCAACCTTGTGACCTGTATGTGGAGGATCGTGATAGTCCTAGACGATTAGTTGCAAAAGGGATTGTCCAAAACTTATTGGGATCAACTGTACACCACCAACAAATGGCGATGATGAAGTCGAGTGTCGTTGAAAAGTGATCATTGATGCACCTCTCCCTCTCCCAACTGATCAGCTGAAGCTTATGAGTAATGTCAAGGGAACCTTCATCTCTTGGCCAGTGAAGCTTGTACGTGTCTCTACTCCTCCTCAAGCTTCATCCCCTCCTCATCAAGTTCCATCCCCTCGTCAAGCTCCACCCCCTCCTCCTCAAGTTCCATCCCCTCGTCAAGCTCCATCCCCTCCTCAAGCTCTATCCCCTACTGCTAAGTTGACGACCAAGGAAAAAATATCCGATATGGTGAAGAGTGAATATTTTAAAGATAAATCGTGGCTTGTCAATGAAGTAGTAGGCGTCCCTCATCCTCTACCTGTTCAAGTTAACACCGTTGATGTTGAGTCCCTGCTGCTTCCTGGAAGTGAGCTTACTGATGCAATTGTACAAATTTTTATGAAGTAAGTATCTTCTTCTATGAGTACATAAGTTAAATGCATCGTTTAGACACACATACATATATACTAATTCCCTGATCGATGTCATTATTGTAGCTTCATGCATCAAGAATTGGTTCAAAAGGGCGAGAGCAAAGATTTTGGATTCTTGTGCCCTGTCTATGCAAGTGCAACATCCATGCAGGAGAGACAGGAGTACATATCAAAGAGGTTGTGTGAAGTGAGAAGAAAGGTGTACTTATTTCCATACTTCCACAGGTATATATCACAATTCTTGTCTGCAATTCACTTAATTCTGCTACATATATCACTGAGTACTTTACTGCTGTGAATTTTCAGCCGCCACTGGCAGTTGGTCCTCATGTCCATGGATGAGCATAAAGTTATCTTCTTATGCTCCACTCACAGCGATCCAGGGCCTACGTTGATGTAGACCATCAACGAGTAAGCATATCATTTTGATTCTCTTGTCCGAAATCTCTCGTGAATTTTCGGTGAACATTATTGATAAATTTGTGATTTTGATGATAGTGCCATGAGGACCTTCCAAATCGAGGTAAAGAAAAAGCGTGGGTATCAGGCCACTAATCCTAAATGGCTCACACCAAAGGTTGGTACAAATATTTCTCCACTGGCACACTACCTTGTGAACTTGGTCAGTAAGCTATATATGCTCTTATATATATTTCTTGTTCTTTTTAGACCCGTCGGCAACCACCGGAGTCCAACTTATGTGGCCCGTACGTCATGAAACACATGTATGATATTATCACGCAAGGAAGGACTAAATTAACTGCAAAGGTAAATGTATTTGATGTTACATATTATGCACGTAAGTTAATTCAGTTTCTGGCTTAATGTTACATATGAAATATGCACGCAAGTTAATTCAGCATCTGTCTTTGATGTTACAGATGTTTGAATGCCCTGATCCCTTTTCTGATGATGAAGTGAGCACATACGCAATGTGTTTTGTGAATATCTATATGACCGATCTTAAAGTCGACAATAATTAATGTCCTAAATTCATTTGTAAATATATCTTGTAGCAACAATAATCTTCTCGTAAATTTGTTTATTTTTTCGATCAATTCATTCATTTGTAAATATACATAGGCAATGTAAAATTCAATAATAAATTTGTTTATTTTTTGAACAATTTTCTTGTGTCCATTTTGGGTTTCTAAATGTATTGGATGGTGGATAAAGCTATTTAGTGCTTGAAATTTGAGGTTCAGGATGTTGTAAATGAGTAGTAAGAGACTCTGAAATGTATTCGCGACTTTTAGGACCACATATTTTTAAAAGATCCGGTCCTAAAATTCCTCATTTAATTCTAAAGGACTTTTAGGACCGTATATTAGATAAAAGTTGGTCTTAAAATTCGCATAAAAAACATCCGGTCCTAAAAGTCTTCGATCTAAAAAATATGAGACTTTGAGGACTGTATATTAGTTTAATGTCCGGTCTTAAAAGTGTTCGATCTATTTTTAAAATAATCGTGACATTTAGGACCGCATATTTATTAGACGTCCGGTCCTAAAAGTCTATAAATGACCGATCTTAAAAGTCTTTGTTTATTTTATTAGATCCGTATATGGCTTAACCTTTAGGATCGTGTAATTGTTAAATGTCCGATCTTAATAGTCTTCCCTTAAATAGATACTAGCTTTTCGAGACAAATCATTAGGCAAGACAACCGAGGTTCGGCGTTCGCTCAAGCTAGGACCTTCCTTGTCGTCGTTTTTACCTTTCCGATTTTGAGCATAATTATCTGTCTTCCTTTTCTTTGTCTTTTTTCTTTTTGTCGAAAAGAAGGAAGATAATGAAAAGGACACCGATAATATTCAAATCAGGGCGAGGTAAAACTGACAACAACGACGGTCCAACCTTGAGAAGAATAGTCACTTTGTTTGTTTTTACTTGAATAAGGTAAACAATCTTTTTTTGTTTTTTGTATGTTCTTAACTGTATTCTGTGAATTTTTATTGTTGATTTACATGAGGACAATGTTTTGTTTGTTTCCTTTTTGTCGGAGAAAAAAGACGATAATGAAAAGGACAAGGCGATCGAATATGGACACCAAAAAGAAATTAATTATATTTTTTTAAATGCTGCCCTCATGGGGCAGCAGCAGTAGTACAGAAAAAAAAACATAAAAACATCTACTCCTCCCCATCGTTGTTGGAGGGGAGGGAGTCGTCGGAGAGGTCAGAGACGTCATCATCTAAAGGATTGTACTCAACATCCTGGGCGTCGAGTATCGCGTTGATCTTGTTGTTGATGGTGTTGTAGACCTAAAAAAGCTGGCCCAATCGTCGGCCTATATGATCGACGTGGGATAGGAGGTGGTGCATCATCTGTTTGAAGGTTGGGTCCGGAGGCAATGGAGGAGGAGGGTATGGAGGAGGAAGAGGATTAAGAGGAAAAGGAGGACCTCGTGGTGGTGGAGCAACCATTACGATGGAGGTTGTAGAAGTAGAAGTGATGGAGAAGAATGTAAAGAAAGTAAAGTAACAATGGGTTTAAATAGAGAACCCATCCGAACAATGTGAAACGTCGGAAACTTTAATGAGGAGACGCATAGTTCATCCCCATCGAACAATGTGAAACACGAAACTTTAATGAGGAGACGATAGTTTATCGAATACAAGGAGTGGGTGGGAAGCTTATCGGAAGCCGAAGAGACTCGATTCATTCATTTGAACAAAGTGTAGGGATACGACTCGCTATCGATTTAATATCGGATATTGTAAAAGATCCGTTCTTAAAACTAATATTTTTTAAGAAAAAAATCTTACTTTAAAAAAATTGAATTGAAAAAAATTAATGTATTTTAGGATCAAATAAACGATAAAAGGTTGGTCTTAAAAGTAATTGAATTGATTAAAAAAATAAATAATAGACTTTTAGGACCGGATATATTATAAAAGGTCGGTCTTAAAAGTAATTGAATTGAAAAAATTAATGTATTTTAGACCGCATATTTATAAAATCCGCTCTTAAAGTACCTCATCTCTTATTAACTCCTCACTACCTTGTAACTCCAAACAACGTACGTGGCTATCTCGGGAACTAGCTCTCTACCTTTATTAACTCCTCATACCTCTCTCGCATGCCCCATTTGCTCAAACCATGGTTAGATACAAGAGAACCGCTCGTAGGGGTAGACTTATTGGTGATGCTCGTGCCTTCCGTAGATCGTTATACGGTGCACCTCCTCCGCGAGAGTGCGTTCTATTGTGACGAGAAGAGTCTCGGGTCGTTGGACCCATTGTTATTTCTTCGGATGATGAAGAGATTGCCACACCCCCTTTTGACCTTGAGACCATGATGCGCGATGCGAATAAGATAGGAACTTGCCGATCTCTAGCGGGAAGTTAATCTTTGCTCACGCCGATATCGCCAAGGCTTTAGAGGATAATAAGCTTTAGGATGTTTAATCAGATTCTTGTTTTCGATAATTTTCTGCTTGTTTTTCTTTTGTATTTTTTATTGTGTACGTGCATATTCAAGTAATATATGTAGCATTAAGAACTAAGCTTGTGTCTTTTTTTTGTTCATATTCTCTAATAATTAAAGAAACTCCAGTTTTCCTTTAATTTTTATTCATTCAGTTGCTGCGCTCGACAAAGCCAATCCTTTTTTTAAAAAAAATGAGGACTTTTAGGACCGGATGTTTTATAAAAATACGGTCTTAAAATTAACTGAATAATAAAAATTGCGGACCGGAGTCTTATAAAACTCCGGTCTTAAAAAGTTCGTCTACTTTATAATTTAGGTCCGGAGTCTTCTAAAAATCCGGTCTTAAAAATTTAATTATATATTTAGGACCGACTACTTTATGATTAACCGGTCTTAATAAAATCCAAAATACTAAATGTCTCTGTCGCATGGAATATTAAATTTCCCTCTCTGAACTTCTCTTGTCGCGCCTAAAGTGATTACTCAGGTTCTGTCTCCCCTGTTTGTGCGTTGCTTTGTTGCTGGTTCGCGTTGCTCTCTCGACAATCACTTTATGGTTCCTTAGCTAAACGTCTATAGACCAAGCTGTAAGAGGTGTTTCGGTTATATAACTTCATGATTTTCCTACTTATCGTTCTGGGTTTTTTATGGGTTGAACGAAATCGATGAAATGTTCTTGTGGGTTTCTCTGTTGTTAATGAATATTGTATTTTGAGAATATATTTGCACTTTAGACCTACCCCAACTGACCAAACAATTGTTTTAGGGTACTCTTGTTATCTGCAACATCAACGTTCGTGGTGGGAGAAGAAAGACTCAGGAAACGCATTTGATTTTATATGCTATAGGTGAGTCCACAAGACCTTCATGCAATGCATTTAATTTCCTCATCATGCATTTATTTTGCTTCTTGGATTCACTGTGATACATTTATGACCAAAAGTGATTCTTCGTTATGCATTTAATGGGCAAGTTTCTCCGGCTTATTTTATATGCAAGTGTCAATTTTTCCGGATTATGTATATGTTAAATCTTTCCGTCTATAGGAATTCTACTATGGACCACAGTTGGATAAATGCTTTACGGACGAGTGTTGAATATCAGAATAGGGTGAGGGACTTTATAGAATTTGCTAAACAAAATGCCCATGATGATAGTGGGAAGTTTTATTGCCCTTGTGTAAAATGTTTGAATGAGAGGCGACTAAGTCTTGAAGTTATACACACACATTTAATTTGTGAAGGATTTTGTAGGACTTATACAGTATGGGTATGACATGGTGAAAAAATACCAAGTGGGTCTCAACATGGGGAAGTGGCCTTTGATGATAATGACACGGATATGGATGATCGCATAGAGGACATTATCCGTGATGTAGGAGAAGAGGCTTTTCATCAATCACATGCATATGGTAATATGTGTAGTGATGCAGAGACCCCGCTATACCGTGGTGCACAAAATACCAATTGTTGAACGCCGTATTGAAATTGGTAAGCTTGAAGGCACGTCATGGATGGAAGCGACAAGAGTTTTTTGAAATGCTTGAGGCTTTTAAGGACATGCTTCCGGATGATAATGTGTTGACACATCGATACTATGATGCTAAGAAAATACTTTGTCCACTGGGGATGGAGTACAAAAAGATCCATGCATGCCCGAATGATTGCGTGTTGTATAGAAAAGAGTTTGAAGAGAAGCAGAATTGTCCGATATGTGAAACCCCAAGGTACAAGTTAGATAAGGGGCCTGCAAAAGTATTGTGGTATCTTCCAATCATTCCAAGGTTCAAGCGGTTGTTTGCGAATCACATTGATGCAAAAAATTTACGGTGCCATGCAGATGAGAGGATTTCTGATGGAAAGCTTCGTCATCCCGCCGATTCTTCTCAATGGAAGAAAATCGATCAATTATTTCCGAACTTCAGCGAAGAACCTAGGAACCTTAGGCTTGCCCTTAGCACGAATGACATGAATCCATAAGCCTTAGCAGCATACATAGTTTATGGCCTGTACTCCTGATTATTTACAACTTATCTCCTATGTTATGCATGAAATGAAAGTACAACATGCTGTCTATGTTGATTTCCGGACCAAAACAATCCAGAAATGACATTGATGTTTACCTTGAGCCCTTGATCGAAGACTTGAAGGAGTTGTGAGAAGAAGGTATCGACGTTTATGACTCTTTCAAGAAGGACGTGTTTAAAATGCGAGCCATGATATTTTGTACTATCAATGACTTCCCAGCATATGGGAACTTGTCAGGGTATAGTGTAAAAGGCCATAAAGCATGTCCGATTTGTGAAGAAGGCATAGGCTACCATCAACTTCAACATGGAAGAAAGACGGTTTATCTTGGACATAGGAGATTTCTTAGATGGGGCCACCCATATCGTCGATTAAAGAAAGCCTTTTTGGTGACCAAGAGTATGAAGATGCTCCGGTGGCATTGATTGGGAGCAAGTATATGAAAAGGTGAAAAATATCAATGTCATCTTCGATAAGGCGCAAAGAGTAGAGAAGAAACAAATATATGGAAAAAGAGATCTGTATTCTTTGATCTTCCCTATTGGCGCAATCTTGATGTGAGACACGTATTGATGTCATGCATGTGGAGAAAAAGTATGTGATAGTATTGTTGGCATGCTTCTCAACATACAAGGTAGTTCCAAGGATGGTGTGAAGAAGGCAAGATTGGATCGATAGCAATGGGAATGCGCGAAGAGTTACATCTAAGGCCACATGGTAACAAAACTTATTGTCCCCTCGGCTTCTCATACTTTGTCTAAGTATGAGAAACGAAGTTTTTTGTGAGTGTTTACATGGCACAAAAGTTCCCTCGGGGTATTCTTCAAATTTTAAGAGGCTTGTATCGATGAAGGACTTGAAATTAGTAGGCCAAAAGTCTCATGATTGTCATGTCTTGATGCAACTGCTACTCCCAATAGCTATTCGAGGCATCGCCGAATATGATCTTCGGGTCATTTTGACTAGACTTTGTTTCTTATTCAATGCGGTTTGTAGTAAAGTTTTCGAGATTGAAAATTTGGATGAATTGGAGAATGAAGGATATCTTATGTTGTGCCACCTTGAGAAGCTTTTTATTCCTACATTTTTTGACATCATGGTTCATCTAATTGTTCATCTAGTGAGAGAGATAAAGTTGTGCGGCCCTATCCATTTACGGTGGATGTACCCAATTGAAAGATCTATGAAATTCCTAAAAGGGTACGTGAAGAACGCATACCGGCCAGAAGCATCAATTGTTCAAAAATATGTTTCTGAAGAAGCCATCGAATTTTGTCAAAATTCTTTGGCCAAAGTAAGACATATTAGGCTTCCAAAACGTAAGCATGCTGAAGGGGGTAGACGAGGGGCTTCAATAAAGAGTGTGGATCCTGATGAATTGTCACAAGTCCAATTATACATCTTGAATAATGTTGATGAAGTTCAAGTCATCATAGCTGCACATAAAGAAGTTGTAAGGAAAGAAAATCATCGAATGACTGAACAAAGGTTGATTAGGGAGCATAACAAAACTTTTGCACACTGGTTCAAACAAAAGGTCGAGGGAGAGGAATGTGTTTTTGATACAATCAAATGGTTAGCACGTGGTCTTGAGGTTGATGTCATAAGTTGGAATTCGTATGTGATCAATGATTTTACATTTTACATGAAGTCCCTAGATGATACGAGCATAGTCCAGAACAGTGGTGTTATGTTAGAGGCTGAATCTATGCACTTCTCCAATTCGAAAGACAAGAGGCCTTTATTGGCAGTCATGCCATATTATGGGGTTATTGAAGAGATTTGGGAGGTGGACTATGTGAAAATTAGATTTCTCATTTTCAAATGCAAATGGGTTAATGTCAATAATGGTGTTCAGATCGATTAGTTGGGATTTACTTTAGTCGATGTCAATGGTAGAAGTTTTGGAGATGAACCTTTTATTATGGCAGACCAGGCGAAACAATTGTTCTATATCACCGATCAAGAAAATAAAATGTGGTCTGTAGCTCTCCAAGGAAAAAGGATCATTGATATTGATGAGGAAAGTCATTCAAATTATGGTCTTCCTGAGAGTACTCCTTTTTCAAGGGGTCTATCGGACATAAATGAAGAAGATGAAGCGGATAATGAACCCGGCATAAGAAATGATCATCAAGAAGGGATATGGGAGGATATCACTTTATAAAAGAGTCAATTCATAAGGTAATATTCAAATGTAGAATTCTTTGAAAACTTTAAGGTTTTACCTATATTATATTTCTTCTATGTTCATAAACAATGTCAACGACTATGAAGTTTGTTCTTGTTTTATTTTTGTGGCAGGATCCGATCCAAAGAGGCATATTATAAAAGAGGATGTTATTACGTTGTTGGGTGGGAATCGAGATGAAGGCATGGTGAATATTATTTTGGGCATGTATGTTGTATTTGTAACTTATTGTATTTGTAAGTAAGTTATTTTATTGTATTAATTAATTTAGGTGTTGTAGTCATAGTATAATCATTAATTAAAGGCCACATAACTCATATCAATAATTCACTCTCTCTTAAACCTTTCTCCTCCATATCAATAATTCACTCTCCATTAACATTCTTTTGTAGCATTTATATATCACTAAAAAAAATAGTGGATTAGTGATGGAATTGGATGATTTTGTTGTCAAATAAATTGTCACTAATTAATTAGTCGAATTTTATCGCTAAGTCAATTTAGCAAAGGAATTCTATCACTAATTGTTTTTTTTTTTAGTGTATATACTAAAGTTTTAAACTATTTAAATCAAATTTTAATGATAGATTTTAATTTATACTTTAAAAAGCTTTTAAAATAATTATTTGATCATGTCTTTTTCAATTAAGAAAGTATAAAATTCTTAGAATTACATGTCAAATGCCTAATATTATTTTTTAAATGATATGGTATATAATAAAAACATATAATGATATAGCAAAAAAACCATTAACTTTAACAATCTAATAATTTTAACAATAAGATTTGATAGTCAAAATATAAAATATTAGAGTCCTTAATTTAAATTGTTGAAGATTACAGAGGTCATGTTCAACAAATCCAAAGCTCAGGCATAGTTTTTGTGTATTTTAGCTTTAAAAATATTATTCAAAAGGTATACCCTCAAAATATGACTTTTTATAGTACACAGGCAAGTATTGCATGCAAATTGGTTTACTAGCCTTGTGTCCTTAGTTAGCACCTTCGCAATCTCTAAATATTGTGAATTTGGTATACCATGTGTGTATTGTATTACCTTCATTACTTCATTATTGTTAAATTCGTGAGTTGACTCTCTTAGTTTACCATTTTGATGTTCCTTCCTTACAAAATTGAGTCGACGCATAAACTTATACTAGTTGTAAACTTTGATAAACTCGTGAGTTTACACACCGATTTACCATTTTTACGTTTCTAATTTATAAAATCATTTTAACTTACTCTTAAACTTGTGTTAATTTTTTTATTTAATTTGAATTGGCTACTATCATCTTCTCTTACTATTCTCTTACCCTCCTCTTCTCTTCCACTACCACTACCCATCTTAACCTTTAAGTTGAAATTTAAGCGGTTTAGATTTAATGTTTTATCAAACTATTCTTTTTGAAAAAATTTATTGTAGTTTTAAATAATCATAATTAAAAATTAGCGGTTTTGGATTTTTTTTAATAATTCGATATTTTATTAATATTTTTATTTAACATTAAATTTTTTATACCGATCAAATTTCAATTTAAAGGCTGAGATAAATAGTGGATAGAAAGAGGATGGAAAAAGAACTATTGATCGAGTAAATGACGATAACTAAACTCGATTTAATCTTGCTCAATAACTTTATATATAAATTTCTTTGCTAAGTACAATAAATTATGAATGTTGATGTATTTAATTTCAATTATTTAAACTTAAGATATATTTATAAATACCTATTTAATGATAATAGTAAATACTTATGAGTTTAGATTTAAGTTCATGATCGAGTTTAGCTCTATCACGAGGTTGTTTAGACTCATAAATTTGACAACTTTGATCACTATCATTGCATATTTATGAAATTGACCAGAATCTAATGCAACAATTTTTTCCCCTTTTTCTTGGGTAAAATTTAAAAAAATTGTACTTAAATTCCCAATTGAAAAGTTTCTTCCTGAAGTTTAAAGCAAAAATTACGGTACAGTTCCACAAAAAAACAATTTAATTATTAAAAAAGTCTCCTAAGTTTTTAATATGTTACATCCTATTGTCATTTTCTGTATAGGATTTTTTTATTGTCATGTTAGTCATTTGGTGTGGGTCTTTTTGGTAATAAATTATTTATATACTCCTGCACACTACTTTTGACAATATTTAAACTTAAACAAGAAATAAAATCATCTAGAGGAATGAAAACGCGGGTGACTTGTAAATATCACAATTTGTCATTGATTTTATATTTTAGGTGAAAGTATACTTTAACTTGATATGAGATTCTATTTTCGCCACTTAACATTAATAAGTGTGTTTCAAGTCCTTTTAAGTTAATAGCATTAATTTCATCAACAAAAAATGATGAATCAACAAATTTAAAATGATACACGTCTAAATTTTAATTCTCTAATATAATTATTTTTATATTTTATTCAGATATCAATATTCTAAAAAGATATGTAGCATTTTAAAGTTGTTGACTTAACATTTTCAACAATGTTAACTTAAAAGGACTAAAAGCACACTTTTTAAAGTTAAATGATTAAAATGGAATATTGTCTAAACTTAAAGGATCAAAAGTACACTTTAGCTATATTTTATATTGATAAGTATTTAATTGGCCGAGTTTGAAAGAGAAGAAAAAAAAAGTATTTAACTGGCCAAATTATCTTGTACTTTTACAATGTCAAGCCTGTTATATAATTATGACATCATTTTTGCTATATGTTTTATATTTTACATTGATAAATTCTATCACTTTTTCTTTTTTTCTTTTTTAAAAAAAAAAACTAATAATTCAAAAGTATGATGACTAATTTAAATGTTTGCAAGTCATATAAGCTATTATCACTTGATTAAGTGGTTGAGGGTTGTAAGTGAACGTACCAAACTTAATTGGAAGAAGTGTATCCTTTAACTTTATGTTCTTAAAAAAAAAAAAAAAAAAAACAGCCTTATTATTAATGGGATATACTCCTCATGCTTTTAAAAAATCAAAAGTATTATCTTTGGCTAAAAATTTAATCAATATATTATAGGATACATACATAATCTTCAAAATTACACCACCCATATACACCATATATGTATTGTATATAAAAGGTAGAGGATAGATCTCATCAAATGTGATAAAGTTTTATTGTTGTTGTTGTATAATAGATAAAATACTGGTATTCTTATAAAAGACATACATTTTTAATTTTAAAATATTTTCATTTTGGAGTTGTAATTTTCTTACAATAATTTGCCTTCAAAGAACCTTAATTCATTTTGTAGACTTAATTCATGTTGTAGAATTTCACCCTTCGTTAATATTACTTCAAATCAATTTCCCCATTAATTAGAATATTTTAGCCCCATAACACCAAATCTCATGATAAAAATTTAAGTCAAATTCCTTAAAATTATCATGTGAAATTCTCCATTCTTATGTAATCATGTGTCTTGTTTTTAAAATGCGAAGAACTTTTTTTTTTTTTTTTTTTTTTTTTTTTTTTTTTTTTTTTTTGCTAAAAAGGATGGCATCAGAGCCTACATTACAAGCTAAATTACACCATTGGGGAAATTAATCCCAAACTCTCCTGGATACACCAGTTCCTCAAACTAGAAGGACACTCATTGAGAATGACAGAATCGAAGATGCCCTTTTTGGCCAAGGCATCCGCAATTCTATTTGCATCCCTAGAAATACTTCGAACATCCACCTGCCAACTAAGCAATAACAACTCCCTAGCTCTCAAGATTAAGTTACTACAAGAGACACAATCACTGTCAAGCAACAAATTTACAGTCGAATCCGCATCAGACTCCAAAATGCGGAGAACTTGATCTAAGTTAGATACGTCCTAGGTCTAAGAGAGTGTGGATCGGATTTAGTTTGGTGAATCACAAAGTCATTGAAGATTGGTGGACTTGTATATGATATGGGTTGAAAAAAATTGGGGTACGGTGCACATCTGCTACTAGCTTAGACTTTTGACACAATGGTTAGCCCAAAACTGTTATGTTTATTGGTATAGAATTGAGAAAGAGGGATAGAAGAGAGACTCAATAGACAGAAATAGGAGGAGAAGAAGAAGAGAGTTCCTATGACTCTCTCAATTCTGTATTCATAATCGTAGCAAATCTGATTGTACAATTATGGAGAAGTGGCTATTTATAATACTATAGCCTCCCTCAAGTCACTAACTAACAGGTAGTTTAAGATTAATGACTAATTACCTTACTAACTATTTAGTTTACAATTAGATCCCTAGGTTTATCTCACAATTAGGTCCTTAAATGCATATTATTATCTTTACATTTCAATACCCTCTCCCCAAAACATCCTTGCCCTCAAGGATGATTGACTACAAAACACAAATTTGAACCTAAAAAAAAGTATAAAATTGAAACATCATAAACATAAACTTAAGCTATAAAATGCTGGAAAAATTTTGGAACTTGTGCTGCTACACTCTTCACGTCTTTCCCTTTCCAATTACATAACAAAATAGTTGTGAGCTTTTGAGGGTCCCACCATGTGTGCAATACAAATGATACTTGCAGCCTTTTCTCGATGAAGCAGACTCCCATCTATTATCCAATGTATATTGGAGAAACCCAACACCGAGAAACACCTTGACTAAGTCCTCTTTAAACCAAACAACAATCAGAATTCTTTTTTTCTTTTTTTTATATTAAAAAGTTTTGGAGGGGTTCGACATCAATCTCTTACCAAGGCCAGGGCACGGCCCCGGGCTCTATGAGCACTGCGGGGACTTACGAGATCGCCTACCAAAGGAGTCGGACGACGAGGGGATCGAACCCACGACCATTTAGGCCTAGTCCTGGATCCCTTACCATCTATGCCAACTCTCATTGGCAACAATCAGAATTCTTATAGGAGAATATAGAAGGTTCGGGACCCATTCTCGCAACAGCCCTTTACTAAAGGTACCCATAGGAAATATGTAACCCAAATGCAAAATTATTGGGCTCTTTTGTTTGTTGATATCCTACAAGCCCATAAACATACATGAAATTGTTAAACCCATTGTCCCATTAAGATGCTTTTGCTGTTGAAAAAGAATGCCATCTAGTTATAACCCATTGATATTTTTCTACCACAGAGAAATTACAAGACAACTGGAAAATTGGTAAGGTGGAAACTAGCTGTGCTTTTGACTTTTCCAACTGATCTGTGCTCAGCCACGTAGCTTTTAGGACAAGAGATTTTTGTTCAGAACAGTTATCAGCTTCCTATGTTACTCTTTCAATTTGTATAGACTCACGAATTGAAGAGGGAACAACAAAAAGACACAGTGATGAAGCACAAGAGCCCTGTGGCAGCAAAGGGACATAGACTGCAAGCAATAAATATAGAGCAAGTAGCGACGTCAACATTGCCGTTAAAAAGACATACAAACTCTCCAATCCTCGACAATTAGAAATATAGGAGTCGATTGTGTCCATAATATTCTGAAGAAAGCCAAAAGTCACGCTTCCAATGTTGTGGCTTCCGAGTTCCTCATGAAAATGTTCACAAACGTCGAGTTCCTTGGGCTCACCCACTTCAACTTTGAATTTTGATGCTTCTCTTCTACTCGTTGCTAACAAAGTTGTGTGCAAAGCTTCAACTGGGTCAAAACTCAGAGACCCATTTACTCCAAGCTTTCCATCTGTCGATAGTGGAGCTTGGGGGTTTAAAAAAGAGACATTGCTCAATGAAAGTGGAGGAACCGACGCCAAATCGTCCAAATAGAGCCTAGAAACATCGCTGATGGGGTTTGAAGACACATAATTGTCATGACTGATAGAAACTTCATGATCATCGTCATTTGTTTCTTGAGCAACAGAAAGTAATTGCGCTTCTAGCTGCACCTCTTGATGTTAATTCTCTATTCAATATGTTTTGATGATAACAGACACTTGTAAGGAATATGTAAATCAAGTGTTCACAGTACGCACTTGATGAGAGGTTAGCCTTAATCATTTAATTGAAAATTAAAATGCATGTGTTCATCCATGCTCAAGCAAGACAAGAAGTCTGCTCGAGCATGCAGAAAACTCTCCTCGAGCAACATCGAGGGCTAAAACTCTTAAGTGGCCGTGTCGTTTCTTCTTCGTCAGTTACTCTTCCTCCTGTAGCAACTCCGTCAAAACCCTAACTCCTTTCCCCTTTTTCAAATTCTCTCAACTGTTTCATCCGTTTGAGAATCGTTACTCAAAATTCCTCCGTTATGACTGTTGAATCATAGGAGATTAACCGTTTTAACCGATCAATTTCCAAAAATTCCTCCATTTTCTCTAAATTTGGCCACTCTCTCTCCTCGTCGGACCCATCACCGAAAGCTTCGAGTTCCTCCATTTTCAATCTATTCAATGGCTGGTTCTAGTGATAAATCTCAATCTAAACACTTTCTTACGAAGAAATCAAGATATTTTAAGCCCAAAGTCGACACCTCCAAAAATCCCACAAATCCCAAAATCTTGTCGAAAACACCGAAGAAGACCACCAAGCCTAAAGCCGTGGAGAAACCAAAGACCAATGTGGTGATTCAGGAATCTCCAAAGCCAACGACTAGATTTCAAACTGGGTTTCTTCCTACCGGAAAGGGCAAACGCACAAGGTCGCCGTCTCCACCTCCTTCAAGCTCCGTCGACACCGAGAAGACGGTCAACGAGATACGGGGTAAGGAAAAAGAGGATCAACCTCAGACGCTCAAACCATCTATCAATCAGAAATCACAAGGCTCTGGAAGCAAGAAGCAGAGGGTCTCATTCTCACTGAAATCCCAAGGTTCCGAAAGCACAAAGGAGCATGTATCGACAAGTCGCCCTCTGGATGGTCAATTGTCTGAACCTTCACCGGGTATGATTGTTGGTGATATTGCGGTTGATGATCATCTTCTCTATGAGCATTACTTCAAGATGAGGCCCTTCTGTCTGATGGTATATGTTGACTTGGATCACTTCAAGGAGAATTGCAACTTGGACTTAACTGATTGGCTACTTTAGTTCATGCCACTTCTTGGTATTAGCAGGCCTTCTCTCCTGAAGTTGTGCGAGTATTTTATCACAACACGCGACTGGAGGAAAAGACTCAAGAAGGTGATGAGGATGTTTTGATCACAAAGATTCGTGACCAAGAAATCAAGCTTACCGCTCATGATCTCAACATCATTCTGGGTATTGTCGAAGTTCCTGAGGATCCTCCTAAGCTATCTCCTATTAAGTGTCATCAGATTCTTCTTCTGGATGTACCAATTGAAGGAAAAAAGGTCAATGTGACTTCGGCTATGATGAGGGATGAATACAAAGTCCTTTGGTACGTGTACAGTCGAAGCCTTGTTCAGAAAGGCCAGAGTTTCACTCACTTCATACGAAGAGATTTTGAGGGTTTTGCCTCACTTATTGCCATGGAGCCACGGAATCTAGGCAAGTGGATTATGGAGGAGATGATATCTTTTATTTCTGAGGCTTAGGTTAGGCTTCGTGCTACCATTCCCTATCCGTCGCTGGTTTCTTGGATACTGGAAGCCAACAATATATGGTACCTCTCGGATGACAAAGAAAAGTATCATCCACTATTTGGGAAGGAACACATGAATCATTTGAGGATCTCCTTCACAGAGGTTTCATCCAAGAAGAAGAAAGGTAAAGCTCCTCTTTCATCTTCTCAGCCTCCTGTCTCCAAGCCATCTCCAAGCCATGCTTCCAAGCCGTCTACTTTATAGCCTCCCGATGAGGGGAGTCTTCTAAAGCTAGTCCTTCCTCATCTGAACCATCCTTTACTCAAGCGGAAATCCAAACTATCGTAGAGTCTTCCATTCAGAAAGCCATGGCTCTTGTGTTGCAATCCTTGAATGTCTATCAGAAATTAACAAGGGAGATGATCAAAGCTATATCTGCCGAGATGAACAACTTGAAGACTCACATAGACTTACATATGGATGGAGAATTGTCAGACATGAAGAAGGAAATCCAGGCTAGCTTCTCTGTTATTTTTTATCGCCAAGAAGCAATCAAGCAAGAGATTCAGACTCTTTCACGACAGCAATATGGGATTCACAAGGTTGTTCAACAATTTGACTACTCACTAGATAGCTTTGTGACGAGCTTTGGTCCTGATGGTCCCATTGATCCACCTACTCCTGCTCTGTCATCTCCTGTTCCATCTGCTTCTTCTCCCTTCACTATATCTCCTCCAGTTGTGCCTCCTCCTTCTGCATCCACCCCTGACCCCCAGTCACAGTAGTTCAACCTTTGCCTGCTATCGACCCTTCCACTGTTCCTCTTCCATCTTCCTCATCTTCTGATTTTCCTGACAGTTCACCTCCATCTCCATCTGTCCAGGGTCCCCTTTTTGCCGATGACAAAGGGGGAGAGTAGTATTTATGTAATCAACTTAGTAGTAGTTTGTGCTTTCATGTAGTTTCATTTTCAAACTTTGTGTCGTTGTCTATTGTAATCAACAATGCTTTATGGTGCTTAATGTTAATTGCATATCAGTAAATCTTATTAGTCTTCTTGGTTACAATTATTTTGATTGATGCATTGTACGAAAATTTCCTTTCACAAACTTACATAACTTGCTTATAGCATTACTCAATTCAATAACATTTTAAATCGGTCTTAGAATTGTCATTACCAAAAAGGGGGAGAATGTTATCTCCTATATTTTGATGATCACAATTTTTGAGTTATTGAATTAAGTAATCAGTGTTTGAAATGAAGATTGCTCGAGCAAAGATTACTTGATGCCCGAGCATAGTCCATCTGATAGATTGCTAAAGCGTTTCAAGGAAGCATGCTCGAGCAACATCAAGCTCAGGCAAAACCATTCTGATTGGAACACCATGCTCGAGCACAGCAAATAGGTCTGCCCGAGCATCATCGAGTAATGGCACTATGAACATCTTGGAGTCTTGCTCGAGCAGGAGTCTCAGCATGCTCGAGCAACATCGACCTGAACAAAGAAACAACAAGGTAGAATAGCCATACTCAAGCAAGGTATGAAAGCATGCTCGAGCAGGCATAAAATGTTGCTCGAGCAGAGTAGAACAACCTGTCTTCTCGCCTGTGTACGGCCCTTGCCCAAGCAAGCTCTGGTAGTTTGCTCGAGCATTGGCGATGAAGCTTGCCCAAGCATGGACTCTTGCTTGCTCGAGCAACATCGATAAAGAACACCTTCAAAGTCTTCAAAAACTCTTACCCGAGTATACCTCCATATCTTGCCCGAGTATTGACCAAAATAACTAATGTTTAGAGTAGCTTGCCCAAGCAAACTCTGTCCTTTGCTCGAGCAATCCTTTCTAAAATTGCTCTTCTACGTATCTTTCCCGAGCACACATTTTGATCATGCTCGAGCAAGGTCACCCCTGTTTTTTAAATCTCCAACTCCAAAAATATTAAATCATTTTGTATCAATTCATTTCTTCATGCTATTACTCATTACCTCTTCTAAACATTTTTAATGAGTTTGTTCATGACTTTTAGATATTTAACCATAGATTAACGACAGATTTGAATAAAGCAAATCATGTGTCTGAAGCATTAAATGCAGTTACCTAAACCGGTGATACTCTCGGAAACCAATACTCTGATTAAAGTAAAGCTACCACTGATATTCCGATTGCACATTAAATGCTACTTCGCAACGGGCAAAACAAAGGAATGAAGAGAATATCGCCTCTGCAAATTCCACCTGGAATATTCAAACGGAGAAACTCTTAACAAAATCTTCATTTGTCTAACAGACACATTCAAGACTCTCAACGGCTATTCCACAAGCTTCATCAACGGTCATTAATTACAACATCTATAAATAGCTGAAGCATTGAATTTGCCACCTATCAAAACGTTGTGCATTCAATTCTAATTTATTGTAAATCGCTGCTTCAACTGTTTCATTAATATCTTCGGATATTCTCTTGTACTTCAGTGTTCATCTGTAATCTACTCGTGAGGAGTAATTAAACACTTATTCATTTCACTCAGAGATTAAATCTTAAGGTTGAGGAACCTTAAGTGTGGGTGTATCAATTACAACTTGTAAGGGGGAGTGAGTCCAATTGAAGGGATCAACCTTTGTTTACAGAGTGTGTAATTGTTCATGAGTTTGAAAATTCAGTGGAAATCCCAAGGTGTGCTTGGGGACTGGATGTAGGTCGAAGAGTTAGACCGAACCAGTATAAATCATTTTGTGTCTCTTCTCATTCTCTATCTCTGTTTAATTGTGTTTGTGCGAAAAATTTTAAGATCACCTACCCACCCCCCTCTAGGTGATATTTCATCTTCAAGATCTTCTCAATTTAAACTTATGTTTCAAACAAGTTTTTATTTAGGAAGAAAATCATCTTCACTTGAGTGTTGAAAGAACCAACTCGAGTTAGCTAAAGATAACTCGAGTGTTCCATATATGCCTTTGTAAATCTCTGTGTCCGTAAAGTTAAAATCATTAATTACGATTTCATTGCTTTTTATCTTCACTTATTATTGTTCTTAACTATATTCAATCAATGTATTAATGAGTTTCAGATAATTATGCGAGTGATTAACTTCAAAATCTCAAAAAGCATTAATTATATCAGAAGCATTAAATGCAGTTGCAGAAAACAATACATCAACAAGACAACCATTCTCTGAGCAAACTAGAAGGCATTTCTACTCTCTTTCCATATTAATTGCTGCAACTCAACAGGCAAAACAAAACGAATGTCAAAGCAGCAGAATGACGGTGATTATTTTGCAGAATCGAAGTTATGATTAATGAACAAGCTTCAACGGTCTAACGGCTATATTCAATACTCACAATGAATTTATTAAAGCTTCTAAATGGCCATTAACTGCAGCAACCACTATAAGCCGAAGCATTCAATACGGATCAACTATCGAAACATTTATGCTCAATCGAATTTACTGTCAATTATTGTTTCATTCAATATTTTGTAATATCTTCAGATATTTTATACTTAAGTGATTCTTTATATAGTCTGTAAGAGAGTTATTATCTGATCATTATTTCTTGATCACAGGGTGTATTGATTATGGCTTGTAAGCGGGCGTGAATCCTACAAAGAGATGATTACTTCAAAATAGAGTCTATAATCATGTCACAGGGTGATAGTGAAAAATTAGAGAGTCTTGGGACTGGATGTAGGTCAAGAGTTAAGATCGAACCAGTATAGATCTTCTGTGTTATTATTCCTCTATCCTTGCTCTGTCATTTTAGTTCTCTGCCTTAATTGCAAAAGTTTTTGAAATCACCCAATTCACTCCCCCTCTTAGGTGACATTATGTCTTCACTTGAGTC
The DNA here is from genome assembly GCA_019022655.1 of Acacia acuminata. Classification (NCBI taxonomy): domain Eukaryota; kingdom Viridiplantae; phylum Streptophyta; class Magnoliopsida; order Fabales; family Fabaceae; genus Acacia; species Acacia acuminata. The sequence continues at coordinate 3,027,068 of JAFJYI010000001.1, forward strand.
TTATTCTTTTCTGGACAAGCAAAATCGTCTTGTTCTGCTGGTTCATATTTGATAGAAGCTGGATGGCGGTCACCAAGAGTATCAATATTGAACACATTGTCACATCGATAAACAACATCAAACACTTTATGGTCAACAAGGCTTTCTTCTTGAATCGCGGAGTCCCTTCTTGCTTTCTCTGCTTTCTTGGCTCACCTCTGTAGATCTAATTCTTCCATTCAAGTGAAAGAATGAACCCCATGCATGGTTCTTGGTTGAAAGAATTTGACTGAGTCACGGAGTTCACCTTTCAATCAACCCATATATGCTTCAGCAAGGTACTCTTTTAGCATATAGAGCTGGAGCTGTAATCCTGTGACATCTTCATCAAAAACTTCATTATACTCCTTCACACTACCGCCTGGCAAGGCCACCACTGACTATGACAGAAAGTTAGGAATGAAGAGGAAACCATGTTTCAGAAAAAACATAAGAACAAAACTGGAAATGAAGAAGCACAGAACTTGTTGGTGGTGTCTTGATGAGTTCTTGATGGTGTCTTGTTGTTTTAATGACTGGCAATAACAGAAACTACCCTAAAAATAGAATCAGGAACTAGAAAAATAGAACCTATCTTGAAACAGAATCGAAACGAACTAGTCTTGAAAACGAGAAAAAGAAAGGAACATAATCGAAATGAAGAAGCAGAACAAAACCAAAATGTGGTTATTTGTTCCCTTCTTGATATGTTCTTGAGAAGCTCTTAATGATGTCTTGTTTCTTGATGATATCTTGATCAATTGATCAAGACAGTCAACCCAATAACTATCAACACAGGCACCAACATAAAAAATGATAGAAAACATAACCAAGATGAAGTTACAGTACGAAAAACCAAAACAGAACTAGAATTGAATATATCAGAACCAGAATGACAAAGGGATACGAAAGAAATCGAATTCGCGGTGAAGAAGTAGCCAAGGAAGGACTGCTCGATACTCTTGTTATGTTTATTGGTATAGAATTAAGAAAGAGGGATAGAAGAGAGACTCGCTAGAAAGAAATAAGAGGAGAAGAAGAAGAAGAAGAAGAGAGTTCTTATGACTCTCTCAATTCTGTATTCATAGTCATAGCAAATCTGATTGTACAATTATAGAGGAGTGGCTATTTATAATACTATAGCCTCCCTCAAGTCATTAACTAATAGCTAGTTTAGGATTAATGGCTAATTACCTTACTAACTATTTAGTTTACAATTAGGCCCCTAGGTTTATCTCACAATTAGGTCCTTAAATGCATATTATTATCTTTACATATCATACACATTGGAGCCAACACAAGTTCGAATCCCACTTTTATAAAAAGGTTTGAGGACGAATCTCCTTTAATAGGGAGGAAATAATACATTTTAAGTATGGGAGGGGATATGGATCGAACTCAGTCGGATAGATTTTAAAGTTGCAAAGACAAGGTTTGGTATTAGAGTTCACAGGTTAGTCCTTTAACCTTTCAATGGAAATGAGATTCGAATCAATGCTGGCTCTTATTCCAACCCTTGGAAACTAGATTGAGAGGTATGATAAGTTCTGTCCCAAATTTTACTATAATTTTAGCTATTTAATAGCTTTCTTAATTCGTGTATGTTTAAAGCCTATGGTTACACTTACACAAACACCTTGCAATGCTAAAAGTAACATCTATGGATAGTTGTAGATGAGACTTTTGTTAGCAGCAACTCCTAAATTGTCACATAACTCAATAGGTCTTCCAGCTCATCTATGTTATGCAGATCCTTTTAACGACAACACTTGTAAATACTAAAATTGATTCGAGCTGTGATTAAGGACACCGTCCTTAAGAGCTATTCCACAACTACCGGTAGATAAGATGTAGCACTTCCCAAAATTAAAGCTTGAACCTTCTATTGCCAACCTTGAATTAGTACCCTACATTCCTCAAATAGATACCAATATGATTCAAGCTTCTTCTTTTTCTTTTTTTTTTTTTTTTTGTAAGGCTTCCAAAATGGTTCAGTGGATAATAGAATTGGATTGTGATCAGATGAAGCCACACATAATGTTTGAGCCATTGATAAAGGAAAGGTTTACATCCATGAAGCATCACAAAAGCACAATCTAGTCTTTCAAGGTCAAGTTTTTCAAGTTTAGTCCCTGTTTGTTGTTAAACCATGTCAAAGCAAGTCCGGACTAGGAAAGATTTAGAAGTCCAAGTTGGAAATGAATTTGCAAATTCAGCAAGAAGACTATCTAGATGAACTGATTTTAATAGAATGAAGAAGAATTTTATTAAAATCACCATTAATTAGCCAACAAAGATCTATGGATGACAAAGTCATTTGAATCTAGTTCCATACTATGTAACAAAAATAGGATTGAGGGTGGCCTTAAATAAATGCGATATAATAGGAAAGGGATATTCCATTATTTATAATTATGCAATGTCAAAAGTAGGGGCATTATCTAGGATTTGCAATCAAAGTCACCTTTCCAAGCCCCAGTTGTACCCTTACCCTTCCTAATAGCATTCATGCCTACAAACTTTGAATATTCCAAATTTACTAAGGGAGATGAGGCAAAAGACAAACTAAGCTTCGTTTCATATAAATAAATAAAATCAAGGGAATGATTGCCTATCAACCACCTACATCTATTAACTATTATGACTTTATAAAAGCCATAGCAATTCCAACTCGATACTCTCATGGCAACTTAGGAAGCTTTGCAACGGCTACTTCATAGCCTTAGTAATGATAGAAGTGGAGTGACCATAAGTATTTAGGCGATTTAGGGGAGGAAAATTTGAAGTCAAGAGTCAAACCGACACGTCTTCAACTTCAAGATGTTAAGGTAATCCTTAAGAAACAAAAGATTGGAGTTCTCATCCAAACTTTGATTACCGCAAAAATGAGGAGCAGAAGGGCGATTGGGAATAAGATTAAAAACTATCTCTCTTTCAAGAAGCACAAATTCTAGAGAAACCACAATGGAGAAGTAGACGAACCACTTTGGGCTTGGAATAACACCATCTACAAAGTATGCAAGAACATTACCATCAGGAATGGAATAGTAGAGCGCGCTACCAAGGTGCAGTTAATTGTCAAAATCAGCATGATCAAAGCCATATAGCTGCCAATCATAGTTTTTCCATGATCGGCTATGAAATTAAATACCAAACCCGTCTAAAGGCTAGTTCATTAGAATGTTATGTTCTTTCCACCAAGAAATGAAGTTATTAGGGGCAATAAGAGCCAAATGAGCAGAGAACCATTTGATGGACTAAATAAAGTAGCAGGCCTCATGTGGAGTAAAAATATCTTCTTCATAGGGATTGCTCAGGCATTTCTCGAGAATACAAAAGCAATCTCGAATAAACCTGTTGACCTCATCATTGGAGTTATCAAATATATTATTCAACCTGCTACGTGTATTAGAAAAGTTCACTTTGACCTGAATAAGTAGGGTAAAGGGGATCACTTATGGAAGATGTTCACCATTCCCAGGTTGATATTTATCACCATTTTCCTCAGGATACAAGGGAATTGAAATGATCATTGAAGATGGGACGGAGGATGGATGGTGGGGACATATCATGAAGGGATTCAGTAGGAGTAGGTTCCGGGGAAGAATCCAGGGAGGAAGGTTTAGAATCAGTGAAAAAGGGTCCTCAAAAGTTTAGAAATCATAAATTTTATTCTCTATAAGCTGTTGAATCATAAAGTCAAGCGATGGTCCCTCGTTAGTTTGGGAAGGTCCAGCCTTATCATCATTATTTTGGGCCATTAGTGGAGCTTAAGGAGCTGGTGGTTTATCTTCATGATAAGAGTCTAAGGACTCATCAGAGGACAAATGAAAGAAACCATCATTTTGATCATGTTGCAGAACATCTGGAGGAGTAGTCTCAAAGATTCGATAGTGAACACATCTAAAGAAAAAAAACCAAATCCTAGTAGTACCTTGACTTCTGTGTTGTCTCATCCAATCCTACCAGAAGAGTTCAGCTTCACCAAGCTCAAAATTGCTCTTAAAACATCAACCAAAATGAGAATGAACACGCTCAATGACATCATTGAAGCCTCTAAAAACATCAATGACAGGTCGAACTCATGTATTCTAAGTGTGCTCCGTTGCTGCATTTCTATAATTTTCTCCAGTTCTCCATTACGAGTTGTGATAAAATTTAGTTGAGTCATCATCCATGTCAGCCTTAAAAGTACAAAAAATTCAAACTAAGGGTCAATATGTATTTTTACTCCACTTTTATAACCACATAGACTTCTACACTCAAAAAAAGCACTTATTGTAGGGTGAACTTTTGAAAAAAACCACATATGTATTTTTGCATGATAGCCCTTTTAACTCGATTTTCCAATAAGATTATATTATTTAAAATTTATCCATGTGTGTGTATTATAATTTGTTATTTATTTTATATGATGTATTAATTGCACTGATTTTAAAATGAAATCATACAAAAAATTTTACCAACAAAATAAAAAATAAGAAAGCGAAGTACACCGAAATGTTTCCCCTTTCATGTGAGCTGGACCGGGACATTTTAAGCAGTTTTGCTATCTCCACTTTTTCATTCTAAGCGCTCCTTTAAAAGTCTCCCGTGGGCCGCGAACCGCTCACGAGTCGCGCCTCCGCGAGTGCCACCGTCCGACTTCAGTGGCGGCCGTTTCACAGACTTCTGGCTTCCTTGTATTTCTCGTTCCCAGGGTATGATCATAATGATTTCCGTTCAAAATTTCATTTCGATTTTCCCGGAATACTGAATTTTTTTCCTCTTCGATTTTGGATTGTTTGTTTTGGAAACGCTTGTGAAAGATTGATTCGTTTCCCCATTGCTTATAAGATTCTTTGCTGGAAGTCACTAGTATTATAGAATAGCTTTGCTGAAGCACGTTAATTTATTCGGGGGATAAGGTTACTTGAAGGGGGAAAAGGAGAGAATTATACCCAAGTTTGGAATTGTTATCGAAACTTTTAAGTTCGCAAGGGTCTTATTTGTCAATTGTCATTGCACTCTTAATTAAATTCAACCAAATGTATTCATTGAATTTGGAACTCGAAATTGGAGTACAGTAGGCTGAGAAGAGGTCAAGACTCAGTAGTATAAACTATAGCGAGTAAGCCAAGGTATCTGAATTTTTGAGATAGAAGTGAGAATGCATGGAGAGTCGATGGATCTACTAGAGACTGGGAAAAATTTTAACCAAGGTGGTATTTTCAAAAGAAATTACTGGCTTTAGAACTGATAGTTAAATTACAAACCAGTCAAATTTTTACCTTGACAAACGAAATACTTTAATACTATTCTTTAGTTTTGGACACATATCACTCCTGTGTTATGGTGAAACCTTATAAAGTTTAATTGAAATGTATAATATTAGGGAATGTTTAGCGAACGTTTTCTGTTATAGATATAATCAAAAGTCTAAATTAATTTAATTTGGATAATCATATTGAAACCTGTTAATGCTTATTGATATTCTCATATGCCTACCATCTATGAATCTTCTGAAGTTTTCCGGGGCTGATTTTTTCGTCTCCTTTTATTTGAGTATAACAAAGACACATCATAACCATAGTTTCTTTCAACTCCCCACCATATGCCTCATGCCTCTATATACAGTATTGTTACTCTCAGTTCTTTGTCAATCATGTTCAAATTAATGTTGAATAATTTATAAATTATTACAATTTTAAGGTATAACTGTAAGTGAAGCCTCTAACAAATTCTCAAATTCCATTAGTCATAATAAATAAGATCTCTTGTACTTATGTATGCACAACTTCTTCCTCTATTTGCTTCCTTTTAGAGTCTGGTTTGATTAGAGTGTTATCTCTGGTGTTTCAGTTATTTCAAATGCGATGGATGCCAACTGGAGACCCACACAAGGCGCTGAATCCACTATGGATACAAGTGATTGGAGAACTCAACTGCAACCTGATTCACGTCAAAGAATTGTCAACAAAATGTAATTTTCATTTAATATTGTCTCGCTTGGTAACGTAAATTGGTTTGACTGGTATGGCACATGTTTTCATGGTATAGAATGGATACATTAAAGAGGCATCTTCCTGTTTCTGGTCAAGATGGATTGCATGAATTGCGCAAAATTGCTCAAAGGTTTGAAGAAAAGATTTATGCTGCTGCAACGAGCCAGGTTTATTCACAACAACGCATCTCACCCTCATAGTTGTCATGTTCATTTATATTGCTTTTGTTAGCTTGTACAACATAGAAGTTTGACTGTTTTATGTGCTACTCCCTTATTTCAGTCTGATTATCTTCGGAAAATATCTTTGAAGATGCTTACAATGGAGAATAAAACCCAGAATACCATGGTCAACGCTATGCAATCAAATGCAGGTGGCCCTAGCAACAAGCCTATTGATTCAGGTTGGCATAAATATTATATGGGTTTCCTCATATGCAGTGATGGTATTGGCAGGGAAACAGTGTGCTGATCTGGTCCCAAAGTCTATATATGCAAATATGCAATGAGGCATTTTACATAATCTTTGTCATCTTGTTTTTTCAGTGATTTTCTGACTTAATTTTTTCATATCTTTTTTGTTGTATCTCTGCACCAAAAATTTAACCAGTACGCAACTGTGATAGTTTATGTGATGACTAATATAGCTTGCAAACACAATCAAAGAAACATTTTTTCTTCATACGATTCACAGTTAGGTTTATAGTACCTTTGCAGTTTCTTTTTTTCCTTACCTTGCTTTATCTCCTTGTTATAAATTGTTGTTCTCTCTTTTGGTGTTTGATTCATATTAGTTAATTTCTTGGTTCTTGTTGCTCTGTCTTCAGTAATAAAATCTTTCTTTCTTTTGTTTATTATTATAGGAATTCCTTTGCAGTCTCAAGTTCACAATCCGGGGCAGTCACATGCTATTCCAGTGCCTAATCAGTCCCAATCACGTCAACAGCTTCCATCTCAAAACATTCAAAACAACATTGCTCCTCCTGTATCCAATATTGGCCAGACTCCTATCCAAAATGTTGTTGGCACAAATTCCAACGTGCAGAATAATATGTTTGGTGGTTCTCAGAGACAAATGCCTCCAAGGCAGCAGGTTGTTCCCCAACAGCAACAGCAATCGCAGAATTCACAGCCGTATCACTACCAACAGCAACAGCTTCAACAGCAGTATTTGAAGCATAAAATCCAGCCTGGGAACATTCAACACTCACTTATGCAACCCCACATCCATATGCAGCAACAGCAGCAGCCAAATCAATTGCAATCTTCACAGTCATCTGTTATGCAAACATCTTCTGTCATGCAGCCTTCAATCACGCAGGCATCTCTTCCTACCCTTCAGCAGAATCAGCAAGCTAATAATGTTCAACAGTCAACACAACCCATGCTGCAGCAACATTCCCAATCAGTTATCAGGCAACAGCAACAACAGACATCAATTAATAACCAGCAACAAACCCCAATTTCCCAACAGCCAATAATGCCTCCACAACAACAACAGCAGCAGCAGCAGCAGCAGCTTCTAGCACCACAGTCAAATGTAACAAGCATGCAACACCAGCAGCTACTTGGGCAACAGAATAATGTTGGTGATATGCAGCAACATCAGAGATTGCTTGTTGGGCAGCAGAATAATCTTTCAAACCTGCAGCAGCACCAGCACCAGCAGCCACATTTGATAAATCAGCAAAACAATCTATCCAACATACATCAGCAACAATTGGGAAGTAACGTCCCAGGGTTACAACAACAACAGCTGCTGTTACCTCAGTCTGGCAACTCAGGCATGCAGCCTAACCAGCACTCTGCACACATGCTACAGCAATCAAAGGTTTCAGTGCAGCAACAATCACAACAAAATGGAACAAATTTATTGCAATCTCAAGGGCAGCAATCACAGCCACAGGCTCCACAGCAGCAATTGATGCCACAGATACAATCTCAACCGGCACAGATGCAACAGCAGTTGGGTATGCAGCAGCAGCCAAATCTCTTGCAACGAGATATGCAGCAAAGAATTCAGGGATCGAGTTCTTTGCTTCAACAGCAAAATGCACTTGATCAACAAAAGCAACTGTATCAGTCACAAAGAAACCTTCCAGATTCATCATCAAGTACGTTATTGCATATAGGTGTTCCATTCTGTCACTTTGCTTCTGTAGCATTTCAACAAGTCTTCTATTTTATTCTTTCATCTGTTATTTTCTGTCTTGAAAAAGGTGCCAATTGTTGAGCCCTTTATGCTTATCCATGTATCATATAACTATATTGTAGCTTCTCTAGATTCAACCGCACAGACTGGAAAATCTGGTGGGGATGATTGGCAAGAAGAGGTGTTCCAAAAGGTGATAACCCATTTTCTTATCCCTTCAGTTCTGCATGAAAATTAGGTAGAACTTCAGGATATAATGAATCAATGGACAAAAGCAAAGTGATGTAATGGACTTATTTTTAGTCTAGGAGGTAAATAACAAAAAATTCTTGCTCATTTTTTACAGTCAGATGCTTCAATGTGACTTGGTTGTCTATTTTTGGTAACACAAATGAATGGTTTGGACCCTCCCTCAAGTTAAACACAAAACTTGAAAATTTTCAATTTATGAAACCTTGCTTTTAAAAAAAAGCTTTCACAAGAATGAAAATATATGTTTCCATCGTAGTTCTCAGTTTTGACCGTTTTGGTTCTGTGTTTCTGTTGATTTTCACTTACAGCTCAAGTCCATGAAAGAATCATACTTGCCAGAATTGACTGAAATGCACAAGAAAATTGCTGCTAAACTTCAGCTGGTATTTCATCTCTTGCTTGCTTTTATTTTTTTATTTGTTTGTTTACTTTTTTGTTGTTCCTTGGAGGATGTCCATTCCTTCTCACCTGAATTATTTTTGTTTATAATTTATTGTTTGGTCAAAATACACTTTGATTTGAACTTATATGGATAAAGCAGCCTTTCCACAGCAATTATGATTGCTGTGGTGGCTTCAACTCTGGAATAATCTTTGCACTGTTCAACCTTTACAGCATGTGCTAAGCATCAATCCATCACCTCTTCCCTAAAGAAATCCCTTAATTTGCCTTGAGTCTGTGTGTGATCAATTATTATATCTTATGGAGCTTTATCTCCCTGGTTTTTCCTATCAGCATGAACCCCTTCCACATCAAGCCAAGTCAGAGCAGCTTGAGAAGCTGAAGATGTTCAAAATAATGTTGGAGCGCCTCATAGCATTTCTACTGGTTCCCAAGGACCAAATTGCGCCTGGTTTCAAGGATAAAATGGCTTTATATGAGAAGCAGATCATAAATTTTATAAATACAAATAGGCCCAAGAGAGCTATGTCTTCGCAACTTCCTTCACATCATATGCAGTTAGCATCACAGCCACAATCCCAACTTGCTCAAATTCAATCTCATGAAAATCAAATGAACCCTCAGATGCAATCAACAAACTTACAGGGTTCTGTAGCGACAATGCCACAGAGTAGTATGGCAAGCTTGCAGCATAATTCTATCTCTTCCATTTCTGGGGTGTCAACAACACAACAGAACATGATTAATTCTATGCAACCTGGTGCCAATTTGGATTCTAGTTCTTTGAATGCCTTGCAGCAGGTTGGAGCGAGCACCCTTCAACAAAACTCTGTCAATGCTCCTCAACAGACTAATACCAATCACTTATCATCACAAGGTGGGGGTAGTGTGCTCCAACAAAATTCAAATCCTCTTCAGCCAGGTTCTACTATGCCTCAACACCCGCAACTGAAACAACCACAGGAACAGCAGACATTGCAGAATCAACAGCTTAAACATCTTCAGCAGCGGCAATTGCTTCAAAGGCAGCAGATGATGCAACAACAGCAGCAGCAGTTACAACAGGCAACAAAGCAACAGGTGCCTGCGCACATGCAGGCACATCAAATGCCAACCCTTCACCAAATTAATGATATTAATGATGTTAAGATGAGACAAGGATTGGGTGTTAAGCCAGGTCCCTTCCAGCAACATCCTCCCTCTGGGCAACGTTCAGCTTATCCCCAACAACAGTTTAAATCTGGGGGTTCATATCCTATTTCTTCACCCCATCTCCTTCAGGCTGCATCTCCTCAGATTCCACAACATTCTTCTCCCCAGGTTGATCAACAAAATCTTCCATCTCTCGCTAAAGCTTCCACCCCACTGCAATCAGCTAACTCACCTTTTGTTGGCCCTACACCTTCACCTCCGTTGGCTCCATCTCCTATGCCAGGGGATTCTGAGAAACCCATTTCTGTTGTCTCGACAGTATCAAATGCTGCAAATGTTGGACATCAACAAACAGGAATTGCAACAGTGCCAGCTCAATCCCTTGCCATAGGAACTCCTGGAATATCACCTTCTCCTTTGCTTGCAGAGTTCAGTGGTCCAGATGGTGCTCATGTTAATGCTTTGGCAGCCCCTTCTGCAAAGTTAACTGTTGTAGAGCTGCCTATTGAACGCCTAACTAAAGCGGTTAGTGAAGCTAACTGCCATGCCTAAAAGTTACTGGTTATGAGAAGTATTTTACAATGAAAAATCATCAAGTTTACTTCTTGTTTTTATTCCAGGTAAAAGCATTGTCATCTAAAGATTTAAGTGCTGCTGTCAGTGGCATTGGCTCAGTTGTTAGCATGATTGATAGGATAGCAGGATCCTCACCAGGCAATGGATCCAGAGCTGCTGTGGGTGAGGATTTGGTTGCCATGACTAAGTGTCGTCTTCAGGCTAGGAATTTCATCAACCAAGATGGTACCAATGGAACCAAGAGAATGAGGCGTTATGTGAGTGCCATGCCCTTGAATGTTGTATCATCTCCTGATTGCATGAATGATAGTATGAAGCAGTTAAATGCTTTAGAAGCTGCCGATCTGGATTCAGCTACAACAGCTAGTATTAAGAAGCCAAGGATTAAGGTACTAAATTATACTGTTTTAAATGCTTAAATTACTGTGAGTGATTTTTCTTGTAACTTTTTTTATTTAAAGGAGGGCATCTATGCAAGTTTTCATTAACATATTGAGTACACAAGTGAGCACACCCTTTTTCTTACACTGCGAGTGAAGATTTCCCAGCTTAAATCCAATCTCAGTTCATTTGCAATCTGATACTTCTATTTCAAGGACTTGGACCCATCAGCAGTTAGATGAACTGAGGGGAGAACATAGAATGGGGTCAAGTTTACGCAGTGAATGGCGTATTTAGAATTTTATAATTATATGTCAAACAAGCTAGAGAATTTCCAGCTTAAAGATCAAGGAGGGAGTAGGACAAGGGAACGGTGCAAAACTATTTGGCTAAACATAATTTATTATGAAAAGCATTAGCTATTTGCTACAATTAAGGCCCTATAAACATATCATTGATAATTATTTGGTGGGACACTACTGTGCAGTCACCAATGTGGCTTGTGGAGAGATTTAAGATAGGAATTTAAATACAGTTTGATTATATTTTGATCAAACTTGGAAATAAACCTTTCTTTTAAATCTTTAAATGTGATCGAATGATATGGTGAGAAGAACAGTAATAATCAATAATAATTGTAAATTTTTTTATAGCACAATAACGTCTGATTTTTGGGCTGATGGATGTTGTATTATTAGTGTTTAAATTAATAATCTGTGTACTGATTACTAGTAACCTTTATGATGCATATTGGACACAGTATATTTAAATATTATGTATCTTTTAGGACTGTGTCTGTCAGTCTCTTAAAATTAAGTGCAAAATTTTGAGTATTGATGTACTTAGAAAAATGTGATGGTTTTTAGCAAACCCTGTTGAATAGGAGGAAGTCTAAGAGTTTCAAAAATTAATATAAATAGGCAAAGTGTTTTTTTTTTTTTTTTTTTTTTTTTTTTTTTGTAGGAGTGGAGTTATAGAAGTAATGTTTGTTTTGAATGCTCCCCTCTTACTTTTATCAACACATCCTCCTTATTCAAGAAAAGCAATCAAGTGAAAATTGAGCCCAACACCTTCTGGTCGGTGTGGTTAACTCAAGCACATAATATCATATTTAAATTACTAATTTGGACGATCATTGGCCTCATTTATAGTGACTACCTTGAATGATTAAGATTACTTTTTGGAATCTCTATTTCTGTTTGGTCATTAAGTCCCTATTATTAAATCATGAGGATTCTTAGCATACTAGGTTTGAAATAATATTATAAAGTTAGAATTTCATAATCATTATGATTATATTAATTTCTTGAAATATTAGTTTTCTCTAAAATAGAATTAATTTATCTTCTGTCTTGGTCCTTGATTGCTGGGCAAATTAATCAGAAGTATAAAGAATTTACTTGATTGATTTTTCTTATTTCTACTTGATAAGAATATGACTGCCAATGGTGTTATAGCCTAGTGGCATGAAAGCTTTCCTGTAAATGGGAGGTCGTGGGTTCAATACCATTGGTTCCTCAAGCCGTTAGTGTCTACTCCTCTATTTTTTTTAAAAAAAGAATGTAACCGTGAACTTTCTGGCAGGCAAATCATTCCCTTTTAGAGGAAATAAGGAAAATTAATCAGCGGCTTATAGACACAGTAGTAGATATAAGTGATGAAGATGTTGATCCCACTGCTGCAGCTGAAGGGTCAGAAGGGACAATTGTCAAGTGCTCTTTCAATGCGGTGGCACTCAGTTCAAGCTTGAAATCACAATATGCTTCAGCACAGATGGTGGGCACTCAGACCTTGTTATTGCAATTTTTTAATGTGTTTGCACGTGAGCATTGATATTATATCATGCTATTTTTGTGATATAATTGTCTTTATTCATGTCTTATTTACAATTCAGTCGCCAATTCAGCCTCTACGGTTGCTTGTCCCAACAAATTATCCCAACTGCTCCCCCATTCTCATAGACAAGTTTCCAGTTGAATCCAGGTGAGACAATGAGCATTTTGGCATCTCTTATGTTTGCTTGGTTTGTTTTAGCCATATACTGCCAATTTTGGTGTCAACTTGGTGTTTGTTTTCATGCTTTGAAAAAGTGCAAGTGTCAGGAACTCAAGATACATCAAACTGAATATAATAGGTATTGTTGAAGGGTACCTCTAGGTGTTTTCAATATTAATAATGGCATGCCTTTGTCAATGTGCGCCAGTTCGCTTCATTCAATCAACGATTTAGGTGTCTCTTGACTCTTGATCATTAACATCTATTATGCTAGGATCTTCTAGAGTTGCAAATACACGGAAAATGGTCATGAAAATCAGGAGAAACAGAAAATGCAAACACCATTGTAGAAGGTTTCATCTGTAATTCAATGACTAGTCATCTTTCGGAAGAACAAAAATATACTTTAAACAAATTGTCTCTAATATCATCCTTTGCTACTGAATTTAATATCTAAATATGATGAAGAGTTTAGCCTTATGTAACTGTATAGTTAAGTAGGAATCAGATGACATTTATATTATTACGTGCTAGATGTCATCGCCAGTCTTGTGTGTGCTTTAAAAGGTTTATACATGCTCTTTAATATAGTGCACATATCACACTTTTTCTCTCTTTACACCAAAAACTTATTATTTCTTAGACAGGGTAGTAATTTATCTGTGTCATTATATTTTTGACAGTAGAGAGAATGAAGATCTTTCAGTGAAGACGAAGTCAAGATTCAGCAATTCCTTGCGTAGTTTATCAGAGCCAATGTCACTGGGAGAGATGGCCAGGACCTGGGATGTGTGCGCTCGTGCAATTATTTCAGAGTATGCACAACAAAGTGGGGGAGGGACTTTCAGCTCTAAATATGGCACTTGGGAGAATTGCCTAAGTGCTGCTTGACCTTTTTTTATTTATATCCCCCGCTTAAACTTCTTTTTGACCAAAACTTTTGTCCATATGATCAATGAGCAGTTTTTGAGACTGGGGGTTTCTGTTTTTGCACTTGTCCATAGGCTCATGCTTGTCTCCCTCTTCTCAATATATAAAAGCTAGAACAGCAGTTGCCTTTTACTCAAGTGATAGAGCCTTGAGCTGCGTACACTTATTTTATTTGGTAAATCACACGAAGTCCCAGCCAAAGAAAATAGTATATGAAAAGAATGTGTCATTTTTATTTGTCATTGACAAATTATAAGGCTTTTCAAATATTGTTTTCCATAACTGGGGTTTTGGTGTGATTTTCCCTTTTTGTTTTGCTTTTATTTCCTGCAATATTTCAGTTTAGTTTAATCATATAATGCATAATGAGTACAATGTAGTGATTTTTATTTTCAGTTTTTTGGCTCAATGTTGTCTTGAAGGTATTTAAAAAAAGGAGCAATATCACTTTATTTCAAGGTTTTTAGAGCTCGATTGGGCCAAACGGTTCAACCGGTCAGGCCGTCACCTAGTCACAACAACCGTCCGGATTTTGTCTTTAAACCGCTTCAACAGTTAAGCCGCTTTAGGTCATTATTTACTCATTATTGGACTGGAACCGAAAATGGTTTTATAAAAACCGAATGGGTCAACATAAAAGGATATTTTATTTTAGTTGTCTTTTATTTTTAACTCGATTTTCACCCTTACAATTTTATTATAAATAAGTTAATCTCCCGCCTCATATTTTGAAATGCAAAATATTTTAATAGCACTTATATTTTATATTTTTTTCCCAACACTCATTTTTTGTATATTACATATGTCATAATATAATTATAATTTGAACAATTTTAATTTTGTTTAATTTCAATAATGTTAACTAATATAATTCAAAATGTGTTTTTGGCATTTAAATTTTATTCATAATAAGTGATATAAAACATTATGCTATGCCACGTCAAAACTTATGCTATCCTTGATGCCACATGAGCCGGTGATATATAAACCATGTGAAAGAGAAAATGAAGGTTGATCAATTCCACTTACAATCTTGATAAAATTATTTCTTATCTCAAGATTCTGTTTTTTTTTTTTTTTTTTTTTTTTTTTTTGGGCCTATGGCCATAGAATATTAAAAAAACAAAACAAAACAAAGAAGTCAGGTACTAAGATTGGTATCCTCCCAAATAACCCCATAAAAGATTAATACAACTCATAATCCAAGATGAAATTTTTTTTCTCATTCATGTGAATAGCCCTATGATCCAACCAGTTAATGTAGTGTATGTATTTGCTCATCTGAATATGGTCTAACATCACCGACTAATTAACATAATGATGAACGTGATAATTAGAATTAAGAACTCAATCATGCCATTAGAGCACTGACTAGTCACTACACAACATGACTTTTCTTAGTTTCTACATCATTAATCACAATAAGTCTGTCTATTCAGGATAGCTAAAGAAGGAAAGCAACTTTTGTGGTAAACCCTATTCAATTAACTTCCTTAATCTCTCAAATAAAAGTCAATTATATCTTATATTTAGGACCAGAGATAGTATATCAATATGATGAGATTAAAGGATTTTCCCTTTTTTTATATGAATTATAAGGCGGGCACTAACAGTTTGAGTTATAAGAGAGATTAAAAGCGCGACCTCCCACTTCTAAGAGAGTATCCATATCACTAGGCTACAAAGCTAAAAAGAGTTCCCTATTTAGCATAGAAGCTTTACCTGTGAATAAGTTGTCCACGTGTTTGCTGATCAAATGAACCATCATCATCTGGTTGACTTATTTCTTAATTCTCATAAGATTTAGGGAATGTGCATTATTGAATAAGTCAGCCCTGCTGTCACAATTTATTTTGGTTAAGCCATCAATCATTTAATTGTGAGATGTATGTGTGTCTCTTCTCCTTCCTATGAATTTATTACAACGGCGTGTGTGAGTTCAATTTGCATTTGGCCTCTATTTCATGAGTGACCAAATACCAACCACTAGATACTAGCTACCACGTGTTGTAACTGCACTTCTATGAGAAGATGGCATAGTCAGTTTTTCCATTTGAGATTTTTTTAAAGAAAAAACTGTTGGTTAAATTTGGTAGCAACCTAACATTCAAGCGTAGGAAAACTAAAATATTTTATCTTTCCTTAATTGCAACGAAAACTTTAATCAATAACCGTAGGTTATCATGACTTACAGACTCTGATCACATTTGTAAGTTTTTATAGGAGCTTATGAGAATCCATAACTCTTATGATACTCATAAATTAAAACTCATAATTAAACAATAAAGTAAATACTCATGGGTTCCTTTCCAGGTTATCATGAGAAATTCTTATGACCATCAATTAAACCCATGGCTTTACAAAGTTGTCCCTTTTAGGCTTTACTTCCTATAAGGTTATCATAAGAACCTATAAATCTTATGGTACTCATGATCACAAATACCATTTAATGTTTTCAAACTTCTAATCATGTGATTGAAAAATCAGTACTCATGAGAACCCAAAATTAAACAATTAAAAAGCTAATCCTATGAGTTATAATCTAACGCTTTAGACCAAGGAATTAATATTTTCTCATGAGTTATAACCCGTAACTCTTTACGGGGCTGATGAGTTATAACCCAATACTCATGGGATATTCCCATGAATATTGATCATGTGATTCCCATAACTTTTACATACGTTCATAAGAACCAAAACTTTTATGGTACTCATGAGTTATCCCAATACTCATGGGATATTCCTAGGAATATTGATAATGTATCATACAGTTGTTCATGAGAAATTCCCACGATCTACTCATTAAACTACATGAGGGGTTTTAGGATTACCTTAGATCATTGAAGACTTCAAAGTGTATGACGTCCTCTAATGCTGATCCACACGGCTATCTCCCGATTGCCTTGAGAACTCTGTCTCTTTGATTCCTTTCTTTCCTTGGATGCTTGCTAGGCGATGCAAGGTTGAGGACTCAAGGTTCTTGGGTTTTCTTCATCTCAAAAAGATTAGGTTTCTGGAGATTAGGTTTATAATAGAATGAACAAGATAAGATCTAACCTTTCTTGAATGGAACCTTGGAGGCCACCCTCTCTCTTGGATGAGTCGTACGCATAACTCTCCAAGACTACTCGGCTATCTTCCAAAAACATCCAAAATTATGTACTCTAATTTCAGCCACTTAATTAATTTTAAACCCTAATTAAATTAATTAGAAGAAAAGCTCATTTCAAGGTTTAATCAGAAAAATTCAAGATAATGGATTTTATCCTTATCTTGAAATATATCTTGAACTCAAAATTCAAGATGATAGATCATATTTATATCTTTAAATATTTCTTGAATTAATAATTCAAGATAATGGATCACATCCATATCTTTAATCATTTCTTGAATTAATAATTAGAGATAATGGATCACATCCATATCTTTAAATATTTTTTGAATTAATAATTCAAGATAATGTATTATATCCATATCTTTAATCATTTCTTTATCCTTTATTTATCTAATCTTTATTGGACATTTATTTATATAAATATTTTAGATAATTTAAAATTATCTTTTATAACCCAATCTCTTGAATTTAAAATTCAAATTTAAATCTCAAAATTCAAATTCCAAATTCAAATTGCCTAAGACATTGTTTGGTCTTATAACGTATTTGGGCCTATTAGTGGAAAAAGTAATTTTCCACTAAGGAACCATATATGGCGCCATTTTTATATATTGGGCTTAAAGTCCTACTCCAACCCAAATACACCTATTATCTCGAGAAAGTCCAACAACAATTATTGGCCCAAGTTTGCTAATTTTAAGCAATCAAGAAGAACCTTTATGTGTGACTCATTAGGTCCAATTAATCACTAACATAAATAACCTTGAACCAATCAAACTCTTTTAATGGGCCCAAGTTATCTAATGACCACATAAGATACCAGCAATGCTCTGTGGCCTCAGAATTAATTGAGTTGATCAAGTGATCTACCTTTTCCAATTTGGATAGTGTCCCGACTTCATCTCTCACATCGTCATTCACATTTAGTCGAGAGTAAAGATAGAGTATCATCTCTCTTGACTGATAAATATAGCTTTTCATAAAATTAGGAATCTTCTTCTATTGACTCTAAGATGGATCATGACTCTTTATGATCACTTACTGTGCACAAATTCCCAAGTCAACTAGAAGTCATCCAAGCCCTATCGGTCCTGTGGACAACTAATCCTTTGTAGGGGACTATGAGTCCTTTTGGCATGTCCATGTACACTCATGCATTCGAATTATACCCAAGAGTACATTGTTTTCCCCATTCTCAGGCAAATAGAGTTGTACAGTCAAAGTATGACCCTAGTACATAGTGCTCGATGACATCCTCAAGTCTAGGACGATCCGCACTACTAAATGTTGAGAGACTCTTATATCTAATGATACTTTCTACAAATCTTTGTGGAGTCTCGTGGCGGGTAGTTTGGTGCTATCTATTCTCCAACAGATCCAACCACGACATCAACTAAGACATCACATTCATGTATTCCATAAGGTCCTTACCTTGTATCTCTATACAAGTAGATGATGTTGTACTAGTCTTATTGAGATCATCGATACCCTTCTTGGTAATTCAAGACTAGGAACAAGTTTCAGGCAATAGACATTCAATGTTCTCGAGTCCTCATGATCATTATCTCTATCATAGATCCTCGAGTAAACACATGTTCTATTCCTAAGGTTTTTATCTTTAAACACATATTTATCTTAAATAAAAGCGAGACACAAATATGATAAAGATAAAAAAATGCCCAATTATATTAATCATGAAAGACTAAATAGAAAAAGGTGTTCCTCTATCAAAACAAATTGTCTCTAAGACACCTATTTACTAACAAAAACAACATCATGTCTCAATTATTGGCTCCCTAAATCTTTATCTTTTTTAGTGAACATTTTATACTCGAAAAATGACAGAGAAATATCACTTGAATTTTAAAATTATGTTGCCCATAAGAGTAATGGAATTAACCACAACAAGAATGCAATTGATAACTCGTTTTAGCATAAAATCATCTATTTGGGATTTTAAAGTTCAAGTGATATTTTTAAGGATTTTTCTTTTTATTTTATGATATTTTTTAGCAATCAGGAATTCAACCTACTAATAGATACAAAACAACATTTGAATTTTCAACCATATATGAATCTTAACCTACTTACCCAACAAATTGCCATACATTATTCCCTTCAAGTTACAAGATTTGTATTTTATTTTTTTATACAATTACAATATTTGTACATAACAAGACATGGCACAATTTATAAGACACCGACAAATGTTAAAATTACTACTAAAGCAAAAAAGATGCTTTAAAAATGAAATAATGCAGTGTTCTTCTTTAAGAAAAAATATTAATTTAGTTGTTATACTTTTGATTTAGTTTTAATTTAGTCAGTGCTTGAAGTCTCAGTCATATACATAATCCATTCATTCTTATACCTTCAGAAAATTCAAAATTATGTAACTCTTTCAAAACTAAATTGTGACTAAATCATAAAATATTTATATCAAAACAACTCAAACTTAAAGGACCTTTTTTTTTTCTTTTTTGGGTCGTCCTTCACTCAATGAAAGGAACTCATACACCCATGAGACTAAAGAAAAGTTGAGAAGGATTTAACAATGCACTTGACGTCAGTTGGATCAAACATTCCCATTAAAGGACTTAATCAGCCAAAATAAATTTTAGAAACAAATGATATAGTGGTCCCCTAGAATAAAAAAACAAAGGAAAATAATTCACATCAGAATGCAGTGTATGGTGACATATATTATACTTATAATTATAATACACAAACACACAACTCCATCATGTCCTCATCAGATGCCATGTTTGTATGTCAAATAGATATTCATGTATTGGGTTGGAAGTGGGTCACTTGTTGCCTTTTTTTAAGTGTCAAGATCCGTCTTGGAAGGGACAATGAGTAGGTTGTTTTATTTGGTATATTATTTATGGGAAAAACACTTCTCATGTTATAGGAGAAGTGTGATTCACCAAATGTAATACACACGTGAAATGGTGGGACCTACATATATATACAATTAAGATTTTATATATATGTGGGTCCCACTATTTAATGTGTGTGTAGAAAATCTTTTTTTCTTATGCAACATAAGAAGTTTAAACCCCATTATTTATATCCAATCACTCAAGTTTTCTAGCCTACTCTAGCCCACCAATCTTCTTTTAAAAATAGGAAGATAAGATCTCATCGTAATTGGTGGGAACCCAAGTTTCCACGTGAACGGTGACACTTTTGGACATATTTACCTCTCATAAAATATTATTTTCTATAATGCAAGAAAATTAAATTAAATTCAAACTTATGCAATAAATTTAAACTTGGCGGAAGAATATTTTAGACAAATTCGAACTTGATAAGAAGATTTTTTAAAAAAAAAATGCATTTTAGAAAAATATATCTTCCCTTTTCATTTTAAATTACTTACTTTTGAGAATAAAATAGTTATTTTTTAAAAAAAATTCTAACTATCACCCCTTCATTTTTTCCCCTACCAAATAATCCATCATCTCTCAAAATCTTCCCTCCTCTTCTCCCCCTTTCTCTAATGAATTCTTTTCCCTCGCCAAATATTATATTCCACGTATTAAACCAACCGAGCCCTTAAATGTCTGATTTGCCCAATAATTTCATTCCACTTTTTACCCCTGACCCCACACTACCCCAATCCTCATCCCTTGACCTAACCTGATTAATCTGATCAAGCTTAGCTTCACAAACAAGACCTACAAAAACTCAACAATCCAAAGCCAAATGTGAAGCTGTATTCAACTTGATCATAACCCTCGTTTTTTTGGCTCAACTAGTAAAGCGAGTCGCACACTTTCACCAAAGGAAAGGGAGTTCGATCTTGGAGTTGATTAAGGCGTTGGGAAGATCCTAACTCCAGATCTTGGGTTAACGCCTAAGGATAATAGACGGCTCACGCTGTCCAACATCAGTATCACCTGGGAAGAAGAGAGATTTCGTCCTGTCCTTAAATCATAGATGAACTCAACTCCTTTCTTAAAAAATAAAAATTTAAAAAAAAAAAAAAAAAACTTGAGCCGTGTATATGTACCAAAAGCAGATACATAAAAAGCAGAGAAACCGAAACTGAATGCAAAATAAAGATAATTATTATTATCTCCTAAAACAGGATACACATATCATGTGAATTCTTCTCCGAATTATTTTAAATACAGGCGAAAAGATTCTGAAGTTACACGATAGCATCAGAGGACTAGAGTGATATTATATTTTGACGGAAAATAACTAAAATACCCTTCCTTCTTGTGGACGAATGTTACTTTATTATTGTTAGTTGTTAAAATGTTTATGTGCACTTGTAAATTTTCATATCAGCAGTTTAAATTAGGTGTTGTAAATTTCCAAATGTACGCTTGTAAATTTTTCCATTGTTACTTACTAAAATGTTTATGTATGCTTGTAAATTTACCCATAAACATGAATAAATTTTTGTATCGGTTGCTTTATTGTAAATTAGAAGTTGTAAATTTTCATATCTACAGTAAATTTTTTTTATTATTATTTGTTAATTGTTGAAATGTGCATATGCACCGGTAGAAAAAGTGGACAAATGGCATTTTGGTCATTTATTAATAAAATAAAATTTCACTTTCATTCCTTAATACGGCAGGCTAAATTTAGTTAGACCCTTTAGGTCTTAATAAGTAAAATGAAGTCACATTTTTAACTGAAATTCTCCCTTTTATTAACTTGAACGTAATATATTTCTGCAATCCCAATTAATCCCATATTCATCAGAATAGAAATATGTAGAAAAAAAAATCAAAAATGATATATTTCATTATTTTGCTTGAATCTGATATATATTTCATTAGATTCATCAAATATAGAGGAGAGGAGAGTATCACGAGAAAAGGATAGAAGCAGGACATTTTTTTTGGGGGAGGGGCACAACGGTCCAAAGAGGCTTTTGGTGATGGGATGAGAAGTTTTTTTTTTTATTATAGTAAAAAAAGGTTTTGAAGGGTTCGACATCGGTCGCCAAGATTTTACGGCCGAACTCTTTAAAGACTTAATGGGGACTTACGAAATCGAGATACCAAAAAGAGTCTCAACGACGCAATGGGATGGGATGAGAAGCTTGATGGGATGAAAAGCTAGCATGGGATGAAAAGCTAGATCTAGCTTCAACAAAAACACGGCTTTAAAGTGTAAAACTCATTAAATAATTAAGTGATCCAAACACCCTTTTCCCTTTTAATAGACTTTTTTCCCATCAAATGGGATAATAAATCCTTCAGATGGGATCCCAAACAGGCCCAAAAATAATTTTTTAATCGTAATTTAAAATATGTAAATAAATAAATTTGTGAAAAGAGTTTATCCCAATTTTTGTGAATTTGGAGGGCACGCATGATCTCCGACAAGCACATGTCATGACACGATAGCGCTTAAAAAAGTAGTTTTGAACAAGCTTAAAAAAGTATTAAATCTTTGTGGAAGAAATGCTCCGACTCGTCGGGATGATTCTGTGTCGCCACTTGCCTTCATTAAATGAATCGATACGTCAAACATCAATGGTACAGTACCGTACCAGCAATTTTTGATAAGCTTAAGCCATCAAATCACTCAAAAAGCCACTCCATCATGCGAAGTCTGAAATTCTTCTGATCACATTCTAGGTTTTTTTACCACTACTCACTGCTTCGCACTCAGCTCTCAATCGGATAGCTAGACTTGTCTAATCTGAGGCGAGAACTGTGATAATTGGAAATGCCCAAACCAGTTCTTAAAGCAGGAAGCAGACCGCCATGGGTAGGTCTTGCTGCTGCAGTATGGGTCCAAATCGCTTCTGGGAATTCCTGCAACTTCATACTTTTCTCATCTACGCTCAAATCCGTAATGGGTCTCAATCAGCAACAAGTGGCTCTTCTTGGAGTGGCGAATGATATCGGCGAAAGCGTGAGTTTGCCTGCTGGTTATGCCTGCAATAAGCTCCCTCCTTGGGCTTTGATTCTGATTGGTTCAGTGCTTTGTTTCTTGGGTTATGGAGTTATCTGGCTTACTATTAGGCAAACCCTTTCCAACTTGCCCTATATCCTGGTAATTGAGATGCTCTGTCTCTCTCGTTTTATGATCAAACCTTGAATTAAGCTTTTATCTTGATGGAAATAACTTCTAGATACATCAATGGATCGAATGTTATTTTTTCTAGGATTGAAGCTTCAAATAGGTTGCTGTTTTAATTGAAAAAGGTTTCTGGATGGATTCAATTGTTTTGCTGAACTTGGAATTTGCATGACAATATGGCAAGCTCGAAATGGTTGTGGAGTTAACTGGTTTACTGTTAGGTAAACCCTTTCGAGTTAGCCATATTGTCAGATTCAACTATTGGGTAAACAATAAAGGAATTTGTATTAGTTCCCAACATACCCTGTGGTCTTTAAACCTTGTGACAGGAAATTCAGTTCACTTAACTTACCATATTGTAATGATAATTGATTAACTTTTGAGTAATGATCATGTTTAGCAAAAGCAATGCATTAATTATTTAGAGTTAGAAATCTAGTGCGGGATTGATCAAACCTGAATTCTTAGCCAACTGATTATCTTGAGCCCTAGCCTTCGGAATCCAGTTTCGTGGATCATGATTGCTTGTGGTTTAGTCTGCGTGATTGAAGAACTTGGGCCAGGGCTTCTTTGAAGGTCTGCGCAATTTATAGAAGAACATTTGGTTTTATCTTGTAAAAACAGTATTGATAATGACATTACATGATAATTTTCAGCTTTCTAGAGCATTTAAGCTGTAGTGGAGGACCAATGGCTGAAATTGCAAGATACTATTACATTGATCATGAACTAGGTCTGATACTAATTTGTCTTCATATTATAATGAATACATTTTCTGTCAGCACTACGAAGCTTACCAATAAAATGTCTTGGACATATTTGATCACCTTTGATTTGTTTCTTAATCTATATACTTTTCTACTTTCATGTTTTTATATCAATAGGAGGTAGCTCTTTCTGTCAGTTCTGTGCTTTACTGTCAGCTTTCCTTCTAACATCTTCCCATGGCTTTACAGTTGTGGATTGCACTTTGTGTTGCGACTAACAGTTGTGCGTGGTATGGAACTGCTGTGCTTGTTACAAACATGAGGAACTTCCCTCTCAGTAGGGGCAGTGTTTCAGGGATCCTTAAAGGTTACGTGGGGATTAGTGCTGCGGTGTATACATTGATTTATCTCATGGTACTTGGAAAATCTTCTTCAGAACTGTTGTTGTTCCTTACCATTGGAATTCCTGTTATTTGTTTAGCTTTGATGTGCTTTGTTCGACCGTGTGCCCCTCCTTCTGGGGAAGACTCCTCAGTTCATGTCCACTTTATTTTGGTACAAGCTGCAAGCATTTTACTTGCCATCTATCTTGTCACCGCTACAGTATTAGATGAGGTTATTTCCATAAGTGATGCTGTTTCCTACATCATAATTGCCATAATGATTATACTTTTGATGAGTCCCCTCGCAATTCCAGTTAAGATGACACTATTCCCCGCCAAGAAAAAAGGACCACAGGATGGTTCTTCAGGTCAGCTGGTATCCGATGATGATTTGACCCATTTAGATCCATTGTTGACACCATCTTCCTCAGCTGCCTGTCTTGGGAGTTCCAATGAAAATGAGTATGCTTCAGATATTGATATACTCCTTGCAGAAGGGGAGGGAGCAGTGAGGAAGAAAAGAAGGCCTAAGAGAGGGGAAGATTTCAAGTTCCGTGAAGCTATAGTCAAGGCCGATTTCTGGCTTCTTTGGTTTGTTTATTTTTTTGGGGTTGGTTCAGGAATTACAGTTCTTAATAATTTGGCTCAAATAGGAGTCGCTCAAGGTATTGATGATACAACCATAATGCTCTCAGTCTTTAGCTTGTGTAATTTCATTGGTCGTCTCGGTGCTGGTGTTGTTTCTGAACACTTTGTCAGGTATCATACTTAGCTAATAATAGACTGCACAAAACATGAGCATTTTCTTCTAGGGAAATACTATAAGGTCCCTGGGAAGGGATTTAATCACCCAAAAGTCCGATGATAACTGAAGAACACATAATAACAAGCTCCAGTGTAGGAAATAATAAATAATAACAGCAGGTTTATGCTACTTACTATTCATTGGGACTTCTTGGTTATTAAATCCCTTCCTTGAGACTTCACAATAATTCTCACTTCTTTTCACATTCATCATACAGTTTTAAATGGTAGCTGACTTTGCACTGAACTAACATGACATGCTTATATTATATCGTAGTTGCTCTAGTATTAACTTAACACAACATCAACTGTTTTCTACTGGTTTTGATTATCATATACTTGTTTTGGGTATGCATTGATGAGATATTTTTCATGGCAGGTCAAATGCACTACCTCGAACATTTTGGATGACTTGTACACAGGTGATTATGATCTTAGTATTTATTCTTTATGCTCTGGCTTATCATGGCACTCTTTATGTTGCAACGGGTTTGCTTGGAGTCTGCTTTGGGGTTCAATTTTCGATAATGCTCCCAACCGTGTCCGAGCTTTTCGGTCTAAGAAACTTCGGTGTTCTTAGTGGTTTCATGCAACTAGGAAATCCAATTGGCGCTTTTCTTTTCTCTTTTCTGCTAGCTGGTTATGTATATGATGCTGAAGCTTCCAAGTCTGGAGGTTCCACCTGCTATGGTGCTTCTTGTTTCAGGCTTACCTTTCTGGTTTTGGCCGGCGCCTGCGCTTTAGGCACCATCTTGAGTATAATTTTGACCGTTAGAATTCGCCCAGTCTACCAAATGCTGTATGCCGGGGGCTCCTTTCGGGTGCCTCAAGCTTCAGATCACTGAGCAGTGAAAAATGTATCATCTTCTAGACAGGATGTAATACCAATATACTGAGGCATAGTTCAATAAAATATGAGGAAACTATTTTAGCATGAGGCTTATGAGTTACTTATGACATGATTTGATCTTCAATATTTTCGGGTCTTAATTGGGGAAATCTCAAAATCCAAGTTCTGGTAGTATGCAGTAATGCTGTATCAGAAGACTCGATCAGCACTTTATTCCTGGAGGATAAATTTCACATGGGTTCCCCCATTTCTGTGTTTTGATATTTCTCTAATTTGGTTTAGCTTATTTTGTGTTATATAAGAAAAATATGCAAGAGGTGATTTGTCTCGTAAAGCACAAAACAGGCACAAAAATAGGTGATCTTTTGATATTTCTCTAACAAGCATTTACTCTCCGCATATTGTGTGGGATGTACTACACACTTGAGAGGAAGAATTGGCACATAAAAAATACAACATTGATGAACATATCAAGGATTACTATTAATCGACATTAACAACATGCATATGAAGATCGACAATCAACCTGATGAAATATATAAGCTACTGGAATGAGAAATACATATACTTTTGTAAAGTACCTTTTTAGGAACTAGAGACATGATTGTCAATCTATACAATTTGTGGTTTATTTATGTTGACCTATTCCCAACGTAGGATTCTTCAATTGCCATATTTTGGAGGTTAGGTTAGCAATTGAAAATGAATAGCAATAAAAGAAATACCTACTAAACGAATGGTAGATGAAGAATAGAGCTTGAGTGAGTAGAATTGTAGGTCACATGTCTTCTATCTACTACTATCTTACTTTTGGTCCTAAATATAGGACATATTTTATAGTGTAATTTACATTATAAACTATATCTTATATTTCAGGCTATAGGAGTATAATTTATAATAGCCAAAGCAGGGGTTTATTGTTGTAGTGAGAAAGGGGTCGATTTCCTGAAAGTTCATTTTATGTATGATACAATAAATAGTTTTACTTCCGATCTTAAATATAAGATAAAGTTTGTAGTGCAATTTACACTACAAACTTTGTTCTATATTTAGGACTGAGGAAGTACTATATTTCAGTTCATAGCTTGCATGTATGTTAGGACATGAATAAGCAATTGGAAGTGGATTTAAGGTGCACTGTAAACTCAACTCATCAAGTTTAATCATTGGGGTTCATAATAACAAACTGACTTTCACTAGCTAGGCAATTGACTTAATAATTATTATGCAATTTTTTTATCTTCTATTTTCATATATACATGATACCTGAAAGCAATAAAAAGGAGCACGTGTCTCTATAAAGCATTTAGAAAGTGTTTGGTAACTTTTGAAACCGTATTTTTAGAACCTTTTTTGTGCAAGCCGAGATAAAAATATTTTCACTAACTTACATCGCAAATCATAAAAATTATTCTCCAAAAGTTAATACAATCCTACACATGGTTCAAAAGCTTAAGTTGTGATTGGAGAAAACAACTTTTACATGACATTAAACAAGTGATCTATTAACACTTAACCCATCTCTGATGACATAAGATTGCAGAGATCTCCTTGAAAATGGGTTCTCAGAACTCCTGTGCCTCAATCAAATTTTGCAGGGATCTTCACCAGCTTCCGAATTCATGCATATATGCCCACAACAATGCTAGACTTCCTAAAACTACCTTTAGATATGTTATTGTTCCTCTGATTTTCCCATTCAATTAAAACTGGAGGTCTTGAAACTTTAAGAGTAAATACTCTTTTGGTCCCTGACAAAAAATATGATCCCCATTTTGGTCCCTTACAAAAAAAAAAAAAAATCCTTTTTAGTCCATAAAAGGGACGAATAAGGGTCGATTGGTTGACATTTTGATCCCTTACAAATTTCCAAAATGGCCTTTTTAATCCATAAAAAGGACGAATAAGGGTCGTTTTTTTGTAAGGGACAAAAATAGGGTCTGTGTTTTTTGTTAGGGATTAAAAATGGTATTTACTCAAACTTTAACTACTTACGATGCTCACATGCTAAGGGGGAAAAAAAACAAACAAACTTGTAAATTAAAAATATCTCAACTTGTTAGCAGATAGCTTATATGAAAAACACATTGTAAATTAGAACCTTCCTATGCGCAAAAATGCTGGGAATTAGTCGGTTTGGATTAGCGGTAGGAGAAGTGACTTATTTTGTATCTGACTTTTATAGAAGTAAGATAGGAAAAAAGTCAAATTGTAAATATGATTTGTGTTTGGATTGTCAATGGTAGTAGTGACTTTTTTCCATACGGAGACGTGTTTGGATTATTATTTGAAAAGTTTGCTGAGATGGAAAATGACTAAAAAGTGTATGAATCTTATTAAATATTATATATATATTGTATATATTATGATAATTGAAGATAAAAATTCAAATACAAAAAAAAATTGTTATTTAAAAAATTAATAAACAATAAAATCCTTAATTAAATATATTTAATAGATAAAATTGTATATAAAATTTAGCAATACTAAAATAAATAATTTGACCAAATAATATTACATAACTAACTACTACTCCAGCCCTATTTATAAGTCCTTTTGACCAAAAAAATTTGGTCCTATTTATAAGTCTCCTTTAACCAAATAAATGAGATTGTGACACTTTTACCCATATTAATTGTACTAATGAAAATAGAGAAAAAAGAAAAAGTTGAAGGTAACCAATCACAAATGAGGGTAAAATTGAAAATTCACCTCATAATCGTTCGAATTTAAAGCTAACTAAATTTCTCCTGGTATGTGTGATTTGGCTAAAAAGGGACTTATAAATAGGACCAGAGTGGTATATTACAATTTCGATACAATTTGGTGTCTAATTGAGTCATCATGAAGCTGATTCATAAACTCACAGCATCAATTCAAGAAGGAGTGGGGACCACCAACTGACAGGAGCTTGGAATTTGGCAGAGCGGCAGCAACGATCAGCCCCTTGGACGCTCATCACGTGAGCTCTTGGCAAGCTGGGCTTTTTTTAGAAGCCCAGTAAGAAAAAAGTTACCCCAAACAGTCCCTAGTGCCCTTTTTCTCTACTGTATTTTCCACTGGCCTTTTTTTGTCACAACACTCTCTCATCGCTCTATAGACGCTTTGCCAACCATGCTTAAGAAAGACAAACACTGATGGTCCCTACATTTTAAAATCCATCCAAGGCAAATGGCATTTCAAAATTTTATACCAAATCATTTTTGGTCCAATTTTAACAGAAGATCTCTGCAGTGGGGAGAGAGAAGGATAAAGAGAATTTGATTCCAAGTTCCAAGTAATGCTGTTATGTACTTACGGTTTTAGTGTCATATTTTTTCTTTTCAGTTTTACAATAGTGATCAATATATTTATAAGAGTTGTCAGAAATCACATTGCTTAAAAGTCATAAACAATACTAATTCATCGAGTTTTGTGTAAGTTACACGAAACCCATACTAGTGCACCTTTTGATGCATTATTAATGGTTTCTTAGTACTCTTATCCTAGTGTGCTTAATGTTCCTAAGAATTGTTCATCGGTTTTGAGGTGAGTCAGAAAAGTACAAAAACAAGATCGCAATGGCTGATGTATTCAACAACGTTGAAACAGTTAAATCCTTGAAGAAAATGACAAGAAGTATATGTTATTCATTTTTTGATTTTGTGGTAATTTATTCCCCTTTTTTTAGACTCCACACTAATTTTCTCAAAAATTAAAGGTGCTTTCTACCCTTCCAGGAACGCGTTTTAATTGATACAATCTGAACTTTGAGGACCCAAAACTGCATAAAGCAGATATGGCTATTTATGATCTCATAAAGCATAAATCTTAACTTTGAGGACTCAACTGCAGACATGGCTATTTATGATCTCATAAAGCATAGCAGGCCAGAAAATTCCTGTTCTTTTGAATTTTGATGCTGCTCTGCTGAAACCCCATTATGATGCCCATAAGAAATCAAATCAGGATAAGATTTCAAAGTTCCCAAAAACAAAGTTGTAGCATTAAATGGAAAGAGATGAAATGCTAGAGCTAGACTAGTAATAGTCACAATAACTCAAATGGGTCCTCACTGTTCAACCCATGATGTTCGCATGTTGCAGAATTCAGAAGACGTGGCGAGAAATGTTGAAAGAGAGTACTCAAAGACATGATTGCCAAGCAAGTACTATTAAATATACTCAGTTAATATGTATAGTCACCACAATCCACAGTACAATGTAAAAGCTCAAGGCTGAGCAGGCTCAAATCTGCAACAGATCTAAACCTAATTGTCTATTTCAATCCTTCTCTCCCAGTAAAGACGCTAATCTAGCACAATTTTGATTTCTCCGTATCAAAGCTAAAAGACTTGAACATACAGGAGAAAAGTAAAGGAGACAATCTCATTACTAAATCAGACACGGTGCCAAAAGTTACCCATCTGCATGACCCACCAACAACTAAAGTAAAGAAGGAAAAAAAAGTAAGATCCTGTAAAGATCATATTCAAATCTCTCTGGTGGAAGAAGAATCAAGAATAGTAGAATACCTTATTTCTCACCCATTAATTTAAAATCAGGGATGAAGTTAACCAACAAGGAAAATGGGGAAAATCCAAATATCCCCTTCCCTTTAAATTTCCTGGCTTTGCAATTCTCCCCCAAGAAAAAAAATTAAGAAAAATGATAAGATCTTTCAGTTGGGTTTCAAATCCGTGAACAAAGTATCCCACCTGATGTCTTCCATTGCAGCTGACCAATACCCATCTTCTTCATCTCCATCTTCATCCACTTTTTCCTCCTTCTGGTCACTGTACAGCACAGGACTTGAAAACCCTTCAAGACCAGGCAAAGCAGGAACTATTGTAGCTGGAGTTCCATTGGTGAGAAAGAGCCTCTCTTGCTTAGAAATCATCAGCCTTTTTTTTCTCTTCACCATTGCACTCTTCCACCTAGTTCCATAACTAGCACGCTTTGTTGGCACAACCACAAGAGCTGATTCTTCACAGTGAGAAAATGTCCTAATGTAATTAGCTAAGCACCTCTTTGTCCTCTTGATTGCCACAATGAGCCTTGTTACTGCAGCAGGAGGGCTTTTCCACTTCTTCTCCTTCCTAGCCAGCTTGAGAATTTCTAGTCTGTGCTTGGCTATGGAGATTCCCATGCTCTGGAGAAACTCATGGTTGAAGTAAACTATGTCTTCTTCTTCAAGCTCATTGTGAGCAAAAGCAAGGCCATATTCATACACTAGGGAGGGCTCAAGGCCAGTCTTTGAAAGCCATGAGAACCAGTTCATAGTGAAGGAATGTATGTGAGTTGCTGAAATATGATCAAGAGAGGAATATATAGAAGTGGGCACTGAAAAAGAAAGTGGCTTTAAGTCAAGGGAGGGAGTAATAAGACTTTTTATGGAGCGTGGCTATGCTTTCTGTGAGTTGAGTATTAGTTGAATCTAGGGAATGACTAAAGAAAAGGCAAGAGGCTCAGGGAAGTGGGTTGTGGGGTTAGAATGCAAGTGCAAGGCCATGTTCATATCAGAGGGGGAAGTGTGGTGTGGGGTTAGAATGCAAGTGCAAGGCCATGTTCATATCAGAGACTTTAATGAAAGGATTCCTTTTTTAAGACGCAATGCCATCAATCACGGCATGGAAAAAGTGTGTGGGGGACCACAGAGACCCCCATCACTTGTTTTTGTGTATATAGTTTAAGAAGACAGGAGAAACTTGGTAAAGTTTGAATCAACTGTAGGGGTTATTTTAGGCTTCCAGCTTAACTAAAGGTTATGGGTTCAATCCTTTGGGAATGAAGCAACGTAAGTGATACAGTCGCCACCTATATGGGTCCTACCATGGCCCATCTGAATTACTGTAGTTTGTGAAAAAAAGGTAGTAGAAACTGTCACAGTCGGGTTACTATTCAGTCTTCAACCCCGCACAGGCATTTTGACGAACATGATGGGGGCTTTGGTTAAACTAAAAGCAAACTCCTCCATTGCATTATATTCCCACCAAACCAACTGCCATATAAATTTTGAAACTTGTCCAAAGAAGATGCTTCTATTCGGGCTATTGCCCGATAGAGTGGGTATGTCAACCAACACTTTCTTTACTGTCTCTTCTAGTCTTGGATGCCCAAAAGGTGAATATTGTTCCTCATGATACCCCTTTCCCCAATCATCCATTGAATGGTAATTGTTTGTAGTTTGTCTTTTTTTTTTTTTTTTTTTTGTATTCTATTTGTTTGTATTGTTTAGACGTTATCCTTCCTTTATTGTTGTTTATCTTCTTCTTATTTCCCTTTTGTGGTTTGTTCTATAATCTTTTGAAGTATTAATGCAAGTATTCTTTGACCAAAAAATTCGGGCTATTGCTTTCTCGTTCTGCTTTCCTTCAGAGAAAAGTGGACGAATCAATAATACAAATTCACAATTTCCCTTTGTGTTGAATCCCATATGGGGAAGAAAAAAGTTAGAGTCCCATAAGCATTGGAAGAGTGCAATGCTAAGTAATTAAAACTATCAAATGATGAGAGGGGTCCCTATTCGTACTCCTCCTCTAAGTCATTTTCCCTTGGCTTTGCTTAGTTAAAAATATAAGTCCAATTTGATAATATTTAGAGTATTTAATACTCTCCCCAATTCTTTTTATAAGAGCTCAAAATTTGAATTGTTTTAATCCTTTTTATAAAAGCCCAACAAGAATTGTCTAAAGCATTTAATGAGTTTTTCTTATTTTATTTCTCTATCTTACTTACCTCTTATAAATAAGCGCATACATGGAAACAAAAATTTATTTTGGACATACTTATTATTTTAACTAATTTTAATCACTTTCTTAAACCATATAATTCGGTTATCAAGCTCTTATAAATAAGACCAGATGGAGTATTTCTCCTTATTTTACCCTAATGTGCAATTGTATGTTATAAGTACTGGCCAAAAAAATTAAATGTTATAAGTAATTAATTCATTATAAATAATGTAAGGTATATATGTTTGAAAAGTAATACATGCTCGTGGCATTTTTACTTGATGGGAAAATATGAAAAATGTTTTATTTTCAGACAAAGTTTACAAATTCTACCTCTTTCTTTCAGTTATGTTATCAAATACTCGGGAACAAGAGGAATAAGGTTAAAGAGGGTTTTTTTTTTTTTTTTTTTTTTTTTTTTTTTTTTTCATCAAGGGGTTAAAAGAAGAGAAGCGTGAGATTTCTCACATAGATTAACTTCAAAGAGATTTTTGCTTTTTCATATAATAATGCAGCATCAATGATAATGAATCCATTACTTAACCCTGCCGAATCAATCATGTTGAATATCAGCAAGACATCTGTATTGAAATCATCTCTCTCTATATATGTCTGTGTATAAGAATGATTTTGAATTTATTATGTGCCATCTTTATCCAACTAGACTCTAACCCCCTCTATGATTTCTTTTTGATACATTACTGGTTTGGACGTTTCAAAACTTGCCATTACCAAAAGGTGTGATTTTACAGATAAAATAATGATGATTTTTCTTCACTAAGTGTCAAAAGTAGGCATGTGGTATTTCATTAATTCCAAAACCTCTGCAGAATAAAAACGTGAAGCTTAAAGTAAGAACAAAAAGTAATTAACCATATCTTCTTTTCAAAAACCAAAAATAAATAAATAAATAATTTGTTTGCTCCATGACAAATCACCTCCACTACTCTTAAATCAAACACTATGCCTTGTCTCCCAATTGCACAAATAAAATAGTTTTGGTGGTGTCCTCATTTAGCCTCCATCCTCACATGATCTTGTCAACTTGAATTTGAATCTATGCAAACACAAATTTAAAGCCTAGGTTCATACTGTGAACAAGGCATGTTACTTTCTGATACTACCCTATCATAAATTACTTTCAACATATTTTTCCGGAATAAAGGAAAATATTAAAATGCATCAACTTTATTTAAAGATGGGTTAAGGTTCATTTTTGCCCCGGAAGTACACGTCAAGAACTAATTTTGCCCTAGAAGTTTGTTTGGAGAAATGTTGCCCCAAAAGTACAAAAACGTAGCAATGTTGTCCCTCCATTAACTGCCCTAACGGTCAAACGTTAGTTGACCCGATTATGCTAACGTGGATTGTCTACGTGGCATCTTTCTCACTTTGTTTTGAGTTAAATAACAATTTTGCCCCGGAAGTACACACCAAGGAGCAATGTTGCCCTGAAAGTTTTTTTTTTTTTTTTTTTTTTTTTTTTTGCCTCAATGTTACCCCGGAAGTCTAAAAACGTAGCAATGTTGTCCCTCCGTTAACAGCCCTAATTAATTGTATTTGACACTTTTTCTAAGCTTTATTCTCTCAGTCATCTTTGCTTACAATGCACCAAAGGTTCGTTAATCGTTCGCGTAGATAATTTTACAGGTGAGTGATTATTGTTTGAAAAAATTCGTTTGAACTGCCTACAACGTAGTCGTTTGATCTTCTGTTCGGACAAATTCATTCTTATTTTTTTCTTTGATTTGTTCGAAACATTTTTTCTAGACAAATTCCGCAGGCCGGTGATCATTGTTTGATTGGGGAATGCCTGCGATGGAAGACGCTATGGGGAAAGAAGGAGTAGGCTATGTTTACTTTTAAAAAGAATAAAAATAATAAAAATAATAATTGTCACCCCTACTCCCTCCTGTCATGATTATAATTACAAGACCGGGTTGACTTTTTTTTTTTAAGAAATTAAGAAAACTAAATAAGTTACTTATTCATACTACCTCAGGTCCTAATTATAAAACCGGATTGACATTTTTTGAAGAGATTAAAGAAGCTAAATAAGTTATTTAATCATATCATACATTTTTAGACTTTCAAGGGCAACATTGAGACAAAAAAAAAAAAAATTCAAGGCAAAATTGCTCCTAAGCATGTACTTTCAGGGCAAAATTGCTACTTAAAAAAATGACAAAGATGTCATGTAGACAATCCACGTGAGCATAATGCAGTCAACTAACATTTGACCGTTAGGGCAGTTAATGGAGAAGCAACATTACTACGTTTTTATACTTCTGGGGCACCATTGCTTTTTTTTAAAAAAAAACTTTCGGGGCAAAATTTGTCCTCGACGTGTACTTTCAGGGCAAAATTGGTACTTAACCCTTTAAAAATTTGATAAGTTTCCAACTTGCTTCTATTAAATATAAAATTAAAAATTAAATAACATACATCTACATTAAACGAGCGGTAAAAGCGGAAATTGGTGATAAAAAATTAACAACGTTCCTTATAATTAAGACCATTAAATTTCTAATTTTTTTGGTATTACTAAATTCTAATTTTCTTAGTAAACTTGACCCTTTTTTACCTTGTGCACAGGTCTCATTCTATTAGAGAATAGAGATTATTTTGTTTGAATCATAGTTGAACACTAAATGTGAGCATATCACTCAATGGAGATTCAAACATTATTTCATCATATTGTGATGTGGTAGTCCATTCCACTAACATCCAACGATGTTGATATTTGGCTTGTTGCTACTCTATCATTTGTTAAGTAGGAGTTGTTGGTTTTTTATCCAAAGAAAAGTTAAAGTTTGAATAGGAATTAACCAAATTTCGGATTTAACAAGATCCCATGTTAATGTAATGCTCAATGATCATAACGACATGATAAAGACCCCATTTTCTGCTCTTTATTAGGTACCAAGTAAGCAACCTAACCCATGTTTGTTGACACAAAACCAAGCAAAGTTGGTTGAGAAATGATGAAGTGATGATGCTCGGCATTAATTACAAAATATTTATTCAACTTACAAGCTTCAAAGTTTAAGCCAAAAACCTCATCTTTTTATCTGTTGATGAGTGATGGATATTTCATAGAAACTACTACCTAAAACTACCCGTTTATACTTAACGTCATTTCTCTTCATCCCTCCTTATCTCTCATAATCAGTATCCTAAAATATATTTTTAGTATCAGTTAGTATCCTAAAATATTTTTTTAAAATTCTAAAATAATTTCTTAAGATCATGAAGTATTTTTTAGTACCAATCAATATATTGAAGCATTTTTTTAGTACAGGTCCAAGATCTTAAAGTATTTTTTTTTTAGTACCGGTAATCTAATAAAATATTTTTTCAAGATCCTAAATTTTAGGATCTTAAAAAAATATTTTAGAATACTGACTGATATTAAAAAATATTTCAAGAGAGACAGTCAAGATTAATTCAAATCAATGGTCTAGATTGGTTGAGGAATGAAATCAAAGATTGAGATTGAATGAGAAGGGATGAGGAGAATATAGGACAATGAGAGGATCCAATTCCCTACTACCGGTCCTAATTATAGGACTAAGTTCACTACAAACTTTATTCTATAATTAGGAACGGAGAGAGTATGACCACTATCCCTTTATACTTATAGAATGAATTCAGGCCACTATTAGCGATTGATAGCAAGGGAGAGAACTTGATTTTACTCAAGACGTAACAATATTTAAATATGTCATGAAGGTATGAAATATGGAAAATTGATTAATAGTACATGTTAAATTTTATTGGCTAGACGAATCTGAATTTGAGCGGGTGCAACTCTCTTTAGTCATGTACAACATATTTTTAACTAGGTGCAAATAAGTTCCATTTTGAATACTTTTATAGATATAGTTAAAGATAAGATGTATCAAGCCTCTCTAACCAATAAAATTTTTAAATTGATACTTTTTAACTAGTCTTCTTAATAAATAAAAAATATGAAATAATTGTACTTAAAAAAGAAAAGGGAATCAAGTGAGAATCTGATAACGTAGATGCAAATTGTATAACAAGCAAGGCAAGGAGACATGATATTATGACATGGGTTTATTATTAGTGAAAAACAAGGGTCACGTGGATGTGTGCAAAACTTGTTATTAAAGCTACATTGCATCTTTTATGATCCTTAATTACTCTTATTCCTCTAGATCTATGCTTCTGCCCTACTGCTTTCATTTATTAGCTAAGATGTCAACTTAAAAATAAATAAAAATAAAAATCGATCATTTATAGGTAACATATTACATACCAGTAATATTTAGCCTTCAAATGGTGAGAGAATAATATAGGCTAAATGTAAATCTAGTACACTAAAATATCTTTTTAGGTGGATATAGTGTTCTAAAGTTTTTTTTTTTTTTTTTTTTGGTATAATTTTCACTTAACAATTTAAGAAATTTAAGATGCAGGATACTCTTAAAATAATACTTCAAGTGTTAGATATACCAAAAAATAATTTAAAGTGTTGGATTCATATAAAAAAAATACTTTAAAGTACTAAATGCATCAATAAAAATATTTTTAGGTGTTGATGGTACCACAAAATATTTTAGGATACCAGATGTATTTAAAAAATACTTCTTAATACTGGATGCACCTTAACCCAATAACATATTACTCCCTCTTATCTTTATTATAAGGGATCAACTAACAATTCTCACAAACCAATAAAAACAGTTAAAGTCAATAAAGTCAGCCTATAATTTAAGTAACTTCCAATATTACTCCTACCAATTGCACTAAACTCTAATATCATATTAATTATTATTCTCACCTACTACCCCTTATTTATTAGAGACATACATGGAAAACGTTGTAAGCCACCTTATGGCCAGCTGGGGCCATATCTTATGTATTAATATATATGTATCGTATAATATTTGATTTTGACCACTAATTTGGCTCCAGCTAATTTTTTGTCTTTTCTATAATTATACTCTTTTTTTGGGATGTAAGAGAAAAGTAAAATTTTTGCTTGAGATACCTATTGAAAATATTAGTATCATCTTATATCGATGTTGTTCACTTTCATTTTAAGGACCAAATACGTACTCAAAATCACTTCTTTTCACCTCACTCCTTTTATA
This sequence comes from Acacia acuminata, assembly GCA_019022655.1. Taxonomy (NCBI): domain Eukaryota; kingdom Viridiplantae; phylum Streptophyta; class Magnoliopsida; order Fabales; family Fabaceae; genus Acacia; species Acacia acuminata. The sequence goes on from JAFJYI010000001.1 coordinate 3,064,657, forward strand.
AAAGTTATTTTATGTATTTTTATCTTTCTAATGAGGGTAATATTGTGTTGATTAGTGAAAAGTTTGAGATTATGATTTCTGGAAAGTCTTGAGTTTTGACCATAGATGACTATATATATGTAGAGGATGATCAATGGCTAATTTTAATTGGTTTGGATTTATTATTTGGTTGTCATATGATTTTACAATGAATTTCTCTTTAAAAAATAGATTATAATAGGTTATTTGCTTAACTTGGAATTGAATCAGATTTATATGTTTTTTTAAAAAATATTGTTTGGGTTCATATTATATTTCTTTTATTTTCTCCAATTATTTTATTTTGAGGTAAGTGGGATGCGCATTTAAGTGTTAGTTTTATAGATTGAGTGGTACTATAAGAATTAATGTTTAGTGATATAAGATAGTAATTAACATTGACATCAATATATATTCACCAAATTTTTTGTAGGTTGAAAAAAATGAGTAAAGATAAACAGAAAAGCATAAATGTCTTCTTTAAGAAGAAAATAACTTGAGAAGGTGATATTTCTAAGAAAATAATTTCGAAAGTGATGCACCTTCTAATAAATCTCATTCTAAACGTCATAAAATTTTTATTTATTAGCTTATCTTTTGATTTTTAATTGTGGATTATTATTTATTTGTATTTTTAATGTTATGCGATTTTATTTAGTAAATAGTTCAATATGTTTATTTTTTGGCCCAGACTAAAAAAATTTCCTGGTTCCATAATGATGGAAAATAATAATTAATACTCTTTAGGAACAAGTAAGTGCCTTATAAAAAAATCAAATAAACTTCCTAATTGGTATCATTTTTAGCATGTCAAATTAAACTAAAGTTTTTGCAAATAATTAATCTTCTTAACTCATGTCTACATTTGAGGAATAGTAGATCTAGATGTGTTCTCGATGTTCGAGCAATAAGTAGCAGCTAGGACCTTTCAGTGTCGACAGTGGATCTACTTTTCAAGTTTCCATCTTTTTATTTTATTTTGTTTTGTTTCGGTACATGCTGCAACTTAAGGGTTGTTTGGTATGAGAGATTTTGAGGGGAGGGGAAATTTTTAAGACTTCAATTTAAAAAGTTTAAAGAAATGGAGATGAAAGTTTTTAATTAATTTTTCTTACTCTTATATTTTACATGTTATATTTATTAAAATTTTATAACTCAACTTTTTCAATATTTTTAAATTCAACTCATAAAAAAAATAATAAAAAAATACTCCTCTCCCTTTTCCTCCGTTTACCTTTAAAATGAAAGTATGAAACTCAAACCAGTAAGTCACGAGGTCATTAACATTAATTTAAATTTTATTTAATTAAAATATATATTTGGTTCACTAAAGTTACATCAGGTTTGTCATGGTTTATGAAACCAATTTGGACCGCCAGTTCACACGAAAACCGGTGAGAAACCGGTCCGGTTCGAAGCTAAACCGGATCGACCTGGGTTCAACACGGTGTAACCCGGACGGGTTACAAGGGTCAACCCGGTTCCAGTTTTTTTTTTTTTTTTTTAAAAAGGCTTTGTTTGGATTCCGAAGGTTTGGTTTGCTTTTGGGTCCGTGGAGGTTCCGATCTGTGAATATCGTGTTTTCCTGAATCTGTGTTAATAGAGGGAAATGTTAGTTGAAAATACTCTAATCTGAATATTTTGTCTCAAATGTATGTTGTAAAAAAAATTGTTAAGAATACCTGAATATGTCACAAGTATTGAAGTATATGGTTATTTTACTACTGATCTAAAGTATTGAAATGATATATAGTATGTGAAATTTATGTTGGTGTGATGAGAAATTAATTATTTTCCAATTTTTTATACCTCATTAGTCTAGCCCAGGTTGACTCGGTGACTCAGTCAATCGCACCCGCTAACCCTTAACTCAATACCTCAATCGGTTTAGGGTTTGAGAACCTTGGTTTCAGTTTACTACCTTAAAATGATAAGATATATTTTTACTCCTTTAAGTTTCAGTTCTACTAAATATTTTTTTAATCCCTTCAAATTTTATTAGTCTTGTTTATCCAAAAATGTTAAATTATTAAATATAAATAAGAACTCTGTCATTTACTGCTGACAAATCATTCTTAAATTTTAATCCTTCCCTATAATCATTTTTATATTTAAAAATTAAAATAAATCTATTGAAAAAAATAAAAACTTTAATATAATTGATTTTATATTTTAAAATTAAGATAAACCTATGGAAAACTACAAAATAGAGCTTAGAATTCTCTATTTTAGTCAACTTTGATTGATTGAATAAGAATTTCTTTTCACTCTGAATATTCTCTCACCTCCCTCCATTCATCTAATTTCCCCTTCCTTCTTGTTATCATCCCTCCTTTAGTCTCTCTTCTCCCCTTTCACCAACCTGTTTCTCATCAATTTTGGCATTAGAGCATGGTTCTCATCTCCCTCTGTGTGCCAAAACACTTTTTTCACATAACTAAACATACCTTTACTAAAAACCCTGTTGAAACCATCACACTCGCCATAAATCTAATCTCCTATCATCAAACGCACCATAGCCATCACCATTCACAAATCGGCGGCCTCCATGATGCATTGAATCACACCCCTTCAGTGTACTGTGCTCCCAAACTTTTTTAAAAATAAAAAATAAAGAGCTCTTCTAGAATTGATTCTACCAACTCGATTTTATAGCCTTTATTGATTTCATTTGATTATATATATAGGGACTAGGGAGGCAACAATCTGTTTAAATTTTATTATTCAAGCATTGTTGTATTTAGCTAAAGCTTCTAACTAAGAAAAAATGGGAAAAAAAGTTTTAAAAAAGTGTGAAAAAAAGGAAAAAAAGAGAGTGAATTGACATGCTAATTAGTAAAAAAAAAAATATGAATTATGGGAAGACATTTGCAGCGGTCATTATAAATATCATTATAAATATGTCAATTCTTAGACCAAGGAGGGGCAATTTAGTCATTAAAAAAGTGTTCAGTGAATAAATATTTTCATGTTTACCCCTACTTTAATGATAAAAATATTAAAAATTTTACTTGTCAGATTTTAACATGGTTGGAGAGAGAAGAATGACTATTGGGAATGAAAAAGTATTACTGCGTGTGAGGAGAGGAGGGTTCTAATGCCTATTGTAGTGTAGCAAGTGATGATAAATGAGGGTAAAATAAGAAAAATTCAGATTTAGAGGTAGTTTGTGCCTTATAATAAGGATCAAAATATGTTGGTGGTCAGTGCCTTATAATAAGAACCAGAGGGAGTAATTATAATGATGAAAGCTATCAACATCTTACGCAGGATGAGCACCGATATGAGTACTCAGCCTGTCGACGATATGAGCATTACAGACATCAGCCATATGTGCACAAGTGTGCTCATCATGAGCATATGATTATGATAATCATTATGGGTATGTTGAATTACGACAATATAGACATGACTATCATCGTCAACTCAACTATGTGGTTCAACATGAATACACCGACCATCATCGGCAAAGGTATGCCACATATCCTCAATTTGAAGAACATGATCATCACCAACAAAAAGATTCTAACCTCAGTCAAGATGAGAACTCTAACTTATTTTTGCTTGAAGTTGATAAAGATTACAGGAGAATTGAAAGATGCCGCAAGGAGAAGAAAGAGTATGAGGCTTTTTGGGAACACTAGAAAGCTAAAGATAAACATCTCAAGGCACACCGGAACGCTTGAATGCCGAAGTTGAGCGTCAACATGCTCGTATGCAATAAGACATGAAGATTCTATGTCAACAGCTCCATGAGTTGCGCAATGTAAAGAGAAGTACAATGATTTAGATAAGCGAGTTGAGAGAAGTCAAAGCTCCTTCTTCAAAGCAAGGAGATGAGATTGCAATCTTAATTGAAGAAAATCGCTAGCTATTGTGAAACCCAATCATGATGTTGATGTGTCTTCACCTACACCTGTCCTACATGCTCCAAGGAAAGCTCTTGTGATTGATGCTACCAATAACAATAATCTTGTTGATCATGTCATCCACATGACACCGATTGAGATTAGTCAGGACAACAACCTCACCTCCTCAACACACTACACTGCCTAAGGTCTCCATTGTTGAATGGTCCACTCCAACAATACCTTGTCCGTTGGAAAGGTTTTCCAAACACTCTTCAAGATTCAGCTAGTTATTCCTACTAAGGTTTACTTTTTCAATATCTTACTTATTGGAAAGGATTTCCAGATGGAAGCCAAATGTTGAAGAATTAGCCCGCTCTCCCTCTCGGATTTGTGCATCACTTTTAACTCGTCAAAAGCCAAGCCTTCCAAACAAGGAGAAATGGTGTGATATAGGATTAGGAAATCTACGATTTAGTTAGGAGATCTCGGGTTATCCATTATAATTATTAAATAAGGATATTTATCCATATTATTTGAATTGTTATTTTATTATTTCTAAAGCTCTATAAATAGAGCTTAGGATTCTCAATTGTAAGCAGCTTTGATTAATTGATTAATAAAAATTCATTTTCTCTTAATATTCTCTCTTCTCCCTCTGTTCTTCTGACTTCCCCCTTTTTCTTGATGTCCTCCCTCCTCTAGTCTCTCTCCTCCCCTTTCCCCAACCCGTTTCATATCAAAATCACTTTTTAAATTTGTAGCGTAAGTATTTTCCATTAAATAAGAATTTATAAACTAAGGAAGGTGAATTAAAACTTGATATAAATTAAATTTAACAACCAAACGTGTATTTTATTCTTTATATTTTTAGTCGGCAAAAGTCCCAATTCCTAAAGTACTAAAGTAATGGGTAGCGTTGAAGCTTTTTTGTTTCGTTACAAATTAACAAAACAACCTCAGTCAACCACCATCTTTAATTGAAAACGCGTTACTTTGCATATTAGTCAATTTTGAAGGGCATGAATAAGTTGCATTTTCATCATCTCCGTGAGGTCACTTTCCTGACCTTCTAATTCATATTTGAGAATAATCGAAAATTCCAATTTAAAATAGCTCTCTCACTATAACTTTTCCCCATTCGAACTCTCATCAAGCTTGTTTAAGAGAAATTAAGCTTCTTTTTTCTTTTTTTTTTTTTACTTTACTTGATTTATTTACTGTCCATCTATCTTATTTTTATTCTATTAAAAATGATTTTAAAAAAAAAAAAAGAGGCTATATACTTACCCCACGGATAAATCATATATTGTATAAGAAATTAGGTATATTTTAGTCAAATATTATTATTTTACTACAAATTTGGCTATTAAATGGCTTTTTTTTTTAATTTTTATGTGTAATATTAAACTAGTCACTTTGAAAGTGGGATATATTTTTTTTATATGACTATATGAATATTCAAGTATTGTTGGACCCAATTAAAAATAGTTCTCTTAAATGTTTTTTCCACATTCACATGGATTCAAATTCGAGACCTCGTTTTTAAGGTGGTAAAATCCCTTCCATTAGGATCAACACCTTATAAAAGGATGCTAATTTGTTCCAATTAAAATGAGGAAATAGTGAAAGAAAATGGGAGAATTACATATATCGACCCTAATCTCGCAAAAACGAATCTCAACCCCTTCACTTCTCTTTTCTTTGCAACCCCTTCTGTTGAAATCAGAGGATATTATTAAATCAAAATCTTCAATGTGATCATTTCATCTTGTCCACTTGAAATGGATATAAACTGTGAACAGCTTGCAATCGCTTCAGAGCTTTAAGGAAAAACAATTAGGGAACAAAATATATAATACGTCTTGTTCAGGAAAGCAAGGATGCATATGCATCAAGCAAAACTGCAAATTTAGCAACTCAGTCTATGTTTGGCTAACAAATAGTAAAACCTAATTTCCGTTTGTAAAACCCAGTTTTGGGTTACAAATGCCAGTTTTTAGTAATTCAAACAAGAATGATCAAAACATGAGATGCATCCCTAGATGATTAACTGCTATAAACCTCAAATGGGTTCCATCATCAACCAAATTATGCTTCTGTTCTCCTATTACATTGTTACAACTTTAGCCATGCTTTGTGCATGCCCTCCTGTTTGCTTTTTATGGATCAAATTTATTAAAACATTCATTAACTTGCTTGACAGTTCATATATCTAAAACTGTTGTTATTTGTGGAAAGCATGTCAACAGGGAAGGAAGAAGCAGGAACTAAAATGAAATTATGTGGTATTCAGATTCATATATACCCGATTTACTGTCAATATTTTGAAGGATAGCAAAGAAAGTTAATGTCAACTCAAAATGGTTCCCAGTTGAACCATTCGACCATGATTAAAGAAAAAATTAATATTATTCAAATACTTTGTCAATAGAGATTAGCAAAGGAGCAACAGTCTTGAAAAGGGTAATCATAAATCAACATATTTTCTCAGGGCCAAAAGGTAAATCGACATATATATTCAGCCATAAACAGAGAGAATCTCGTAGTTTATGTCAAAGGTAGCAATACTCTTACAAATTACAATAGGTACAAAACCATTCTTATGTGAAAGAATGATCATGAGAATAAGACTAGCATAAAGGACTAATTATTATATTTAAATCGTACATATGCCAACGGAAAACTAATCTGCAACAGCTACTTCTGGTGCTGAATAAGCTCACCAGTCAATAGTACCTAAAGTATAAAATGATTGCCAAATGAATCGGTAAACAAAGAATACTAATAATGATAAAGATTGAACCTTTAGAAGCCTCTATGTGCATCTCTTATCATGAGTATCATGAAGGAGGTTGGGTTTTTGTTGTGGGGGGATATTCGGGGTATTCGTCTCAAATTGCGAAGCCTGAAGGGCCTTCTCAACACTTATCTTCTGCAATTTAAATCCATTTAGAACCAGAGCCAACAATGAACAAGAGTCACCTTTCTTGCCTAAGCATTTTGTGTAAAACTACCATAATTCTGCCTGTTCATGGCCAGAGCAACCATGAACGAATATTCAGTTGGATTTACTCTTGATGCTGTAGATATTGCCAATGACTCCAACTATGCTAACAATCCCTGCCAGTACCAACATTACCCAAGAGAAAAACCTTTCTAAATGGCTCAATCCACCTTGATGACTTAACCTCAAGGCAATAAGAGATGGGAAAATAAATCCAAGTGACACTGCTGATGTAGCCCCAGTTAACTTAAAGGCAGTCCAAATGCTTGGAATCATGGTGGAGCCAATATATATGAGAACTAACAGAACTGCCGTCAACCCCAGAGATCTCTTCTTACTCTCTGAAAGTGGTGCTGATCCCTCAAATAACAACGAATCCACTGTTTGCCGTAGGGAGAAATGGATAACAGGAAAAACAAGTATCAAATGGAGAATGTAGCCAATCCGGACAATGTAGTTCAGGGCAGAGCTAAAACGAATTCCAAGATCCTTATCAAAATTAGTCAGCACATCAGACTCCGTATTGTTCCCAAAAAGTAGATAGCCTGCTAGTGCTGTTGAAGAATATACCAAGATACATAATGCAGAGGTTATCCTTCCTACTCGGTTCATCTTTTGAGGAGATCTCCCTTTAAGTTCATTGTATATCGGCTGCACATTGAAATGGCAAATGAATGCATTTGTCATGATTGGGATCACCACAAGCAAATCCAATATGGCCTGTTTTGAGCTAAAATCAGGACCCATCCTTGGAGGATCAATCCTCCCCTCCATAAGCTTAATAAAAGCTACAACAAAAGCAATCACAACAAACACAACAGCAAGAGCCACAGAAGCAGCTGAAGTCAAGCTTAACGAGTCAATCTTGTCCAAAGAACAAAGAGGCGCAAGAAAAATCACCGTGACAACCAAAATCACAAGCTTCCTCTGGTCCCACACTCCATTCCCCATCAATTGATCAAAGACCCCCATATGATGAACAGAACCAGACATAACATCCCCTATGATTATCAGATAAACAATCAACACACCAGCATTGTTCATTATAATACAGATTTCAGACAAAATCCTCGACGGTCTCCCCATGGCATGTTGAACAACCTCTCCATAAGAGGATGCCTTACACAAAACTGAAAATCGCACTAATAATTCAACACTAATTTCTGACACAATCCCCATCAAAATTATCAAAACGATTCCCAAAACCACTCCAAGAACTTTCATTGTGGCAGGGAGGGTCATAATCCCTGCCCCAATAATCGTAGTGGTCAGATTGAACACAGCCCCAGCTACCCCAGAACCACTATTAGGCCCGCTAACAACAAGAGGATAATTATCAACATCGATTTCAATATCATCATCAATATCATCTCCTTCGACATCCTTAGATCTCAAATAACCAGCTTCATTAAAAGAGGAACTTCTAGGGGAGTTTAAATCGTTGGGGTAATCAGTTTGAGGCTGCAATTCTACGTATGTGCTTTTGGGGATCGTAGAATATTTGCTATCCATATTACGAGGAAAAAAAAATCGCAGACAGAAAGTTCAAACCAATGTTGGGATTGATCTGTGAATCGTTGAAGGTAGAAAATTAGATTTGAAAACTTACCCAGATCGAGAAGATGGGGAATTGAGAGAGCAAAAGATAAAGATTTGTTCCCGGAATTCAATAGACTTGCAAAGCAGCCCTAGATCTCTGGGTCAACAGCTATATCTCTCTCAATATGAGCAGCAGCTTTGGCTGAGAGAGAAACCAATGAAGGAGGAAGGTTTCTAAATAGTGAATCGTCCTGGAGTTTCCGACGTGGATTTTAAATTATGTGATTAATTATTTAATTAATTTGTCGGTCAAGCCACATCAGACAGAGGTGTATACCACGTTATAGATGTAACCCAATGGCATATTGACAAGTCATCGCTTTCAACCTAAGAATTTTCAGTTGGCCCAAGAAAGCTACCCAATCTTGGAGAAATTTATTCCATTATTTGAAAATTATAAATCAGATGTATTATAATTTATGGCATTTTTTATCAAAAAAAAAAAAAAAAAAAGATATTTTAAGAATGAGCAGATTTTGTAGCAGAAATTTTGTTTATCGTAATAATTGAATTTAAAAAATATTCAAAATAAATTAAATACATGTAAAATTGAAAAAAATTAGAAAAATACAATTAAAACTTGGAAAAGATAAATTGTTGTGCAAATTTATCAAATTTCAAATCAGAACTAAAGTAGAAATATGAGATTTTCAATTCGACCAAAATACCCTAAATTGAAGACACAAGTTTTAAGTCAATAACAACATCAAATTTTACATTTTACTTTCATGTTTTACAATTTCACTCTTGGCAATTTGATCATTTAGTCATAATTGAAAATTTCAAATTCCTACTTTAGTTATGACCTGAAATTTGATAAATTTCTATCACCAATTTATCTTTTCTCATTTTTAATTATATTTTCTTTCTTATAAAATATCTATATATTTGTTTTGATATATTCAAAATCTTAAACTATTTCATTAAAAATATATACATTTTTTTCCGATATATAATATCTACTTATTAACCTCCATCTTTATCATAATTACTCAACAATATCCATATCAATAGTTTTATTTAAAAATACTTAATCGCTTCATAATTTTTTCGAAATACCTTTTAAAAAAAAATATAAAACTTTTGAAACATGACAAATAAATAAAACATACGTAGAACTCGTTCGGTAGGCACACCGCACACACACAAATGTAGAAAATATATGAAGCAATTTAGTTTTTTTAAAATAATCCTCTTGATTTGGATATTGTTGAGTAATAATGATAAATATAGGAATTGATAAGCATATATTCTATAATTAAATAAATGCTGATTTGGGATAACTTTCTTAGGGTGGAATGTTCTTAGGGGGAATAAACATGAAAATCTAAACTCGTTCTCCAACTCAACGATTTCAAATTTACTAGTAAATACTTTTAGGGTGAAGGAGCGATAATATACATGAGCTTTTCTCCCATGAGCGCTAAAGACAGGAAGATTTTTTCGGACCAAAAATACACACGTGATTACGTTTTGGGAAAAAAATACGAGCCGTTAGTTGATTGGGATGTTGACCGGTCAACTTGGATGAAACGTTGACGTGTCGCCGCGTGGGACGATTGATGGAAAGTAAATTAAAAAATAATAATAATAAAATACCACGCCGATGGGCCCAACCGGCCACCGACCCCGGCCGGTCCGCTGGTCCATCCGCGGGCCGGGTGACCGATTGGGCCCACCGGTGGGGGTATTTTAGTTTTTTTTTTTTTACTTTTCATCGGCGTCAAATCAACTTGTCGGTCAAATCAAGATTCCATTTAAATTGACGGTCAACGCCTGGTCAACTAACGGCCCGTGACATTTTTGCTCCCAAAACGTAACCATATGTGTATTTTTTGTCTAGAAAAAAAGCTCGTGGTGGCCGGCGCTTTCACAGGAGAAAAGCCCACGCGTATTATTGATCCTTCGCCCTACTTTTTATATACCATTTTTGGCAAATTATCTTTTACTGTTTGTAATATTTTGATATAAAAAAATGCCACAATTTACTGCTGCACATTTCGCATGCTTGAGTTTGTGGAAAGAAAGGTAATTATGCCTTTGGTTTGGCTAAACGGCAATTTGGATCCTAAAATGTAATTTGTCAACGTTTAAGTGTATGTTAGCTAAGAAAATGGACTTTTCAGCAAACGCAAGTATGCAAACTGATTAAAATTTAAATGATTAAAAATCAATAATTCAATTAAATAGGATGCTATGGTCAAAGAGAAATTAATTAGAAGAGGTATTTCATGAAAGCTAATCCCTATTAAATTAAATCCTACTTATTAGGCAATTAGGAAGGAAATTTTTTTTTTAGGCACCATTATTTTTCTATTTAATGTATTGTCGGACACTACATTTGGGGGAAAGTAATCCCTTTTCTTTCTTTTCAAACCATAACATCAACATTTGAATGTTATAGTTTTAGTTTTGTACAAAATATTATTTTTATTTTCTTTAGTATATTATTGAATTATTCAAATCAAAATTTAGCAATTTTTATTTAACAAATTATTTTTATAATTTAAAATTAAATAATAATAATTTAATAAAAGATCATATCTCGAACCATTTAAATGTTCTCTCCTAAATGCGGACACGTCTCCTTGCGGAAAATTTAAACTTTGATTCGTCATGTTACAAGATATTAACCCCTTCGGTTAGTTCCAAATGTCCTTTTTTTTTTTTTTTTTTAAGCACAAGTATCATCATATTAGAAGCAACCACATTTGAGACACTATCAATCACTAAGTGCATGTTTAACCTAGTTTATTTTTTACTTATCTTCTACTTATAAATATAAGCTAGGCTAAACAAGATTTTACATAAGCTCTTATAATTATAAGAGCTTATTTTATAATGAAAAGAAAAAGAGCTTAAAAATAAACTCCCTATATGAGCTTATTTTTAAGCTCTTTTTTTATAAGCTCTTTTTTTTAAAAAAAAAAAAAAAAATAGAACCCGTAATCTCTCGATCTATTACTATTGCCACCCCACCACCACCACTACCTCCGCCACCACCCTATTATAATATACCGTTTATGATAATTTTTATTAGAAAAAGTGTTTATGATAAAAATTTTGTCAAAAACAACTTATTTTTAATTTCTTTTAAGTAACTTTTAAGTAACTTTTAAGCTAAAAAATTTATATAATCACCAAACAAATTTTTTAGATTTTTTTTTTAAAAGCTTTTTTTTTTAACTTTTAGCTTAAAAGTAGTTTTTAAGTTAAAAAATAAGAGGATCCAAAATTTCTAAATGTGGACATCTCTCTTGACAAGGATGGTACCCAAAGTCATGGGGAGGAAAGTTTTGATCCTTAAAAGGAGCAATGTGCTTTGTTTTTGGGCCTTGGGCCGCGATTGAAAAAAAAAGGAAAGAAAAAATGTTTTGATTTCTACCCTTTTTATGAGGTAGTGGATTTATCCTAGTAAAAGTGATCCAGGAATTTAAAAAGTCACTGCATTCCTATAGACCAGGTTTACAATAATGCTTCAGGCTCAACGCTACTCGGTGCCCACACACATGCCCAGACTCAATCTTCAACAATGGGGATGGACTGTCTGATGATATAGGGTTTTAATTAAGCAATAAAGAAAAGGGAAAACGACAAACAACCAAAAAAAAAAAAAAAAAACTATCTAATTGTAAAAATTTCAAAATGTCTACTAAATTAGTAAAAGATTAAATGGGTGATTTGGTAAGAATCCAGAATTTTGAAGTTTGGTTATTGACAATTTAAGTATGAAGATTAACAACTTAAGTTCCCCAAGTTGTTACTGTGTATACCAAAATTGTTAATTGTTATACTTAAGTTATAATTGCATATACTCAAGTTATCAACATCTAACCTTCAAAATCTCATATATCTACCAGATCATCTATTTGTCCTTTTGCTAATTTAGTATACATTTTGGGGTTTTTGTCATTCAAATGATATTTTTTATCATTTTTGTTGGAATATTTTAAAATGAAGAGATGGTTTTTTGTAAAAATCATATTCATTAATTAAAGGATTTATATGAAAAATTGTGTAAGGAATTATAATACTATGAGTCACCAAGGTTATATCTCTTTAGTTTTTAGAGACACGTGTGAAATGTTATAACTAAAGGTGTGGCAACAACTACTTGGTGAAATGTTATATTATGTTTATGAGAAAACTCTACATAATATAAAGGTATAACTCTTCATATGTTTGTTCATCAATCAACATCTAAGATTCATGAATCTAACAAATTGTTATGATTTATAATTAAAGAAGTGTTACTTCAAGAACGTCACTTCATGACCTATAATATCCAGCACCATCAGTCATTCTAACACATCAAAAATCACACAACAAGATATCAAACTCATTGTCTTTACCCTTAAGTGCACACAAAAATAAAGTGAAATTATTACTTTGTAAAACTCATTATTTTATTGGCTTGATTGTTGAGAGTGCAATCCACACTCAAAAGTTTTCATTATGTCCCATAGAAAGTTTGTCCGTCGATCCAAGTTGCACCATACCAAATACGAATAGATAGAGTGAATTAAGTCTATAGGAAAGTGTTGTTCACGCCTTAAAAAAATCATGTACTGCTTGCTTTTTTTTTTTATCATTTCTTATTTTTATGCTTCTTAGAGATCAAACCCCTCCAACAATTTTTTGATGAAGAAAACTATCTCAGTCCCTTATCCATTATCCAATTGGGCTTGAGCCCTAATCTATTGAGTCATTAAAACGTGTGCCTCATTTATATCAAAAATAAAACGTGTGCCTCAATGAGAAAGTACAAGGGCTCACCTTTATTTTAAATACTATCTTGTTCTTTTGTCAAATTTATTTTTAATATTTCACACGTCTAATAGTGATTGGATAGTTGTGCGAGACACCTACAAAGTTAATATGACTTTGATGTTTGGGTCAGAATGCCCACTAGGGTTTAACGTTCGGCTTGCATATTTTATAACAAACTAAAAAATAGTTGGCAAAACTAATTGGAAAATATATTTTTTTCCCCTTGAAATTTACGGAAAGGTAATTATTAGTACATGATCGTCCAAACCAAAAGAAGGCCGAACACTCTTAGTTTTACTATGGAAAATTCTCCGTTTAAGTAATTAAAAAATTGTTAAAAAAAGATTAAAAAAAAGTCAAATGTCAAAAGAAATCCTAAGGCCTATTTTAGTATTATTTCAAAAAATGTTGGATTTAGTTATTACGATATTGTTGTTAATATTTACGATATAGTTGTAAATGTTTATCTTGATATAATTGTTAATGTTTATAAAATAATACTAGAAATGGCTTTAGGACCTTTTTTGACATATGATTTTTTCTTAAATCTTTTTTAACAATTTTTTGATTACTTAGGCCTTAAGAGGTATTTTCCTTTTTTACTAACAAGTAAAAAAATGCTTCAAAAGTTTCCATAAATAGACATTTGGCATTTGAAATTTTTTTTAAAAACAATATTACTCTAGGTTTAAAAAATAGGGTTATTTCACCTTTTCATTAAAGATCCAAACGGTCAACTATTTGTTGACTTATTATGTTAAGGTGACATGTCTATCTGGCATCTATCTCTCTCTTTTTATAAATCATATTTTTTTTTAATAGGAGAAAATAAACAAATTGCTTCTCCTCAAGCTCTCTCCGGCAACCGCACCCTCTTTGACTTTCTGCTACCAAAGCCAAAATTATTAAAAGAACATCATATCCTTTAACTTATTAAATCAAACCCAAAATTAAGTACCCATAAAAAAACCCTTAAATATTTTAAATCAGTGAATTCAGCAAGATCCATAGGCACGCAAATGCAAATTCAATCACCAAACCAATTGATAATGATAGCTTGTATTAAGTGACGATAGTGTTTAAATTAACTAATTTTAAATTATTTTGTATTGTATAAAATAAATATGTCAAGAGAGTTTTATTCAGTCAAGCGTAAAAGTGTGTTTTTTTTTTTTTCAATGGTTGTTTAACACTAAATTGTTATTAACAAGTCAGAACTTAGGTTTATTTTCCTATTAATTAATATCAATTGTTGGTGTTTAAATTCAAAAAAAAAAAAACATTCATTAAATTTTTTAAAATATTATATTTACTATAAACCAAATAAGTTTGTGTAGGGTGAAAAAAATGAAAATATTTATCGTAAATAAAATTATAAATTCTTCAAGCTATTCCAAAATTATTTTATATATTTATACGTATCAAAACAAATGTGGATGATAATATTTCATTAAAAATATATAATGATAGAAGGAAAGTATAAAGGTTGCTTGAGTTGAAACACAGCTGGGACACTAAGACAAATATAGTTAGATATATGAATAAAGTTCAATTAGGATAGAAGGGTGATATCAGGCATGGTATGAAGAAGAATAAAATATAAAAAAGAGATTTCGCATATATGAGATGTCTTTTGTACTCTAAATAAATGAGGAAAATAATGCCACTAATAATAGTTGAATTGAGTGGGGAAAAAATGATTCTTTTTAAATACTGTAAAACTAAACATTTGAATCCTGTAAATGAAAAATATATGAAAAAGTTTATCTTCAATTATGATAATGGTTAGATCTAATGTCCCATTTGCTAGCATGCAAGAGTTTTTCTATGAAAGAAGAATGAGAAAAAGGAAGGCCAAGTGGAGGTGGTTTCTAACATACACTGGTATTTGATATGTGAAAATGAGTGTCGTGTTTTTTTTTTTTTTCCCTTTTTGTTATATAAAAGTTTACATGAGTTTGGTTGCTGGAGTTTATTAGGGCCAAAGCATAACTTTGGTTTCAAAGAGCTAAAGAGGAGCCAGGCCAACGTCTTAGTAGCGTAGTAGTATGAGAATTTGGCTCTCCTTCCCATGTCCAGGGTTCGAACCCCCCCCTCCTACTATGTGTATCAAAAAAAAAAAAAAAAAAAAAAAGCCAAAGAGGAATATCTCCATTGATTACTCTTTCAATCGAATGTGTTTACCATTACATTGAGTTTCAATGGTTGAAATTTAAAGCTATATAAAAATATTATTTTAACAGTAAAGATAACATTAAATAAACTCGATCCAATGATAGAGGCGTTCAATAGAGAAGAAATAGAGAGATAAATCAATGAAAGCATTCTTTTTCTTTTAAAGAGCAATTATAAAGAGGTATTTATAAATCGTTCACCAATAAGACTTTTACTTTAATGGAATTTGAACTCACAAATAGGACCAAACTTTATGGGTGAAAATTTATCAAAAGCAATAGTATGTTCAAAAAAAAAAAAAAAAAAAAAATTCCAAAACTCAATTACTTATGAAAAGTGAGTGTGAGAAAAGATAATTAATTAATGCAGCGAGACTGATCAATAATTAATAAAGGAAAAAATAGAAAATCATAGATACACTAAAAACTTAAATTAGGTTATATCGTCTCTTAAAAAAATTTATATATACAACCGTAGGGAATATATAGTGGTATAAAAAATGAACTCCACTAGTCTTTTTTATAAGCAATTTTTTTCTTAATTATAAAAAACGAACTAGCATTTAAAACTTAAAACTAATTAAAAACAATAAATATGTTAAAAATGTCATGTATTTTTTAAAATAAGCCCCTATTTATGAAAAGAGTATAAGAGAGATAATAAGTAAAAATATAAGAGTGATTGAGTATAAAATATGAGAGAGAATGAATAATAAATTATTTAAAAATGAAAGAGAATTAGTTGTTTGTTAATATAAACATATGTATTTAATAAGAATAGAAAAGGAAAGAGCAGTTTAAATTTTGAGAAAAAAAAAATATTATAGAAGAGAAAAAATTGCTCCTAGTAGTTATTATTAGAACAACAACAAAAGTATAATAAATGCTACTCTTACACATTTTAAATTGGCTAAAGTATACAATTTTTTATGTTTCAGTATCATTTTAGTTCCTTAGGTTTGTAAAGTGCACATTTAGTCCCTTAATGTTAACACCGTTAATCTGACTTAACGGAAAATACTGACTCTACAGTCTTAAGCGATGGCTATACAATTAAATCGCTAAACATGTTTATATGTTAGTATTTTAATAAATTAATATTTTAAATTCTATTAATTGAAAAAAAATTAATCTTTACAGTTGTTTTGTGGTTTTTCACAATTTGTGAAGATTCAATATTTTTTTTTTTTTTGTCGAAGAAAATTAAATATTTCTCAATTAATAGGATTTAAAATATTAATTTATTAAAATACTAACATATAAGCATGTTTAGTCAAGATTTAATTGCATAGTCATCGCTTAAAATTGTTGAGTAAAGATTTTCCATTAAGTCGACTAAAGGTGTTAACATTAAGAGACTAAACGTACACTTTACAAACTTAAGGGACTAAAATGATACTAGAGACAAACATAAAGGATCAAATGTATACTTAGCCTTTTAAATTTAATAATACTACCTCTAATTCTAAATACAAGATAAAATTTATAATACAATTTACCCCATAAATTTTAACTAAGATCAAATGGAGTACCATTATATAGAATCCTTCTCCATCACGAAACTATAGGTGAAAAGTGTTTTGTTTTCTTTCACTTGATGTCATGTCAAAGCAATTAAACATTGTTCGTAATCTGAGGTTGGCAACCTGCTTCATTTTAAAAAACAGACATGAACCCCATGGAGCGAAAGTACCCTTGTTTTCTTTCATATTTTATTTTATTTATAATTAGGCTAAAATATGCTTTTAATCTTTTAAATTTAAATTAGGTATATTTTTTATTCTTAAATTTATAAAATATACTTTAAATTTTATATTTCTAACATAATAAATGTTACTAATGAAAAGGAAACAAACTTAAGTGATATCTATATAACTAAATGCTACTGATATTAGATTTAAAATATAGTAGTTGAATAATCTAAATAGTAAAACTTCAATTTTATTTGCAGCGATTTGGTAGTTTATTTTAGAGTAATGATCTGAATTTAATATATGAAAAATATTAAATCTTAAATATGTTTTATCACTACACAAGTTATCGTTTGAGTTTATTGCGTCAATATTCTCAGTTAGCAACAATAAGGGCCTATTTGATTAGAGGGGAGGGGATGAGGGGGGAAAATCCCTAGGAACTAGGAAGGATATTAACTAAATTACTATTAATAAGAAAAATATTCCTTTTTTGTTGATATTATATTTTTAAAATATTGAAAAAATTTCAGGGTTTATTTAGTAAAGATAAGAGAAAAAATTTATCTCCCTCTTTCTTCCTTCAAACCAAACCTGCCATAATAATGTCAAAAATATAAGACCAAAAGCATATTTTATAGACAAAAAATATACATGGTGTAAAGCTCAAACGACTGAAACTATAGTTTGATTTAACATCAATTAAAGATTAAAGGAGAACGGTTGGTGCTTCGCGTGGATTACACTCGCCTTTTGAGGAAAGTGACCGTCTAAATCAGATCTTTTCGAAGAAGTTGTCGAAGTTTTTTTTTAAAAAAAAAAAAAAAAAAAAATATATATATATATATATATATATATTTGTCAATAATGAATAATGTCCATGACGCGTGACTGGGACTGAAACCAGCAAAATATTCAGAGCGGGAATTCATTGACTGTCATATCTTTGAAAACAAGATAGGGTTGTTGGTTTAAGCTTAAAAATAAGGGAAAATTAAGTTTAGGTTCTAATTAAGATAAATAATATTAAAAAAGTCCCACAACTTATTAATAGTAACTGATTCACTTGTTAATGATTATTGTTTCACTTATTATTGACACCCTCATTGAAATTTTCTGATATTATTTTCTTTGATTGGGATCCAAACATGGTTTTTCCCAAAAATAATGGTTAAGAAGTGTTCTGGTGGAGAACACAAGTGTCTAACCTCAGTGAACTAGTGAATGGTTTATATTGGATCAAATGACTCCTCAGAGATGTCTATCAGTTAAACACCCAAGAGAAGAAGATTACTCAATGCTATCAATAAGGAAGATAACAAAGAGCGTTCGGTGATCACTGTGCTACACTGGTATAGCGTTTCGTCCAGAGGAGTGGGGTGTGTGCACAATGAGACTAAATAATAAGTAATGGAATCGAGAATGGAGAGAGTACATCTGGTGGGTATCCTCTTATTTATATAGATCACCTAGGGTTTCAGTCTACTGGTTGTGCGTCCGTTCTTCAGGCAACATGCGCCTCCACGATCTACAAATGCCTGCTCTACTACTTGCACGACCGTGGATTATAGGCACAATCATGGGATGATTAGCGATTTACCTAATTATGGGAGATTCTGCCATAAAGTGTCCTTATTGGGTCGCATATCTACCAGACCCATTATATGAGTCCATAACAAGAAGGAAATCTATCCACATTAGCTTGTTTGGGATCACTTTTGGTGGTTTTATAAGTTTTTTTTTTATGTAAATCTATATAAAACTTCTTTTACATACTTATCTCATATACCGTAAATCATAATTGAAAAAATGCTTTTAAAGGTTCAAATCCCTATTATAAACAAGTAATAAACAATTTTATTTTTCTTCTATTTAAAAAATTTGTATGCATTTTTGCACCTAACAAAATTTTATGATGTCACTACTAAGTGCAATTTTTCAAAAAAAATATTATGGGTGGATTTGTACATTAAACCTAAAAATAAAATTAATTATAACCTCAAACCTAGTTCTCATATTTAAGATTGGAGAAATAGTTATTTCATTTCAGTTACTTGATCGTTGCGAAAAGGCCGAGAAAAGTATTTCATTTCAGTCACTTTTAACACATCATTGAAATTAAGAAACCGAGCTCTTTTTGTCATTTTACGTGTAAATGAAATATTATCTGATTTCTAATTATAGGATAAATTTTATAGTACAAATTATATTATAAATTATATCTTCTAATTAGGACCAGAGGTTTGAGAAAAAAATTTAGGACCAGAGGGGAGTATGTTTTTTTCAACGAAAGTACTGCCTAATTTTACTTATGTGGAGCACATCAGCACGAGCTAATAATTGATAGGGTCAAGTAGTAAATTTATTTTCAGAAGTTTTCGCTGAAGAATAATGTTGTTCTGAAAGTTTTTGTTGTTTTAATGTTATCCTAAAAGTTTTAAAATGGAACAATGTTACCCATTTTCATTAAAAAGTTAATGGTCAATATCTATTTTTTGATAGTCAATGTTAGTTTTTTAAGAATAAGATAACATTGTTCATAAGTATATAATTCTAAGACGGATTTCCTACTTAATCCTAATTGATATACTAGTAATATATTATCTCCAGTCCTATTTATAAAAACACTATAAAAATACTCCTATAATTAACACCCTAACGGGAGGAGTATCGTGCTAAGAATTTTTAATTATGAAATAACTTAGGAGGATGGCTAAAAAGAGTCAATCCTTTTTTAAGGTGGGTGTATTGGGCCCCACGCGTCCCCAGATCCGATATCTAAGAAGCTTTTGTGAACTTCGATATATCGCGATACAATGGAAATGCGACGCGATAAATTGAAGAAAGAGGTTCTTCGAAAAAGCATTTGCTATTTCCATTTGAAGGCATACTTTTTCTCTTTTTCTTTCCGGATAGGTATTATTCCCGTTATTACTTTTTAAATGCTAAAAAGTTGATTTGTTATTAATATTTTAAACTATTATTCGATATTTTCTTACATGCCAATGAAAAATGAAATACTTCCCTATTTATAAGAACCGAAACATTACATATGATGTAAAAAAATTAAGTTACATTTTTTTAAAAAACAATTTTCGTTAACAATTTATCTACCTTATCTAATTATTTGTATATTGTAAAAAGAATTGTGAGTATAAAAGTCATTTGAAATTTTTTGTCCAAAAAGTCACTGGAAAGTTCCAGATGCAATGTCATGTGGTAATTCTTTTTTTTTTTTTAGTAAAATTTTATAGGGAGAATCCCCAAAAGAGTGCCATTTGAAATTTAAAATGCTACCTAGGTGATTTTACAATAAAATAAGTTATTAATTGTTTTATTATTTTTATTAATATCATTACTGTTATTATCAATAAAATTTTAAA
The DNA here is from genome assembly GCA_019022655.1 of Acacia acuminata. NCBI lineage: Eukaryota > Viridiplantae > Streptophyta > Magnoliopsida > Fabales > Fabaceae > Acacia > Acacia acuminata. Next base: position 3,085,147 of record JAFJYI010000001.1, read on the forward strand.
ATTCAAGTAATATTTTTTTCCTCAATCTTAAAGAGTAGTTTTTGACTTTTTAGTTTTTTCACAAGTAAAAGAAAGATGCATTTTTTATGTATTTTATTTTTAAATAATTTTAATTATAGTACTATTATAGGATGCCAACTTGCGTTGTCAGAGGGCATGATTTCTTTATGGGTTACAGTACCACTTTGGCGTATTTTTTAAGTATTAACTGTTCTAAACAATTTCGCTAGCAACCAGCACCTATAATATTTTATTTAGATTTATCCGTCATCCTAAATTACTTTTTAGTGTATTTAAAATTTTTAAGTATATCTAACACCCTAAATTATCTAAAATTATTGAATATAAAATTATGTAAAAAAATTCTTTATAGGATGGATTACCCAAAAAAGTATTTTATAATACTATCTACAAAATACTCGTCTAATTTTAATTATAAGATAAAATTTATAGTGAAATTAACTATAAACTTTATCTTATATACTTTATTCTATATTTAATACTAAGGTCTTATTTTATTAAAAGTTCTAGATGTGCACTTTGCTGGACCACATTCACACAAAGTGGAGGTGCCATCATCTCATACTAAAATAAATAAATAGATAAATACTAAAGTATTACGTTCGGTTTTCGGTTTTAATTATAAGACATTGATTTTATTTTTTTGTTGTTGAGAAATTAAGAAAGTAAAATAATTTACTTAATTATTTTATAGGTTGTGTATTTTTAGATTATATATTAGTTTATCAGTTAAACTAATTACTTTGAAGAAAAAAATAAAATAAAAATACTCTACCGTAATTTAATCAGATTCCTTAATTTTTCAAAAAAAAAAATCAACTATATCTTATATTTAAAAAGAAAAAGAAAAGAGAAAAGAAAGGGGTAGGTACCGTCCAAGCTGCCTTCTTTGTACGCGGCTTTTTTCTTGTGCTTTTACCTTCCGCACCGCTGCCCTCTTTTCGCTTAAACGGCACTATTTTAGTATAAAATACATATTATTCCCTCTTTTTTTCAAAAAAATATTATTCACTATCATTAAGTACTTTTTTAATATCATTCAAAGTATTTTAAAATATTTTTTCAAAATTCTAAAACTATTTATCACGATCATAAAGTATCTTTCAATACTAATTAATATCTGAAGTATTTTTTTAGTACGTTAATTAACCCGAAAATATTTTTCAAGATAGTCAAGATCTTAAAGTGTCTTTTTAGTACCATTCAAGACCTTGAAATATTTTTTCAAAGTCCAAAAATAATTTTTCAAGATTATGAATTATTTTTTAGTACTAGTCAAGTATCCTAAAGTATTTTTTCAAGCACTCAGTCAATACCCTAAAATATTTTTTCAATATCCTCAAATACCTTAAAAATTTAGGATCTTTTATGTTCTCTTGTATGTACTATCCGAGCTCACATACAAAATAAGTCATGTTTGGATGAATTTTTAAGGATAGCTTTTATGATTTATAAAATAAGTATAAAAGAGGAGTTTTATCTCATCTTTAAAAAAAATATTTTCTCAAACTACGTTTTATGGTTTGTTAAACATACAACTAAAACTTATCATAAAGAAAAAGCTTTTTGGTCCAGGTTCATTTAAGACAAATTTTAGTCAGTTACCGGAAAAGTAAAATATGATAAGTATATATCATTTTATATAGTATTAATTTACTGACTCTCCCGCATACTTAATATTGAAGGCTTTATTATAATTATAATTTAAAACTATATGCGAACATATTTTTAAGAAAAAAATTTAAATAAATACCATTTGAATTTAAAAAATAAAAAAAAATCTATTAACACATGAAATAACAAATAGATCTCAAGAGACCATTCTTAAATTTTGAAATGTTGCGCTTTTACCAAAATTCACCTCAAATTTTTTTTTTTTTTTTTTTACTAAAGAGAGAACCCTCGCCGGTGCGGGGCTTCAGTGACAAGTTGAGTAATGAGATTGGTTACCGAGCTCTATAACCTCTATCCGGCATCGCTGACAAGTTCACTAGAGATAATGACAACTTAAGTATAGCGATTGATAACTTGTGCTCTCGAGATTATTAATAGCTACACTCAAGTTGTCATTGCTTTCATTCAATTTGTCAATGATACTTGACAAAGCTTAAGGGGCTCAAGTAATTAATCACATTACTCAAATAGTCAACCTCATTACTCAATTTTTTACTAGAGCTCCGACCGCCAGTGAATGCTATTTCTTTTTAAAAATAAAACTTAAGGGTCATTTTAATAAAAGCATAATATTTCAAAATCTCATATTAGTTCTTTGAGACTTATCTATTATTTTCATTTGTTAACGATTTTTTTTAAAGGTTTATTGGAATTTTCCCTGTTTTTAATGTGTATATATCATTCATGTATAATTTTAGATTGTGGCTGTGAACGGTCATTGAAATATACAATATAATAGGCGTGAAATACGTCAATAACTAATTTGCGTAAAACAATTTAACGGATTTTAATGAAACACACACATATATAAACGGATAAAAAGAAACATATATATATATATATATATATATATAGTTTATCATTTGTATGTTACTTGACATAAGGTTATATCAAGTCATCATAAAACCCATATGTGTATATATATATATATATATATATATATATATATATAGTAGTATATGGATTTGGTGCCGGGTAACAATTAATGCATAAAAATGTCACGTGCCTTAAAGTTGGAAAATACTCCACTAAAACGAATGAATTAATTAATTAGTTAGCAGCAACACTAGATGACACACACAAATATATACAGCATGTAGTTTTTATTATAAGGTACTAATTAGTAAGCATATTTATTACCTTTTATAAAGCGGTTGTTTGTTTCTAAGGGTATGTTTGGTTGGGGGGAGGGGAGGGGAGGGAAGGGAGGAGAAAATGGAGAGAAAAGTTATTTGTGGTGAGGCCCACAAACATTTTCTCCCCTTTTAATATTTTCTCTCCATTTTCCTCCCCCTCCCCTCCCCTCTCCTCCCCCCAACTAAACATACCCTAAAGGGCATTAATTTTTTATTCTCACGTATACCTATGATTAATAAGAGTAATGGGTGAGAGTAATAATTAATATAATACTAAAATTTAGTGTAATTAGTAGAGATAATATTGGAAATTACTTAAATTTTATAACAATTTTATAGACTTTAATTGTTTTTATTAGTTTATAAAAATTGTTAGTTAGTACCTTATAATAAAAATCGAAAGTATTAAGCTATGATAATTACGGACTGGATAAGGCCCATATTCAATATAGGGCCCAAAGAAGGAACATATCACATATCGGGATCTACCCATGATAAAGGAGGATCCAATCTTATCTACGATCGAGGTATATCTAATCTAATCTTAATGACTATCTAATCAGGATATCAGGGCCACGGATCACAGGGCCCAAACCTCATCAACCTAAGGTACACTCTATAAATACAGAGGTAAAACCCTAAGGTACAGAGGTTCTAACCCTAGCCTATTTACATTCAGTCACACAGAGCACACACCCCACCCCCTTTCGTGTGTGTTCGAACTACGTGGACTTTGATCCCTTCACAGGGTACGTAGGCCCCAGGCTTGGCTCCTAGTCAAGTCCAACCGATCCGTTTCCGGAACGAACATTGGCACCGACCGTGGGCAATCGGTAAATTTTTATTTGATTCCCGTGACCTAGGATAGTCGCAATAAAGAAGTCGAAGGAATTTCCTGCTTAATCAACCGGCGATAGAAAGCATTGTCGATGGGAAAATTTAGGGTTCGTTCAGATAAGTGATGATGCGAGATCTATGGTCTCTGATCGCTACATGCAAGCAATTCAAATTCATTGACGACCCCTCTCAAGAGATAGGAAGTCTACAACGAAGGAATCTTAGTCGGGTGAAGGATTTGACGGTTACACCGTCACAGAGGAGAGGACACCTATCGTGCGGTTTGAACTCACCGAAGAACTTACCTCGGAAGATGGCTCGTCCTATCCTTCATAAACATGTTCTTCCAATACAGCGCTGAACCTATGGTAGTCACATTGATTTCAGTTCAGATTGCAACGCTTCTGATCGACAAGTTCATGGCAAAGATACAGCCTACGGCCAAGAATTGGACCCTCGGGTTTCACCGTTTCGAACGTGGTGCCGAGTTGACCATTGATGGCTGCAATGCCGAGGTGCATCTGTCTGAAGGTACCAAGACGTCTAGATTGGAACGCCATGCCGAGGTTCCTCCCTATTCAAATCCTCCAAATACTTAGGCCGAGGTAAAAAGTCGAAGTGCCGAGGTTATTATCCCAAATTGCCGAGATACCTCACCATTCAAATGCTGGAGCCGAGATACAGGGAATGTCCGTGTAGAGGCCTCTCCAAGATTCAACGCCTCAACCCTAATCATGGTTGCTTGGTTTGTCCGAGATTCACTGCTAAACGCTGAGACGCTCAGGTGCATGTTAAACTTCTTAACAATGCCGAGCGTGGATTCTAGAGGAGTGAATGCCGAGATGTATCCAGTTATTGATATAGGGTGCAAGCCGAGACGCATGCCGACATATTTGTTATTCCCCAATGCCGAGATGATGCCGAGGTGCTGATTTAGTGCCGATGTGGTCATTTTGTGCCGAGGCGATTTTGATGTGCCGAGGCGGTGTTGATGTGCCGAGGAGGTGATTTTGTTCCGAGGGGTATTGAGATGCCGAGAATTCTTTCTAATTCGTGAGCAAGGTCCGCCTACCGAGATGATGATGGAATGACGTCCTCTGCTCTCTGGTCCGCGACCTGCCTTTTTAAATCCTGGCAAAGGAGACCAGGTTCTCCATTCTTTAATGGCTTCTTGCACTTTAATTTTATTGGAGCAGTATTTATCTTTGTGTTCTGATCCATTGCAATATAGTTTTGGTTTCTGGAATTTGACTCTGCTGTTTTCTGCATGAGATCTTGAGTCTGTATAGATCCAAATATAATAATCTTGTTGGAAATATACTTGATAAGCTTGGCAATATGATTTGCTGATTTTAATTCTCTTGAGGAGTTGTTCTTGATATTAGCAAAGCCGACCTTGAACATTAGAATTTATCAACAAAATAAATTACAACGGTATGGCAAAGCAACAAAAAGGCTGCTGCTGTTTCTGCATTTGTGGTTGGTCACTCAGGCTTCTAGTTTATCTCTATTGGCCTCCTGTATTGCCTCATCAGTTACTGCTACCGAGAATGGAGTCACAAATTACAAGTTAACACAAATAAAGAAGCATAGTGGAAGACACCAAACTTCTAGAAAAGATCCAATATGGTATCACATCATGATCAGGTTTGGAGGCAGGATCAATTCGCCAAATTCGAATGGCAGAACAATGAGCGAAACAAGCAAGTTTTGCCACAATTGCCATGATGCTAATTCTGCCACAGAAGCTCGCCTAGTAGACTCTATTTTTACTCCAAGCAAGCGGAAAATGTAGCAGATGCGCCTGAACCAGTATTCCACAATTGCCATGATGCTGATTCTAATAACTTAAGGGTCAGTTCTTGTAATGCACAAGGGCGTTGGAAATTAATTGTTTATTCGTGAAGAACAAAGGCTTCGGCAATAAATATCTACCTCCAGAAGCTACACAATTTCTCCATGAAATGCGTTGGAAGGCATCAGTTTAATGAATGCCTATGGTTTGATGAAAGAAAATTGCTCAGACGTGAAGATAGAGCGGATTAAGTTAATGTTCCTTATCTTTGGCATAACGCCATCAAGAAAGACATGAAAGATTTGCTGGAAGAACTGCATCAAATCAGAGATTGCTGGTGAAAGGTCATTCTTATTTCCTCCCTTGATTTTACTGATTGTTTTAATCTGCTCTCTTCTCTGGACTTCCAATTTAAATTATGAAGAGAATCAGTGAAGTGGGCAAAATCTTTATCACCATTGCGCCTAATTATGCTCCTTAAGGCTGATGCTTTCTTGGAGGAAATGATCAAAATTGGTATAAAACCAAATCCTATTACTTGCATCGTTCTTACGCAGAGTTAAAAAGATCAGTAAAATGTTTAAAGAACATGAAAGAGCTGGGGATCCCTTTAGATGTCTTCAGTTATAATTGTATTGCCGTGGGGCCATATGGGGCTCAGAAGATAGAAGAAGCAAAATTTAGTTAGATGAATGAAGTAAGACTTATTTAGTTGAAATGTTGAAAAGGCAATTAAAGCTTGATACATGGGCATATGGAGCTGTCCCAACTGCAATTACGTGGGATGTACTTGTCAGAGATGTGCTTACAGTTTCAACCTCTATTTGCCATTTATCAATCCATGGTGGCTGGTGGGTCTTACAAAGCAATGAGCTAGCGGTATCATAATTGGACCCTAGCAAGGTATTTAATGGTGTTGGGCTTGATCCACCTTGCCATGCAGGAGCGCTTGTAATTATCTCCATTGATCAAGTTGCTTGGCCATTTTATTCATGTTCGTGACTCTACTATATACACCACACAGCTCTACCAACACAGTTCCCAAATAATAATGCTTGTTATTCAATTTGGGGAATTATGAAAGAAATTATGCTGCCAAGGTTATTTTAAATTCCTTTATTGGAATCACTTTGCGACGGCTATGCCGCCAAGGTTATTTTATACAGGTAAATCCGCGCTCCCAAATCGGACCTAGGTGTAAAATTTTGGAGACAGACCCGGTTACACCGAATCTGGTTAAAATCCGGGGTCCCTATGAATTTTTGAAGGCGGACCTGGTAACACTTAATACAGTTAAAATCCGGGCTCCGCGTAAAAACAAATCAAGGGTCACAACACCCATAATGGAATCTCGGGTTACGACACCCATCTCGGATAAACAAAATCTCGGGTTACGACACCCATCTCGGATAAACAAATTCTGGGTTACGACACCCATCTCGGATAAACAAATTCCGGGTTATGACACACATCATGGATAAACAAATCCAGGAAAAATTTTGCGGAGGAGTCCACCTCCAAAGGAGAAAAAAGACGGACCCGGTTACATTTAATATAGTCAAAACCCGGGCTCCGTGCAAAGTCTGGTGGGACACAAAAGGAAGACAGACCATGGTTACACTGATTATAGTTAAAATTTGGGCTCCCTGTAAAGTACAATTAACTCCGCGCTCCTTAATTGGACCCCGGATAAACTGAAAATTATCCAGTCAACTCCGCGTTCCTTAGTTGGACCCCGGATTAACTGAAAAGTACACTGTTAACTCCGTGCGTGCTCCTTAAACGGACCCCGAATGAAGGATTCCTCGATGGAAATTCCAAACGTGCACTATTGATCGCTTAAGCATTACACTGAGGTCATACACCCGGTCAGAAACACCGAGGTCATTACGCTCGGTAATAAACATGACGCCGAGGTCCCTAAACCCGGCATGACACCGTGGTCTTTAAACCCGGTCCAAAAACCATCTAGATGTGTGACACCGGCCGTTGTACTCCGACGCGCACAGGTTAGAGCTCGGCGAAATTGCCATCCGTGGCTTTCGCGAAATTGACGCGTCAACGCCGCCCGATCTAAGAACGTGAATTGTCATGACGACCCGATTAGGTCAAAATGTTTAAGTATTGCGTTACGGACACCTCTACCGGTGAACATGTGACAACTTCACCCTTATTTCGGTTACAATACACTTTTCCGGCTAGTCAAGTTTTAACGAGGTAGCGCGGTTAAGTTAACACCCCACAAGGTTAAAACAGACAACCTCGCCCATCACTCCCGGACTTAAGCTCGGTCGAGTATAAAAGACCGTACCCACTACGGTCGATGGATTCCTAACTATGCTTAGAATTCATAAAGAGATAAGACAATTAACATTAATTTAATTGCTAAGCAAGAGTATACAACCGGCACGTACGCGGAAAATTCAAGCTTGCCAAGGGCACGACGCCCAAGGAAAAAGCAAAAAAAAAAAGGTGAAGGATTTCGACCCCTAGCTTGGGGAGAAAGATCACGAGAAGACACCACCTCGTTAGGCGTCGGCCTCCTCGGAGCTCCTTGCCGGCCTCATCATCGCCTTGCTCTTCCGGTTCGTCCTCCTCAAAAGACATGGACCCACCATCCGGCGTCGGAGGGGGCAGAACCAGGACATCATCCTTCACATAAGCCCGGTAGTCATACCCGGCAAGGTTCAGGGATACGTTCGGATTCAAGTGCTTGATTTGTTCTGAGGCCATGTCGGAGGTAGTCTCCTTCAACGAGTCGGTGGTTTTCAAATGGGCCTGCTGCTCCGCCAGAAGAGCATCCTTGGTCGAGTCTAGCTCGGAGGCTTGATTGGCGCGGCGCTTGTACGGTGACTTCATAGCATCCAGCTTTCGGCGGGAGCACTCGGAGGTCGTCGTCTCCAATACCTCTTTGACGAGCGGCTCCTCGGCCGCTTTCCCCGCAGCGGCCATGGCGACGTCGCACACCTCTTCTGGGGCCATCATCTCGGTCTCGGCCTCATCCAGTGCTTTCTTCAAAAGGGCATAGACGCCCTCACCAGTTAAAAGAAAAACAAAACTAAAGCCGCGACCCTTAACTCGGAGGAGCGGCATCATCTGAGGGAACCACCTCGCCGGAGGGAATGAAGATTAACCTCGGACATGAGATCCGGTTCAATAGTTAATGTACCCGGCAGCCAGAGCTCTTGATCGCCAGTGGGGGGCAACTACTATACAAGTTGTCAACTATGTGAGAAGAACCAACGGAAGCCCTCATGCTATTATTTGAATTTTCAAATACAGGTTCACCATCAATCGAGATCGAGGCAAGCGAAAACATAGAACGAGGGAAAGGAAAATAAATCCCGCCTCGGGAAAAACCTATCGCCTAATAAGCAAATTGGTAGCGAGAATACGAATGAATATGAATTCGTCAAGACTCGGACAAAAGCAAATCAAGTTGGAACAACTTAAATGCCTAAGGATCTCGGCCTCGAAGTCGAGCGAACTCCTTGATATTACGTCAGATCCTTGAGACCGTACCTCGGATCTTTGAGCGAACGATGTCAGTAACCGAGGTCAATAGGACACAACCCGGCACTACGCAGTAGATAGGCAAGAGGGTAAAGATTCACAAGCAATCTAGCCCGAGCAACCCGAAGAAAGATCCCGACCTCGAAGTCGGCAAACCGCCTCGACATTATCCAGATCCTTGAGACATTACCTCGGATCTTTGGAGAAGACAACTTCAATAGCCAAGATCGACACCTGGATTCAAATGAAGGCGAATCATCACGACGCTACTCAGGATCTTTGAGACAAGACCTCGATCTTGAAGTAAGCCGCCTTGTTAGCCGGATCAACGTAATTCAACTCAAAGAATGTAAGGCCCACGATAGCATAGCTCGGTTAGTAAGACCGACTTGAGGCCGATACATCCCGACAAAGATAGCTCGGCTAGTAAAACCGACCGGAGGCACGATACATCCCTGACTCAAGCTGAACTACGGGCCGGGGGCAACATTTTACGGACTGGATAAGGCCCATATTCAATATAGGGCCCAGCAAGGAACATATCACATATCAGGATCTACCCATGATAAAGGAGGATCCAATCTTATCTACGATCGAGGTATATCTAATCTAATCTTAATGACTATCTAATCAGGATATCAGGGCCACGGATCACAGGGCCCAAACCTCATCAACCTAAGGTACACTCTATAAATACGAGGTAAAACCCTAAGGTACGAGGTTCTAACCCTAGCCTATTTACATTCGATACAAGTAGCACACACCCCACCCCCTTTCGTGTGTGTTCGAACTACGTGGACTTTGATCCCTTCACGTGGTACGTAGGCCCTAGGCTTGGCTCCTAGTCAAGTCCAACCATCCCCGTTTTCCGAGCACGTAACAATAACTTTTCTTGCTTTTATAAAAGCTGATTTAGCAGGTTTGCTTTGCTTAACACTGCCGACACAAATAGATAATGCGTCCACGTCCCATAATAAATGATTTTGCAATTAAAAAATATCATTTGTATCTTCAAATAAAAGGTCGTATTATATAGATATTAAACAGGATCAATACTCTGGCAAAAAGAAAGGATCAATACGATACGGTGAAAATAAATGACAGCAAAATACTATTACAATATGTAAAAGATAAATAAGGATGTTGAATTTCAATAATCTCAAATAGATTTATTTAAAATTTTAAAATTAGGATAAATATGAATAATTGTATACCTTTAGTTTTTTTTTTTTTTTTTTTTTTTTTTTTTTATAATCCTCATACCCCGTCACTAGAGCTTTAACGGTCTCGTATATTTTCTTAAATTTCTCAAGCAAAAGTCTCTAATATAAATACTTATGTTGTTAATATATACCATTATAGTCCTATTTATACCTCCTTTTTAATTAAATCACACGTACCCAAAAAAAAGTAGTTAGCTCAATTATTATTGGGTAAATTTTTAACTTTGTCCTTATTTATGAATGAGTATTTTTCAACTCTTTCTTCTTTCTCTATTTTCATTGGTACAATTAATATAAGCAAAATAGTCACAATCTCATTTATTACCTCCAAAAAGACTTATAATTATAACCAAATTTTTTGATCAAAAGAGACTTATAAATAGGACTAAAGTGGTATACACTAAAGTTGTAAATAGGGTCCGACTGAGTTTCAACGATCTCTTTTTTTTTAAAAAAAAATAAAAAACATTCTCAATCAAAAGTTGTCAATATTGATACTTGAGTTATTAATATGTATACTAAAATCATAAATAGGATCGGCCACAATTTTGACAGTCTCTCTCTCTCTCTCTTTTTTTTTTTTTTTTTTTGAATTTGTCAATTAAAAGTTGTTAATATCTATAATAAAGTCATAAGTAAGGTCAACCAAAACTTCAGCGGTCTCATTTTTTTTTTTTTTTAAAGAAAAAAAAAATCTCAAATAAAAGTCATCAATATATATATACTTGAGTTGTTAATATCTATACAAAATTCATAAATAGGGTTGGCCGAAGCAACGAAGTTCTCATGTATATTTTTAATTTCTCAAACAAAATTCCTCAATCTGGATACTTGATTTTAATCTACACTGAATTTGTACATAGAGTCAATTAGAGCTCTGAAAAATGTTTTTTTTTTTAATTTCTCAATCAAAAGTCGTTAACATGGATATTTGAGTTGTTAATGTGTATATCAAGATCATAAATAAGGTCGACTGGAGCTCCGGCAATCTCATATACTTTTTTTTAAATTTCTCAAGTAAAATTTGTATATACGGATACTTTAGTTAGTAATATCTATACTAAAGTCATAAATAGAGTCAGCAAGATCACCAAAGCTCCAGTGATTGGCCGCTGCCAGAGCTCTGGTAGCTGGCAAGGAGGTGTAGGTTTTTTAAAAAGAAAAAGAAAAAAAAGAAAAAGGACTGATCGCAGTAAGGTAATTTTCCACATTTTATCCAAATTTCAAAATAGTCAATTTAAAATTATTGAAGTTTAACGCATTTATTTGTCTTTTATATATTTTGATGGTATTTTTCTGTCATTTTCCCTGCAATATGTAATCCTTCAAATTTATTATCATTTTGGTTTAGTCTATCGAGTTTTAACTCATAAGTTATGGTCCCTTAAATTTTATTCCATTTGAACCCTATAATTTAATAAAAATAGCGTCCATCATATATTGAGAAAAATAGTCACTAGTAGGGGAAAAAGTTAACGCATCTGCGAAATCGTTTTAGCTCTAAGGCCACACTAGAGGATGGATGTATCAGGATCCAAATGACTGTGTTGTGTCAACAAATAGAGAGCTAGAAGATCTCAAACACAGACACCAACAAAGTAATTGGGACCTTCATCTATCCTATCTCACAACTGGAAAACCCAGAAAGTCTGATAAACTGAAAATTATCATACTGAAACTATGCCTATAGAGGAAATCTTAAGATGGGGAGAGGATCCAGTGGACAGTCCGAGCCTCTCAGGACTTACCTCTTGCCTATTTGCTCTAGGACACTTTAGGATCCAGACCTCATTCAAAGGCATTCAATACGAGAACATTCAGTATACTGATTTTCAATACTCTCCCATACTGGATCGTGATCTTGATTCTGTTCTGATGCACAGGTTCCTCTTGAAGAGGTAAGTGCAGAACATACTTAAAATCTAAGAAGCAGATAATACTAACATACTAGAAACTTTGGCTTTCAGAAGCAAAAGGAAGAGCTTAGAAGGGAGTCATATGGAAACATACTGGGATTTTATTTATAAACAGCGATTTGATTACAACTGAAGGTAGAATCTGCTTATATAGAAAAGCAGAGTTACAAACAGACAAACTAAAGGATAAAACACACTTTCAAAAGTAGTGAATCATAATAAAGGACTCTGGACATCTCACAGACAATAGTAGATAATGGTACAGACACCATTAAAATATAAGTAGAAGGACACATCACACTTATAAAAGCAGTGGACACGTATTACACACATATAACACGTGAATATATTAGCAAGAGCAAACTATCGGTAGGACTTACAGAGACCATCCTTTACAAATTAGCTTGTGACTAGGAGAGAGATTATTGTTGTCACTGTCATAGTTGAACTGGAAGTAACTGAGCGGATAAAAAATATTACAGTATGGATCTGGGTAAGGAACATTACTATCTGGGCTTTTATCTTGGGCCTGTGGCTGAGTACAGTGAGAAGAGTACTGAGATGAGCCAGGAAGTGATAAAGACAACTGAGTAAATTCATCTCCACAGTCATCTTCATAAGGATCTTGGGAATCTTGGAGAATGTTGCCTTGAGAGTTTGTAGGGAGCCCAACTGTGTTTGAGAAAGTGGCGTAGTAAGACGACACATAGTGAGATTCAGGCTGATATAGTTGGTCATATGCATAGGCTTTGTCTTCACTGGGCATAGGGCCAAGAATGTTGCATTCCTTCAAAGCACATTTATTAAAACTAGCAAAGATGAGACCAAGTTCTTTGAATTATACTAGGTCTGGTTGGACCCAATCAAGAGACTAAGGCCAAGGTTGTGCACTGGTTTCTAAATGAACACCATCAAGCTTTCGCACATGATATTTCCTACTAAGAAAAAACACATGAGAAACTCTTTTTGTTTTGCTTTTGGTAAATCCCAAAGATTATTACTAGTTAGTATATTATATAAGGAGCCTGTATGGGATGAACCTATATCAAAGAAGGCTATTGTAGTAATGGGCTTTGAATATTTTTCTGGCAAAACTTGGACTTGAATGCTTGGCAATGGTGTTTTGAGATTAATTTTAGGATTGGAGTTCAAGGATCCAAGACATCCAATGGATGGAGTTTGGGGAGAAAATTGTTGCACAAGGTTGATGATTCCTAGGGAGTAGTCTTCTTCTTCCTATTCATAATCTTCCTCAGATTCATAATAGGATGAGTCTGTTGATTCTTCATAAGAAGGGATGACATATTGATTCTCATCATTCTGTTCATCTTGTTCTTCAAGATGATCTTCAATGTCTGCTATGTTATCTGAGATCATCAGAATCTTTTAGAGTTTTTGCATCATCTTGATATCTCCCTTTGTTTTTCTAAGAATATTTTTAGCAAAATGTCCTGGTTTTCTACAAATGAAACATCTGGAACCTTTAGAGAAAGGTTTTCTAGATTTAAAAAATCTAGGCTTCTTCTTGAATCTTGATTTCCTGTAGAGTTTCTGGAAAGGTCTGGAATATTGGCGATAATGAGACTTCTTTCTTGTGGGATAGTAGCAATCCTTGTGGTCTTTGCATTTAATCTTCAGATAGGGTTTCTTGCACGCAGGCTTAAATTTGTGAGCCTTCTTTTGCATATCCTTGAAAAACTTATGTTGTTCACAAAGTTTATCAAGGGCATTCAAAGCAAGTTGGTACAATTCACCTATTGAGATATCAGCAATATCCCTTTGAAGATCATTAATGCTTCTGCTAAGTTCTGCCTGGAGTTCATCAGGAAGTGAGGCGATGAACGTATGACGAAGGTTCACATCATTACCACCATTCAACATGTGATATTTTTTTACCATTCTTTGATAAAGAGTCTGGAGATCTTTTTGTTTAAGGAACAACACTTCATTTCAAAGGATTCTTGTTTTTCTATTTTCCGAGTGATGTTAAAATCACCATTAAACTCTTTTAAGAATAACACCGAGCAATATAGCAGCATCTTCTACTTGAACTGCTTGAAGTTTCTGGTATGGAGAGAGATTTTGAAACAATTCTCTGAGAGTACCAGTGAATCTAAAAACAAATCTTGTTCCAGGCACTAAATTCTTGGAGACGAAATCGCCAATCTTCATAAGGGGTATCATCATAAGTGAACCATGGACCACTAGTAGGCTTATATTTATGGTCTTGTCTTTGAGGCTGGTCATCAGGATGTTGAACAAATGATTCATCGAATTCTTCTTCTTGTCCTGGTCGGATCATAGCAATTCTAGATATATTAGCAAGTTTAGCTTCAGAGCTAGTGTCAGAATAAGTTTCTGAGGAAATTTTTTATTGAGATTCTTCTAAACTAGATGAGTCCTGTAAAGGAGTAAATGGGCTGGGGCTTTGGAGAATACCTATAGCAAAGGTATGAGGCGGTGGAGCAATTGGAGTGGTAGTCTTAGTGGGTATTGTAGAGGTAACAGTGGAGTATGATGGAGGTTGGGTAGACTGAGAAGAGACTACTACTTGCTTGTTTTTTCCCTAAGATGGAAGAACAGGTGTAGAGGTATTAGAAGATGGTTCGTTGATCTGAATACTTTTAGAACCTGAATGAGATCCTGGGTCATAGGTTTGGAAAGGAGTGAAATAAGGAGGCATTTGTCTAGGATAGGTAAATTGGGTCCTTGGTTGAGGCTTGGTTTGTGGAGGCAGTTTTGGAGGTGACAGCTGAGCAAATAATGGATAATTGAATTTAAACTGTTTGGTGTAATCAGCCTCTTCTGGGTAAGTTGTAGGGGATGGAGGAAATAAAGGAGCTGTGATGGTTGAGAATGAAGGATAGGGCTTATATATAGCCTGAGACTGTTTCTTGACTATATCAAGTTCAATTCTCTTTAAATCTTGTTGAATAACTTGGAGTTCAATTTCCTTTTGTTTGAACTGAGAACCCATATATCCTCTTTCGATAAAGGCTTTGAGTTCTGCATCCAGCTTGGTAGCTTGTTGCTTCTGATAAAAATACAGATTCTTAACCTCTTCAGATATCTAGTCAATCTGATAGGCAAATCTATTTGCCTTAGAAGTCAAAGATTCAAGCTTAGAATCAATTCTTCTTAAAGTGGTATTTTGACAAACCGCATTCTGGGTTTGCCAATTCAATACTTCTTCAGCTTGTGTGGATGGATAATTTCCTTGAGCATCAACTGTATTGGGTACAACATAGGGTTTAGAAGATACCTTAGTGTTCTGATCAACTCTTCTTTCAAGAGGAGGAAATTCTTGCTCATAAGGATTGAGCATAGCAATACTGGGAATTGGTGAAGCAGCAGATGGAGTAGGAATCTGGACAAATGGTTTTGGTGGACTGTCTGGTACAACATCAAGAAAATATTTCTTTACCAGGTCATAATGACCTGTCTCTAACATCAACTCAACTAGCGACATATCTTTTGATGATTTTATTGGAGGAGGTGGTGGTTGCCAATGAGGTGTAGAACGCCGTGAGGAAACTGGCTGTGAAGAACCATAGTCATCATTATCATCAAACTTCTTAGTTCTGTGAGATCTACAAAGAGATCTAACAAAGGACTTGTTCTTCTGTGCCTGTTTGAAGGCATATTTATAAGGATATAATCCTTGTTCATCATCAGAATCTTCCCAGCATTCTGGAGTATCACACTCAAAGTCTGGATCACACATGCCTGAGCCCGGAACATCCCATAGAAAATGTTCGTTAACATGAGAAACATAACATGGCTTGGCATCTTGATTCACCCAAGCAATTAGAGGATCTTTTCTGGAGGGTACATAGGCAGGTGTAAAGGGCAAGGAGTCTTCCAGAGGGATTTGACGAACCAGAAACACTAGGTCTGGAAAAAACAGTCTTGGTGGCACCATCTGAGACTCTTGTGATTGTTGGTGGAGTAGTGGTATGAACATCTGTTTTGGTACCATGGAAAAGTTGTTCATAAATGCTTATCCATTCCATGGGCATAATCTGATCAAGTTCCTCTTTGGGGATTTGATGAGGAATCTGGATGATAGAGATATCATCTGCTCTGTTTGAGACTGCAATAAGGGCATCTGTTGTGGAATTTGGGAGACTAAGATCAAGAGCATGATTTTGGAGTCGGTAGATGATCTGGTGGTGAAGGGTAGCCATAATGGCTTGTGAATCTTGTTCAACTTTTATAATTTGAATCTGAACTTGCAACCATCTTGGCAAAGTTCTATCAAACAGACTAACATTATAATCAGGCTGAATAGTCAGGATGACGTTGCCGTTGCTGAGAGTAGTGAGGAGTGCACCAATAAGGGCTTCTGAGTAGTTCTTGTAAGTGGAGTCTAGGAGAGCCACTTTAGCTGTAAAAGGGAGTCCTTTTCGTCTATGAAGAGTAAGAACTAATCCGATGGCACCAAAGTGAAGATGGGTATAACCCTGAGATTTCCAAACATCAATGAGATCTAGAGATATCTCAATTGTAGAATACTGTTCCTTGGGTGATGCTGAAAGAGTGCACTGTTCAAGTCTGGTAAACTGGACAACCTCTTTAGCATAAGGTCTTCTAGTTCTGATTAGAGTTCTGATAAAACCGATAAAAGTATTGTTTCTGTGATAAACACTGTACGGACTGAGGAGGGGAAGATCGGTATTTCCAATAGGAGAATTAGGATGATGGATAACCTCTATAAGGTTTTCTACTTTACTAGCGAAAGCACTTTTCATGGAAGGAGTAAGAGTTCTAAGAACAAAAGGGAAAATCAGAGAGGTGGAAGGATTTGAAGTAGAGGATCTGGCTGCTTTACTATGATTTAAAATATGCTTCCTATATCTCATCCCAAACATGATAATTGATGGCAATTGCCAAAATATAATAGATTTTCAACTACCCGGCCCAACACCTTTTTTTCCACTCATTCACATGTTTTTTTTTTTTTTTTTTTTTTTTTTTTTTTTTTTTTCATTAGAGAATTTTTCTCAACATAGGTACTAAATATGAGCGTCTTTTTGGATAGAAATTCAAGTAGAAATTAGCCAATTTCAGTAAGAACAACTCTCATTGGCATAGCTCTCAAAGCACCTTTTCTACATTTGAAGTCTTGTATTTTCAAAACATAAATCTTGATGCTATTTTTTTAAAGTGCAATCTTGTCTTCATTTTTTCACTCAGGGCAGTTGGTATCTAGAAACTTCTTTGAAGTTCAATGTTGTCATGGAATTGGAATTCTTCAAAACACATAGTAATATTGCCAAACTCTAACAAACAACTTTGACCTATATTTTAAAAGACTACATTTTGAAAATTTAAAATACTTATAAATATTTTATTAAAAAATAAATGTAAATAAGTATTGCGATCTTCATTTAATATTAATAGGATTCAAAAAAATTAATATTTACAAGTTAGGTTATTCTACAGGTCAAATTTAATAATTATAATATTTATAAGTTGAGTCGTGTCATTTATAAATTTAAACTGCATATATTAAATATCTTTTATTTTTTCCAAATAAGTATGAAATTTATTAAAATAATTTAATATGGATGATGTATCTATATTTAATTTTTTTTACATGATTTTTTCTTGAAGAAAGGCTTTTGAATAATAAATAAAAGGGAAAATTACTGATAAAATCCTCATTGGGAAATTTATTTTTTAAAGATACCTTAGAACTTGTATCCTTAAGTGGGTGTAACTCATCTTCAGGGGATACAATTCTTCTTTAATTATGTGCAACATATCTTTAACTATGTACAAATGTCTTCCGTCTTGCACACGGGTGAAAATAGATTGCATACAAATATACAATTTAAGAAGAGTTACATCCACTAAAAATAAGTAGCACCTGTATCCTTAAAAAATTTCAGATATTATTAGACAATAAATTTTATAAGGTAGATTTGCAAGCAATTTTCTTTAAAGAAAATAAACTGTTGGACTTTTAAAAAAAGCTAAGGTGTAAAAATACATATAAGATTTTTTTCAAAAGTGTGCTCAACACCAAATATTTTTTCAAGTGGCAAAAATAGCTATGAACTACCAAAATATGTGTAAAAATACACATTAACTATTAGTTGACCGTTTGTTTAAATTTTTTAGGGGTTAAGTTGCAAAAAAAAAAAAAAAACATATTAACCGTTTGTTTAAATTTTCTTAGAGGTTAAAGTGCAAAAATACACATTATATTTTTCTAAAAGTGCGTCCAACACAAATGTTATTTTTAAGAGCAAAAGTAAATGTGAACTTTCAAAATAGGTGTAATAATACACATTGACTATTAGTTGGCTGTTTGAATTTTTTGACTTAAAATGGTGACTTTAAGGATGACGTGGAGGATTAAGAAATAACTTGGAGAGATAAATTTATATACTCTCGAAGTACCACATCATCTGAATTCTATCTAATGAAAACATAACAACGCATATCATTTTAATCCTAGTTAACTAATGACTCGTCCAAAAAGATTTAAATTTTATCTTGATTTTAGAAAAAATATTAGTTGATCATCTTGTTTGAGTTATTTTAAAATTAAGACGCTTTCTCTTGAAAAAAGATAAAATTTAATTATTATTTTTTTCAAATGAGTTATCAACAACTAGGATTAAAATGAGATGAGTTGTTATGTTTTCATACTGGACAGAGTTTAGATGTCATGATACTCTTGGAGTATGTAAGTATTTCTATAACGTGAAATAACAATTTGCTAACTTGGATAAGAAAAATTAATTTCCACCTAACGACTGATCTCCACCTCATCACTTCTTTGCAAGAGAGGAGAGGAGAGGAAGGGTCAGATGAAAATTAGATCTCCTTGCCCAGCCAGCAAATTATTATTCCAGATTGTTTCTTAATCATTCACGTCATCTTGCATATCACCATTTTTAGTGCAAACAATTAACCAATGTCAATACATACATACATACATAACCAACATATATATATATATATATATATATATATGCACATTAACCCTTTAAAAAATGATACTTCTCCAATTCTAAAAATAGGACCTAATTTTCTCCAATCCTAAAAATAGGACCTAATTTACATTATAAAGCCAGTTGTGGCTGGAACATGAAGAGGAAATTATTTAAAAAGTATTATGACATTCTTTTCGGTCCTAAATATAGGATAAAATTTGTACTTAAAAATATATACATTGACTGTTAATTAACCATTTGTTTAAATTTTTTTAAAGTTAAGAGTAAAATTACAAATAAGATTTTTTCAAAATGGCACCTGACACAATTTTTTTTTTTTTTAGTGACAAAAGCAACTAGCCACACGTGTGGCCAATCGTCCTTTGTATGTCATGTGTGGCATTCAAGTCGTTGTTTAGGAATAGGGACAAGGCACACGTGTCGCTGCGCAACCAGCACAAAACCAAAACCACGAGTCCCGTTATTTCCGCTCAACATCATGTCTCTTTCTGTGTTGTGCTCCGTGGAACTAACTTCCCTTCCTATTAAAAGTATTAATACTCATTTTTCTAAGATAAAATTTATAGTGTAAAATAGGGATGTTTAAGGATCGGATCATACCGGCTTGAAGGTCAATCCAAGGTCTGGCGCGATATGACCTCGGGCTGGAAAAATCAGCCTGAGGTCTAGTCCGGTCTGGTACTAGCTCGAGCTCGGATTGGACCAGATCCGATCGACGGACTACTTGGACAAGTCTAGACAGTCGAGTTTTTTTCCCTTTTTTCCCTTCTTGAGAGGTAATATTTTAGCTCTAGTTTCACTTAACTTCCGAAAGTAATAAAAAGTGATTCCTATAAATTAAAAAGCATATTAGAATGTCCAAACTCCAATGAGCAGCTCAGTGTAGTGGTGATTTTCAAAAAAAAAAAAAAAAAAAAAAAAAAAAAAAAAAAAAAAAAAAAAAACCTCAGGTCAGATCGGACCAATACAAGGGGTCTAAGCCCCTGGACCGAAGTCCAGTCCAACTTGAGCAATTTGATCCAGTTCAGTCCGGTCAAATTGTCTTGGACCAATTTTTTTACCCCAGACCGGATCAGACCGAACCAAACAGACCTTCGATTTTTTGGACAACCCTATCATAATATATGTCCTATATTTAACATCGGTGGTAGTAAAAAATAAATAATGTCACCCTACACTCTGAACCAAACCATGTTACCACGTTAGACCTTGTATCACGTCTAATTTCATGTGATGGCATGATTGTACTTTCTTCTTTAAGCATTTTTGCTTGAGGAAGACGTAGAACAAAATACATGATAAAGACAATCTGGAGCTCAGCCCAGTAGCTCACCATTTCCTTTGGTATTAATCCATTCACCTTTTAGTCTAACATCAATTTCAACTCTTTCAATTCACCTAATGAAATTTTGCACGCGTTTATGATTTTTTGGGTTGCACTTGAATCTTTAAGCAAATTTCAGATATCTTGGAAAAATAAATTTTGCAGTAGAAAAATTTTCAGCAATTTTTTTTTTTTGTTTGGGTTTGTTATGATTTATTAATTTGATACTAAGTGTGGTTTGAAAATTTGGGTGAAAAAGATATAAAAATAAAATTAGGAGTGGTGTCCGAATCTGAGGAGGGGACAGATATGGATGCACATCACATGTTGAACAAATGGGTTGAAAGTTCCTGTCATTATTTTTATATCATTTTCATACGTTAATATTAAAGGAATATTTTCCTGTGCTTGATAATATAAATCATTTTCTTTATTCTGAAGTTTTTATAGATAAATATATTACCAAAAAGATGAATCATATTAGCTTAGCACATAACCTGAAAAAAGCAAAACCAAAAAACAAAATGATACAAATATATACTCAGAAAACAAACTTAATTAGTAAATATAAGCAAGATTATAAGTTCAGTTTAATAATATATATAATCATTTAATAAGTTCAGGACATATTTAACTAATTTTTAGATTAAAGAAAAAAGTTAAATTAGTTAATATATTTACCAAGGAGTACTATATTTTTTCCTGTTTTTCTTTTATATATGATTAAATTTTATATGTAATTAATTTTATATAATTAATATAGTACTTACTCTTGTCAAGGACGTGTGGATAGCTATACCAATACCTCCTCTGATTTTTTTATAAGATCTAAATAATTGAATTATGTGGTTTAATAAATATATTAAAATTAGTAAATAATAAGTAGGTAAGAAATGTACTATTTTTTTTTTCAACCGTAGCTTTATAAATACACATCATACATTATGAGAATAAAGTTGATATTACCATTATAAATTAAGGGTAAAATTATACTTTCATATAAAAATTTTCTCTCTCCTCCCATTAATAAGACAAAAAATTATTTTCTCTCAAACCTTATAAATATGATCAAATGAGTATTTAAAGACTTAACTGTCATTCTATTCTTTAGTAGGTGAGAATTAATTCAAATAGACTTATAACAAGGATTAAAGTGGTACTCCCTTTTATCCTTATTAAGTGTAAGGGAATTTTTAATTAATTCACTTAAACTAAAGAATGACATTTAACTCATTAAATAAGTTTTAAATTGTTAAAAAAATTTAACTTTGCCCCTATTAATAAGGTTTTGAAAGAGAGAAAAAAATTTAGGGAAAGAGATGTGTAAGTATTTTATTGGTCCTATATATAAAACACTTCTAACATTTTCATACAGGCCAATTAAAACTTTTATTAACTCTTCTATAAAATTCAACAACTTTTCAACTTTACCTTTATTTAATATATATTATACTCCATGTGAACAAAATCAATACAATAATAAATTTAGGGTAAAGTTGTATATTCATATGAAAAATTTCTCTCTCTGCTTTATAAATAGAACCAAAATTTATGTTCTCTCTGCCATATATATAGGAGTATAGGACCAAAGGAGTATAAAAATTATAAAGACAAAATTGATTAAAGTAAGTACTCCTTCTAGCCCACAAGTATTAGTCACTTTAACTAATTTTTTGGAACTGAGAAATTGACAGTTGACTCATTAAATTTGCCTTCAATTCAAATAAAGTTCTAACTTTACCTATACCAAAAGAAATTTTGAATGAGAGAAAAAAAGAAACATACAATGATTAACTCCCTCTTATCCAATATAGGGCACTTCAACTATATTATGAGAAATAATAAATAGCAATTAAGTCATGTAATATATCTTAAAACATAATTTTTTTTTTTAACTTTAACCCTTTTTTATAAATGTGTTTAATTGCATTAGAAATGTTATTTTAAAAATATAAGGATATAATGATAAGAAGACAAAGTTAGAAAGTGAATATTAATCACAAGAGTAAAATAAGAAAAAGAACATTAATTAAAATGAAAAAGACTTATATTCTAGATCATTCATTTTTGGGAAAACCACAGTGAGGTCTCAAGATATGGAAATAATCACAAAAAAGTCTCATATCAAATTTTCCTCACAAAAAAGTCCATCACGATTTTTTTTTTTTTTTTTTTTTTTTTTTTTTTTTTTTTTTTGGTGATTAGTTGTGAATAAGGTATTGAATTCCCATCATAAAAAAATTCTCGTTATCAAAATAGCTTTTCATGTTGTCAAAATGTCCCTATGAAAATCTCGTTGTGAAAATGAGTTCTAATATTGTCAAAATAACTTTACATGTTGCCAAAAATTCTTCGAGTTTTTCATATGTATAGAATTTTAGAAAAAATTTCGTAATATGAAAAGTAATTTTAACAATATTAGAAGTCATTTTCACAATAAGATTTTCATAGAGACATTTTAACAACATGAAAAGTTATTTTGAGAACGAAGTTTTTTTGTTAGGGCAATTCAATAACTTATTCACAACTAATCATTTAAAAAAAAAAAAAAAAAGTGAGCAGCAGAATTTGGTATGAAACTTTTTTTATGATTATTTCCGCCACTTTGGACCCCACTGTGATTTTCCCATTTAACAAAGAGTGTCCTATATTATAGGGGTGTTCATGGGTAGGGTTGGGCAGGGCGAGACCCTTGCCCAAAAGATCACCGGGAAACAAAATGCGCCCGGTCCGCCGGCCGATAGAAGCCCTAACATTTTTGGGCGGGGTAATAATGGGTCAAGGCGGGGCGGCCGCTTACATGCCCAAGTGGCGATACCCCCTGTCACACCCTAAAAAAAACGGCTTCAAATCATAATCTGGAAAATGATGCACCGTAGAGACTGGAGAGATCGAGAATGATGAGCAGCGCCTGAAACTGGAAGACGGAAGTGACCGATTATCAAGCACTGGACAGTGGAGAGGTAGTCAGGCTCAGGCAGATCATCAAGCTAGAGCAATGGAGAACGAGAGAGGAGAAGAACACCGGGCTTGGCTAGGGCATCCAAGTTGAGAAAAGGGAAGAGATGAAGAAATGAGGATATATTTTTTATTTTAAGTTATATATAATTTGTAAAAAATATATAATACCATCTTTAATATATATATATATATATAATAATAATAATTTTTTATTCTATTAAAAAAAATAAAAAATACTATAACTATCAAGGCGGGGCCAAATGGGCGGGTGGCATACCATGCCCGATGCCCGCCCGCCCAAAAAATGCCCAAACCCATTTGTGCCGCCCAGTTTGGGCTATTTTTCCTTAAAACTGGCAAGGCGATTTTTCAATGGCGCGGGCGGACGGACAAGACTGACATGATTTAACACCCCTACTATATTATATACTGCAAGGAAAGGAGTATGTTTAACATTAATTACATCGAAATTGATAAATTAGTGTTATTACTTATTTGCTCTAAAGATGACTTAGTATACAGTGGAGCAATGTATTTATTCCTCGAAACTTTAAAGGAGATGACAGGACTCGCGCTGCATCTTAATTCTTAAATGCTGTCTAGCTCTTGTTCCCTTCCTCGACCACTCATCTTCGTCCATTTTACATCGTCATTATCGATATGATGTTGGAATTTGTGCGCACTCTCTCAGCAATAGTACGTACGCCCTCTGTTTCCCCACAAAGTCCTTTTTTTTATCCAACTTGGTTTAGTTTCGGATGAAATTCCAATTTACTCCTTCCTGTCATTTTCATAAATATATCTTTTATATTTTTATTTTTAATTATATCATTAATTAGAAAGAGTGCAAATGAGAGTTACAGAGTAAAAAATTTACTGCACAGAGATAATAAATGATACTTCGATCCTTATTATAAAACAGCAACTAACTTTTTTTATAAACTAATAAAAATAGTTAAAGTCAATAAAGTTGTTTTATAATATAAGTAATTTTCAATATTACCCTAACTAATTGCACTAAACTCTAATATTATACCATTATTATTCTCACTTACTATCTTTATTAATTATGACAAAACATGGAAAAAAAATAATTAATGCTTCTTGAGAACATACAAATGTCTTATAAAAAGCCCAAATAAACTTACTTAGTTGGTGCCTTTATATATATATCTAATGAGAGTAAAAATGGATAGATCTATTTAAAATTCAAGACAACAAGAATTTGTTCATTATGAAGGACCACTCCTATAAAAGATAACAATCCTTAAATTACTCTGATCTTATTTATAAATTCATTTTGACTAAAATATTTTATCCTTATTATATGTCCACTTTCAAAATAATAAATGAGATTTCATTTTGCCCCTATTAATTGTAATAATAAAAAATATTCATGTTGACACTTAAAACCACATTTATAAATTATGCCAAAGTTAGAAATTTAGCTCATAATTATGAATTAATCAACGCTCAGTAAATTGGATTAATGAATAGGAACACAGTGGTAAAAAGAACAGAAGGGAGTAAATTTAAAATATTTAATATTTTTATTTCATTATTTTACAACGATTAAATTTTATAAATAATTACTCCCTTCAAAGTTCAAACCCACATACATAAGCAATGACTAATAAAATCATTTGGACTGAAATGTTGGATAAAATTAGTTTTGCAAAAAGCTTTTAATATGTATAATTAATAGGGATATTTTGAGGAAAAAATATAAATTAACAAACTAAATGAACTGATACATTATATTTAGGATGAAAGTAAATTCCTGTATCTCTTTTATATTTAAGATCGAAGGTAACAACTACTCAAATCTACCCTCATTTTGTATATTGAAGCATTATATACCAAGAATACAGGGTCCGCTTAGTATTAAATGAAGTGTAAGATTATATACTCATGTGAATAGGGCGGGAATAGGCCGAAGCTCTTATGGCGGCCTATAGGGATTAGGAAGGCCAAGGCCTATTTTATTAAGGTTCTGCATTTTTACACATTAAATAAATATATTTATATTTATATCATATAATAACAAAATATTTATTTTTTTATTCTTATATTTATATAGATTTTGATAAGAAAAAATTGCACAAAGCCACTTATGACCTTAAAGTAATTTAATATGAGGTCTTTTTTAAAGGCTTACATTGTAAGTAGGCCTTTAAAAAGCGCCGCGGTCTTTCCAGGCCTTATTTCTTATAATTAAAAAAGGAGGGCTTAGGCTTTTTACCAAGAATACAGGATCCGCTTAGTGTTCAGTGAAGTGTAAGATTATTTCCATGCCTACATGTGAATAATTTAAGGATGCGGCATATAAATGTAATTAAAAGAAAAATCTTCTCTCCACACTTCGTAAATACACGTTGTGGTCTTTATTATGAGTCCCTTATAAAAGAAATTATTTATCCTAAACTAATTATAAATTCTAAATCATGAGATTATAAAATGTTTCACTTCAACTGATTCTTTAGTTTATAAAACGTGTTAACTTACTCTTATACTCGTGTTAACTTTTTTGATTTGATCATATTAGTTGACTTTTTATAGAAATTTCGTTATTAAATATAATAAATGATGAATGTTGATAGATTTAAGTTCAATTATTTGGATTTAAAATATATTTAAATCAAATTGTTGTCATTTTTAGATTTTAATTATTTAATTATACACTAATAATACATATTTAACGATAGAAGCAAACTCTTACGAGTTTACGATTCAAGTTCATGATACGAGTTTACATCACTAAATGATTCTTAAACTCGTGAGTTTGACAACCTTAGTCTTTATTATAAGTCCCTTATAAAAGAAATTATTTATCCTAAATTCTCCATCTGGTTTATAAAATGAGTCACTTCAACTGATTCTTTAGAATTAAAAAATGGTAGTTAATTCAATAAACATGCTTTAAATTGGATTTTTTTTCAAATTTAATTAGGTTTCAAATGATAAAGAATATACAAAATTCATATTTAAATATTAACCACGTGAGCAAAATGGACAAGTCAATATTAATTACTCTCCAAATTAATTATATCGTGGACTAAGACATTCTCATAGAAATGGGTTATATTGTTGACGAATGGAGTAGAAGATTGTTTAAAGGGTTATTAATGACTGATTTTTAATTTTGCTCTTATTTAATTCTCATTGTAAAGAGAGAATGAGAACCAGAGTAGTATTAAATTTTTAGATTTAGTTAATGAGTTTAAAGGTTTTGTTTAGTTCTCATTTTCAATGAAATGGAATATGTTGTAAGTGTCTTATATGTGTCAGAGCTTTGTGTAGTTAAAATGTCACCCTGTTCGTTATTAGTTTATTTGTAAAAGTAATTTTTGATCATAAAGATAAGCTTATTTGCAGATAATTAATTATATTTTTCAATTTTACCTATATTAAATTCTCGTTTGAAAGAAAGATAGATGTGAGATTGATTTGTAAACATAGAGAGAAATAATTTCAAAAGGATAAGCGTTAAAAAGGTTTTATCAATTTAGGACATATCTAAATTACTTAATTGTATACGTAAGTGAGAGTTAGTTGAAATGAACTTATAAAATTATATTCCCCCCAGTTCACAATATAAAGTGCTTTTCAAAGAATAATTTTGTCCGAAATATAAGTCACTTGTAAAATAATTAATGCTTATTTTTCAGTTTTGTCACTATAATTAATCTTTATTTCTAATTTTGTCTACTCATTAAATTTTCAAATACATTTTTAAATAAGGGTAAATTGTGAGAGAGAGAAATCAATTTGTGACACATTTAATGAGTTCACTTTCAACTTCTTATTACCAGTGAATTAGTTAAAATGATTTATATTATGAACCGAACATAGTAATAAACATCAAAGTCACATACTAGATAAGGACAATATTACCTTTGATTCCATTTATAAAAACTCAAAATTTGAATTCTTTTAATTCTTTTTATAAGAGTTGTCTGAAGTCTGAATATCCAATGAGTTTTTTTCTTTTTCATTTTTCACCCCTATACATATATATATTAATAATTAAGAGGTTGGAGACTATATTTACTTTGTTTCTCTTTTTTACTTGCCCCCAATAAATAAGAGCATACTTGAGGGAAAAGTTTATTTTAAGCCTACTTATTGTTTAATTAGTTTTAACCATTTTTTTAAAAATAGAATAACTCAGTTATCAAGCTCTTATAAATAAGATTAAAGAGAGTATTAAAAATCACTTGAACCATGACAAATTTAATATTTTCATTGTTTTAGTAAAAAAAAATATCTATATATATATATATATAATATGCTTTTTTTAACAAGAGGTTTTCCATATTTGAAACATCAGAGAATAACTTTCCTTCAACGAAGATATTTTTTTATTATTCCATGCGCGGTTGTGAAACAACCTAATAAACCAGACCATGAACCAGTAGGTTTTTTTTTTAAAAAAAAAAAATAGAAATTAGGGGGTGCGCGGTTGTTAAACAACCTAAATAAATACCAGATCGAACGATTATGTACCAGTAGGAACCAGGTTGCTTTTTGAACCAGTAGGATTTTATATATAAGTAAAAATTATAAAAAAGATTGCGTCTTAAATAAGAGTAATTGTGCACCTTTAATTTTTTTACCCGTTATATAAAATTTCAATTTAAATCCTTAATTTTATAAAACATGATTTATTACTCTAACTTATTATCCTTACATAAAATTTTTATGAAGACTTAATTACTCTATCTAATCCTTATTATATGACGGATCCACTTTCTTACCTGCAGGAGGAGCTCCTCTTCCCTAGACTGTCCAATTAGATCCCGATCTGATTTTTTTTTTTTTTCTTTACTTTCTATTTTTTCAAAAACAATTATTTTAATGGGTACAAAATCTTTAAAGATAATCTATCAACTAACATTTTTTTAAAAAATAATTTTTTTATTTAAAAAAACAAAGTTAAAAAAATAAAATGCGATCGGATAGCATCTGACAGCCCGGATGCGCTAGGCGCATGGTACACCGCAACCGGTTCTGTTATATGATATTAATTAACAATTTTTATAAACCAATAAAAATAGTCGGAGTCATTAGGGTGAGTTTGGATTGAGGGGAGGGAGGGAGAGAAAAAAAATGGGGGGGAGAGGAAAATTTTGTAGGCCCCACCACACCTAATTTTGGACCCATTTTCCCTCCCCCTCCCCTCAATCCAAACTCACCCTAAATTTTTCTTAAAATTTAAATAATGTACAATATATTTTTTTGCGAGGAACATTTATTATCTTATAAAAAAAATAATTTTTTTAAAAAAATTTTAAGATAAATTTAATGATTTTAACTCTACTTATTACACTAAACACTAATGTCATACCCCCAATATCCCTCTATGTAAGGTCCTTGAGCTTGTCCCTTTTGAAAGTCCAATTTGATTTTTTCTGAATAATAAATATATTTTTCTCATTTTGTTATTAATCTCTTACATCATTTATTTACCATATAGTATCTTTCTCCATTTTTTTTATAATTACTCTTTCTCTCTTACTCATTCATAAATAGGGGTTTTTTTTTAATAGAAAAATTATATTTTCTACAAATTTTTTATTTTAACTATTTTCTAGAATCCGTGGTTTTGTTGAGAGGACCTTATATATAAAGATGGATTGAATACTCAGTTAAAGTATACTTTTACTCTTTTAAATTTACATAAGGTATACTATTAGTTTCTTAACTTTATAAAATATACTTTTAGTCTTATAATTGTAACACCATTAATTTTGCTAACACAAAATGTAAATTCAAGTGATAACAGTGTAATTTAAGTGATGGTGGTGTAATTAAATGCTTTATGAGACTTAAATTTAAAATATGAGTAAATGAAGAATATATAAAATTTGTGTAATTAAATGCTCTTAGTCTTTACTTGAGTTCGTTACGTTAGCAATATTAACGGTATTAGAATTTTAGGATAAAGACTATAGTTTATGAAGTTAAGAGACTAAAATATATGTTTTATGTAAAATTTAAAAGACTAAACATATACATTAGTCTTATTACTTTCACCTACTATCTTTATTAAATTAATCCCTCCGGTTCTAATTATAGGAACGCTTTTATAAGACAATTTATATCTTTATTAAATTATTAAATACAAGGACGCATAAAAAATATTTAATCCCTTTAAAAATATTTGAGTGCTTTATAAATGGAATAAAAAACATTTGTTAATGGGTCCTTTTGTAATAAGGACAACAGAGAGTGGTTAATAAAATCCAGATTTTTTTAACCGTGTCGAAAAGGGTAACGATACGTGTCAAGGATGGGACCACCAACCCACTTGACTATGGGTCCGTACAATAATGACAGTGCAGGTAGGCCCATGATTTAATCCAATCCTTATCTTAGACGATCTGTTTCCCTCTTTAATTTTTTTTTATTTTTTATTGTCACATCAAGTTATTATCACCCGGTCATTTCAAATTTTCAAAAAATAAAAAATGAACACGATTATCTCGTCAAAATCATGATATTTTAAAGTCTCACCTCATTATACCACGGTTCCTTGAGATATTGACAAATGATGATTAATCAGTCTGCTTTTGAGCATCTCTTCTTCAATATATCACGATATATTGACTTTTACCTTACTTGAATGCGACAATTTATTGCATTTATTATTCTTTACGTGTGAATGATAAATTGTTAAAATCTAGACGGGTCTCTCTCCTGCCCCAAAGTAGGGTCTATAAATTAATAGTCTATTGTACAGACCGAAATAGAGCTCTGGGGTACAGGGCTATCAGCCTTGAATTTATAATTAAAATACATTTCTTAATTAAAATTGATTTTCAATATTTTTGAATAAAATATTCCTCTGGACCTATTTATAGAGTAGAAAAAGAAGCTTTTTTTGGGGCTATGGATAAGGGACGATATTGAAGTTTGAGGTATATATACTTTCTCACGTTATTTTTATAAGAAACATTTGTTCTAATTGTGCAAAACGAACTCGCTGTCAAAATTATTTAAACATAATAAATGTGTAAAACATGTGATTAAATGAATTAAATGCCCATATTTTTTTAAAAGAGTATAGGAGATACAATGAGTAAAAATATATGAGAGAGAATAAGTAGAAAATATGAGAGAGGATGAGTAATAAAATTGATTGAAAAAGAATTAGTGGTGAATGTGAGATAATCAATATAAAGATATATATTTACAAAGGATAGGAAAGAAAAACTTAGTTTAAATTTTAATACAAGTGTGCTTGTTTGAGATCACGTTTGTGATTCTTAAAAGTGTTTATTCACATAAATGATATAAAACTCATCTCACATACTTACCTCGTATATCGTAAATCGTGATTGAAAAGTTACATTTAAAAGCTCCAATCACTATTACAAAATAGCAAAAAAAAAAAGTTGCTTATAAAAAAAACAGAGTGAGTACAATTTAACCCTTCACTTGTTACTTCTTTTAGTTCAAAACATAAGAGTCAAACTAGTGTGAGGTTTTTTTTTTTAAGAGAAAATTTCATTTATACCCTAAAGATGTTACTCAATTTCAATCAACCCCTTTAGAAAAATTAAATTCGGAAAGTTTTGTGGATCAAAAGACAATGATACCCTTATTTTATTTGTCTTATACATATCTATATTTGTTTTTTTTTCTTCATATTTTTATTGTCATTGGTCAAAGTATTTTTGTTACTAAGCATAGGTATCCTTTTTTTGGAGGAAATCCTATTCGAGGCACGCTGTCAATACTAAATGCAAGAACCTCTCCCATCGGATTCAAACCTTAGTTTGTCGCGTTATGAGGGACTAACCTCTTCTTCCTCGATGGCCAAAATGTTTTAATTTTCCTCAGTTCTTTTAAATCCCTTTATTTGTCTCTTAATGTGTTTATTTGTCTCGTAAATGCCCATATTTATCTTATGAATTTTCATATTTATCTTGTAAATTTATGTAAATTTCTTACATCACTAGGTTCTTTTAAATCACTTTATTTATGTTATAAATGGCCTTACTTGTCTTTAAATACTCTTCTGCAAAATAAAAGAAAGGTATCGTTTTATTTTCACCTATCAAACTTAATTTCATTTTCATTTAAGGTTCAGATTTTTTTATGTTAACTGAAATTTAGTCACCTCATTGGGGTTAAATAAAATTTTCCCTTTTTTTTATGAGTTTTTTTTTTTTTGTTCAACTTTTTTTTATAAGTTCAATTTTACTTTTGACTTTTGCACTTTTACTGTTTTTTTGTTTAAATTGTCCCGACGGCTCTCTTCTTTCCACAATCTTTGACATTTTTCTATGTTTAAGCACATTCTCTTTCTTCCTTTTTCCCATACCCTTTCTCATCATTTTTCTTCTCTATGCACTTGATCTTTCTTCCTTTTCCCATTTTTTGTACCTCTCACTTATTTCCTTAATGAATAATATATTTAAAAAAATACAGATATCTTGCATTATTATTATTATTATTTGACTATTTTTAACTAATTTATTAATAAATTTGAACCAGAGGAAGAATTACTCCTCTAGTTCTGTACATAGGGCACTAAGAGAAGTTTCTTTTTCTATTTTAAGGTACCTCATTAAAAATAATAGGTGAACCTACAATTTAACCATTTATTTATTATTGTGTTGAATTTATTTTTATTTGATATTATATATATATATATATATATTAAATAGGAATGAAGTTGGAAAGTTATTAAATTTTATCTCAAAGTTAATAAAATCTAAGGTTTTTTTTATCTCGTATGAAATTTTTTGGAAGTATTCTATAAATAGAACCAGAGGAGTATATTGATTTTGTTTTCATTTAGTATTATGTATATTAATTAGGGGTAGAATTGCAAATTTTTTTAATTTTATAGCAGAGTTGATGTGGTTTAATGTTTTTTTTTTGTATGTGTAAAAAATGTTGGAAGTAACATATAAATAAGATTATATTTAATATCTAGTGTTATATTTAGGAGCAAATTCACACTCAAATTACATGTTATCCTTACGATTGATGTGACTTTAAAAATACACCCTTTCATTTGCTGGAAAAATCTACCACTGCCAATGGTGAATACTATAGGTTTTTTAAAATATATTTTCTACTATAATACTCCCTATGTTCAACAACATATTAATTTGGGTAAAGTTAGAACTTTTTTTAATTTAAGACAAATTTAATAAGTTAATTACTATTTCTGAGGTCCAATAAATTAATTAAAATGACTTATATTATTCTCTGAATGAAATATATATGTTTGATCATCACTTTTAATGAAGTGCATTTGTCAAACAAAAAATTAATAAAATAGGTTCCTGCCCCATTGTACATATCTTTTTATATGTCAGAATTTTCTTAAACGAGTTTGGTCTTTTTATTATTTTATATGCTATCATGCTTATCGTTAACAATTTAATGTATTTTTTGTATTTTTACCTATAATTAATTATAGGTCATTCCCACATATTTTATCCACTCATTCTTCCTCATTTCTTTTTGTCTCAGTCACTCCATTAATAACGTGTTCTCAAAAAGTAAAACGAAAATATAAAATTCATTTACTAAGCCAATTCGTAGAAAAAAACTTTTGAAAGCTTAAAACTTACCATGTTTAGTCATTTTTAGAAAATTTAATAACTAAAACCCAGATTAAGAAGTTGGTTAAAATTGTACTGGGTAAAAAAATCTAACTTATTTTTATAGAACAACACCCTTAGTTATGAAAAGTGCGAGTTAGAGAGAATGAGGCAAAATAAGATATAAGATAGATATATAATTTATTGGGATAAAAATGAAGAAATGCATTAAATTTTTAGATGACTAACGTGTATATTTAGTCATTTATATTTGTATCAAGTTTCATTTTAGTCTTTTAATTTTAAAAAGTACATTTTTAATTCTTCAACCTTAACATCGTTAGTTTTATCTAAAAAAATACTCACTCATCACATCACATTATTTGAATATTAGATACCTGCCACATCAACTCAAATTAACAAATTCATATTCTAATTAAAACAACAACAACAAAAATAATTAAAAAAAAATCTTAATTTTTTAGTCAGGATTGGAAAGGAAATCTGCAGGGAATGATACTTTTGTGAGATAAAGGGACAAAAATTTATGGATTTACAAATCATTTTCACCCTTCTTTTTTATTTCTCTATTTCTAATGAGAATTACATAAAGGTAAAATTGAAATAAATAACCCTCTAAGTAAACTTTTATTTATGACAAAAATTTCTTCCTCCATAAATTTATAATAAGCACAAAAGTGGTATTCAACATTATACCAAGTGAATTTCAAATATAATTCGTTTTTTTTATTAAATCATGCATACCTATAAAAACAATTAAAAGCACTACATTTGTCATAAAAATCAAGTTTCACTAAATTTCAACAT
Source organism: Acacia acuminata (assembly GCA_019022655.1). Taxonomy (NCBI): domain Eukaryota; kingdom Viridiplantae; phylum Streptophyta; class Magnoliopsida; order Fabales; family Fabaceae; genus Acacia; species Acacia acuminata. The sequence continues at coordinate 3,118,906 of JAFJYI010000001.1, forward strand.
AACTTTGTAGTCTAGTGGCATGGCATTCCTTGTAAAATTTAATTTTTTTAATATTATATTCTTGTATATGGCTTGGGATTTATAGTTGCCTTTTCTAATATAAGTGACTCATCTAAGATCTCAACTTCGAGTTCTTGAGACTCAACAAAGCTAGCAAGGCTTTTGTTTTGTTAGATCAACTCCATGTTGGTGCCATGACAATTTTTTTATAAGTGGAATGTCACGGATTTAATTTTACTCGTAGCCACTACCCGTTAGTAATCTAAAAAAAATATTGCCCTTGCAACAAGGTTTTAAAAATTAAGATAAAATTTTTCTCCACATATTTACTGAAAAAAAAAATTGCAACTTGAACTTCAAATTTTCAAATCAATTATTTCTTCCAAATGGTTATTTACTGGGATTTTAAATTTTAAATAGTTTTTTCTTATCTTTTTTTCTTATTTACGGTTGTATATTATAAAATCACTTAAAATAAGTTAAATAATACGAGTTGATTCGGTAGTATAAGGTTTTTTTTTTTTGGATAGAAATCGGGGGGTCTTCTCGCCGACAATGAGAGACTAATCCTCCTTCGCGACCGAGTAGCCGTCCCGAAGAAGAGACGTTTGGTGCGGCCAAATAACCTTCTTCATACACAGATGAAGTGCGATGAGAGGAGGAGAGAAGGAGGAGAAAAGAGAGGATTTTTTCCCTCGTAGCATGATTCATGGTGCGACAATTATGTATCCAATAAATAGATATTTAAGTTAAATAATAAGAGTTGATATTTAAAGTCGGTAAATATACCCAGTTACAAACCAACTGAGTCATTGCTTTGTTAGTAGTATAAGGTTTTATTAGATTCGTATTTTTTTATGGTCTGGACTTTGAGTCACAGAGTAGTCACTTATATTAAAAAGGAAAGTTATGAATCCTGCACTAGATATCGGATGAAAATATAAGAAAAAACACACCCAATCAAATCGCTATATAAAACATTTGTTTTCCAAAATCTTATCGTTTTTCTTAACGAATATTCCGACTTTAGCAGTTGTGTTTGAAACGCAACTGCCAATCGGACAAAGGGGATGGCCCACGTTGACGCACTATCCAACTTGATTTGATCTCTTCGCCTTTTTTTTTTTAATATTTTAATCGATATTCGGTTTGAGACTTGTGATTGCCCGATCTTTTCCCTGATTTTTACCCATAATTCATTTTCTTATTATTTATTATTTGAGTAAAATGATTTGTCGTAATTTTATAATTTGACTTAATTTTCTCATTTATGTGTATTGATTCCTGCCACAAATCTTGGAGACAAATGGTTTTGTGGCCATGAGGTTGAGATAATTGTTAGATCATAGATAATTATTACTCTCTCATCTTCTAATTATATGACAATGGTTTTTTAATTTTTACTAATTTCTTCCCAAAATGCTCCTATTAATACTTTCTCAATAATAAATAACATAATAATAATTTAATAATACACCTATGTGTTCAATGAATAAATAATGCTTGCAACTCATTAATGTCACATAAACTTTAGAACCTTAATTCTACTATTTTTTAAATAAAATAATTTTGAGCAATTATTTTCTTCATATTTTTCTCATATCACCCCTACTAATACTTACTCCACAATATTAATTTAATAACACACTTATATTCTATTAAGTGAAAGATTCTACTTTTTTTTTTTTACTTAAATTCTTTGTTGAATGTTGAAGAGTCGTAAAGTTAATTTAATGGAAGCGGGAAATATAAAAAATAATAGTAGTAGTGATAGTTCTAAATTGATACATGAATTATGGAGTGTGTCATAAGACGATGATAAATGAAATTATAAAGCTTAAACCGATATATAAGTTGTTTATTTATAATATAAAATACAGTTCTGTTCTGGTGTAGAACACAAGTGTCTAGCCACTAAGGGCTAGCAGATGATTGATATTGGATCTAAAGGTCCCCAAGGATGTATGTTTTTTGAGGGTGATTACCCAATGCTATCTACATTAAAGATAACATTGGGTGATCAATGATCACCGTGCAACACGAGTATGGCGGGGAGTGTGCACGGTGAATTTGAATGTAAATAGTTGAATAGAGAATGGAGAGAGTGCACCGACGAATATCCTTCTATTTATAGAGGTCACTTAAAGGGCTCCACCGGGTAGTAGTCTTTGTCTGTTTCCCTCGCCATCACGTCTCCACGATCTGTGCATGTTTGCTCCATTATCTGCATTACCTCAGATTGCGGGCATGATCATGGGGTGATTGGCGTTTTACCTGATTGAGGAAGATCCTGTCATAAAGTACTCTTGCTGGGCTCAGACTCTGCTAGGCCCATTACTCGGGTCCATAACAAATTCATATACGAGTGAAGGATTGTGTGAAATCAGTAAAGTAATTGAAGTACCAACATTACTAGTAGTACAGTGGTATTGAGATTAATTTCTCCCCGCCCGGTCCTGGGTTCGATCCCCCGTCCCCTATCGCCTATGTATCAAAAAAAAAAAAAAGTAAGGTAATTGAAATGCAACACTTATATAAGGGTGTTTTAGGAATACGAGTAAAAGTAAATAATTCAACTCATATCTTTAATCTCTTAAAAATCGGTTAAATATGTTTTATTATTAAAACCAAAAATTAAAAAATATAACTCAATGTCACATGGATTAAAATTGCCATATTTATTGAGATAAATACTACAAAAACCTCTCGCTCATTGTCAACCAATCTCATTCGGATGTCATTCACTAGCACTTTCAGATCAAGATTATAAAATACAGGAAAACGAATCCCAAAGAAACTGTTTAAAAAAGATAAAGGCGAAAAAAAGGTTTCTTAATTTGTGTATGTGTAACTTTTTTATCTCGTTTTTTAAGGCCCCCTTGATAAGATGAGCTTCTTGTTGCTGGTTTTGGCCACTTGCCAAGCCATTTTGGTATAATTTAACTAATATGAGTGCCAGATAATTAATTCACATATAATAAAAAATTAATTTAATTAGTTATTTATAATAAATCTATGTGAGCTATTGTAACTATCCGAAGATGAAAATACGAAAATCTCCTTACTATGGGCCATTCATATGGATATTTTAGGGAAAAAATAAAAAATTGAGAGTCAAAATGAATTAAAATATTATATTTAGAATAAAAATTAAACGCAATCTAACTTTTATATTTAGAACAGAAGGTAGTACAAGTATAATAGCTTTGCCTTTTTTATTAAAAAAATGGTTGCTTTTACTTGAAAATATACAATACATGCGTTTTGATTTTGACGTTATATATATACATATAGGGCGTGTATCTAAAAAGTATTATAACGAATAGCTGCTTGACCTCTCAATTACACCAACCAAAAGATGGCTCACTTGCCATATGCTAACTTCTTTACGCTTCCATTATTTTTTTTTAAAAGGGTAAATGAGCAATTTTATATATGTAATTTGGCTCGACGCAAGACCATATAAAATTTTCGGACCAATTTTACACATATGGTTAGTTTTTGGGAGCAAAAGTCACATGGGAGGTTAGTTGACTGGGGCGGTCAACGTCCATTTGGATGGACGTGAGCAGGATGATTGATGTGGCCATCAATTTGGAGAGAGAACATGCCAAATGGACCCAAAAATGCTGATAAAAAATCCACGATCATGTTGATGATAAGAAAGAATAGTGACACTAATGTAGATGATTTGAACAGTGACACCCAAAATCCACGATCAAATTGGGAAAAGACTTAACCCTAAAATTTTCGATCACCGTCTTCATCAGCTCTGACCAAAAAAGGAAGAAAATCAAACTCAGATAAAAAAACTAGGGCATAAACTCAGAACAAAAAAATCAAACTCAGAACAAAAAAGGAAGAAAATCAACTTCAGATCAAGCTCAAATCAACCGAAAAAACGTTAAAAAAACCAAGGCATAAACTTAGAACAAAAAAATCAAACTCAGAACAAAAAAGGAAGAAAATCAAACTCAGATCATGTAAGTGGAGCTATATACCCAAGAGGGGGTGAATTGGGTATTTTAAAACTTTTTAAATTGCTGTTTTGAAGCTATGAAAATAGAGATAAACGAGTGAGGGAAGAAGAAGTTTGGACACAAGGATTTATCTTGGTTCGGTCCAACTCTTTGACCTACGTCCGAGTCCCGTAAACACTCCGGGATTTTCCACTATCACTCAATTACAATTACACACTCGTACTCGGGATGATCCTCTCCCTAGGACTCACTCCCCCTTACAAGTTGTAATTGTAAACAATCGATATACACACTCGTACTCAAGAGTTATCCTCTCCCTAGGACTAACTCCCCCTTACAAGTTGTACTCGATTACAATCACATACCCACTCGTAAACGAAGAATGCTCCTCAACCTAGGACACACTCCCTTTACAAGTTGTACTCGATTTTCCCAATCTCCAAGTCACCCGACTTGAGATTGTTACAATGAATGATATACAAGAAAACAAACTCTCTCTAAGAGTAGATAATGATAAGCATTTTGAAGCTCAATGTATCACAAGATACACGAGATAAAACTTAAGAAATAAATATGAGACTTGAATGATTTTCGTCTTGACAGGTGTGTCTATTTGAGAAGAAGTTAATGCACTCTATTTATAGGTAGAGAACATTAAATGACCGTTGCTTGATGAATCCAACCGTTGTAGGTGATTAGCTTAGGTCTGGTCATCTTCTCTCTCTAAACTTCGCTAATCCAGGTGTTAATTTGATCGATGTGATTCTCTCGAGAATTTGCCCGTTGGAGATTACTTTACTTGTTGTAGTAAGCATTCTTTAACGTTCGAAGGCGTGCTCGGATGAATTAGCCGAAAGTAGGTTGTTTTGCAGAGGTGCATTAAATGCACCTTTCGAGCACTTTTGCTTTTTGCCTTGATCTTCATTAATCTTCATCGTGCTAACCGAAATTCACTCAATAAACTTGTTAAACTTATCGGGAACATAAGTGAATGATTTATGAAAGCAATAGGATCAAACAAGAGTGATTTGCAAATTCGTGTAATTCAAAAATCAGTTTTTACCGTTGTATCTTAAAGTATGTTCATGCTTATCGCAGATAGCATACTTTCACTTACATACTCCAGTAAAGGTGGAAGTATACTAACCTGGACTTCAAAAAATGTAGTGTGAATTTTTGAACCCACGATGACCATACTCGAGTTTAGCTCTTCTATACTCGAGTTTAGCATACTTTCACTTACATACTGCAGTAAAGGTGGAAGTATTGACTTAGCTTGAAAATCTTGGTTGCTTTCTGGAAGTCCAATACTTGAGTATGGATCTTGCTTATCGGAGTATAGCATACTTTCACTTACATACTCCAGTAAAGGTGGAAGTATTGACTTAGCTTGAAAATCTTGGTTGCTCTCTGGAAGTCCAATACTGCGGTATGCAAACCTATACTGCAGTATTGACTTAACTTGAAAAACTTGGTTGCTTTCTGGATGTCCAATACTGCGGTATGCAAACCTATACTGCGTATTGACTTAGCTTGAAAGACTTGGTTGCTCTTTGGAAGTCCAATACTGCGGTATGCAAACCTATACTGCAGTATTGACTTAACTTGAAAGACTTGGTTGCTCTCTGGAAGTCCAATACTGCGGTATGCAAACCTATACTGCAGTATTGACTTAGCTTGAAAGATTTGGTTGCTCTCTGGAAGTCTAATACTTGAGTAAGCAAACCTATACTGCAGTATTGACTTATCTTGAAATTATCTATCAACTTTCGAGGGCCATATCTCCCTGGTCTGAACTCCATTTTGGTCCGTTTAACTCTTGATGGAAAGCTCTTTGAGTCTATTTTCATATGCCACCGATTTCAGCTCAATAAGATTTGTAGATTGTGAGTTACACTCAAAATACCGAAGGTGGGTCTGGACTGTGACGTTGATTCTTGTGGCAACTTGTAAAAATCATAGCTCCTTGATCTTGACACCTTTGGACTTGATTTATATATCAAAATGACGCTTTGGATGTCTAGTTTCAAATTCCACTAGTTTCACGTCAATCCGATTCCTGGTTTGAGAGATATCATCGAATCACCAGAGGTCGCCCGTGCTGAACGTGAAACAGAGTTGCTGAAGAGCTGATAACAGTTGCATACTCGAGTTTTGAGTTGTATACTCGAGTTTTGGGTCTCAAACTCGAGTTTTCACTTGCATACTCGAGTTTTCCTTGTCCAGAGACGCCAGATGTGCTGAAGACACTACAAACTCAAGTTTTGAGTTGTATACTCGAAGTTTTGAGTCTCAAACTCGAGTTTTGTGTTCCAAACTCGAGTTTTCTCATCCGAAGTTGATTTTTTTGACTTTAACTTCAAATTGACCCATTCCAACTTCCATATGACCTTGGAAACCTCTAGCATCAATCTTAGAACTTGAATAATGATATCTTCACTTCATACAACAAGTTCTTCTTTCTTTCTTCTCTTCTCTTGATCATTCTTTAACATTCAACTTGGACTCATCATTCTCTGCAAGTTATACCTTCTTCAATGTCTCCTCTTCTTCTTGAATAACCTCTATGATTCAACTTGAACTAATCTACATTAAACATAGTAGTTAGTCAATGTAGGAGATAACTATATTACTCAATCTTTTTGCTTTCAATAATGACATCCATATAAGACATCATTAAAACTAATCATAACTAACAGATCAAGCTCAAATCAACCAACAAACTCAGATCAAGGCTCAAATCAAACTCAGATCAAGGCTGATTACATGCCACAAACTAAAAGGGATCCAGTCGAGAAGCCGCCGTCCCAGTCGCAGATCCACAAAAACCAGGGCATCCAGAAGCTGACCCAGTCGCAAATCCAGTCGCAGATCCAGTCGATGAAAAGGGATCCAGGTTTGTAGCAGACCCAGTCGCAGATCAAGAAGTCGCTGTCGACGACCCAGTCGCAGATCAAGAAGCCACCATCGACGACCCAGTCGCAGATCAAGAAGCCGTTGTAGCCAGGCCACTGAAGATCGATTCACTCTTCATCCATCGCGATTCGCGACCTCAACCCATTTTGTTCGATGGTGCTGCGGGTAGAACGGCGATCGACGATGATGAACGCTGGTGGTCGGAGATGAGGAACAACGGTGGAGGCTGTGAATTAGGGTTTCTTTCCCAATTGATCTTCCATTTCGCGCGTATGAGAGGAATCCGATGGAGTAGTAATTTGGCATTTGGGTGTTTAAGTATTTTTTTTTTTAATTAACTTGTCAATCCAATCAGCATTTTTGGGTCCATTTGGCATGTTCTCTCTCCAAATTGATGGCCACATCAGCGTCACTGTTCATGTCCATCCAAATGGACGTTGACCGTCTGGTTAACTAACCCCCATGTGACTTTTGCTCCCAAAAACTAACCACATGTGTAAAATTGGTCGAGAAAATTTTACGTGATCTTTGAGCGCTCCGAGCTAAATTACATGTGTAAAATTGCCCCTTTACCCTTTTTAAAATTTGAAAATTGTGAGGTTCTACCATATGAGAATATGATAGGTGTGTGAGTTATGACAAAAAAAAAAAAAAACATTCTTGTATTTTTTGCTAGACTAAAAACGCACACATAATAAGATAATAGGTTAAATAGTAATTTTTCTTTGGAAGTATACGCTTAAGAGCAATTTTGTCTTGGAAGTTTTTTTTGGAGTAATGTTGCGACGGAAGTTTAAAAACATAGCAATGTTGGCCTCTGTTAATAGCTCTAATGATCAAACGTTAGTTGACCGCATTATCCGACGTGGATTGTTTACGTGGCATCCATGTCACTTTTTTTTTGGTTAAGTAGCAATTTTGCCTTGAATTGTTTTTTTGTTTCAATAATGCTCCACAAGTCTAAAAACGTAGCAATGTTGTCCCTCTGTTAACAGCCTTAATTAATTGTATTTGACACTTTTTGTAAGCTTTGTTCTCCCGGTCATCTCTGCTTACAATGTACCAGAGGTTCGTTAATCGTTCGCGTAGATAATTTCACAGGCGAGTGATTATTATTTGGAAAAATTCGTTTGAACTGCCTGCGATGTACTCGTTTGATCTTCTGTTTGGACAAATTCATTCTTTTTTTTTGTTTGATTTGTTCGAAACATTTTTTGTGGATAAATTTTGCAGGTGAGTGATTATTGTTTGATTGGGGAATGCCTGTGATGGAAGGACGTTATGGAGGAAGAAAGAGCAGGCTATGTTTAACTTTTTAAAAAAAAAATTAATTGTCACCCCTACTCTCTCTCGTCATGATTATAATTATAAAACCAGGTTGATTTTTTTTTTTTTGAAGAAATTAAGAAAACTAAATAAGTTACTTAATCATACTACTTCAAGTCCTAATTATAATACCGGATTGACGTTTTTTATAGAAATTAAGGAAGCTAAATAAGTTATTTAATTATATCATATGTTATGTATCCTTAGATTATATATTATTTTATTAGTCAAACTAATTAGTTTGAAGAAAAACTAAAATAAAAATACTACGAAGTAATTTAATTAGCTTCTTAAATCTTTTCGAAAAAATCAATTTGGTCTTATAATTAGGATCGGAGGTAGTATTTTATAAATCGACTTGTAAATCAGATTTTTTTTTTTAAAAAGGTGACAAAGATGCCATGTAGATAATTCACGTCAGCATAATGAGGTCAACTAACATTTCACCGTGTTTTTGTTAATGAAGGGTAACATTACTACGTTTTTAGACCTCCGGGCAACATTGCTCCCAAAAAAACTTTTAGGGCAAAATTGCTCCTGGGAGTGTACTTCCGGAGCAAAATTGCTACTTAACCCTAAGATAATTAAAAAATTATGATTTTATTTAACAAAATAAAAAATAGATAGAATAAAAATCTAGTGAGTAATGATTTAGAGACACAATAAACATCCGAATAAGAGAACCTTAGCTATTGTTAGCATTTTGTCTTTTATGACCTCCCTTATGATCTTTTCCCCCAAAACATTCATTATATTTTTATAACATTACTCATCATTGAATAAATATATATTTTTATAATGATGAATTTATAGTTAATTAGAGTATATGGTTATGTTAGATTATTATTCACGCATCTATCATCTGCGTCGCAATTAATTTATATTATATATTTTTATCAATTTTTAAATATTAGTTTTTATTGTTTACCAATATTATATTTCCAACTTTCATCTATTTTTTTAAGCTCAACTTAAAATTTAAATTATATACTACTATATAAACAAGATAAAAATTATTATTACATTATTATTTATTTAAAGGTTAAGTATCATTTTGTTTTAGAAGTTTTCGCTGAGAAGAAGTGGGTATTTGGAAGTTTTTTTAAGAGTAATTTTGCTTTAGAAGTTTACAAAACTTAACAATTTTGCCTCTCCGTTAATTTTAAATGATATATACATATGGCACCCAATGCTTGCCACCTCATCAATGAAAATAGGGTTAAGTATTATTTTTTCCCTAGAAGTTTTATTTGAAGAGTAGTGGGTATTCCGAGTTTTTATAGGAGCAATTTTACTTTAAAAGTTTGAAAACTTAACAATTTTGCCCTGTCATCATGCCACTTTATCATCCATATCACCGAGCCCCATATGACATGGTGTTTTAATTGCGAACCATGTATAGGTAAAATTTTTGTCCCAATTGAAACACCAGTCTCTCCAATCATTTCTTCAAGAATAAACCACCGACTATCGTTGTGGTTCGCAATAGGGGAGAGTGGCTTACATCAATCTATACAAAAGTAAATACTATTAGTATTGCTTTGTTTTGATGAACCAATTTTTGGGACAATTTATATCTCGTTTTGTGTTTCATTTGCTTAGATCACAAGTGATGCTTCATTTGGGTTTTGCGACAGACCTTTTGGTGCCTTTGACTAGTTATGGGTTCACAAATTCCAGTCACTTTAAGCTCAACCTCTCAAGGATCTCCCTCTCCAACTCCAAGAATGACTTTTCCAAGGCAAGCTTCTTCCTCTACACTCTTGATTCTTGGCTCTATGTCCTTCAGCAACTCAAAGAAGATGAGATTTCCCGCGTTCTTTAGTTCAATTTTGTGAAGTCTATTTATACCTTTAATTCCCTTAATACCGATGATTCCTTTAACAAGACGAGAATGATCTCTTTCCATATTCATTTCTTTATGCTTGCCATGGTAGTCCGTAAGGATTTGAATCTACCAAATTTCCTTAATAAGGATTTGATCTCTTTCCTATTCATTTCTTTTTGCCCCACGGTGATATGAATGATGAGGTGGCATGACATGTGTGTTGTTTGACTGATTAAAGTCAAATTTAACATTGGGAGATGAGAGGAAAATTGCTACATTTTGTAAACTTTCGGGGCAAAATTGGTTCTAAAAAATTTTTTTGATACCTACTACTCCTCAGCGAAAACTTTCAGGAAAAAATGATACTTAACCATATTTTGATTGATGAGGTGACAAGCTTTTGGTGCCACATGTGCATATCAATTAAACCTAATGGAGGGGCAAAAAATCAATGTTTTGTAAACTTCGAGCAAATTTGCTACCCAAAAAAACTTCCAAATACCTACCGCTCCTCAACAAAAACTTCTAAGGAAAAAAATGAAACTTGACCCTTTATTTAATACTCCTTTTGATCCTTCTTATAAGTTGTTAGAATTCATGTTTGATTGATAACGAATCTTAAGTTGAATGTTTTACAAAAGAAAATGGTTTTGAAAAAGATTTTAGAATATTAGATGACTTGCTGATGCAATTCACTCGAGTGATATAGTTGTTCATCTAACCATTAGATTGTGATTGTGTATTTTTGTCAAGATTTAACAGATCACTCCAATGATAATGTTATCACTTGAGCGATAGCTTGAAACCCATCACTACACAGTCACCATAGTGATCTCTTCAAAAATTTGAAGGATTACTCGAGTGATAATGTATCACTCAAGTGATATCTCATTTATTCTAGATTACTATCAAGTCACTCGATTGTAATGAAGTAATCTTGTGATCTTCGGTGACAGATCACTCTAGTGATAGTTGCTTACTCAAGTGATGTTGATCACTATCAAGTCACTTAATAATGATTCACAGTTTTTCAAAGAAAGAGTGCGAGCACTTGAGTGCTATTGAGACACTAGAGTGATGTATAGCATCACCACAGAGTCACTCGATAGTGAACTAGATTTTTTAAAATATTTTCAATGATTACTCGAGTAGACAACAATCAATCAAGTGATTATGTAATTTTCAAAACTTAATTATCAAGTGCCTTGATGATGAAATAGTTTTAACACTAAACTACACTCAAGGGATGGCTTATCACTCTAGTGACAAGATAACACTACTTGATCACTCGAGTAACATTAATAACAACTTTTTGATACAACGTCTCAAAAATTTTATACCCATTCTAAGTGTGATCAAATCTTGTTATAATACTTTTTACCATTCCCAAACATTACTAATCACACTTATGTATAAGTCTTAGGTGTTTAAACAAGGATTAAACTCAAGATCAACAAAAAGCACTTCTTATGTCAAAAACATTAAATGCGACGAAGGCCATCCAATCCAAATGCGCTCTTTCAACAATGACTATCTCATCTATTGAATGGATAGATTCAAATGCTTCAACGGTCATTAACTCATTCCAATATATAAATACAGAAGAATTTAAGACGGAGTCGACTACTTACGACGAGTTTTCATTGTTTCATTAAACTCTTGTGCTATGTTTTATGATATTTTCTGATATTATCTATACTTTAGTGTTCATCACATTTACTATTTGAGAGAGCTTCTAAAACTCATTTATTACTCTTGTTGTGAGTTGCTAAATGTAGTAGGAGCTTGAGTGTGGGCATTGGTTACAAAGTGTAAGGGGGATCAAGTGTTTCTTGAAAAGGAAATTGCCTGTATAGAGGCTCTTGGAAGGATAAGGATTTATAGGGGCTATAGGGTAAGTGGTTTGACTGAACTTATATAAATCTCGTGTGTCTATCCCTTTAATGATATCTCTCTAACTTTAATCTATTCATTAAGTTTTTAAGTTTAAAATTTTTAATATCACTTAATTTAACCTCCTCTTGGGTGAAAGGTTTAAACTAACATAAGTGACTTTAGACCTCTATTAAATACATATCTTTGTCTTATTTATAAGAACATGATAATCGAATTGTGCGGTTTAAGAAAGCAATTAAAATTAGTTTAAAATAATCATAACATCTATAAAAAAAAAAAAAAAAAAATCAAGTATGCCCATATTTATAAGGAGGTAAGAGAGAAACAGAATAAATATAAGTATCATCAACATTTTAATTAATACAATATATATAATTAATAAGGGTAAAAATGAAAAAAAAAAATCTTATTAAATGTTTAGACAACTCTTGTTAAGCTCTTATAAAAAAGGATAAAGACAATTCAAATTTTGGACTCTTATAAAATAAACCGTAGGGACTATTAATTATCCCAAACAGTCAAACACACCACTAATTATCTTTTATTTAATATTTTTTTATATACCATTCAATTAATAATTTATTACCAGTTCTCTCTCATATTTTTACTTGCTATCTCTCTACCTTGTACTATTTTCATAATTATGGACATATTTGGAAAAGACATAACATTTTTGACACACTTATTTCCTTTAACTAATTTTAATAGCCAATTTGTTTTGTACAATCAAGATAATTGTTGCTTATAATAAGAACATGAGGGAGTAGTTTTTTATAATTATATACAGAAACAAACAATAGTTTCTTTAAAATCAATATATGATTTTATCCCAATTTTCATTAGAGTAAAATAAGGGGTGACTTTTAAAATAAAAATCATCTCGATTTAAACATCTCTTAACAAGCAATTATTTTTTGTTGGAAAAAAACAAATAATTTATTCCAAAGTGGGATTAGGCGTCATGTTTAACGAGTGAGTACATGCAAGAAAGAATGCAATAAATAAAACTTTTAATTTTATATGATTACTACTCTAAAAGTGGAAGAGATAAACAATTAATAAACATTCATTGAGTATACTAATTTTTTAGATGATTATATTATCATATTATTATACTGATTTCAATGTCGGCATTCCCATCATTGTTATTATTATCATGGCGAGTATTACTAACTTTTTAACAATAGTATTAATTTTTAAATTTAATTTATTCAGGAAATACGGGAAATAATAATTTAAAGCATTTCAAAACTTTTCTGTTTTTAGTATTCAATGTTTTTTTTATATACACAAAACTTAAAATAATAAAAATAACGTTATATCAAGTCTATTAAAATGTATGAAAAATAAAATAAAACCCTATTTATGTGTGAAAAGGCAGCCACAAATGGCTGATTATAATAAATTACTCCACCCAACCCTTTTTATGAGGATTACAATGTGTTTTATAACATAACATAGTGTTTTGCTCAAAATATTTTTCCCCAATTGATATTGCTAACATGTAACAACGTTTATTTTCATAATTGTTTCGCGTGGCATCAACTAAGAAAACAAAAAAGGGAAAGAACTTTTTATTTACTTATGTTGTATAATTGATATTGACATTATTTTTTTATAATTAATATCCTATTATATTGATACTATGACAACCATTATTATCCTATTAGGTGAGATCCATTATATGGTTTACACAACACCATTGAGCTCTAACCGCTACCAAAAAAAAAAGAGAAAAAAAAGACAATCATTTCAGTAATTAGTTACGAAAATTCTACTGCTAGCGGTGACATAACGTCAACCGTTGATGGCTGTGATGTGCAGGGGCCGTTGGCCGTCAACAACATTGATGTGGAGTTGGACGACGATTGCCATCATCATTAATGTGGAGTTGGTCCATAGTCATTACTGATGGTGACATGGCGGACACCGTTGCCATTGATGATGTGCCGACGATCGGCGTTGATAATATGGTGTCGATGGTAGGTAGGTGACAACCTTAAGCCTTTAAGTAGAAAAGAAAGAGTTTTCCTATTTTCCAATACATAAAATAAGAAATAGAAAAATAAAAATAAGAAAACTTCTAAAAATTGTTTTATTTGATTAATTTTTAAAAATAAGTTGAAATTTTTAATTTCTAAAACCACCTAACTAAAAATAAATTGCCAAATAATTTTTTATTTTTTTAAAAAATATGTTTTTAAAATGAGAAACAAACAAGCTTGATTCCACTAAGATAAAAAGTCAAGCTAAAAATGAGAATTTATTCATGTTCGATGTGCGGAGGAAACAACACTATAATTAATGTTTCAACTTCAGTCACTTTCATCTCCTCACTCAACTATTCTTAACTTTTGTATTGGAATTGTTAGGTGACATCCTCCTTTCACATGACAATCGATTGCTATATTTTCTTTTTCTTTTTTTTTTTTTTTATTCCCCGATATTAAATTAGATTTATTTTTCTTTTTAAATAAATGTATCTTAAATTGTCGGCTTGTGTCTTGTGCGAGGTGTCCCTTAGATGCTAACTTTTGCCATTTCTTGAGCGTTGAGCCCCCCAATATAACAAATTGCGATCGCTAAAAAAATAAATGTGTTTAAAAATGATACAATTAATAAAGCATGCAACTTAAAATAAATTATCCAATCATGTCCCCCAATGCACAACCACCTTTTCCTCCTAGTCAAGGTATTTTTGTTCGGGGCTATTTTTTTTTATATGTAAAAAGTTTAGGTGAGTTGGATTATGAGAGTTCACTAAGATCATAACATACTTTTGAGTTCAAAAAGACTTACAAAAATATTTTCAAATCCGCTACCAACAAAATCTTCATATCAGTAGGATATGAACCCACAATTTTATGGTTGTTGTTTGCGGCTATTTAATATAAAGGATTTGGATGAGAAGGGAGTGAAGGGAAGATATAATTTTTACAAGTTGAATTTAAATTTTTTTTAGAGAAATGGGACTAAAAATTTTTTAATAAAATTTTGAGGAAAAAAACTCTAATTATCACCCATCTATTTTGTTTTAATTACACATATATCCCTTCTATTTTGAAAATCTAAATAGATCTCCTTAAAATTAAAATATATATTATGTAAACCTTTCTTATATTTTGAGATTATATTTTCATCCACTCAAACCGTTAGTTGATCATTAGGTTTAACTTTTAAACTTTTGTTTTACCAAAATGCCCCCATTTAAACATATATGGGCCAAAAAAATAAAACACTAAATTTTTATTCTAGTATATTTTTTAACTCTCTAATATGTTAAACATATATTATTTTGAGATTATGAAATTTATGATTTTAATTTTTTACTGCATTTATTGAAATTTATTTATTATTAGTTTCTTAGATGACTAAAAATATAGATATATCAAACACATTTTCTTTATCAGATATAATAAACTATATAGGTTTGAGAAATTGTATAAGTCATTTAGATTCATAATTTCATATTTTTTACTAATATTTAAAAAATTACTCAAATTTTTAAGAGTTTTTGATATTTACAAGCTGTCAATTAATATTTGACATTCAGTATTAAGGGTAAATTAGTAAATAAATTTATTTTTATATAAATTTTGATTTAAAAATATATTTTTAGAATATTCTTAATGGGGTTAATGGTTTAGACTTACGTATATGTTTTCAAAATAAAGAAGAGACATGTGTAATTAAGGTAAAATAAAAGGGTGGCTAAATTATTTTACTCTTAGTTTTTCTTACTCTTTTATCTTACATATTCTATTTATAAAATTTTCCAATCTTTTAAATTGAATTTATAAAAAGTTCTCCCCCCACCTACTTCCTTCAAAATCTCACATTACCAGGTAGCCCCAAGACATTGTCAGATAGATACTAAATGTGAGTTTTTAATGAGATTTAAAAATGTTATAAGAGATTAACCTATTTAATTAGATTTAGCTCTTATTTTATTTTAGAGTATATCAACTTCTGTTAAACAGTTTAGATAAGATGTGCAATTGATGCACATATTTAATCTTTAATTTTCACTGATACATAATTAACATGTAAACAAATCAAACTTTGTTTCTAACGCAAAAATATTTGCAAGCCCCCGAAGACAAATTAATGGAATTATGAATTATAATAGTTTTAAAAGTAAAATTAATATATATATATATATATATATATCTCTCTCTCTCTCTCTCAAAATGGTAATTCTAGAAGCATCTTAACTTTCTCCATCAGGGCATATCTTTATCGCAGATGTAACGTAAAAAGGAAAGAAAGAAAGAACATCACACACCTTTTAAATTTGTTGGCAGAAAAAAAGTTATGTGAATTTTAAGTAATCCATAAATTCAAAAATTGTCACATCATTGATTAATGGCAGAATAATTGCTCTGGATCAATCAACGTCACATCTATGGTCAAAATAAAAAATCAATGTCATGTATTTTTTTTTTTGGGGGTAAAATCACATAGGTCCTAAGATTAGAAAAAATAAAAAAAAATAAAAATCTCATTTTAGATCCCATAAAAAAATCTCTAGAGATATATATCATTTTCTTTAGTCATTAATATCCGAACATTATATGATTTTAAGTTATATCACTAGATTTAGGTACTTCTCAATTGTCACTTTATGACTTATTAATATAGGGATATCCACTTGTCAACACGAGCTGACTTACTTAATATAGATGAACTTGTCAATAGTCACTTTATAACTTATCAATATAGTCACATCCATTTATAAACGAAAGTTGTTTTAAATTGTATTGGAAAATGACAATAGTTAATATAGACATGCCTTGCCAATGACCACTCTTTGACTTGTCATTATAAACACATAAACTTATCAAACAAAGCACATAAACTTGTTAAAATAAGCACATACACTTGTCAATGTATAATTGTCATTATAGATGCATAAACTTGCTAAAATAGGCACATAAACTAATCAAAATATGTGCATACACTTGCTAATGTATAACTTGTCAAAATACGCACATAAATTTGTGAAAATAGGAATATACACTCGCTAATGTATAACTTATCATTATAGGTACATAAACTTATCAGAATATGTGCATAAATTGGCCAAAATAGACAGATACACTTGCTAATGTATAATTTGTCAAAATACACACGTTGCCCTGTTTGTCCTTGTGTGAACCATGGTTGGAGAAGAGGGTTTTGACAACAAGTCAATGTGTATATTTTGACAAGTTATATATTAGTAAGTGTATGTGTCTATTTTAACAAGTTTATGTGTCTATTTTGATAAGTTTGTGTGCCTGTAATGGAAAGTCATACATTGGCAAGTGGTGCCTATTTTGACAAGTTATACATTGAAAAGTTTATGAGCCTATTTTGACAAGTTTATGTGTCTGTAATAACAAGTTATACATTAGCCAGTGTATGTGCCTGTAATGATAAGTTTATGTGCCTATTTTGACAAGTTTATATTCATATAATGACAAGTTAAAGAGTGACTATTGCCTTTTATGTTAACTATTGCCATTTTTCCAGTAAAATTTAAAATTGCTCTAATTAACAAGTGGATGTGACTATATTAGCAAGTTATAGAGTAGCGATTGACAAATACATAATCCTAGTCATATAACTTAATACCTTATAATATCTACATATCAATTATTAAGGGTAAGAAAGTAATTTCACCTCCGAAATTTATATCACTGAGCTATCTATAGACTTTTTTTTATAGGGGAATCCACAATGTGACTTTTTTTATTATTTTTTCTTGTCTTGGGGGACTAATATGATTTTCCATTTTTTTCTCCATATCTTCCAAACACTAATCTCCTTCTCTCAATGTAAAATCACATTTGTAGTATAAATTGGGCAGATTATGAGCTATAAACCCGATGTTATATTAAGAATGAGAAATGGTAATGAATCTCATATAAAAGTATTAAAAAAGTGAAATAGATTTATATAAGGATTTAGGGGTACCCTATTTTCAGTAGGCACACCTTTTCTTAAACTTTTCCAATTTAAGAGTGAAAAATTCATACATAGTTAAATATAGGGTTAAAATGTAAATTTAGCGATGAAGGTTTTTTTTTTATATACACTCAACACAATTAACTATTTTGGAGTGCAGAAGTAGATGTAATCAAATTTTTTGGTTGTATATATGGTAACACTGTTAACTTTGGTTAACTAATGTTATTTTTTGCAATGTTGGTTCCACCAGTCTTCCTACTCTTTATTATTTTAATATATGCTTAGATATGTGTGCACCTTTTAATGTAAAAATATCACTTAGACCCTATAAAAATAATTTTGTTTCAATTAACCCCTAAATATTTTAAGATTTCACTGCACATTAATGGGTCAAAATTAAATTAAATTTTGTCAATGAAAAATAATAATGCCCTTATTTTATTTTTCTATAAGAGCATTTATATGAGAAATGAGGGTTTTAAAAGGCAAATAAATGGATTTAGGGAGTTAAAAAGATTCTTACATGACAAATATGGGTATTTATAAGATAAATTTGTAAATGACCAATTTTTTTGAACTCCTTAGATTCTTTTAGATCCCTTTACAAGATAAATAAGGAAAATTCATAAGACAAATATTTTCATTTATAAGACAAAAAAAGTTTATATATACTTTTTATTCCAACAAAAGATATTTGTGTTGGGTGTTCATAGTGAAATTGTTTATTGTTAAATTTACACATTTACCCTTGTAAAAATATATTAAAATAATAGAGAGTGAGAAGATTGATGGGATTACAATGTAAAAAGTAACGGAAGTTGACCAGGGTTAATGATAATGCTATATATGCTACTAAAATAATTGATTATGTTCTACTTTTCCACCCAAAATAGTTAATTGTGTTGGGTGCGAGTAAGAAACTTTAAATTTGCACTTTCACATTTAAATATGTCGTGCATACAATTAAAGGAAAGTTGTACATGATGACTTAATGATCTAAGCCCATAGATAAATTTCGACAATAAAATTTGCAATATGTGCTTTTAGGAATTTCCATAAAAATACTTTCACGAGTTGATAAAACACACACATACATAAATTTTATATTTTGTATTGATTGATATATTAATTTTTTTCTTCATATTATGTATATAAAGTGAACGAAGTTAATTAAAGCTTATATAACTGTATTTGTAAAACAATCAATACCAATATCAATATATATATATATATATATATATATATTGGCTATATATATATATTTCTAATCTAGATGGTTTACGCTATTCTTCAAGCTGGTCCCTGTAATTCATTCTTACGTAGATTAATGTGTTAGTTTTGTCTTGTTGGTTAGTGATAAAAAAAAAAAAAAAAAAATCTTAGATAGGTTAATAATACTTTCTAAACTTGTGACTAGTATTAGATTTGATGCAGATTCCTTAATCTTGTGTTTGGTTTGAGGGGAGAGGATGAATCCTTAAGAAAGAAATTGACCAAATTGTCATTAATAAAGGGAATATTCATTTTGTTGAGAAAGTATTTTTAGAATATTGAAAATTTTTTATGAATAATTATTTATTAAAAATGAGAGAAGAAATTCTCTCTATTCTCTCCCTCCACCTCCCTTCCTTCACACCAATCAAGCTTTAAAGGTTTGCATGATATGAGGGATTTGGAGGAGAGGGAAACTTTTATGAGTCAATTATTTATTTGTTTTTTTAAATAGTCAATAAAATTAGGAAAAATCTCATTTAATTACCATATGAATTTGCAAAACTCCCAAATGTTTGTTGAATTTGTTAAAGGATTGAAAGATACCAAAGACCATATGAGGATTTACAAATTCGGATGAATTTATCCTTTCGTCCTTAGTTTTAAATAAATTACAAAAAATGACTTTTGCCGAACCGCCACCGCAGGGACGGCTTGCAACCGCCGCCAAGTAGGAAATCCAACAATGTTTTTTTTTTTTTTTGGGGGGGGGTGGGGTTTTTTTTTTTAATTAAAAAAAGATTCATTGAAAGTGAAGGAGGTGTGGTTCAAACCCCCACCTTCATGGGGCTAAATTGCCCAACCATTGGGCCACTTGGTTCCTTAAGTATATATATGCATTAATAAAATATATATTCTTTTTAACATTTTTTTCATAAAAAAAACACTCTTGTAAATTCTATTCTTGAACTTGTAAATGCTATTGAAGAATTGGTAATTGCCATTGAAAGATTTGTTATAATTGCATTTTTTTTTCATCGAGACAAAAATGGTATACCTCAAAAAACAACTCGTAACTACCATTGAAAAATTTGTAAATGTCATTGAAAGATTTGTAAATGTTATTGAAAGATTTGTAGTAATCCACTTTCATTTGTTGTTGTCTCAGAGACAAAAATGGTAAACCTAAAAAAACAACTTGTAATTGCCAATGAAAATTTGTATATGCCATTGAAGAATTTGTAAGTGTCATTGAAAGATTTGTAATAATCCACTTTTACTTGTTGTTTTCTCGAGACAAAAAAAAAAAAGTATAATTATAACAAATCTTTCAATGGCAATTACCAATTCTTTAATGGCATTTACAAGTTCAATAATGGGATTTATAAGTGTGTTTATTGATGAAAAAAATATTAAGAAAAATATATATATTTGTTAATGCATATGTGTGTGTGTGTGTGTGTATCAAAGAAACCAAATAGCTCAGTGGTTGAGCCACTTGGCCCCATAAAGGTAGGGGTTCGAACCCCACCTTGTTCGCTTTCAATAAATCTTATTTTTTTATAAAAAAAAAAACCCAAAAAAAGAACTCATTGCTGGATTTCCAGCCGTCCGGAGGTTGGTCCTCCGACGAGGGGTCATTTTTTAAAAAAAAAATATTATTTAAAACTAAGGATAAAAGAGTAAATTCACCCGAATTTGAAAATCCTCATATGGTCCTTAGTACCTTTAAGTATTTTAACAAATTCATATGATATTTAAATGAGATTTTTCCATAAAATTATTTCTAATTAAGTGGGATAATATATAAGTTAATACTGCCGAATATCTGATGATATTAATTGTATTAAAAAAAATGATATATTACCCCACCTACTAAGGTACAATTATGACAGGCTAATAAAAAGCTCAGTGAGCCAAACATCAACGAAGAAATATATTATGTACATTTTCTCATATTTTTTATATAATCATGTGGCAAACCAAAACTTAGAGTTGAGAATCAGGACCGACCTTTGAAGGTTCGAAGTTTAAAAGGGCCAGTCCTTTTAGATAGAGGGTAAGAAAAACGTCTATTTTTTAATACTCAACCCGAGAGCATGCGGGCAAGGATAGGAAGACATTTTCAAAAATTAAATTATTTTTCCTGCTTTTTTTCAAAGAAATATAATTAGTAAAATACAACAATTAAAGTTTTAAATTATTAAATAAATGTTGTTAGCATTAATGCTACACAGCCCGCTTAATGTAATAAATAAACGCAGTCACTAATTTATAATCAAGAGTAATGTATTGTCTGCAAGTAATTCACACAAAACATAATAAGCTTACGCCTAAGCAACATAAATACAATGACTATCATTTTCATTTTCTTCACCACTATCATTAATTTCAAAGATATTTGATTGTGCTTCATTTCAAGTAGTAGACTCTATTTCATGGGTAAAAATATCAAAAATATCTTCTCTTACGTCATGAATACATTCATAATCTTTATTTGCAACAAATAATAACAAATCATAAAATCAAAGTATAGTTATTATGCATTTGTAATTAAATGAATCAATAACTCTATAACAAATACAAAATCAATATAAATTAGCAAATTAAATTGGTAAGTCAAGTTTTTTTAAAAATATTTAAATGGCCTAACGGGCCGTCCCTTGGCCATGCAATGCTGATCCTTTTAAGCCCTTGGGTCCTACAGTGCCTGCCCTGCAAGGCATACTTCATTTAGAAGCTCCAATTTACAAGTCCTGGCTTAAACGAGCCAGCTCGACGAGCCCGACCCGATTTCCCAGCTCTATCACAAACCCCAACAACTATAGGTATAAATGAGATATAACCCACAACCTCGGTCCTCCCCATATAGAAACTTACATACCATTGAGCTTCAACCTCACTCACTATTTACAATTTTATTTAGGTGAACCTTGCCAACAAGAATTGTTTCAAAACCCATAAGGTTACATGTTCAAATCGCATTGTCGATATGAAGATTTTATTTGTAGGCAATTTGTAAGTGTTCTGTATAAAATAACAGATGTCTAGCCCGATGGACTAGTGTGTTGATATTGGATAAAATAACTCTCTTAGATATCTATGAAGAAGATACTCAAGAGAATAATGGATCACTGTGTATGAATAAGCATTAGATAAAGGGGGTGGTGTGTATGCACAGTGACAGCAGAATAGTGAATGAGATTGAATGTGCGTACCTTAAGATTTTACCTCTTATTTATAGGGTTTACCTCTAGGTTTGGACTCGTGGGCTTTCGTGCCTCCAAGTGCATGTGTTATGCCGCCATATCTAGGTCAGAGTTTTCGGTTAACATCCTCCTTGATAATAGGATTAATATCCTCCTTGATTGTAGGTGGATTCTAATATAGATTGCCCCTTGTTAGGTCTTACATTAACATAAACCCAAACTTAAGTAAAAATGTTTTATTCAAATCATAAAAGAAATTAGTAATAGTTGCCCCTCACTTCTGGTAGTCAAAGTCTTTGGGCTACTAGGGTGCATTTGTTATTTAACCTGGATCTCACATCCGAGTCATTATATGTCTCTTGATGTTTCATTCAAATTTCATCCAGGTTTCAACGAACTTTGGATTAACTGGGAAGAGAACTCATTATTCTAGTTGTGGGAAGAGAATCCCCCCAATCCGGGTTGATTCCATCAAATTGGCCATTACTTTATTCCTCTTCGTGACCCCGCAAACACCACGGATCCCTTCATTAGAAAACCGGGTTTCCGAGTTCATCTGCTTTAGCAACGGATTTCCCCCCATCCGGATTATCATGAAGTGGATGACTTTCCAAATTATGCGTATAATAATTTATCCGATGTGACAACTTTAACAAAACTAACGAGTAGGACACCTACCATTACCATAGCATAAAACCTCTATCTTTAGCGTAACACCGCCACTTCTTGTCGTCTTCGATATTCTTGCGCATCTAATGCCCACGCCATTTTGCGCATGTTATCATTGCTTTTTTGGGTAAATTGTCTCTTTTTCCCTTGACTTTTCAAACCGTGTGAGTATATAATTGTCCCAAATTGTGTTACGCATAACACCTAGTTTTATATTTTCGCATTTCCATCCATTCTTACTACTTCTCATTCACCGCAATATTTTCTTTCTTCCAAGAAACCTCTCAAAATTTTCAAAGACTCTGGGGATTAGGATTCTTGTTGATCCTCGTTTTGTTAGCCTTCACACCTTTTAGGTTTCTTAGATCTTCATTATACATAAAATTAGGGTTTAACTTTTGGCTCTTACTCTCAACCATTTCTTCCTATTCCTTTTGCCTTTACTTTTGTTATTTTATTCAATCATAATGTGAATTTAATGTCTTTATTCTTGCTTCTTCCCGGGTGAATTTAACGATTGAATTTAAGTGTTTTCTCGCTAAGGTAGACTTCATTTTCTTTCAAATGTGAACCTTTGTTCTTGGTTCTTATTACTTAGTTTCCAGTGTCTCGCCCTAAATCTTTAGATAATCACCTTGCTATATCTCCTTCTCCCCATTTTATCCAAACACATTAGCGTTAGGTGTAACTTCCTTTATCAATGGAGAAGGATAAGATAATTCCAGCATAAGAAGAAGAGTTACGCCGAACAGTCCCTCCTGGAGCTCGGTTTTGGTTTTAGGGTATTTCTCCTTCTGAAGAAGAGAAGCAAACGACATTGCAACGAGGAAAACGTAGTGGGGGGGAGTAGGAAGAGATCCCCACCTCTAGAAACTAAAAGTCACAGTGAAACTGGGACTCAGGTGAGAGAGTTGCTAGTCTGGGATCCTTTACCCAAGCATCGAAAATTGAGAGCCGGGATAAGAGCAAATCTATCTTGGCATCACATACTTCCCATGAAGAGGGTATACGCTAATCTAAACCGGGATCCCATCCGGAGAACGTCGTTGATCCGTGTAATGATTGCACCTATTTGAACTGCCAACTCGTCACAAGCGGCCATTACTCCTTAACCGAGTCCACTTTAGCCTCCTACCGGCACAAGTTGACTTCCCAAACCATCCCGGCTTTTGGTAGCGAGGGTCGTCTCGTGTCGGAGGAATCCCCCAGTCTATCAACTTTTTCTTATTCACGCAGTAGTTCCGTTGATTCAGGTATACCTTCCGTTTTCTGATTTTTATTTCTTTATTCTAGGTATACATGGATTCGCCTTCTTTACACCAAGTTGAGGAATCTATGTATGGGAAGTTGAGTTCCGTATGTCCCCCGAAAGCTTTAACAGACAAGTACCCGTGGGTTACCCCTGAGGTGCTAAATACTACATCCGAGATTACCGCAACTGAGGTTGTTGGGCTCCTCGTTGGCAATTGAGAAAACTGCACCCTTTGTCCACCTAGTAGAGATGAGCCAATTTGCTCCTACTGGGAAGGGAATAACACGTCTTTCTTCTTTTTCTACTCGAGACTTGATAGCCAGCTCGGTATTCGATTTCTGTTTACCGAGTTCCAACTTGATCTTTAAAATCATTTACACCTTGCTCCTTCCCAACTTCACCCCAATAGTTGGGCTTTTGTTATCACCTTTGAGCGTTTTTGTCGTTCTTTAGATATAAATTGTACGATTCCTGTTTTCTTTTACTTTTTTACCGTCCATATAGCCCGTACCGTACAGTTTGCTTTGAATCCTTCAAAAATTTTGAAACTGGCTTTTTCAAGGTTTTTGCCGAGTTCGGACAGCAGCCTTGGTTCCTTAGAGCCCCCTAGTCCAGGGATGTGGAGTGGAAATTCCTATTGTACTGGACCTGGGACCATCATAACTTTATTCCTTCCTCCTACCACTTTCATGAAACGGGTTTCTCTGACTTCCGAGGCCAACTCGATAGCCACTATACTTGCACATGTTGACAAACACGGCTCCATTAGAGCGGCCCAATACATTTCACAGCCTCAGGCCGGGTTGGGTTAGGTTCGGCAATGAGTATGACTCTTTTGTGTTTGTATTTTCCATTCGTGTGTTTTTGTTTTCTGTTGGATAAATAACTAACCTTTGTTTTTTGACTTGTAGCTCCGAGTATGGGGGAAACAGGCTCGTTACATTTCCATGCTGAAACAGTCAACAGCCTCCTTGATATGTGTCATATCACGAGGCATGCCTTAAACTTTTGTTTGTATAAAAAAAAAAATCTGAACTCTGCAACAGTCAACACTCAACAACCTTCTTCATATGATTAATTGATACGGAGGAAAATGGATCAATATGAAAGAAGCTTTGACGAAAAGTATGATCGTTGGCTGTTCATATTAATTACTCACTTAAAGAGTAAATATTGGAGCAGTAATTAATTTGAAGGGAATAAGCGATTAAATTTGAAAATTTCGTTTGGATAATATTCCCCTGGTTCTTAATATAAGACCCCATTGATTTTTTTTTTTTTTTTTTTTTTTTTTTGTTGAAAGATTAAGGGTAAGTTTGGTTTGTGGGGTGGGGGAGGGGAGGGAGGGAGGAAAAAAAATGAGGGGAGGAGAAAATTGTACCAAAATTTAGTGTAGTGGGATCCATAAAATTTTCCTCTCTATCACATTTTTTCTCTCCCCTCCCCTTCCCTCAAACCAAATTTACCCTAAGGAAGTTAAATAAGTTAATTTATAAGTTAGACAAATTAGTTTACTATAAAAAAATATGAATATAAATATTTTAAAATAATTTATTTAGCTTCCTTAACTTTTTTTTTTCAAAAAGTCAACTAGGTATGTTATCAAGGATGAGAGATAGTAACTTAATTAGGGAGTGATTACAAATGATGATGAAGTGGAAGAAGGAATATCTTTGAAGTTTAGTTCCGATTATAATTAAAAATAAATTAAAAAAAGGATAAAAAGCTTTGAGAAAGATATACTACAAGATTGCAAGGACCATCAAAATAAGTATTCCCTTCGGTCTTAATTATAAGATAAGTGGACTTTTTTCCAAAAAAAATTAAAGAAGTTAATTAAATTACTTTAGAGTATTTTCATTTTTATTTTTTCTAAACTAATTAGTTTGACTAATAAAATAATATAAAATATAAAATTATACAACATATGATATGATTAAATTACTTATTTAGTTTCCTTTAATTTTTAAAAAAAGTCAATCCGGTCTTATAATTAGGACCGAAAATAATAGATTCCAAAATGGCACCATAACAAAATGACTTAATTTTCATGAAGTCCATGTAAACTAGTAATTTAGAATTAAATTTGTGTAAAATGATTTAATTGCCTCCACCACTAGGCCGCTGGAGCTCAACATGAGATTTAGTTACTTTAGGCTTTGACAACCATGACTTTTTAACAAAATGCTCCCCAGCTCATTTTTATAAAAGCCTAAAAGATTTGAATTGTCCTGGTCCTTTCTATGAGATCTGATATAAAATATCTAAACATTTATGAGTTTTTTTCTTTTTATTTTTGCCTCTCATTAATTATATGAATTATTAAGGGTTAGGTTGCAAATTTATTTCGAAGTACACGCCCAATAGCAATTTTGTCCCTGGAATTTTTTTTGATTCAATGTTGCCCGGAAATCTAAAAACGTAGCGAGATCTTATATTTTTCCGTTAAAAAACTAACATTAACCGTTAAAAAATTGACATTAACCATTTACTTTTAACGAAAAAAAGTAAGATTGCTACGTTTTTAAATTTATGGGGCTACATTGAACTAAGAAAAACTTCTAGAGTAAAATTATTCTTAGGCACATATTTTTGGGGTAGATTTGCTATTTAACCCAATTATTAATTAAAAAATTTGTAATACTCTATTTCTATTGCTCACTTGCTCTCTTATAAATAAGGGCATACATAAAAAGAAAATATTATTTTAGATGTATTTATTATTTTTAACTAATTTTAACTTCTTTCTTAAATCAGTTATTGGATTCTTATATATATATATAACTGGACGGAGTAATATATAAAACAACATAACAAGTCTCAAGACCCATGGAATGATTAGTTCACTTTAAAAGTTAACAATTTCATCTATACAAATTACATCAAAACCTTGGTCATTCATATATCGGGTTGAGATTGTTAGGGTTAAAACTAGTATATTTTTTAGAATTCAAATTTGTGTTATTTTTTCTTTTAGGTGAGACTATTTATCATCTCAATTAAGAATTTGTTGGTTCCGTCGCTTATTTGGTTTCATTATCAAAGTGGATGGTGGGACCACCTGGCACAGGTAGGGATTTGTGGACCCTCTTACCCTCAACACACGATTCCATTCTCTTTATTTCTTTCTCTTTGGGATTAAGTTTCCATATTTTTCCCTTCTTGATCTTGATATTTCTATTTATTCGCTTTTCAAAAGGAATCCACCATGAATGAATGACATCAACTTTTTTCAACTTCAAAACCTTTAAGTCTCTTTCTTCACATCTTCATATTTTCTTTCCAAATGAATTATGGAAAAAAAGAAAAAGCGATGAAAGAAAATGAAAGACACATGAACCCTTATGGCGTTGCTTTGTTCGATAGGAAGAAAACAAAAGAAAGTAATGACGGCAGATGCATACTAATCTCATCAACAACATCCATCTATGGCTTTTAATTTGTAGGTTTGTTTAGTTTTGTTTCTTATAGTCCTTATTATAAGGTACCAACTAACAGTTCTTACAAACCAATAAAAATAGTTAAAGTCAATAAAGTTAGCTTATAATTTAAATAACTTCCAATATTACCCCTATTGATTGCACTAAATTCTAATATCATATTTATTATTATTCTCATACACTACCCTTATTTATTAGGGGCATACATGGAAAATAATAATTAGTGTTCCTTGGGAACAAGTAAGTGCCTTATAAAAAAGATCAAATAAACTCGTTAGTTGGTGCTTTATAGTAAAGACCAAAGAGAGTATTAGGGTTTTAATCAGGCCCCTTTACTTTTCTTCTTTTTTTTCCCCTTGTTACCGGGCAGTCACCTAAAAATACAGGGATCTAATTAAAAAAAGGTGAATCCATTAGGGTCCTGATAAAAAAGAGAAAAAAGGGCATATGAAAACAGATGAAACTACAAGAATGAGGTTAAAAAAAAGAAAAAGAAAAAAACAGATTAAAAATTAGGTCATGTGTCAAAATGACGGAGGCAATATTGGGAGTTTTAAATGATTTTTTTTTTTTTTTTTTAGCCTTAAAAAAAAACAGATTAAAAATTAGGTGACGTTTGGATTGAAAATGAGGAGGCAATATTGGGAATTTTAAATGGTGTGTTTGGGTTTCGGCGTTTTTTTTTTTTAAAAAAAAAAAAGGTCTAGATGAGTTTCAAAGTATTTTTCTCCTTAGCTTTTCCTACGGTCGGTTGCACTCTCCACCATCAATCCAAAATTAAATCATTAACTGGCTGGTTTTTTTTTTAGCTTTTTTAAAAAATATTTTAGATTATTGATGCGTCTCTCCTCTACTTTTACGGTGGATTGCCCTCCTTTTCTTTAAAACTATACTGTATTAGGTACTTTTTTTAAGAAAAAATATTTTAGGTTGTTGATTTT
Organism: Acacia acuminata; assembly: GCA_019022655.1. Classification (NCBI taxonomy): domain Eukaryota; kingdom Viridiplantae; phylum Streptophyta; class Magnoliopsida; order Fabales; family Fabaceae; genus Acacia; species Acacia acuminata. The sequence continues at coordinate 3,147,527 of JAFJYI010000001.1, forward strand.
AAAAATATATTTATTTTAGGATGTTATTAAAAAGAAATAATTTTAAAAATTTATTTTAGGATCTTAAAAAAATATTTAAAGGTAATATACTTCAGGATATTTGTAAGAAATCCTAAAATAATTTTTAATATTATAAAGTATTTTTTTAATACAATCAATATTCTAAAATATAATTTTAATACTATAACTACCCTGAAATATATGTATTATATAAAGGCAACCGATAGTGTTTTACGTCAAAACGCGACAGTTTTAAAGAAAAGAATGAGAAGGGAGCGGAAGAGTAGGAGAGAGAAAGGGGATCAGGTTTTAAAGGTTTCAGCTAGGGTAGGGTAGGCCTCTAAACGCAACAAAACACATGATTCTCTTTGAAAATAGATCCATCTTTTTCGGTGGCTATATTTTTTATATATACTTGAGTTCTTGCGTGCTACAACTCTCTCTCTCTCTCTCTCTCTCTCACATCATGTTATTTTAGGGTTTGCTATAATTCTGAATTTTTTTAATATTTAAATTATTATATGAGGAAGTGATGTGACTTTGAGACCATACTCTATAGAAACCAAATTTGGGTTGGCTTAGTCAGGGGCTGGTACATTGCTTGCAGGCTCAACTTTTTGCCAGGTAGGAATATTTTCACATTTTTGCCATTCAATTTTGATGAAATTACCATTTTTTTCTTCTTTTTTATGACAATATTTGTTGTTTCATGGACAGAAAAATTGATTAAAAAAAAAAAAAAAGAACGAAAAGTCCTGTTCAAATATTTGTTTGGATATTAATATTAACAACATTTATTTGATAAATTAAAAATTTAATTATTTTAATTTACTAATTATATTTCTTAAAAAAATAGTTAAAATTTAAAATAATAATTTTCGAACCTTATAGGGACCCAACCGACTCTTATTCTCAACTCTATTCACATGTCCATTTGACTACGACTAGATGGAGTGACAATGTTTTTGTCCAACACTTCTTGGGTGATGATAATTTTCTTTTTAAAAACCTCATAATACCTAATATTCTTATACAAAAACTTGCGTGATACAATTGGATTTTAGCTTTAATGTAGTTATCTTATATTGGATAAGATATTATCACTACCATTTTTTCATCGTTAAATCAATCTCTTCTCGTTTTTATCATTTCTCTTTCCTATTAAGATCTAACGATAAAAAAGTGATAGTGACAAAAAATGGTAATGATAATATCCTATCCCATCTTATATAATACAAAATAACTTAGAATAATTAAAGTACTATTAACGATAGTTAACTCTAGCTTTGCTTTACAAATTGTCTCACCTACCCTTTTGAAAAGTATGAATATTAAAGTCCCACTTTTCTTTATCTAAAAATACCACCTTTCTTCATTTTTTTTTTATTTTTTTATTTTTTTTGCTTTGAAAAAGCTTATTGGAATGTTTTTTTTAAAAAGTAGGAACATACTCCGTCAAGAATAGAAATTAAGCTTCGCTGAGGTATTGAGGTTAAATAATGGATCTTTTTCATTAAAATGATATTGTTTACCATTACAACTAACAACTTATTGGTGATATCAATAAAAATACATTTTCTCTTCATATTTTTTCCCCTCACGTTTCATCATTTCTTTTTTTCTTCTTCTCATTTTATCTTTTTCATACAGAAAAAGCTTAAACAATCTTGACGATAGTAAACTTAAATAACATTTCACTAAAATATTGATGTCCATGATATTTTCCCAAATAAATTTTAGAATAAACTGAGATCACAAACAAAGATAAAATATTAAAATATTTTTTTATCAAGTTTTTAAATCCAAAAATATAATAAAAATCTTAAAGTGACGGTTTATTTGCAATGAAGAGAGTATAATATTGTACCTTTTTTTAAAAAAAAAAATAAAAAAAAAAAGTAGCTGTTATTTATTAATCAGAAAGAAGCATGATGGTTGAAAATTCAAATTCAAAGTTGTTAAAATTTCACGTTCTTATTTTGATTTTGTCAATGTCGAAGATTGAATTAATGAATAATTTTTCAGACCCAACGTTCTTACTCCTTCTGTCTTTATTATACCAACGTATTCAACTAATTTAAGTAAATTAAAAAATCAGATAAATTATTTAATCATAACAAACATAGCTTGATCGGTCTAAAATACTCTTATATAATAATAAATTGTATAAATTTAGGGTTTATTTGGGATGACTATTGAAGAATTTAAAAATAAGTTTTCAATCACAATTTATAATGTATAAGATAAATATATGAAATAAGTTTTGTCTCATCTTTCATTAATGCATTTATAATAAGCAGCTCGAAACAAGCATTTATGAGTGAAGTAAATTAAATTGAAAAAATCCAGTAAACACCAAACGCTTTATAACTCAGTGATATGAGAGTTATTTTCTAAGTGAGAAGTTGTGGATTTAATCCTATTAATTCATAAAAAAGGGTATTCTTAATACAGTTGACTTTTTTAAAAGATTAAGGAAACTAATTAAATTACTTTAAATTTTTATTTTTATTTTTTAAATTAATTAGTTTGATTAATGGATATATAATTAAATGATATATAATATATGATATAATTAAGTAACTTATTTAATTTTTAAAAAATGAATCAAATTTTATATTTAGGGAGGAGTAATAAATGTGTTAGAGAAAATGAATAAAATAAATATGATATATTTAGCAGGTTGCTAAAATTAGATCAAATTTATTTAATTAGAGGGTATTTAAAAAAAAACCCAAATCTTAAAAAGAGAGCTTTATTTTATTATTGGCTACGTGGAGGAAAGAACAAGAGGCAGACGTAGGCAGGTGACAGCGACAACAACCCAAACACAGTACATCTCCCACCGAACATTTCCAGCCTTTCATATATATTATATAATAAAAAATATATTCACAACACATTAATTCATTATTAATTTCGCTTTATCGCGGTATCGCCTAACGGTCTAAGACTCTGAGTCCCGATTTTATCGTGTATCTTACGAGTAGAAGAGAAAATAGAGGCCATCTCATCTCTATTACAAGGCATTATAGAAAATAAAAATGACTTATCCTTCTAGTATAAGTGAGCTGTTAGGTTATATTTTTCTAAGACTGCCCTTGTTTTCTTTGACCGAAAGATTGCCCTAGTCTGAAGTTTCATATAATTTTTCTTTTTCATATATGTAACATTTTTTTTTTTTTTTTTGGTCAGTCGATTGTGGGTTGGAAATATTTAAGATTTTTCTTAATTTTAGTAAAATTTGTTGGAATTAAAAAATGTCTTGTAAATGAAAATAACGTCCATTATACAAGATGTCTTTTAGAAAATATTTTTGGTCACTTCTATAAGACTTTTTGATAGTTTAAATGAGTATTAAATATTTGCTCATATTTAATAAGGATAATAATAATCTTAAAAAAAGGATAGGAAGAAAATGTATAAATTATTATGATGATGGGGTCCAATATGATATGTTAGAAAGTATAATATTGAAAAAAATTTAATTTTATAATAAATTTAATATTTTTAACCATTTTTATATAGTGAATTGGTAGTTAATAAAGTCTTATAAAATGGTTCATGAAAAGTTGAAGGCTACTCTTTCCATCCTTTTTATAAGAGATTAAAATCAAAATTGCCTTAATGTTTTTATAAGGGTCTAGTGAAAATTGTTTGAGTATTTAATGGGGTTTTTTTTTTTTGTTATCATCATTTTGCCCCTCATAATTATATAAATTGTATTAGTTAAAAGGTTGATGATATTCTTATTTATTTTATTTCTCTCTATCATCTGCCCTTTCATAAATGAGGGCGTACTTGAAGAAAAAGTTTTATTTTAAATATAATTATTGTTTTTAACTAATTTTAATCACCTTTTTAAATCGTGTAATTTTGTAGCCCTTATAAGTTCCTCTCTGTTTCACCTTCTATTGAGGCTCATCCTTTTTATAAGTAACTTTTTTTTATATCTTAAAATTTAAAATATTTTTACATACCATTCTGGGTCTATTTATAAGTCATTTTAACTAAATCACATATACCAAAGAGGTGATTAACTAAATTATTTGGGGATAAATTTTCAACTTTTTTTTTATTTATGAATAAGTATCTTTCAACTTTTTCTCTTTCAATTTTTATTAGTATAATTAATATGAGTAAAATTATTATAATCTGATTTATTACCTATAGATGAATTATAAATAGGACTAAATATTTTAATTAAAAAAGAACTTATAAATAAAAGTAAAGTGATATAATGGTTTGGACTTTGGAGGTTTCGATCTCATCCACACTTGAGGCCTGAGGGCATGCCGTCCAAATAAATAAATAAAAAGTGTATTATTTTTTTCCTTGAAAAGGGAATTTAAAAGATTGACCAACAATAAATTAAGAGGAGTAAACAGTTTGTCTCGTTTGGAGTTCCGAAACGATCAACAGTTTCACGTGATGCTAAAGTAGTACCGCATCTTGGGGCTGTCACAATTCACCCTAATGGCACCCTTCGTAATATTTACTCAAATCTGGGGTCAATTTCTTTAGGGGGTCCCGTCCTATAAATTTTGTCGTTTCCCAGTCTTCATAAATAGACCACTTTCTCGGCAATTATCGTACGTTAATAGATTTATTATTTCCATACGTTTCACGTAGTAATAAATATGCTCTTCATTTAGCCACATTGCCAACCAGCTCCCTCATTTTCATTTTTTTTTTTTTTTTTTGACGGAAAGGATAATTTTATTATTATTATAATGGAATCGAGTACAGACACGAAACAAACCCTAAAATTCAAATACTGAAACCAAAACCAGCACGGAAGACGAACTACCAAAACAAATTAAAAGCCAGGAGGTTGAAAGATGTGAGAAGGCTAATTTTCATTCCACCATGATCAAACGAAAGAAGTATTAATAGGAGGCGGTTGTCCAAGGACACATGTTCTCCCGAGCCCTCCCCTTTTGATGTCAACGTTGTGAGACTAAATGCAGCTCTCAAACTAATAGGATATATTGGTAGAAATGGTAAACGGTTTATGTTATATCAGTAAAGTCTCGACTTTGAGTCATGTGAATGCAGAAAAACTTTGTTGGAAGACTCTCCCGCCTTAAATAAGTGTGCAATACTGGTCGGATGTGAATTAGTGGCAAAACAAATTCCATAAAACCAATAATCATGATAGAATAAAGCTAGCATCCATCACAGACAAAATTAATCCATAGAGAAAGGCAATAACAAAAGCAAATTGACACCCATGGTAACAAAACACAAAGCATAACTCTAACAAGTGATAGGGGATGATTATTAGAATTTTAATAATTATATAGTTTTTACATTTTTAGTAAGAATATAAAATAAATCAATATTATCTTAATTCCACAATATAAACAGCTTCTAAAGAATATTTTGATTCATGATATATAGGGATAAGATATTGTTACTACTACTTTTCCATCGTTAGATCAAAATCTAAATAGGAGAGAGAAATTATAAAGGTAGATGAGATTTGATCTAACGGTGGAAAAGTGGTAGTAACGTTGGTAATAACAAAAAATGGTAGTAATAATATTCTATCCCCATGATATAAGTAGAGAACTAATGTTTATTTGTCAATTTTTTTCTCTCATAGAGATAATGTTTAAATGTGTATTTTTATATTTTTCTCTTTACTTCAAAACTTAATTTAATAAGATAAATTTAAAAAAAGAAATTAATTTTAAGATATATTAATGACCTGAATATTATTATTTTTTAATCCCAATGAATTAGTTAAAATGATCTATATTAGAAAGAGACTACAACTCTATACAAGATATCTATAGAAAACTATCAAGGCACTCCACAATATAAGATAATTCTAGAAGGAAGGTATAACCTAGTATAAAAGTAATCTCAAATTGAATTAATACTCTTTTTCCTACTTCACCTTTCTAATCAATACTTAATTTTCAACTTTTATCTACTCATTTGATCATCTCTCTAACATAGCATTCCTGATAATATTAAATATAGTTCCCAAAAAGGGTAAAAATAAACTATAGATCATATTTTAAGACATACTCGTACTAAATAACTTATGTGTTATTATCTCGATATTAAATATAGGATAAAATTCATAATATAATTGATATTATAAATTTTATCTTATATTTAAGGTCGAGATAGTATGTTTTATTTTCCATAATATTGTTAAAATGTTTAATTCATAACAACTAGTCTTTATTTCTCAAATTTTGTATTTGTACTTGCAAATGGGACCCACGTCCAATTAAGGTTGAAAATAAAAAGAATATAATTTATTCATCATGCTACCCCTTCTTACCCACTTTCTACTTTTCAACCATAGGATTCATGTTTGTATTAATTAAATATATTTAATGGTACATCCCATGAGGCCATGACAAACACTAAACAATTATTACATGCTCCTCCACTAAAGAAGACACCGGATTTAAAGTGATTTTATTACAATAATAATGCACAGACTCATCTTATTATATTATATTTATGGGTCATTTTTAAGTATATTTGAGCAAAATCAAGACAAATTTTAAATTTTATTAACCATGATTTAAAATTTAAATTTTTTTCAATCTTTCCTTTTTATTTAATACACAATTCTATTTAAAGATAATAAAGTTTACACAAGAAGGATAAAGTTTATACTTTACTTAATAAACACTCCGTCGGTATAAACTATTCAGTGATGCGACTTCTATATGTACAACATACCGAATTCCTTTTTAAATACAAAGGATCTAAGAAAATTCAAACTAATACCAATAAAGTCACAACACTCTCAAAGAATTTTTAAAATATCATCTTTCAAATATTTAAAAAGTTAATATGTATTTTAGGCAATAATTAGAAGAAAAAAATGCAATTATCATATGTTAGACTAAAATTATAGTAATTTTTTTCCCCAAAAGGAATATAATTATAATATGAAAAATTAAGGAATCAAGTCTATTTCCAACATTATCCCGAGTTCCTACCATTTTTATGTCCAAGTTGAAAGACAGCTGGCAGCTTCAGATTTCGAGCCGATTTAAAGACGAATTGAAGCCGGCTTAGTGGGCCCCATCTGTCACTGGACTTATCACATGAGCCATCTCATTCGCCTGCAACTTATCATTCAAGCAGAGCACATATCGATGATAACCAGAACAACTTATCATCTCCATCTGTCGCCTCTCGTATATATTAAGAAACACCCATTTCTGCTAGCTCAACTGCCCTATATATATACACTTAAGCATTTCTAGAGAGAAGTTGCTATGTGGTGAGAGAAGTAAAAGAACATGTAGAGGAGAGAGAAAGTCCAAGAGAAAGAGAAAGATAAGAGAGAGAGCTTTCACCTAAAACTCTCTCCTTCGTCTTCTGGTCTGTTTTTTCCTTCCAATATTCGGACTCTTATGCCCATGTGTTGCCGATTACTGGGTTTCAAAGGTGAGAGAGTTTCTCAGAACTCACAGACAACCATGCTTTCTCTCTCATATTGTTCGAATCTGTTGCTTTAAAGTCTTTAGCTTTTTTTCCTGGGTATTTTAGTTTTATTATTTTTCTGCCCCAACTTTTTCTTTCTTTACCCTTGCCTTTATTTTTTATTTTCCTTTTACACTTTTTTTTCCTCTCCCTCTTGTATCTTCGATTCCCATATGGATTAAAGATGCTTTCTTGACCCGCTTTGATCGTTTAGGATAGAGTCAAATTGTTTTCATTTTTCCCCCTCCTCTTACCCTTAAGCTGATTTCACAGCCCACATCGGTTAGGTGTAGTTAATTTTACAAAAAAACATGTGAGTTATCTTAAATGAAAAGTTGAGGTTGGTTCGAATGAGTTCGTTCTAGGTATGGATTTGAATTATCTGTGTTTTATTATTCTGGTGATTTTTAAGCCATTCATAGCTAACCTTAGTGTTATTAATCTATTTTCTCTCAAGAATTTGCAGATCTAGTGTACTAGTGCTCATTTTTGTGCATATCTAATCGAGGAAGAGGCAGTGAAGATGTCGTCTCTCAGCAGAGAACTTGTGTTCTTGATCTTGCAGTTTCTGGATGAGGAAAAGTTCAAAGAGACTGTTCACAAGTGGGGCTTGTGCCATTTTTGTTTCTTATTTTGTTATTACGATTTGTTTTATCGGTTACATTTTCACTATTTGCTCTGTTTTTTCTTTAAAAAAGTAATTAATTTTTTCCTCCCTTTTTTCGTGAAATGGAAATTAATAGGCTTGAGCAGGAGTCAGGGTTTTTCTTTAACATGAAATACTTTGAGGATGAAGTGCATAATGGCAATTGGGATGAGGTTGAAAGATACCTCTCTGGTTTCACCAAAGTAGATGATAATCGCTACTCCATGAAGATATTTTTTGAGATAAGAAAGCAAAAATACCTTGAGGCATTAGATAAGTAAGTTCCCTGGTTCACATTTGATTCCGTGTACTTGCAACATTTCTGTAATATAGTTATATATATATATATATTTTTATGTATTTATATAGAACTTTGCTTAACATGTTTAAAATTCCGATAGGCATGATCGGTCCAAGGCTGTAGAAATATTAGTGAAGGATTTGAAAGTCTTTGCCACATTTAATGAAGATTTATTTAAGGAAATCACACAGCTTTTGACTCTGGAGAATTTTAGGTATGAATATAAACTTCAGTTTGGTTGCAGTGTAGAAGTTTTTCAGATTCAGATGCTCATAAGTTTCTCATCGTGTTAGGGAAAATGAACAACTGTCTAAGTATGGTGACACAAAATCTGCAAGAGCAATTATGTTAGTGGAGCTAAAAAAGCTGATTGAAGCAAATCCCTTGTTCCGTGACAAATTGCAATTTCCCAATCTTAAAAACTCAAGGTTACGAACTCTCATCAATCAGAGGTATGTCTTGTAAACTTACCATAGCACTCTATTCTAAAATAGTTACATGCTGCATATGAGATGTATTTTTAGTGCACTTTGGCAAAGCTGATTATATTGTGTCTTATACCTTAATTAAATACCAAATGAGCTCCATTTGCTGACTTCTAATTTTTGTGTGCATTGACTTCTAATTGTTGAGCTTCATTTGTACCTTAATTTTTGTGTTATATCTTCTTCCAATAAGCTCTTATGTAATTTTATCGCTGATAAAGTTCATGCCATTGATTGTAGACAGAATCTATTTTCCTCATGCACAATGTGTTTGTCTGCATGGCGAAACTTTCATGAATGATCAATAATTGTTTTACAGCAGAGCTACTACTACTGCTTTATCATTGCAGAAAGCTACCGATTAAGCGAAATTTTAACACTTTTTTTCCTGAAATAAAAAATTTGGGTTGCAGCTTGAATTGGCAGCACCAACTTTGTAAGAATCCAAGGCCAAATCCAGATATAAAAACTCTTTTTGTGGATCACTCATGTGGACAGCCAAACGGTGCACGGGCTCCATCACCTGCTAATAATCCATTAATTGGAGCCTTACCGAAAGCTGGCGGATTTCCTCCTCTTGGCGCACATGGGGTGGGTTATAAAACTGATTGTCTACCTTGGTTTTATAAGCACTGAAATATGCATCTCTTCACTTTCTTTAGTTTTTTATTTTTTTTCTAAGTTTGCAATTTTGTGTGGTGCTTGACGTGTACAGCCTTTTCAACCAACACCGGCACCTGTGCCAACACCTCTAGCTGGTTGGATGTCCAATCCAACCACTGTAGCTCATCCGGCTGTTTCTGGAGGAGGAGCCATAGGTCTTGGTGCTCCATCAATTCCTGGTAGTTCATTCTTTTGCTTTCTTCTCTCAAAGTCTTCTTATGTTGTTGTCCTAAGATCTCCTCGGACATATTTGACTTGATCTTTGACTTTGGATTTGGTTCATTGTTTTGTAAAGCTGCTTTGAAGCACCCTAGGACTCCTCCAACAAACCCTTCTGCTGACTACCCATCCGGAGATTCTGATCATGTTTCTAAGAGAACAAGGCCCATGGGGATTTCAGATGAGGTAAGCCGATACTGCTTACCTGCACATGGTCTTGAAATACTTGCTATGGCATTTTTTAACTGATGAATGAAGGTATAGTTTTGTTCTTTGAAGTTTCTGATATCACAATCTTGTTTTTGCAGTTGAACCTACCTGTTAATGTGTTGCCGGCAGCATTCCCAGGTCATGGACATGGTCAGGCTTTTATTGCACCTGATGACATACCAAAGACTGCCACAAGAACACTCAATCAGGGTTCATCTCCCATGAGCATGGACTTTCATCCCCTACAACAGACTCTGCTTCTTGGTATGCTGATATTCTAAAGCCTTTCAATGGTGTCAATTAACTTTATTTTTGAGAAAATATTTTCGTATTCATTTTAGCAATTGACCATTTTTCTTGTCATGATGTCAGTTGGTACGAATGTGGGGGACATAGCATTGTGGGAAGTAGGTGCACGTGAGCGGCTGGTGTTAAAGAATTTCAAAGTTTGGGATCTTAGTGCCTGTTCAATGCCACTGCAGGTTGGTTTTTATCAGGAGTATTCATTTTTTACCTTGCTGTGTTGTGCCAAATTGAGACTTGTAATAATATTGTTATGTCTTAAAAGAAAACTAATTATTTGTCTAATTTAGGCTGCTCTTGTCAAAGATCCCGGTGTTTCTGTCAACCGTGTTATCTGGAGTCCTGATGGCGCCTTGTTTGGTAAGTTGAATTTGTTTGAATTGATTCATTGTGTGATACGATGACTTGAACGACACATACTTTTAGTTTAGAGTACAGCTAGGTCAATATTTAATATTTTTTTAAAATAACTTTCAAATAAACAGGAGTTGCTTACTCAAGGCACATTGTTCAAATATACTCTTACCATAGTGGGGATGATGTACGACAGCACCTGGAGGTAATGTACAAAATATTTGTTCAAATATGAAAGCTGGTACATCCTCTTGATTCTAATTATGCATATTTTTCTATAATTTATTTACTTATTTTTGTCTAGATTGATGCTCATGTTGGTGGAGTAAATGATCTGGCATTTTCCCACCCTAATAAGCAACTCTGCGTCATAACATGCGGTGATGATAAGACCATCAAGGTAAGTTTTTCAAGGTTCGGCATGGTTTTCTCAAATGGGTAACTTGTTAAATGTCGCTTACTAATTTTGGGTAATTCAAGGTATGGGATGCTGCCACGGGTGCAAAACAGTATACTTTTGAAGGTCATGAGGCTCCAGTTTATAGTGTCTGCCCTCATTATAAAGAAAACATTCAGGTGTGACTCATGGGGATTTTTATAAATCCTTTGTTATCTTATATGATTAGCCTAAAGAAAAGTTCATGACTGTTTTTTCTGTTCAGGTTTCTTTCTGATATTATGTGCTTTCTTGTTCTAGTTCATATTTTCAACAGCATTAGATGGAAAGATAAAAGCTTGGCTGTACGATAATTTGGGATCACGTGTTGATTATGATGCTCCTGGTCGTTGGTGCACAACAATGGCTTACAGTGCTGATGGTACAAGGTCAATATTCACAACCATGGCTGCTTGTCCAGTTCTATTTCTTGTATGATCAACTAAGATATCTTATTTTATCACTTTCTGTTCTAACATTAGGATTTTGTTTATGTATATTACAGACTTTTTTCATGTGGGACAAGCAAAGATGGGGAGTCCGCTATTGTTGAGTGGAATGAAAGTGAAGGAGCGGTCAAAAGGACTTATCTAGGATTCCGCAAGCGATCTTTGGGTGTTGTGCAATTTGATACAACAAAAAATCGATACTTGGCTGCTGGTGATGATTTCTCCATTAAATTCTGGGACATGGACAATGTTCAACTTTTGATGACTATTGATGCTGATGGAGGTCTTCCAGTAAGTTCATTTATTTATTGCAAACTGGGGAGATAATCTCTTGAAATGTTAGTTGCTTATTGCTGCCTTGTCTGATTTCTAGGCAAGCCCGCGTATTCGATTCAACAAAGATGGAACTCTATTAGCTGTTTCTGCAAATGAAAATGGGATTAAAATTTTAGCCAACGCAGATGGTATTCGATTGTTGCGTGCATTTGAGAGTTCCTTATACGATGCATCTAGAGCATCTGAAGCCATGGCAAAGGTAGAGAGACTTTCTATAATGTTATGGTACTCTCCTGAACTTATCAACGAAGTCTAATCTAATGCATGATGTTTTTGGAGCAGCCTACAATAAATCCAATTTCAGCTGCTGCTGTGGCGGCAACTAGTGCTGCACTTTCAGAGAGGGGCTCATCTATGGTAGCTATCGCCGGAATGGTTTGTCTGATCTTGTTTTCATATAATTAGAACCTGTCTGTTTTTTTTTCCCATGCTTACTAGTAGAGTGTTTTCTTCTTTGTTTTATGATGCATTTAATCTCATGGGGATTGTAAAAAGAGCATCTTGTCATGACCGGTATGATCAACTATTTAACTGATAAGTTGATTGGGTCTTTTCAGAATGGGGATTCCCGAAACTTGGGTGATGTCAAACCTAGAATAACTGAAGAGTCTAATGACAAATCAAAGATATGGAAACTCACTGAAATCAATGAACCATCTCAGTGTAGATCCATGAAATTACCTGAGAATGTAAGAGTGACAAAGGTATGTTATTTATGTGCTAATCTTTGCCCTCCACTTTGTTGGCTCTGAAAGAGAGGATGTCCTGAATCCTGATTATCTCCTTTTTGTTTTTGTTTTTTTAAATGGAAGATATCAAGGTTGATATATACAAATTCAGGTAATGCTATATTGGCATTATCATCAAATGCTATTCATTTGCTATGGAAATGGCAGCGGAGTGAGCGAAACTCTTCTGGCAAGGTATGATGTGAGATCATGTGAAGTTACCTCTACGTTGCTCTACTATCACAAAATTTTTGAATAGGAATCATGTTTCTTTATATTGGCGCTTCGACCTGCAGGCCACTGCTAGTGTGTCACCCCAGTTGTGGCAACCATCGAGCGGCATCTTGATGACCAATGACATCACCGACAGCAATCCTGAGGATGCTGTGCCCTGCTTTGCCCTCTCCAAAAATGATTCTTATGTAATGTCGGCATCTGGAGGGAAGATTTCCTTGTTCAATATGATGACTTTTAAGGTGATTGATCTAGTGGTCCTTGTTGTTTATTTCATATTTTCGTGTTGACTTTGATTCAACCTTAATCTTGCTACATGCAGACAATGACAACGTTCATGCCTCCACCGCCTGCAGCCACCTTTCTTGCCTTCCATCCTCAGGACAACAATATTATTGCTATTGGCATGGATGATTCCACCATTCAGATATATAACGTCCGTGTGGACGAGGTATCAAATACCATCTAATGTCTGAAACAATATCACTCTGGTCCTATTTATAAGTCTAAATTATTTAATTATCACATACTAAGGAAAGTTGGTTAACTCAATAAATATGGACTACATTGATAAATTTTCCAATTTTGACGCATTTATTATAATAAGTACCAACATTTTTCCTAAAATGGACTTGTAAATAGAACTAGAGTGGTATATATCAAGAAATATTATAGATACTTGATGTTTAAAGGAGAGCTCTTTGTGCAGGTTAAAAGTAAATTGAAAGGTCACACTAAAAGAATAACTGGTCTTGCTTTCTCTCATGTATTGAATGTGCTAGTATCATCTGGGGCAGATGCTCAGGTAATAATAAATGTAGACCTTTCTGCAGATATTTCCCTTTGTGCATAACATTGTCCATACTGTCTTTAGAAGGTATCATTTGGATGGTGGTCATTCATCACTGAGTTCTGTGTTTCACAGCTGTGTGTTTGGAATACTGATGGATGGGAAAAGCAGAAGACAAGATTTTTGCAGCTTCCTGCTGGGAGAGCTCCAGCAGCAATGGCAGATACTCGTGTACAGTTTCATCTTGATCAGATACACTTTTTGGTTGTACATGAAACTCAACTTGCAATTTATGAAACATCAAAACTAGATTGTCTGAAACAGGTAAATTCATTAAGGTCCATGTGTTATGTGATTAACTTTACTTGATTATATCTTTATCTGATATGTAATTAATTTTGAATTGTAGTGGTTCCCCCGAGATTCTGCTGCTCCGATATCACACGCGACTTTCTCATGTGACAGCCAACTGATATACGCCAGCTTTTTAGATGCAACGGTCTCTGTATTTAGCGCTTTAAACCTTAGATTACGTTGTCGTATCAATCCTTCTGCTTATCTTCCTTCAAGTGTGAGGTGATGCCTTCTTTCACCAGCTGACTTTATGTTTATCCATTTGATTTGTCTCACCTGGCATAAAACCTGTTCATTTATATTGTCAGTTAAGTATCTGAACTTTCGTTGTCAATAACTTTGTGAAACTAATTTCCAAAACTTTTGTATAGAAATTACAGTGAGAATCGTGAATTATTTTGCCTTCACAGAGTCACATGTAAACACAGTAGAAACACATCAAATGGGCCTGACAATGCTCGAACTTAATTAGATAGTCATATGAAAATAAAAACTTCAACTCTTTTCTGTGAAGCAGTTCCAGTGTACAGCCACTTGTGATCGCAGCACATCCGCAAGAAGCCACTCAGTTTGCAGTTGGACTGTCAGATGGTGGAGTTCATGTCTTCGAACCCCTCGAGTCTGAAGGCAAGTGGGGTGTGCCTCCACCCGTCGAGAATGGGTCAGCAAGCAACGTAGCGGCTACTTCGGTTGGAGCTTCCTCAGATCAAGCTCAGAGATGATCCAAATCAGCTGTAGACAAGTTTCTTTTACATACTTGGCTTGCTGGCCCTTCCACAAATTTGTCCTATTTATGCTTTTTGAGAAAACTGATTAAACTCCACCCTCCTATCCTATTTAAGTGCAATAAAATTTCTTTATTCACTTTGAATCTTGTAATCATTCATAAATAAGGGCAAAACTGGAAATTTAGCTCATAATGAGTTAACTAACTCCCCGAGCTAGTTAATTGGGACTTATAATTTATAAATGGAACCATACTTTCTAGATTCATTAAGTAGTGTGCCATAAGTGACTTACCTAACTTTTTGTGTTGTCTGCAGTTTGTGATTCATGACTTAAAGTATTTACTGAAGAATGACGTTCAAAGATGTAGATTTGACTAGTTGGTTCAGGATCTGTGTAAGTTATTTGCTTTAGGAAACTTTAATAGCAGAGTTTTCTTATGCACAAAAGGAGAATTCTAGAAATATCTTAATCTTTTTTACCCTGTTATGCAATCTTTAGAATGTTGATTACTTGTGCTATTTATTTAATATTTTACCTTTTCTTCCTATGTGATCTTGAATTTTTCCAAGTCTCAAGCCGTTGACCCATCTTGAATTTAACTTAAGGTAAAATTATTTGCCTTTTCCCCCTGTAAATGGAGAAGGGGGCTTGGCAATGTCTAGTACATTATTGTCATGATTATTTGACACTTTTAAAGTTGTCTCAAAGGTGTCTCATTTTGTTATATTTTATTACACCCAGTTCTAATTATAAAACTTAGTTGACTTATTTTTTTTGAAGAGATTGAGGAAGCTAAATAAGTTACTTAATCATTCTATATGTTAGTCAAACTAATTACTAGTTTGGAGGAAAAAAAACATAAAAATAAAATACTCTAAATTAATTAACTAACTTCCTTAATCTCTCTTAAAAAAGTTGACTAGATCTTATAATTAGGGCCAGAGGGAGTTTTTTAAAAGTAAAAGATAAGATATTTTTTTTTAATATATTTAAAATATTCTTTACCATGTGATTTTTCATATCATTCATTTATTCATTGCGGTCATTGTTTGATTATGATTCCTTTAATTCACATGCTCTTGTAATGGAGTGAGTAAATTTTAAAAGGAAAAAAAAAATAGTAGTGATTACTTGCAAAGTATGATTTATTACTAGTATGACCTATTTATAATATTTTGGAGATTATGGATATACCAGGGCTGGCCCCATCTTGAGAAAAGTACTCCCTTTGGTCCTAATAATTGGACATATTTAACCGATTTTGGAGAGATTAAGGATAGAAGTTAAAATTAGTTAATTTTACTCATTTTCCTATAATGCCCTTATATAAATTTTAAATGACATCATTTTGATCAAAATGGAAATTTTTCCATAAACAACTCAAAATTATGTTAGTTTTTACACCATGCAGTCTGTTTTGTGGGCTCATTTCTTGTCCTAGTGTACCCCCTCCCATTTTTTTTCATTACTATTTTATAAATGGGAAACATTAAAAAATATACGAGTACTTATTTTATCCTAAAAATGTGTTAGTGATAAATATATTTCTCCGGAAGATTCAGAGACAATGGATTCTTTTTTTGGTGAAAATTATAGTTGATTAAAACTATGCTGTTAAATATTGAATTTACCCTTGAGGTTTTTTATTGTATGTGTAGAATTATAATTAATCAATATCAATCATCAGTGTCTTTTTTAAAAAACAGAAAATCAATATATAAAATATGATATTGACACCCATGTAAATCAACAATACATATGATTTATCACGAATATTTTAATAGTTTAGTTTAAGCCTGTTATCCTATTCATGGTAATTTTATTTAGCGAAAAATGTAATTGCCCAGGAACAAAATAAAAGATAACAGGGCCTATCAAAATGCAACTGACTATAAATGAAAAATACTCCTTGCAGATTTGCTTTTCCATGTGGTGCTATATTAATTGAGTTGTATTATTGAAGGGGTATTTCAGGAAGAAAGAGACAAAAATTAGAATGTTGTCCTATAATTAGGACTAAAATCAACTTGTAAATGTTGTCTTATAATTAGGACCGGAGGGAGTATAATTTAAATAGAGTCAAAAGAATGTAATCACCATAGTTCCACAAGAGCGGAACAAAATGGATTAAGTTTAGAAAATAACTTATATGATTTATGAGCTAAACATATAAGAGAAGTTTTGTCCCAGGTTGTGAAAATGAATTTATGAAACTATGGTTTCAGAGTTAAAAAAGTTTTATAAGTAGGACAACAGTGGTAATTTTTTTAAGTATGTCCCTATTTATGAGTGATAAGTAGGAGAGAGAAATAATAAATATAAATATCATCAACCTTTTAATTAATTGCATATATACTTCCTCTGGTCCTTATTATAAGGCACTAACTAATAAGTGTATTTGGTTCTTTTTACAAGGAACTTGTTTATTCTTAGGGAGCATTAATTATCTTTTTCCGTGTATACCCATAATTAATAAGGATAGTGGGTGAGTAATAATTAATATGATATTAGAGTTTAGTACAATTTGTAGGGATAATATTGAGAATTACTTAAATTTTAGGTTCATTTTAGGGAAAATTCCATTAAAATACCTTTTGAATTTGTAAAACCCCCAAAAGTCTTCCGAATTTGTAAAAAGATTGAGAGGTATAAAGGACCTATGATGGATATGCAAATTCGGGTGAAATTACCCTTAGATTTAAATAAATAAATAAATAAAATAAAATCCCCTCCACCCCCCACCACCACCGCCACCACCACTATCGGCTGCCACCGGCCACCCCTTTGCTTGGTGGATGTCGGCGTGGTGGTGGTGGTGGTGGTGGGGTGGTGGTGGTCGGCCTCGCGCGGTGGGGGTGGAGGGTATTTTATTTTATTTATTTATTTAAAACTAAGGGTAAAAGGGTAATTTCACCCGAATTTTCATATCCTGCATAGGTCCTTTGTATCTCTCGGTCTTTTTGCAAATTCAAAAGGTATTTTTATAATTCGGAAGACTTTTGTAAAACCCCAGGGGTTTTGCAAATTCAAAAGGTATTTTAATGGAATTTTTCCTTAATTTAATTTTATTGGCTTTAATTGTTTTTATTAGTTTGTGAGAATTATTAATTAGTATCTTATAATAAAGATTGAGAATTATTAATTAGTATCTTATAATATATATATATATATATAATAGTAAAAAATGAAGAGGAGGGAAAATGAAAAAAAAAAAAATTCTTAAGTTTTCAGATTCTGTAACTCTTGTTAGATTCTTTTTTAAAAAAAAAAAAAAAAAAGGATATCGTACAGCCACCGGCCCACCGTACATCAGAGCAGGCAGCCTCCGTGTACTTAGCTGATGAATCTCATCTACGACCATCAAATATGTAGCCTGGCCAACGTGTGAACGCGTTCTTCAATAAATGCTTAATGAGAAATAGTACTACCAATTACCAAATAACCATGCTTGCTCAGTCACGAGAGTTAAGTAGAGATTTTTAAGAATTGGACGTGCAAATCGGATGCTTCAATAAGTCACTCGTATAGAATTTTTGCTTCAAATATTATATTTATTCACTTATAGGGTATTTAATTCTCATTGGAAGGAGAGAGATTAGAATGATTCGTAAATGTACTGAGAAAAAACTGGAATAAAGGTAAATTTAAAACGTTTTATTAATTTAATGCATTTTTTGGAATGTACTAAGAATGAGTAAGGAATAGGGTGATGAAGGTGAAGGAATAGTATTTATGGATTATGGTAGGCAGATGGATGTTGACGGACCAAAGGGACAGCTCGTTTCAGGTGATTTATCAAGATAAGCGAAGGCTAAATTCAATTCAATTCAATTTTAATCCCTAAAAGTCATCTAAACATTGTGTTCCGGTGTGGAACTCGGATGTCCAGCCTGGATCTGGTACTTTGCTATTGGATCGTTGGGCTCGACCTGAATATCTATGAAGCGATACTCAAGGGAGCCCGGGGGCCACTGTACACAATGTAGGGGGTGATGTGTGTGCACAGTGTGACTAAATGTAAAGAGTCGTAGTTAGAATCTGTGCACTTGGTTAATTGGTCTCTGTATTTATAGAGGTCCCCGTGAAGGAGTGGAGGAGATCGTGGTTGGGGGCATGATCTCCATGGCGAAGCGTTAGGGGAGTACGTGGCGCGGATTCAGTGCGGATACCCCGTAATGCTGATTGTTGGCCTCCGCTATAATACTGGGCCTTCCTATATCATAGGTAAGCTGTTATCTTAGTTGGGCCGCCCTAACATTGGGCCTTAGTACAGGTCCGTAACAGTTGCCCCCCAGCTCGGTAGGTCAAGCCTCTGGGCTGCCGAGATGTATTTTGCCCCCAGTCGGCTTTATTGACCGAGCTCGGTTACCTGCGTGAGGGTCCGAGGTAGCGTCTTGAGGCCCGTGTTTCGAGGCCGTCTGCACGTGACGTGTCGATCTGTGACCGAGATAGATGTGGCTTGCCAAGGTAGCCTCGGTCGTCCGTGCTAGTTACTCTCGGCTTCAGTCTCCTTCGCAACGAAGGACTTTCCACATTCGCCATCATTGCCTACGGACATCTGGCGATTCATCAATGGCGAAAGCCTGCAACCGCCGCGCCACGCCACGCACCGATCTTCGTGCGCAATTAATGCTCTCCGTAAGTGCGATACGCCACCTTCTTGGTCAGGGTGAAAAGACGCTTCTGTCCCCGACTCTTCATCGACCCACTACTCCGTATGTAAGCCTATTGTGTTCATATTTCCCTCCATTTCCTTCACTTTACTGTTTTTGTTTATCGTTTCCTAGTCTTCACGCTCTCTGCCATTTCTGCTTTTCTCTGCAGTCGTTGTCACAGCCTTGTTCGCTACTCACTCATCTTCCATTACTTCAGGTATATCCCCATCTCCTGCTTCTTGGCTGGTGTAAATTACAAGTTTCTATTTGTTTTGCCGATTGACATTTGCTGCCACGATTTTCTGGGTAGACTTCTCTCGTTTCTTCTTAATCAGTTTTTTAGGATTGTACCTCCTTTCTATGCCATCTTGTACCCTCGACATACCTCAGCCCATCCTTCCCCTTATTTCTCCTTCTTCACATATCCTCTTGTGCCTTTCTAGGTTTCTATTTTTTGGCGATGGTTGGGAGTAATCGCTTACCCCCGTCAAACCCACCATTAACTCCTGAAGAAGAAGAAGCTTTGCGAGTCCGTTTCCCGTGCTTCCTATTGGATTCTTGGTTCGACCTTTCGGAGGAGGAGAGGTCGGCGGCCGTCTTTGCGGGGTGGGTCCGCCCCGGAGCGGTACAAGGGCTCAACCTGTTACTGCTAGGGTTTCAAGCTCGGCGACAGTTAGTGCTAGTCCACGTGTCGTTCCGAACGTTCTGCCAATCCGAACTGGTCCTGGTGCCGGGATTCGCGCCGAGGCGTACGCCTGCCCCGCTCAGCCCCTTAACTTCTATGAGGCTCCTCTTCCCAGGAGTTCTGATGCCCATCCTCCAGAGTACCTTGGCCTTTGCTGGGAGTGTCTCGCTGAGAGCTCCTTCCTCATTGCCCAAGGCGAAGATTCCCGGGCTTCCTCCATCCTTGGTTCTTGCCGTCATCTGACTTCTTCTAACCCTTCTTCTGGAAGTCTTCATCCTCCGAGTCCGCTTGTTTTTACGCATGCTAATATGCTTCAATCAGGTATTCCCTCTTTTGCTGACATTAGTATTTTTTCCCTTTATAGGTAAATGGCTTCAAAATCCTCTCCTCACAGCATTCAATCTGAAGCCGGGGAGTCGGACTCTTCTAGTCCTCCTGAGGCACTATGTAACCGAGTATAAATGGGTATCCCACGAGGTTCGAAGATTCGGTCGCCGATGTCCGGCCGACATCGCTCGTCTTAAACTTCCCGATATGGAAGGGTGTCGTAGTCCTCTGGATGAGGGCGAGCCTATATGTTCTACCCGGGTAGTGGGGCGCACCAACTTTTTCTTCTTCTACCGAGACTGTCTAACCCGGGTTCAAGTTCGTTTTCCTTTTACTGAATTTCAAATTTCGGCATTGATGGCTTTGCGCCTAGCGCCTTCTCAGCTCCACCCCAACGGATGGGCTTATTTAGTGGCCTTCGAGCGTCTGTGCTCTTCTTTTCCCGTTCCTATACCTTGCACTACATCTTTGTTTTTTCACTATTTCGGCCCTTTTACTTCCCAAACATCCAAAAAGGACGAGAAATTGAAGGGGTTGGTTTCCCTTCGTGCGGACCCGGATAGAAAATTGATGAGTGCGTTCTTGGATTCCTTTAAGCATTTCAAGACAGCTTTCTTTAAAGTCGTCGCCAAACCTGGCCAGCAGCCCTGGTTTTTGAAAGGGGCCGAGCGAGAGGATGTGGAGTGGGAGTTTCCCCTGTACTGGAACGACACCCATTACAATTTGAATCCTTCTTCGTATCAGATCCAGACCGAGGATCTTACGCCTGAAGAGGCCATCTCTGTGCCTCGGTTGGCCGCGTATGTGGAGAAATACGGGATCCAAAGTGCCGCCTTCTTTATTAACGGGGTCGGGTCTAAGCCGGTGCCTTCGGACTGTATGGTCCCGACGTTCATTAATTTTATCACTTTTTGCTTTGCTTTAGCTTGTTCCCTACTTCCAATTTATCGATACGTATCTCATACATGTCTTCTTCGTCTTTTTTGCAGCTTAGGATATGGCCGAGCTTCCCAGATACTTGTCCCATGTGAATCCAACCGTCCCTGCAGCAAGTCGGAAGCGTACCGCCTCGACTGCCGAGGTGGCCAAGACCAAGGCGGCTGCGGGTCCGCCTAGGGCCAAGAAAACAAAATCCTCGGAGGCCCATGATTCTGTTCGTGCAGGCCCGGCCGGGTCACCTGCTCCGGTCATATCAAACTTTGCTTCGTTCATATCAATCTCCGATGCCCCCACCGGGCCGTTACCCACACCGACGGTGACAACCTCAAAATGCGCAGAAGCCGCCGTGTCTAGCTCCCAAGCAGCTGATGTTCCTCCGCCCCGGGCTCCTGCAGCTTCTTCTACTGTTCCCTAGATTGCCTGAGGTCTGGCATGGGAAAGAGGGGTGATGGAGGAGCTTAGTGTCGCCTTTCTCCTTCCAGCGCGGTTTATGAATGGCGTCCCGCTATCCTTCATGGACGAAACAGTTATTCATGAATCCCAGAGGTTTCTGTGCAAATCCATTGGTTTGCATCAGGCCCTGCTGCTTTTAAAGGAAAAACATGTGGGGGCAGAGGTTGAACTCCGACGTCTAAAGCTCGCCTACGACGAGGCCGTGGCTAGATTAAAAGAAGCGGAAGAGGAGGCGCTTGCTGCTAAGACTATGGCCGAGAAGGCGAGGGCTCTAGAGGAGGAGATAGCGTCTGCCAGGGTCACGGGGATCGAAGTTTCACGTCCCCACGGTCGGCGCCAATGTTCCGGTGTGGAACTCGGATGTTCAGCCTGGAGCTGGTACTTTACTATTGGATCGTTGGGCTCAACCTGAATATCTATGGAGCAGATACTCAAGGGAGCCTAGGGTCACTGTACACAATATAGGGGGTGATGTGTGTGCACAGTGTGACTGAATGTAAATAGTCGTAGTTAGAATTTGTGCACCTGGTTAATTGGTCTCTGTATTTATAGAGGTCCCCGTGAAGGAGTGGAGGAGATCGTGGTTGGAGGCATGATCTCCATGGCGAAGCGTTAGGGGAGTACATGGCGCGGATTCAGTGCAGATACCCCCTAATGCTGATTGTTGGCCTCCGCTATAATACTGGGTGTTCCTATATCATAGGTAAGCTGTTATCTTAGTTGGGCCGCCCCAACATTGGGCCTTAGTGCAGGTTCGTAACAATTTGATACTCCTCGGTCTTAAATATAAGACCTCGTTAACTTTTCTTAGAGAGGTTAAGGAAGCTAAATAAGTTACTTAATCATATAACGTGTTGTGTATCGTTGGATTTTATATAACTATATAAGTTTATAAGTCAAACAAATGAGTTTGGAGAAAATTAATGAGTATAAATATTTTAAAGTAACTTATTTAACTTTTTTAATCTCTCTAACAAAAAATTAATAGGGTCTTATATTTAAGACCATTACATGAGCGATTTGGTTGTTTGTTTCAACTCCATATGGTACTCCCTCAACCTACATAAAAATAAATAAATCTCCCTTTTAAGAAAACCTAAATGAGTCACCTCCAACCATAGTTATTAAAATCGGGCTGAATTGGACAGTTTGATCAAGAAATCGGTGAAATGGTCACTTAACTGATATAGCTCGGTCAATTTGACGAGTTTAAATTTTATTCATAATTTCAAAAATTCATATCAAATTCTACAAATCTCCGACGTTACATATTAAGATCATATGGAAAGCTTGAGATGTCTACTTTCTAACGAAAAAAGAATAACTGAAAACTATTATTATTTGATCTTTGAAAATACTCAAATTCCAAAACTATTAAAAAGCCTAGAGATATAATTTCCAATAATTGTCCTTAGTGTGTCTAAGTCTCGAACATTCAAACTCCACCTCTTGATACCTCAATCTCACCAATAATTAAATCCTACTTAATTCTAAACCTCAATATTAAAATTTGTGATGTTACAATTGAGAACTTGAGACTTACAATTAGCAATTATCTCATTTAGCGTCATTCAAGTTCACTCCTCCCTAGTCTGGTCCCTTGTTAGCTTCAATTTGGCTACAATCTAACCTATTGACTATTGACCCACTATCCTAGCTGGTTTAGTGGCCTGGTTTGGGCTTAATAACCATTCTTCCAACATATTTTACACAGATAGAAAAGCCTTAAACTTCATTAATACTGACTTAAAACTCAACAACTTTTCAATTTTTTTCCTACTGAATTAGTATTTTATGAGAAGAAAGTCAATGCAAAAATAATTGAAGGGTAAAGTTATATATTGATATGAAAAATTTAAGGGTAAAGGTGTAAAAATACATATGTGTTTTGCCCTCAAGAGTATAACATCCCCAAATTTCTAACAATTATAATAACATAAAATTGCAATAATTTTTATGAATAATTACTGAAATCCAAAATAACCAAATTTGGGAAGTGTAACCGCCGCACTTGTAGTGGGACAAGTGCAAGGCTAACTTATTACAATAACATAAATCCAAAACTTAAATAAATATATTTT
Source organism: Acacia acuminata (assembly GCA_019022655.1). NCBI lineage: Eukaryota > Viridiplantae > Streptophyta > Magnoliopsida > Fabales > Fabaceae > Acacia > Acacia acuminata. The sequence goes on from JAFJYI010000001.1 coordinate 3,171,368, forward strand.
ATTCAGAGCATTAAAAAAATAAAATAAAATAAAAAGTAGCTATAATTAATTAATGTTCTTCCTGACTTCTCACTGCTAGCCCCAACCTTTGGAACCTGTTTCACTAAAAATCTGCTCCCTCGAAGGATCATCGTAGCCACATAAACACAAAAATCAGCAAAGCGGAAATCCTAATGAAAACAAATATAATATAGTGAATAAAATATTTACATAAAAATATCATTCATACATAACTAAAAGAAAAATGTCATTTTCGTTATTCTTATTAAGTTTAATTAGTGGGAAGAGAACCATGGTAGACCCGGGAAACCTTGCCAGTCTATCCTGTAACCTAGGAAACCCTATCAGTCACAAATGATCAAATTGGCCATAAAACATCTCTTCCTAGTGTGCACACCTCTTCTCAAAGTTGCCACTAGTGTCCCAGGAAACCCTGCCAGATACCACTTTGGGAAGAACATATAATATCTGTTCACATCATAGAATATGTTGGAGGCATAAAGCCTAAAGGTTGTGTTCATCACTTTAGGAGGTACCATCCCAAAGCTATCCTCCCACTGTTAAATTATTTCAAATACACACATAATAAAATTCCCAAATGCAGTCATTGAAATTTTGTCTCTATTTTATCATGAGATTTCCCAAATTAAACTATTAAGTATATACTCATGGTTTCATATAAGGTTGTCATGAGAAATTCTCATGCCCATCATTTAAACTCCTGGCTTTACCCATTATCCTTTTTACTCATGGGTTCCTATAAGGTTGTCATGAGAAATTCTCATGACTATCATTTAAATCCCTAGCTTTACTGATTATCCCTTTTTGGCTTTACTAGGCTTGACATAAATATGAAAGACGTGATTATGGCGGGAAATAGAACTGCCAATACGAGGAACAAGAAGCAATTTTGACATTATCATAATCGCTATAGCTAATTCAAAAACTCAAAATAAGAGATTAAGACAAACCCCAAAATTGTTCATTATGTATCATTCAGATGTTCATGAGAAATTCCCACGATCTACTCATTAAAATACATTAGTGGTATTAGAATTATTTGGTCTCCGTTTTTGCTAATCTCCTTGAAGAATAATTTGATGCAGAGTAAGAATAGAGGAAGTAGTAGAGGAGAAGAGGAGTATTGAGCGTTAGCTAGTGTTAGGCGGCTAGTAGGGGTGGAAACAGCGGGGGGCTTGTCAAGGGCTTCGTCGGCCACTGCTTTCCGCCTTAACCAGGCCAGGCCGTGCCTAGGCCTTTTTTAAGGCCTGTTTATCTAAACAGGCCAGGCCCAGGCCTGATAATAAGCCTTTTAAGCCTGACAGGCGGTCTGTTAATGTTATAAGGATAAATTAGTAATTTCCCTTTTTACTTCCATTGAGGGAGCAACACGTATACTTGCTTCTTTTTTAAAAAACCCTAACCTTTAGTTCCATCTTTATTCTTTCGGCCGCTTAGTCTCAGTCTCAGACGTGCGAATCCTCCTCAATCTCGTCGGCGTCGCTCAACCCTAAGCACTTCTGTCTCTCCTCCTCCTCCTCAATCTCGTCAGACCTGGTAGTATTATTATTGTTGTTGAGGAATTAGAGGAGATTAGCGAAGAAGAGATGAGATCGACGGTCAATGGGAGAGTACTGATTTGGCGAGGGCACAATCGAAGGAGAAAATATCAAGTAAGAAGAAAGTAGAGGTCAAAAAAGAAGGCAGAATATTGGGTCGTGAATTGGGTATGTGAGAGGAAATCGAAGAAGAAAGCTCAACAAAGGTATTAGAGTACTGATTTGATTTTCGTTTCTGCTCTCTCTTTCTCTCTTTGTCCATTTTTATTTCTACTGTTCATAACATAAGCATTTCCTTGGAACATTGGTTTCTTCTCTTCTAATCTTATATAAATAAGTATATATTTTCTTGTTCAAAAAGCACATTATTGTCTTGCCTCTCGCGATTGGTTCGAAATTTTTTCAAAATGGATGGATAGAACAAGAATCTATGAACACAAAAAAGCTTATTTCAAAATTTTAAAAACTATCAAGAAGAAGAAGATAAATACCTATTTCGAAATAAGAAGCAGATTCTAGTTTTATTCTTTAGCCGTGATCACAAACCGAGCGTTTGGATCTTCTCCGTCGGCAATGTTTTAAAAACACGGGTTCACTGCTGATTTTTTTAGCCTTCCTATCTAGACTTGGCTGCGCCACATTATTCTATCTGATTCTTTAGACGTTTCCTGGAAGATAGGTATATGGCTCTCCTGTTGGATGCTTTGGGAAGTCCGCAATAGGAGAATTTTTGCTGATGAAAATTTCTGTATATAAGGAATCATAGCTCAGGTTAAATCCATGGTTGTACATACTGAGAATTGCTTTGCCAAGTTTAGCTCCCTTTTTTAGCTTTATAGTTTTCCTTTGATTTTCATGTACACCTTCGATTATCAATAGATTTCCATTTCATTCAAAAAAAAAAAAAAAAAAAAAAAAACACACACACACAAGCTTCTTAATAGGCCTGTGGCCAGGCTCAGGCCAGAAAAATAGCCTGTAATAGGCCACAGGTCAGGCTCAGGCCACTTTGTCCCTTAACAGGCTAGGCCTGGCCTGAGCTGTTTCCACCCCTAGCGGCTAGACCTCTATTTATAATTTAAAATTAGGGTTTAGCTATGAGTTGGACTCTTTAACTATTGCCAACTGATCATTAATAGGTTATATAACAATACCAATATTATTAAAGTTCTAAATTTTATTATTACTACATTATTGTTATTGTTACTATAATAATAATAATAATAATAATAATTTAATAATATGGGGTATTACAAGGAGCGAGCAACACTAAGTGCTTTTTTAGGTGCAAAAATGCACATATCGTTATCAAATAGGTGCAAAAGTCACAGCAAATTTAGAAGAAGATAACATCGTTTATTTTAATTTTAAAGTACCAAAATACCCCTAACTCAAAAAAAAAAAAAAAAAAAAAACTCTCCCCATCCCTCTCCCACCCAAACTCCAAACTCGATTCAACCTTCCAGATCCATCGTCAACCAACATCAAGAAGAAATTAAACTAATAGACCATCCGGATCTACAAGTTCACACTTCATACAGTAGCAAGAATACAATCTATGTTAAGATCAAGATTTAGCAGCTAGCTACAATATCCTGAGAGAACATAAGAGTTTATCAATATTTCTCTTTCAATCAATTGGGTATATTTTTCCACAACTCTATATTTAAATTATGTAGAATAACCACTCACTAAGGCATATTTAGATTCCTTAGATACACAATAGTCAGATGAAGGAAATCTACAAAAATCACTTCAATGAGATGAAAAGGCAATAGCTCACCAGTAGCATATTTTAGGGCCCAGAATCTCGAACCAAACAGATCTATGTGAATATGAAGATTGTAAAAGAAGCCCAGGATAATAACGTATCTGGGTCCTCGGTGAAATGCGTGAGCGCCATGCCAACTGCGAGAATTTCATATTTGAAGTTCTGGAGTCCCAAATGATTGACCCGGACCCGTTTACAAGGCAAACGGTTCCGCTGGAAACAAACTGGAAGGAGCTGCTAGAGTCCACCGCTGAGGCATTACCGAAGGACCAGACGATCGAGGTGTTTACGGAGTAGACGATGGCCTCTATGAAGGTAGGAGGTTTAGTTTGGGGGTTGGAAGGAATAAAATGGAGAGAGAATGTTCTGTTCTAAGAAGACCATGTTTGATTTGTGTTGGAAGCTAAGAGAGTTGAGCCAGGAGAGATGGCGGCAGAGGAGGAGGAGGAGATGGCAGAGATTGTTAAAATTTGGATTCAAGAATGAGGAGATCAAAGGTGCAGATGGCGACAAAGAAGATGTAGAATTGCGTACCAGGAGAGATGGCGACGGCGTCAGAGGAGATGGCAGAGTATTGAAATTTGGATTGAAGAATGAGGAGATCAAAGGTGTAGATGGCAACGATGTAGAATTGTGACCTATTTTTCTCCAGGATCAAAGAATGAGGAGATCGAAGAATTAGGGGGGGTGTTTATTTTAGAGGGCATTTTAGTATTTTCATAATTATATTGTGGGCCCACCCCCAAAATTAACACTGTCTGGTAATATTTTAACGGTGGTGTGATTTTTACATCTATTTGATAACCACATATGTATTTTTGCACCTGAAAAAAACACTTTGTGTTAAATGCTCTTGAGGGCAAAACACATGTATATTTTTACGACGTGACTTATAATTAGAGTAAAAAACTTTCTTTTCTGAATACCTAATACAAGTACTCTATATAGGACAAAGGAGTATAAGAAAATATAGTTCATTGTCCTTTGCATTTATTAAGAAGTTTCTCTTTCTGTACTCTTTATGTTAGCAATTACTTATTACATTGTCATCATGTCAAACAATTAATGAGTACATTTTTAAGATTAAATTAAATTTCAAAAATATTTATGGATCTTAAATACACTCTTCGTTATTTTTTATAAGAGTTCAAAATTTAAATTATCTTGATCATTTTTATAGAAATCGACAACAGGTTGTCCGAACAATTAATGAGTTTTTTTTTTTTTTTTTTTTTACTCTTCATTAACTATATGTATTGCATTAATTAAAAAATTTGGTGATACTTATATTTATTATATTTCTCTCTCTTATTTGCCCCTCTTAAATAAAGGCATACTTGGTAAAAAAAAGTTTATTTTAGATATACTTATTATTTTTAACTAATTTTAACCACTTTCTTAAACCACATAATTTGATTATTGGGTTCTTATAAATAAGACCGGAGGGAGTATAAAACATCATTTTTTAGCACTTAGAGCTAATTGTTGCTTAAGTTTTATTTTATCAAAGAGTTAGAATAAATTAATAATTTTAAAAGAAGAATCAAGTTAAAAAAGAAAATACTCTATAAACAAATAGAAATAAAATGCCACTTTAAAATAATTATTTTAAACATATGAGTGTGTATGTGTGTAAACTTACCTTATTACCAGAAAGTAATATAGAACAAATATACTATTTTAATTAAAAAAAAAACCCTAACCCTGCCCAATAAGATCCACTTTTCTTCTCACTCCACCCATACTTTATGTGCCGATGCTCACTCCAAGCCCAGGTTATTGAACCCAGATTAGACCGGTAGGTTCGGCTTGGAAACCTATGGGTATATCGGTCCGGATATCAACCTAGTTCACTTTTTTTAACTTTTTTTTTTTTTAGAATTTCATATTAATAACTCTAAGATTTTCATTTTTACCGGTTTAGACCTGGATTGGCTCCAATTTAACTCATGCTTGACTTACTGACCTTTAACCCAACTCAATATTCTGATCGATCGGTGTTTAATAACCTTGCTCCAAGGTTGTTTTCTTTCTTCTTCTCTCCACATGTCCGTCTTCTTCTGAAAGTGTGGCTTTTCATTATTTCAACCGCATCCTCCTCCTTTTTACATTATTTCATCTTATTGTCTTATCAACTCAACACTCTCTTTCTCCTTTTTACTGTGCTTGGTGTGTACCACTCGGATTCTATTTATAAATCTACTTTCACTCTCTTAAAAGGAAATTTATAAATAGGATCAGAACGGTGTCACTACAAAAAAATTTCGTATTAGCCACGGAATTACCCACAGAAAAAATTCCGTGGGAAATTAGCCACGGAATTCCGTGGCTAATTTTTTGCCACAGAAATTATCCATGGAATTCCGTGGCTAATTTCCCACAGAATTTTTTCCGTGGGTAATTTCGTGGCTTATACGAAGTTTTTTTGTAGTGTATATATCATCATTATATTTTTTTCTTTTGCCATCCACTCCCCTTTTCTTGAGACTGATGACGTGGGTGTGTGGATATATATATATATATAATCATTCATCATTCTCCATTTCTTCATCCCTGATGGCACGTGGACCGTAGCAAATGTATTCATTGTTGTGTTTATTTATTCACAACCTCTTCCCCAGCTTGTCCAGGGGAGTTTGTCCGTACAGATGAGCTCCTGGCTATCTAGATTTAGATTTGGACGGTCTGGATTTTATTCTTTTATTTTTTTAATTATTTTTTTTAGATAAAAAAATTATTTTTTAAAAAAATGTTAGTTGAAAGATTATTTTTATTTTAAATTCTCTACCTATTAAAATTATTTTTTTTATAAAAAATTAAAAAGAAAAAAAATCAGATCTAGACCGTCTAGATTAGATCTGGACAGTTAAGAGCTTGTCCGTATGGGAATCTGATTCCTTTCCCTTCCATATTAAGATTATTGAGTGTGAGTGAAGGTGTGTGCATATTTTGTTTTCTTAACACCAACTACTGCCACTGTTTTTGTGTGTATATTTATTCTATTCACACTCCACATCCAGTCACTGTTCCGTATCTATACCTATAAAATTGTACTGTTCTTCACCTATGTGTACAAGCATCTTTTAAAGCATTTTTTCATATCCTACCGTCATAGCAGCCCTCTTTTCATGCATAATATGAATCCTATTCTCACATTTCAATAATTAATGCATTTGGCCGAATAGTTTCCGACTAGTTTATGGGCCTCATGATGATTAAATCTTCGAACTATATGTGTATGCATATATCACATTTTATCACCTTCGTTTTGGGTTCAACTGGTAAAGGGGTTGGACTTTCTCATCAAAAGGGAGGGGGTTCGATCCTGGAGTTGGTCAAAGCAGGGGAGGCATCCTAGGGGTCTAGGAAGCAGTGGAAACTCTGGGAAGAGGTGGAGGCATGTATACTCTCTAACTAAGTATACCCTGTAGACTGGGTTCCAATCGCCTTGCCCTTGGACTGTGGGTGAGCCCAACCCCTTTCCTAAAATTTTTATATCAAATATATATATATATATATATATCACATTTTATCTTGCCAATAATTATCAAAATTTTAGCATAAAATATTTTGATCTGTAGTGAATAACAATATAACATGTTGACCTTTAGATAGTAGTTTTTAGAGCACCTTTTAGAGTAATATATTAATAAATGGTTATTTGTAGTTTTGTAGACTCTCTGAAAGCTTTGAAGTAATTCTTGTGTGATTACTTGTAAGCTATGATGTATTAGGTAACTCTAAATATTCTTCTATATAACTGTAAATTGTGAACGACTATCTTTTATTAAAAAAGATGGATTGAATTATATTTATATGTGTATGTTTGTAAATTCTCAAGTAAGAAATGTTACAAGTAAATTTTTTTATAACCCACTTTTTTCATATAGTTAATAATTTAATCATAATTAATGTATTGTTCGAGTGTTGTTTCCTTTTATGGATATTTGAATCTGTTATGAAATTTGATATGAATAAAAGCATGATTTATTATACCTTGTCGTTTAATGATATTATATTTATCGGTGATCAAATATAACTTTCATAACGGTTGCATCTGTGATAGGGTGGAGTAAGGAGGAGGAATTTGTATGGTGAGATTTCTTACAACGTGGTATGTCATCACTCAGTACACAGTGGATGCACTTGTCAGGGCCCATTTTTCCATGTCTTCTTTTGGCCAGGATTGCATTGGAGCTGTGGGATATGTGACACCTCCTTAGTTTTGTTCTTTAATTTTAAGGAGGAGAGTTATAGTCCATACTTAAGTTTTACACTTTTAGGTGCATCTTAAGAATTGGTGAACTTGAGACAATCCAATCAAATAGATAAGTTTCTGCTGGACTATGTGTTAACCTATGGCTCCAATTAACGGAATAAGATTGGACAGTGATATAAAGGAAGTTGCATATTGCATAATTATATACTACGTGTTGTGATGAGAATATATAGTGGCATAATGATGATTAAATTTGCAATTGTTTTGTATGAGGATCATGATACATGCAAATATATATGTAATCAGTTCCTTCTTTTGAATAATATATGGTTTGCTCGTGTACCGTGAAAACTTTTAGTAGTTACTAAGATGTGAAATCTCATCCCTTAATATTAACATTTTTCATGTGAATGTTATAATAGAAAGTAATAGAAGACACATGTGGAGTGAGTATTGAAGGTTTTGTTGTGTTCTTGGAGCACATGTTATACCACTGTATATTTGATTGCCATGATACTAGGATTATTTTGTTATGAAATCTTTTGATCAATAATTTTTTAAACTAAATTTTTTAAATAATATTTGGAACTATTCGCTAAGTGTCTTTTAGTTATATATTGAGTATATGGATTTATAAGAATGAGATATTACATGGTACATTATAGTAATTTTTTGACCATTCTACATTATAGTAATTGATCCAAACAAAACAGTAAAAACAACCATATGACTATGTACTTCTATTTATAAGCCACTTTCAAAATGTTTCACATAAATCAAGAAAAAACCTTAAATTTCATCAAATTTGCTATACAAGTCAACTCATTTCTAACTTTTTCTCTATTTAATATACTCCCTTTGGTCCTTATTATAAGACATCAACTTACAAGTGTTTTTGATCTTTTTTATAAGGCACTTGCTTGTTTCCAAAGAGCATTAAATATTTTTTCCTCATGTTTGCCCATATTTAATAAAGGCCGGAGGGGTTAGTTGGTGCGTTATAATAACGACCAGAGAAAGTACATTATACCCATGAGAATAAAGTCAATACAACAATAAATAAAGGGTAAAATTCTATTTTTTTTGTCAATTTTTTTACCAGACTCTCTACCCTATGAATAAAACCAAAGGAGTGTATAATTGTATATATACACCACTTGGGTGTTTATTATAAGTCCAATTTTAGAAGTTTTTTTTTTAACTTAATATAAATCCATTTACATGTTGTTAATGAATGTTTTCCAATTTTACCCTTATTTAATTTTTATTGGAAAGAGAGAAAGGGGAGGGAGATGTGAGATTAATTTGTAAATGTAGAAAAAAGAGAAAGAAAATTTTAATAAGCGTATATACTTGAAAAAGTTTGAGCATATTTAGTATGTGAGAACTAAGGTGACAAATTGAATTAATGTATGAGCTGTTGAAGCTTTCACTAAGCGGATTTATACGTACAAAATTTGATAAATAAATCGATGTCATAGGAAAATTTGAGAAATTCTACTCTAAGTCATACTACCCTTCTGTTCCCTTCTATCAATAATATAAGTCACTTTAAAAAGAAGTTTTTGTTCCACAACATAAGTTACTTAGAGGATAATTAATGCTTATTTATCAATTTTCTTCATGCAATTAATGCTTAAATCTGACTCTTTATATTTTTTTCCCCTTCAAAATCTCATTTAATTTTGGTCAAGTTGATTTTTTCCCCCAGATTAAGACATCTCATAAGTCAACTATTATTTTTTAGTCTTAATGAATTATTAAAGTAACTTATATACTCCCTTTGGTCCTTTTTACAAACAATTTTTTTTCTTAATTTTGCAAAACGAACTAGCGGTCAAAATTAGTTAAAAACAACAAACGTGGAAAAAATGTCATGTTTCTTTCATATATGCCCTTATTTACGAAAAGAGTATAGGAGAGAGAATAAGTAAAAAAATATGAGAGAGAATGAGTACCATCATAAAATATGAGAGAGAATATGTAATAAATGACTGAATGAAAGAGAATTAATGATAAAAGATGGATAATTAACATAAGTCATGTATTTAATAGGGATAACAAGGGAAGTTTAAATTCGAAACATCAGAAAAAAGTTGTTTATCTTAATAATCAGTTTCAAAAAGAAAAAATAACTTATAAAAAAGACAGGAGTGAGTATCATGAACTTGGTTATATTTTCAAGATTCTCTTTTTCTTGATATGAATAATATTAGGTTGGAAGAATAATTTGGAATCAGTTTAGGAAGCTGCAAATGTAGTGCACAATAGGGCACGGGTTGGGCAGCCTATGCCTAAACCCATAGCCCGCCCATTTAACTTTAAATGGGTATGGGCTAGCCCATACCCGTACCTCAACCCATTCTAACCCATGTTAAATGGGTTAACATATAAATGGACGGGCCGAGGGTTTTGGGTAACCCATTTACATTTGAAAAGTTTATTTTTTTGGAGAAAAATATATATAAGTATTAAGTATTCACCCAAATTTATCATTCTAAATTCTAAAATAGGAATCTTCAAAATTCAATAATCATAATTCACACAAAAGAATATAAATTTAGACAAGTGTTATCATGACATAATTTTGATGTTCAAAGTCCAAGTGGGTGAATGGTTAAATGGGGAAATAGGGAATGGATATTTTATGGCAATGTGGCATATTATTGTGCAAGTGTCCAAATAATTAATAATAATAAAATATATATATATATATATATAACTAAATGGGCAGGTTTGGGCAGCCCGAAGGTGCGCCAGTAACCCGCCCATTTAAGCCTTAAATAAGCGGGTTCAAATCCAACCCGTTATGGGCTTTTTTGGGTGGGCTCCAAATGGCCTAGTTGCATTGGGTTGTGGGCGGACTTACCGGGTTGTGGGTTCCATGCTCAGTCCTAACGCACAACCACCCCTTGGGGCGCCCAAAAAAAAATAAAAATTGTCTACTATGTGGTTTAACACTTAAGAGGCTATAATTACAAGCTAGCAAAAGGACAAGAGGCTCTAATTAGTTCTACAAATGATCTAGAAGAAGGAAGACTTTAAGGAGTTACTCATTTGTTTCTATTTATACGGTGAAGAATAAGGTTGTCAAAGATAATGACGTGAACTCGAATCATAAACTCATAAGAGTTTACTTTTATTATTAAATAAGTATTACTAGTGTATAATTAAATAATTAAAATATAAAAATGACAACAATTTGATTTAAATATATTTTAAATCCAAATAATTGAAATTAAATTCATCAATATTCATCATTTATCATATTTAATAAAAAAATTTCTATATAAAGTCGTTGAGTATGATCAAATAAAAAAAGTTAACACAAGTTTAAAAATAAGTTGACAGTTTTGTAGGCTAGAAACGTAAAAATGGTAAACTTGGTGTATAAACTCGTGAGTGTAACCAAGTTTACAACTAACACGAGTTTACCACGACTCGACTCGTTTTTTATAAGCTATAAATGTAAAAACGGTAAATTCGGAGAGTCAACTCACGAGTTTGACAATAATGGTAAAGAGAGAATGTTTTTTTTTTTGGGGTCATATTTTATAAGATACGCCATTACTCCCTTTGATTCTTTTTATAAACAATTTTCTCTCTTATGGGGTTAGTGCTTAATATAAGCAACTTTCTTTTTGTGTCTCAAAATTTAAACTACCTTTTTCTTTTTTTACCCTATTAAATACATAATTTTATATTAATTGTTCCCCACTCATTATTAATTCTTTTTTATTTAATCATTTATTACCCATTCTCTTTCTTATTTTCTACTCATTCTCTTTCATATTTTTATTCTTTCTCTCTCTTATACTCTTTTCATAGATAAGAACATCTTTGAAAAAGACATGACGTTTTTGATATATTTATTGTTTTTTACTAATCTTAACCGTCAGTTTACTTTGTGCAATCAAGAAAAAAATTACTTATAAAAAGGATCAGAGAAAGTTTTTTTTTTTTTTTTTTTTATACATGAATTTAAAATTTTACATGTAATTTATTATTGCTTAGAATGTAGATGGTTATTTCTTTAGAGAGTGTGTAGTTAAATTAGGGTAAAGTTGAAGAGATGTTGAATTTTAAGCTAGTGTTAATGAAGTTTAATCTTAGTATGTGTGAAATATATTGGGAGTGCCTTATAAATAAAATCGGAAGAGTATTTTCTTTTTTGCTTTTAAAATATGAAGAGTGAGATTATAAAATTATTCCAGAAGGAAAATGTAAAAACAAGAAAAATTAATCAAAAACTTTAAACCTCCCTCCACTTGATCTTCTAAAATTGAACTCACTAAAATCTCTTATCCCTTTCTCCACTCTCGAATCAAACATATAAGTACAACTAGTTATTTCATTATCACTCTGATCTTTCTTATAAATTCTTTAAAAAAAAAAAAAAAATTGATCCTTACTATAAATCTATTTTCTAAGTAATAAATGTTTTACAATTTTGCCTCTATTCATTACAATAAACAAAACAAAAATAATGTTTTTATATTGACTCTTAGAAACATTTATAAATGAGGTCAAAATTTATTTAGCCCAATAACTTTTCTTTTTCTTGATATGTAAGCGCTCATTAATTAAAATTTATAAATAGAACTAAAGTGGTACTCTCCTCAACCTGTACCGTGTGTGCACATCTAACATCACAATAATTCTTACTACTATCCATGGTGAGAGAAAAGGTTCTTGTTGCTTAATACCTGTTTCAGTTAACGTTTGAAAAACATGTTCATGCAAATTGAGATAAAACTCTTTTCACACCTACCTCGTAAACCGTAAATCACGTTTAAAAAATAGCTTCTACTACTATTCAAACGGACAATATGCTAAACATGTTCACTCAAGCCAAGAAAAAAACTCCCCACATATTTACTACATAAATTGTAATATCACAATTGAAAAGCCAGGTTGAGGCTTCAAAAACGCCAATCCAAACAAACAAGCACAAATCCTAAGCGAGAACGTAAAGATTAGAAGCTTTTGGTAATAAAATGCTTGCTTAGTTCTGTGGTTCCGTAGATTTTAAAACATTCAAAATATCAGCCTAAGCTAACAGTAAATTTTTCTTGTTCTGCGTAGTAGATAGGGCAACAACAGACCTCACCCGCCATCTTATTAAAAAAAAATTCACCAAATCTTGCCAAATGAGTTATGTACATGAAAGAAAAGCTTCAGACGATGAGAAAAGGCCATCCAGTAATCTATGTACACAGTTTCAGGTCGTTGGCCAAAAAAGAGTACAATTTGAGGTCGTTTTCTAGTACCACCTTTCAAACATGACATTATATACATGTGTACATATATACCAAAGAGAGAGGACACATTAGAATACCTCTCTGCCTACTCAGGCCGAAAGCTGACCAAATTTGGGAGATCAGTGGATTGGAGTTTCTTGATGTCACTTGCTGTCACTTTACATGATTCCAAGGTCAGAGATCTCAAGTTCTTGAGTGTTTTCAAATGCCGCAAACCAGCTGGTGACGAGAGTTTGGTGATATCGAGAGTTTGAAACGTTCAGAGATATCAACCCAGTCAGGCCTGAATTTGCATGTAAAGTCATGTGAGCAGAGAGAGATAGAGAGAGAAAGATATCATTACAAACAGCTACCGAATCTGACACCTCTACATCAGGAATTAAATGCAAATCAAAATCCTTTCAATTTTAGCAAACCCCAGTCAATTTATGGTGTGACGATTCATACAGTCAAGCTTCAAAATGGTCATGTCAATAATACTTGGCTAGGAATAGACGTCAAGAAAAATCTTGTTTCTTATGAAAGTTGTCTTGGCAGGAGAGATCAGTACCATCATGGACCAAATCAAGCAAAAGGTGGAAATTATTGAGCAGCTTCCAGTTTTGTGACATGAAATTTTCAATTGATCGCCTAGATTTTTTTTTATTCCCCGTTCAAAATTGATCGCCCAGATTATTTCCTCCTTTCAGGAGAAAAGCTTAAAATCCAACTACAAAACTTTATAAGCTATTGCATGTTTTCAAACTAGAAGCCCCATAATCAGTCAAAATGATCTAGGGTTTTCATAAGTGATTACTTATACGTCAAGGGAAAAAAAAAGGGTCTAAGAAGATAGATACCAGAAATCAACTCCAGGCTTTTGTTTGTGAGGTTGCCATTTTGCGATAAATTTAAGAACATCAGAGATGAAAGTTCTTTGATGTTCTTCACACCAGCATCAGTCAAGCCTCCACTGCATATTTCCAGGGACCTTAGGTTCTTGAAGTCTGTTCACCATGAAAAGTCAGCATAACAATTCAATTAGAATTGAAATCAACTCAGTGAAGAAACTAAAGCTAATACTATCTCCGGTCCTTAATATAAGAGATAGTTGGGATGTTGAATTTGGTTATAAATATAAGAACCCAATCCACTTTGTCTCCCATATTTATCACCCCCCCCCACCCCAAAAAAAAAAAAAAAAATTATCCCTATTAGATTGCACATGTGAAAGGATTTTGCATCAAGGGGTAGTTTCAATGCAAAAGATTTAAGAGGGTAATTTAAGGAAACCAACACATGTTTCTAGCTAGTTAAGTAGATCTTATATTAAGGATCGGAGGTAGCATGTGCCTAATTCTACCAACGCAGCTGACCCACAAAGTGACTATTACAATGATATTACATACTTCTCAAATGGTTAGTTCCAGAATCTGTTATTCTTGCTCCAAACAAATCAAGATCAGTAAGCCCTGTCAAATCTGCATCAATAAACTCAGAATGATGCATTCTGCCAAATTAAGGTTCATGCTACTCAAACTGTTATAATTAAATTTGGCAGTAAGTCTGAGATTAGAGACGGGATTTGGAGCCTATGTAAAATATTGAATATTGCAACTTTTGCATGAGAACACGTACTTGCAAGAGCTGCCAATCCAGCATCAGTAACATGGCGAGCGTCCAAATTAAGAGACTTTAGAGATGAGAGTCCCCGCAATTTCCTTAAACCAATATCACTAACCTCAGTGAATGACAGATTTAGTTTCTCCAGGCGGGACAATCCTATGAGAAATTAACTAACAATATGGTCAATATAGGCAAATGCTAGTCCATGGCAAAGATGATCACATTGATAAATTGAAGCAGAAATAATAAAAAATATAGAAAGTAATGAAGAACTTGATACAAGCAGCTACAAACTACTGCTCTGATCCTTAATGTACGACTTACTTAATTTGATTAGATTAAGGAAGTTAGTAAACATAGTTAATGTGACATGTTTTTTAAAAAATACCTTAATCATCTTCCTTAATTCCCTTCATTTCTCTTTTACTTGATTACGTTGAGGGAGCATTAATAGGGGCAAATTGAGAGAAGATTGACAAATATGGGAAATAATTTTTATATTTAGGACCAAGATCAAATCCACAATTAGGTCCTGTATTAAGGACTGGAGGGAGTAGTAATTTAAGAATAATGGTTTTGAAGAATAATTAAATAAGCAACAAACTCTCAAGAGCAAGCGTATTTAATCAAATCACTTTATTCTTCATTAACTGGAACTAAAACAAAACAAGAGTTATTGGTCAGTTTCTTGAAAGACGTTTTGACAAACATGTAAACAAGTTCGTTTCAGGAAATCTTAATAATTATAAGAAATCAGATTTCAGAAAGACCCTAACAGTTTATTGAGGCATTCAATCCTCAATAAATATTTTACAGAGCCATACAAATAATAAAAAGAGTTTAACCTGATAAATGGCGTAACCCATTGCTTCCAACTTCCGTATCAGACAATTCCAAACATTTCAATTGCTGAAGGCCTAAATACAATAACAAGCAAATGTACATTTTCAATGTTAAATCAGGTGAGGCAAAATAGAAAATTGAATCATTAGTAACCAATAGAATATTGTAAATAAAATATCCATTTTCCAAAAAACTTTTGGATAATTTTTCCATCCAGGAAATCATTGGCCATCACATGTAGACCCCAAAAAAGTGGGAGAAGAGATTCTTATATCTACCTGCCAAGTTTGCCAATCCATGATCACCAATTTTACATGAATCTAGGATCAAGCTCTCCAACTTTGTCAATCCTGGTTGAAAAAAAATATATCACAATTTTAGATATAAGTTCTATCTTTAAGTGTTCTGGGTCTTTCTGCTCCATCAGCAAAAGAGCTTAAATTTTTTCTCTTAAATCCATTAGCTGGATGGAAAAATTGTGCACACAAGTTTAAAGGAATGTGAGCTAAATATGTTGTGGCCATGGCAAAAAACCATGCACTAAGAACACTTAATTAAAGATAAAGTTGTAACCAAAATGGTAGAAAAAATAATTAATATATGATCTGATGATTTTCTACACCTAGTCTTGGAAAGATAAGATCTTGATCCCAGCTACTTTGATGGAAAAGAGAACAATCCCATGTATCTATCTACTTCAGCTCGTACATTGTAGACAGTTTGTTTCCTCACTTTATTCTTGAATAAATCATATTATTCCTATGGTCTATTCAGGGGAAGAGAACAAGAAGAAAGAGAATCAGGCAAGTATTTTTAATCACCTTTCACGTGCGCTAAACATGCATCTGTAATGCCAGTGAATCCCAAGTTTAATGCCTTCAAATTTCTCAGTTCTACAAAAAATAAGAGAAAATGCCCAAGATTCAACACCTCTTAGAATAATTATGGCACAGATATGTGAATAATAATCATATTACTCCCTCCGTTCCTTTTTATAAGGTAGGATTCTTGGGTATGCCATGTTCCTTTTTGTAAGATAGGATTAGGGCTGTTTGAAATTTTTTTTTTTAACTCCTCATTTTACCCTCACTTAATTACCAAAATTACTCATACCACTATTGTAATTAATTCTCATGTTTGACTAAATCACTCACTATAACATATTCTCTCTCTTCCACATAAATGAGGGCATTTTTGGAGAATGAAACATTTTTTACGTATTTATTACACTTAACTAACCTTAACTACTTCAAATAACGCAATTCGGTTAATCTTATCTTATAAAAAGAAACAGAGGGAGTATAAATTAGGAAACCTCAGCCTCGGAGAATTAATTATAAAGTCTTAACTACTTACGCGAAAGCTTTTCACATCCATTGCCAAGGTTACATCTATTAAGATTCAAGATTGACAGTGCAGGAAGCTCTGGCCAAAAAAACAAAAACAAAAAAGCACCAATGTCAGGCTAAAATCATCTGAGTTTCATTTCCTTTAAATGAGGCAATAAACTAATGCTTCTAATGCCTGACAAGAACATTTGACCAGAAAAGCATGTGTCATTACCACTCTGTCCCTTATTATAAGTCAATTTAAATTAATTCTCACAAACCAAGGAATGAAGGTTAAGTAATTAAATATGCCTTAAAATTGATAACATTTTCCAAGCTTACCCTTATTAAAATTCTCTCTCTCTATATATATATATTCACAAATCATTCTCACCTCTCTCTTCTCTTTCTCTCTTTCCAAGGAAAACTAAATAAGGGTAAAATTGGAAAACAATCATTAATAACTTCTAAGTACACTTATATTTAGGACCAAGAATTTCTTCTACAAGCAGACTTATAATAAGGACTAGAGTGATATATTATTGGCATTTATGCATTAAAATTTAAGCTGGCACCTCTTTTTTAAAACTTTAATACCCCCTAAAAAGGATGATACTATGCTGTCATTAAATTTTGAACACCCCCCCCCAAAAAAAAAAAAAAAATAAATAAATAAAATAAATAGAAACAGAAAAACCTGAAAGAAAATTTTGAGATCACACTCTAAGTCATACCCTGCTCAAGATTAATACCCAAGATTTTAAACATAAAACCAAGTGAATACTATTCAGCCCAAATATTTTAATTAAGAATAGTAATAGAATAAGCTTTAAAAGCCAAGAAAGTAAAGCAACCTGCAAGAAAACCCAAACATGCAGATGTTACAAGGCATCCTTCCAAATTTAACATAGAAAGCTTCTGCAATCCTGAAATGAATCAAGGCATTACTAAAATGGAAGAAAAGGAGATTGAAAAAAAAAATTCTATCAAGCTGATTGTCAGAGTCAATTATGCTGTTAAGCAGCCAAGTCTTGTATCAGTTTATGAGTGTGTTAGTTGGAGAGTCAAGGAATTCTGCACGAGCGTGTGTATCTTCAGTTTACTATCAATGAGACACACAAAAATACTATTGTCTATCCTTCATCATTGCTTCTATCAACAATTGAGTACAAGTAAATATGGCTCCATGAAATTCTGGTTAATACCTTCTAGCTTTCTAAAATATGCACTTGTATTTAAGGAAGGAAAGGCACAATACCTTCTAGAAAAGTGATGCCAAAATCTGTGACTTTACTGCACGAAAGCTCAAGACTAGTTAAATTTGCAAGCTCTGGAACCATATTGAATGAAAAAAATTGTACTGTTAGTTACTGAGCCATGTCTTACATATTCAATGACTATCTAATAACAAAAAAGATGACTGATGATTAAACTATTATATGCACATCCCCGTCCTTATAATCATATGATTTCTAAACATAGATAATTGCATTTATTCTCAGTCAGTTCAACTACACCCCAGTGAAGAAAATATCCTTGAAAGAGAAAGAAGATTAATGAAACTAAATTTCACATAAAATAATAACATGGGCTATTCTTCATAAAACCAACATTTGTAATAATGTAATGAGCCAAAGACATCTTCCTGTGGATTGTCTACTGTGTGTTACTGTAAAGAGGAGACAGTTTAGATTTTAAACCTTATATACACACACAAATGTGTGTGTGTGTGTGTGTGTGTGTGTGTATTATATTGAAGAAAGCTGTATCAAAAAAAATATATATATATCTTTCAAAGACAGACAGCCTGTTTGATGGAAGTGTCATAGCATTCATCCCGCTTCTTGCTCATTCAAAAATAAAAATAAAATGGATGATTGAGAATAAAAAAATTAAGCTAAAATTTGGGTGGATATTGGATATTTTCTCCTCTTGGAGTAGCATGCAGTAGGCAATCCCTATCTGTCATCAAACCAAAACTACATCCGTAATCATAGCACCTCATTTGTTAAGCAAAGTATGGCAATAAGTTACCCTTATCAGTTCATTCATTCAAGTACACGATGGTAATCTGAACAAGAACTATTACACAGTGAAAAATGCAAAGAGCATAAAAGAAAACCCAAACGATTAATCTGTGGTATTCACTTTCTGTAGTAACTGGTAAGACTACCTACATCTATCCCTACCTAAACCCTACTTGGCGGGAGCCTTGCATGTCAGGCCACCCGTTTTATTTACTTTTTCAACTGTTGAAACTTTCAGCTATTGTCATCAAAGAGAGGCAAGATACAACTAACCTGAGAGAGGCTTCATGTCAGCATCTGTTATGCAATTACACCACTTCAAATTGAGAGATTCCAACTTGGTTAAGCCTGAGAAATAAGAATTGAATTAAATTAAATTGAGTAGGTTTTCAGCTATACACCATAAGGTGAAGACAAACAAGCCAAAGTCCCTTTTTTCAGATACAAGTAATCTCTTTAAAGTTTCTCAATTACTGTGTCTCTAAAGCATTTATTACTTCTTAATTAACTTCCATTTATAATAATCTCCCATTCTAAAGCTATAACTACATCAACACTTAGAGAACCTAATATCGTCATTTGTCTGTAAGATGTAGAACAAATGGCAGGAAGTTATCAGCAATACATTAAAGAACCAACCTTGGAGATGATCAAGGCCTCCATGAACCCCTGGACATCTCTCCAAATCCAACTTGACCAAGTTAACAAGACCAGAAAAGCTACTCATTCCTTGAGCAGAAATCGCATTGTTTCTTCTAAAACTCAGACTGGTTAAGTTTGTCAGACCTGGGACATTCAATTAAATTTGCCTTAAACTAAGAAGAAAAAAGCAACATCAACAGTTTTGAGCCAGAGAAATCTTCATGTGATTATCAATAAATCAGCATTACATGAAAAGACAGAAGAATTATGAAATTTCAGAAAAAGGTGACCCAAAGAATGCCTCAGGCAAATAATAAATAAATAAATATTGATACATGGCATGTATTTATCATCTCAAGTGCTATAATAAATCACACATTCACGATAAAACACAACTATATTTGATTATTCAACGATGAGTGCTGCTCAAAGTTACATTGCCTCATATTTTAATAAGCTGAAAAACAAAAAAGGAACAATAGGATGAGTTGAAACGCCAAAATTCAAGCAGAGTATCTGCCTAATACATTTTATATTTAAATTGTTCAATACCACATAAGGAAAACGTGTACTGTGTTCCTAAGAAAAGAATATTTAAATAGAAAAAGGGAGATGCATACTTAAGGATAGGTGCATTTTTTTGGACGATAACAAAAAGTTAAAAATCATATTAATGCACATAAAGAATTTACAATACTGATTTCTCATTTATGGTATACGATTTTTTTTTTTTCCTTTTCTCCTTTTCTTTTGATAAACAAAGTCCATAGACAGAAGGAAAGGGACCAAATATATAACTACAGCACAGATGCAAAATGCCATGTACGTATATGAAAGACAAAAAGAAACCCAGAAGAAGAAAAGACTACCACTGATGTATTTAAGACCATAGTCTGAAATTTGGTCACAATGATTAAGATTTAGGGCTTGGAGATTTTTGCAATCTTTAAGATAAGTCAGCCCATAATCCGTGACATCTGAACCAGAAACGTCCACTGAAAGTAGGGATGACCGTTGTGATGAAATGACATCCATCCAACTATCATTCACCGCAGAATATTCTCCCAAGTAAAGATCCTGTTGAACATAAGGTAAGATGTGCATGGATTTTAGGTGAAGAACAAATGACTAAACAGAATTGAGAACAAAATTATACTACCTCGTCCTTAATATAAGAACTCGACAAGGGATTCACTTGTGTTCTAAATATAATACTCCAATCCACTTTGTCTCTCAAATTTATAATTTTTGCCAAAAAGTATCTCCATTGATGGCATATATTAATGGGGTTTCCAGCAAGAGGTAATTCCAATGCACATGGGGTATTTTAGGGAAATCAAAATCCATTTATTACAAATAACTAATTTAACTAATTTCCTTAATATCCGCAAATTAGTTATATTAAGGACAGGCGGTAGTATAAACTACAGACATGCTATATAATTTGAAAT
This sequence comes from Acacia acuminata, assembly GCA_019022655.1. Lineage (NCBI taxonomy): Eukaryota > Viridiplantae > Streptophyta > Magnoliopsida > Fabales > Fabaceae > Acacia > Acacia acuminata. The sequence goes on from JAFJYI010000001.1 coordinate 3,192,074, forward strand.
TATTTACCTGGAGAGCACAATCTCGAAAGACTTCAAGGGAAGCAGAAGTTAGACGATGGCAACGCACCAATTCATTAAAAATTAGCTGACTCACATCCCGTGGGAGCATAGACATCGAGCTATATCTATCGATATCCTGTTGAAGAAAAAATTGCATGTTTCGGTGATTATACCAAAAGCAAAAGTGAAAGGTTGAGACTAAGCATAACCTTTTAGCATTGGAAGTACCTGACTTATTTTGCGGACGCACAAGTCCAACAGTGATGGACATTCTCCATTTTGCACATGGAAATTCATCATAGGAGAAGAGAGCGACGATGTGAGCCATTTTAAACTCCCACTTTTGCAATATTTTCGTGAAATTCCTTCTTGAGGTCTATCGTCAGTGTCTCGCTCTTGCTTCCTAGAACAAACTCCTCCCATTGAAAAAATATCTCGTAATCACCAGTTAAAAAAATGCCGAGCCGGACACTTCAGCAATCCATTCAATAACCCAAATATGTATGTTCACTCTATTTCAGCCTGCAACAATAAATGGAAAGATCATATTCATAGCCAAATAAGCTTTTCAGCGGATTTGATCATTCAGAAATCTTCTGTTGAAAAAAATTCTCAAGAACTACTAAGAGTCACAGAGTAGACAAGGGATCGTTTGCCAACACCAATTCAAATCACTCAGTCTGCAACGATCTCATGATTAAGCACCGTTTGCAATCAATACATTTCAATAAGGCATAATATTTTCATGCCCCTATATTTCTAGGAGGGGCAGAGCCATGCAATATATCAAGCAGAAAATTACTCCCAAATAGCTACACTAAAATAGATAAATAAACGACTCTACGCAATCTCCTTCATCAAACAAGACATCATAAAATTGATTCGCTTCAACAACCAAAATATCTTCAGATATAATAAATACATGTAAAAAGTATGAGTAAGTACAGAAAATTATAAATAACAAAATACGCCAATAGACATAAACATAGTATATCATCCAGACTAAAAAAACCCAGAGGAGATAAGCTACAGTTATCCGGACAAATAACATAAGAAACAGAGAAATCGGCATTTTCTTGCTAACGAAAGAGAGGAAGAAAGTTTTCTACCGAAACAGAAAAAGTGAAAAATCAAGGAGAGAAATCAGAGTAGACTAGATATACCTGTCCATCTTGCTTATGGTTTCAGGTCGAGTGAGACAGAAATGAACCGGAGCTGAGAATGGTGAGTGTGGGAGAGAAGAGTGCGCCGTGTCCGTGACCGAGCCAGAATCCTAACCTCCGGATGCTCAACAGGTGTCCCGTTTAATTAGCTAAGGGCGGCTCTCATTGGTTCGAACTGTTTAGATACCGGATAGAGAAAATAATCGATGGGTGTGACCGGGCAAAAAGGTGGGCTCTCAACTTTATCCGTTGGGTGAATGGTGGGGCCCGCCGGCCGCCTTGCGACTAAAGATATGTTTGGTTGGGGGGAGGGACGGGGGAGGAAAATAGAGGGAGAGAAAAGTTATTCGTGGTAAGGCCCACAAAAATTTTCTCCCCTTTTAATATTTTCCCTCTATTTTCCTCTCTCTTCCCTCCCCTTCCCCCAACCAAACATACCCTAAGGATATTTTGCTAATAAATGTAAAAGACTAAAACATAGCAGTGGAACTTACAAAGACCTCAAAAAGTCTTACCAATACAAGAAATGGAAATGACGTAGAGATGATTGGGGATGAATATAAGGTTTTGAAGTTTCAGTGTTTTACCAAAATACCCTCAAATTTATTTTTGTTAAAAAGGGACAAGAACCTTTGAAATTATCACCCTCATTCTCTTTTTCTTCTCTCTCTCTCTCTAGGTCTTGGGTCTGTTTGGAATATCATCTAATAGACTTATATCCCATATTTCCATTAGATGGGGAAAAAAAATCCATCAAATGGGAAAGCTCTATTGGGTATTTGGGTGATTTAATTATTTGAAGTGCTTTAGCCCATGAAGCTTGAAGCTCGAAATACTTGCTTATGATCCCATCAAAGGTGTTTCTCATCAATTCAAGCTGTGGGCCCTTTAAGAAATGACTGTTATACCCCCAAAACAACTATATTCATTTTCCTCTCTCCTCCTCCAAGTCAAGCTCCTGGTGCATTAGGTTGTACATTTTTCTCTAGTGTTTGTTTGATTTTGGTTATTGTGGTGTCTAATAACTTTTTTAAGATATTAATTTATTTACTCACTTGCAGGGCTTTCTGAATTTTGAAGATCTTGTTTTCTTTTCTATGTTCCAAATATATATCCCGATTTAGTTTTTGACACTCACAGAGTGGATTTTAATACTTTCCATATTTTGGCCAAAGCTCATGGCAAAAATGGGATAGATCTGAATTCACTTGGAATGATCTAAACCACGTCAATTTTTACTTTGAGGTTCAGGATGCAAGATTGACTATTAGTTATGAGTCAATTCTGCCCAAGAACTTCTTTGCTCTTTCTCTAGCAAACAATTTTCTGATGGTTTAATTGGTTCAGCTCGCAACACTCATGTTGACAAATCTATCCACAACTTTAATTACTGTTTTCAAAGGTTAAAAAATAATAACTGTTTATGCTCAATTACTGTACACATCTTCTCAACCGTCCTCCATTTCCCCAATTATCTTCAACACAAATGAATCGTCTTTGTTATCAAATCAAACCAACTTATAGGGACTAAATTTATTTAAGCACTTCATTGTGTTGTAATTTTTTAATGGTAATTTTACTATTTTATTTAGTAAATTTATATTTAATTTTAATTTTTTTATCCAAAATTATCACATTTTATACAACATATGTGTGTGAGAGAATTTGATTCACGCTTTTTTTCAGTTATTTTCCATCTTATCTATCTTTTCAAAAGCTATGCCAAACAAATGTCTATCAGAAATAAAAGTCATTTCTGCCACCGTTATCCCAAACAAAAATCATATCGAAAAAGTCTATCGAAAAAAAAGTCCATCAAGAAAAGTCCATAAAAAACAAATGTCACTTCTCCCACAGCATTTATCCTAAACGGCCCCTTCTCTTTCTCTTCACTGACGTTATGCATCTATCCCGCCTTCTACAACCAAATCTTTTTTCTTTTGCCTACTCCATTTCCAAATCAACATAAAAGCATTAAAGTGGAATTTGCAAATTTGAGCAAATGGCCACACTGCTCCCCTAGTTTGCTCTGGCCTTGCCGTCAAGATCAAGGACATCATTTGCAAGCTTGCAGCTTCAAGCTCTCCACTATAGGGCAAGACCTTGCGAGAAGGGACTCTTAATATTAGGGGTGTACCGTGTACATAAAGCCCAGGAACCGCTCGAGCATAGCCAAAATGTCGCCCTACCTAGCCAAAAAGAAGAAGAAGAAGAAGAAGCCCAGAACAAATTTGGCACAATCAGGCTAGACATTTTTACTGGCGGGGCCGAGCATCAGGAAGGATATGTCACCCTTCCCACTTGGACCTACTTGGTAAGTATATATATTATTATATTTGATATAAATATTTTTTATATAATAGTTTATATACTTATATTATATTATATACTTACTAATACCCTAATTGAGTATTTGACCATTAGTCCATTATATTACTAATGATGCCTTATATTTAATAGACTATAGATGTTATTTAATTCTTCATATATGGATATTTGACTATTTGTTAAGACATATGGTGGTCTTTTTAGTTTCAAGACTCAAGTTGTAGACTTATTTTGGAATATTCTAAAGTGTATAATTATGGATTATATTTGAAGTTTGCAATATTATTTATCAGGAATCAATGAAGTTGTTTTTTTCCACATATGGTATGGCAGGGTATCACCATTTAGGCAGGGAAGCTCAATTGCCCAACCCAGTATTGCCCAGCCTGAAAATGTTAGGGCTTCTATCGGATAAGGTCGGGCACCGAGTTGCATTTTATTGTCCAATGATCCTTTAGGCAGGGGTCTCGTGCCTTACCTAGACCTGCCATGCTCACCCTTACTTAATATCATAAAGTGAGGCTTTGAGGCAAGTTAGTGCAAGGAAGAATCTATTAGATGATTTATTCCACAAAAAAGATTGAAGCGATTGGCAGTGGGAATAGATCCAACATTGATAGCAAGAAAACCTTTTCTTAAATTTATCATTTTAGAGAGAGAGAGTAATATTTTAGCGTTTGGGTGTCTTTTGACAGCCAAAAAGAGACCAAAATGCACATCTAGTACCGACCTCCTTCAAATTAAAGCATGTTTCCAAAATGTGGGTGTCTTTTGACTGTAAAAAAAAAAACTCCGTTCTCCGTTCAAAAATCTACCTCCCAGGTAAAGGTCATTGGTTCTCGACGGTGAGAGCGAACGGTGGTGGTAGTCGTTAGAGTGAGAAGGGATGAGCCACAACTCACTATTCATTGTCTTCTACCTTGAATCCATTTTCCTCTTCTTCTCGACAAGCTTCGGTCACCACATCCTCCCCAACCACCAAAGGTGCCAAATCTCGCTAAGAGAAGGTGATGTAAGGTAGAGGTAGATGATGAGAGATAAAGAGGGGGAATTTTGATAAAAAAACACTTAACATCCAAACCCCAAATTCCTCCTCAGTCACTTCTTTATCCTTTCCCTTTTTTATCATACCTTTTAGAGTTTTCCAAATTAAAATGGTATTAAATATCTTTTCCCAATACTATATTTTGTCTTTTGAAAAATTGAGCTGATTTTCTAATATAGTATGAATTTTTTTAAATCTCAATTTTGAACACTGAATTTTACTTTAAATTTTGAAATTGATCAAGCCCTAAACATGGTTATGAAACCCGGATCGAAAACTAGCGAACCGGTCGTGAAACCGGTCCGGTCAATCATAGAAATCGAGGTCTTTTTTTTGTCCCGTTAATTGTAAAAACGTTTACAGAGAAATAGAGAGAGAGAGAGAGAGATGAGAAGATGAGGATATTATGGCGATGATGTCCTTTGCTGAGAGGCTTGCTTTATCATCAGCTTTGGCGATGGCGTCAAAAACTCCGAGCTCAAAGATGGCTTGCAAAGACATGGAGAGAACAGAGGAGGAGGCCGCTTGCATGGTGAAGATGAAGTTTTCTTCATCCTCTTGCACTTGCCCCGCATATGGTTGTTTGAGCTTGTACGATTCGCCATTGGTGAGGTTAGAGTTGGACTTCAAGGAAGGAGCCATCAGGAAAGAGAAGAGAAAGAGAGGTTATAGAGCATGGTTTGGCTGGTTGATGAGGATAAGGGCATCCTTCACGTGCCTCATCTCATCAAGTGTTCTAAAAAGACGCGAAGGAGATAAATGAGTACTAGAGAAGGACAAGGGAGCAGACTAGACAACCACACGTCTCTTCAATTTTTTTTAAAAAACTTTGTGGGACCCAATTTCCATTAAATCAAAAGAGCACAAAATCTTGCAAGATATGATTTTGATGTGCTCTTAAATGAGAAGTAAATAAATATAATAAAATAAATCCTGGAGACTTAATTATCCTGGTTTAACTCCGGTCTAACCCATTGACCCTTAACCCAGTACTCTGACTAGTTTAGTGATCGATCCGATTTTAATAACCTTGGCCCTGAATATGCAACCGCAATGATTATTTAAAAGGTTGCAAGTAGGGCTGAGCAACGGGCGGGCGGGGCTACCCCGTGTCCCGCCTGTTTATTTTATATAGGTACGGGGTAGCCCATACCCGTGGTGAAACCCGTTTAACCCGTCATAAACGGGTATAGGCAAACACAGGCGGGTTTTGACGGGTTCCAGGTTCCTCGTTTATACCTTCAGGCTATTAAAAAAAACAAAACCCACCAAAGGAACTCAAAACAAAGAGAATCAAATAGATCAAAGATGAGATGACGGGATGAAAGAAAAGATGGTGGGTAAATCTTTGATGCTTGACGGCAAGATGCCTACTGTCGCAGAGATCAGCGACAACAACCAATAATAATGAGACGATCGAACAGATCGACGGCGTTGTTGCTGTCAACCGAACTGCCGAGTGAGGAGAGAAAAAATGAAGTTCATCGACGGTTGAGAGCTGCAGCGCGAGATTGAAGATTGAAGGTGAAGATTGAGAGAGGAGAGAGAAAAGAGAAGGGGGAAAGGAAGGCGGCGAGATCATATGCTGAGACTGAGGAAGAAGAAATTAGAGGGAATCAGTTTCCCTACGGATAGCTCTTCCCATCCGGACCGCCCGTATTGGATTTGAATGATCCAAATTTAATTTTTTTAATTTTTAATTTTTTTAAAATAATTATTTTAATGGGTAGAGAATCTAAAATAAAGATAATTTTTCAACTAACATATTTTTAAAAAATGAAAGTTAAAAAAAAATTTAAATCGGACCGTTCGGATCAAATTTGGATGGTCCAGATTTAGAAGAGCTCTCCCTACCTATCTCTAGATAGGTAGGTGAGATCGAAGATTGAAGGTGAGGATTGAGAAAGGAGAGAGAAAAGAGAAGGGGGAGAGGGGAGGCGGCCGTACGTTGAGGCGAGGAAAAAGAAATTAGAGTAGGTTAGGCTTTTGAGGCTTAAAATTTTTAAATATATAAAATTAAAAAAATGAAAAATGTGTCAGGCGCAAAAAAAGACTTCCAACTTTTGCAACCAGGAATCGAACCACGGTCATTAAAGATGAAAATCGCAATCCTTACCATGCAACCAAGTGTCACTATTGCAGTGTATGTTTAATCCTTACCATGCAACCGAGTGTCACTATTGCAGTGCATGTTTTAAACTTAATGTAAACAATATATTTTAAAAATGTAAGTACCACAGGCGAGAACGGGCAGCCGTTCCCCGCCCGTAACCTCCGTTTAACATATATGGGTATGGGGCAGCCCGTCGTTACGGTCCAATCTTGGCGGGCTTAAACGGGCCAAAATGCTACGGGGTACCGGCGGATCCACGGGTTACGGGTGTTTTGCTCACCCCTAGTTGCAAGGGTAGGTCATTGTGTGCCCACATTCCCTCAAATGGAACTAATTGCTTGTAAGAAACGTGGAATGTTGATTCATTACGATTAAAATTAAGCCCAATATCTTTTATATAGTATTTTTTTAAAAAACCTGAATATTAAATTCAATCTTCTATATTTAACTTTTTTTTTTTCACATCTATTATTTATCATTATTTTATCTTGAATGAAATGGAAATTATATTACTTCAAGAGAATACGTACAGAGAATTGTCTAGCTACTACTTCCTCCAATCTTTAATATAAGATTTAGTTGATTTTTTGTTGAGAAGATTAAAAAAAAAAAAACTAAATAAGTTAGCTAACGATAACACATGTTGTCTACCATTTGATTATATATCGGTTTATAGATTGGACAAATTAATTTGATAAAAAAATATTTTAAAAGAATTTATTTAGTTTTTAATCTCTAAAAAAAATCAATTGAATATTAAGGACCGGAGGTAGATACATTACCCCGCGGGCGGGGGGGGAGGAAAAGTTACAAACGCAGAACGATGTTATCTTAAACTCATGCTTTGATAGAATTCTAAGGCTTTCATAGTATGATACGGTAATCAAAGATCAGAGTATCATATTAATTACTTATAAAAAAGAATAATACATTAATTTTTAATGTATACAAAGTTGCTAATATGTCCTAATGAGGGAGAAGGAAGTTGTTGATAGAAAATTATACTTCTGCTTCCTCATAAATTAATGGCTCTTTCTGATTTCTAAATATTTCCACATGCTGTGGATGATACTGAACTGTTTTAACATAGGACCTTGTTAAATCTTCAAAATGATCATGCATTCGATCTTTCCAATTCCAAATTGCCTGGAAAACTAGAGCTTAAAAGGTCTGGGGATCGTTTTGATGATTCAAAAGTAGCTTTTGATGAGGCTTTTACTTTAGAAACATCTGAGTTTTTGGTCCTCTTCCAAATGTGAACCTTTTCTTTCAAATTGCTTTGTGACGATTTTCGTGTCATATAAATACCATAATTCTATATAAATTTTTCATTTGACATAATAATCAGGGTCAACAAAAAATTGGCTACTATAAAATTATTTTTACGCATACAGTGTATTTATTTTATGTTAATCTAATACATTTCAGTTCAACTGTTCAAGTAGACTTTTTTTATAAAAAATCGAACCAACAGAAATTGATTGGGAAACGTGAGTCTTTTTGCATATTTAATATATATTTTTAAAGATAATTTCTATCACTAAATCCCAAACTAAATCAGTGTTTATTTTCAAAAGGTCCCAATTTTCCTGTGAGTTTTAAATCACGGCTGTTACATTAGAGAGCGTGTTATTTTAAAATACTACCTCAGTATTTGACCGTTCATAATACATACCACACTCATTTTATTTATAAGTCCCTTGGACTAATTTAGTCTTATTAATAAGTCATATTACGAGTAATAAATAAGATTGTGACAATTTTACCTATATTTATTATACCAATGAAAATAGATAACGAATAAAAAGTTGAAAGATACCCATTTATAAATAAGGACAAAGTTGAAAATTTACCTCATAATCATTGAGCTAACTGTCTCTCCTTGGTATATGTGATTTAGTTAAAATAAACTTATAAATAGGACGAGAGTGGTACTTCCTCTAGTCCTTATTATAAAACATCAACTAGCAAGTATATTTAATCCTTTTTATAAGGCACTTGCTTGTTTCTAAGGAGTTTAATTATTACTATTTTTTTCCATATATGCTCCTAATTAATAAGGTTAGTAGGTGAAAGTAATAATTAATACCACTCTAATTCTATTTATAAGTTCACTTTGATTTATAAGTCCAGTTTCATGTAATAAATGAGATTGTAACAATTTTAGCCATATTAATTGTGCCCATAAAGAAAGAGAGGAAGAAACAGTTGAAAAATACCCAAACATAAATGAGTACAAAATTGAAAATTTACCCTATAATCATTGAGTTACCTACTTCCTCTTGGTATGTGAGATTTTGTCAAAATATAATTATAAATAAGACCAGAGTGGTATGATATTAGAGTTTAAGATAATTAGTAGTGGTAATACCAGAAATGATTTAAATTTAAGGACAATTTTATTGACTTTAACTATTTTTATTCGTTGTTAGTTGGTGCCTTATAATAAAGATCAGATGGAACAGCATATAAGAAGACGGGAGTATCTGTAAAAGAATGGGAGAATCATTATAAGGTCTCAAGTAAGAAATATAATCATAAAAAGGTCAAGTGAAATGGAATCACAAGTTCTGTTCTAATGTAGGAAATGACAAGTCTATGCTACTTACTTGTTATTAAGACTTTCTCATTAATTCTTCCCGAATAGCAAACGCCAAATACACAATAAAGACATTTCCAATTGCTGCACTAAGTGCAGAAACTACAAAAGCTATTCTAACCAATTCAAAACTTGGAATAGCAGCAAGATCATATGCTTGATCTCCACCCTGTGTAACTTTAGAAATAAGCATGCACCATCAGACTTTCAGTCCCGAATGGATGGCAACCACTCCCCCAACAAGATTCTCATACTCGACTTTCTGGAACCCGGCATCGGCAATCATTGAAGCAAATTTGTCCTGCACATCAGTTGCAATACAGATCGGTCAACATAGAATAAGATCCTAGCCACATCAGCAACCTTAATTGACATGTGCGTTTCCATCAGAAATCTTCTGCATTGTATAATAGGCATATTCAAATTTTTACTTGGCTTTGCTATTGACTACTTAAAGGGGTTTCAAGCTATAGAAAGCAAATATGTCATCACATAATTTTCTTTGGCCAGTTCTAACTGACTAATAATACCATGGCCACTATCTTTCTTCCCAAAAAAAAAAAAAAAAAAAAAAAAAAAAAAAAAAAAAAAAAGAAGAAGAAATAATGGAAGAAGAGAAAATTTCATTTTTACATTAATAAGATCCATTGGATGTGAAATAGAAGATGCAATTCCAATCAGGACAATCAAGTAATGGATTTCACGGCTCTTTTACGCAGGGATTTCTTTATTACAGATGTCGTAATCATAACTACAGTGATAGGATCAGCATTAAATGGAAATACTAGATGAGATCTGATGCAAAAGAAATTAGTATTACGTCTCTCAGAGGAGACCAAAACAATGCAGGAAAACCCTTTTTAAAGTAGCATTTCAGTCTAATTTCTTGTCCATCTGACAAAATATCTCATGCATAGCCATCAAGCAGCAGTTCAGGGCGAAAAGCCCAAAACTAAAGTACCCAGCAGCTCATTTCTTTTAGTTCATGAAAAGCAACTTTAAAAGAAAAGAACTCAATTCTTTTAGTGCATGATCCGTGTAGTTGCTTGCGGCTGTAGTGCAATCAGCAACACATTAACAAGAAAATCGACTATTTGTTTGATTATTGCTGCTACAAGACTTCAATTAAAAAAACTTTGGAATTGGTTACCTTTAATTAATTGGCATAGGACTTATCTTTGTAGCTTAGGAGTTAATTTGTAATTAGTTGTAACTAGCTTGACTAGCTGCATTGAGAAGCACCTATTGGTCCACTAGCACGTCCAGCCCCACCCAAATTTCTCCTGTTCTGCTCTCAGTAGTCAGAGGTTAACCTTTTTCTAATTTTTTTTCTCTAAATCTTGGTTTGGTTTTGGCCGGAGTTGCAATTTTTGTTAGGCAGCTGATTCTTTCATTTCAAGCAAAAATTAATTAAAGGCATAGGAAGCTACCAACAAATGGAAGAATAAAGACCTGAGGGGGAAAACGCCGAATACTCTCAACTAAGTACTGATAGGATCCTCGATCACCAGCAACCAACTCTCCCATCGCAGGAATAACCGAGAAAGAATATAGGTCATAGCTGAGAGAAATAAAAAGTGAAACATTAAATTAGAGTTTGAGTTAAGCATGAGGGTAGAAGGAGGTAAAGAGAAAGCCAACATAAGCAATTACGTTATCCATAAAAATATATGTGGATTAAAGATTGGACATTCATTATTCATTGTAGTTTCATTCTCAAATGTAATAGTATGCATATTCTATTTCACTCTTTTCTCTCAAATTTAATAACCCATATGCATTTGTCATAAAATAGAGCAAATTATACTTACAATTCTTTAAATATTGGAATGTCTACATGGCTCAATTCAAGGCAGAGAAACCTCCCCCCACGTTTCAATACCCTGTTTAGGAAAAAAAATGGTTATAAGCCATATATTTCTATTGATTGATAGTTTTAGCCACTAAGGTGTACATAAATATCTTAAAAAGTGAAACTTACCTATAAGCTTCACTAAGAACTTTCTCTATGTGTGTAACATTTCTAATCCCGAAAGCAATAGTGTAGCCATCCATTGAATCGTTTTTGAAACTCAAGTTTTCAGCATCTCCCTCCACCCATACAAGGGAGCGGTCTTGTCCAAAACCTATTATAATCATTAGAAAATATTCACTTCAAACAAATCAGGAATAAGTTTACCCATACTCCTCTATTAAAGCCTAAAACTAATTGGCCAAATTTGAAGGCCTTCTAGGTTACCTCTCTCCAAGGCCCGTTGTTTGCCAACATTTAGCATACTAGGATTAATATCACAAACATATATTTGAGTTTCCTCCTCTAAAGTATCTTCAAACACATCCCGAAGTCCTCTCAGTTTAGCTTTGTTTATAGTTTCCAAGATTCTAAAAGCAACGTCCCCTGTAAAATCAATAATTGCAGAATTTCAGAATTATTGGTTTTCTGAATTTGTCTTATTTCTTTTGAAGAAAATACATGTATACAGAGGGTTGGCCACAGAAAACAGCAACAGCCACTCCAGACAACAAAGAATACAAACCAGGGACTAAACAAGCATTTGAGATATATAAAAACAGAAATAAAATGTTGATAGATAAAGCCAATGTCAATTTATTTCTGTCCATATTTACAAGAGAATATTTCCAGGTAGAAAGGAGAAGCAAGCTTTACCTCAGAAAACAGAAATACAAACATGTTCCTTGAACAAACACAAAAATAGGATGTCATGGAAAACTTAGCTTCTGAGCAAGTTTAATGGCCATGATTTGACCTTCATATCTGTTTTGTATTTAGAAATTGTTCAAAACTCCATATTATCTTCAACGTATGACTGTCATCACCCAGTTACATGAGGTTAAACAGTCCCCAGCATATAATCCTAGAGAACAATTTATTTTGAGCACAGAAATATGCAACAAGAACGAGGTATTGACCATTTGGTTTTCATAAGTGGACCAATTTTGCTCAAATTGAAATGCTTCATGGAAAAAAAGAGGGATAAATCAGCAAACTCATGCAACTGGTAAACTCATTCATCTATTACCTAAGACATAGCTTCAGTATGAAATCCTTAAATTCCTTCCAACCATTTATAATTTTTCTATCGTACAACTTTTGGCATAATATATTGATTTCTTTATAATGTTTCAAACTAGCATGTAGAAGTATTATAAGACATATATTGTGACAGAGAAGCTCACCCGTCCCACCAGCCACGTCGAGATGCTTCATTCCAGGAAAAGGGTTTAGCTTGGAAACTAGTCTGACAAGTTGAGCAGAAAACACATTTAAGTCAAGGTAAACAGCAAAAAACAAGGATTCAAATTGGAATGATTCTAAAGTGCACAACTGCTGATACTCTCTAACCTATCCTTCCACAATCTATGTAATCCAGCACTCATTAGATCATTCATGACATCATAGCTTGCAGCAACATTTGTGAAGACATTACCAACCATTCCGGCCTTTTCTTCCTCATTTACTTCCTTAAATCCTAGATGTCAAAGGGGATAAGATATTATAATCCGAGAATGCAGAAGAAAAGTATTAAAGCAATTTGCTTATGCTTTGTCCCACAGCATAGCACCACATAACCAATTTCATTTTCAGCAAAGTAAAATTTTTAACCAATGCATTGCAATTTGTTAAATGTTTCCTGTTATCTTTCAATCTTCAGGTTAATATTATTTAATATATTTTCATTCATGTAGATGGCAAACTGAACGACAGCAATTATTCCTATAATTTCCTGGCACTAGTTTCATAATACAAAATATCTATCTTTTGGTTGAACCAATACACAAAGTTATAGCTGGAACCTGGAATGATGATAGCAAACAGATCTCAAATTCAGTTAAGAATTTAAAATACTTCTTCTACCAAAATGAAAACTCCAAACAAGAAGACAAAATTAAGAGAATTGTACTATTTGCGCAATGTGAGTAAAGATCAGACTCAATGTATACGCATATAGAGAGTTAAAAAGTAAGAGAATGTACACCAACCAAAACTGGTGGCATGAGAATGCAGGCCGGAAGTTGAAGATAACATGGGCAAGAGTTTATTCCCCAACTTTCTAGTCACAGTTCTCAGAGACATGGCTAAGAAGACCTGAAGAAACAAAATAAAGAAAAGAAAAATAGAAAAGAAAGAGTTACATCCAGGCTTCAGAAGTATACTCATGATGTTACAACTCTATTTACACCCTAGTGATTATTACCTTGTGGCATTTGAATCATTTCCGAGAAGGAAAAAAAAATCATACCAAGTCAAATAAAATAAATAATGATCACCTAATTACAGAAAGGGAGGTAAAAGAGGCGGCATTGGGTGCCGGAGTACTATTTTTCCTCAATGTCTCCCCCTATTCTCTCACTGCCGAACAACCTCCTCCTCCTAATCTAAACTTTGTGTGTGTGTGTGTGTGTGTGTGGTGGTTCGAACTAATCTGAGTAGCAAAATTGAGACGGCTAAAGTAAAACTGACTATTGGCAGCAACTATGATTCAGAGAATTTGAACTCAAAAGGGAAGAAACTGGAGAGTTTAGCAAATGGGTCTGCGTTGAAGGGGTTCAAACCAACAGTTTCCATAAATAAGCTGGTCAAAGAAAGAAGAGCTTATTGATTCTGTTAATTTTGAGAACGAGGAAAAGAGATAATTACGACAGTTTTAGAACCCAATCGCTGTTTATCTTAAATAAATTGACAGCAATAAATAGGCAACCTTAAACAATCACAAGTCAGTAATTTGTTCCCGGGTAGAATCAGAAACAGAGTGGAAGCCAAGGAGAAATCACGAGTCGAGATTTCGCAGAAAAGGAATCTGAGATTTTTCTCTTGAATACTCGGTACCTGTCCACGAATGAACGATGACGACGATGTCTGGAAGTGTCGACGGTGGAAAACGGCGAACCCCCTACAATTCCGGCGTCCAGTGGCTTAGAAGGGAACCGAAAATAAAACTATATTGGAGAGGCATATGACGTGTCTCATATGTATCCATGGATCACACTCACCATTTTCACTCTATTTAATATATTCAAATTGAGATTTATTCAATGTAGATTTTTATTATATTTAATATTATAATAATATTTTTATAGTATTAATTCTAAACCATTCAAAATTAAAGAAGAAATGGAGAAAATGATATCTCTCCCAAGAAAAATGGGTTCTAAGAATATCTGCCTCAGGTGATTCGCATGCAGCATAAATTTTCTTATTTAGTACCATGATATTTTTTTTAATTATGGGGTAAAGCAAATTGAGTGGAATGTGATCAGTAGAGAGGGTGTTTATTGTTGTCAAACTCGCGAGTTGACTCTCCAAGTTTACCGTTTTTACGCTTCTAGATTACAAAAACAAGTCGAGTTAGTATTGGAACTCGTCTTACAGTTGTAAACTCGATTAAACTCATGGGTTTATACACCGAAGTTTACCGTTTTTACGCTTTCTAGCTTAAAAACCGTGTTAACTTACTCTTAAACTCGCCTTAACTTTTTTGATTTGATCACTTTCACGGCTTTATATAAAAATTTCTTTATGAAATATGATAAATGATGAATGTTGATAGATTTAATTTCAATTATTTGAATTTAAAATATATTTAAATCAAATTGTTGTCATTTTTATATTTTAATTATTTAATTATACACTAATAATACCTATTTAATAATAAAAGTAAACTTTTATGAGTTTACGATTTGAGTTCAGATACGAGTTTATATCATTGTCACGAGTTTGCTTAAACTAGTGAGTTTGACAACCTTAGTATATCAATTGATACTCTCACCACTTTCTTTTTATTTAGTGTATTCACCAATAGATCAAATTTTAATTGTTGAGATTTATTTTATTTATTATGGTAGATGTTTATTGTATTTAATGTTATAATAATATTTTTACATAGTATTAATTCTCAATCATTAAAATAGTATTAATTCTCAATCATTAAATGATCTAATTACAGATACACTAAATGGAGAAGAAATGAAGGAAATGATCAATGAAGATATACCTCTCCCGAGAAAAATGGATTTTAAGAAGATCCAGCTTTCAGTGATTTGCAAGCTACATAAATTTTCTTATTTAGTACCATAATATTTTTTTTTTTTAAATTAAGGGGTAAAGTAAACCGTGGAGTGTGATCAATGGAGAGAGGTGTGTCCATTGATCACTTTCTCCATTTTCTTTATATTTAGTGTATTCATCATTAAATCAATTTGTAATAATTAAAATTTATTCTACTTATCACGGTAGATTTTTATCATATTTAATGTTATAATAATATTCTTATATAGTATTAATTTTTAACTATTAAACCTTGATCTAATTATAGATATACTAAATGGAAAAGAAATGGAGGAAATGATCATTGGAGATATCCTTCTCCCAAGAAAAATGGCTTCTAAGAAGATTTGTTTGTTTCGAGTGATTCGCAAGCGGTATAAATTTTCTTATTTAGTACTATCATATTTTTTTGATTAAGGGGCAAAATAAATTGAGCCGAATGTGATCAATGGAGAGGGGAGTCTCCATTGATCACTCTCTCCATTTTCTCTTTACTAGTGTACACACCATTATATCAAATTTTAATGGTTAAGATTTATTCTATTTATCATGGTATATTTTTATTATATTTGATGTTATAATAATATTTTTATATAGTATTAACTCTCAACCACTAAAACCGATATAATTATAGATACATTGAATAGAAAAGAAATGAAGAAAATGATCAATAGAGATATCTCTCTCCCCAAAAAATGGCTTCGAGAAGATCCGTCTCCGATAATTCGCAGGTTGCGTAAATTTTCTTATTTAGTACCATAATAATTTTTTTTATTAAGGGGTAAAGCAGACTGAGTGGAATGTGTCAACTAGGATTTATAGGAGAACTTTCATGCTATAGGCTACTTCAGGCCCAAAAAAATGCTATAGGATATAAAGTACAGTATCATAATATATTTTATTATCTTCTATTAAATAAAGGGTTAAGTTGCATTTTACAAAAATATTTTAATCTAAAGCATTTTCTCAATAGTATAAACAGCTCAAACTATGAGAAGAAGTGGAATAGTTGATAAAATTTTGGTTTGATTGTACATGCATAGGTGGATAAATTTTGGTTGTGCAATATTTTTTATTTATTTAATTATGAATAAAATACTCTCACATTCCTTATATTTTGCCTTAATTACATGAACCTTCTCTATATTTTGAAAACATATAATTAAGTCCAAGTTGTTAACTCCGTTAAGGATTTTTATTTTTTAATTAGAATTTATATTAAAATAAATTTTATTTACTAATTTACCCTCATCATTACCAATTCCTTAATTTTGGCTAAAATGTTTAAAGTAATTTAATATTTTTTTCTTAATTTATTTTCTTACTTTTGCAAATAGTTATTTGTTACTTTTTTCCATATTGTGATAAAGTGACTTAATTAATTTAATTAATGAAAATATTGAAAACTTAATTAAAAATATGATTAATTCTTTTAATAGATTTGAAACTTATATAAACGTTTCTATTTAAATGTTATTGGAAAAATGTATTTAAAAAATTAGATTTAAAATTAATATAAGTTATATAATATGTCAAATTTACATTATTAATAACATGTGGTGACCTTTCGAATTGTTTTCAATCATGGACTCATGGTTTCATGACCAAAAAAGAAGAAAGAAGAAAGAAAGAAATATGTTTTTAGTCATATAAAAGAATACTAAATAAATAAGTTTAAATAAATATGATAAAATTTAAAAAGTAATAATATAATAAAAATTAATAAATTTTATAATATATTGAAAATTTTGAGGCTCTATGTATTAGTAAAAATTATTTTTACGCAAATATAAATGTTTAAAAATTTGTTGAAAAAGCGACATTTTGGTCAAAGTAAATATTTAATAGTTAAACTTAACGGTTAATTAAAGGTTAGGTTGATAGAAATAGAATCTTAAATATGTAAAGGAGGTTTACGTAACATGCATTTTAACTTCAATAGAGATCTATATACATTTTCAAAATAGCAATGGGTGGTAAATGTATGTTACTCTTATATTTATTATTATTTTTCTAAACTATCTCAAATAATTAAAAAAAAAAAAGTATACAAAAAAATTAAAACATTTTTAGTAATAAATAATTTTTTTTTTTTTTTTTTAATATTCATAGATTTGTTATGTAACTAGTCCCTGAATTGTAAGTTCACTCCAAAATTTAGTTGTTAAGGCACTAGTCCTTGTAAGTTCCCTCCGATATCTGTTTAGTCCCTTTGCATACGCATGCACAACAAACGACATGGATGTAACAAGATCGAGTGATCATGTGTAGTCCTAATCATATATCCACAAGTGACATGCCAGAAGATTTTGCTAAGTGCTTTTGCTTAACACTTCAATGAGTCTACATTTCTTTCTAATCGAATCTATGAGTACCCAAAGCTCATCCCATAAAACGCACAGTTTGGTTTAGTGAAGGGATTTGAGTTGTTAATCACAAAATAATCTTCGCCGTCCAATTTGATTCCCCCCAAAAAAAAAAAATTTGAAACTTTGATGTTGCGATCGAGAGCAGAACCTTGGCATGGTTACAGAATCACTTCAAATTTGGTTGTGGCTGTTATGGCAGAACATATGGCCAAGACACTGCTCTTCTTTTTCCCCAAATGCTCACTCAGATATAAATTTAATTCTGTTAGATTGTTGTTTAAAGGGCCTTAGACTGTATGTCAGTTTCAACTTTCAAATAAAGTACCCAGTTTCTTGAGATAAGGACCATTGATCATCCTTTATATCATTATCAATAGTCCAAATCTTTGGCAGTAAAATGGTATTTTTAAGTTCTTATTCCATTCTTCAAGTGTTAATATGAGCATAACTGGATAAGAGTAACATATCATCATCAATCTACAAAGGGGGTATAGTATGATCTGTTGATGTTAATGTGACACAGGAGATATTGTAATTGTAAGGGTATCCCAATGTCATGCAAATATGCAAATAATACCATCTGAGAGATATAAGCTTGACAGCTTCATCAATCTATGGAAAGATAATGGCACAGATAGAGAAAATGGTCCAGGTGATATGACTGATGCTGAATAAACACTGTTGCTGGTGCCTTCTCTCTCCTCTCTCTCCTCTCTCTCTCCCCCTCCTCAGCATAACAACTTCATAAGTGATCTAACTTGCATATAGTTAGTAACTCTCAACTGAAGCAGATTTACCTCCACCTAGATTAATAGCAAGGGCAAAAGCAATTTTTTCTTTAATAATGCACATTTATTTTCAAAGCTGTTCAATTATAGTCCAGATATTCTTTTAAAATGATGACACCATTTCATGCTATTATAACTTCATCTTTTTGTACTCAACGGCTTTGGGACATCTCAAATCAAAATAATTTTCCTCGCCGGAGATAGCCGAAAGTTGCACCAACTGTAATAGGTATACCTGCACTGGACTAGCAAAAAATTGCAGTGTTTAACATATTTACTGCTGACGAATGTTGCAGTTGTAGATATACTACCAGGTTTACTATTGGTTTCTCTAACTTGGAAAACAGAAAAATATGATTCATTGCAGGTGTAGATGTTTGCTGTCCTATGAAACAAAGCAATTGCCATCCTTCCCAAAAAAAATTGTCTTGGGCACTCCTAAGCTCCAAAAGAAACCTGTTACAAGCAGCGTAGTGTTGGTGCATACAAAAAATAGCCACCAAACAAGTCCAATGTCTATTTTAGTTTCGTGTATGAATCAAAAGATGATAATTTGTGAGGATTGCATCATTAAATATGTGAGAGACTAATCTAGTTTCCTGTATGAGTCAAAGGATCTATAATTTGTGAGGATTTTATATTTTAATGTGCGAGATGTATTATGTAGATATATTGCAATATTTGTATATGACAATTGAAAAGAAAAAAGGTTATAATTCCACAGTCTTTTTATCTTTCTTTTCATTACCTTGAGAATTGTGGGAATTAAGACATTGCTTCAAGTGAAGTGAAATGGTTGTGACTTGGGGATATCAAAGCCATATGTATCAATTAATAGTGACAAATTTATTGATTCATACCATTAGCAAACTTGAGAATGACTACCGCATAGATGCAGGTGGTGGGAAAGCATATTGAATTTGTGGAGGTTCTATTGGATGAGGAGGTTGTGTTGGTGCATCTTTCTTTGAATTCACCTTTGTTCTCTTAGATGGCGGAGCCTCATGTGTCTGCACATCTTTATTTCTTGAACCCTTTCTTCCATTCTCAAATGGCTCGGCAATATCACCTTCATTACCATCAGGAATACAATTTTCTAACTCAATGATGCATCTCTGAACACGTTCAAATCCTTCAAGCGTCTTAGAAGCTTTTGCTGCCAATCTTACCATCGTTTGCAGCAATTGCCCATACCTAAGTGAACTCATTAAGTCAAGAGTATCCTTTTGTTGGAGCCTAGACTCACTTGCAAGGTCAATTTCATGGGCATCAACTTCTGATACATTTCTTTGGGATGCCAACAAGTCCATTGTATCTTGTGTGAGGAGGGGGTGATTGTGTTCTTCATCAAATCTAGTGATTTTGAACTTTTGATTAACACGAGATACTATCATTTTTGCCTTACAGTTAGTCCTTGTTTCAGCTCGATGCCTGGAAGAATATTTCTCTGCTTTGTCTTCTTTTCTAAAACCCTCCTTGCAACATACATATCTATATGTAATAGTTTCACCATTTTTTCTACTCTTTGTACCATTAAATTTTCTAGCTCCAAACCCGGTTCTTCTAGCATAATCATTCCAGAACATCCACGCTTCTTCCAAACTTCCAAACTCCTGTCCTATTTTTGGTTTAAATTCATCCTCCACTGTGAGGTTCTTGTACACAATCAAATCTTGGTTGTGGACAGTATCTTGGGATGCCAACAAGTGCATTGTATCTTGGGTGTCAAGGGGGTGATTGTGCTCTTCATCAAATCTAGTGATTTTGAACTTCTGATTAACACGGGATACTACCATTTTTGCCTTACAGTTAGTCCTTGTTTCAGCTCGATGCCTGGAAGTATAACTCTTAGCTTTATTTTCTTTTCTGAGACCCTCCTTGCAACATACATATCTATATGTAATAGTTTCACCATCTTTTTTGCTCTTTGTACCACTGTATTTTCTAGCTCCAAACCCGGTTCTTTTAGCATAATCATTCCAGAACATCCACGCTTCTTCCAAACTTCCAAACTCCTTTCCAATTTTTGGTTTAAATTCATCCTCCATTGTGAAGTTCCTATACACATCAAAATCATCATATCTATTACAAAAACATCAAATCTTCAAATTAAGAAAAATATATATCATAAATACTTTCAGAATTGTTTTAGGTTTTAATTAATTCTCCATTATAAAGTTTCTTACCACAATAAAATCATATATTTAGCAAAACACGTGCAAAAGAATAAAAAAAAAAATGGGAGTTTAGCAAACCATGCTCACATATATAAGCTTCTGTTCATATCAATCTTCTAATTCTCCCGTTTGGATTAATTTTATACATACATATTCAGTATTTTATTGAATCAAAATGATAGCTTTAGCTTCTGTTTTATCTTTCCTATATCCACAATAAAAGCTCAGGGTTGCTTCAGTTTAGCAACTATATATCATTTGAAGTTATATTTTCTTTTGGCATCCTTTGTCAAAAAAATAAAATTTATCATCTTTCCATTCTTCCATTAGTCAGATTTTGATTAAAATCTTTAACTATTATGCTTCCATTTTAAAATCAGATTTCAATTTCAATTAGGATTTGAAAAAACTTCAGATTCACGGCAGAAGCACAGTACTCACCTATATTACCTTTAGCAAGTGCAGAACTTCTCTCTCCAGCTCTAGAACTTGTTCCTCCTACAGTTTTCGCACCACTTTCAGTCTTTACTCCACTTGCCTTGCAGGGGAAATTTGAAGGACCATTAGAGATTTTGAAAAGGAGAAATGAACAACGAGATTATGTTAAAAACGGTGCGCAACAAATATGAGCACATCTGCTCATCTAACTGATAAGCATGGAATGTGAACTCTTCAGGCGCCAAAAAAGAGAGAGAGGAGGGAGATTGAAGAAGACGCTCTGCAAAGAGAGGGGGCGAGCTGCAATGTGCGAAACCATTGCCGACGGAAGAAGATTGAAACGCCCTTATTTGTGATAACAGCAAAAGAATACAACTAGAATCTGCTTCTTATTTCGAAATAGGTATTTATTTTCTTCTTCTTTATAGTTTTTAAAATTTCGAAATGAGCTTTTTTGTGTTCATAGATTCATGTTCTATCCATCCATTTTGAAAAAATTTCGAACCGACAGTAGAGGCAAGAAAATAATGTGCTTTTAAAAAAAGAAAATATACACTTATTTATATAAGATTAGAAGAGAAGAAGCAAATGTTTCAAGGAAATGCTTATGTTATGAACAGAAGAAACAAAAATGGACAAAGAGAGAAAGAGATAGCAGAAATGGAAATCAAATCAGTACTCTAATACCTTTGCTGAGCTTTCTTCTTCGATTTCCTCACACATACCCTATTCACGACCCAATATTCTGCCTTCTTTTTCGATCTCTACTCTCTTCTTACTGATATTTTCTCCTTCGATTGTGCCCTCGCCGAATCAGTACTCTCCCATTGACCGCTGATCTGATCTCTTCTTCGCTAATCTCGTCTAATTCCCCAATCTCTTCTTCTCTACAAGCCCTAGCCCCTCTTCGATCGCCTGTGTGCGTTTTCAGACACCAAATGCCGTGCGTTGCGTTTTGTGTCAAGCGGTTGGACTTTGCGTTTCCAAGTGCCATGTCATTGGGCAAACAAAACAAAAAAAATCGCGTAAAACGCACAAGAAAGGTATCGTTGCGATTTAATAAAAAGAAAAAAAGTGAGCTGCCAAATTGAATCCGTTTGGATTAGTATGGCAGATTTTTATATACTTTTACAAACAAAAATAAAATATAGTTATATTATAAATGTGATTTGTATTTGAATTAATAATAGTGAAAATAACTTTTTTTTTCAAACTGAAACTTGTTTGCATTATTATTTGATAAGTTAGTTGAGATTAAAAATGTCTCATAAGATATGAATCTTATCGAATACTACTACTCTAGTCCTATTTTTAAAAAATTTGGTCCTATTTATAAGTCCAGTTCTAGAGTAATAAATGAGATTATGACAATTTTGCTGATATTAATGATAGAGAGAGAAAAAAAGAGTTAAAAAAATACACATTAATAAATGAAGGCAGAGTTTAAAATTTACTTTATAATCATTGATTTGAATATTTGAATATCTCTTTGGTAGGTGGGGTTTAGTTAAAAAAATGTTTATAAATAGGACTAAGGTAATACATATATATAGCCAATGAGGATTGACGGTTAGGTAAGGCGTCGGCTTCTTCACTACAAAAGGGAGGAGGTTTGATACCCGCTGGTCGATGTGAGGACCTTGTTAGTAGGGATCTGTAAGTACCTCTATAAGCGCTTTTTGAGCCTAAAGGCATGCTCTGACCCTGGTGAAGTGCTGGTATCTACCCCTACCTAAACTTTGTTCTTTGAACGGAATGATACCCCTGATCCCGGTGAGGTCCAGATCTACCCTTACTAAACTTTTATTATACAAAAAAAAAAAAAAAGTAATACATATATATTAGTGATATGTATTGTAATAATTAAAGATAAAAATTTAAATTTAATAAAAAATTTAAATTATTATTAAAAATTAAAAACACTAAATATTTAATTAAATATCGAAAAAATTGTATGTAAATATACAAATGTATATCAAGACAACATATTGATAGTAAACATGTTATTGCTCTGAGCAAAAAAAACATGTTATTGCTATTCACAACCACACCACATCCCACACCTTCGTTCCTCTTTCGACTCCACACTCCTCCTCGCGATTTGTTTTCCGATTCCAATCATCCCCTTTGGGATTCCCACCCTTCCCGCAAATATTGCTCCGTCTCCTGACGCCTAACCGCTCTCTTCCTCCCACGATGTTGCTGAGCCTACCCAGCCGCCACCGATTCTTATCCCATTCCAACTCCTTGCCTCTGTCGCCGCCTAGGAATCCTGTCCAGTTCACTCACCGGAGAACTATATCGTCTTCCACATGTTCACTCAAGAAAATTTCTTCCAGGCTCGTGGCTAATGGGTGGTCTGAACATGGAGAGGCAGCCCATATTCATTATCTTAATCGGTTTCTCCAAGAATAGAAGATTTTCATTTAGAAAATCTTGAACGTAAGTGGACTCAGGACGGTTTACAGCTGTCAAGCTCAGCGCTCTTCACCTGGTGCAGAAGCTCCTTTTTCCCGCTTATACACCGAATGTAGTTTTGTTAGGATAAGCCCATCTCCTATGATGTTAACCCAAACATCTACAAGATGGGTTTTTCCCTACCAAACTTTTTTCATGCTATTGGAGTTCTGGGAACCACTTTCTCCGTCTATCCTAGTCACTAGGTTCATCTAATCGGAGGATTTGATTTGATTTTTTTAACTGTTTTTTTAAATAAAAAACTCGTTTTTTGAAAAAAATGTTAGTTGAAAGATTATTTTTATTTTAAATTATCTAACTTATTAAAATAATTTTTTTAAAAAAATATAAAAAAAAAAAAAAATCAAATCTAAACGATCCATAATAGAAGAAGAAGAAGCTTATCCTACCTATCCAAATGATAGACAAGGAAAGTGATTCACGGACCTTTCCCAAACAGGTTAAACTTGTTAAGAAATTCCTATAATAAATAAAGTGTTGTCATTTTTTTATTAAGTTAAGGTGTATCTAGCAATCTAAGATATATTTTGAGATCCACCTAACACTCTAAAATGTTCAAAATAGATCAATCTCACCCTTCAACTAACGCCAATTCAAATTCTACTCTTCAAAAAAAAAAAAAAAAAAAAAAAAAAAAAAAAAAAAAAAAAAAAATTCCATCAGAATAACCCAATGATTTTTCTATTTGGGAAATGCTAATCTTGCGAATAGAGGCAATCGGGGACAACATTTTTATATGGATGTTCAGCACATTGAACAACTAAAACTAGAATAGTTGTTAAGCTAAAACTAGAATAGTTGTTACTCCCTTTTTTTGTTGGCCAGTAAGCTGTTACTCCTAATAATGTTAAAAACCTTCAAGTTTCAGCCTGAAAGAGAATTCTAAACCCTCGATACATGTAATAATAATCAGATAAGCAATACAACAGGATGCAATTACTCTAGCATATTCAATAATTGTTCAGAAAGCTCTCTACCAAAAAAATAGTGTTCAGAAACCTCGTGATCCAGAATATTTAGAAAGATGTCAGAATTAGAACTATGTGTCTCTTTAGATTGGCAGTACAATTTGCTTTTTTTGTTGTGATTTATAGTATACGAGGTCAATATATGAGATATGTTTTATCTGAACTTGATGGCCCAATGGTTATTATGTCTTTTGCATGACCAAGAGGAGTGAGTTCAAATTCCACCTTCACCACGTAGCTCATCATTAAAAAAAAAAAAAAAAAAAAAAGCCATTTATGTTGGAGCTCTGGGGGCTAGTTTTTTTTTTTTTTTTTTTTGTTGTTGGAGCTCTGGGGGCTAGTTGCCAGAGCTCCCTAGGGCCAATTGGCAATGGTGTTTTGGCGAGTGATGCCCTTTCTTTTCTTTTTCTTTTTTATTTAAATAATTGAGGGACAATGTAGTAAAATTACCAACATGTTAAAATGTTAAATTAGTCCCCTATCACCTATCTTTTATTTCTATGTCTTAATAATGTATTACAAACTATGTCCTATATTTAGTACAGAAAAAAGTTGATTTTTAGGATTTTTTTGAAATGGTATTTTGAATTTTCCATTTATTTTATAAAAGCCTAAGAATACTTATTTTAAATGCTTTCAAATAGGCTTAATAATGGGAGGAAATTTATCCTTTAATTTTTTTTGTCAACCTTTATATTTATTTTTCAAAATAAATAAAATTTTGGAAAACCATTCCTCCTAAAAAATACTTATTTTAAATGCTTTCAAATAGGCTTAATAATGGGAGGAAATCTCGTTAGGGTTTTTATCCTTTAAATTTTTTTTGTCAACCTTTATATTTATTTTTCAAAATAAATAAAATTTTGGAAAAAATTCCTCCTAAGATATAAACTTATAATTTCTATTAATTTTCAATTTACTATAGTGTGTTTTCTTTTTGTTATTATTAAATATTTTAATTTTACTTTTTGACGCGATTAGAATTAGCCCTGATAATTTTCTATATTAGAATCGTTAACCCTGAAACTAATTGTGTTAATAGGGGGGGGGGGGGAAAAAACACATACACGAAAATAAAATGTTTCATCTTATTACAATCTCATAATTTACAATGGAGACGATGCATTAAATAAAGTGTGGTGGGGTATGCTACCTCGTTTCCTTTTTATAAAATTGAATTATTAGATATGTCATTTTAGTTTTTATAAGACATAATTAGAGACGTCGTCTAAAAATTTTATTTATTTATTTATTTATAAACTCTTCATTTTATCCCATAATAACAAAAATTACACATATTGTTATTATATTTAACTAAAGATCAATATAACATATTCACGTCGTCTCGTCCCGCTGCATTTCTATCTATTTCCGGTTCACTGATAAGGAAGATAGAGTTGGGATTAACTAAAGATCACACGAATTTTGGAAAATAAAATTCTCTTTTACACATTATACATTTTAATAACATCTTCCAACAACACAATTAATCAGTTAATCATGTTTTTTTTTTTAAGGGGAAAAAGAAATGGACGGAGTATATTACAATTTTTATATGGGTTAATTTGCCTAAGAAGTTTTTGGAGTAATGTTACCCTAAAACTTTTTTTATTTATTTTAATGTTGTATGGTGTGTAGCAATGTTACTCGTTTTCACTAAAAAGTTACTATTATTATCCTATTTATAAGTTCACTTTGATAAAAAAAATTGGTCCTATTTATAAGTCCAGTTTCATGTAATAAATGAGATTATGACAATTTTACCCATATTAATTATACTCATGAAGATAGATAGAAAAGAAACAATTGAAAAATATCCAATTATAAACGAGGGCAAAGTTGAAAATTCACCCCCATAATCATTGTGTCAACTACCTCTCCTTGGTAAGTGAGATTTGGTCAAAGTGGACTTATAAATAGAACCAGGGTGGTACTACTCTGGTTTTATTTATAAGTCCCTTTTGACCAAATCACATATACCACTTTGGTCCTATTTATAAGTCCATTTTGACCCAAAAAAATTTGGTTCTATTTATAAGTCCCATTTGACCAAATAAATCATATTTTGACAATTTTGCCTATATTAATTGTACCAATGAAAATAGAGAGAAAAGAAAGAGTTGAAAGTACCCAATCATAAATGAGGGTGAAAATTCATCTCATAATCATTGAGCTAACTACTTCTTCTTGGTATGTGTGATTTGGTCAAAAAGGAACTTATAAATAGGACTAAAGTGGTACTAAGGAGAGGTAGGTAACTCAATGATTACTTTTTACTTTACCCTCATTTATGAATGAGTACCTTTTAACTCTTTATTCTCTCTCTATTTTCATTGGTAAAATAATATAGGCAAAATATTCATAATTACATTTATTTAGTTAAAAAAACTTATAAATAGGATCAAATTTTTTGGTCAAAAATAAACTTATAATTAAGAACTAGAGTGGTAATTAGTCTTTTGACAAAATAGGACAACATTATTAAATTTTGAAACTTCTAAAATAACATTAACAGAAAAAAAAAAAAAAAAAAAACTCTTACAACAACTTTTTAAAGCAAATTTGCTATTTCACCCTTTTTTATATCTCTTAGCTGGCAATATATATATGGCGGCCAAAAACTGAGCATTTCTATCCGTAGGAAATTTGCTATGGCGGCTAAAAACTTAAGTCGGTTTCACATACTTATATGACCTCTGACAGAGTGACAGGAACGACGGCAATCGACGGAGACGCTGGTTGGCGCTGTGTTCTTCCTTATTGGAGATCATCTTCGGTCATCACGGTCAGACATTTTTTTCCTTCATTTCTAAGGGCGGAGTTCCTACTTTTTAACGAACAGGGTGATGAACTAGTGTTTGATGTGAAAATTTCGTAGGATACCAAAATTAGTAGTTTTGTTGAGTTCGCTTGCTTTTGTTGCATCTATTGGAAATAATTTGATTCATTATAGGAACTGCGATTTTGAACTCAGTTTAGTTGATATGGAAGTAGAGGATGATTACGTGGAGTATGTGCCCGTGGCCAAGCGGAGAGCCATGGAGGCTCAGAAGGCTCTTGAACGAAGAGGGAAAGCTTCCTCCACAGTCGATGGTGATTCGGAGAAGTCAAGAGTTGCTGAAGTTAAGCCAAGTCTTCTGGTTAAGGCTTCTCAGTTGAAACGGGATCAACCTGAAATTAGTCCGACAGAGCAGATTGTTAGACAGGAAAAGGAGATGATTGAGAACTTATCAGATCGAAAAACCCTAATGTCTGTTCGAGAATTGGCTAAGGGAATCACTTATACAGAGCCTTTGCGTACAGGATGGAAGCCACCTTTACCCATTAGAAGAATGTCTGAACAGCAACGTGATTTGATTAGGAAGCAGTGGCACATAATAGTCGACGGTGAAGATATCCCACCTCCGGTTAAGAATTTCAAGGATATGAGGTTTCCTGATACAATTTTGAACAAGTTGAAAGCCAAAGGGATTGTGCAGCCAACACCTATTCAAGTACAAGGCCTTCCCGTTACCTTATCTGGGAGGGATATGATTGGGATTGCATTCACAGGATCAGGGAAAACTCTTGTCTTTGTATTGCCAATGATCATGCTTGCTTTGCAGGAGGAAATTATGATGCCTATTGTTCCAGGAGAAGGTCCATTTGGTTTGATTGTGTGTCCTTCGAGGGAGCTCGCTAGACAAACTTACGAGGTGTTCGAACAGTTTCTGGTACCTCTGAGAGAAGCTGGATATCCTGAACTTAGGCCTTTGCTTTGTATTGGTGGAGTGGATATGAGATCTCAGCTAGAGGTTGTGAAGAAGGGTGTTCATATTGTTGTTGCCACTCCTGGGAGGTTGAAGGATATGTTGGCCAAGAAAAAAATGAATCTTGATAATTGTAGGTATTTAACATTAGATGAGGCTGACAGGTTGGTAGATTTGGGATTTGAAGATGACATAAGAGAAGTGTTTGATCACCTCAAAGCACAAAGGCAGACTCTCTTATTTTCTGCCACTATGCCAACCAAGATTCAGATTTTTGCTAGAAGTGCTTTAGTGAAACCTGTTATTGTCAATGTGGGGCGGGCAGGGGCGGCGAATCTTGATGTGATTCAGGAGGTGGAGTATGTTAAGCAAGAGGCAAAAATAGTTTATCTGCTTGAGTGCCTGCAAAAAACCCCACCTCCAGTTTTAATATTCTGTGAGAACAAAACAGATGTGGATGACATTCATGAATATCTTCTCCTTAAAGGAGTCGGAGCAGTGGCTGTTCATGGAGGCAAAGATCAGGAAGAAAGAGAGTACTCCATTGCAGCCTTTAAGTCTGGGAAGAAAGATGTGCTGGTTGCGACTGATATCGCGTCCAAGGGGTTGGATTTCCCTGATATTCAGCATGTTATTAACTATGACATGCCTTCTGAGATCGAAAATTATGTTCATAGGATTGGTCGAACTGGAAGATGTGGCAAGACAGGCATAGCAACAACATTCATAAACAAGAATCAAAGCGAGACAACTTTGCTTGATTTGAAACATCTGTTGCAAGAAGCGAAACAGCGCATTCCCCCTGTTTTAGCAGATTTGAATGATCCAATGGAAGATAATGATGAAATTACCGGTAAAAGTGGGGTCAAGGGTTGTGCTTATTGTGGTGGACTTGGTCACCGCATTCGTGAATGTCCCAAGCTGGAACATCAGAAAAGCGTGGCCATTGCAAATAGTAGAAGGGATTATTTTGGTTCTGGTGGATATAGGGGAGAGATCTGAAAGGCGCGGCTTCTTTTTGTATCAGTTAAGTTTAGTTTATATACATATATATGTTGGTAGTCGTAACACTACTCTGTTATGTATAGTTGTATCTTATACTTTTAGGATGGAATATAAAGAACTGCATACCATAATTATCCATATCTGTGCATCTTCCATTTGGGAGATTTACAATGGCTGTAGCAGTATATTTGGTCTGGCCAATAATTATTTTCGTTAGGTGTTGTTGCCGCAATTATAAGTTTTCCTACACAAGTTATGGGTCTCACTTCGCATGCTGTGATTTTGGGTAAAATGTTTGGTTTGAATATAGTTTAGAATCAGTCATTGAATCAACGGTTACTAATTTCTGTCTTTTTTATTACATCAGGAATTTGTAGTATGATTATTGTTGTAAGCTCAGGTTGCACAGTCTCATTCCACCTCTAAAATCTCCTCTGTGAGGCACGTGTTTTCATTTTTGGTCTTCACTTTAAAGTTACTTCGTTATTTAGGTGATAAGGTGCTTGTGAGTGGCATAGAAATGGTCGTTCTAGCTGCACTGTATTTTACAAAATTGTCATTTTCCTGAAGTATTACTGGAAGATCTATGAACGGACTTTGTATAAGAACTTCATGAATACAACTTTTGGAGTAGGTGGGGAGGCAGACAAGTCTTATACTTTATTGATACTCCTCTGATCCTCAATATAAAACATATTTAGGGAGTTTGTCTTGGTCCTAAATATAAGATTTAGTTTTTATATTTGTCAACTTTTCCCTAATTTACTCCTATTGATGCTCCCTCCACAATAATCAAGGAGGAGAGAGAAGGAGGGAATTAAGGAAGATGACTATGGTGTTTTAGAAAATGCATGTTATATTAACTAACTTCCTTAATATAATCCAGGGTAAATATGTTTTATATTAAGAACTGCAGGGAGTATCTCAGATGGAAGAATCATAAATGTGTGGGGGAGTAGTTTACAGTTGCTTGGAATCCTTTGGTGATCAAGGATGGATTAAGATTAGAAATATGGTATAGAACCTCTGGCAGACCTGTAAGAAGAGCTCCTCTATCCTATTGTATAACATGAATAGAATATGAACCAATCAATTAGAAAACTAGCAGTGGAAAATGATGATAAGATCTAGTTCATTTCCATATTTGTTACCCAATAGGTATAGCTCATTCTACCTTATACTGATGTTTAAGTGGAAGATAGTGAAAATGTTAATATCTTATTAGATTCTTGAGCAATAAAATCTAGAACAGCAAGTTTTAGTTTCTTAACAATCCTGAAGAAACATTCGAGAGTCCAACCTTGGACGTTACTTACCAAGTTTATTAGAAAATTAAAACTATTTTATATTCTCTTTAGGAGTATTCCATACCAAAACGTGCACGCTCGTGTAACGTTTATATATGCTAGATTGCCAAATGCTATAGTTAAACCATGCAAAATGTGAATGCATACAATCTTTTTAGCTGCTGTTTCTGTTACATGGTTGACGTTGGTCCCAAATGCAAGAAATTTCTCAAATGAGCATCTAGAAGACCAAGCAATTAAGAGAAATCTATATCTTTCCCTATGTATCATGCATGATCTACGCAAATAATGCAGCAAATATGTTATAGGATTTGAAACTTGTTGAGAAAATCAAGTTTAGAAATATTAATTAAGTATTATTATTAGAGATACTGTTTGGTATTTATTAAGATTATATACGAATATTATACTTTAGGAATATATCTTTATGATATTATGATTTAATTAAATTAGATTATGATATATTTTAGGGTTAGAGTTAGCCCATTAATTTGCTTATATAAAGGTCTCTTTGTACTCTCTTTCCTTCTTAAGTATCAATAATATTTAGAATATTTCTCATGTGCTTCAACGTGATCTTTTGATCTCAACATGGTATCAAAGCATTAGGGTTTGTTTCTGGTCAATTTGATTTTCCAGATGTGCCGCGTGAATAATGACAGAAGTGGTTTTTGCTGTCTGTCCTTACCTTGACTCGGGGCTGTCGTTTGCCCCCGGTGAGAGGTTTGATTTGATTTTTTCTTCACTTTTGGGAGCTGGGGTTGTGATTTTAGATCTGTTTTATGGGTTCAAAAGTGTTTTGTCCCTGTGAGACAAAGTTTACTCTCTAATTTGAGATCTTTAGTGCGTTTTGTGACATGTTCGTTCTTTGCCTTTGGTGAGTTGTTTGGCAATTATTTGATGTTTGGTGATGTTTGTTGGTCCTTATATGACCTGTTCGTTCTTTGCCTCGGTGATGTGTCTGACAATTATTTGTTGTTTGGTGGTCCTTGTGTGACCTCTTCGTTCTTTGCCTTCGGTGAGTTGTTGGGGGTCCTTGTGTAACTTGTTCGTTCTTTGCCTCCGGTGAGGTGTTTCCTTTAGTGTTTTGTCTCTAGTGAAACATTTAGAGTATTGTTTGGTTCTTGGTGAAACCATTTAGTGTTGGTCCTTAGTGAGACTTTTGATGTTGCTTTGGTCCTTTGTGAGACTTGCGTCTTCTACTTTGGTTTGTTAGGTTTGGTATTCTTTGTTGTTGGAGCTCCTGGTGAAGCTATTGGATTGTTACTTTCGGATGTCCTCGTGTAATATTTGGTTGAACTATTCTTGGATGTGCCTGAACTTGTTGCTTGGTCAAGATCTGATGAAGAAGCAAATTATTGGTGATTAGTTGTTATGCTGAGGGGGAGTGTTGAGAAGATGAAGTTTAGAAATATTAATTATTATTATTAGGGGGTATGTTTAGTATTTATTAGGATTAGATATGAATATTATATTTTAGGAATATATCTTTATGATATTGTGATTTGATTTGATTAGATTATGATAGATTTTAGGGTTAGGGTTAGTCTATTTATTATCCTATATAAAGGCCTTTTTGTACCATTTTTTATTCTTAAGGATCAATAATATGCAGAATATTTCTCATGTGTTTCAATGTGATCACATTCAATCTTAACAGAACAAAAGGCAATAATATTTCTGGTGGCAAACTTGTTCTCCTTTTGTTCATTTCTATGCAAAAGCATATATTGCATACATTGAAAGTAATGGTAAATTCTGTTCACCAACCTCCTCTTTTCTTTCACATGCCTAAGTATACCTTTCTTCATACTCTCCATATCTTCTTCAAGTATCTTCAGACGCTGATTAATATGTTTTAATTCACCAACTGGGGAAACCCTTTTTTCTCTGCATTCCTTGATTATAGACATTTCTCTTTGCCTGCTTTTTGTATCAGCAGAATAACAGGTACACCCAGAAGCATTGAAGAAGGCCTCTGAGTTTTCAATCACCATTGTGCTTTTCTTAAACTTTGAACGCTTCTCCCTCGAACTGAAGTAACAGTCAAGTTTTGCTATTTTCTTCTGTCACATGACCAACACTTCTTCACATTTCCGCATTCAGTAACAAATCCATCACGAACCTGGCTTTCCCTTATTTGTCAGTTTGAACTTTGAATACTTCTCACTCTAACTAACTAATAATCCACTTAACTAACTCTTAACTCAAAGAACCCCGTAATAAAAATACCTATAAAACTTGGCCACAAGGATGTCCTTGAAACTCTGGCTGATGTTGCATGAAATCTCTGCCTCTCTGCATCATGCATACGAGTGTCACAAGGTGAGTGAAGAAGGATTTTTATTTTCTTACCAGGAAATAGAAGTTGAGGAAGTTGGCTGGAAGGAAATATAGCATTAGTGAATGATGGTTTCTCACTACTCAATACACAAGTACATCTAAGATTCTTGGATCACTCTATGGTTGAGACACCTCCTATGTTATGTTAACCTTTCTTAGTTTCTTTCCTGTAGATTTGAGCTTCACTCTTCCCTAGTTACCAAGTCAGCTTCCTGTTGAACACACACACACACACACACACATTAAGATGCTTTGGATTTTGTTCAGCTTAGTGTTTGACTTTCAATATAGTTTAGTACTTTAAGATACCCCAATGATTAATTATATTATAATCTCAATTTCGTACAAAGTGGTTGGTGGGATCCATAACTTTCATCACAAAACGATGCGTACGAAGCTATGAAACATGAGTATTTTAGAAAAATATTTGCACCAAACACAATGCGGATGCTTCAGATTGCTTATAATGACAATTTTGATGTTCTTGCATCAGAAAAAATCAATAGTATACTACTATATATATAGGTTGAGAAAAGACCAATAACCTTGAAATTAATCACATACTATAATGCATTTTTCCACTTTACAGATTTCGTGAATACGAGGTCACAATTACACAAGGAAATAAGCCAATTATGGCGTGCTTGTGTAAACAAGTCTTCAATAAAATCTGCAACTAAATAGGAATTTTCATGCGCATTAAAAAAACAATGTTTTCGTATTCTATTGGATTGCATACTTTATATCTCCTTTCTTCCCCCCCCCCCCCCCGGGGGGGGGGGGTTTCAAATCTTGTAGTGTACGTAGGCAACTAAAAATGAACATTGGTATTTGTGTACTTTCATTTCAATATGAACAATTATACAAGGTCCGGTGTAACATGTCCAATATTTGTTTCTCAGGAAAGCTAAGAAAATTGCATTCTAATCAACAGGAACTTCAACATCCATTTTTAGGTCTGAACCGCCAAGTACCTGTGGCAAATAAAATAAAAAATTAGAAAAAATATCAAAGAAAAACATCTCTCTACAAACAGAAATAAACTCCAAGTAATCCATATAAGATTTAAATGTACAGCTAAACTCGAATTGTGTGCCTATTTCTTCCTTAATTCTTTACGATATTGAGTGACTATTTCACGCATGGATATTGCACAAAATTATGAACTCTGATGTGCTGGTAAGCAACCCAAATTCTTTTGAAATGTTCAGAAAAGCCTATTCAAATGCCCAGTAATGTGAATTTGCCATTAATTCCAACTAAACTGTGGGTCCGGTGCTTTTTATGAAGTTTAAAGTAAGCCATACTATTTATACCTTAGTACTTCTCCAATTATTACAAGTCCTCTTCCAGCTCATCTTGGTCTAAAATATATGTTCAGTTTCCTGGTATCTGGGGCATTTAATATCTTATCCCTATTTTGCACTTCTATACAATTAAATAAAGGTCCATTTGGGAAGTGTTACAATATTTTTATATCTTTAATGAGCCAATTCCTTTTTTGCTTTATGTACATGACTATATTTGGACCTATATTGTGGATTGGAGGAGTATATTTTTTTTATAGATTTTATTATATATATTGATGATTTTCACATATCTGATTTTTGCACAAAGAAACACCTAAAGCAGACCTAATTTCAGGACTAAAAATGAACTCGAAAAACTGTTTTAAGTACCTTCACCATATAATTACTGGATTAATGCCAGGCATCTGGGGCTATTTATTTATTTTTCCTACTTTCTTTCTGTAGCTTTATCCAGTGAAGGTACAGTATCTCATGAGGACCTCCCTTTGTGGCCAAGGAGATTATAAAAAATATAAAATTAAGAAACTCAAGTATATTCCATATTAATGTCCGCAAGTTATATGGGCCTATACTTCCAAATGGACCAGATTGTTTTTTTTTTCTTTTCTTAAGAAAAAACTCGAATTTATCCATTCAATAGGTGCCTTTCCTCTAACGATGTGTATTAGAATTTGTACAGGAATCATGTACTCAAATGCACAAACCTTATAGAAGTCCTCCAATGTTAAGTAGGAGTCTTTTGAGTATCCTGCTTCCTTTAGAACTTGGATCAGGACTTGCTGAGGAACATAGAATAGAGAACAAGATTAGTCTAGGTCCACTTTAAGCCTTAAGTTATAAACATAACTGAAGAGGCACGAAAAATTAATTATCTTGTATGACGAAAACACTTAAATGAAATAAAAAAGAAATGAGATTTTGATGGGAACCTAAGTGGGATGGGTAATCCTACCTCAAGAATTAGTTTCTGAGGTGGGAGAACCTACCCACTTTCCATTAAGCATTTCGATATAGGCATCAAACAAGTAATAAAAGCACTTCTTAGTAATTAACCACTAGAGTTGACTGTGTATATCTTTGGTGATACCTCTCGCTGTTCATCAGATACGAATGGACCAGACAGATCCTTTAGGACTTCCAGCATATCTTTGAAAGACACCTTTCCATTACGATCTGAATCATATACTTTGAAGATAACTACAACAAAGAACAAGTAACCATAACTATCCACATAAACACTAATAAGGAAAAACTATACACAATTATAGTTTATAAATGCAAGATGTGAATTTTGCGTTGATAATTTCTTTTAGGTGAAAGCTATTTTATATGGTCAAAACCATGTGTCTGCTGCAATTTCAAACACACCTTTCAGGAAAGATTCTTGGGTAAATCTGGTGTAGAAAGATCCAGCAATGGACATTTAATGGGATTCAATTCTAAGTTCTAACACATCTAAATGCCTATTCATCGTTAGCTTAGTGCATGTACAGTACACCCGTACCATAACCAAAAAATATTACCTGTCTCAAAAGTTTTACGTGCTTACATTACCATGGACTGCAGTCCTTCTCTCTAGCTCCTAAGGCCCTACTTACTCAACTAACAAGTCTAAAGTCTATGGACTCAGTTCAAAAAATTCTGTAATTGCCAGATCCTAATC
Source organism: Acacia acuminata (assembly GCA_019022655.1). NCBI lineage: Eukaryota > Viridiplantae > Streptophyta > Magnoliopsida > Fabales > Fabaceae > Acacia > Acacia acuminata. The sequence goes on from JAFJYI010000001.1 coordinate 3,227,984, forward strand.
AGTCTCAAACTGACAAGTATACTTTTTGACTGTTCAATCTCTTCTATCAATAAACTAACAGGAAATTTTTAGCTTATCACAGAGACCTAAACCTTCTGAAATATTTACATGTTTATTCGTGGTTGGATTTGCCTTATTTTTCTAAGACCAAATCTATCTGAGGAATTTTTTAATCAAGCCACTCAGGTACAAAAAACACATGAAACTGCCATATACTGATACATACGTTCTATTTTTTGCTGTGCACTAGCTTTGGCACTAAATGCAGACAAGAAGGCTACAAAGTCTTTAAAATTCAAACCATCTACCATCCTGAGCAACCTCTGCAAATAACCAAATCATCCATCAGATAAGAATTGCAGAAGTCCCACAATAACTAACAATTTCAATACGAATTAACTCTTTACCTGAGAAAGTGGATTTAAAGAAAACTCAGGAACAGATAGGAACTCATCAGCAGAGATGAATCCCTTGGCACTACGATCAAGTTGACAAAATCTTTCATACAAGGCCACTATTTCCTGCTGGGAAACTGATTTTCACAACAAAGTAAACCTAACTGAAATAAACGCAGCAAAAATTAGAGAAAAAAACGTCAAAGCCAGAGCAAGGTAACGAAGACCTACATAAATTATCGCAGTATTCTTTCACTTCCTCGATATCGTACTGAGTCAACATGGATGATGCACTCCCCATCTCTTCCCGGCTTCAAAATTCAAACTGCAGAAGAACAATAACAAGATTGATCTCTTTTATTATATTCGCTGTAAAAACCTTGACCCAGTAAAATGGAACACTACTTGTTTGAAAAGAATCTTATTGGCCAAAGATTCACAATTTATTTTGACTATTACATCATGAATACAATTAGAAGGAGAATGTGTGTATAATAAAATTTTACGGGAAAGAAAGTAAGGGAGAGGGAAAATGGAAGAGACCTGAAGAGCCGAAATCCAATTGAATCGTGCGAACTGAAGGAGATGATGACGATGATGCTTTCTACAATTGGGAGTGGAGAAAATATACACGTGGGTTGCTTAGTCATCATCGATCCTTCAAAACGCAGCAATTTGTTCTGTTCCAAATTAATCGTGTCTCGTATTATTGTACGATAGGCCCTCTCGATGTTTTTAAGCCCAGAGGTTGATTGACTCGCGATGAACTGAGCAAAAGTACAAAAAATTCTCGTTGATGACAATGACTGGGTGGGCTTGTGTTCGAGGAGGCGGATTTAAGAGACATTAAAATAATCTCAGCAATTACAGTTAGGGATAGGAAAATTAATCTTTTTTTATCCCTATTGTTTTCACACTCGTGTAATTTTGTCCTTATAATTCTGATTTGGTTGTACACCCTAAACTTTGACTTGCTGGTCTCCTATAATTTTAACCATTTTATAATTTAGTCATTGTATTCTATAATAAATACGAGCACTATACTAGTATAATAATCTTTATCAAAATACACATCTACGAGTAGAGCTGGGTCTAATGAAAGATAAGTTTCTCACAATATGACGAACTAAGATCACTGTTGGAAGGGATGCCACATTTAATAGCCGGCAATACCTAAAAAAAAAAATTAATCCAAATCCTATGCCTAAGAAAATAAAATATATATTAGTTTCATATTTTCCTCCTCTTATTTATATGGTAGGAGGATTTTTTTTTCCTGAATATAAATCATTTCATTAAATTTATGATATAGAATATACAATTTTCTCTCTAATTTATTATTCTGATGAAGACAATTATTTTCTTGGGCTTTTCATTAAACTATATATATTAAATATGAAAAGTTGAAAAATTATTAAAGTTTAAGAAATAGTAATAGAATTTAAGGTTTTTTAGTCCTAATAAAAGATGTTAGAAGTGCCTTAGGTCAATTGTTTAGAAAAAAAATATAATGGCAGGAAAAATTTAAGCCTGATACTTCATATACATTATGTCAAGTTCTTCTAATATACATGGTCATACCTCCTATTTATGTCATGTGGATTTATTATTAAATGATAATACTTCCACACACAAAACTTATTCAACTTGAACAAAGTTAAAGTTACATTTAAGAATTATTTATAATTAAGCTTGACAGTATTGAATATAAGAACTTCACAGCTTAGAATGTTCTTTTAAAACAAGAGAATTAATTGGGGATAGTTGGTAAAACAGAGATTGTTAGCATTTAAACTTGAACCCAGGACACATAAAAAGTTAGGGAAGATTTATATATCATATATCTAAACAAATCATTTTGGACGAGTCACAAATCATTTGTAGGCGACAAAGGGACTGAGACTAAAGTCAGTTTGCTGTGGACTACAACTACAATGGCCGAAAACACACCATGTAGTTTTGTTGAGAAAACTAAGAATCACTAGGAAATTCTTGGTTTTCAACACCAAAAAAAAAAAAAAAAACTTGATGAGATTAATCATTTGGTCTTTTAAGTTCAAACCTAGCTGTGATTCAGTCCCTCAAGTTTTAATTCGTAAAGTTTGGTCCATTTTATGATTCCACCCTTAACCCTAGTTAATCAAACGGACTCAGAAATAGAGTAAATATATATATATATATATGGGATTTATGTCATGTCACTTAATATAAGTATATAAGGTTTTGTCAAGTCATCCTAAAACTACGTCGTTTTGGGAGTTAGGGGAATTAATAAACAATGTTTTAGTATTAATTCTCTTAACTCCCAAAACGACGTAGTTTTAAAGTGATTTGACAAAATCTTTATGTCAAGTGACATAACAAACGATAAACCTATGTATATATGTATAAATATTCTATCTTTCTCTTCCATCTCTGGCAACATGAACAACACCAACACCCCTCTTCCCAGATTCTTCACTTACCATTTTGCAAGGTTTTGGAATTGGATCCCATCAAAACAACATTCTATGTCATCCTTATCTCACAAGATTTAAAATTATTCAAGACAAGTCAATATTGTTAATACATTCTGCTTAGCCAAGTGAAAATTATCATACACTTATTTGGTAAAAGGGTAAGTTCAGGTTTCATCATCAACATTAATGTGAACAATGATACAGTAGGAAACACGACCAGAGAAGAATGACATTTTATGGACTTTTTTTTTTTTTTTTTTTTTTTTTTTTTTTTTTTTTTTTTTGGGAGAGACCGTCCAGAGAGGCAAATACAAAATTTGGGAGTGTGTCTGAAAATTTATCAATACAAGGAATAAAGAAAGCTCCAATGTGTGAGCCTTACATTATTGAAAGCAAAAGCATCATACTTCAGCAATCAGCAGGCATCCAGGTCACGGCAAGGAGGCGGAGTTGGCTCGCCTAATAGGGTGGTATTCCCTCCTTCAGGTCCAGCCTTGATCCGCTTGGGGTTTTGGGTGCCAGGCTATGATAATACCCCAAAAAAAAAAAAAAAAAAAAAAAAAATTCAATTCAGAGCATGAAATATTGAGAATCTTAAGCATGAACAGAACAAGAGTTAAGTTGCATCGAGTACCTGAAGTATTTTTTCCAGTAATACTCAGTATTTTAAAGTAATTTTTCATGTAATTTTGCCTTATTTCCTCAGTGGCAGCGAGCACCCTAAACTTTAAGATAGGGAGTGCTACTGAAAAGAGTTTATGATGCAGAGTGCAGGATACAGGAAAAACTATTTTTACTGAGTGCTACTAAAAAAAATATTTTAGGTTGCTGAATGTAACTTAACCCACAAGACAATGAATATTTTCCTAGTTGATATTCTTACCGGTGGCTTCTCACCCCTTCTCAGCTGCTCTACTATCTCAACTACTCTTGTTGGTGTTACATCTTCCTGGAGTGAAGATAACGAAAGGCATATTAAGCTCCAAAATATTTCAGATGGAAACACAAGAACCACCAGAATGAATTTATATAGGAATACATACATAGTAGTTATAGGTATATGCTTCGGATCCGTTTGAGTAATCAGCCACTGTAATCATAGGAGCATTCACACAGCATCCCTGCATGAGACCAATAGATTTACTCAATCATACTTATTTGATCTCTGCCAAAACTGCATAACATGCAAGCATCTATTTTGCTCTTAGAAATGTGGTAACTTATTTGTAGGGACTTCATTTTTATTCAATAAGATATTAACTAATGCAAAGTTAGTTATTGAAGTTTCTTTTTAAATTTTTCCCAATAAACTTGAAGTAATTCAAATACAATCCAAAAGAATTTCCTCAAAAATATTGCAGCTGTACAGGATTTACAATATAACAAAGTCACATCTATATCATAAAAATCGTCACCATTGATTTGTACTTAAACACAAATTTTAAACGTTAATTAATTCAAGATTTTATGAAGTCCGAAATTGTTATCAGTGACATGCAAGTGCTTCCACAGCATTCTTCTCCACTTCCTAAATTTGTCAAGAATATATTTTTCCACCAAGATGGTACAATCTCTCTGCCAAATCTAATTAAGAAAAATAAATCTGATAATATTGCTTAGAAACTTACCATGCATTCCATTTCGCCAACAGAAAACAAACCGTCCTTTGTTACTTCTGTAAATGAGAAGTCCAAAGAAATTAATTCATTAATTCTTAAAAAAATCATTATTTCAATGTGTCAAGAATAAAATCTGGTTATTGGAATGTGATGGGGGAAACAATATTGATAACTGACCATTGCGCTTTACCCCCAAGTGGTTCAATAAAGCTTCCTCAATTTCTCGTGAGCCACGTATCATACAAGGTGTTGTTCCACAAACCAATAGATGATACTTCCCAACCTAAGAAACCACACCAATTTTATGCAGATACGCTTTAAATTGCATTATTGAGTATATGTAAACATGGAAGTATCAAAGCACAATATGCATTTTACCTTGGTCCGATTGAACATTGAGTAAAATGTGGCAACCTCATATACTCGAATTGGAGCAACTTCAATAACCTTTGCCACCTAAGCAATTCACAATATAATTAATTAGTAGAATATTTTAAAAACTTCTGGCAATACATACACGTGCAAAAATTATATTTAAGTATTCACTGCATCTTAAAATTGCAAATATCAGTTCAGCTATTGCCTTAGTTTTGGAGTTCCATTATAAATCCAAGGTAACTGGAAGATAAAAGTTAAACTAAACCAAAGAATGACAGCGAGATTTCTTCATACATGTGAATATGTATGTTTAAGTGAGTAATATCAATGTTCAACCTTGTTGCATACAGAAATTTCAAATGCTGAAATGCAAAAATTAGGTAACCAACAAAATGATTCTTCTGCAAAATGAGGCATACAGGACAAACAACCTTCATCTTGACTACCCTAGAAACCATTGCATAGGGTCATCTTTGTCGCTCATTAATTGAATTCAATCACCAACATCCTAATCAAGAATAGATTAGGGTTTTCATGGGAGTGGAAACATTACTGATATGTGAAACCAATAAAAGCATATGAAGATTATTAAACAATATCATTTCAGCACAATTAGCAAATGAGCTAATGGTCGATAACAAAAGAGTGGGCAAAACACAGCCTATTCATATTGAAACTAATTTATCACACACCAACATTAACTCATAACCAGGGCCATATTTATATTCAATCCAACAACATTTTTTCCCGTACGTCAGAAATTCTCTATCAAGCAAAATAAATCTAGTTTTTCATTGGAAAATTCTGTACGTAAAACCCTTTTATGTACAAAACTTCCTTAGATTACTAAACCTGCTACTTTGATATTTTCCAGACTATCAAAATGAATCCTTTAAACATGAGACCAAACATACTGCATTCATTGCTGAAACTGGGAGCCATCCTCCATGCTGCTGCTGTGCAAGATCCAGTAGAGGGATGACTGCAGATTGCTTATAGTTGGAAGGATAGTGAGATATAATCTCCTTAACCTGTATTCATAGCTTAATAATATAAGAACGTGTAATAAAATATGCGACATGAATCCAAAAAGGCCACATCTAAATGTACGTATATTGAACTGAAGATTTATCCAATCTCTTTGACATATTGTAAAATTGTAATAGAATCAATTGTTAAAAAATTAATCCATAAACTACACACTTAGTTAAATTGTCTGATTCAGCAATCTATTTTTACACATCTGAGTTAAACAATTCAATAAAGTAGAACAAAATCTAGCTTGGGCAGGCAAAAGAATGATATTTATTGGCTAAGCATGAAAATTCCATCTAGACCACATTTCATAAATCAAAAGCCACATTTGCTAGAGTAATAAACTAGCCTACATACTTTTGTACTTTGTATAAGTGATAAAGTAATGTTGGATCTCACTGAAAACCAGGAAGCAATGGTAAGAATCGTATAAATTAATGATTAAGCAGCATATGCCTGCATAATTAAACAAAATTATCGAGACAAAAATAGAAAACTTGCATTTAGAAGAAAATCCTTATTAAGGCCAGTCTACGGATTTTCCAAGCAGCACAAAGCATGCATTGATCATCACTGAAATTATTCCGACATAATGTATGTTAATGAGGATAAAATTCCTCTTAATTTCAAATTATTCTATGTCCGAACACTGTTGACAGAAATTAAAATAGATGACACGGGAACTTGCTTCAAGCCTGAACATTGCCCATATACAATAGAAAAGTAAGCAGTAGAGCACACTTTTTATCCAGCAATGTATGGCACTAACAACATGGCGCATTTCTCTTCTTAAATAAATTACATTGGAATAGTGTTTGCCTCAGTGGCATATCAAGCACCTAAGATGTACAGGAGAAAATACACTATATTCAGAATTTGCAATTGAGATAGAACATTAAACCCAAGAATGCCCATTAACCATCAAACTCTTAACCCCAGAAAGTTCTCTTATTATGCTCTTAGCCAACCAACAGGGTAACTTTAAACATCCTCTCCTATCCTCATAATCCCAAACAAAACGAAAGAAAGAAAAAGGCTTCAAGCATTGTATCATAAAAGAAGGACAATTGGAAAAAGGAACTTCCGCGGTTGCTTTCCCCTTTCACATTTTTTGACATTGTAGGGAGATTCTATTGATATATCATCACATCCTTTGTCCTAAACACATAACCAATAAAATTATAGGGCATTAGCATTAAAAAAAAAAAAAAAAAAAAGGAATCATTTTGAGCTCTATAGTTACATATCGAGAAATGGTCAATTCCGGCACAAGCAAAATTCGAATTCTTTAACTCCAGAGCATTGAAAAAATCACCTTCTCTTTGTTGGCATCCGAGAATTCCCATGGAAGGTCCGGATTGTTATCTGGGAAGTCAATGTGCTGCCCAATTCGTAAATATCCACTCAGTCAATAACCATTGTATGAACTATGAAGCATACTGAGGCAATAAAAGGTGAAATTTCTTAAATTGAAACTGAAAAAAAAAAAAAAAAACTTACATAGTTCAGAGCCGTGGAGAATGCCCTTGATGACTGCAGGAGAAGAAAAGATCACGAAAAGATGTCAGCTAGAGGCTGGGCGAAAAAGTTAAACGAAAGCGAATTCGCAAGATAAAAATGAAGCAAACCTGGCGAAAAGCTTGACGGATCTCGTTGAAACGCTTCGCGGCGAGGCGCGCGAGCATTTTGGAAGACTGGTAGGAGTTGGGCTGAGGAAGAAAGAGATCGGAGTTGTGGGGGAGATACTCGACCCTGAAACTATGAGACAGTAAGTGAAAGAGGTATAGGAGAGGTGGCAGAATAAGGACCGTTAGATCTCATCAAAGGATATAAAAATATGGGCTTTTTTTTGGACTTTTTTTGTTGTATGAATCATATGAGCCCTCAACTGTGGATTTGCATGAAGAAACTGGGCTCACTGTTGTATAGAAGTGGGCGTAGCCTTTAACTGCTATTTCTTAGGTATACTTCAACATATGTTTATATCCTTTGGGCTTCAATCGACTTAGGTGAAGCTGTTCAAAGGGGGTCAGACACTCTATCGATCCTGAATTGGGTTAAAATGTTGGAGGAGGTATCACTTGGCTCCCAAAGTAATAAAAAATAACATAGTGAAAAGTGATTCCTATAAATTAAAAAGCATATTAGGATGAGAGACTCATCAGGTGAATACGGTTCAAGACCTCGGTGGGACCGACAGTCCGTGGGGTCTAAGCCCCTGGACCAAGTTAGCGTTTGTAGCCAAGTTAAGGTAGAGGTATGTATCGAGTTGGGACTGGACCTCTGGGTGGGTTTTTTGGACAACCCTACTTCAACATATGTTTATATCCTTTGGGCAATCGACTTAGGTGAAGCGGTTGTTCAAAACCACTATCGATCCCGAATTGGGTTAAAATGTGGGAGGAAGTATATCCAGAAAAATTTTAATATATTTAAAAAAAAAAAAGGTGAAGCCGTGTGAAAAAAATTTAACCAAAACAAGAACAAAAACAAAAACATCAAAACCATAGAGACTTAAAGGTGACTGACTCATTAACTATATTTTAAAATATATATATATATATATATATATATATATATATTTTACCTATATTCAAGAATATAAAAACACACTACATCAGATTTGAAGTTTTCTCCTAATAAATTGTAATAGGTGTCAATATTTGAAATAAGTTTGTTAAGAACATAGTAAGTGAGCTATATTATAAACTATTTTAAAGACTATGTAAACTATTTTAATTTCTTAAGGAAAAAAAAGTCATATAATCGGTAACTACATTATTCTCAATTCAAGCTATAAAATTCTCTTACAGGATCAAGCAGCATGGTTACACAAGACCTTCCGAAATATTCCATCACTTGGTATTCAAAATCTAAATACAAATAACATTGTCGTTTTTAACATTGTTAATTTGGTTTAGTGGAAAATAATGGAAGTCACACCCTAAGGGTATGTTTGGTTGGGGGGGAGGGGGGGGGGAGGGGAGGGGGAGGAAAATGGAGGGAAAACATTAAAGGGGGAGAAAACTTTTTGGGCCCCACCACAAATAATCCATTTTCTCTCCCCTCCCCCCCCCCGGCCAAACACACTAAGAGACTATTTGCTACACAGAAAATGTGGGATAGGAATGGAAGATAAGCAAGTTCTCTTTGCAAAAACACTTTTGGCTGCCAAATGTTTCAGGAACTCAAGTTCCCACTTGCTCCAAAGTTCCCTTAAATATGGAAAGATCAGTTCTCATTAAAATTGGTGGTAACTCATCTTCTTTCATATAAGGGAAAATGCCAAATAAAAATTTACCCTTGAAATTTTAAATTAAAGCATCAAAACTGAATCACAATTATAATCAAAGCTTGAAGATGATTAATGAAAGCATATGAAAGAGCGAATTCACTTTGGTCACAAACAATGGCATTGACAGTGTAACATTGAAAAAGAAGAGAAAAAGAAGAAGCTTGACGAGCCATGAAGTATTGTAGCCAAAAGCACTAGCACCACTGTTCCGTTTTCGGCGTTGCTATTAGGTTATCTTTACTTTTTCTTCTTCTTCCTCAATTTGATCATTGTTTTGTCTTTGCTCTATACTAGAGCTCGTTTGATGCTTTTTAAATTCTGTAAGTGATTCTTGGCTTCATAGTTTGTTATCACACACTTGCTAGTAGCTACATTCATCTTTATTACGAAAAAAACTTTTGAGAATTCTTCTCCAAGAAATGGATTTGTTTGCTGAAAAAACGACAAATGAGTACAAAGAAAGTAAAAGCTTAGGTTGTGAGTATTGCCTCGAATTGCTTTGTTTCAGCAACCATAAAATAGAGGTGAGTATAATTTTGCTCCGTTTTAGCAAGTGGGCGAAAAGAATTTGATTCTTAAATTTGAATTTATTAGGGGCTATTCTGGATATTTTATATTTTCTTCCCACAATCACCACTTCATTTTCTTCTTACCAACATCTTATTTTCCCTCAACCTATATTTCATTCCCATGTCTACCAAACAGCACACCCCCTTTAAGTTCCCTTATAATATTCTCTTCCTTTCCATTCACTCCTCTTCCTTTTCCTTCTATTTTTTTTTTTTGCGCATCATTGTCGATTAGAAATTTTTTTTATTAAAATGTCCATGTCATCATAAGGTTCCTTGTGATATTTGTTCAATCATTTAGTTTGATATACTTTATCATATCCTTAATATATAAGATACAATTAACTAACTTAGGGAGATTAAGGAAACTAAAAAAATATTTTAAAATATTTATATTTATCATTTTTCTTCGTACTAATTTTTTTAACTTATAAACTAGTATATAATCTACTGACACACATAAATACTTCAAATTAAGTTCATGTAACATGTGTTATAATTAAATAATTTATTTAACTTCTTTAGTCATCCCAAAATGGTCAATTGGGTTACATATTAAAGATAAGAAGTAGTATTTTGTCCAAAAAAGGGACCAAAGGTAGTACTAACATTGAGTTCAAACTCAAGCAATGCTCCAATAACAAGGAAAGTTAGCGTGGATCAAGGCAAATACCTAGGCATCCCTAGTGTTTGGAGGAAAACTAAGCATCAAGCCCTAGCGTATGTTTGTGAGAAAGTTAGCAAGAAGGTTTTGGGATGGAGCAACAAACACTTATCCTTTGTAGGACGAGAAGTCATGATCAAGGCCGTTATTAATGCAATTTATGTTTTCCCTATGACATGTTTCAAATTCCCAATCAAAACCTATAAGGAATTAAACAGCTTGGTGTTTAACTTCTGGTGGGAAGGGCAAAATAAGACCCACTAGGTGGTTTGGAATAAATTGAATCGACCAAAAATTGAAGGAGGCATGAGCTTCCGAGATTTCGTTAAGTTCAACAATGCTCTTCTTGCAAAAACAACATGGCGAATTCTCCAAAATCCCAATGACTTATGGGCAAAAATCCTCAAAGGCCTTTATTTCCCCAATTGCTCCTTCCTGGATGCAGTGAAATGACATAAAGCCTCATGGTGCTGGTTAAGTATATTAGAAGGAAGAGCTTTTATTAAAGAGGATTTATGCTGGAAGATGGGTAATGGGAAGTTAGCCTGCATCTGGCAAGATAGCTGGATCCCATCATTGTCACCTCGAAGACTGATCATTACAGATGCGATGCTCAAAAATTCCTCCCTATCAGTTGCAACTCTCCTCTCAAATGAATGTAGGGTGTGGGATATAACTTCACTCAGACCACATATTGATGACCCCACTAGTGAAGCTATTACCTCAATTCCATTACCACGAATCCCCAAAGAAGACAGGTTGATGTGGACCCGTCTACAAATGGTATGTACTCTATCAAACTGGGTTACCATCTTAGTGCCACTGCCTCAAGCGTGAAACCCCAGACAGCCGAGTCCTCAGATCAGCTGACTAGTGATGTCTAGAAAAAGGTTTGGAAAACTAAGGCAATACCGAGAGTCATTAATTTTCAATGGCGCATACTTTCCAATGCCATAGCTACAATTGAGGCGTTATTTAGAAGAAAATAGAGTAGCATTGAAGTTTTCCTAATCTTCGCCAAGAAGCAAGTGAGACCATCGAGCACCTTTTCTTTCACTGTACCTGGGTCCGGTGTCTCTGGCTTGGCTGCAGATTAACGTTGAAATATGATCTCGGAACAATCCATAGCTTCAGGAAATGGTGGGTGGATTTTATGTATCTTAAGAGACCTCTTACCGACTTTGATATTGTGTAGATTTGTTGGACCCTCTGGTATATTTGGAAGGAAGGGAACGAATTTGTTTTTCACGAGACCCCCTAGATCCAACTGCTGTGTTAAACCGTGTAAATCAGGTAGTTCTCTCCTATTGGAAGGCAAATTGTCAAACAAAGAATGAAGAAGAGGCAGGGAAAGGGCCCAAGAATAAAGTTACGTGGGATCCACCACCTAGGCACAAAATCAAAGTTCATTTAGATGGTGCCTTCCATAATTCCACTCAATTAGCTACCATTGGCATTTTATGCAAAGATTACCAGGGTAATATGATATAGGCCTTTGCAGATAAGGTCAAGTCCATTTCCACGTTCATGACCGAAGCTTTGGCAATGAAACGAGCCTTAATGTTAGCTCAGGATCTAGGAAATAAGAATGTCATCTTCGAATCAGATTGTCAACTCCTTGTGCAGAGTTTCGAAAAGCTCAACCAGATCTATGTGAATGGCAGTCATATGAGATCCTCAAAGATGTCCTGGATTTATTTCGCTCTGAACCCAGTTTCTCCATCAAGGTCTCTCCTCGTCAGGGGAACAAAGCAGCTGATCTTTTCATTGCATTCACCAATAAGGGGGTGTGCCCCACCGGGTGGGTAGATCTACCCTTACCCCTTTTGTTTTCAATTTTTGAGGAAGAAGCAAAGGCCATTAGGAGTCCAAGACATCAGGTTCCAGAGTAGCCCAGACGCGTAGAAATGGAAGAAGCTGATGGTTCCTATTCAATTTAGTGTTCCTTGGTTGTCCTTTCGAGCTATCAGGGCTTACTTCTTTTGCTTTTCTTTATCCAGCTGTGTTGCTTTTGTCTTAAGGTTTTATTACATAGGACTCGTATACCTACTTCTGTAGTAAAGCTGATGTAATCGTTCTCTGAAAAAATAAATTCAATAGAATTGTTCCAAAAAAAAAAAAATTAACAAGGAAAACACGACTCAAGCTAATGACTTATATAATATATAAATAAATTATCATCACTTAGCAAGAATTTTGAAAAACAATTAAATAAATATATGATAGAAATTAAGCAACAAAATAACAAGAGACTTAGCTAATAAAGGTTGGCCTGGTTGGTAAAAGGGTTAGCTTATAACCATAATGTTATGAGTAGAGTTGGGAATCAGGGCCGGCCCTACAAGGCCTGAAGTAAGAAAAACATCTATTTTTCAAAGCCCAACCTGAAAGCACAAGGGCCAGGGCCGACCCTACAGGGTCCGGAAGTTACTATTCCAAATTTTAACTATTTTTCCTCAATTTTTCCCCAAAGAAATATCATTAAATTATAACAATTAAAGTTCTAATTTATTAAATAAATGCTATCAACATTAATATCCAAACAACATGAATCATCCAACAAATAAACACATCCACTAATTATTAATCAAAAGCAAACTATTGTCTACAAATAACTCACATAAAACATAAGAAGTATATCACTAAATAACATTAATACGATGACTATCATTGTTATCTGCTTCACCACTATCATCAATTTCAAAGATACTTGATTGTGCTTCAAGTTTGTGAGTGTGAGTGAGATTTTCGAAGGGAAAAAAAGGAAAGAGAGACCGAGATTGAAAATTTTAAGGTTTTCACTTCTTAACTCTCAAGTCTAGGCAGCTTAGGTAATTTTTTTTAAAAAATAAAATGGCCTAACGGGCCGGCCCGAGGCCTTGCAGGGTCGGCCCTATAGGGCTAATTTCAATTAGCTCATCTAATTTTTAAACCCGACCTTTGAAGGGCCAAGGCTTGAACGGACGGGCCTGATGGGTTCGGTCCGATTTCCTGGCTCTAGTTATGAGTTTGAATCTCACTAATATAAGGATCGTGTTGGTAGATGATCTTTAAATATCTTTCTAAATCTCTTTGAACTTAGAGGCATGTCCTGACCTTGGTAAGTCCTGGACCTAACGCACCTAAACTTTGGAGTATGAAAAAAAAATGACACACCAACGTGAAAAACCCATCAGATGCAAAGATAACAACCACAAGTCATTCGAATCAATGAAAGCCATACCTTGAACATAGATTTTTCCTAAAACCTTATCACTCTCTAATCTTAATCTGACCGCTTATCCACTTTCGTTACTATGAGGATAAGACAAATAGACTTCAAATATTCAGTCTTTCTTCCACTAGGAAGCCATCCGACACCCAACATTGACGCCATTCTCACATATAAGAGATAATCAATAGCTGAAGAAGTCAGCGAAAAAACACACACATACAGAAGATATTGTTGTTAAGAAGGGTAAAAATATGGCACAAGCTTCTATAGTTCCAACAGAGATCTTGCTTGCAAGGCGTGTTCAAGAAATGGTCCTAAACGGTGAAGAACGCCACCACCTTATGTTTGTAGAGACGATGATCCAACACAAGTTATATCTCCAACTTTGGGTTCAATACCAATCATTGACTTTGCCCTCCTCTCATCATCATCACCAATACCACCGAGATATTATTGCTCTACAAAAATAAGAACTCCAAAAGCTTCGATCAGCTCTATCTTCCGGGGATGCTTTGGTCGATCTCTTCACATATTCAATATATATTTCCATTTTCATGGTTCTAAAGTAAGATTTAGGAGTCAGATCACTACAAACTAGATCTTATGTTAACGAATAGAGAGAGCTAATATATATTTAAACTTACAAGTTAAAAACTTAAAATTGATTATTTTTATGGGTTTCAGGCTGTAAATCATGGGATATCAATTTCGTTTTTGGATGAGGTTCGTCAAGTTGGGAGGGAATTTTTTGAGCAGCCAATGGAGGGAAAGAACAAAGTTTGTAAAGGGGTTAAAGAACTCAATGGCTATGGTGGGGATCCAGTTCTGAAGAAGGCCGTCTCTAGAGCGGGTGTGATCGCTTGCATCTTCCTGTGTACCCACAAGATACAAGGAATTACACACTCTGGCCAACAAATCCACCATCCTTCAGACATTACTTCAAATTTTGGGTTAAACCCACTTTATAAGCTTGTTTGGGATCACGGGTCTAAAAGTGCCTATTCACATAAATAAATAAAAAACTTATCTCATATACTTAACTCGTATATCGTAAATTACGATTATAACTATTTCAAACAAGTACTATATCTCGCTAACAAGTTTTGGTTTTGGTTATAACACTTCTTTTTTTACTTTGTATTTTGTCCCTATAGTATATGTCTTGGGAAACGTTAAGTTGGTCCGATAGTTTTATAAAGATTTGTATTTGAGTTTAACGGGGTTAACTATTAACTTCACTAATGCGGCTTTAACACCATTAATTAGGCTAATGTAAACTTCTGATTAGGACTAATGTGACTTACATGTAGGAGCTAAAACCAAAACTCACCAAAATTCTACGGGCTTGAAGTATGTTTTGCCCTGTAAAAAATGGAACTTAAACATGTGATATGGTGGCATAAAGAAATTAATTTGGACTATTTGAGTGGAGAAATTGATTTTCAACAATAAAATATGATTTTCAACATTTAAAGCATGAGTTTAAGCGTAAAGGTAATTAAGAAAATAGAGCATGAATTAAGATGTTTGATTTTATTGTTGAAAATCCATTTTCTCGCCTAAAACTTCCAAAACCTAGTTAGAAAAAAAGGAACTAGTTAGAAGTAGATAGAAGGATCCGAATTTGTCTTGATAGTAGTCATGCATCATTTCTACGCACAAAACTTTCAAAACTAAAATTGGTGGTTTCTTGTTAGTAGTCATGCGCATAATCACTAAGACTAGACTAGGACTACCGATTCACTCTTGTATGTGCGGGGGTATTTTGGAAGAATATAGTAGGAAGATAATGGAGATGACGAGGTTGTTTCCAAAGGAATGGCAAGGTCATTGAACTTGGAAGAGAACTGCTTTGTGAATCAGATTGGTGAGGGACCAACTTTACAAGCAAGGTTCAATTACTATTCTCCATGTGAGAGGCCGATCTTGTTCTTGGCCTTAAGCCTCACTCGATTCAATAGTTTTCACTATTCTCCGCAAGATCATGAAGGCCTCCAAATCCATAAAGATGGCAAATGGTTCACTGTTCCCTCAATCCCTCACGCCCTTCTCGTTTTCGTGGGTGATCAAATGGAGGTATTACTGTATTAGTCTCTTGTTGAAATGTTCTTTGATCACTAGAGCTTTAATGAAAGACACATATATAGATCATATCCATCATTGGTTTGGGACCTCTAGGGTGTACTTCCTCTCTCTCTAATGTTCTCTCGCAATGCTCAAACTTTCTTTTTTTTTAATCATGAGATACTACATAAAATTAGTCACGTCTTGATACTCCTCTTATCTTTAGTATAAGACATATTAAGGGAGTTGATCTTGGTTCTAAAAGTAAGACAAAGTTTTCATATTTGTCAATCTTTTCCTTATTTACTCATATTGATGCTCCCTTAACAATAATTAAAAAATGATAGGAAATGAGAGAATTAAGGAAGATGATTTGAGTGTTTTAGTAAATACATGTCATATTAACTAATTTAACTGACCAACTTCATTAATTTAATCAAATTAGATAAATATATCTTATATTAATGATGGGAGGAATATCTTACAATGATGAAATGATTCAATTTTGGTCTTTTTACGATTTTTCAAAGAAAAATACCCTAAAATTGTGCATCTTTGATTTATTTTGTTTGAAAAATCATTAAAAAAAGAATAGAAATAAAAGTGCACCATTTTATCACCATGCATGAGATAACAAAATGTCACTTATTATATAGAATATAATAGTTAAAAGAAAAAAAAAACATTTCGGAAGTTGAAGCATTACAAGTGCATTAGAATGAAGAGCGTTAGAGGCCCCAGACTCAATGTGCACTAAACACTAGAACTTCTATTGAGAGGTATGTGTCAATTTATAGCTGATGATTTGTGATGGTGGTGCAGATAATGAGTAATGGGGTGTTCAAGAGTTCAGTTCATAGAGTAGTGACTAACTCAGAGAGGGATAGGTTATCAGTTACCATGTTCTATCATCCTGCACCAAGCCAAGAGATCGGACCAGAAGATGGTTTAGTAACTGAAGAACAACCTAAGTTGTTCAACAAGGTCAAAGATTATGTCACCATCTATTGGGATTTTTATCAACGAGGAATGCGGTCACTTCATGTCGCCAGAGTGTGAACCTGCATGCAGCCACATTACAATAAATGTACGTGCTTATTTTGTACTAGTGTTTTGAAGCTTCAATGTCACTCTCGTATATGAGATAAGTATGTAAGAAGAATTTTATCTTAACTTGTGTGAACGTACTTATCATAAATAAATTGTCAAATCCAAACAAGCCTCACTGTCTGGATTATTATTGTGTTTGTAGTGAAGAATAAGTGCGTGTTTTAATTAGTTGTAGTAGAAGTGATTTTTATTTCACCTGATTTTTAGAAACTTAAATTGGGATAAAAGTCGGGTAGTGTAATGTGATTTACGTTTAAATATATGTTATAAAGAAAGTTAGTTTGACAAAATAAAACTTGTTCGGATGATTTAATTAAAAAACATGTTTAGATGAAAAATAATAGAAAAGGACATGATTTATATTATTTATATATAATTTATCCTTTTTTAATAAAGCAAGGTGAACCCCAATATGTCTTTATATATATCTCTCTCGGAAAGGCAATAATGGGATTTTTTTTTTTTTTTAATGAGTTTTCCGTAAAGTTGAGGGTAATATAATATTTCATCATTTAATTTTATTCTTATTTTGATTTTGATTAATCAAGTTTTATTCTTTTAAAAATATTAGTCTCTATAATTAAATAACTCTCGGGATCATTTTGCCCCTTACGGGGACGGACCTAGGGGCTAGGGATGGCCCTCGCCCCCTAAAATTATAGAATATTACCCAAATTTTTAGAAAATTATATTTCAGCCTCATAAAACTTTCATTTTTTCACTTTAGTCCTCATTAAGAGTTTGATAAAGGGACTAAAATGAAAATATTGAAATTATTAAAGGGCTGAAGTATAATTTTATAAACACCTAAGTTCTATTCTATAATTTTTGCCCCTCCTAATTTTAATTTATGATTCCATCCATGGCCCCTTAAAGAACCAAAACCTCTTAATTAAAACTTAAGAGACCAAAACCAAAATGAGAACAAATCTATTAGACCAAATGCCATAAAGCGCTTCATTTTTTAATGCATGTTAGGACCCAAAAATGCATTTTAAAAAATACTAGTATCCGAAATTGGTACAAACATGCTTGCGAAACGTTCACGACGATTTCTGCGATAACAATTTTAAAAGCTTAGTCGATAAATGCTCCATCAAACAACCAACCCCAAGTCGTATTTGTGACGGTGGCCGGATACACCACATGGATTTTCCCTCTCCCTCTTCCTCATAATATAAACAACAACCGACCCCTTCAAACCTAGAATCGAAAAAGAAAAAAAAATCTGATTCGAAGTAAACAAATACTCGAGCTCAATAAACGAAAAATACGGGTGCGATTAGAACGATTGCCCTAGTAGGAAAGCTATTCACTATCTTTCTTCGTATGAGAGATTTGCGTCGAAGAGACCAAATCACCGGGTTCCATCAATACTTGAGGGGAGAGGTAATCAATGTTGCGGCAACACCAGGTCGAGAGGGAAAGTGACTTAGAACGAGAGGACTGTGATTTAAATCGAAGCAACAATACGGAGGAGGAGAGGCGAGCCAGAGAGATGAAGTCGCGTATTGGGATTTGGACTGAGGTCGAGGTTGAGGGATGGAGGCCGAGAGGTGAGACGGAAAGATGAAGTAGCGTATTGGGATTTTAGCACCTGTAGCGATTTAAAAGTCCAGAATCCCCAAATTGTTTTGCGAATTTGCGACGGATAATATTTTCCGTCGCAAATTTTTTGTGACGGATTTTTATTTCCCTCACAATTTATGTAAACTTTTGTGACGTAATTTTATTTTCGTCGCAATTTGCAACGGAATTCATTTTCCGTTGTAAATTTTTGCTACGGAAAATAAATTTTTTCCGTCACAATTTGCGATGGATTTTTTTTCCGTCGCTATTTTTGTTTTTTCTTGTAGTGTCTTGTCCTTAATATAAGACATATTAAGAGAGTTGATCTTAGTATTAAATATAAGATAAATGTTTTATATCTCGTTAATCTTTTCCTTTTTACCCATATTGATGATCCCTCAATAATAATCAATAATGATAGGGAATGAGAAAATTCGGAAGGTGACTAAGATGTTTTAGTAAATACATGTCATATTAACTAATTTAACCACCAACTTCATTAGTTTAATCAAATTAAGTGAATATGTCTTATATTAATGACTGGAAGAGTATCTTTCAATGATGAAATGGTTCAATTTTGAACTTGTTAGATTGTTCAAAGAAAAATACTCTAAAATTGTGCATCTTTGATTTATTTTCTTTGAAAAATCATAAAAAAATGTAAAACTGCACCATTTTATTACCGTGAGATACAAAAATGTCACTTATTATGTAGAATCTAATAGTTAAAAGAAAAAAAAAACATTTGGGAAGTTGAAGCATTACAAGTGCATTAGAATGAAGAGCGTTAGAGGCCCCAAACTCAATGGGCACTAACACTAGAACTTATATTGAGACGTGTGTGTCAATTTATAGCTGATGATTTGTGATGGTGGTGCAAATAATGGGTAATGGGGTGTTCAAGAGTCGAGTTCATAGGGTACGACTAACTCGAGAGGGATAGGTTATAAGTTGCCATATTCTATCGGCCTGCACCAAGCCAAGAGATCGGACCAGAAGATGGTCTGGTAAGTGAAGAACAACCTAAGTTGTTCAACAAGGTCAAAGATTATGTCACCATCTATTGGGATTTCTATCAACGAGGAATGCGGGCACTTCATGTCGCCAGAGTGTGAACCTGCATGCATCCACATTACAATAAATGTACGTGCTTATTTGTACTAGTGTTTTGAAGCTTCAATGTCACTCTCGTATATGAGATAAGTATGTAAAAGAAATTTTATCTTAACTTGCATGAACATACTTATCATAAATAAATTATCAAATCCAAACAAGCCTCGCTGTCTGGATTATTATTGTGTTTGTAGTGAAGAATAAGTGCGTGTTTTAATTAGTTGTGATAGAAATGATTTTTATTTCACCTAATTTTTAGAAACTTAAATTGGGATAAAAGTCGGGTAGTGTAATGTGATTTACGTTTAAATATACGTTATAAAAGTTAGTTTGACAAAATAAAACTTGTTCGGATGATTTAGGGCCCGTTTAGATGAGCTTTTAAAAAAATGACTTTTTTTTCATTGCTTTTTAAAAAAGTGCTTTAATTAGAAATTAAATTATTTTACGTTTGGATACACAATTTAAAAAGCACTTTTAAATTAAAAAAAAAAGCTGTTTGGATGTTAAAATAGAGAAGCACTTTGTTATTAGTAAAATTACTTAAATGGACATATAAAAGCACTTTTTTTTACATTCGTTTGGATAAGAAAGCACTTATGTTAAAATTTTAGAAATATTATATTCAATAATTGAATTTTAAAATTATAATATAATTGAATATGGAATAATAAATTAAATTTTCTAAAATTTAAATAAAAATATTTAATCTTACTGTATTAATTTTACTTTAAAATTTAATAAATCTTTCAATTTTCTTATTTTTTCGAGAAAAAATTTATTATTATTTAATATAAAGGAATGAGTGAAATTTGAGGAGTATATTATTGTATAGTCACATAAAATAAATTTAATGATGTGACTTATATTAAGGACAATATAAAATATTATTGTATAGTCACATAAAATAAATTTAATCATGTGACTTATATTAAGGACAATATAAAACCTAGTTGTTTAATTTGGGAAGATTAAGAAAAGTAAATAAGTTATCTTAAAAATTAATATTTACTATTTTTCTCTAAACTAATTTGTTTGACCTATAAACTTATATATAATCTAATAATATCATATGTATTTAAGAAAATCATGTAACATTTACTATAATTAAACAATTTATTTAGCTTCTTTAATCTCTTCAAATTAGTTATTTGGGTCTTATATTAAGGATATCAGATACTCCCTCTGGTCCTAATTATACGACAAAGTTTGTAGTGTAAATAATTAAAATATGCTTTTATTATTATTTTGTGTGTGTGAAGCTAAGGCAAAAATATTTTTTTTACTGAAAATCACAGTATTTAAAAATTATGAATAATATAGTTGTGAACATGAGATTCAATTACATCTAATTATACGCGTCAATATTATCCATGTGATGGTGATGTGAACAATATAAAACATTATATGGATTGTTTATTTTTAAAATGTATTGAATCTAATTTAGATAGCACAAATCAATTTCTATTTTGATATTTATATTGTTATTCGTTGAGATGATAAATTAATTTTTAAAAAATTTAATATAAGAAACTTCCCAAATGATACAGAAGCACGTATGGTTTATTTTGGGGATAGCTAGATCTTTGGCAATATGAGCTGTAGAGGAATTTCTATTAATCATAATAGAGTTATTATTTAAATATTCTATATAGGTTAAGTGTAAGAAAACATGGCACGCGAGAAATTTCCAAGGCATTTGTGGTCATTTTCTCCACAAATCAAAATAGCCGGTCAATTGATTTACTTTCTCTTTCATCTACCGCATGGACTTTTTTTTTTTTTTTTAAAGTTTCAAATTGGAGCTTCAAAAAAAAAAAAGGAAAATTTTAGGCTTTTTTTTTGTGACTTTTGCTTTTTTTTTTTTAAACCCCCATCCAAACACATAAAATAACAAAATAAAAATAAAAAAGCCCATCCAAATACAACCTTAATTAAAAAAAAAAAAAACATGTTTAGATGAAAAATAATAGAAAGGACATGATTTATGATATTTATATATGATTTATCCTTTTTTTAATAAAGCAAGGTGAACCCCAATTTGTCTTTACATATATATCTCTCTCTCAGAGAGGCAATAATGAGATTTTTTTTTTAATGAATTTGGCGTAAAGTTGAGGTTAATATAATATTTCAACATTTAATTTTGTTCTTGGGAGAAGCACCAAAATAATAATTTTTTTAAAAAAATATCATATTAGAGTACTATTGAAACTAATTTCTAAAGTAATGCTATTGGTACGGGTCACGTGGAGTCTAGTCAAGCCACTAGTGGCGTGATACAGTATCACGCCACTAATAGCTTGATATATTGTCACACCACTCTAGTGGCGTGAGTGGCTATTTCTTTTTTCTTTTTAATTTAAAAAACATATAATTTTATAATTATATTTAAAATTATAATTAATAATTCTAATTAATTATAAATAATAAAAATAGTAAATAATAATTTTAATTAATAATTAAGAGAATTAAAATATCTAAAATTTATTATAAACCTTAGGAATAAGACTAATTAGTAAATTAATTAATTAGTGAATTTATCATAATAAGATTAATTAGTAAATTAATTAATTAGTGAATTTATCTTAAGGTTTATGATAAATTCACTAATTAATTAATTTACTAATTAGTCTTATTCCTATGGTTTATAATAAATTTTAGATATTTTAATTCTCTTAATTATTATTTACTATTTTTATTATTTATAATTAATTAGAATTATTATTTATAATTTTAAATATAATTATAAAATTACATGTTTTTTAAATACAAAAAAAAAAAAAAAGAAAAAGAAATAGCCACTCTAGTGGCGTGAATTGAGTGGTGTGACAATATATCACGCTATTAGTGGCGTGATACTGTATCACGCCACTAGTGGCGTGATACTGTATCACGCCACTAGTGGCGTGACGCCCAAGTGACCCGCAAAAACAAGCATTACTTTGGAAATTAGTTTCAACAAGTGTTTAATATGATAATTTTTTTAAAAAAATTATTATTTTGGTGCTTCTCCCCCAATTTTATTCTTTTAAAAATATTAGTCTCTATAATTAAATAACTCTCAGGATCATTTTACCTCTTAATTAAAACTTAAGAGGCTAAAACCAAAATGAGAAAAAATCTAATAGACCAAATATCATAAAGCTGCTTCATTTTTTTATGCATGTTAGGACCCAAAAATGCATTTTAAAAAAATAGTATCCCAAATTGGTAAAAACATGCTTGCCCTGCTTAATCCACCAAACAAAGAGTGTAAGCACGTGTTGACTGTGACTCTGTGAGGGATCAAGAGAAGGGGTTTAGTTACGAGCATACATAAAAAAAACAAAAAAAATTTATATTATAAAGTTTCACCCACTATATTATAACACACCAACTAACAATTCTCATAAACTAATAAAAATAGTTAAAGTTAATAAAGTTGTCCTATAATTTAAGTAACTTCCAATATTACCCTTACTAGTTGCACTAAACTCTTATATTGTACTTTCCTCCTAGGTCCTAATTATAGGAACACATTTTGAAGTTGGTTTTGGTCTTAATTATAAGAACAAGTTTTAACTTTTGTTAAGTTTTTCCTATAATACCCCTATTTATACTTTTTCAATAATAATTTAATAATATACCTATATATTTTATAAAGTAAATAATATTTACAACTCATTAATGTTATATACACCTCAATTTTATTTATTGTTTATAAAATAGTTTTTTTTTTTAATTTTTATAGAAAAAAGAACTATTTTTTTTTTATGCATCCAATACCAAATCAGAAAAACTTAGTGTGTTTAATACACCGTAGAAAAACTTAGTGCTTCAGCGTGGCGATGCAACCAGAAAATATTTCAAGCCTTGGATACACTTTAACCTTTTATTATTTCTAATATTATAATAATAGTTTTCTATAGGATTAAATGTCAAATAAAGAATTTAATTATTAATACATCTTATATAAAAACGTGCGAATACCATAAAATGAGAAATAAATCAAATACGTTAGCAATGAAATTTCTTACGACATTTTATATGATCAGAATGAACTTTTAGTCTCTCGTTTTTGTTTATGAGCATGACCCACGTTTAAATGTGTAAGAAGGAAATTCCAATTTTTTGGCGTTACGTTACGACTTACGACTTTATTTTTCCAACTCATTAATGGCAGTGCAGTAATTTTTTGTTCAGTAGGGGTACTTTCGGAAAATAATTATAATTAACTAATTTAACTTCTCTCATTAATATTTTCAAATTCTGGTAAATAGTTCCTATAATTAGGACCGGAGGAGTATTAATTATTACTTTCACCCACTATCCTCATTAGTTATGAGCGTACATAAAAAAACAAAAAAATTTATGCGTTTTGGAAACGAGTAAGTGCCGTACAAAAAAGACCAAATATAATTATTTATTATATTAATTATTATTTTCACCCACTATCCTCATTATTTTCGAAACTAGTGCTAAATTTGTCTAGAGATATTACAGATGCAAATTTCAGGCACACACGTCCAGAGTCTCACACTCGTCATTTGTTAGGGTTGGACATGAGACATGCGGTGCCTCATGACACCCAAGCCATTGGCTAAGGATGGGCCTCATCATTTTAAAATATTCCATCACTTGGTATTCAAAATCTTAACATACAAATATCGATCACAGCATTTAGTGTCAAGACAAATACAACATTGTCGTATCGGACCCATGAAAGCCACCTTGAATAAAGATTTTTCTTAAAACCTTATCACTCCCTAATCTTAATCTCACCGCTTATCCACTTTCGTTACTACGATCAGTATAAGACAAATAGACTTCAAATATTAAGTCTTCCTTCATCGACACCATTCTCAAATACAAGAGATAATTAATAGCTGAAGAAGAAGAAGAAATCAGCAAAAAAAACACACATACAGAAGATATTGTTGTTAAGAAGGGTAAAAATATGGCACAAGCTTCTATAGTTCCAGCAGAGATCTTGCTTGCAAGGCGTGTTCAAGAAATGGTCCTAAACGGTGAAGAACTGCCACCACCTTATGTTTGTAGGGACGATGATCCAACACAAGTTATATCTCCAACTTTGGGTTCAATACCAATCATTGACTTTGCCCTCCTCTCATCATCATCACCAATACCATCAGATATTAGTGCTCTACAAAATCAAGAACTCCAAAAGCTTCGATTAGCTCTATCTTCCTTGGGATGCTTTCAGGTCGATCTCTGATCACATACTTCTATATATATATATATTTCCATTTTCATGGTTCTAAAGTAAGATTTACTGATTTAGGAGTTAGATCACTACAAACTAGATCTTATGTTAAGATACAGAGAGAGCTAGTATATATTTAGACTTGCAAGTTAAAAACTTAAAAATTGATGATTTTTATGGATTTCAGGCTGTAAATCATGGGATATCGGTTTCGTTTCTGGATGAGGTTCGTCAAGTTGGGAGGGAATTTTTTGAGCAGCCAATGGAGGAAAAGAACAAAGTTTGTAAAGGTGTTAAAGAAATCGATGGATATGGTGCGGATCCAGTTCCTGAAGAAGGCCAGTCTCTAGACTGGTCTGATCGCTTGTTTCTTAGTGTATACCCACAATATACAAGGAATTACACATTTTGGCCAACAAACCCACCATCCTTCAGGTATCACTTCAAGTTTTGGGTTAAACTCACTTCATATTTATTAACGAGTTTTGGTTTTGATCATAACACTTCTTTTTTCCGTTGTATTTGTTCCTATATAGTATATGTCATCCAAAATATTACGTTGGTCCTTATAGTTTTATAAGGATTTAGATTTAAGTTTAATAGTGTTAGCTATTAACTTCACTAATGCTGCTTTAACACCATTAATTAGGCTAATGTAAACTGCTGATTAGGACCAATGTGATTTACATGTAGGAGTTAAAACCAAAACTCATTAAAATTCTGAGGGCTTGAAGTATGTTTAGCCCTGTAAAAAAAAGGAACTTAAACCTGTGACACGACAGAGAAATTAATTTTGACTATTTCAATGGAGAAATCGATTTTCAAAAATAAAATATGATTTCCAACATTTAAACCATATGAGTTTACGTGAAAAAGTAATTAAAAAAACAGAGCATGAATTAAAGTGTTAGAAATCAGATTTTATTGTTGAAAATCTATTTCTACGCCCAAAACATTCAAAACTAAAAACTCGTTAGAAGTATATAGGGAACCAAATTTGTCTTGTTAGTAGCGTGCGCATAATCACTGAAATTGGTTTTTTGAGACTAAGACTAGGACTACTAATTCACTCTTGTATGTGCAGGGGTGTTTTGGAAGAATACAGTAGGAAGATAATGGAGATGACAGAGGTTGTTTCCAAAGGAATGGCAAGGTCATTGAACTTGGAAGAGAACTGCTTTGTGAATCAGATTGGTGAGAGACCAACTTTACAAGCAAGGTTCAATTACTATTCTCCATGTGAGAGGCCAGATCTTGTTCTTGGCCTTAAGCCTCACTCAGATGCAACTGCTTTCACTATCCTCCTGCAAGATCATGAAGGCCTCCAAATCCACAAAGATGGCAAATGGTTCACTGTTCCCACAATCCCTCACGCCCTTCTAGTTCTCCTGGGTGATCAAATGGAGGTATTACTGTATTAGTCTCTTGTTGAAATGTTCTGTGATCACTAGAGCTTTGATCAAAGGCACATATCGATAAGATCCAACACTGGTTTGGGGCCTCTAGTGTGCTTCCCTCTTTTGCTCTCTAATGTTCTCTGTACAGCTCAAACTTTCTCAAATGTTTTCTTCTTCTTTTTTTAATCATTAGATATTACATAAAATGATTGACGTTTTGATACTTCTCTTGTCCTTAATATAAGGCATATCAAGGGAGCTGATTTTGGTCCTAGATATAAGACAAAGTTTCATATTTAATTTGTCAATCTTTTCCTTATTTATTCATACTAATACTCCCTCAATAATCATCAAGGAGGAGAGGAAAAGAAAGAATTAAGGAAGGAGGTGATTAGGGTGTTTTAGTAAATATATATATATCAGATTAACTAACTTCATTAGTTTAATCAAATTAGGTGAATATGTCTTACATTAAGGATTGAAAGAATTTCTTACAATGATGAAATGGTTCAATTTTGGACTTTCTATGATTGTTCAAAAAAAAAAAAGCCTAAAATTGTGCAGATTTGATTTGTTTTCTTTAAAAAGTCTAAAAAATTTCAAAAGTGCACCAATTTATCACCATGAGTTAACAAAATGTCACTTATTATGTACAATCTAAGAATTAAAAGGAAAAAACTTTCAATTGAAAGGAAAAAACATCCAGAAGCTGAAGCATTATAAGTGCACTAGAATGAGGAGCATTAGAGGTCCCAAACTCAATGTGCACTAACACTAGAACTACTATTGAGAAGTATGCATGTGTCAATTTATAGATGATGATTTGTGATGGTGTTGCAGATAATGAGTAATGGGGTGTTCAAGAGTCCAGTTCATAGGGTTCTGACTAACTCAGAGAGAGATAGGTTATCAGTTGCCATGTTCTATCAGCCTGCACCAAGCCAAGAGATCGGACCAGAAGATGGTTTGGTAAGTGAAGAACAACCTAAGTTGTTCAACAAGGTCAAAGATTATGGCACCATATATTGGGATTTTTATCAACGAGGAATGCGGGCACTTCATGTCGCCAGAGTGTGAACGTGCATGCTGTCACATTGCAATAAATGTACGTGCTTATTTGTACTGATGTTTTGAAGCTTCAATCTCACTCCGCCTTTGGACGAGCAAGGGCCGCTCCTTCCCTGCCTATGGAAATCTGGACGGTCCAGATCTCCAGATGAGATTTGAACTGTCCTTTTTCTTTCTTTTTTATAAGATTTATTTTTTTATTTTTAATTTTTTTAAGATGCTTTTTCGGTGTTATTCAGTGTCTTTTTAGTACGAGTCAATATCTTGAAATAAGTTTTCAAAATCATAAAGAATTTTTTTAGTATCATGAAGTATCCTTTTAGTACCAATCAGTACCCTAAGATTTTTTTTCAAAATCCTAAAAAGATTTTTCAAGATGCGTTTTCGGTGTCATTCGAGTATCTTTTCGGTTCAACCAATATTGAAATAAGTTTTCAAGATCATGAAGGACTTTTTTAGTACCATGAAGTATCCTTTTAGTACCAGTCATTACCCTAAAATATTTTTTCAATATCCTAAAAAAATATTTCAGGGTACCGACCGGTACTAAAACAACACTTCATAGCATCGATCGTTACTAAAAAAAGACTTCATGGTATTGAAAAATTATTTTAAAATCTTGAAAAAATATTATAAGGCACAGACTAGTACTAAAAAGATACTTTCAGATACCGATTGAAAAAAATCTTGATTTTTTTTTTAAAAATCTTATAAAAAAGAAAGAAAAAAGGACGGTTTAGATCGACAGTCAGATTTCCAAAGACAGGGGGGAGGAACCAGAGAAATTTTATCTTAACTTGCGCGAATATGCTTATAATAAATAAATAGTCAAATCCAAACAAGCTAGCTGTCCGGATAATTGTGTTTGTAGTAAAGAGTAAGGGCATGTTTGAATTAGTGGTAGTAAAAGTGACTTTTATTTTACTTGATTTTTGAAAACTTTAGTTAGGATAAAAGTCAAATAGTGTAATATGATTTATGCTAAAAATTTAGTTTAACAAAAGAAAACTTGTTTGGATGATATAATTAAAATCCATGTTTACATGCAAAATAAATATAAAAAAGGAAATGATTTATGTTATTTACGTTATTTATCTTTTTTTTAATAAAGCAAGGTGAACCCCAATGTCTCTTTATCTCTCTCACATATTTCTCTATCTCTCCACGTGGCAATAATGGGCTTTTTTCAATGAAGTTATCATCAAGTTGGGTTAGATCCAACAAGTTTGCTCTTATTTTGATTTGGTTTCTTATATTTTAAATAAGAGAGTTTAGTCCCTCAAGTTTTATTCTTTTTAGGCTAAAGTACCCGTTTGGTCATTTATGTTTGCTTCAGGTATTCATTTAGTCCCTTAAGTTTGTAAAGTACTCGTTTGGTCCTTTAAAGTTAACATAGTTAAGCAGACTTAACGGAAAATGCTAACTCAGCAATTTTAAACGATGACTGTGCACTTAAATATTGACAAAGCAAGCTTACATGTTACTTTTTTTAATAAATTAATATTTTAAATCGTAAATTGAAATTTTAAACAATGATGTACACTTAAATGCCTCGACGAAGAACATATACCCAAAGTTTGCTTAAATAAATTTCAATTTAGGATTTAAAATATTAATTTATTAAAAAAGTAACATGTAAGCTTGCTTTATCGCATTTAAGTGCACTGATCATCGTTTAAAATTGCTTGAGTTAGTATTTTCCGTTAAGTACGCTTAACGGTGTTAACTTTAAGGACCAAACGAGCACTTTACAAACTTAAGGGACTAAATGGATACCTGAAGCAAACATAAAGGACCAAACAGTACTTTAGCCTTCTTTTTAAAATATTAGTCTCTATAATTAAATAAAACTCATGATCATGGTAGTGAAAACGTAGATTTTACCCAAAAACGGAAGAAGAATGAAAAAACGTAAAACGTAAAATCGTAATACAAAACGTAGATTTTACCCGCATATATATATATATATATATAAATTCAAGAAAAGTAAGGCACCTGTTATCATCGATACATATACTGATCAATGCAATATTGATAACTTCTCATTTTTAATAGATTTGAGATATGTTTTGAGATATTTTTGGAAGTCATTAATGCTAAATTAAAGAGATTTTTTGAGATTTTAAAAGATATTAATTTGGATACATTATTTGGGGGATTTCAATTTAAAATATAAATTTCAATAAAATAATAGTATTAATAATAAATAATAACGAGATTTAGAAAAATATTTAAATGGAGTAAGATAAGGAAAAAATTCTTTAGATCTTATTATTATTATTAGTATTATTATCTATTATTTTATTATTTTAATGATGCTGCATACGCCATTTTCTCTTATGGAAAATATTGTTATCTTTTCAAAATTAATTTTTTCCCTCTTTTTCCGCTTTTTTTTTTTTAATTTTTAAAAGTCGTTTTTGCATTTAATCACTGTTTTTTTTTTTTTTTTTACGTTTTTACCATTTGCACGTTTTTTGTTAAAACGAAAATCGTTTTGTTAAAAAATAAACGTAAAAATGCGTTTTTCCGATTTAAAACGCGTTTTTGACTACCATGCTCATGATCATTTTGCCAATTAAGGAATCAAAACCTCTTACTTAAAACTTAAAAGATCAAAATCAAAATGAGAGTAAATCTGATGGACCAAATATTATATTACCTCCATAAAGCTGCTTCGTTGTTTATGCATGTTGGGACCCAAAAATGCATTTTAAGAAATTAGTATCCCAAATTGGTAAAAACATGCTTGTCGTGCTTAACCACCCAGAGAGCCACCAATACCATTCCAAACTGTCAAGTAAAGTATATTAGTGCCCGTTTGGTACATGGAAGATCTAAGAAGAGAAATAAATTTAGAGGAGGGAAGGGAAGAGAATGGAAGATTTTGAAGGATGCAAGATGAAGGAATATGAATTGTTTGATAGGAAAAAAATGAAGGGGTGACAATTAAGAAAAAAAAATCAGAAAATACATATTTTACTCTCAAAAGTAATTAATTTAAAATGAAAAGGAAAAAAGTATTCTTTTTTTTTTAATGATACGAATTTGCTTGCATCAAACTTAAATTTTACGACAAAGCATTTATTTCGCCAAAAAAAAAAAAAAAAAAAAAAAAAAATCGAATCTATCTAAAATATTCTTTTATCAAATTCAAATTTCTCTCATAAATTCGAATGTAATTCTATTTTCTTATCTTATAGAAAATAAATGTTTTATGAGAAGTAAATATGTTCGAAAGCTTTATGTTCATTGAGAGAACTTATGTTCCCACCAATTTTGGTGAGATCTTAAGTTTCCATCCCAGTAGGCTTTGAGAAGTTGAGTTTCGGGAGGAAGACCGGAAGCTAAAAATGTATCAAACAAGAGAACTTGCTCAAATTCCGTTCCTTTTCACATATTCCACATATCAAATGAGCCCTTCGTGTGCTAAGAAGAGTATGTATAATTCTCATCTTGAGATTTATATCAAATGAATAAATATATAAATAATTGGGTTAAGGGCAAAAATACACATGAGTTTTTCCTTCACGAGCGCTCAAAGACCACGTGTTTTGTTTTGGACCAAAAATACACATGAATTTGTAAAACCGAGAACAAAAATACCACCACCGTTAGAAACTAAACTTTGTTAACTACCATTTAAAATTACCAAGATACCCTAACCGAAAAAGAAAATACCCTCCCTCAATTTGCTATACACAAAAAATCCAAATGAACACCCCTCCCTCAACAAATCGAACCACAAAACTTCAGCGAACAAAGCGTCCAGCGATCAGATCGAACCACAAAAAATCCAGCGAACAAAACTTCCATTGAACCACAAAAAGAAAATACCCTCCCTCAACAAATCGAACCACAAAACATCCAGCAAACAAAGAAATGCAGACAACAAACAAAGCATCAACCCTAACCCTAACGCAACCTTGCAATCAGATCAACAAACAAAAGATTAAATCTTAAAAATCAAAGACCCGTTTGCCACGAGCATCCATGAATGGTTTTGAACCACTGTAAGATTTCATAAAGAGAAGAAAACTATGCGAAAATGAGATACAAGAGACACACCATGATCCATCAACATCTGAGAAAATTTTGATGGGTGATGAGTAGATACAAAGGATAATTTCGAGGAAAACATAATAACAAATTTGCAAAAATTGAACCTTTCATTAATGAGCACAAGGTTGATGCTATTTTTGCTGAAAAAAATTTGAACCTTTCAAGCCTACAATTCTGCGCTTGCGTTGCTGTGCCAACCCACGACCATTGATTTCTGTTCAAAACGGATCAACTTCATCGGCTCTTGCAATCGCTAGATCTAGTGAAACCGCCTACTCGTGGGTATGTGCTTGAGCTTGCCTTACACGAAAAGGTCGCCGATTCTCGTCCACCGCGTGCTTCATCGTCGACTGGTTCCCAAACCCGAGAACCATGCCGGATTCAAAGTACTCCACGGCTTTGTAGGCGGCGATTTTCTTCAAATCGTCTGCGGTAGAATCACGGGAGAAGGACACGAGCCTCCGCAGTCGCTGTTGGTGGAGATGCCTCCGCTGCTGGCCGAATCGCATCTGAGTGAAGGGAAGCAAGAACGATTGCGAAGAAGGAATAGGGGTGAAAGGAGCTTCGGGCAAAAAAAAAAAAGGGGTGAAAGGAGCAAGGGCATCGAGGTAAATTAACAAAGACTCAGGAATTTTTGTTTTTTTTTAATAGTGTGGGGCCCACCATAAGATAACGGCAGTTACACTGTTCTAACGGTGGTGGTATTTTTGCTCTGGTTTTACAAATTCATGTGTATTTTTGGTCCAAAACAAAACATGTGGTGCTGGGTGCTCCTGGAGGAAAAACCCATGTGTATTTTTGCCCCTTAACCCTAAATAATTTGTAAGTTACAAAGTAGGAAAAAAGACACATAAATACCATGTGAACTTTAAAAACCGAGAAAAGTCTATTAACATTTAGAAAGGACAAAAAGAGACTGTGGAGGAATATGAGTTTTTTATATTTGGGTAAAATGACCAAAATGCCCCTCAAATTAGAACCTCTCCCTCTCTCCCCTTCCTTGGCTCCTCTCCATGTGTTCCTCTTCCCGTTCAATCTCGCCACCACTTACCTCTCCCTCTTCCCCGTCATCTCCTTCCCCATGCTTCAGATCTCATCGTTGAGCACAATTAGTTCAACTTCGAGAAGCTACTCAATAAAGGAAAGGGTAGCCTCACAAAGAGAGAGAACCGCTCTCCATGATTGTTTAGAGACGATCGACGAAACGCTCGACAAGCTCCACACCGCTAACCAAGATATGAGAATCTATGTGAACAAGATGTTGGAATTTTAATATTATAATTAATATTCCATTAATTCTATTAAGTGGCCCACATTAATTCTTGTTTTGTAACCGTCCATTAATTTTGTAACGGCCCAATCAATATGCAATAATTGCTAATTGATACACATGAATGCCTTTATCTTTGTGATGGCCAGAGGGTAATTCGAACGTGTAAAATTTTTGGTCCCCTGAACCTGCTCTGAGATTGAGACAAGCACACCATCTCAGATTCGAGAGAAGGATCGAAGGATCGAAACTCGGAGTTCGTCCCTACTTGCTTTCGGAAACAAATCAATGGCGGGAGGTATTTGTGATCTCTATTTCATTTTTTCCGCATTGATCTAAATGTTAATATGTGTTTAACATGTTTAGATCGCTTAGTTTTCTAACATTTGGTATCAGAGCCTTTCATATGCCTCTGCCTTGATTTTGTCCGATTAAAGCTTTCACGAGACTATGGCTTTCAGTCGAATATATCCTTACTGCCTGCAATTTATTTATTTTGACTGATATTTTAAATTGCTTATTGTTGAGGAGTTTTGTTTTCTTCTCCACGGAATCATCACCGTCCTCAATTTTTCTCAAGGGTTTGAAAGGAAAATTGGTAGATTTTGCCGATGGTTTTATTTTTCAAATCAAATGTTTTCGATTTGGTTTATGGCAATGAAGCCTATGCTTGCCGTTGAATAATATTGTTGCTTCCTATTTATAATTGATTAATAAACGAAAGTCAAAATAGGCAACAAACTAGGATTTATAATTTGAAATTTGTATCGATTTCACGCTGGGGTGTTGCCTTTGATCGATTTCAATTTGATTGTTTTTGATCTGGGTTTCACGCTTTAATGCTTTCAGTCTGGTTAATGTTTTGCTAACGTTATGAGTTTTAAATCTTGATCTGGACCTTTTCCTTTGATGATACGCGCTCCTTTGAGTGGAGTTGTCGCATTTATTCAATTTAAATGATTTATTTTTCATTTGGTAATTAAGTTTTCAAAAAAATTGTCAAAAACGTTTTTTATCATTTTGTCGCTGAAATTTCGGGAATTTCGGGTTGACGGTCGGGTCGGGTTGAATCGGGTAAGGAAGATGATCTACGTTTTTTTTTTTTTTTTTTAAATGATCTACGGTGTTTTTTATTTCTGTTTTTTTTTTTTAAAAAACACACATAATGGTCTCTCGGAGGTTTAGAAAGGGGGCCAAAGCAAGTACTTGAGCACCTTAAAGGTGCGCCTTGCAGATGGGCCATGTGCTCATATGTGGTGAAGTATGAGCTGTTAATAAATATACATGATTTATTTATTCAGTTTAGAAAATTTTACATAATGTTAAAATTGAGATTCGAACCTAAGACCAGTTGAACATGTGGGCACCTTAAGGGCCAGCGTTCAGCCAGCTGTGCTATGCGCCCCTTGTGTTTTATTTTTGAACATTTATTTATTTAAATGTTTTTTTTCCAGTGAAAATAAAAGTATTTTAAAGTGTGCGGTAGGTGGGATTCGAACCCACATCCTTTCGATCCAAAGCCTTGATTGGGCCCTTCGACCATTAGGCCAAGCCGACATTTTGTTTTATTTGCAGATATTGAATTTACATACAAACTATGACTTTCAAATTTAAATTTAAATCTGATTTTATTTTTAATTGGCATTTCATGTTATTATGAATTACATATTTTGTTATCCATGTATTAATTATTATTTAATTATTCATGCAATGTTATGTTAAATAATATGCAAAGCATGACATATCCAATTTTAATATTGCTTATTTTCTAGCAATATTATATAGTAATGTTCAGTGATCCTTATGTTTTAATTAATTAGAGTAGCCACGGCAAAGATCTTTAATTAATTGAAAATGTAAATAGAGTTGCATGATCACATAGTGACATTAGTTGTAATAGTCATATGTAATATAATAAAATTTTATCCCACAGAAATTTTTATTATATGTTTTTGTATGATTAATTATGATAAAATATCAAATTATATTCTTAACTTACCCACAGGTATTAAGAATAAGGAAATAATTTGATAGTTTTATCATACGCTTATGTATAAATCTAATTGAATTAGAACTTTAGCCCACATGCAAGTTGTTGTATGTCGGTAGATTTATGAATTTTAGCATGATTTACATTGGTAAAACATGATTTAATTTATCAGTCTCAATTCTTGATTTTTTAAGCATGTATTTCTTAATTATGTAGTAAAACAACTTGCGATTTTCTCTGATATGAAAAATGATATTCCCGAACTGAGGGGTGATAACTATAAGGTATGGAGAGAAAGAGTTCTTCTCCAATTGGGGTGGATGGATATTGATTATGCTATTATGAAAGACGAACCACCCCCCATTACTGCAACCAGCTCTCCAAATCAGGTTGATCTTTATGAAAAATGGGAGCGATCTAATCGCCTCTCAGTAATGTTCATAAAGACTCATATCTCTGTTGGTATTCGTGGCTCTGTCGAACAACATGACAAAATTAGGCCACTTCTGAAGGCGATCGATGATCAATTTCGACTTCGGGGAAAGGCACTAGCCAGCACCCTAATTATGAAGTTTTCATCCCTAAGACTTACTACAGTGAAAGGTGTGCATGAGCACATCA
The DNA here is from genome assembly GCA_019022655.1 of Acacia acuminata. Lineage (NCBI taxonomy): Eukaryota > Viridiplantae > Streptophyta > Magnoliopsida > Fabales > Fabaceae > Acacia > Acacia acuminata. The sequence goes on from JAFJYI010000001.1 coordinate 3,263,082, forward strand.
TGCAAATGAGGGACATTGCAGCTCAACTAAAGCAAATTGAGGTTGACATGTCTGACTCTTTTCTTGTGCACTACATTTCGAACACTCTTCCATGACCATATAGACCCTTTAAGATATCCTATAACACACATAAGGATAAATGGTCAATTAATGAACTTTTGACCATGTGTGTTCGGGAGGAGAGGAAGGCGAAAATGGAAATGGGAGAGAGTTCATTTATGACAACCGAGAAAAAGGGTCGACTCAAGCCAAAAAGAAGGGAAAGAAAAACACCACCCCAAGGTGGAATTAAGAAGGAATCCAAGTGTTTCTACGTAAAAAGAAGGGACACATGAAGAAGGATCTTGCTCTAACTTCCAAAGAATGGCTTGAGAAGAAAGGTATGTTAGTCTCACTTGAGCGTTATGAATCTAATATGGTTGATGACATTAATGGCACTTGGTGGGTTGACTCTGGTTCTACAATCCATGTTTCGAATACCTTGCAGGGTATGCAAAACCTACGGAAGCCATTGGGAAGTGAACAATTCATCTACTTGGATGGAAGGATTCGTTCGCATGTGGAGGTTGTAGGAGCTTGCAGTTTAGTTCTAAGTAGTGGCTATGTTTTAAATTTGGAAAAGACTTTTTATGTTCCAAGTTTCACTAGGAACTTAATTTTGCTTTCAAGACTTGTACGTTTGGATTATTCCTTTATGTTTTATGAGACATCTTTAGATCTGTTTTATAAATCAAATAAAGTTGGGAATGGTACATTGTCTAACGGTCTTTTTCTTATTTACTTACAACATGATACTACTTATGATGCCATGCATGTTTCGTTGGTTCGAAATGTAGTGTTATGAATGAGGATTCCTCTATGTTGTGGCACCGTAGATTGGGACATATCTCCATTCGAGAATTGAAAGATTGGTGAGGGAAGGGGTACTTAGTACTGGACTTTACTTATTTTGAGACTTGTGTAGACGCATAAAGGGAAAGCAGACTAACAAGTCAAAGAAAGGTGCTAAGAGAGTACCGAATTGTTAGAAATCATACATACGACATTTGTAGTCCCGAAATGGACGCGTATGGTCGAAATACTTCATCTCCTTTATTGATGATTACTCACGATACATGTATCTCTACATGCTTCATAACAAGCACGAAGCATTGGATGCCTTTAAAGGATTCAAATCTGAGGTAGAGAAACAATGTGGTAAACAAATCAAGATCGTGAGATCAGATAGAGGTGGTGAATATTATGGTAGATACACTGAAGATGGACAAGCACCTGGTCCATTTGCGAAGTTTCTTCAAGAACATGGGATTGTTGCCCAATACACCATGCCTGGTTCTCCAGACCATAATGGTGTAGCAGAAAGAAGAAACCGAACATTATTGGACATGGTGAGAAGTATGCTTAGTAGCTCTAAGCTACCTAAGTCCTTGTGGATTGATGCACTTAAGACGGCTGTGTACATATTAAACCGGGTTCCAACCAAGGCTATCTCAAAGACGCCATTTGAGTTATTCAAGGGTTGGAAACCGAGTTTGCGACATGTACGCGTTTGGGGATGCCCGTCTGAAGTTAGGATTTATAACCCACAAGAAAAGAAGCTGGACCCAAGGACCATTAGTGGATATTTCTTGGATATGCCGAGAGGTCTAAGGGGTACAGGTTTTACTGTCCATCTCATACCACTAGGTTTGTGGAATCAAGGAATGCTAAATTTCTTGAGAATGACTTGATTAGTGGGAGTGATCGATTCAAAAACCTAGTTTCTGAAAAGGATCATTTAGATAGCCAACCTTCTACTTCAGGTCTTAGATTGGTTGTTAACAATGCTCCTTTAGCTCAACCGAGTGTTGTACAACCAGTCATACAAGATCCACAACCGGCTGATATTGATCCAGTAGATCAAGTTGTTGATGAGGAACAACAAGAAATTGTTGAACAACCAGTTGAACAACAAGTTCCTCAAGAAGATAATGAAACAACATTGAGGAGATCTACTAGACCAAGAAGATCGATACCTAGTGAATACATTGTGTATTTGCAAGAATCGACTATAATGTAGGAGCGAAAATGATCCGGAACGTTTTCACAAGCCATGAACTGTAGAGATTCAAGTATCATGGTATGATGCTATGAAGGATGAGATGAATTCTATGGCATCCAATAGAGTCTGGGATCTTGTTGAGTTACCTGATGGTGCGAAGGCCATTGGATGTAAATGGGTCTTCAAAACAAAGGGCAGGTTCACTTTGTTCACCATCAAACTCGGTGACCAACCTCTTCTTCTTATCCTTCTCCGTCACCATCAAACTAGGTCACCAACCTCTCCTTCTTTTTAAATTTTTTTTGAGGTGTTTGATTTGGAGTGATATCAGATTTGCTCTTTGCAAGAGATCTTTTAGGGCTTCCAACTTATAACCAGTTGAATAATGAGATTGACTAAAATAGTAATGGGCTTTATAAAATCCATAATGATTTTAGCAAAATCAATAAGTACAGACAATATATATAAAATGATTTAGTAAAAGGGCTTTTTAGTCTTTTTTCCCAAAAATAAAAAATGCAAATTCTCACCTCATTCTCTCTATCTTTGGCCTGTGTTAATGAGCTTTTTTAGATTTTGAAAGTTGAAATGATATTTATATATCTTTTTTCTTAAAAAAAATATCCGCACAGAGTGCAATCTCAGGCCATACATTCAATATACAATATAATAAATATATTTAAAAAAAAAACATGTATTATTTACAAGTACAACTATTTTTCAGAACATGAAATCGTGTTACCAAACGAACGTAGAAGCAATTAAGCTCAACTAAACGTAGCTTGTGAAGTGGAGGGAAATTCTAACTACCATAACGATCAAAAGGACACCAAGCCACGTGGCATTAAGATCGTTAAAAACAGCTTTTACGGCGACTGTCGCGGAGTCTTTAAGCCATTCAATTTTTCTCCTTGTTCTCTCCGCCCTGTACTTTTTCAGTTTACCGATTACCCAAAATAGCAGAGCTCCAACCTAATTCAACAAAAATCGTTTCCACGCGCGTCATATCATCGTGTGACCCCAAAAAATAAAGAATCTTTCTTCGTGTGCTACGTCCAAACCTTCTTTATCTGCTAATCAATGCATAAACTTAAATTCCCATAACAAAATTTTCCTACCAGCAAATGTGAAATGTATACGAGCATGACCATTTAGAGCTAGAAGAAGAAGAAAGCAACAACAAAAATGGCAGACAAGGAAGTGTTCATTGCTTCACTTGACCAAGGAACTACCAGCACCAGATTCATGATATACGATCAGTCGGCTCGTGTTACCGGATCGCACCAGGTCGAGTTCACTCAGTTTCACCCAAAAGCAGGGTAAGAATTTTTCTTTTACCATTTTTTGTTTTTGCTTACAGTATCGCTTGCTGTGATGAATAATTAATCTGGTGTGTGTGTGGTAGATGGGTGGAGCATGATCCAACGGAGATCTTAGAGAGCGTTAGGGTCTGTATTGCGAAGGCTGTGGACAAGGCGACGGCTGATGGATTCAATGTGGATAAAGGATTGAAAGGTATTGGTCTGAACAATCAGAGAGAGACTACTCTGGTTTGGAGCAAATCCACTGGTCTTCCTCTTCACAATGCCCTTGTTTGGATGGATCTTCGTTCCACTTCTGTTTGCAGGGGCTTACCTGTCCCTTTTTGCACTCAAGCTGTTTGCTAAATGTTCTCAACCAATTTGGGTAAACATTACATGGTTGGATAATATTTCCTCCTCAGTTGACTAATCTAGATAGATTAAGAAGTGGGTTAATTAGCTGTAACAATTATATGTTGGTTTTCCTTAAATACTACTACATTTTTCATTATGAATACTCTTAAATATAAACTTCTCAGCGAGGCAGTCAATAAGAATACTCTGAGGAAAAAATTATAAATTTGGAAGTTAAAGATTGAGGTCTTATATTAAGGACCAAATCTAATCCCTAACTAACTCTTATATTAAGGGATATCAATTGTTTTTCTTTGGAAGTATATCACATTGGGACTAATTTAAAGCTTAAAATATTAGGATTCATCTATGACACACATGATAAGAATATTATATTACAAATGTGGGTGATGTGAACTGTTGGTATATGTTGTATAAATTACTATTATTATTCTGACTAGTCTTACTGTCTTTTTATCCTTGTTACGAAGCTTTCCTCCTCTTGATTTCTCTCTCTCATTCTCAGAATGGTTGGGTCTTTTTATTTTGGAATAGAAAATTGGAACAGGATTTGCCTGGTGGTAGAATCCATTTTGTGGAGACTTGTGGTTTGCCCATAAGTACATACTTCAGTGCCACTAAACTCTTATGGTTAATGGAGAATGTGGTTGAGGTCAAGGAGGCTATAAATAAAGGAGATGCTCTGTTTGGAACTATAGACACTTGGCTGATATGGAACTTAACTGGTGGGGTAAATGGTGGGTTACATCTAACTGATGTTTCAAATGCATCAAGGACAATGCTCATGAATCTCAAAACCCTTGACTGGGATGAACCAACATTGAAAACCCTTTCAATTCCAGCCGAAATCCTCCCTAAAATTGTTAGCAACTCTGAAGTCATAGGAAAAGTCTCCACCGCATGGCCAATCGCTGGTATCCCAATTTCCGGATGCCTAGGAGATCAACATGCTGCAATGCTTGGACAGGCCTGCCTTAATGGTGAGGCTAAATGTACTTATGGCACAGGTGCTTTCATACTCAAGAACACTGGCCAGAACTTAGTCCCATCAAAGCATGGTCTTCTTACTACCTTAGCCTTCAAGCTTGGTCCTAAAGCTCAACCAAATTATGCTCTAGAAGGATCAATTGCAATTGCTGGAGCTGCAGTGCAATGGCTTAGAGACAGTCTTGGAGTAATTAAAAGTGCTAATGATTTAGAGGAATTAGCATCATCGGTTGACTCCACGGGAGGGCTTTATTTTGTCCCGGCTTTCAATGGCCTATTTGCTCCATGGTGGCGCGATGATGCTCGCGGGGTTTGTGTTGGGATTACAAGATTTACAACCAAAGCTCACATTGCTAGAGCTGTTCTTGAGAGCATGTGTTTCCAAGTGAAAGATGTTGTGGATTCAATGAACAAGGATACAAGTGAGGATAACACGAAGGATTTCTTGCTCAGAGTGGATGGTGGGGCAGCTGTTAATAATGTTTTGATGCAGACTCAGGTTTGGACTGTTTCCATTTCATCTATTCTAAAGTTACCTCTTTTAGCTGATTTTAAATACACGTCTCCAGATCTATTTGTCTTTTGTCTAATTGTATTTCATACCGCCTACAAATTCTAAAGATTTCACATAATATCTTTTTCAACTTTGTTAACTTAATTCTATCTCTTGTATCCTTTTTGTTTTAATGGTGGCTTTCAATTATAACATCTCTCATATGAACACCTTGAATACTGCTAGTACTTAATATAGGAGCCAGTTGAGGGGTTGCATTTTGTCCTAAATATAACACCTTAATCCACTTCGTCTCTCAAATTCAAGTATCTATATTGATTCACATATTAGAGGGTGATCCTTGGCTCAATGTTAAGGTTGCTGCCATGTGACCTGGAGGTCATGGGTTCAATCCTAGAAACAGTCTCTCTGCTTGTGGGGATAAGACTGCGTACATCTATCCCTCTCCAGATACGATCTTGTGTACTGGCCACTGGGTCATTCAAGGATGATTATGATTAAAGAGAGTATTTTTAAAAACCAACCCATATTTCTTGAAAATAATTAACTTAACTAATTTCCACAATATTTGCAATTTAGCTATCTAGCTCCTATACTGAGAATCAGAAATAGTACCATGTTTGATATCTTAGATCTAACAAACTTCAGTAACCAAAATAATGAAGATATATCCCATAGAATGTGAGATAACAACGTACTGATAGACTTTTTTGGCATCTGTAATGTTATTGGTCCTTTGTAGCAAGCAACAGTATTCTTACAGTTATACGAGGCCATGGAGTCATTCCAGACGTGTGAAAATATTGAGCTTTAATAGATATAATATATGTATCCTTAGATATTATTATTTTTTTAACTGGGTATGAATGCTATACAGGCAGACTTGTTGGGAAGTGCAGTGATTAGACCAGCAGACATAGCAAAAAATAGCAGAGCTCCAACCTAATTCAACAAAAATCGTTTTCACGCGCGTCATATCATCGTGTGACCCCAAAAAATAAAGAATCTTTCTTCGTGCGCTACGTCCAAACCTTCTTTATCTGCTAATAAATGCATAAACTTAAATTCCCATAAAAAAAAACGACACACCAACGTGAAAAACCCATCAGATGCAAAGATAACAACCACAAGTCATTCGGACCAATGAAAGCCATACCTTGAATATAGATTTTTCCTAAAACCTTATCACTCTCTAATCTTAATCTGACCGCTTATCCACTTTCGTTACTATGAGGATAAAACAAATAGACTTCAAATATTCAGTCTTTCTTCCACTAAGAAGCCATCCGACACCCAACATTGACGCCATTCTCACATATAAGAGATAATCAATAGCTGAAGAAGTCAGCGAAAAAACACATACATACAGAAGATATTGTTGTTAAGAAGGGTAAAAATATGGCACAAGCTTCTATAGTTCCAGCAGAGATCTTGCTTGCAAGGCGTGTTCAAGAAATGGTCCTAAACGGTGAAGAACTGCCACCACCTTATGTTTGTAGAGACGATGATCCAACACAAGTTATATCTCCAACTTTGGGTTCAATACCAATCATTGACTTTGCCCTCCTCTCATCATCACCACCAATACCACCAGATATTATTGCTCTACAAAAACAAGAACTCCAAAAGCTTCGATCAGCTCTATCTTCCTGGGGATGCTTTCAGGTCGATCTCTTCACATACTTCAATATATATTTCCATTTTCATGGTTCTAAAGTAAGATTTAGGAGTCAGATCACTACAACTAGATCTTATGTTAAGGAACAGAGAGAGCTAATATATATTTAAACTTACAAGTTAAAAACTTAAAATTGATGATTTTTATGGATTTCAGGCTGTAAATCATGGGATATCGATTTCGCTTTTTGGATGAGGTTCGTCAAGTTGGGAGGGAATTTTTTGAGCAGCCAATGGAGGGAAAGAACAAAGTTTGTAAAGGGGTTAAAGAACTCGATGGCTATGGTGGGGATCCAGTTCCTGAAGAAGGCCAGTCTCTAGACTGGTGTGATCGCTTGCATCTTCCTGTGTACCCACAAGATACAAGGAATTACACACTCTGGCCAACAAACCCACCATCCTTCAGGCATTACTTCAAATTTTGGGTTATACCCACTTTATAAGCTTGTTTGGGATCATGGTCTAAAAGTGTCTATTCACGTAAATTGAGAAAAAAACTTATCTCATATACTTAACTTGTATATCGTAAATTACGATTATAACTATTTCAAACAAGTACTATATCTGCTAACAAGTTTTGGTTTTGGTCATAACACTTCTTTTTTTACTTTGTATTTTGTCCCTATAGTATATGTCTTCGGAAACATTAAGTTGGTCCTGATAGTTTTATAAAGATTTGTATTTGAGTTTAACGGGGTTAACTATTAACTTCACTAATGCGGCTTTAACACCATTAATTAGGCTAATGTAAACTTCTGATTAGGACTAATGTGACTTACATGTAGGAGCTAAAACCAAAACTCACCAAAATTCTACGGGCTTGAAGTATGTAAAAAATGGAACTTAAACATGTGATATGGTGGCATAAAGAAATTAATTTTGACTATTTGAGTGGAGAAATCGATTTTCAACAATAAAATATGATTTTCAACATTTAAAGCATGAGTTTAAGCGTAAACGTAATTAAGAAAACAGAGCATGAATTAAGATGTTTGATTTTATTGTTGAAAATCCATTTCTCTGCCTAAAACTTCCAAAACCAGAACTAGTTAGAAGTAGATAGAAGGATCCAAATTTGTCTTGATAGTAGTCATGCACATCAGCACTAAAATTGGTGGTTTCAGACTAAGACTAGGACTACTGATTCACTCTTGTATGTGCAGGGGTATTTTGGAAGAATATAGTAGGAAGATAATGGAGATGACTGAGGTTGTTTCCAAAGGAATGGCAAGGTCATTGAACTTGGAAGAGAACTGCTTTGTGAATCAGATTGGTGAGGGACCAACTTTACAAGCAAGGTTCAATTACTATTCTCCATGTGAGAGGCCAGATCTTGTTCTTGGCCTTAAGCCTCACTCAGATTCAACAGTTTTCACTATTCTCCTGCAAGATCATGAAGGCCTCCAAATCCATAAAGATGGCAAATGGTTCACTGTTCCCTCAATCCCTCACGCCCTTCTCGTTTTCGTGGGTGATCAAATGGAGGTATTACTGTATTAGTCTCTTGTTGAAATGTTCTGTGATCACTAGAGCTTTAATCAAAGACACATATATAGATCATATCCAACACGGGTTTGGGGCCTTCGGTGTACTTCTCTCTATTGCTCTCTGCAATGCTCAAACTTTCTTCTTTTTTTAATCATGAGATACTACATAAAATTAGTCACGTCTTGATAATCCTCTTATCTTTAATATAAGATATATTAAGGGAGTTGATCTTGGTCTTAAAAATAAGACAAATTTTCATATTTGTCAATCTTTTCCTTATTTACTCATATTGATGCTCCCTTAACAATAATAAAAAATGATAGGGAATGAGAGAATTAAGGAAGATGATTTGGACGTTTTAGTAAATACATGTCATATTAACCAATTTAACCAGCTAACTTCATTAGTTTAATTAAATTAGATAAATATATCTTATATTAATGATGGGAGGAATATCTTACAATGATGAAATGATTCAATTTTGGTCTTTTTATGATTGTTCAAAGAAAAATACCCTAAAATTGTGCATCTTTGATTTATTTTATTTGAAAAATCATAAAAAAAAATAAATAAAACTACACCATTTTATCACCATGCATGAGATAACAAAATGTCACTTATTATATAGAATATAATAGTTAAAAGAAAAAGGAAAAAACATTTGGGAAGTTGAAGCATTACAAGTGCATTAGAATGAAGAGCGTTAGAGGCCCAAGACTCAATGTGCACTAAACACTAGAACTTCTATTCAGAGGTATGTGTCAATTTATAGCTGATGATTTGTGATGGTGGTGCAGATAATGAGTAATGGGGTGTTCAAGAGTCCAATTCATAGAGTAGTGACTAACTCTAGAGAGGGATAGGTTATCAGTTGCCATGTTCTATCATCCTGCACCAAGCCAAGAGATCGGGCCAGAAGATGGTTTGGTAAGTGAAGAACAACCTAAGTTGTTCAACAAGGTCAAAGATTATGTCACCATGTATTGGGATTTTTATCAACGAGGAATGCGGTCACTTCATGTCACCAGAGTGTGAACCTGCATGCAGCCACATTACAATAAATGTACGTGCTTATTTGTGTTGGTGTTTTAAAGCATCAATGTCTCTCATATATGAGATAAGTATGTAAGAGAAATTTTATCCTAACTTGCATGAATGTCTTTATCATAAATAAATTGTCAAATCCAAACAAGGATTATTGTGTTTGTAGTGAAGGAATAAAGGCATGTTTCAATTAGTCGTGGTAGAAATGACGTTCATTTCACATGATTTTTAGAAATTTAAGTTGGGATAAAAGTCGGATAGTGTAATGTGATTTATGTTTAAATATATCTTATAAAGAAAGTTAGTTTAACAAAATAAAACCTATTTGAATGATATAATTATAAAACATGTTTAGATGGAAAATAATAAAAAAAGGACATGATTTATGATATTATTTATGCGATTTATCCTTGTTTTAATAAAGCAATTTGGTGAACCCCACTATGTCTATATCTCTCTCACACACACACACACACACACACACACATATATATCTCTCCACGGGGCAATAATGAGATTTTTTTTTAATGAAGTTGCTGTAAAGTTGAGGTTAACATAATACTTGATCCTTTAATTTTGCTCTCATTTTAATTTTGATCCATCAAGTTTTATTTCTTTTAAAATATTACTCTCTATAATTAAATAAATCTTAGGATCATTTTATCCCTTGAGGGACTAAAACCTCTTGATTAAAACTTGAGAGATCAGAACTAAAATAAAAGCAAATCTAATATAGACCCAATACCATAAAGCTGCTTCATTTTTTATGCAAGCTGGGACCCAAAAATGCATTTTAAAAAATAGTATCCCAAATTGCTAAAACCATGCTTGCCGTGCTTAATCCACCTAACAAAGAGTAAACAAGTGTTGACTGGTGAGTGATCAAGAGAAGGGGTTTAGGCTTTCACATACCAGGTATAGCAATAGTATGGGGATCAATAATAAAATTAATAAAGTTGTCATATAATTTAAGTAACTTTTAATATTACCCTACTAGTTGCACTAAACTTTAATATTATATTAATTATTACTCTCACCCACTACCCTTATTAATTATGGGTAAATATGAAAAAAATAATAATTAATGCGCTTTGAAAACAAGTAAATGCGGATCAAATACAATTACTAGTTCGTGCCTTATAATAAAAATTAGAGAAAGTATGAGCAATTTTCGAAACTAGTGCTAAATTTGTCTAGAGATATTACAAATGCAAATTTTAGGCACACACGTCCAGAGTCTCACACTCGTCATTTGTTAGGGTTGGAAATGAGACATGCGGTGCCTCATGACACCCAGGCCATTCGCTAAGGATGGGCCTAATCATTTTAAAATATACCATAACTTGGTATTCAAAATCTTAACATACAAATATCCATCACAGCATTTAGTGTCAAGACAAATACAACATTGTCGTTTCGGACCCATGAAAGCTACCTTGAATAAAGATTTTTCTTCAAACCTTATCACTCCCTAATCTTAATCTGACCGCTTATCCAATTTCGTTACTACGAGTATAAGACAAATAGACTTCAAATATTAAGTCTTCCTTCCACTAGCTAGGAAGCCATCCCACACCCAACATCGACGCCATTCTCAAATACAAGAGATAATTAATAGCTGAAGAAGAAGAAGAAATCAGCAAAAAAACACACACATACATAAGATATTGTTGTTAAGGAGGGTAAAAATATGGCACAAGCTTCTATAGTTCCAGCAGAGATCTTGCTAGCAAGGCGGGTTCAAGAAATGGTCCTAAACGGTGAAGAACTGCCACCACCTTATGTTTGTAGAGACGATGATCCAACACAAGTTATATCTCCAACTTTGTGTTCAATACCAATCATTGACTTTGCCCTCCTCTCATCATCATCACCAATACCACCAGATATTATTGCTCTACAAAATCAAGAACTCCAAAAGCTTCGATTAGCTCTATCTTACTGGGGATGCTTTCAGGTCGATCTCTTCACATACTTCTATATATATATATTTCCTTTTTCATGGTTCTAAAGTAAGATTTAGGAGTCAAATCACTACAAACTTGATCTTATGTTAAGATACAGAAAGAGCTAGTATATATTTAGACTTGCAAGTTAAAAACTTAAAATTGATGATTTTTATGGATTTCAGGCTGTAAATCATGGGATATCGGTTTCGTTTCTGGATGAGGTTCGTCAAGTTGGGAGGGAATTTTTGAGCAGCCAATGGAGGAAAAGAACAAAGTTTGTAAAGGTGTTAAAGAAATCGATGGGTATGGTGCGGATCCAGTTCCTGAAGAAGGCCAGTCTCTAGACTGGTCTGATCGCTTGTTTCTTAGTGTATACCCACAAGATACAAGGAATTACACATTGTGGCCAACAAACCCACCATCCTTCAGGTATTACTTCAAGTTTTGGGTTAAATCCACTTCATATTTGTTAACGAGTTTTGGTTTTGATCATAACACTTCCTTTTTCCGTTGTATTTTGTCCCTATATAGTATATGTCATCCAAAACGTTACGTTGGTCCTTAAAAGTTTTATAAGGATTTAGATTTCAGTTTAATAGTGTTAACTATTAACTTCACTAATGCAACTTTAACACCATTAATTAGGCTAATGTAAACTGCTGATTAGGACCAATGTGAATTACATGTAGGAGTTAAAACCAAACTCATTAAACTTCTAAGGGCTTAAAGTATGTTTAGCCCTGTAATAAAAGGAACTTAAACGTGTGACACGATAGAGAAATTAATTTTAACTATTTGAGTGGAGAAATTGATTTTCAACAATAAAATATGATTTCCAACATTTAAACCATATGAGTTTACGCGTGAAAGTAATTAAAAAAATAGAGCATGAATTAAAATGTTAGAAATCAGATTTTATTGTTGAAAATCTATTTCTACGCCCAAAACTTTCAAAACTAAAAACTCGTTAGAAGTATATATAGGGAACCGAATTTGTCTTGTTAGTAGTCATGCGCATAATCACTAAAATTGGTTTTTTGAGACTAAGACTAGGACTACTGATTCACTCTTGTATGTGCAGGGGCGTTTTGGAAGAATATAGTAGGAAGATAATGGAGATGACAGAGGTTGTTTCCAAAGGAATGGCAAGGTCATTGAACTTGGAAGAGAACTGCTTTGTGAATCAGATTGGTGAGGGACCAACTTTACAAGCAAGGTTCAATTACTATTCTCCATGTGAGAGGCCAGATCTTGTTCTTGGCCTTAAGCCTCACTCAGATGCAACTGCTTTCACTATCCTCCTGCAAGATCATGAAGGCCTCCAAATCCATAAAGATGGCAAATGGTTCACTGTCCCCACAATCCCTCACGCCCTTCTTGTTCTCCTGGGTGATCAAATGGAGGTATTACTGTATTAGTCTCTTGATGAAATGTTTTGTGATCACTAGAGCTTTGATCAAAGGCACATATCGATAAGATCCAACACTGGTTTGGGGCCTCTAGTGTGCTTCCCTCTTTTGCTCTCTAATGTTCTCTGTACAGCTCAAACTTTCTCAAATGTTTTCTTCTTCTTTTTTTAATCATTAGATATTACATAAAATGAGTGGCGTTTTGATACTTCTCTTGTCCTTAATATAAGACATATCAGGGAGCTAATTTTGATCCTAAATATAAGATAAAGTTTCATATTTAATTTGTCAATCTTTTCCTTATTTATTCATACTAATACTCCCTCAATAATCATGAAAGAGGAGAGGAAAGGAAAGAATTAAGGAAGGAGATGATTAGGGTGTTTTAGTAAATATATATATCATATTAACTAACTTCATTAGTTTAATCAAATTAGGTGAATATCTCTTACATTAAGGACTGAAAGAATTTCTTACAATGATGAAATGGTTCAATTTTGGACTTTCTATGATTGTTCAAAAGAAAAATAGCTTAAAATTGTGCAGATTTGATTTGTTTTCTTTAAAAAGTCGTAAAAATTTCAAAAGTGCACCAATTTATCACCATGAGTTAACAAAATGTCACTTATTATGTACAATCTAAGAATTGAAAGTAAAAAACATCCAGAAGCTGAAGCATTATAAGTGCACTAGAATGAGGAGCGTTAAGAGGTCCCAAACTCAATGTGCACCAACACTAGAACTACTATTGAGAAGTATGCATGTGTCAATTTATAGCTGATGATTTGTGATGGTGTTGCAGATAATGAGTAATGGGGTGTTCAAGAGTCCGGTTCATAGGGTTCTGACCAACTCAGAGAGAGATAGGTTATCAGTTGCCATGTTCTATCAGCCTGCACCAAGCCAAGAGATCGGACCAGAAGATGGTTTGGTAAGTGAAGAACAACCTAAGTTGTTCAACAAGGTCAAAGATTATGGCACCATATATTGGGATTTTTATCAACGAGGAATGCGGGCACTTCATGTCGTCAGAGTGTGAACCTGCATGCTGTCACATTGCAATAAATGTACGTGCGTATTTGTACTGATGTTTCGAAGCTTCAATCTCAGTCGGCGCTCCTCCCTGCTTGTGGAGATCTGGACTAACTAGATGTTATTTGGACCGTTCTTTTTTCTTTCTTCTTTTATAAGATTTTTTTTTTAATTTTTCAATATTTTTTCAGTGTCATTCAATATCTTTTTAGTATCCGCCAATACACTAAAATAAGTTTTCAAGATCATGAAGAATTTTTTTAGTACCATGAAGTATCTTTTTAGTACTAGCCAATACCCGAAAATGTTTTTTTAAGATCCTAAAAAGATATTTCAGGGTATTGACTTCTTCTTTTTTAATATCAGTCAGTATCCTAAGTATTTTTTTAGTATGTCAGTACTCTAAAATATTTTTTAAGATCCTAAAATAATTTTTCAATATTATAAAGTATTTTTTAGTAGCAGCCAGCACCCTGAAGTGTTTTTTTAGTACCAGTCAATACCTGAAATATTTTTTCAAGATCCAAAAAAAGTATTTCAGGGTACCTCACTGGTATTAAAACGACACTTCAAGGTACTGACTGTTACTAAAAAATACTCATGATCTTGAAAAATTATTTTAGAATCTAAAAAAAATATTCTAAGGTACAGACTAGTACTAAAAAGATATTTCAAAATACTGATCGAAAAAAAATCTTGAAAAATTTTAAAAAAAATTACAATCTTATAAAAAAGAAAGAAAAAAGGATGGTCCACATCTCCACAGACAGGGGAGGAGCACCCTCTACTTCTCTAAAGGATAAGCACAGAAGCGCGAGAGAAATTTTATCTTAACTTGTGCAAACATGCTTATCATAAATAAATAGTCAAATTCAAACAAGCTGGTTGTCTGGATTATTGTGTTTGTAGTGAAGAATAAGGGCATGTTTAAATTAGTAGTGGTAAAAGTGACTTTTATTTCACCGATTTTTGAAAACTTTAGTTAGGATAAAAGTCGAATGGTATAATGTGATTTATGTTTGAATATGATATATACTAAAAAGTTAGTTTAACAAAATAAAACTTGTTTGGATGATATAATTAAAAAGCATGTTTAGATGCAAAATAAATATATATAAAAAAAAAGGAAATGATTTATGTTGGTTACGTTATTTATTCTTTTTTAACAAAGCAAGGTGAACCCCATTATCTCTTTATCTCTCACATATTTCTCTATCTCTCCACGTGGCAATAATGGGCTTCTTTAAATGAAGTTATCATAAGGTTAGGTTAATACAATATTTGATCCATCAAATTTGCTCTTATTTTAATTTTAGTTTCTTATATTTTAAATAAGAGATTTTAGTCCCTCAAGTTTTATTCCTTTTAAAACATTAGTCTCTATAATTAAATAAAACTCAAGATCATTTTGCCCATTAAGGGATTAAAATCAAAACAAAAGTAAATCTGGTAGACCAAATATTATATTAACTCCATAAAGCTGCTTCATTGTTTATGCACATGTTGGGACCCAAAAATGCATTTTAAGAAATTAGTATCCCAAATTGGAAAAAAAATGCTTGTCGTGCTTAACCACCTAGAGAGCCACCAATGCCATTCCAAACTGTCAGTAAAGTACATTAGTGCCTGTTTCGTACGTGAAAGATTTAAGGAAATAAATAAATTTAGAGGTGGAGGGGAAGAGAATGAAAGATTTTAAATGATGAACTGTTTGATAGAAAGAAAATGAAAAGGGTGATAGTTGAAAAAGAATTAGAAAATACATATTGTACCTTCAAAAGTAATTAATTCAAAATGAAAAGAAAAATGTATTTTTTTTAATAATTCGAATTTACTTGCATCAAATTTAAATTTTATGACAAGGTATTTATTTTGCAAAAAAAAAAAAAAAAATCGAATTTATCTAAGATATTCTCTTATCAAATTCGAATGTAATTCTATTTTCTTATCTTATAGAAAATAAATGTTTTATGAAAGGTAAATTTGTTCTAAAGCTTCACTTTTTATTGAGAGAACTTATGTTCCCACCAATTTTGGTGGGATCTTATGTTTCCATCACTAGTAGGCTCAGGAATTGAGTTTCCGGGAAGATCGGAAGCTAAAAGTGTATCAAACAAGGGAACTTGCAAGCTCATATTCCCTTCCCTTCTCACATGTTCCGCATACCAAATGAGATGTGCTAAGAAGAGTATGTATAATTCTCATCTTGAGATTTATATCAAATGAATAAATATATAAATAATTTGTAGGTTACAATGTAAGAAAAAAGACACATAAATACTATGTGAACTTCAAAAACCTAAAAAAGTCTATTAGAACTTACAAAGGACAAAAAGGGGACTGAGGAGGAATATGAGCTTTTTTATATTTACAAATGACCAAAATGCCCCTCAAATTAGAACCTCTCCCTCTTTCCCCTTCGTCGTCTCCTCTCCATGTGCTCCTCTTCCCGTTCGATCTTGCCACCACTTCCCTCCCTCCCTCTTCCTGTCATCTCCTTCCCCATGCTTCAAATCTCACCGTTGAGCACAATTAGTTCAACATCGAGAAGCTAATTAATAAAAGAAAGGGTGGTCTCATAAAGAGAGAGAGAACTGCTCTCCATGACGTTGTTTAGAGATGATATGATCGACGTAACGCTCAACGAGCTCCACACCACCAACCAAGATATGAGAATCTATGTGAACAAGAAAGCCCTGTACCAGAACGTCGACGATCTAAAGTCTCTGACTAGTGTCGCCATTACCAACCAGGTCACTTGCCTCGATGGATTCTCTCACGATGACGCCGATAAGAAACTCGGGGGAGCTCTCGATAAAGGGCCACTTCACTTTGTTCACCATCGAACTCAGTGGCCAACCTCTCCTTCTTATCCTTCTCAGTCACCATCAAACTAGGTCACCAACCTCTCCTTTTAAATTTTTTTTTTTTTTTTTGGGTGTTTGATTTGGAGGGGAGCATATAAGGTGCTTGTCACCTTATGTGCTTCTTACATGCTCATCTTTCTATTACGGGGATGAGCACATTTTTTTGATTTTTTTTATATTATATTTATTTAGATTTAAATTATATGATATTTTCTATAATTTCTTTTGACCCGAGTATCTCAAATTAATTAATTTTCATGATGGTATTACGGAGAAAATTTCTGAATGCGGGACTGGAAATTAATTAATTTGAGATCTTGGGTATAAAAAAATTCCAAAAAGCCACATATAATTTAAATATAAATAAATATTTAAAAAAAAATGTGTTCATCCCTCTAATAGAGGGACAAGCACATAAGGTGCACATAAGGATGTGCACTTAATGTGAACCCGATTTGGAGTGATATCAGATTTGCTCTTTGCAAGAGATCCATCTAGGGCTTTAGACTTGTAACCAGTTGAGTAATAAAAGTGACTAAAATAGAAATGATTTTTACAAAATCTGTAATGGTTTTGGTAAAATCAATAAGTACTGACAATATGTGTAAAAGAATTTAGTAACGAGGCTTTTTAGTCTTTTTTTCCCAAACATGAAAAACATAAATTCTCACCTTATTCTCTCTCTATCCTTGGCATGTGTTAATGAACTTTTTTGGATTTTGAAAGTTAAAATGATATTTATATATCTTTTTCCCTAAAAGAAATATGCACACAAAGTGCCATACATTAAATATACAATGTAATAAATATAAAAAATGCATTATTTACAATTACAACTATTTTTCAGAACATGAAATTGTGTTACCAAACGAACGTAAAAGCAATTAAGCTCAACTAAACGTAGCTTGTGAAGTGGCGGGAAATTCTAACTACCATAACGATCAAAAGGACACCAAGCCACGTGGCATTAAGATCGTCAAAAACAGCTTTTACGGCGACTGTCGCGGAGTCTTTAAGCCATTCAATTTTTCTCCTTGTTCTCTCCGCCCGGTACTTTTTCAGTTTACCGATTACCCAAAATAGCAGAGCTCCAACCTAATTCAACAAAAATCGTTTTCACGCGCGTCATATCATCGTGTGAAACCAAAAAATAAAGAATCTTTCTTCGTGCGCTACGTCCAAACCTTCTTTATCTGCTAATCAATGCATAAACTTAAATTCCCATAACAAAATTTTCCTACCCGCAAATGTGAAATGTATACGAGCATGACCATTTAGAGCTAGAAGAAGAAGAAAGCAACAACAACAAAAATGGCGGACAAGGAAGTGTTCGTTGCTTCACTTGACCAAGGAACTACCAGCACCAGATTCATGATCTACGATCACTCGGCTCGTGTTATCGGCTCGCACCAGGTCGAGTTCACTCAGTTTCACCCAAAAGCAGGGTAAGAATTTTATTTATTTATTTTTACACCATTTTTTGTTTTTGCTTACAGTATCGCTTGCTGTGATAAATAATTAATCTGGTGTGTGTGTGTGGTAGATGGGTGGAGCATGATCCAACGGAGATCTTAGAGAGCGTTAGGGTTTGTATTGCGAAGGCTGTGGACAAAGCGACGGCTGATGGATTCAATGTGGATAAAGGATTGAAAGGTATTGGTCTGACCAATCAGAGAGAGACTACTATGGTTTGGAGCAAATCCACTGGTCTTCCTCTTTACAATGCCCTTGTTTGGATGGATCTTCGTTCCACTTCTGTTTGCAGGTGCTTACCTGTCCCTTTTTGCACTCAAGCTGTTTGCTAAATGTTCTCAACCAATTTGGGTAAACATTACATGGTTGGATAGTATTGCCTCCTCAGTTGACTAATCTAGATAGATTAAGAAGTAGGTTAATTATCTGTAACAATTATATGTTGGTTTTTTCCAGTCTAATCATAGGAACATTTTTATAGTGTAAATACAAAAATGTTTCTATACTACATTTTTCATTATGAATACTCTTAAATATAAACTTCTTAATGAGGCAGTCAATAAGAATATTTTGGGGAAAAAAATATAAATTTGGAAGTTAAAGATTGAGGTCTTATATTAAGGACTAAATCTAATCCCTAACTAACTCTTATATTAAGGGATATCAGTTGTTTTTCTTTGGAAGTATATCACATTGGGACTAATTTAAAGCTTAAAATATTAGGATTCATCTATGACACACATGATAAGAATATTATATTACAAATGTGGGTGATGTGAACTGTCGGTGTATGTTGTATAAATTATTATTATTATTCTGACTAGTCTTACTATCTTTTTATCCTTGTTACGAAACTTTCCTCCTCTTGATTTCTCTCTCTCATTCTCAGAATGGTTGGGTCTTTTTATTTTGGAATAGAAAATTGGAACAGGATTTGCCTGGTGGTAGAATCCATTTTGTGGAGACTTGTGGTTTGCCCATAAGTACATACTTCAGTGCCACTAAACTCTTATGGTTAATGGAGAATGTGGTTGAGGTCAAGGAGGCTATAAATAAAGGAGATGCTCTGTTTGGAACTATAGACACTTGGCTGATATGGAACTTAACTGGTGGGGTAAATGGTGGGTTACATCTAACTGATGTTTCAAATGCATCAAGGACAATGCTCATGAATCTCAAAACCCTTGACTGGGATGAACCAACATTGAAAACCCTTTCAATTCCAGCCGAAATCCTCCCTAAAATTGTTAGCAACTCTGAAGTCATAGGAAAAGTCTCCACCGGATGGCCAATCGCTGGTATCCCAATTTCCGGATGCCTAGGAGATCAACATGCTGCAATGCTTGGACAGGCTTGCCTTAATGGTGAGGCTAAATGTACTTATGGCACAGGTGCTTTCATACTCAAGAACACTGGCCAGAACTTAGTTCCATCAAAGCATGGTCTTCTTACTACCGTAGCCTTCAAGCTTGGTCCTAAAGCTCAAACAAATTATGCTCTAGAAGGATCAATTGCAATTGCTGGAGCTGCAGTGCAATGGCTTAGAGACAGTCTTGGAGTAATTAAAAGTGCTAATGATTTAGAGGAATTAGCATCATCGGTTGACTCCACGGGAGGGCTTTATTTTGTCCCGGCTTTTAATGGCCTATTTGCTCCATGGTGGCGCGATGATGCTCGCGGGGTTTTTGTTGGGATTACAAGATTTACAACCAAAGCTCACATTGCTAGAGCTGTTCTTGAGAGCATGTGTTTCCAAGTGAAAGATGTTGTGGATTCAATGAACAAGGATACAAGTGAGGATAACATGAAGGATTTCTTGCTCAGAGTGGATGGTGGGGCAGCTGTTAATAATGTTTTGATGCAGACTCAGGTTTGGACTGTTTCCATTTCATCTATTCTAAAGTTATCTCTTTTAGCTGATTTTAAATACACGCCTCCAGATCTATTTGTCTTTTGTCTAATTGTATTTCATACCGCCTACAAATTCTAAAGATTTCACATAATATCTTTTTCAACTTTGTTAACTTAATTCTATCTCTTGTATCCTTTTGGTTTTAATGGTGGCTTTCAATTATAACATCTCTCATATGAACACCTTGAATACTGCAAGTACTTAATATAGGAGCCAGTTGAGGGGTTGCATTTTGTCCTAAATATAACACCTTAATCCACTTCGTCTCTCAAATTCAATTATCTATATTGATTGACATATTAGAGGGTGATCCTTGGCTCAACGTTAAGGTTGCTGCCATGTGATCTAGAGGTCATAGGTTGAAATCTTAGAAATAGTCTCTCTGCTTGTGGGGATAGGACTGCATACATCTATCCCTCCCCAGATACCACCTTGTGTACTGGGTCATTCAAGGATGATTATGATTAAAGAGAGTATTTTTAAAAACCAACCCATATTTGTTGAAAATAATTAACTTGACTAATTTCCTTAATATTTGCAATTTAGCTATCTAGCTCCTATATAGAGAATCAGAAATAGTACCATGTTTGATATCTCAGAATCTAACAAACTTCAGTAACCAAAATAATGAAGATATATCCCATAGAATGTGAGATAACAACGTACTGATAGACTTTTTTTGGCATCTGTAATGTTATTAGTCCTTTGTAGCAAGCAACAGTATTCTTACAGTTACACGAGGCCATGGAGTTATTCCAGACGTGTGAAAATTTTGAGCTTTAATAGATATAATATATGTATCCTTAGATTTTTTTTTTTTTTTTTTTTTTTTTTTTTTTTTTAACTGGGTATGAATGCTATACAGGCAGACTTGTTGGGAAGTGCAGTGATTAGACCAGCAGACATAGAGACAACAGCACTTGGTGCAGCATATGCTGCTGGCTTAGCTGTTGGTGTTTGGACAGAAGATGAGGTTTTTGCTTCTGATCGGAAGCGAAACACTTCTACCATTTTTGAACCCAAGTTAGATGAAGAACTGAGGATGAAGAAGGCAGAGTCTTGGTGTAAAGCTGTTTCTAGAACTTTTGATTTGGCTGATCTGTATTGATTATTCATAATCTCTTCTATAGAGTCCCTAGCTATATCTTTGTAGCTGATGGTTTTCTCTTTTCTTTTTCTTTATTAGCACACTAGTATTGTCACAGCCATTGAACTATATATATTGTTGCCAAATGAGCTTTTTTAAATAATGAACTTTATGATATGATAATCCTAAGGAAAAAAAGAAGCATTTGTTATTATTGTCTCCAATTCCTTTGGTCAATCTTTCATTTGTTAAAACTCCACCTATAATTTCTATACTTATCCCCTAAGCAAAAGCATCCACTTTTAGACAATAGCCCCCCAGGGGAGAGAACGCATGCATGGATTTATATAATCTACAATTGGTTTTAGTATCTAATTAATTGAAGTTGTACCATTAATTAATTCCAAACTTCCACATGTGTTTTTCTTTAGGGGTGTCCTCTGGACAAACGGGATCGGGAAATCCCATTCGATTTGGGAAAGCTTTTCAAAGCGATCTCGATCTTCGAGAATTTCTCATCCCGAGGATCAAAGATCGGGAATTTCTTGAAAATGTTCTTTTTCTTTTTTTAAATTCTTTTCCCCTTTGTATGGAATTTTTTTCTTGTGTTACCTTTAGTCTAGGACAAATATATAATTTATCAAATATTATATTGTATCAAATTAGTCCAATACAATTATGTAAAGTGAATTAAAATTACAAATTCATCAATAATTCAATATTCTCAATCTTTCAATGTTTTGCTAAATTTGACATAGGCCATAGATGCACTTGTGACTGCCATTTTCTTGAGGATATGCCCACCATAATTTAAAGTTAGCAACAAGAGAATTAGGGTCACTGTATGGCAATATATTGAACTAAGATTAAATTAAACTAAATGAAAGAATAAGAACAGTATTTAGAGGATACTCTGAATATGAGTGAATAAGAAATATATTACACATAATAAGATGTAATTTGCGTATGGAATCTCAAAGCACAAGAACAATACCTAGAAATATAATAACCATTTGCGATCAGGAAGTCTCATTCCCCGATTCTGATCCCAATATATAGTGGATTCCATTGTTTCTATGGTTAATTCTTAAACGATGAGGTCCTCTCTATACACCAGGCCCTTCTCTCATTTAATCAATACTATTGTTAACTTGTACGGTTCACACTCGTTGGCTTTACCTATGAAATAGCTAGTAAAAAGTCTTTCACAACGAAATCGAACTATATAATAATGCTATTTAAGTATGAAGTGAAGATTAGTTGGGAGTTGACCCTCTTAGTCCATTCTTGCAAGAAAAAATCTTAAATATTTTTTCGATCCTGAATTTTTCCCTTTCAAGACGGGATTTTTCCATCCCAATTTACTAGGGATTGAAATGGAAGAGCCGGACAAAACACCCCTATTTTCCTTGTTTAATCATCACTTAGAATCATGGTGTCCTCCAACGACGACTCTCATAATTGGATGTTCCCCGTGAACCATTATTCTCCATGGATGGCCTTTTGGGATTAAAATTTTATGCCACTATTTAAAAATGATTAAGGCTTTAAGATTTAGAGTAAATACCTTTTCTGGTCCCTAAAAAAAACACCCATTTTGGTCATACAGTAAAACCTCTTTTTAGTCCATGAAAAGGATAAATAAGGGTTGATTGGTGAATATTTTGACTTTCCTTCCATCATAACTTTTTAGTTCATAAAAATATCGATTTTAGTCCTAGGGACCGTGTTTTTGTTAATTAAAAAAAAATGATTATTTATTTAAGATTTAAGACACTTGGCATTGGGAAAAAGTAGGGTAGAAAAGGGAAAGAGCGGTGATTAGAGTTCAACTTTTAATTATTAGTGTAATGATAAAATTTGATCAAGATTTTTTTTTTTTTTTTTTTTTTTGAAAAAAAGTTGATCCATTTAAAAATGTACGTTGTGACTGAAATAATGAATACATAAATGAAACATTTTTAGCTTAGTATGATAAATTATTCAGATTTGAAGATTTTTAAAAGTAAAAATTAATTTATATTGTTAAAATTCGATTTGAACATTTTAGATGAAATTGGACTAGCAATGATGAAGAGAAATCAAACTTTTTTTTACAATATATTTCTAAAAGTGTCAAACTTTTAAACCAGTCACAAATTTAGTATAAAAGGCTCATTTTGACACTAGTGCTCTATACTTAACAAGAGTGTCATGCATTACAAGTTTCATTACCCCTTCCCTATCCATAATGGTTGGCTTAGATGTAATGATTCTATTCATATTTTATAAAAATATATATAGGTTCAAAAATTAAGGCCAATTCACTGTAAGAATGTTATTATTTTAGATAATTTACAATTAGTACTACTGAAAATTTTTATATGAACCTAATCAATCACATCATTTATGGTCTCACCAATTAAAATACATCAACTTATAAGTTGATTTGACATCTCTTAAATATTAGCTATCATATTAATAAAAATAAAATATTTTATAACAATATTTACTTTTTCTTAACTTGTGAAATCTTAATTAAGAGATTCATTTTTTCAAGAAAAATAAAAAATGAAATACATGAGTAACCAACTTTTTTTTTTTTTTTTTTTTTTTTTTTTTTTTGCTCAAAAGATGAGCAACCAACTAGGATTAATGTAAAGTGAGTTGTATTTTAACTAGTCAGACCAAAAATAGCGTCATAAATCAGGTTCATACAAGAATTTCTCTTACAGAGGTTTGTTTTAATCTTGATAAAACCATATTCTACTGTCTGTATATATCTTCTTACATGCCTTTATAGAAGATAATCATATAATACATCATCGCAAAAATGAGATAAATTGTACCAAAAAAGGTATTTAAGGGTGATGAACATACATAAAAAAAATATATTTCAGAGTGTTAGATATACACCACAAAATATTTTAGTTTACTGAATGCACATAAAAAAAATACTTCAAGCCGTTGAATGCAGCTAGATATCTTTTTACACTGTCATGGTTTTACAGAAGATAACCATATAATCTATCATCACAAAAGTAAAAAAACTGAGATAAATTTAATGACCACTTCCCATAGTTTTTTTTTTTTTTCTTGGGTTTAATAAGGAATTTGTTAATTAGGGTGTGGGGAATAAATTAGGTTGGAGAGATATAAGTAGAGAGGTAGATAGACTTAATCGGAAAGGGTTAACTGAATTGTGTTGGAGTCCCTATCACAGGTGGTGGCATGCCATTGCCAACCATATACATCTTTCTTCAACATGTGGTCCATAATTATTAAGGAGAAAAGTCATCATTTACCATCATTAAAAAAAAAAAAAAAAAAAAATATATATATATATATATATTGTTACAAATTAAAATGGGCGGGCTAGCTTTCATAAATAATATTAATTAAAAGGTTAAGGTATAAATTTAACAACCAATTATTTCTTTATGTGCACCCAACACAATTAATTATTCTAGGATGTAAAAGTAGACATAATCAATTTTTTTGGTAGCATATATAGCAATACCATTAATTTTGGATAATTTCCGTTACTTTTTACACTATGAGTCACAGTTTTCACACTCTCTATCATTTTAATATATATTTAGAAATATTTGCATTTTTAATAGGAAAATATCACTTAGACCCCATGGGATTAATGTGCAGATCTTCCCTGTAAGTTGTCATTGAGTAGCAATATTCTTTGAAAGTTTTTTTCGGGTTTAATGTCACCCCAAAAGTTTCAAAATGTAGTAATGTTGCTCTATTCGTTAAAAAAATTAATATTGATCGTTAAACCTAGATGGGATCGGGCCCGGCCGCCCCCTGGGCCCCTGCGGGGCCTCGAGATGAGGAAAACATCTATTTTCAAAGCCCTACCCGATAGTACCAGGGCGGGCCGGCCCTACGAGCTCGAAAATTCTTGTTCCAAATTTTAATTATTTTTTTAAGGTTTTTTTCCAAAGAAATATAATTAGTAAATTGCAACCATTAAAGTTCTAATCTATCAAATAAATATTATCAACATTAATATCTAAATAATACAAATCATCCAATAAATAAACACATTCATTAATTCGTAATAAAAAACAAACCATTGTCCACAATTGCCTCACATAAAACGTAGCAAGATTAAACTAAGAAACATTAAATAACTCACATAAAATATAAAAGCATACCATTATGATTGTCGATTGTCAATCACGTTTGTCACCTTCTTCATCACTATTATCAATTTCATAGATATTTGATTATGTTTCACTTTGGAGCGAAGAAGGCGTCGCTTCACTCTTTGACTAATTTTTTTTTTTAAAATGAAAATGCTACGATATGAGGGCCTAACGGGCGCCCCGAAACCTGCGGTAGGGTCAGCAGATTAAGCCCGAGGCCCTACGGGGCCGGCCCTTGCGGCCGATTTCAAATTTTAGACATATTTTTCAAGCCCGAGCCCTACAGGCCATGGCTTAAAAGGGCGGCGCCGACGGCCCACCCGATTTCCGGCTCTAGTTAAACGACCTCGTGAAGCAATTTTATTTTAGTCAACCCAAAATGATTTTGGAATTTCACTTCACCCCTTTTGGTCAAAATGAAATTAGGTTTTGTCTCGTGAAAAGATAATAATACCCTTACTTTTTTTTTTTCATAAGAATATTTACAAGACAAATAAATAGATTTAAAAAAATCCAAGAAGTTAAAAAAAATGACAAGATGAATATGTGAATGACCAAAATATTTTAACTTTTTAGATTCTTTTAAATCCTTTTAAAAGATAAATATGGTCATTCACATAACAAATAAATGAATTTACAAGACAAATACGGGCATTTATAAGACAAAAGATGTTTATGTCTACTTTTGGACTCAACAAAAAATTAATTATGTTGAATGCTCATAGTGAAATAGTTTATTGTTAAATTTTCACATTCTCTTGTATATTAAAATAGAGAAGACTGATAGGACCCACAGTACAAAAAGTAAAGGAAGTTAATTAATTAGGATTAAAGGCGCTGCTATGTATTCTTAAATAAATAAAAAAATTTGATTATGTCTACTTTTACTCCCCAAAATAGTTAATTATGTTGGATGCCCATAGGAGATAAAGCATCTTCATAAACCATTGCTTAATCCTATTTTCCTTTGTCTCTCTAATTGTCATTTTCATATGGAATAGATCACATTCATGCAGAAATGTCAAAATTTGATCGATGTTGTCCAAAGGGGAATATTAATGTTTGCATGTTTAACAATTAATATATCATCATTTAACTTTTATAAAAAAAGAATCAGCAATTTTCTTGATTTATGCATAAAAATGTACTTATAAAAAATTATATTATTTGTAAATTACGAATAATATAACATACTTTTTGCAAATGTGGTTTTTAAAAAAGGAGATTCTTTTTTCTTTTTTAATTAACAAACCAAAGGAGGTGCAGAAAAAGAAGAAAGCATGGAAACTAAAAGGAAGCTGCCTGATTCAGCTTTTGTTGTTTAATGTCAAAGTGGTATTCCTCACGCAAACTATGGAAATAAATTAAAACACACAGAAACAACCCGTTTTTTTTGTCAACGAAACACACAGTAACAACCCAAACACCCATATGCATGCGCACAAATATTTTAACAGTTCATTCAATTTAACTAATTAATATTTGAATATTTTATTTAAAATATTCTACTTAAATGGATAATAATCTCATATTTCTATTTCATCTCTTTTTTTTTTCCAATTACTGTACACCATTGATAACATCTTCGGCTGTACAAGTAACACGATGACTTAATGAGCTTGGTTCTATCCTAGTCATTCGGACTATTTTCTTCTATCCTTAATATGACATTTACTCTTCCGATTTTTAATATAAGATATAACTTTTATATTTATTAATCTTTTTCTCATTTACCCCTATTAATTAAAAGAAAGGAAATGAGAAAATTAAGGAAAATGACAAGAGTGATGTTTTAGAAAACACATGCATGGCATATTAATTCATTTAAATAACTTCATTAATCTAATCAAATGAGGTATATATATATATATATATATATATATTATATATATATAATATTAAGGACCAAAGGATAGGGCCGTTCATCATGCCCACAGCCCTGTACGCCCACCCGCGCCCACTGAAAAATCACCCTGCCTTACCTAAGGAAAAGTCGCCCAAAGAAAAATGGGCTTAATTGGGCTAGGCATTTTTGTGGGTAAGGCTGGGCACCGGGCAGGGTATGTCGCCCTGCCCATTTAGCCGTGCCCAGTAGTATATATTATATTTTTTTATTTTCTTATAAAATAGTATTATATATTTGTTATAGATTATATAACCTATTTGTATCAATATATATATATATATATATATAACTTACAATAAAAAATATCTTTTCATTTCTTCATCAGCTCTTCCCTTTTCTCATTTTCGGATGCCCTAGCCGCTAGCTATCTCTCCTCTCTTGATCTCCGTCTTTGTATTTAATGGATTATGGACTATTTCTTGATGCCTTGTTAAGACATATAGTTGTCTTTTTAATTTGAAGACTTAATTTATAGACTTATATTGAAATATTCAAAAGTGTAGAATTATGGATGTTATTTAATTTTTCAATTACTTAAGTTGTTTTTTTTTCACATAGAGTATGACAAGGTATCGCCACTTTGCATGGAAGGGCTACCCTGCCCAACCCTTTATTGCCCTGCCAAAAAATGTTAAGGCTTCTATCAGGCAGGGCCGGGCATTGGGCTTCATTTTACTGCCCAGTGATCTTTTGGACATGGCATCGGGCAAGGGTCTCACCCAGCCCAGCCCTACCCATGAACACCCCTACTTAAAGTTGATATTATATTAAAGATCGGATGTAGTATTTAAGTAGGATTTGAGCCACGTGTTGGGATAGGGTTAAACCGTATAGCCAACACAAATATCTATGTATGTGTGTGCGTATATCCGTAAAACTATTTGTTTGATAGTGTTCAGTCTGAAAAACACAGATGTCTAACCACAGTGGGTTAGTATATGGTTTATATAGGATCTGTATGCTATCCGAGGTATGTAAGTTAATACCAGAGAGATGATGGTTTAGTGATGCCTATGAGGAAGACACCAAAGAATATTAGGTGATCATTGTGCTACACGAGGATGGCGTTTAGCCAAGGGGGTGGGGTGTGTGCATAGTGTAACTGAATAGTAAAAGGATATGAATCGAATGTGTGCACCTTGAAGGTAATCTCCTATTTATACCTAGGGTTTCGTTCTGATGGCTTTGGGTGCCTCTAAGCCCACGACGCCCTGCTCCCCTACCTAACGAATCCCTGCTCCACCACGTGTACGACCGGGATTAGTGTTTCACCTGCTTGCGGAGGGCTTTAATTACCATATGCCTTTGTTGGGCCGGATCATATCTGGGCCCAAAATACGAGTCCGTAACAGTTGCCCCCAAGCTCGGGAGTTTAGGGTTATGAATTGCCGAGATTGCCTGACTGCCACAACCCGTCTTTCTTTCTGCCTCGGTTCTATTTAGTCTCTTTCTTTGGTCTCGGGGGATTTGCCGAGATTGATTGAGTCCTTTGCAGCCTGCCCCTACCGTGCATGCCGAGTTATTTGCTTTGAAAACTGTAACTCTTATGGTATCTAGGATTTCATTCATAGCCTTGAAACCGGGCTTATTGAGTTCACATACTCCCGCCACGTGTATTGCCCCTAATCCAAGATATCATGAGAGAGGGGAATACGAAACAGTTTCTTCTAGTCTTTACTGCTGACATCATAACGTAAACCCGCCTTTTCCTATGCCTAGGCGTCTTTTCACCGCCTTTGAAATCCGTGCGCATTAAACGCTCACGTCTTTTCGTAACGTCATCATTGCACTTTTTAGGTTTTCAAACCTGATTCTTATCATGAATTGTCTGTATCACCCCTGGCGCTTCGGATTCAAAAACACCTATAAATCCTCATTCTCCGCCTCTTTTCAACACTTTCTCGCCAGACGTTCATTTCATCTAAGAGATCTCTTTCCTCCAAAGCTTTTATTTCTTCATTATTCCACCCGCGAATCTCAAATCTTGACAATCTTTGTTAGAATTAGGTACTCCCT
Source organism: Acacia acuminata (assembly GCA_019022655.1). Lineage (NCBI taxonomy): Eukaryota > Viridiplantae > Streptophyta > Magnoliopsida > Fabales > Fabaceae > Acacia > Acacia acuminata. Next base: position 3,292,302 of record JAFJYI010000001.1, read on the forward strand.
CTGCCTCCTTGTTCCACTTTACTTTTAATTTTGCTTCCTCTTGCCGTGCATTACTCTTTTTCTGAGATTTTCGTCAAACCTTGTCACTTAGTTTTTGATCATTCTCACTAGGGTTTCTGGGTTTTTTGGGCAGCCTTAAACTTATTAATTCTCAAACCATCCCAGTGAGACTTCTGCTTTAATTTTTATCCTTTCCTAGGAACCACCATGGATCCCGATAGTCCTCCATTCGTGGATATGTACGGTAACCCCATTCCTCGAAGAAGATAGAGAAATACTTCAAAAGGCCTCTAGCGGGACCAGATATTGGTTATGGGCGGTGGCTCATACTGAGAAGGAAAAACAAGCTGCACTGCTGGGCAAATCCAGCAGGGGTAGGAGCAAGAGGAAACCCCGAATGTTACCGTTTAATAACCAAGACGCCCAATGCTTTTTTTCCGGGATTTCATCTTAATCCTCCCAAATTTTTAAACAAAGATCCAATTGTACCCAGTTGAGATTCTCCCCCATTCCGACTAGAAAATGCTCCTCTAGATAAACCTGGTTCTCGTGTTCAGAAAATCATCGATCCTTGTGAGAAATGTCTCTTTCTAAGTATTGAACTCGCCAACGACGGCCGCAATTTGGAGGTCGAACGGATGTTAGCCTCCTGTCATCACACGCTTGATTTGACCGCTACCTCAACTTCGGGATTTGAATTATCCCGATTCGGGATCTTTAGGCTTTCCGTCAAGTGGTTCTTTTGTCCAAGGTATACTTTCCAACTCTGACTTTATCTTTTGCTTATTATAGGTATAAATGGGTTCACCGTCACGTCATACCGAGTTGTCCGCCATCGGAGAATCGAGCTTCATCGGGAACTCGGATACTTCCAAGTTGTCATCTCCATGGGTTCCCGAAGTGCTTCATACTAGGAGCATAATGACCGCTGAAGAGATCTCAACCATTGGTCTCCGTAATAAGAAAGATTATGAGTTTCGCCTACCCCTCCTTATTGAATCCATTTCCAGCTGTAGAGAGAATGATGAGGATCCTCATTTCTTTTACTTCTACAGGATTGTGTATCCGGCTTAATATGCGCTTTTCGTTTACCGAGTTCCAACTATCCCTTCTCCATCACTTGAACCTAGCTCCATCCCAACTTCACCCCAACAAGCTGGGCCTTCGCTATCGCATTTGAAACCTATTGCAAACAAAAAGACTTGACTTGCACCCTTCCCGTTTTCTTCCAATTTTACTCTGTCCACGAAGTTGGTAGCGAAAAAGCCAAGAAGGATGCTAATAAGGAGGTCGAGGCAAGTGACGAAGTTCCCACAAAGAAAGGCTGAACCTCACTCCGCAGTGTCCGTAATCGCAAACTCTTTACGGCTTTCACCGAATCATGGAAAATTTTTAAGGCTTCATTTTTCAAGGTGATTGCCATGCCCCAGCAATTACCCTGGTTTCTTCACCATTACGAGTTCGACGAGATAGAGGGACGATTTCCCCTTTATTGGACTCTTGGTCATCACAAAAAATATTCTTCCACCTATGACTTTCCTGCCCGTTCCTTTTTGGTTGTCGAAAAGAAAACGGTAGCCATTCTCAAAAATCAGATTGCAGAAGTCGGCTCATTGAATTCGTCAGACTATATCCCATTCCCTGAACCAAAGAAACGAATTTCGGCGAGTATGTGCATGATTTCACTGCTTCGTACTTTGTCTCTATTAAATGGATGGCTAATTATCTGCTTATGCTTCGCAGATTTGGAGATGGAACGGATTTTGGTGTTTGCTGCGGCCTTGGGCAATCCCGGAATCGATAAGTCAGGAAAAAAGTCAAAGCGAACCCTTTTGGAATCCGAGAACACTGCTGCCAAAAGAGTTAAACGGGCCAGCCCACCAAAGAGGTCTAAAGCCACCAAGACAGCCCCAACTTCGAAATCCAAGGAGGCCATCTCATCTGAGACAGGGATTCCCATTCCTGTTTCAAAGCCAATCTCTACCGATACTCCTTCTACCGAGAACCCTGTTGCCTTTACTTCCGGAAGTCTTCCTCCGCCTCCTCTAGCTCCTGAATTCCCTTATGGTGTCATCTGGGATGGAGGGGTACCTGTCCTTCTTAGTGACGCTGTCAGGTTCCAGAAACGGTTCTTTGAGCTGGAAAAATACGACATGCCTCAGCTTCAAGAATTGTCCAACATAAAACACTATACCTTCAAAGGCGCTGGGCTAGCTCGAGCTTTGTGTATGCTGAATGAAAAATATGCTAGACAGGATAGTGAGCTAAAGAAGGTCAAGCTAGAGGCTGAGGAAAATGCTCGCAAGTTTGACGAGCTAACGCTGACTATTATGGACAATGTTGAGGCAAAAATGTGAGAAGCGGAAGTGGCGAAGGACGTAGCGGTAGAGGAGCTGAAGAAAGTTAAAGAAGATCTGGAGAAGGAGAGGAGGTCTTGAGGAAAACTAAGTCGCAATTGGAGCAGCTTGAGGAGGAAAGTGCTTGGGATAAGAAAACCCTGGAACAATTATGGTCGGAGAAACAAGAATATATCTCAGACCTGAATAAACTTCAAACCGCTGTGGATGTTGCCCAAGATGCCATTGCTATTAAAGACGAGGCTATAAAGAAATCCATCGCGGAGTCTTTTGACAATGCCATAAGGCATATCCGACTTCTAAACCCGAGCATCACCTTTCATACGTCCGGTATGGACTGCACGTCTTGGGAAATAAATGGTAAAATAATCTCGCTCATTCCTCAACCCGACGATGCCTCCGAAAGTCAATAGGAGTCAGATCAAGATGAAGAGAAGGAGGCCTGAAACGGACACTAGGACCCCTTTTGTTTGAGGGCCGAGATTTTTGCGTTGCTTTGATTTTTCATCTCAGGGTACTAAAGCCCCCTTTTTTGTAATCTCCTGTCGGGTTAATAATCGGTTTCATTCCTGTACATCATACAAAGATAACTATAATAAATGAAACACTTACTTTATCGCAAATGTGTGACTGTCTATTGTTTGATTTATTGAATCCGAATATCCTTCCGAATTACTCTTAGCATCTTAATTGTTCCGAACTTGATTTCGCCTTGGAAATTTGTTCAGGTGACAAGGCCAGAGTCAAGTATGCCCTGTGCAGAATACGGGTCTGGGACCACCCATGAGCATTATACCCACCTGAGTGGTTGACCAGAAATCATCACGAAGTAAGAGCCATCCATCACATGTTTATGTTCAATGTCACAACCAAACTCTAAACATTCCAACTTGATCAAGGTCGTTGTGACGACTTGCTTCATTACCTCAAGCTTTGATGCATCTTAGCCACAAAAGGCTTCTTCGGTTGTACCGTGTTCCGAAGGAAGAACCTTTTAATCATAATGTGGGCATTTCCACATCCCGGAGGAGTACATTTTTGCCATTATCTCGGCCTTGCAGTATACCGAAGGAATACGCTTTGACCTCTATGTGGGCGTTACCGCATCCTGGTGGAGTGCGTTTTAGCCATCATCACGGTCCTGCCATATCTTGGCTTAACCTCTATGCTGGTGTTACTGCATCTCGAAGGAATACGTTTTAACCATTTGGTAGGCGTTACCACATCCAGAAGGAGTACGTTTTAGCCGTTATCTCGGTATTACCGTGCTACCGAGGAAACACGTATGTTCCTAAGGAAACACATTTTAACCTTTATCCGCAAGTAGGCTCTGCGTGTTAAACATTTCATAGATGTAAATCGAGGAATTTGCAATGACCCCAACAAGAAGTTCTTCACTTTATTTGACTTTGAGTTCTTTTGACACTAGGGTTTGCCTTCAAATTTTCTAACACATAACTCTTCTCTAGATTTTCTTTAACTTTTGGTAAGGCCAATTGGTGCAAGCTTTCCTTCTTTGGCGTTCTTATTGCCTATATGGATTTGCCCTTTTCAAATGAGCGGAGTCTTAAATTCTTGTTATATCTCGTGGCGATGAGCTGTTTTGCGGCAATATCTCAACCGGGATCATGGATTTGCATCCGTACGTCATCCTGAAAGGTGTTTCTCGTGTTGAAGTTTGAGGAGTGGTTTGGTGTCCCCACAAGACATGATACAACTGCTCCACCCAATCGGAATCCGCCTCTTCCATTCACCTTCTTAATCCATCCATGATTACCTTGTTAGCGGCCTTCGCTTGCCCATTGGACTGGGGATGTTCCACGGAAACAAAGTGTTGTTCAATCTGAAAATCGGCGACCATTTCTCGGAAACCCTTGTCAATAAATTGGGTTCCATTATCCGTGATGATTTCCGCTGGGATTCCAAATCGGGCTATGATGTTCCTAGTGAGGAATTTTGCACTCGAGCGGAGGTAATTGTCGCCACCGGCTCTGCCTTATCCACTTGGTGAAGTAGTCGACGGCCACATCAGCCATCGAAGTTGTCCTGGAGCCGTCTTAAATGGTCCTAAAAGGTCCAAACCCCATTTAAAAAATGGCCAGGGTGTCAAGATAGATTTTAACTCTGTCGGAGGGGGCCATATTATCCTGGCATGCTTTTGGCAACTATCACATTTATGGACGTGATTCTTGGAATCTGCCATCATGGTTGGCCAATAATGTTTGGCTCTCAAAGCCTTCTTGGATAATGCCTTGGCACCCATATGCTGCCCATTAATGCCCTCGTGGATCTTAGTCAAAACATACTCGGCTTCTGTCGGATCGAGGCATCTCAACATTGGGGAATGCAAGCCTTTACGATACAACTGATCGTCAACCATCGTATACACAGCTGCTTGCTTCTCCAACTTTTTTGCTTCAACAAAGTCATCCGGCAAGAAGCCTTTTCCAAATAATCAATAATTGGTTTTCTCCAATCATCGGATCCCGAGATGATCATAACGCAACTTGGCTCCGACAAACTTTGCTGAATTATCATTCGATGATTCCCGAGGCTCTTAGTACTTGCGAGTTTAGACAAAATATCAGCCCTAACATTTTCTCTCCTTGGAATGTGTGCCGCAGTAACCTCTTCAAATTTCACCATCAACTCCTTCACGTTTCCAAGGTATTTGATCGGGAGAGGACCCTTAGCTTGATAAGTCCCTTCGATCTAAGACGCTACCAGCTGAGAGTAGGTGGATATATGCATTTTCTTAGTCCCATTTTCCTTAGCCTGTAGTAGCCCGGCGATAAGGACTTCTTACTCAACTTGGTTATTGGAAGTTTGGAAATCAAATTGGAGGGAATGTTCTATAGAAATCCCTTAAGGGCTTTCCAAGATGACTCCAGCTTCGCTCCCCTTGGCATTTGATGAACCATCTACAAAGACCTTCCAAACTGCATCATTATCTGTCATTCCCGCATCTAACAAAGTTAGCTCCACCTCTTAATTTGCCAGGGCCTGCGACTTAATGGCGTGCCAAGATTCGTAGGTAATGTCAAATTCTGATAACCCTATTGCCCAGCTTATCATCCATCCTGTGAGATCCGGCTTGTGGAGCACCTGCCGGATTGGCTGATTGGTCCTAACCACAATCGGATGGCCATGAAAGTATGGGCGGAGCCGCCTCGCTGTGGTAAACAAAGCAAACGCCACCTTTTCCAACTTCTGGTATCTCAACTCGGAACCCTGCAGGGTCTGGCTTACAAAGTATACCAGGATTTGACCGTCTTTCCTTTCTCAGACTAGCACTGCGCTAACTGCTTCATCTCCCACAGATAAGTATAATATCAAAGTTTCCCCTGGCTCTGGTCGGGACAAAACGGCGGGGCCGCCAAACACTGCTTTATTTTTCTGAAAGCTGCCTCGGATTCTAAGTTCCATTCATCGTGGGATCCTTTCTTTAGAAGCCTAAAAAAGGGAAGAGAATTCTCCGCTGATTTAGGCAAGAATCTATTTAGAGCAGCTAATCTCCCGGTTAACTATTGTACTTCCTTTTTGTTTCTTGGTGCCTTCATATCAAGCACGGCCTGACACTTGTCCGGATTAGCTTCAATTCCTCTATTCGTCAACATGAACCCCAGGAATTTCCCAGATGGAACTCCAAATGCGCACCTAGCCGGGTTGAGCCGAATTTGGTGTGTCCGCAAGTTATCAAAAGTTTGTTGCAAATCATGGATATGGCTCCTTATCTCTGCTGATTTGACGATCATGTCGTCAATATATACCTCGAAATTCTTTCCAATCTGATCCTCGAACACCTTATACATCATTCTTTGATATGTCGCACCGGCATTCTTCAGGCCAAAAAGCATCACATTATAACAATAATTTTCCCTCTCAGTGATGAAGGCCGTCTTTTCTTGATCCTCGGGGTGCATGGCAATTTGATTATACCCCGAATAAGCATCCATAAAGGAGAGGAGTTGAAAGCCAAACGAGTTATCAACCAATTTATCTATATTGGACATTGGAAGAGCGTCCTTAGGACATACCTTGTTTAAATCCTTGTAGTCCATGCAAACCCTTCATTTGCCGTTTGGCTTCTTGACCATAACCACGTTGGACAACCATGTGGTATACTGAACCTCCCGAATGAATCCAGCTTCTATCAACCCCTTCACATGATCCTCCAAGGCTTTCCCCTTTTCATCACCGAGATTCTCTTTTTCTGTACGACCGGGATAGATCCCGGCCGAATTGTCAATCTATGGCAATAGAATTCTGGATCCACGCAAGGTATCTCGGATGGTTTCCATGCAAACACATCTTTGTTCCAAATTAAAAAACTTTCCAACTTGGATCGAAATGATGGGTCTAATGCTTTACCGATTTTGGTAACTTGCCCCGGTTCAAGGCCTAAAACAAAATCCTCTAACTCCCCATTGGGTTCCGTTCTTCACATCTTCTCCTCTTCCCGCAAATCCAGCTCCACAAGATTAACCGACTCCTCTGAAGGCTTCTTTGCCTTAAACGAACTCTTCCCTTTTAGGTTCCGAGATGAGGATGATAGCTCATCCTTTCCCTCTTTGAATGTTTCAAAGTAGCATCGCCGAGATTCCTTCTGATCACCCTTGACCGTGACCACTTCGTTCCTGTTACTAACCAACTTCAGCTTCTGGTGCTTAGTTGACACCAGCATATCCCAGTCGTGTATCGTCGGTCGTCCCAGAATGATGTTATATGAGGACGGGAAGTCGACCACCATGAATTTAACCCACTCAGACTTGAATGCTTCCTTGGACCCCAACGTCAACTTGAGGTCTATACAACCCTTTGGGCGGGTATCCTGCCCATTGAAAGCAATCAAGGTCGTCCTATACGGCTTTAAATCTTCTGAATCGAGCTCCATTCGCTTGAATGCGTCCCACAAAAGAATGTCGACCGAACTCCCATTGTCCACGAATATCTTATTGACATGGAAGTTCTCTACTGTTCCCGTAATCACCAAACCATCGTGATGGCCCGGGGCTACATCTGCCAACTCCTCCTTTTTAAAGTTGAGTACAGGAGGTTCTGGCTTTCCAGAGGAAGAGCTTTTCTTAAATTCAGGACAATCCTTGATGGATAGAACTTCCCTCAAGTATCTCTTCCTCTGGCTCACCGAATCTCCTCCTCCTCCAAATCCTCCGCTAATAACATTGCATTCGTTCGTTGCCATTCTTGGTCGTTTGGGAATCGAAGTTTATCTCTCCCCACGGTCGGCGCCAATGTTCAGTTTGAAGAACAAAGATGTCTAACCATAATGGGTTAGTATATGGTTTATATAGGAACTGTATGCTCTCCGAGGTATGTAAGAGTTAATACCAGAGAGATGATGTTCAGTGATGCCTATGAGGAAGACGCCAATGAATATCAGGTGATCACTGTGCTACCCGAGGATGGCATTTAGCCAAGGGGATGGGGTGTGTGCACAGTGTAACTGAATAGTAAAAGGATATGAATCGAATGTGTGCACCTTGAAGGTAATCTCCTATTTATAGAGATTACCTAGAGTTTCGTTCTGATGGCTTTAGGTGCCTCCAAGCCCGCGACGCCCTGCTCCACTACCTGACGAATCCCTGCTCCACTACGTGTACGACCAGGATTAGTGCCAAGATTACAGGAGGATTAGTGTTTTGCCTGCTTGAGGAGGGGTTTAATTACCATATGGGCCCAAAATACGAGTCCGTAACATATAGTATTATTTTTCTTCATATTTTTCTAGTAATATATTATTTTTTATTATCATCATGGATATTTTTTTTATTTTTTCAATTTTTAATTTAAACCTCTTTCAAGCTTTTAGTATCATATCCAATAGAGTTGGTTTTCTATTCTTTTTAGGATGCTCTCTCAAGCCTAACAAATAATACGAGGATCTAGTGATAACAAAAGTTTGTGTGAAGACAATGAAAAAAGCTCAAATTGATGCCTCCAAGTGCACTCATTTTTTCCCTAAAAAAATATGATTAATCTTTTTATTGGAAAATGGGGGCCTATTATTGAGTTAGATTGTTGTGAGCGCATTAATAATGTCTTTAGAAAAAGGGCAGCATGCATGTTTGTACAGAATATATATGTGCGCGCGCGCAATGAACTCACAAGAAAAGTGTTGGTGGGGTTAGGTCTCTAAGGATTATAAGAATAAGAGACAAAGAAAAAAGTAGTATACAATGTCTTTAAGAGGTGGGCAACACTTTCCTTTAAGCTTATCCCACCATCACCTATACCTGTTTTATAGGATACAATTTAGATTAACATGCAAATTTCCTATATGATATAATGAAGACCCTTGAATATGGATTGTACTCCCAACACTCAAACTAAGACAACAATGTATGTTACAAATTGATAATTTGACTCTATGTTTGTGTGTACTAAAAAACAAAACTAATGAATTTGATATCTTATTATTGTGTGGTGTGATGATTGATTTTTTATATCTGAACGAATTGATGGTTATAGGTTTTTATAGGCCAGGAAGTAAGGGCGGACCCACTTGTTAGAGAAGGGGGCACTATTTGAGATTTTTTTAAAAAAATAAATGATTTATTTTCAGGCGCTACAGTTAAAAGGGCCTAACGGGCCGGCCCTATCTAAAGGCCTGAATGTGTAAATAGGCTAGGCCTTTCTTATTAAGACCTGGCCTATTTACACATTTAATAAATATGATTATATTTATATCGTATAAATAACAAAATATTTAATTTTTTTTCATTCTTATATTCTAATTTCAAGTATAATTAGTTAATTATAGTACTATCCCTATTCTTATGTTAGTTAATTATGGCCTTTAAAGCTTGCAATGTGAGGCCTTTTTAAAAGTTTAAATTGTAAGTAGGCTTTTAAAAAGGCTTCAAGCTCGACTAGGCCTTATGAAGGCTCAGGCGTGAGCCTAAAAAAAAAGCTGTATTGTATTCGGGGCTCGGACATTTTACCCTTATTACAGGCTCAGGCCTATTTAACCAAAGTTTGGCCTGAGCTGGCCTATTTCCATCCCTATCCCTCATTGTCCTTATTTTGTGGCTATCAGATATTTGATCCATGCGGTAGTTTTGAAATTTTGAAAACTTCATTTTTAAGCCGTTGGATCAAATATCTGACGGCCACAATTAAGGACAATGAGGGATGATGAGAAAGTATGTAGGTGAGAGAATCGGACCCAAGAGTAGGTAAGTCCCTGGCAGACAATAGAATTTATGAGTGCGAGAAAATATTTATAAATGGCAACCACAGTCTGTTTTTAAGTATTTGAATAAAATGTAGAGGAGATTTTGAATTTTTTTTGATTTCCAACGATTTTTTTTTTTAAAAAAAAAAAAAAAAACAAAGACTGTTTTTTAAAAAATAATCATTGTAACTCAATATTCATTAATTAATTAATTATTTATTTATTTTGCTGAACTTTTAATGACGATTTTTTTAAAAACAGTTGTTGTAACCATTTTATATATATATATATATATATATTCAACGAATGTTTTTTCAAAAACAGTCGTTTGTAACTTAATATTCTTTTTTTCCCCCTTAACTTTCAAGTTGTTAAAACTCACAAATATTTTATATATTTTTTTTAAATTCTAGCTTAACTTTCAACGACTATTTATTTGGAAATAGTTTTGGAAGTTAAGCCAAAATTTTAAAAATGTCACCATCTTCTTTTTTAGTTTTTGTTTTTTAAAAATGGACGTTAATTAATATCATTAAATTTACTTTTTATAGTAGTGCACATACATAACTCATATAGAATGAATTTAAAAATTCTCCTCGCTTTCGGGATTGATGCTCTCCCAAGCGTTATAGTGAATGATCATTGTGACATATTTCTCAGACTCTTTGCAATATTATGCAAACCTTACATAATCATTTTAATAATAAGATAATTGATTGAACCAATAGTAGTTAGACTGAGTAGAAGAGATTAACATCGATCCCTTAAAAAATAAAGTTCAGCGTTTAAGTCTAACTCGTGAATGAAAATATATATGCTACGTTGAGAAATTTATTTTAATTTTCTTTATGATTGCCAATGCTTGAATCTAAATTATATAATTATTTATTTATATACCACATGATTGTGAAAAAAATTAATGAATAGTTTGATTTATTTTTTTTTTTTTTTTGAATTTTAAAGTTCATACTTTATAAGAAATCTTCAATAAATTACATTGTTCATATTTTTCCCAGTACATACAGTCACGGGCATGCCGCTACACTCTACACACACATGTAATGAATATATAAATTTTAAACTATTAAAACCCAAAAAATACATGGAAAAAAAAAATCTTTTTTTTTTGCCTAAAAAAAAAAGATAAAAATCCCCCCAAACATACAAATTTCAATTCAGAACCCCATAATGGCCTAATCATTGTGAAGTTTATAGGGATAATCCGAGATTAATTTTTATAGTAAAATTATACTTGAATGCCCTAAATTTATTTTTTTTTTTAAAAAAAAAAACTGAAATAACAACACTAATTGAACAAATAATAATTTTAACTTATAAAATGATTATCATAACTAAGACAATGACAATTAACTTCAGTGAAAATAACATTTTAACAAATAGTAATAGCTTTAACTTGCCAAATGAACATAATTAAGGACAAATATGTCATTTCAATTATATAAAAAAATTAATTTCAAAATAATTTTTAAATACTTCATACAACAATTAATTCATTCCAATAAACTGAATATTCTCATATTCCAATGCTGCTTGCATGTTTTACTCCAAAGAAAAAACAAAATGTGACGACTGAATCCAAAGAGGAAGGGGGGAATATAACAGTATTGTTGTATCTGTGGTTGCAGTTTCAAGACGTCTGAGCCTGCACTTGCACTGCACTGCATCACAGACACACTGCTGATTCATTCATTCAGTCATTCATTCATTGACAGCTGAGCCTGAGACAGATGCCTTTACTTGCTTCTTTCATTCACTCGCTCCCTCTTTCAAAATTCAAACTCTTTTCCCACTAACTATTATTACTCAGACTCCTCACTTTTACTTTCACCATTCCCCTTCATTATTATTCCTTCTTTCTTCATTATCAACATGGGGCCTTGCTACCACTGGTTTGAGTAGCCGAGCCATATGGATATTCCCTATAAGGCAGAAGTCACGGGTTTTGATCATGTTTGTAAGTTAGGTCATTAGCTTTTGCCCTTATAATTTAAAAGGTTTTAAGGGTCTATTTTGTCGTAGAAGTTTTTAGGGGCAATTTTGTTCGATCGTTATCCTAGTTAATTTTAATTGTTAATTGTAAATATTGAAATGAAATATTATCTACATTATTTTTGTTAAGGTGCAATTTTTTTTTTCTGGAAATCTATGTGTCATCTACTTAATTTTTGTTCAAAGTTAGATTTAAAATCTTCAGGACAAATTTACACTTTAACAAAAATGACGTAGGTAACATGTAGACTATCAACTCAGCATATTTGGTCAACTAATGATAAAAATTAACTGGGGCGACAATTAAGGAAAAATTTCTCTTTTTTATACTTTTAGGGCAAAATTGGACCTCCAAAAAACTCTCCATATAAAATTGTCCTTTGGTGAAAGCTTTTAGGACAAAATAGACCCCTAACCCTAAAATAAAAACATGGGGCCCTAGCAAATCTACAAAGTTTGGTTCATTTGAAAAGGATTGACTTATAAATCAAAATCTCACAAGTTCAAATAGTATAGTAAAGCTTTTGATGGTGGGTGATGCATAAATATTTCTACAAGTATTTTTAAGGGTGGAAGCATGTTTTGACTCTAATAATTAAGCTTTGGAATTCACCTCACTTGCATTTTTCATTACGTGCTTAATTGTTTGGATTAGTGATAGAAACCGGTTTTCCAACATGATTTACGGTATCTGAGGTAAGTATGTTAGACAAATTTTATTTCTGACTTACATAAATGTATTTTTTTATTTTTAATTAAAAAAACTACGTAAAAAAACATGGGGTCCTCTTCTCTTTAAAATCTGCACTTTACTGACTTTTCTTCTCTTTCCTTCCCAAATTTTTTTTGCTATTTTTCCATTACTACGTGACAAACTTTGCATCTCAACCCCATCGTCTCTTTTATCTTGTTGCAGCAACCAAACTTGTATATCACTCACAGATTAAAGCTCAATGGTTCTGCTATTCATCATTCTTACATCCTACTATCAAACAAACTTATTTTATCACCTTTTTCTTTTTCCCCTCTCTTCACTTTTCAAAAGCTGAGAACAATAGCATTATAAAGCTCTCTGTGTTCTCTGTTATGGCTTATCACTTCTACTGTTCTCCACCTTGATCACTTCTCTTTTTTCACTCTTCACATATCTAAATAAATATAATGTCAGGGTAAAGTTGTGTCCTTTGCAGTTTTGCACATATATACTTGTCTTAAATCAGTTGACTTTTAATCCTTTTTTCTTTTTTCTTTTTTTTAAGAAATACTACTTTACTAATGCAGAAGTCACTATTAGTATAAAAAGACTTTTTAACCTCGTTTTTATATAATTTTTACTTCCTTTTTCGAGGAGCCTATGTGAGAGGCGTAATAATATATATATATAAAAAAAGAATGCAAAAAATCAACTTTTTATGTTTTTTTTTTTTTTGTTAAGGAGACACCTAATATGTAAGAATTTCGTACATATATAGTTATAAAAATGTCATGGCCTTTATTTTTTACTTCCCTTTTTTGAAATCATATTTTTTTTGAAGTAAAATCCTTTTTTTTTTTTTTTTTTGTAGTGAGTAGTGCTAAATGTCAAAAGGTTCAACTTCAATCAATTATATAAACCCATGTTTGTATTTATATTAATCAAACAATTACACTACTAAGTATAAAAAATTTCATTGTTTATAATCTAGGAAATAGTCTTACTTTTTTAGCCTAAAGAACTTTTTTTTTTGAATATGAAATTACAAGTTAATTACAAGGTAATTAGAAGAATTATCTTTAAATATAAGAAACTGGAGTAACTCATTCGCAGTGTATAATAGAATTAGAGTAAAGTCATAAACTAATTTATGTGAAGTAATAAATAACACATAACTCATTAAATATATCTTAAATTAATAATAAAAAAATCAATATTACCCAAATTAATGAAGTTTTAAATAAGACAAAAAAAAAGTACCAGAAGCAAGGCTTAAATATTAATTATAAGAATAAAATTGATAAATAAATATTAATCACTCTCCAAATTAATTATGTTATAGACTAATAGAGTTGAATCTCTCTTCTCTCCTGATATAAATGGGAAAAAAATTAAAAAGAAACAAAACTTTCCTGCTTTTGCAAAGTCAAAAATTATGATTGAAGTAGTAATTATGTTCTAGTTTTGATAAAGTAGTACAGTAGGCGTTATAAATTCTCCTTCTGACTTCTGAGTCTACTTTTTCCTTCTTTTTTAATCTCCGTATTTATATAACGCTTCAACAACACACCATCCCATAAAGCAAAGCAACCTTATTTCCTTCAATATTTAATTATTATATATTCTTTTTACAGTTAATTATGCACTTCCAATAAATAAATTTAAAATAAAAATTCTTTTCCCTCTTCTCTTTCCTCTATAAAACCCCACCTTCCTGCTTTCTTTCCCGCTTCATCTCCATAGCTCACAACCATTCTCTCTCTGTTTTTCATGGCTTCCAACACAACCATCCAAACACTGCCTTATGGATCCGACCCGACTACCCCCAACACCACCTTCGTCCAAGCAGACCCGTCCAACTTCCGAGCCGTCGTTCAGAAACTAACCGGAGCACCTGAAGACCCTTCAGCCCCGAAGCTGCCCCTAACTCTTCCTTCACGACTCACCGCGCAACACAAGCCAACCACCACCGGCACCGCCGAGATAGGGCCGAAACGGCAGACCTTCAAGCTCCACGAGAGACGGCACACGGCCAAGAAGCTGGAGCTGAACGTCGGCGTGGCGGAGAGACTCCCCATCTTCTTCAATGGTGGGAACAGAGGAGTGATGATGAGTTCTCCGGTGTCGGCGTTTGAGCTGATGGCGCGTGGGAGCCCACGCACGCCGAAGGAAGAAGAAGAGAAAGCGATCGCCGAGAAAGGGTTTTACTTGCACCCAAGTCCACTGAACACACCACGAGGCTCCGAGCCTCCTGAGCTACTGCCTCTGTTTCCGTTGCATTCTCCGAGAGAAAACGAAGCCAAGTCTTAGCTTCTTAACGAAGTTTCATTATGCTATGTAATTTTTTTAATATTTTTTAATTGCCAAGTTAATATATTATTCAAATACTAGCTTTGTTTTTTTCCCTTAATTTCTTCGTTCCGCTTAATGACCGTGGGATTAACTCTGTCCTTTCTACGGCTGAGATTTGTCAGTATATTGTAGATGTCATTATGAGACTAATCATTTTGTTTTTCTTTTGGTAGTATTTGGGTCACGAGATAGAGAGTGAAAGAGGAATGTCCAAATTTTTAGTTGACTTCCAATTAGTGTATGACTGGCTTGATTAATTAAGTTTATTTTTTTGAAAAGGATTAATTAAGTTTATTACACGTAACGTTTAAATAAAAATGGAAAAAGAAAACTTTATACAAAAATGGAAACAATGGCGGAAGCTAGTGATGGCTAGTTGGGGCCTTGGCTCCAGCTAGCCCCTACTAATCTTATAAAATTTGTTAAGAAATAATTTATTATATGATATTTTATTTTGCTACAAATTTGCCTCTAGCTAATTTTTAATTTTCTCTGTAAGGATAATGTTTGTTTCATTACTCATTGGACTGGGAGGAAAGTAAAATTCTTATTTGAAATACCAAAAAGATTGATATCATCTTATATATTGTTTTAATTTATAATTATCGGTTATTATCTATTTGTATTTTTAAGGTTATTGATACTCCCCCTCGTAATCATAAGAAATTTAGTTGACTTTTTTAGAGAGATTAAAAAAGCTAATTAAATTACTTTTGAGTATTTTTATTTTTTTTTTTTCTTCAAACTAATTAGTTTAACCAATAAACTAATATATAATCTAAAGATACACAACATATGAAATGATTAAGTAATTTATTTAGCTTCCTTAATCTCTCCAAAGAAAGTCAACTAACTCTTATAATTAGGACTGAGAAGTAGTACTATTTAGTAAATCCTCCCTCGGGTCCTTATTTAAGGAACCAATTAACAATTCTTACAAGTCAATAAAAACAGTTAAAAGTCATTAAATTTGTCCTAAAATTTAAATAATTTTCAATATTATCCCTATTAATTACACTAAACTTTAATATCATATTAATTATATTACTCTTTTTTTGCTCAAAAAAAAGTGTGTTAATTAATTTTTATTAATTATTATCTGTCACTCACTACCTTTTTAATTATAGGTATACATGGAAAAAATATTTAATGCTATTTAGAAAAAAACAAGTGTCTTATAAAAGGGACCAAATATACTTATTAGTTAGTGTGTTATAATGAGAACTAAAGGAGTAGTTCAATATATTTACTTTTTGGTAAGGGCTAAATTTTTTTCCTGATTCCTTTGGAAAAAGGAAAAGGAAAGTAAAGTGAAAGGGATATAAACTAATTCCGATTTTCATAAATAAATGCATCGATAATTAAAATTGTGGTGTCACAAGTCACAAGTCACAACTCACAAAGATCTGAGGTGTAACCAACACATGATATGATACCTATATTTGCCACATTAAAATTATAGTTTAAATACATAAATTTGATGTGGAAGCAGCATTTGAAAACATCATAAACAAAATTGGTAAACAATCATCATTCTATGAATTAAGATAAATTTGTTTAATATTAATTGTCACTACATTCTTTTCTAAGAAAATAAAAAATATTTAAAAAAAAAACTCTTTAGAAAGACGAATAACATATACTTCCTCAGTCTTAATTATAAAACAAAATTTATAGTATAATTTGCACTACAAATTTTATCCTATAATTAGAACTTGAGGTAATATATTATATTAAACTGCAAAAGAATTATTTTTCATATTTTTATTTAAAATACAGATAACATAGAAGGAAAAAAAAAGTACTTAAACTTCAAAATCTTAAATCAGCCTTATTATCTATGAGAATATATGTATTTACTATAAAAGTATAACAATTGAAAACTCTTTGTAATAAGAAATCATTGGTTTATATTTTAAAGTTTAAGTAGTTTTTTAAAAAAAAATCTTTTTCTCCATCATATATTTAAAATTCTTCAAATTTTTGGTTAGCCAAAGTCCAAAACAATAGTTTTATTTAAGTTTTATTTCAAGGGATATTATATGATTTTCTTAATTGGATCGCATTTGTTCTTGTTTTAACTCTGAATTCATTAAACTCATAATTTTTCCCCACTACAATAAAGGAGGAAACCAAAAAATAATTTATATATATATATATGAATATAATACTATTGTCATTTCATTTTCCCTTATAATAAACAAATGCTCCACTAAACTAATTTTACCAAAAATGAGGTATAGGGTCTCTTGTTTAGTTAGACTACACAATCATTGCTTATGTCCATTTCACAATCATTGCAACACGACCTTTTTAATCTCTTCTCTAATTCATAAATTAACTTTCTCCATCATATATTTAACAACTACTCCTACTCTTAGTATTGTTAACAACTAAAAGTGGTCATGTATGTTATATAGAGTAACAAATACGTTATTATGTTTTCATAATTTATAAATAATAGTATCATGTTTTTTTAGAGTTTTCATATTTTATAAGGAGAATGATATATTCAGGTCACAATCAAAGAAAATAATTCATTAAAAAGTCCTGTAAATTATTAATGGTAACGGTTAAACTTATTAATTCCCTCATGTTCACTTATGAATTGGGGATTTTTCTGACATTATTTTTTGACTGAAACCTCAAAGTGATTCTCCCTATTTTTTATTAATATAATAATTAATTTTGGTTGAATAAACTATCTTGCGTTTTATGTTGTTCACATTATTCACATTCACAATTTATAAATAACACATCTTACCACATATTTTTATATTTTATTTTGGGTTAAGTAGTAAATTTGCCTCAGGAATTTTTTTTTCGTTGTAAAGCAATGTCGCCCAAGAAGTTTTTGTTGTCTCGATATTGCTTTGAAAGTTTTAAAACATAGAATATTGTTAATTTCTGTTAAAAAGTTAATGGTTCAACGTCAATTTTTGATAGTCAACCTTAGTTTTTTAATAGAATAGAACAATATTGCTACATTTTGAAACTTTCGTGACATGACAACAAAAAAAAAAAATAATTTAAAAGTAACATTGATCTTGAGCCTATACTTTCGAGATGAATTTACTACTTAACCCTTTTATTTTTATTTGCACAGAAGTGACATGAAGTGTTAATGAGGATAGTTGAACATATGATATTTAGCCCCATATATTAAAGGATGTAAAAGGACACTAATTAAGAAAAAAAAATGATTATTTGAAAATTATTGATAGTGTATAATAATATTTCAGTTTCACTTTTTTGCGGTAAAAATTATTTTATATTAATTCATTAATTTTGACTAAATACGCACACTTGCATGCACAAAATTCGCACTATTCACCATGTCTCATAAACAAGTTTTCTGCTGACTTTATGTTTCGTATTAATACTGACGAAGAGAGATATTTATTTAACCGAAAACTATATATAAAAGTATTATTTATTTAACTAAATTAGACAAATCACTATTTTTAGTTGGATAATAACCTAAAATCCTAAATTGAAAAGTCCATCATCATCATCAGTTTTTTCACATAAAAAACAGATCCACTCGTTTTATTTCCTCTAACATGGTCAGTTATTAAAACTTTTACTCGACGAGATTTAATTAATTTTCCTATTATAACAAAAAAAATTAAAAGAAATCCAAATATGGCGGTGCAAGTAAATTAATGTAGTGTGTTTCTCTGCGCAGTGAAAGCAAAACTAAAATTTATTGCTCTGTAGCTCTGCAATAAAATTAAAGTGCAATAAATTGAAGACAAAGTGAGAGTAGTACTCCCTTTTTTTGGTAGCACTCTTATTAAATTTTAAATTTGAATTTGAATTTCTAAAAAAAGTATTGTCATTAGTTTCCAGCGAGAATACATACTTTTGAAAGATGAAACGGTCAAGGAAAATTAATGGGGAATTATTATTAGGAGGTTTTAGAGAAGGGATTGGGTTTCTCTCATTTTTTTTCTTTCTCATTTTCTTCTCACAATTCCATATTCACCGTTAGATTAAAAAAAGTAAATGGTTTAGATTCAATATTTTATAAAATTATTAATATAAACATAATTAATTTAATTTAAACCCTCAAAATTGGAGCTATACAGTTCATAAATGCAATACAGAAAAAATAAATAAATTTTAATTTATAGAAAATATTATTATAATAATAATTTTATAAAAATTAAATTTAAACCATCCATTTCTTGATCTAAATGTAGAGATGAGATTTGAGGGGAAAAAATGAGAAAGAAAAGTAGAGTATCCTCTTAGCCAAAAAAAGGAACTTACTTACTGAGAAATACTAATGACAAATAAAGTGCTGTCATTTCTTGAATTTGAAATTATCATTGAAGGCTCATCAAGTGTCATTGGGGCTTCTTGGCAATTATATCTCTTTCTTGGGATCTCTTTGTAATTCCCCAAAATTTATTGCTTCCCATTGATGAATTGACTTGTTTTAAGCAATACACATAAACGTGGTATAATAATCCTGAGGGCTGAGGTCCTATTTGTAAGTATTTATTTGGATTACTTATTAGTTTATTTTAAATTATTTTACATTGTATATATGAATTAAGTATATATGTTTAAGGAGTTTTGTTTTGTAAAGTGCAAAATATATATTTTCCAATTGATTATGGGGATTTCTTAAACACTCCTAGGTCACTGCCAACATATTCTTTTTCTTTTCTTTGCCTTCACTACCAACATATTTCACTTGAATAAAAGACCTTAAATCTTATTAATTTTATCTTAAAAATTAATAAATTATTTTACTCCTAATTAATATACACTTTATCTTAAGAATACAAAGTCTACATAATAATATATTAAGGTTAAAGTTGTATATTCATGCAGGGGAAAAAAATTAATGATGTGACTTAAAATATGATGAAAAAATTCTCTCTTTACCTTATAAATAGAACTAAAAGTAGTGCATGATTACAATTGTAATCAAGGCACCCCAAAGACTCAAATCCACAAACGTGTGATATATGGACTTAAGAAAAATAACAAAGAACTAATTAAGAGCAGTATATATATAAAAAAAAATTGATGAAAAATATGCCTTTCAGAAAGCATCTTTCGATCAAATTGGTTTATATGGAAAACAATGGTTTAAAAACAACAGATATTAGTCCAGGTAATAAAGTTAGGGTGAGGATGGAATAATTTCTAATGCATTTTTCAATCATTGTTTCCTAATAAATCTTTTATTATACTTCTTTCACAATGAAATTAATTATTTTAAACCAAACAAGCTCTAAAATAAAACTAATAACTCAAATTTAAAATTAAATATTTAAATGTACGTATAGGAAAATAACAGTTGAATTCCACAGTATCATCTATATAAGTGTGCTTGTGTGTGTCTGTCTATATATATATATATATATTCCCTGTCAATTAAGACATTCCCTTTTTGGTAGTAGAAGTGTTAACTTTGCTTTATATATATAGGGTTAATTGATAAACAAAGCAAAGAGAGAAAAGCAGAAAGCTCAAAGATTTTCACTTGAAAAAGACATATTTTCTTCCCTTACTATCTTCCTCTCAACACATACACATACATTTTAGGTTATCTGCATCTATTCATGAGTGGTGAAATGGAAATCTGTAGAAAACAAGAAGAGAAGGAAAAAAGAAAAGAAAGTGAAATCTATATATGATGATGCTAATTAATAATTATGCTAAGACGATTTGGACGTAAATAAAGGAAAAGGGGTTAATATATATATACATATATAGATACTTTGAACCCATGAAATTTTTTTATGTGTGAAGATGGATAGTGATAGAGTGACAAACAATATTGCACAGAAAACAATCCTTGAACCATTGAATTTTGTGGGTTAAAACTTCAAAATTTAAGGGTCCTACACTTGTTCAAATCAAATCAATCGCATTATTATCTCGCAGATGCATGCACAAACAATAATTAAACCAGCTTGTTTCAATAATAATTCAACTTTGTTACCAAGTTTTCTTCCTTAATTTCCAATATTATCTTATCTTTTTAATAATTTTAACCTGTCAACATATGTAAATTAATTTGAAGGTGATTTGATTGAGTTTTTGTACGTGAGATTGTGCTTGGGCTAATCCATTATATCAAAATAACTTTAAATTACCTAATTAATTATATTCCCATGTGTATGTTCTTACTTATCTTTCTTTAATTTTTATTTTTTTTCCTTGACGTTTTCTTCTTTTTAAATGGGGTTTTCTATGTGTGCTTCATCTTGTCTTAGGGTTCCGGATATGCTTGCTCTTTCTTTGACAATTGCTTGGATGATGATGAATTATAGATAGATGTCTTTGAGCTATCCAAATTCAAGTGTTTTGTTGGGGTGGAGGCTGAAAATCCCTCCTACATGTCACGTGTTTGAATCTAACATACCTTACCAATGTATTTCATCACTTCAACTTTAGCATATAGATAGATGTTCTTCTTCTTTTTTGTTGTAAAGTGATAGTTGTTCTTCTGCTCATGACAGTACGTGTGTGAGATTCAATGATCGTAGCCTCTTTGTTTGGCGTAGTATCACATACTTAATCTCTTGTCCCTATTACTTGGTTTGACATTAAGATAGTTCTTCATTAATTTCTTAACAATCGGAGCTTGTCTTTGCACATTTAGAGATGTTTGAGCCATATGGCATCTGCCATAGTCCTATGAGATTTGGCTCATTACATCTTTCTTCTTTGATTTATTTTGCTTAGTTTTTCATTTGTTTCTGTGTTTTCTTGTCGTTCATTAAAGACCTTGTCCTTAAAACCAATATTTGTTAGTAACTTTTTAATTGATTTTATGTAAAAACAACTTGCCATTTCATTTTTAATGAAGAGTGAGCATTGAGGAGTATTATGGAACTATTTAAAATGGAAAGTAGCACATGATCATAAGATAATGTTGGAGGAGTAGTGAACATTAATTATAAAATTATAATTAAATATGATAATCACTCCGAAAACTTTGGGCAGCTTGCTTTCTTTATTGTTTTATTTTAATCATCCTATCTAACTCAACACATTATTTAACAAACAATATTAAAGAAAAGAATCTACAATCCAAAAGTCACAAGCCCAAACGATGCACCATTATGATCATAATGATTGCTCAAGATAACATATTTTCTTCTTCAAGCCATTTTACACTATGCAGGTGCAGTGGTTAATTCTAACCCACTCAGATGTGACATATGTCAACTTTTATTTAGCAAATTGCTTAAATATCTTCATCATTATGCTTTTAATAATATTCTATTCAATTCATGTCTAATCCACAGGTAGCAAGTAAAATTAGAGCACTATTGCTTTTTTTTTTTTATATACAAAAAGTCAAGAATAGAAAGGGTAATATATCTAATAAAAATATATTATATTATCATATACGTTGTTATTTCACTGTATTATGGTGCGACATATATTTTGCCTGTCCTTCTGTTTCTAAACTCTTTTTTAATTCAATTTGCCAAAGAGAAAGCCAATTGAAAATTCATTATATACATATACTGATATGATCCTCTTTATAAGAAACTTCTAGCATCTTTTATATAGACTAAGAAAAACCTTAAACTTCATGAACTTTTCCATACAATTCAACAATTTTCCAACTATTTAACACTCCCTCTGGTCCTAATTGTAGGAGAACATTTGAGAGTTAATCTTGATCCTAATTATAAGACAAATTTCTAATTTTGATCAATTTCTTCTCAAAATACCCTTATTGATACTTTATTAATAATAATGTAATAATACACATATATATTCTATAAATTGAGTAATGCTTGCAACTTATTAATACCACATACACATCAATTCTAGTGTTTTTTTTTTAATTTTTTAATAAAATAATTTTGAGCAATTTTTATCATATTTAAAAATGGCATCACTATTAAATAACACTTCCAACCTCCAAGAGTAGACTGTAAGTTGTTGAGGGAGATTGATGACATTGGACTATGTGAGAGTTTGAAGAAGTCTATGGTGAGATAGGAGAGGTCCAAAAAAGAGATCGTCAGAGTAATTGGATGTCATTTAAATTTAAATAAGGGCATTTTGGGAAAACAAATGTAATTAACTAATTTAAATATTATCCTTAATCTCTTTAAAATTAGGTAAATATGTCATATAATTAAGATTGGATGACGTCATGAGAAGAAAGTCAATATAATAAATAGAGGGTAAAATTATACACTTATATGAAAAAAAAATTATCTTAGCCCTATAAATAGGACTAAAATTTTTTCCCCCTCTCTCTGCCCTATAAATTATAGGACCATAGGGGTATAATACTAATGCTGAGAAATATGTATGTCATCACTCTTTGCTTTAGTTTAGGTTTTTTACGGTTAAGTTACGCTAGAAAAGTTTGAATAATATTTAATATTTACTCATATCCTCATTAGAATTAGCCTTAATTGCATATAGTTATGGACATTTTAGTTGTTGTGGTTGTTAATTATGATAGAAGTTAAAATAATTCAAGACTCAACAGCTAAGTGTTTTTATTTTTTATTTGAAAAACAAGACTCTTAAAATTAGCTAAGTGTTTTTAGGCGGAAGCCATCTTTTTTTTATTTGAAAAACAATTAAGTAACCGGAGCAGTCCTTAAAATTATTTGAAACTCTGTAAGCGTACATGTATATGCATGCATGCACGTATTCATCTGACGTGCATGTTTTAATATTTTATATATAAAGTTTAACCAAGTGTGAATTAACGTCCATATTTTATGAAGCTTCAAGAAGAGCTATGTACTATTGGTTGACTTACGAACTAAAACACTGTGTGAAATGGTTTATGAAGAATGACAAATGATAATTTCGATCAGTACATGAGTTACAAATAAGACTCAATCCCTTAAATAATGATCTGAAGAATCGAAATTTGAAATATGGCATATAAACGACAACAAAATGTCAGATAATTATATGGTTGTCTGGTGATTTTTATCCTTAAAATTTCGTGATTATAAAGATTTTGATGATAAATAATCCGATTGATCTGAAAATATAAATTGTTTTTGGATTAAGGTAAGGATGTCTTTGATGGGCCCTTTAAAACTTACAGCATAAACAATCTAAATGATTTAGGGCCATGTCAAATAATATGTTTAATAAGGGCATGTAAAATAAAATTTTTTAATAAGGGCATGTAAAATAAAATTTTGTTAATGAGGAGTGTTACAATTAGTGAGGGCGTTTATCCTAAAAATGAGGAGGTTCGATATCTTTGGTTGATGTGAGAGTCTTGTTGGTAGGCGATCTGTAAGTATATCCTTAAACTCTTTGAAAAGACTAATGTACATGTCTATATAATTTTACTTGATTTTTGATGAGATTTCTGTAGTTGTTTTTCTTTTTATCAATTTTTTTGGATGTTTTTACTCGATTTATAAACAGCTCCATGTAGTTTTTGTTTTGTTGTATCATGCCTTTATAATGACACCTGATTTTTAATTAGGTTTTCACAGTTTTATTATTTTTTTTTCCTATAGTTTTTTTATCAGGTTTTTACAGTTTTAATTACATGATTTTTAATTAAATTCCTATAGTTTTACTATAAGAACATGATGAAAAGGCTAAAAAAAAAATTTTATATTTTTTTTTAAAATCATTAGTTTGACTAATTAAAAAATCAGGCAAAACTATAGTGACTTACATATTAATATTTTTAGAAATGTTAATTAAGGAATTCAGAATTCAGTTTTTTACTCTCAATGTTATCCATATTTACATGCAAGTTTGCAAATTTTGGAAAATTTATGTAAGCTTGTCGTGAAAAAAGTTGAAAACTAATTTCGTATTTGGTTTCACATTAAAATCATAACTTGGAACATGTTCTTCTTGTTACTTCACATGTGATCATCTTACTCTTTGATTGCAGAGTCAAGATTTTTTGCTTTTGTCCGCATAATTAGTAGGGGGATTTGGGGGCCTCCGATTTTTTTTTTTTTTTAAGGAAAATTTTAAATGGATTAAAAAACAAAAAAGAATATAAACAAAAAAGAAAAGAAAACTTCAACTTAACATAGAAAAATAATAATTAAGAATTAACTAAGCTATTACAATAGAACAATTACAAAATTATTCTTTGATGACTTCTCATTTTTAATATATTTGAGATATATTTTGATATATTTAAGAAGTCATCAATACTAAATTAAAGAGATTTTCTTAAAATTCTAAGAGATATCAATATGAATACATTTTTTGTGAGATTTCAATTTAAAATAAAAGTTTTTGAGTGTAGGAAATAAATAATAGTAATTAGTTATAATATTTTATATAAAAAAAAAAAAAAAAAAGCATTTTAAATATTATTATTATTATATAATTTTTCCTTTGCTTTTTCATGATCAAGATAAGGACCAAAAGAGTATGATACTGATGGATAGGGTAACTGAAGTAGATTTAAAATAGCAAATGGGCCCACAAATTGAAAAGAGGACATGAAGACCTAAAAAAAGGAAAAAAAAAAAAAAAAGATTGAGCGGCTGGGGGGAGAGTTGGAGACGCACAGACCGAAGAAAAACAAAAACATATAGGTATTTTGTGTCTGCACGTGCAGTTATTGACACCAATGTGGTTTCCGCCACTACTCTTTGTATGTGTTGGCTTCTTTCCTTGAAATGTTACGATTCAAGATAATGTGCAATATGCTTTTCTTATAGCCCTTAATCTTATTCTTCTTGATTTTTCAGTTTATGTTGTTATTTTCAAGTCTTTTTAACTTATTATGGAGCTTTATAGCTCACATGGTTTTCTCCCTTCTTATCATGTAAAGGGACCCCCCCAAAAAAAAAAAACAAATATTTAATATAAATTGAATTTTTATATATTTATCCCAAAAATTTATACATTTAGCCTTTCAAAATATTTTTTTTAATTATTTAATGAGTATACATTTAGCCTTTAAATATTTATCTCAAAATCCGCCATTGTCAATAGTTTATTAGTCATTTTACTTTTTAAATAAAATTTTCTTTATATAAAAAGACATTGAATTCAAAACTATAGTTTGGATGTGCTCCAAATTTTCAATGTTAAGGACAAACACTCGCATAAATTGTTTTTAATTCCAAAATCTTTTCACATTCATTTTTCAGCATTTTTAACTTGGCGTTTGTTATTAGGAAAATTTCACTATAACCCTATGTAGTCATTTAATATCAAAGAGCCTAAAAACCTTTTTGAAATTTCACTGCACCTTTAAGACTAAACTGAAATTAAGTTTTTTTTTTTTTTTTTTTGCTGAAAAGACAATTATACCCTTGCTTTGTACATGACCGAGAGGATCTAGTAAATTCCCATGTGTCTTGAAAATACGCATATTTGACTTGTAAATTCCCATATATGTCTTATAAATATCATGCATTCTTGTGAATATGTTTCTTGTGTTGCAAATGGTTAAGATGATCTTGTAATTTCACTTATTTGTCTTATGAATAAGTATATTTGAATTATAAATCCTCACACACACGTATTGTAAATAATCATATTTAACTTCTAAAGTAAGGATATAATTTTTTTTTCACTCAAAAATTTTAACTTCAGTTTAGTTATAGTGATGCAGTGAAATTTTAAAAAATTATGTGGCTATGGAAATGTTCCCTTTATTATTTCTTCTCGAGTAATTTAAGATTTTAGACTGTTAAAGGGTCGTGAGTTCTTTGGACAAAACCCAAACCCAAACCCAAACCCAAAAATGTTTTTTTTTTTTGGTAAAGAACCCAAAAATGTTGAAACAATCAAAGTTGGATGTAAAGTGTACACTGTGTTTTTTGGGAAGCCCAACTCTGCCGAGATAATCAAACATCAATCATAAACCCAAATGCTTCTAGCTAGCGAGAACGACAAAACCCAGAAACAAAGCAGCGAGAGCACAAGGTTGCTGCTTGCTTACGCGGAGTCACAGTCACTGTTTGACTGGAACCAACCAGACCCCAGGAACGCGGGAAAACCCACTTGTTGCTGACAGACACCTGAAACCCAGGAATTCCAATGCCGGAGCTGCCGGAGGTAGAGGCGGCTAGAAGAGCCGTGGAGGATAACTCTATCGGCAAGAAGATAAAGAAGGCGATTATAGCTGACGATTCCAAAGTCATCGATGGAGTCTCTCGCTCGGAGTTCGAGGCTTCCCTATTGGGCAAGACCATCGTCGCAGCTCGCCGTAAGGGCAAGAACATGTGGCTTGAGCTTGATTCTCCACCATTTCCTTCGTTCCAATTCGGTACATTTCTGTTTCGATCCCTTGCTTTGTCTTGTTACCTTTCCGTTTATGTTCATTTCTTCTCGTCTAGTTTTTCCCTAGGAATAGGCTTCACTGCCGGTCTGTGTGCTGTGTTTTGAAATGGGAATGAGATAAAGGGGGTAGCTGGGTAACGATGAAGAAATTGGAGGGAGAGCTGGAGAGTGATGGTTTTTAAATTCAGTGCATATTAAAGTTCTTAACTCTTTGGGTGGGTAACTGGAATTTCAATCGATTTGCAGTGAAGATAGTGGAAACTTTACGATGCTTATAGTTTTTTACTTCGAAACTGTTTCTTTTTTTTTTTTTTTTTTTTTTTAATTTTAAAGATGAGCTGATTAACAGAGCTGATCAAGCTCTGAAACTGCGTGGTTGGATCCCTTGAAAGAGCAATTTTGCGTTTCTGTCTCCTTATAGTTTGTCATCCGAGCGATCATAGTTTACAAAAATTTGATAGTAGTCGTCCGGCATCTGGTTGTTTAGTCTTTATCTTGAATGTTCACTCTCACACGTAGCATGTTCAGACATATCCTCAGCAACATATATGTAGTCAGTAGTCACTGTTCTTTTCTGCCACTTATGCGGTTTTACTTCACGCAGGCATGGCTGGTGCTATATACATCAAGGGTGTTGCAGTTACAAAGTATAAAAGGTGAGGCATGCCATATGACCTGTTGAGTTATGCTGCCATATGACCTGTTGAGTTATGTTAAATTTTCAAATATCTCGATATGTATATTTATTGGCCCTCCAAGATTCAATTAATAGGTCATAAGTATATACATATATATTAGTGCAGTTATAAAACTGCTTTGGAATTGAATGTTGCTTTATTGAAATTATTCCATGCATGTTAATGTTAGAACTGATATTCACAAGTGTTCTCTTAGATCTGCTGTAAATGATGAGGATGAGTGGCCTTCCAAATATTCAAAGTTTTTCATTGAGGTAAGGGCTATTGCTTCTATGCCCTGTTGAAATTTGGAGTGCTTTATTTATTTTGCTATTTGACATGTAAACACTTCTAATTAAATGCTCTCATCGCTGTGGTGATATATTTGATTTCATTTTGGGTGCTGGTAAATCTAAAATACCTGTTTTAGGCCTTTAGTTTGAAATGGACTCTGTTATGAATTTAGACATAAGGTCTACATTCATTCAGAAGATGTGAAAAAAAATTCAATTGTTCTAATGAGAAGTTGGAAGAAGTTATAGTTTTGGCTACTATAATATGAACATGATTAAATATTTAAATTTTGTACTGAAGCTTTAGTTTTCCTGTCTTGACCTGCACATTGAATTGCATACTGGTTTTCCTATCCAACAATTCTATCATGTTATGTATAATCAATATAATGATGTGCCTTCATGGTAGGTGATGCATTCAATCTTTTTTCTACTTATTTGTATCTGTCAATCTTGGAATAAAAGGCGTGATTGCATCACCTTAAGAAGTACTATAATTTTGAACTTCTGATTGACCAGTATTAATCAGATCAAATCCTCTTGTTGCAGCTGGATGATGGCTTGGAGTTGTCCTTCACTGACAAAAGGCGGTTCGCTAGAGTTCGCCTTCTCAATGATGTTGTGCAGCCCTACCTGCTATTTGCCAATGGACATAAATGCTTATTCATCTGTTTTTATTTGTTAAATCTTATCATTAACTCTATCAATCTTTTTCCTTGATATAGCCGACATCAGTGCCCCCAATATCTGAGCTTGGTCCTGATGCACTTTTGGAACCTATGACACTTGAAGAATTGACTGCGTCTTTGCAAAAGAAAAAAACTGAAATCAAGGCTTTATTACTTGATCAAGTATTAAATTCTTATCCTTATTCTGAATGACTTGTTATATTCCACCATCATGCTAGTTAGCCGAGTATAGCCCTTTTGAATCAGTTCCTTATCTCCAATGTCTGTTGGATATAATTTTTCTTTTGGTTTGCAGTGTTTGGAAAAATTTTGTAGACTCTAACTTAAATTTATATATATTTTTAGCATTGTAGGGTATCCATTTCTTAATATATTGACTTTCCTATCTTTGCAGAGTTTTATTTCGGGTATTGGAAATTGGGTTGCAGATGAAGTTCTGTACCAAGTCAGTATGACTTTTATTTTTCCTCAATTTCTCTCCTTGCTTTCCACTTACATGCTAACTATATATGGTTTATGAAGTTTTATTGTTTTATATTCATCTGACCTTAGTCTAATTTTATAATTTCTTGACATATTGATTAAAGAATATTCACTTACCATTTACTGGACATTACCCTACAGCCATATCTTTTGATCCTGTTTTTACTTCCTGCTCTTCAGCTCTTCTTAACTCCTTTAATTATAAATTGTTGTTATGGCCATACTTCTTTGTTTTACTTGCAGAAGATCATTTTAATTAGGTCTCTTTTGGCAATGATTAAACTTTTTGGTTCACCAGTTATCTTAATGAGGATCAAAATCCCTATATTTTCAGGCAAGAATTCATCCGAGGCAGGTGGCTTCTAGCCTGTCCAAAGAAAACTGCTCAACTTTGTGCAAGTGCATTAAAGAGGTGGGAAATTCTTGTTTATTGAGAAATTATTTTAATCTAAGCGTTCTTTTTTAAAATTTAAATGGAACTTGTATATTTCATAAAAAATATGGAGGACTAAAATCTGTAGGTTATTCAGTATGCGGTTGAACTTGATGCTGACTCTAGCCGTTTTCCTCATGAATGGTTATTTCATTTTCGGTGGGGGAAAAAGCCTGGAAAAATTAATGGTGAGGAATACTTTCTTATATTTTGTTAGTTACAAAATAAAATTCATTTTACAGGTAATTGAAAAAGCAGTTGAAGTTGGAGCTGACAGTAGCCAGTATCCTGCTGGTTGGATATTTCATTCTCGCGAAAAGAAGCCGGGCAAGGCTTTTGTGGATGGTTTGCTTCGTTCCTTTGTTTGTGATAACCATTCTTAATGTATATTTCCATCATCCTGTTATGGGATGGTTTTCTAACATGCTAGTTAAGCTGCAGAATTAAATTAAGAGAAATAATATATTTTTATCCATTCTTTTTTACTTTTTCCTCTTGATATTGATCGCACTGTATGCTCTTTATCATATATACTGCTACTATTTATATTTCTAATGGGACAATTGTGGAATTTCATGTATTGGCAGGGAAAAAAATTGACTTTATTACGGCAGGAGGCAGGGTATGTGTCATTCTGATGATTACTTTTAATTGCTTCTTACATCTTTTTAATGTGCTCATGTTGATTTTGCTTGAGCCCTTTTGCTTTCAGACGACTGCTTTTGTCCCAGAGTTGCAAAAGCTAAGTGGGTCACAGGATGTAAAAGAAGCTGGCAAACCTAAAAGGCGAGCTTCAAAGAAAAACAAAGGCAAAGATGATGACGATGATAATGATGATGATGGTGACGCTGAGGAACCGGCAAAAGAAGAGAAGAAAGCGGGAAGTCTGAAATCAAGAAAGGGAACAAAGGGTGGAGGCAGTAAAGGTAGGAAGCAATCCAAGAAGAATGAATCAAAGGAAAGTGATGACGATGAAAATGATGAAGTTGATGATGAGACTCGTGCTGCTGCAGAAGATGATGATGATGATGAAGAAGAAGAAGAAGCTGAAAAGAAGAAACCGAACCAGGTGACAAAAATTAAACAAGCGAAGGGAGAGAAGAAATCAAACAAAAGAGTTCAAACTAGTCAAAATGGTAAGAATGCGAAAAGGAAGGTTTAAGTAGTAAGGTTTTGCCATCTGCCATAAAAAGCCGGTGAACTATGGAAGGAGGATGTGTTGTGCTGTTCGTGAAACTGTCTATTATTCTGTCTTTATCATGTGATCAGTAGATCAACGCTGCTTCAGCAGATCATGACTGCTGTTTTAACTTGATGTTATTAGATCTATGGAAGGTGAGGATGCCTTCAGTTTTTGTAACATGTTAATTATTTTGTTAATTCTCTGTTTGTGGGCTGAAAATATGTATGTTACACTTTTGGAAGAGGCAATGCTATCCTTATTGGGGTTCACATGAGGTGCTTATTAAGATTTGTGCTGTTTTGTGCTTGTTTGGAATAGCAATTGGAGACTTCAAAAGCAGCTTTTCAATTTTGATTTATGGTAGACGAGGTAAGTATGTGAGAGGAGTTTTGTCTTGATTTATGTGAATAAACAATTTTAAGGGTTCAAAACAAGTAGTGACAAACCAAATTAAAAGTAATTTTGAACCCAACGGAAAATTAGTTTGTGTCACTTGATATAGTATAATGTAGCAGATCCTATTCATATATCTGCCCTAGTTTAAGGGTTATTATGTTTCTAAAGAATAAAAGATTTCCTAAGAAGAAAATCATTAACATGATATTCCCCCTTGTTCCTATAGAACGCAATCTAGGTGTTATTTATTTATTTATTTAATTTCAAGGATAATTATCTATTTTTTCATTTGTGGCCATATTTAACAAGTGCTGGAGATAATATAAATTAATATAATATTAGAGTTTAATATTTTATGTGGTTTTGTATTATAGGAGGCAAATATATGAGATGAGTTTTGTCTAGTATAATGCAAAATAATTTTTTAAAATTGATTTATGAGGTTTCCCTTAAGAATAATATAAGAAATTATTTTAATTTTATGAGAAATTTAATATTTTTAATAATTTTATCGTTACTTCTATATCCCTTTTTCTTTTGGGATTTATTTTCTTCTCCATCTTGTTTTTCTTCACTTTATCTCAATTTTTTGGCCCTGAGTTTTGTCATGAAGAAAAAGTCAAAATAGCATACTTAGGACTTGGAAACCATATTTCATTCCACCTTCAAGAGGACAAGAATCATCCGAGTTTTAGCCACGGCAATGGTGTCGGCTTGTTTGTGATAAATATAAAATAATATAATATGGAGAAAATAGGAGAATGAAATTAGATGCTTTTCTTCACTAACAGGAGCCTATGAATAGGCAAATACATTATAAATTAAAGGGTTAAGGGGCAAAAATACACATGTTGTGTTTTATCAAGAAGAGCGCCCAATACCAATTTTTTTTATTTAATAATTTTACTTCAATTTCAGGTATTGACCGTACTAAAAGGATAATGACCGATCTTGAAAAAAATATTTCGAGTCTTGATTTGGTACTAAAAAGTACTTTCGGGATCTTGATCTTCTGAGAAAAATACTTCATAATCTTGAAAAATTATTTTATGATCTTGAAAAAATATTTTAGGTATTGACCGGTACTAAAAGGATCTTGATCGATCTTGAAAAAATATTTTAGGGTCTTATTTGTTACTAAAAAGTACTTTCAGGATCTTGTTGGTATAGAAAAAATACTTCATAATCTTGAAAAATTATTTTAAGATCTTGAAAAAATATTTCAGGTATTGTTGGTATTAAAAGGATCTTGATTGATATTGAAAAATATATTTTAGGGTAAGTGATTATTACTAAAAAGTACTTTCAGGATATTGACTGGTAGAGAAAAAATACTTCATAATCTTGAAAAATTATTTTATGATCTTGAAAAAATATTTTAAGTATTGACCGGTACTAAAAGGATACTGACTGATACTAAAAAAATATTTCAGGGTGCTAACTGGTACTAAAAAGTACTTTTAGGATACTTACTGGTACAGAAAAAATATTTCATAATCTTGAAAAATTATTTTAGAATCTTGAAAAAATATTTCACGCTATTGATTGGTACTAAAAGGATCTTGACAATCTTGAAAAATACTTTATGATCTTGAAAAATTATATTAAGATCATGAAAAAATATTTCAGGGTACTTACTGGTACTAAAAATATACTTCAGCATATTTTTTAAGATTCAAAAATAATTTTTCAAGATCATGAAATATTTTTTTCTGTACCAGGCAATATTCTCAAAGTATCTTTTTAGTACTAGTCAGTATTCTGAAATATTTTTTCAGATCTTAAAATAATTTTTGAAGATCATGAAGTAATTTTTCAATACATGTCAAGATTATCCTAAATATCTTTTTAGTACCTAGGAATAATTAAAAAAATTATTAAATTAAAAAAAAGAATTTAGTGTTCGACGCTCTTGTTGAAAAACTACATGTGTATTTTTGCACCTTTGAAATGCCACGTCATCGTCCAGTCAGCAAAAAAAGTCAAACTTAACGGTCAAACGGTATTTTTGCACCTAATTGGTAACCACATAGTTACTTTTGCATCCAAAAAAATCACTTCTTCTTTGGGCGCGCTCGAGAGAAAAGCACATGTGTATTTTTGCACCTTAACACTAAATTAAATAATACAATAATACCCCATTACTAAAATAACTAGGACACAATTAACATTAATCAACAAAATTGTATAACATTCTTGAAAGTGGAGAGAGAAAATTAAACCGAAATTAAGCCAAAATAAATAAACATGGGATAATTGAAATTTCAAAATTTAAACTGGAGATATTTTACATAATAGATTAGAGTGGGCACAAAGGCAACCGCGTGACATCATCAAAATTTTCCAACAATCCCTCCCTTAAATTAATGTTTGCAAACATTAAATTTAAGAGTATAAGGATTTGGGTTAGGCCCTCCCTTAAACAAAATCTTCTATAGAACATACTTCTAGCATTTGCCTAAGCTTCATAAATAGAGCTTGCTTGAGCGGTTTAGTTATAATGTCAACCACTCAATCTTTACTTTGGAAAAATACCAAATCAATCATATTAGTCATTGCAAAGGTCACACAAAAAATAATATCTCACATCAATTTGTTTGTTTAGTCCATGCAAAGTTGGATTTTTGGAAATTTTAATTGTTGAAATATCGTCACAATAAATTGTTGTTACACCTTTTTCTTCAATTTGAAGTGCTTCAAGTAATCTTCTTAACCATATAGCTTGATAACAATAGGTTGCAGCAACTACAAATTTAGCTTTTATAGTTGACAAAGTAACAATTGGTTGTTTCTTTGAAGACCAAGAAATAGCTCCATTGTTCATCATAAAAATAAAGCCTAATGTGCTTTTTCTATAATCCATATCTCTAGCATAGTCACTATCATAAAAGCCATAAAATTTTCCTTTTGGATTAGCCTTATAAAAAAAATTCCAAAATCAATGGTACCTTTCAAATAACGAAAAATTCTCTTTGCAGCCGTGAGATGAGTCTCAATTGAATTTTCTATGTATCGACTTATAAAACTAATACCATGCATGATATCTGGCCTTGTAGAAGTGAGATACATCAAACTTCCAACCATTTGCTTGAAAAAAGTAGAATTCACTTTCTTTTCTCCATCATCCTTCACAAATTTGGAGCTACATTTTATTGGAGTACAAATAGAATTGCAATCCCTAATTCTAAACCTGTCCAAAATCTCAAGAACATATTTCTTTTGTGAAAGAAAATTTCTATACTAAGAAAACATCGCATTAATCCCAAATTAGACGTATCAAATTCTTTCATCATGCTCTCCTCAAAGGTATCAAGCGTACTTATATCATTTCCAACATAAATCAAATCATTAACATATAGTCACAACAAGAATTTTCCATCTTTTCCAAATTTTGTAAAAAGAGTATGTTCATGAGGGCATTTTTTAAAACCTTCTTAGAAAAATAGGCATCTATAGAATTATACCAAGCTTGTGGTTCTTGTTTAAGTCCATGTAAAGCCTTTTTCAATTTATATACCTGTTCTTCACTCCTTTTCTTCACATATCCAAGTGGCTGATCAATATAAACTTCTTCCTGAGGCTCACCATGAAAAAAGGCAGAGTTGATATCTAACTGATAAACCTGTTAAGAATTTTGGGCAACCCTAATCAAATAGTATCAAGCCTAGGAACTAGAGAAAAAACTTCTTTATAATCAACCCCAAATTCTTGCCTATAGCCTTTTACAACAAGGCGTGCTTTGTATTTATCGACTTCATCATCTCTGTTCAACTTCTTTTGTAAACTCATTTGACTCCAATGGATTTTTTCCCCCTTCAGGAGCTCCACCAATTCCTATGTATTGTTTTTCTCTATAGATTTGATCTCCTCATCCATGGCTATTTGCCACTTTCTTTCTTTAGGGTTAAATACCTAATTTACCCTGGAAGTTTTGCCAAGGGGGCGCTCGGCACCGGAAGTTTTTTGGTACCAAATTTGCTCGGAAGTATTAAAAAGGTATCAAATTTACCCAAAAGTGACGGAAGTCCACGTAGATCGTTAAAATGTGAGGTGGCATGTCACCTCATCACACGTGGCATGCCACCTCATCAATCAAAAGTATCATTTTTGCCCTGAAAGTTTTCATTAAGGATCATTTTTACGCCGGAAGTTTTCATTGAGGAGCAATTTTGCACCGGAAGTTTACAAAAGTAGCAATTTTGCCCTTCTTTTCCCAATATTAAATTTGACTATTAAATCAGTCAAAGACCACACATGTCATGCCTTGAAAAGGTTGAACTTGGAGTCAGAGAAGGAGATCCTTGACATGTTGAGCTCAAGGCGGCTAGAATTTGTGAAGCCGAACTGGTCACGCGAGGACTAGAGTCGGAAAATCGGGCCGGACCGTTTAAGCCCAGCCTGCGGGGCTCGGGCTTGAAAAATAAGAGAAATTTGAAATTGGCCTGGAGGGCCTCGGGCTTAATCGGGTCGGCCCTGCAGTTTGTACAGACTGATCATTTGCTTAGATCATAAGTGATGCTTCCTATGACCAGTTCGGCTTCACAAATTCTGGCGGCCTTGAGCTCAACATCTCAAGGATCTCCTTCTCTGACTCCAAGTTCGACCTTTTCAAGGCATGACATGTGTGGTCTTTGACTGATTTAATAGTCAAATTTAATATTGGGAGAAAGAAGGGCAAAATTGCAACTTTTGTAAATTTCCGGGGCAAAATTGCTCCTCAATGAAAACTTCCGGGGCAAAAATGATACTTAACTCTTATTGGGTTGATGAGGTGGCATGCCACGTGTATACTCAGTTAAACTTAACGGTTAAAATTAATCGAGGGGCAAATTTGCTACCTTTTTCATACTTAGGGGCAAATTTGGTACCTTTTTCATACTTAGGGGCAAATTTGGTACCAAAAAACTTTCGGGTGTTGAGCGCCCCCTTAGCAAAACTTCCAGGGCAAATTAGGCATTTAACCCCTTTCTTTATGTGCTTCTTCAAAGCAAGGTGAGCTAAAAAATTATCTTCAGATAGGTCATCTCCACTTTCATAATCTATCATCCAAGATAATCTCTTTGGAGATCGACCAACCTGAGGTTCCTTCACTATTGTAGTGGTTGGTGTTTCTACATCATTTGGAGAATTTCCAAGAGTAGAAGCGGTAGTATTTTCTGGGTGTGACAATTGCTCCTTTTTTCATTTTCAATTTCATAATCACGATAAATTGGAGAAGGCTGCTGCCTATTCTAATTTCAAGTGCTTTCTTCATAAAAAATAACATCCCTCCTAATCACAATTTTATTGGTTAGGGGGTTAAATAATTTATAAGTTTTAGATTGCTCATTTATACCCAGAAAAAACACATATTTTAACCACCATTGGAAGTTGGAGAGTGGCCCACATACTCTCTATGGTCATTATTATAAAGCACAAACTAACATTTCTTATAAACCAATAAAAACAGTTAAAGTTGTTGAATTTGTCCTAAAATTTAATTAATTTCCAATATTACTCGTAATAATTACACTAAACTCTAATATCATATTAATTATTATTCTCACCCACTATGCTTATTAATTATGAGCATACATAAAAAAATATTTAATGCTCTTTAGAAACAAGTAAGTGCCTTATAAAAAAAACTAAATACATTTTTTTAATAAGAACTGGAGGGAGTTTGTTAGAGTGAATGAGCTCCAAAACTTTTTTGCTCTCTATGATTTTTTTCAGGAAATTGAGAACGTGGTTGTTTGCGAACAACACACTCTTCACAAATTTGGGAAGGAGAAGAAATTGGGGGAAGACTTGTTACCATATTTTTCTGACGAAGAGTTTTTAACCCACCAAAATTCAAATGGCCGTAGCGATAATGCCAAAGCCATGAAACATCCTTCTCAATAGCTACCAAACAAGATTGAACACTAATAATCTCCAATAAGAATAACTTGTTTGAAGTCATTGGAATAACAACAATAGTACCCCGTCAAGAATAATATATCTCACAAGTCCTTTTCTAAATAGCAATTGTATAACCTTTTTCTTGCAATTGACCACCATTCAACAAATTGCTTTTCAAATCAAGGGACTTCAAAAATTGTTTCAATAAAACCATTTTTATTTTTTATTTTGATGTTGCATTTTCCCAACACTTTAATAGTAGAACAATCACTAAAACTTACAGTGGAATTAAAACCTTCGTCAAAGGAAGAGATCTTCCACACATGTGATTGCTACAGCCAGTATCAATGAAACGTTCTCCATTTTACTTAACGAAATTACAAATTAAGATTTGATCAACGACTAAGTAATGCTTCATTGCTTGCCAAAATATACAAGGTAAATCGAGTATGCAAAATGAGCCCTAACGTGGCAATATACAATCATCCAACGTATACCGAGAAGATGGAAGCACTACGCGGAAGGAGTAGCACGAGCTTAGAAGTTTTCCCCGATGGACCGGACGGGAATTATCACCTGGAAAAATGTGGTAACCATCAATCCAACTCATTACGAATACTAATATGTGCTAGTGAGGTGCCATGTGGAACAATTTATATAACATAGTATTTTAAAAAAAAAAAAATATATATATATATATATAATTTGCCAATATCCACATCATAAAAATTTCATATCAGAAATCATGTATCACAGTTTTCATTAACACGATTCCCAAGATACCTCCCACCAATCCAACCGAACCGCCTTATTTCCTCCGACTAGACCCATGGGCTAAGTTACATCCATGTTTCTTCCGGTTACTCAAAAGCTCGGTCATGTGATGAGGACCGGCCAAAATCCTCAGAGCACATGTCCCAGACCATGGGCCTTTTCCCCTCATTGAACATGTGGGGTGTCGTATGCCCTCATTGAACTAGTAGGCCAGTCCCTCATTGAACATGTGGGACAATAGAAAGCCAACCATCGTGCACCAATGGAGGCCTCACCACGTGGTGGAATATATTACTTCATTTCCTCCCAATTCAACCCTTCCCATAATTATCATAATAAATATCATAATATCAAAAATCTCAATTCTCATATATAAATAAATAAATATGTATAAATTCATAATTTAAATCATAAGGTTCCGCAAGGCAATTTATATTAAAAATATTCATAATGATTTCACAAAATACTCACAAACAATATATCAATACACATAACAAGTGGAAAGTGGTTACCTCTCGCAAAGTAGCTAACTATTATCATCTTGCTCCTAATTCAAGAGCTCAAACACACGCCAAAAATCAATCTACCACAACCAATTTACTAACCATTAATAACTTTTGTAAAACTCTACATAAAGTTATAACTTATAATTTCATAAAATTAAAATATATAAATTTTAATAATAAACGGAATGCTTGAAGTGGGCAAATTATGACGGACTGAAAAAAAAATCAAAGAGACCATTGTAAGTAATAATTCCCTTTATTATTTATTCCTTTTTTTCTTTTTTACAATTGTATTATTTATTTTATTATTATTACTACTATTATTTTACTAATTATTATTATTTTTCTACAATTATTTTAAACTCTCAAAGGTTATCCTAACACTTTAAACTAGGAGTTTATAAATACCAATCGTCGTACAAATATGCTTTATTGCCATATATATATATATATATATATATATAAAGTAAAACTTTGGGTTTATTGTTGACTATTCCTTGCATGAAATATGCTTCATACACACACACGTACAGTGACGTTTCCTTTCTTATATGCAATGAAAATACATGCCTTTAATATATATATATATATATATATATATATAAAGAAATCACCAGACTTATTTATTTATTATATTTCAAGAGCATATATATATAAGAGCAAACTTTTCTTTCTCTCTTAACATACAATAATGTATATATATATATATACACACTCAATCTTTTTTTTTAATTCAGAGAAAACGTGGGGTCAAAGCTTAATATATAAAAACACACAAACACACACATATATATATATATAAACCACTTTTGCTTTTTCCCATTTATTCCCTGTACCACGTTGAGTATATATATGCAAGCAAGCTTTTCCTATTCCCTTAAACATGCAGATTTATATATATATAATGTCATCTAATTAACAACTAGTTATGCAGCAAATTATATACATATGCTGGTAGATATTATATATCTATTCATATAGCAACATTCCCTTTTATTATTTTCCACAAGCAGAAGAGTTTCAGTTCCTTTCTTTTATGTTTCATATGCATTTATCAGCAAAGCTTCCTATTATCTTGCCCAACACAGTAACGTTTTTCTTATCTTTTATATGTATAAAGTGTCATATATATATACATACATAACTAAACCTGACAGCAAAGTTTTCAATATATGTTATGTCTATTATTTCCAAATGTAGAGCCATGATATATATATGTATCAGCAACAATTGTTTTCCTATGCTAAATGACATTGAGTTTCTTTTCCTCCTCCTTTATTATATATACACGCATATAAGTATAAGAATCAGTGGCTTTGTTTAATTCTTAAGTGACTATATATATATATATATATATTGTTGTGATATATATATATTAAGCATTAAGCTTTAGTCCCTGTTTTAATATCCATGAACAGAGACATGTATCTATATATGCAACACAACCACCTTTTTTTTTTTTTTTTTTTTTTTTTTTACTTATACTGCCATACACCCACCCACAATCACAACATGCATCTTATATATACTATAGATAACATGGTTTTGGTTTTTTTTTTTTTTTTTTTTTTTTTTTTTATGACAAAGCAAACTCATGACTCTTTTCTATGGCTTAAAACTCCTAAACTTACGTGGGTTTGTCATGGGAACAAGAAGAAGTAAAACTTTAAGACTTACCTAGATTAGCTTGCTGGTTTGTACGAGTGATGATTACTACCGTAGCTCCCAAGCCCTGTTTTCAAAAACTAGATGCGAGAGAAGTTAAACAAACTAAGCTCACTCTTTCCCTCCCCGCTCACGGTTTGAAGATATAAGAAGGAATGGGGAGGTGGTGTCTTTGCTTTCGAAAAGCATGGGAGGGGTCAGTTTTTTGATGAGAGAAGCATGGGTGTGAGCGGATCTCT
This sequence comes from Acacia acuminata, assembly GCA_019022655.1. Classification (NCBI taxonomy): domain Eukaryota; kingdom Viridiplantae; phylum Streptophyta; class Magnoliopsida; order Fabales; family Fabaceae; genus Acacia; species Acacia acuminata. Next base: position 3,332,371 of record JAFJYI010000001.1, read on the forward strand.
CGCCGCAAAATCGTGTGGCGTCGCTTCTGTTTCGTGTTCGACGGAGCAAATCAAAGAAGTAGATACTTTGCAAATGGTTTAAATTAATGAATAAATGATATAATGGCTTTGGGTTTTTTTTTTTTTTTTTTTAAAAAAAAAAAAAATCATGGGTCATGCACATGTTGTGTGTACGTGTGAACCTGGAGGTGGAAGAGTGAATTAATGAAACAAATGATATGGGTTTTATATTTGTTGGATCAAATGGTTATTAAATGCTAAAGGGATCATGGGCTACGTGGAGGTTAATTGGATTGAGTTTGGCCCAAATGGATTAAATGGATTTGAGTGGTTTAATGGATAAAATAGTTGTTTGGCATGAGATTGTAAAATTATTCCACTTAATTCTCCACAAGGCTTTTATTTGCGTCAAGCCCATTCTTATATAATTGCAATTATTGGAGAATTATAAAATTTAAATCCTTAGTTCTATTTAAGGATTTTCTTTCTCAATTAAATTTGTTTTGGCCTTAAATTATTCATTCCATGATTTTTAGGCCTAAAATTATCCTTTACGAATATTCCTTTATTCTTTTCCGGTAAATTTCTCAAGGAAAAATAATTCCTAAATTTTCCAATAATTAACTTCATAATTTTTTTAGCCCAAAATCATATAATTAATTTACATAAAATATCCAAATTTCAAATCCCAAAATTTGGGATGTTACAATCAACATATCAAATTTCGATTGTGATGCTTCGGTAACTTGGTAACCCATTAATAAAGTATCTTCCATATTACTCCCTCTGGTCCTTATTATAAAACACCAACTAACAATTATCACAAACCAATAAAACAGTTAAAGTCAATAAAGTTGTCCTAAAATTTAAATAAATTACAACATTACCCCCACTAATTGCACTAAACTCTAATATTATATTAATTATTTCTCTCACCCACTACTCTTATTAATTATGGGCATACATGGAAAAAAAAATTAATATGCTTTAAAAACAAGCAAGTGCCTTATAAAAAAAGACCAAATACAATTGTTTATTGGTGCTTTATAATAAGGATCAGAGGAAGTATTTTCTACAAAATTTGACTCCTCTCCTTTTTCCTTATTGTCAGGCAGCCTAACATAACACGTAGAACGGTAATGACCAAATTGATGACATGTAAAGAATTCTACCTTAGATTTGTCGAATTGCAAATTTCATTCTTCACGTTTGCTATGAAATTCATCATCTTTCTCCTTGACATCTCTATGGCCACAGTCTACTCTTCCTCTACCACCACCTCCACCTCAGCCTCTTCCTCTATAATTTGAGGAACGAGTAACAGTGGAAGCTTTTAAAGCTTGCATTTCTATTGTTGAACTGTGATTCATTTTCTGCTCATGAACTAACAGAGTTGTGTAATTCATCAAGTGAGTGTGCATTTATATCTTTTGACTCATCAATTGAACAAACAACATAATCAAATTTTGGAGTTAAAGAACACAATATTTTCTCAACATAACATCTTGCATTTTTTCACCATACGAACACTTTTTGTTACTTATCTCTAAAGCTCTACCATAATAGCTAGTGATAGATTCGCCATCTTTTATCTGTAAAGTCTTGAAATCTCTTAAAGCTTGAAGTTGTGCACGCTATAATCCTACATGTCCTTGAAAGTATCTTTGCAAAGAATATTTTTGAAGATGGGACGATCAATTGCCTGAAACAAATAGTTCTTCACATTTAGATCTTTTCACTCCAATGTTTCTACCTTTGATGGTTGTGCATTTGCTACTAGCTACACTCTTCTCTACAACTTGTCAGTACTCCTTGGATCCCAAAAAGTTCTCCATTAGCATGCTCCAGTGACCAAAGTGTGAAATAGATGGCTGTACAAAGTTAGAATACGAAGAAGACATATTGATTTAGCAAACAAAAACATGTACGTTTGAATTAATTAGATGAAATAATGTTGCGCACTACTTTTTTCAGAAAATTAGTACTCTTAGAAACCAACTAGACTCTGATGGCACAAATAAATATAAAATACTCCCTCCGGTCATAATTATAAAACTTAGTTGATTTTTTTGAAGAGATTAACAAAGCTAATTAAATTACTTTAGAGTATTTGTATTTTTTTCCTTCAAACTAATTAGTTTGACTAATAAGCTAATATATAATTTAAGAATACACAATATATGAAATGATTAACTAACTTATTTAAAGCTTAATTTAATTTCTTTAGAAAAAGTCAATTAGTGCCTTATACTTATCTTTGAATAGTAATATAATGGAGTGGGCACCAAAGCAACACGTGGGCATCATCAGAATTTTTCAACAGTTTGAACTTTGTTTATAGATTTGAACCAGATCAAACGGTCCCACCAGAAACGTAACGATTGTACCAATTAGCTCGTAATTGGGATCCTCAGTTCAGAAGTATGCTTCAAGCCCCACAGTGAAGAAGCCTCATCAAATTGGGGATCCAGATGGTTTGTATATAAATTGACCCTCCCCGACTTGGTCTCCGTAGTAGCGACAATACTGAAAACAACGTGCGAGTACGAAGCTTACAGTTCTGGGAGACATATATTTTGGAGCGGGGCACTCCACCGTAATAAATTATTACATTTCTCTGGTAGAAACTATTACTCGAACCTGACCAACTCAGTCGCCTGTCGGATTCCCTCTGTAATCATGGGTCGCTGGATTATCCCATTTCAATTCTTCGTTGCACGAGCGTGAGTGCTATTTGAATTTGACCTGCCTTATTACAATCTTTTGGTTTCTTCTGAGTTTTTAATTGAACTGCGTTTTTTTCTTAGGGTTTTATTTTTGGTATCAAGAATTTTGTTCTGTGAATGCGTATCTGTCCTGTGAAAATTATATAATGGAGCTACTAAGTCAAAATTACTTCTGGTTTCTCTATTCTTTTGGATGAATTAATCCGAACAGCCTGTCGAAGACGATCATTTCAGTTAATTTCCCTGCCTTTTCCTCCGAAGGCGTTCATGGTCCATTTGATTCCGATTGACGTTCCATTGTTCCTTTCAGGCACTGATTTCTGTGGGAGCTACAACCAATTGTTTCCCTATAGTTTCCGGCCGTGGGTACATAATTCCTTTTGGCTAGGATCATTTTACGACAAATTCAAGGAGTTAGGATCAAGATTTGGCACGTAACTAAGTCAAGTTGTGATCTTTCACTGAGCCTGTCTATGGCATTCGAACCACGAAACTCTGTCCACCTTGCCCTGAGCCTCTGAGCTCCCGCCGGTGGAGTCTCTTCTTTGATCTTGTTAATTACAGCAAGTGAGCTCTTTGTCTCTCTCAAATATTTGTGGGAAATATGATATATCCTTTAAGCAAGTTCTGTGTTTTATAATAGCAATTTCGACTGTTTTTGCTGGTTATCTTTTTATTGTGATCCATACGTCTCTTTGCATAAGTTGTAGCGCCAAAGTTGTAATATATGCTATCCGCTTTGATAACTACTCAACTACAAATGAAAAACCGAAAAAAACTTCATAGTGGAAGAGGTTGCAGAAGAGATTGTTCTCATTTTCCTTATGTGGGCTGGGGGTTAATGGTTAGGATGTGCATTTGTGTGCTTGAAGTGAAGTTGTTCTCATTGTTAGCCTTGAATGTGAGAAGAAATAACTCCTCAAACTGCCCATAAAACTGTCTCCTCAGGTTGTCGTGTTAAATGCAATTTGGGTTACAATATAGAAGCAATTGTGGAGAAATTTTGAAACATTTAAGGTCAACTTGCTTGGAACACAAATCTTAATTTTATTAAAATAATTATCTTGTTAGCAAACTTTTGAACATAAACAAAAAGGTGCAATATACTTGAAGATAGATTGTTGTATGTATTCAAGAGGTTAAGTATCTCAAATATGATAGCACACTAGATGAGCAGTTCCTTATGTCCTGAAATTTTATGTTGATCAGCTCAGTATTATCCATATATCTTCTATTTAATTATGTGTACCATATTGATATTGTTTGATAGTACTCTAGATGGAAGATGCCCCCATTTGCCATGAACAAGTGCCTGATGGTGAATGCAATGAGGATCAGAAAGAAGGCGGTGCGATAACTGAATTAGATGGTCAAAATTGTTTTTCTGAAGGAAGAAAGGAATTTGTTGCACCTGCAGTTGGGATGGAGTTTGAGTCATATGATGACGCCTACAATTACTATATCTGCTATGCCAAGGAGGTGGGGTTTCATGTAAGGGTGAAAAATTCATGGTTCAAGCGAAATAGCAGGGAAAAGTATGGTGCAGTTCTATGCTGTAGTAGTCAGGGTTTTAAAAGAATAAAAGATGTTAACCATTTAAGAAAGGAAACAAGAACTGGCTGCCCTGCAATGATAAGGATGAGGTTAGTAGACTCGCAGAGATGGAGGATACTTGAGGTTTCACTTGAACATAACCACCTTTTAGGTGCTAAGTTATACAGATCAATTAAAAAGATGGGAACTGGAGCCAAACGGAAGCCACTGCCTGGTTCTGATAACGAAGTGCGAACAGTCAAGTTATACCGGGCACTTGTGATAGATGCAGGAGGCGATGTGAATGCAAACTCAAATTCTAGAGAATTTGGGACTTCTTTAGAACCTTCCAGTAAGTTGAACCTTAAAAAAGGTGACACACAGGCCATTTATAACTACTTTTGTCGCATGCAGCTGACCAATCCAAATTTCTTTTACTTGATGGATTTCAATGAGGAAGGACTGCTGAGAAATGTTTTTTGGGCTGATGCCAGGTCTAGGGCTGCCTGTGGCTATTTTGGTGATGTTATTTATTTTGACAACTCATATTTGTCAAACAAATTTGAAATCCCTCTTGTGGCATTTGTTGGAATTAATCACCATGGTCAATCAGTGTTATTGGGTTGTGGTCTACTCGCTGGTGAAACATTAGAATCATACATATGGTTATTCAGAACATGGGTAACATGCATGTCAGGGTCTCTTCTCCAAACTATTATCACCGATAGGTGCAAGGCTTTGCGGAGTGCGATTGCAGAAGTTTTTCCTAGAACTCGTCATTGTTTTGGATTGTCACTAATCATGAAAAGAGTACCAGAGAAGTTGGGAGGGTTGCGTAATTATGATGCAATCAGGAAAGCACTGAATAAAGCTGTTTATGATACAATGAAAGTAATTGAATTTGAAGCAGCATGGGGATTTATGATTCAGCGATTTGGAGTTACTGATCATGAGTGGCTTCGTTCTATCTATGAAGATCGAGTTCATTGGGCTCCGGTATTCATGAAGGACACATTTTTTGCTGGAATGTCTGCAGCAACTCCTGGTGAGACCTTGAGTCCTTTTTTCGAGAAATATGTCCACAAACAGACACCTTTGAAGGAGTTTCTTGACAAGTATGAACTAGCTCTTCATAAGAAGCATAAGGAAGAATCCGCTGCCGACACTGACTCGAGAAGTTCTACTCCCTTGCTGAAAACAAGATGTTCTTTTGAATTGCAGCTATCTAGAATATACACACGAGAAATATTCATGAAGTTCCAATATGAAGTTGAAGAAATGTATTCTTGTTTTAGTACCACACAGTTACATGTGGATGGTCCCTTTATAATTTTCTTAGTCAAGGATCGTGTTTTAAGCGAAGGAAACAGAAGGGAGATAAAGGATTTTGAAGTCTTGTACAACAGGACTGCTGGCGAAGTTCGCTGCATCTGCAGCTGCTTTAACTTCAATGGGTACTTATGTAGGCATGCGCTGTGTGTGCTCAATTTTAATGGGGTGGAGGAGATACCTTCCAGATACATTCTTTCCAGATGGAAAAAAGATTACAAGCGCCTCCATTTTCCTGATCACAATTCTAGTATTGTCGATGAGACCGACCGTGTTCAATGGTTTAATCAGTTATTTAGAAGCTCCTTGCAAGTTGTGGAGGAAGGGGCAATTTCTCTAGACCACTATAATGTGGCTTTGCATGCTTTTCAAGAATCATTGAGTAGGGTACATGATGTAGAACAGAGACAGGAGTAATCTTCCATTTGTAACATACTAGATAAATGAACCATGTTCGTGCCGGGTACTCCTGTATATTTCTTTGCCTGCTTTTGCCGAGCGCTATCTAGGTTGTTGTAGAGTGTCCATAAAATGTATATATCAAAAGATTTTGGGTTAGCCCTTGTTTCTGTATCTTATCTCATTCCATTCTTCAGTCATTAATCAGTGAAATCTACTGATGTTGCCCTGCTTGTCTATGACTAAGAAAGCAAAATGAAATCTTGTTAGCATTTTGCGGAGTCCCATCTTTGTGCGACAGCATCGAAAGGCTCTGCTTTCCGAATTAATTTGACAAAGAAGTTAAACATTTACATGTCGAATCTCAGTATTCAGAGGCAAGTTGCTTGTAGTGTACGTTGACTGCGGATATGAGCAATTAATCAATGTGAGAAATCATTTTTCTCTTGGACCAATAAAGATCAGGAGAATATACTTATATCCATGGTTTTCCAAGACCCTAAAAACCTCAGGCGTTTTATTGAAACCGTGAATACAACAGACTTCCTTTGTACAAAAATAATGTCAACAAAGTTGAAATAGGATTAATTCTATTCTATACTATACACAAACAATACAAAATCAGATATTTGACCACAGAAATGATTGCCATGAACACAGTATCAAAAACTAAAAGCTACTTGAGGGTCTTAGGGCATTTTCACAAGTGCATCTGAAACATCTATTGGTAGTGATTCATACTGGAACCAATCCTTGGCACAAATAAGGGCCTCAAGAGTCGTAGAGCCTAATGAACTCCCGTAGCAATTCATATTTCTAAGTTTTGTGTCAAAGACAGAATCTGCTGAGAGCGTTGAGACAGGCATAGACAAAATATCAGATGCCATTTTCGACAAAGTTGGATACTTCAATCTGTTTAGTCTCCACCAGCTCAGAATGTCAAATTCATCTGCACTGGGCAGCAGGGGATCTTCCAGATACTGTTCCAATTCCGTCTTCATTTGTTGATTACATGTGAAATCAGAGATATAAATGTCAAAATCTGACAGCCCATTTTCGGCATCGAGAAGAGACTCATCAAAAGACTGGTCTTGACATGAATCAATGCTGATCATAACTTCATTTCCTTCATCCCCATTTGACGATGTAAAAGGAAGCACTTGCATAATATATTCAAGGAAGAGCTCACGAAGTCCATCTTCGACAATTCTAATCCATGGCTCAGAATTCTCGCCAAAGATTCTAGCAAAGGTAAATTTCACTTCCTTTAGTTTATACCTTGGGTCCATGGTTACAGCAACTGCCAAGATGAGGCAGCTTTCTCTCCAATACTGATCAAACTTCTCTTGCAGAGGCTTAATCAAATTATTGAGGAAGGGATCCTGGCTGATAGCTGCATGAGTCAACTCCAACTGAAGTTTTGACACTTCATGGAAAAACAAGTTTGCAGTTGGGAATGGTAGGGTGGTTAGAATATTGGCTGCATCAAACAAATACTTCAAATATGTGCAGAGAGTTTCTATTTGCTTCCATTCACCCATTGATAGAATCATTCTGAAATCAGGGTCAGAAGTATCAAAGCAAGCAAAAACTTCTTTTAATTCACAGGCAGCGACAAGCATATGGTAAGTGGTGTCCCATTTAGTTTTGTCATCAATTATAAGGTCCTTCATACTAGGGACTTGAAGCTGTTGCTTCAGTTCAAGAAACTTCTCTTCATGAGACTCTGAAGTTTTTACATATTTTACACAATCACGAACTTTATCAATGGTTTCTCTCATGGTGCATAGTGCATGTAATGCAAGGCGACTAAGAACACGAGCATAACAATTACAGCTTAATAACTGGCCATTGAGGATCACAGGGTTCTTCACAGAAAGGAGGCCTCTAAGACTTCCAATTAAAGTCTCATTTGAGAATGATTGATCAAGAGCAAGAGTAAATAGCCGTACTTCCAAGTGCCAATCAGTTAGGCAGTTCAAAATAGATTGACAAATGGAATCATCAGAATCAGGGAATGGTACCATAATAACACTCAGAATTGGTCGGTGTAAATTCCAATCAGCATCAATGAAGTGTCCTCGAAGAAAAATGTAACCAACTGTCTGGCTTGAAGTCCATAAGTCTATGGTCAAGTTGACTCGTCCAGGAATCCCATCAATAAGATTTAAAAGATTTTTCTTCTCTCTCAGGTATATACCAACACAATCTTCTTGAACAGAATTTAAGCTTGGAACATTGAACTGAGGTTGAAGACTATGTACAAAGTCAATGAAACCCTGGTGTTCCACAATATGAAGAGGATAATCGTGCAAGATTATCATTTTAGTAATATCATGGTTGCTTCGGCCATGATCAAATGACATACCAGCAAACCCAGTTGTTGTTGCTCTAGCGCGTTTTCTTGGTGGATCAGCTATATCTCCAGAACCACCAGTCTTGGAATATAGGCTTTGCTGGTTGTTCTGGCGACTTACTGGACAAATTCCCAAGGCAATATGCCGCTTTAAATGGCTCGTGCCAGCTACTTTAGACCCATTTATGTAAGCAAATGATTTCTTGCATTGTTTACAGTAAGCTCTGGCACATCCAGCTCCAACAGTTTCTACAGTGAAGTGTTCCCACACCATAGATTTCTTTCTCCGACGCTTCCCTGGTGATGTTTCTGGATCCGGTTGCTCATTATCATCAATTGGGGTCAGTACAGAGTCAATCTCCATGAGAGCAGGTATATTCCTTCAAAAAGGAAAATAATGTAAAGAAAGCATCAATAGGGGGTCTAGCATAGCAGGCTAATTGAAGAAATTAAATATAAGTGTCCTAAAGGCGTTCAGAATCAGACCATAAAAATTTATTATAATTTCTGATTGAAGTGAATCACATCCCAAAACAAAAGGTTCTAGTCTAGTTGCTCAAGATTAGAAATATTTCTTGCAGCCATTTGTAGAGATGACACTGACAAAAAATCTTTAGACATTTCAATTTCTAATTGAAGCAAATTACATCACAAGACACAAGGTTCTTGTTACTTGTGATTAGAGATATTTCTTACAGCAATTTGTATGGATAACCTAACAGAAAATATTTAGGCATAGTTCAATACTTAAATTTTCATCAATAATTAACAATCCAGGTCAATAATTTACAAACCTGCACTTCCGAACAACCATTATCTGTAATTAGATGTCTGTGTACTGATTATTTAACTTTTGCTAAATATAAAAAGTCTAATAGCCAATTTAAAATTGTATCCAGGAATCATATTGATAGTTAAGAAATACATATTAGGTGCATAATAACGTATTGCTTATACAAAAATGTATACCAAAACCTTTCAATTACATACATAAACATTCAAACAACATTTGGATTTTAAGGGAATTGAAGTAGGCAATAGAAAACAAGAACTAGAATAAGACTGTAGAAAAAAGAAATTACAGGACTAAAGCCCCTCATTATTGTTTGAGTCCTATGAATCGAAACAGCCTATCTTTCATGAAAGATAAGAAAAAACAGGAGCAGGGAATCTGGAAGGAAACGATTATGGATAGCCATTAATTGGTTGCTTGCAAACTTGCATATTGTTTAGCAGTTCTATGACAACATAAGGCAAATTAAACCTCATTAATGTTTGCATCCTTGTTGAAGCCCTGCAATCGATAAAATAATCTTAATCACTTAGATGAAGTTCTTTGTTTCCTTTTCAAGAATTTAAACCATTAAAAGGAATCTTTCTATCCATGAATATGGTAAAAAATCAAACCATATTTATGGAAAATCAATGCACCCAAATGAGTCTCACAATGGATCCCCATAACCGATTCTTATAGCACTTAAGAAATGTGGTTCTTCCCCATCCACCCACAAACAATTTTCCTTCCCCCAACTTGTAATACCTTCAATGCTTCCCCACAGTTTCCATCCTCAATTTGCCAGCAATTCACCATTTATATTAACTGTTGGGGGGGGGGGGGGGGGGGATCCAAAGTACACAGGCAAGCTCCTAAAATTGTTTATATAAAAGTACAATTGTTTCTATTAAGTGTCAAGACTGGCCAAGAATATGAGAGGAAAACAAACAAAAAAAACATTGGGGCTACATGCAAAGGGCTACCATCAAGAACCTTCGGCCTGACCCATGGGTGTTATATCAACAATTTGTTGTTGGCTGTTTTTTCACTTGATAAGAAGTTTTTTTATATGTATTGAGATGCCTGTTAAAGCCAAATGGTAACAAGAGTCCAGCTGCTTCATGGAGCTGTATCTATAGATGACACTCGTCACAGAAATCCTGACACCTCAAAAGAATAAAATATAGCAAATAATGTGAAACCTACACTTAGCTCAGGCGGTTGGGTAGGCTTAGATTTAGACAGAAGTTAAGGCTTCTATCCGGAAGACGTCGCTCTTAAACATGCAACATATTTCAAGAGTAAATACTCTATTTGCACATTTTCAGATTCATATTGTCTGTGTCTGCATATATCCAAACATACACAGACACATGTATGCACGCTACTCCTTGTTCTTTATACTATGAATTTAAACACGTGCTCATATTTATGCTTCATAGTTGGAATAAGTATTCCAGCTTCAATGCTGCATCAAACGCAGGAATAACCACAACCGTAGAATCATTACTAGGATATGATGATCATTCTACATACTCTTCTTTCATACGTATATAGTGCTGTAACCAATGTCGCACAAAGCCTAATTGTTTTAAAAGATCACGACGGTTATTTATCAATCATAAGCAGTAATAAGACAAGTTTTGGTATAAAAACACGAAACCTTCGACAATACCAATAGGCACTATTCCTGGAGTTAACGAAGAGTAGGAACAATCCATAATTCATCCAAGAAAATCAAAGATAAGTCACGACAGATCACGTACAACCCTCCAGTCAAAATCAATTACCTGAGCATTCCAATAACACAAGACGAAATAGGGATATGCGCGAATGGATGCTATAATTAACCGGGAAGAAGGGGGCGGGAAGGGAGGGGGAAAAATCCTCGAGTGAGGATGCCGGAGTTCTAGGAACACATGCTACCACCGGGTCATATGGTGTCGACGGCGACGGCCAGTCGTGAAAGAAGAGGTTTACAGTTTAGGAACCGCCCAACAGTTTGGAAGTGGAAGAAGATCCGCTAGCGCCAGTACTCTGAACTGAACCCAGTCAAGGGTTTGAAAATTAAACTGAAAATAATTGTTTAACAAGTCTTGAGATTTATTAAAAAAATTACAAAAGCAAAAAATTGGACCCTCCGATTTTAGTTATAGGATAATATTTGAAAGTTGATTTTGATCCTAATTATAAGATAAATTTTTAATTTTTGTTAATTTCTTCCCAAAATGGCCCTATTGATATTTTCTCAATAATAATTAAACACAATAATGATTTAATGATGCACCTATGTATTATATGAAATAAGTAATGTTTGCAATTCATTAATGTTATATACATCTCAATTCTACTGTTTTTAATTTTTTTAATAAATAATTTGGAGCAATTTTTGTCATATTTAATAATGACATCACTATTAAATTACACTTCCAACCTTTTAAAATAGACCGAAAGTTGTTGAGGGAAGTGGACGACGCTTAAGCACATAAAGTGCTTCTCCCTTGTTTGCTTTTTTTACATAATTAGAGGGACAAACAAATTTTTTTTTTTAATATTTTAATATTTATTTATTTATTTAGATTAAATTATATCTTTGTTTTTCGGAATTTTTTTGGCCCCGTATCTCAAATTAATTAGTTTCAGTCCTTGCATTCAGAAATATTTGTCTAGTAATACCAATATCCGGAAACTAATTAATTTGAGATATTGGGTGAAAAAAAAGTTTCAGAAAGCAATATATAATTTAATCTAAAAAAATTAAGTATATAAAAAATTTAAAAAAGTATGTAAGAAGCACCTAAGGTGAACCCTCGACTATGCCGGATTGTGTGAGAATTCAAAGAAGTTTTTTTTTTTTGATATGAAAGATGGCTAGACACCAAGGAATTAATTAGGAAAGTTAGGCGATAGAGGAGGGGGATAGAGGGAATAACTCCCAAACACTCATGATCAACTCTAGCTGTAGGAACATTGGGCAATCACTCAAAATAGCAAACTTATCTAAACCAGACTTAGCTAGAGCATCCACTATACCATTAAGCTCCCTCGGAATATGACACAAAGTTACCAGCCAATCCCTAGACAGCAAAATCCTAATCTGATCCACCAAAAGAACTCAGAGAAGTTGAGTGTGAAGTATAAGAAATCCGACAAAGAATAGAGAATCAAAGTAATTCAATGCCATTTTAAATTTTAAATAAGGGCATTTTGGAAAAATAATTAAAATTAACTAATTTAATTATTATCTTTAATACTTTCAAAATTAGATAAATATGTCTTATAATTAGGGAAAAAAATACATTATCACATAACCTCCAACAACAGTAAGTAACAGACACAGTTCTTGCAAATTACAACAATCATAACACCACTCGCTATAAAAATTTACGTAATATATGAATGAATGAACATGTTTAATTTACAAACGTAAATTTGGATTATAAAAAAAAAAAAAATGGTTGAATTAGCTTGGGCTTCTCCCACTGAAGAACAAGAATCTAAACATTTTTTACAAGTGATATTATTATCTATCACCTATCAATGATAATGGTCTAGTCGTAATTTCTTGAATATTATTACAATAATTAGCATCATAAAATTAGTAGGGGCAAGGATTAAATAATATTGGGTACAAATAAAGTGGTTGGTATGAATCAAATTAAAAAATTGTAACCAAAATTACAACTCTTAACCATTCAAGATGTTGTTGTCCAATAATCAAAGAGTGAATGAAAGATATAAATAAGTAACCCCCCCCCCCCCCCCAAAAAAAAAAACAGAGAGAGAGAGAGAGAAAGAGAGAGAGAGAGACTGTTGATGACATTGACACACACACAAGAACAAGCAAACAAGAACAGAAAATGGGTATTAGGGAATGTTTGGCATTGATCAAGTCCAGAATTTGGCATGTTTTTCCACATTTTCCTTGAACTGCTCTATGCCCAAATGAGAGAGAGAGAGAGAGAGAGAGATGAGCATAAGAAGTTCAAGAAAGCTGTGGAAAAGCAGGACTGGACTTGGGAGATGTTTCTGTATGAAATGCTCAGTGAAGGGACAGAGCAAATTGGAGAAGGAGAGGTAGGGGATCTATGTTTGTAACTGATCAATGAAACATCTTCAACTATATATACACAGACACACACTCACAAAATTGAAGTAAAAGTTTACAATATTTATTAATGTGCAAAAAGTTTCATGTCTTAAAATAATACTCACTCTGAGTCATTGATATAAAAGCTAGATAATGGATATATTTTAGTCCTAAATAGAAAAATTCAATTCAATTTATTCCCAAAACTTATAATTTTTTTCCTAAAGTCATATATTAAGGGTAATTTCAACGCAAATGATTAAAGAGAGAATTTTGGTGAAATCACTACCCATTTATTATAAATAATTTCTTTAACTAATCTTCTTAATATTTAAAAATTAGTTATCTATCACTTTGATCCTTGTTATAAATTCATTTTAATTAATTGGGTTGATACAATTTTCGGTCCTTCAAATTTACTCTCATTTTGATTTTGCTCCCTTAACTTTCAAGTCATGTGTTTTGATCCTTCAAGGAGTAAAATTGTTTAGATTTTTATTAAATTATAGGGACTAATGTTACCAATGTGATGAAATTTAATGACCAAAACTTATAGTTTAAAATTTGAGAGATAAAAACCAAAATGAGGATAAATTTAAAGTACCAAATATCGTATTAACCCTAATTAATTCTCACATCCCGATGAAGGACAATTAAATCATTAACCATATCTTAAATTGATAAAATTTTCAAGTTTACTGTGATTCAAATTCTCATCTATTTCTTGACAAAAAAAAAAAAAAATTATCTATCTATTTATAAATCATTCTCAACCCTCTCTCTTTCTCTCTCTCTCTCTTATTCTAACAAAAATTAAATAAGACTAAAATTAGAAAATAGTCATTAATAAACCTCACTGATATTTAAGATAAAAAATATCTTTCACTATAGATTTATAACAAAGAGCAGGCTACAGAGTACCATATTTTTTAATGAGGACAGGAGCTACCATAAAAGACGAAGGTATAAAAGCTTATGGGGAATTCGTACGCTACTTTGATAGGATGATTTGGATTAGCTGTGATATACGTGATTTTTTTTTAAACTAACTTTTGTAAACTGGAGATAGGATAAAAGTCATATTATAATTGTGATTTATATTTAAATTAATAGTAATAAAAGTGATTTTTTTAACTAAAACTGGTTTTGATGATTATTAAAAAACAAGTTTAGATGTAAAATTATTGAAAAAGACATGAATTTACAGAGTACTAATATTTTATAAATATAAAAAAATTAGCAGGTTATTTATACCAATTAAATTTTTAATAAGTTTTTTTTCTCTAATTTTTCCTCAAATTTATTATTTAATTTTTGGAAAAATCCTTTTCAAGACCCATATTACTAAAAGAATACTAAAAAAAGGCCCTAACATTCTGAAAATACCCAAAAAAGCCCAAGAATTTCGACAATTCGGGGAAAAGGCCCTTCGAATTTACGAAGTTGTTAATGAGGTTGATCAAGTTGTTAGCGGGGGTGATTTAGTTGTTAAAAATAATTTTTAACAACTAAATCAGCCCCATCTAACAACTAAATCCCCGCTAACAACTTGATCAGCCCCATTAACAACTATTAACAACTCACCTTGGGCCTTTTTAGGAATTTTCAGAATCTTGGGGCCTTTTTGGGAATTTTCAGAATCTTAGGGCCTTTTTCGGTATTCTTTTGATAATATGGGCCTTGAAAAGGATTTTCCCTTAATTTTTGACCTTTTGGATACATTTATAAACATCAAATTATTGGGTTTATTGGGATAATTTTATCCTTTTTCATAAGTACAGTTTTTTCTCTCTAGGGTGTGCCCACCAATTTCTAGCTTTTGATGCAAAAGTCCATTAGACTTCACCATGGACCCAAACGGTAATATTTCCTTCATCGTGATCTTTCCTTTTCAAACACACGTTTCAGCCTTGGTACCACTTTCCCAAACAGGCTGATAATGGACAGCTCTGAGCTCTGAGTTCAATCACATGCAAAACTCAGCATATTAATTATTAGGTCGTTCAATAAATACATGACATCTGATTATCTTTTCTTGTTTTCAAGCCTGTAAATTCAAAAACTTGTAATTAATATGAGATAGAGATAAAAGGTAATATTAAAAGGAGGTTCAGGAGGAGGACGGAAAACAGAGGGGCACAGCACAGCATGGTACACTCATGAGATGAGTGAAATTCACAAGTTTACTGAAATTTCAACTGCACATATCAGTTAGCCACACTTTTCTTGTGATGAGTTGAGCAGGTAAGCCATAACAATTATAACACCTCCAACAACAGTATAGAAGATACAACAATCAAGAGAGACAACAACAAAAAAGATGGAAAAAAATAAAATCAGTATTCATACATTACAATTAATATGTAGAATTTGTTTGAAGCTGTATGTTTAGTATTTTTGTGTTTACCCTCTAAAACAATATAATGTTTTTTCTGCATTGTTCTGTTCCTCATTATAAAAGTGGTTTTGAGTTTTTGGGATCAATCCCATATAACTGATTCATCCCTCCTTTCAAATCAGAAGGGAAAAAAGACCAGTGGTGGTTACTTGGGTGGTTCAAATTTCTTTGACATATATGCATTTTAAAATATTCAGGTTCACAGTCATATTTTCATACTACATTTCTCATAACATAGCAGTTCATAAAAAATAAAAATCAAACAATTTGTCTTTAGGAAAAGAAAAGCAACAAAATGGAAGAACAGTTTCACCTCATTTTAATATACAACTGCTAATTAAGTATTTAGAACATTCTAGTACAGGCTTCATGAGTGCATTGTAAACTTCCTTTTGAGAGGTTCTGTTGATTTTTTTTTTTTTGACAGTTGACCTGTTGGTTATCTCTCAAAAATCCCAACATAGACAGAGAAACACCTAGAGAGAAACCAAGTGACATAGATAGAGAAGATACCACTTATAGCATCAAACTAGAAATACTCACTGATTTTTGCTCATTTGTCTCCCTGGACACTTTGATCTCCCTCCATGGATTTTGTTGTTCCATTATACACTTTCAAAATATACTCCTAAATGTCAACATTTTCCTATTGAATTGTAACATTAAAATATAAATATAAAAGCAGAAGTTCCTTCTATTCTAAATATAGGAGCTATTTAGAGTATTTCAATCCATTTTGTTTCTAAAATTATAATTTTTTTCAATATATCTCATTAATTTCTCATATGAAGGGAGTTTGCATGCAGGATGGTTCTAATGCATATAAGTAAATAGAGTATTATAAGGAAACCAATATACATTTTTGTTACAAACAACTAACTAAACTAATTTTATTAATATCTATAAATTATTTATCTACCTTTTATAGTAAGGAGCAGATAATATATGATAGTGTAGTAACTAGTACGATGTTTGGTTCAAGATGGTACGAGAGGGGTGGTAATAATTAATTCACCTTTCTACCCATACATATTATTTTTTATCTATATGTTATATAAGTTAATTTACATCTTAATTCAAATTGCATAACTTATTAAGTTCATTCTCATTCCAACATGTTGTTAATATGTGTATAAAAACTGATATAAAAATATTTTATTATTAATTAATATAATAATATATTTTACAAATGGAAGTCACAAAAATGATAAGGAGAAAATAGTCAAGAATTTTTTTATTTTAAATTAATTTTTCATCTGTAACTAAAACAGGCGAGAATTTTATTTTTATTTTTTTCTCAAATGTTTTTGATGGAGTATCACACAAATCAAGAGGGTAAAATAAACAAAAAGCTCAATAAGGGCATGGTTCAAATTGCCCACCAAAAGCAAACTAGCACGAAAATAAACAAAAAAAAATAATTTTTATTATTTTATTTTAAATGGATTATTCTGGAAGAAGTGAAAAGTATATTTTTATTTTTCTCATACACAATAATAGATTGTCGCAAAAGTTATGAAAGTAAAATAGTAAAAAAATAATAATAATAATAATTAAATGAGTGGGAGATCCCCCTCCTACCAAGCACACCCTTAAATGGATAATGCATATGGATGAATTAAAACAAAATAGTACTGAATGTTAAAATGCAATATTTGTTATGAAACGTAAATTAGAAATGAAGCATAAATTTATAAACAAACCCCGAGCATAAATGTGAATATTAGGGTATTTATGGATAGGGTTGGGTAGATAGAGATCCTTGCCATCGCCCGTCCAAAGGATCGTTGGATAGTGAAATGTAGTTCGGTGTCCGACCCTACCCGATAGAAGTCCTAACATTTTTGGGTTGGGCAAGGCGGGTTTCCCTACCCAAATGGTGAACCTTGTTATATCCTATGTGAAAAAAATGTTTCAATCATAACTAATAAATAATATTGTAAATTTCAAATATAATATATAACTTACACTTTAGAAAACTCTAAAATAAGTCTATAACTTGAATCTTCAAATTAAAAGACTACATATGCCCTAACATTTTTTATGCTTTGTTCTATTTGACACTCAAACATCTTAACTTCATCCATCCTTTTTCCCCATAACAGGGGTATATTTGATGTAAACATTGATATATTAGAGGAGAAGCCATGGAAGACTATTTGAGTTGACATAACAGATTATTTCAATCTCTATTGTGCATCATTTGTGAGTAAATTGTTTAAGAATATGAAATTTTAACAATAATTTGATGCATGGTCAATGAATTTATTAGAGTATTAATAAATATATAATATAATGAAAGTATATAAACTATATCAAATATAATAACATATATACTTAAGAGGTATGGTCAAATGGGTAAGACGATATATCATGTCTGATACCTAATACTGATTGTAAAAATGTCCAGCCCAGTTATACCCAATTTTTTCTAGACTGTTTTATTTTAGGCTGGACAAAGCAATTTTTCACCGGGCTCAGACGGGGATACCGGGCTCCTAGCCCAGCTTCATAAACACCCCTATAGTAAACACACACACACGGAGGATTAGCCTTGGAGTAAGCATAATTTTTTTAATATAAAAAGGAAAAGAAAAATGCCTAGGGAACATTGATGTGATAATTGCTGCAGGATGGTACACTGCATATTGAAGGGGCCTATCAATACAAAATTTTCCCGTTGATGAGACCAATTCCTGCATCACACAGTGAGCAATTTCAGTCAAAACAAACTTCAGCTTCAAAACGTTTGCTCAATCTATTAGTCCCCACCACCAAAACATTCGCCATCATGTCTTTAGAAGATCCCATCTATTTCATCAAGTTTTGTAATCAAGCTAAGCCTCCCATTTGCCTGAGTTGTGGAGGAAGGAATCTGCTCATGTTCTGGGCATTCACATTTCTAGATAGGGCACTCATATCACCATTCCTTGGTATTTTGAGCCCTTTCATATATTTGCTCAATTGCTTTGCAAGATTTTTGTACTGTTTCAACACAGTGGCGATCTATATTTTTTGTTTGTGTCCGTATAATTAGTGGGGATTCGGGAATATCCTCGATTTTTCTTTTTTCTTTTTTTTTTTTTTTTTAAACTTAAAAAAACAAAAGAATAAAATAAAAAAAGAAAAGTTCTTTAGTGCATTTTTGCAAGTTACAAGTAGATGGTTGAATCAAACTCATGGAGTTTATTGATATAGAATATTTTTGACACAAGTAGCAAGTTTTCAAGGTTTTGGTTCCACACAGATATAGGTGTGCAGCGTTATGTACATACATACATACATATATACATATACATATATATATATATATATATATATATATATTATAGAAAGCTTCGATAAAAGTTTTCCTCTTTAGTTTTCCATGTGCAGCGATAGCAAGCGTTGGTTTCAAATCCTCCAATTCATCACGCAACTCATTAAGTGTAAAAGAAGTAGCGAGGGGTTAGTAGACACACTCTTTCCCCCTTATGCTCCTCAATCATAATCAAATAAAAAAATAAATGAAAAAAATATTAAGGAAGATGATTCGAGTGTTTTAGCAAAAAAAAAAAAAAAAAAAAGAAAATCATATTAATTACTTAAATATAATTAAATTAAGTAAACAAGTTATATATTAAGGACAAGAGATTTGTGTGTGTGTGTGTGTGGAAAAAGCAACCTCACTTGATCCTTAAAAAATATAAAGCGAGATTTCAGGGCCATCCTACATCTTTCCCATAGTGGTTTAAATCATTTAATTATATGAGGAGGAAATACAATCATGCATGACGTGACATTCAATTATTTCCCACAAAAAATAAAGAGGATCCAATTCTCACTAGAGCTAGGAATCGGGGCCGGCCACCGCCTACAATGCCCGAGATAAGGAAAACATCTATTTTTCAAAGCTTACCAATAGTACCGTGGTCGTGGTCGCCCTACATGGCCTGGAAATTACTATTCCAAATTTTAACTATTTTTCTTCTGGGTTTTTTTTTCAAAGAAATATAATTAATAAATGGGTGAAGGACCAATTTTGCCAACCAACTATTAAGCCAGGAGCGGTTTTGCCAAATAACTTTTAATGAGACCAAAAAGGCCAAAAAATGGTTGAATTTCTAAAAAAAAATACAACACTATCGATCCCACTAACTTCCGTCTCGCACGTGGGATTATGAAATCCAGTGGTCCCTTATGTTTTTTGGTCAATGCCCAGGTGGCTTTTTTGCAATTTTTTTTTAATGAATCCCAATTTTTTATCGCATGAACAAAACCGGCTTATGACCTTCGGTGAGGGGCGCGTGAGAAAAATGTGCGACCTTCGCCTTCATGTTGGGACCTTCTCACCTAGACCTTCGACCCTTGAGAGCAAGACCTTCTTCTTCTTCCTCCATGGTCGGAATAGCCCGAATACAAACGGGAAATTCATGAATATTGGGGTTAAAAGGAAAATCAAAAGATCTCATGGGATGAATCTATGGATCAATGAGCATTAAGAATGAAAATACCCTGGATGAAGGGCTTTGCAACCACCACAACCAGGAGAGAAGAAATCAATAGATTTTCCTTTTAACCCCAATATTCATGAATTTCCGTTTGTATTCCGGGCTATTCCGACCGTGGAGGAAGAAGAAGAAGGTCTCGTTCTCAAGGGTCGAAGGTCTCGGTGAGAAGGTCCCGCCGATGAAGGCGTGAAGGTCTGCACATTTTTCTCGCGGCGCCTCCACCAAGGTCATAAGTCGGTTTTGTCCATACCGATAAAAAATTGGGATTCATTAAAAAAAAAAATTGCAAAAAAGCCACCGGGTATTGACCAAAAAACATAAGGGACTATTGGATTTCATAATCCCACGCGTGGCGAGACGGAAGTTAGTGGGATCTCGACGGTGTTGTATTTTTTTAGAAATTCAATTGTTTTTTTGGCCTTTTTGGTCTCATTAAAAGTTATTTGGCAAAACTGCTCTTGGCTTAATAGTTGGTTGGAAAAATTGGTCCTTCACCCATTTCATAATCCCACGCGTGCGTACGGAAGTTAGTGGGATCGCGGTGTTGTATTTTTTTTTCGAAATTCAATTGTTTTTTGGCCTTTTTGGTCTCATTAAAAGTTATTTGGCAAAACCGCTCCCGGCTTAATAGTTGGTTGGCAAAATTGGTCCTTCACCCTTAATAAATTGCAACCATTAAAGTTCTAATCTATCAAATAAATATTATCAACATTAATATTTAAACAATACAAATCATCCAACAAATAAACACATTTATTAATTCGTAATAAAAAACAAACCATTGTCTACAATTGCCTTATATAAAACGTAAGAAGCATTAAACTAAGCAACATTAAATAACTCACATAAAATATAAAAGCATACTACTATCATTGTCAATTGTCACCTTCTTCATCACTATCATCAATTTAATAGATATTTGATTGTGCTTCACTTTGAGCGAAGGTTGTACTTCACTTTTGACTAATTTTTTTATAAAAAAAAAAATGAAAATGCTACGATAAGAATATGGCCTAACGTGCAGCCCCGCAGGCCAATTTCAAATTTCAAGCCTATTTTTTAAACCCGAGCCCTACAGGGCCAGGGCTTAAACAGGCCCGACCCGACGGACCCGGCCCGATTTCCCAGCTCTAATTCCCACTATGAATCACTATATAAATTTTCTATAGTGTGTGTGTTTACCAACTCCTCCATCATTCTTCATTGCGAATTCTAGATCAAGCATGTTTTCTTCAACAATAGCCATTCCTACTTTCCTTCTTCTCACCTTCATTTACATTCTATCCACCTTCAATCATAGAAAATATGCTCGCAAACGTCCCACTCTTTTGAATTATTTGTTTTCATTTTACTGTACGTTCATGTTTCTCTTTTACTTTCTATGTCTCAATAGGTCCTCTGGCTCTCCCCATTATTGGCAACATCCACTTGTTGGGCATACTTCCACATTGCAACCTTCAATCTCTAGCCAACAAATATGGACCCATCACGTCCTTACTTATAGGACAAGTCCTTACCATTGTGGTCTCTTCACCTGAAGCAGCCGAACTATTCCTCAAGACCCACGATCCTATTTTCACAAATCGTCCTCACAATCACGCCAGTGATTACTTATTTTACGGC
The DNA here is from genome assembly GCA_019022655.1 of Acacia acuminata. Classification (NCBI taxonomy): domain Eukaryota; kingdom Viridiplantae; phylum Streptophyta; class Magnoliopsida; order Fabales; family Fabaceae; genus Acacia; species Acacia acuminata. The sequence continues at coordinate 3,354,090 of JAFJYI010000001.1, forward strand.
TCCAAAGGTGACTTTTCTAAGTTTGGTTCATACTGGCGCGAGATGAATAAACTCATCCTCAAACATCTTTTCGCTCTCTGCTTCATTTTGAATCAGTATGAGGATGATGAATGAGAACTATGATTCTCGTCCTTGGCTCCCTCCCACACGTTCTCAATCTCTTATTCCTCTTGACCTCACTCTGTTCTCCGATCTTTAAACAGAGCATGCACATCTCCATCTCTCTCTCTCTCTCTCTCTCTCCCCGTTTCTCTCTCTCTCTGCCTCCTTCTCGTTTGTCTCTCATACGACTTCAGTCTTGGCTTTGGTTTTTGTGTCTGCACGTTCGTACATCTGCGGAAGTGTGGCTCTGCCACTGCTATGAATCGCTATATAAATTTTCTATACTATGTGTTTACTAACTACTCCATCATTCTTCATTGCGAATTCTAGATCAAGCATGTTTTCTTCAACAATAGCCATTCCTGCTTTCCTTCTTCTCACCTTCATTTACATTCCGTAACACCCCAAATTCAACACCCAAAAACTTGGCCAAAATATTTGAAATACCTCCAACGGGGATGATCAATATCCAAATCATTAAAATATATAACCATTTCAAATAAAATTCATAATACAAAGTCAAAATAAGTTTCCAAAATATTTCAAAGTTAACTAAAAGGCGGAAATCTTAGGGTCATGGCAAATAAAAATAACATAACATAAGCTACAAGTACAAAAGAGCCTTCAAAGCTCACTCCATAGGTGCATTCCCTTGCTCAATACTAGAATATTCACTTGAAAAATGTTAATATAGGATGAGATTTTACGTCTCGGTAACTACCGAAAGTTTCTACCGTATACAAGCAAAATATATATGACAAAAAGTAGGAGTTTATTACATATATATATATATATATATATATATTTGTACATATCATAATTTCTCATACAAAATTCTTTTGCAAAAGTAATCATCATTATGTCAAATTGTAAATTATACAATTATATAATATGCCATATGCAGCCTCCCTTATAACACCGTCCACCCTTGTACCGTTGACTGGAGCCATAGGCTAACATATAGTCTGACAGAAACTCATTCATTTGACTGGATGGTTCCAAGCTCACCAAAACCTAAAATACACCCGGTCAAAGGTATAGAGCTTAAGTATGGACTATGGCTCCCCTCCTTAAAAATAACAACTAAGGAGGTGTCACATGTCCCACAACTCCAATGTAATCCCGGCCAGAGGAAAACATGGAAGATGGGGCCCTGACAAGTACCATCCACTGTGCACCGAGTGGTGGCATAAATAAATCTTATCATTTAAATTCCTCCTTACTCCAACCTATCACATACCACCGCCATGATAATTATATCAATAAAATAAAGTATATTAAAAGATGCTTCCATTTATATCAAATATCATAAAAAGGTAAACCAAACATATCATAAAACCTCATTGGAATAATCGGTCATTCTTGAAATTCGAATGACTAAATTGTCATTTTGAAATTCGGGACTAAACTGTCATTTTTGAAATTCGGGAGCAAAAGCATAATTTTTGTTGGGCACAAACTGTAATTTTCATGGGCACAAAACTGAAAATTTTGTGGGTACAAAACTCGTAATTTTTGCGGGTACAAATCTATAATTTTCGTGGGTACAAAACCGTAATATTCAGTTATCATAATAATAATATCATAATACATATACATATAAATTAGTTATAAAAAATATAATTTATAATCATACACAATTCACAAGTATATGGAAGAATATTTAGAGTTACATGTTACTCGTTAATTCCCAAGTAATCACCAAAAAGCAACTACTAGTATCCCCAAATAATTATCTCTACGCTTTCCCTCTCTCCTTCTTTCTCTCCTCTCTTTATTTTTCTAATGCTCAGATTGCTTTGTCTGAATACACACCCGAAGGTGTATATTTATAGTGGTTGGGGAGGGGGTAATCGGGGTGAAATTGGAGGGTGGTTAGGTGAAATGTGGGTGGGTGAAATGTTGGGGTGGTTGGGTGAAATGTTGGGGGGAAATGGTTAAAGTTGGGGTGGAGTTTTATTACTCCCTCCCCTTTTAACTTTTTCTAATATATATATTATAATATATTTCTACAATATAAAATTATTATTATTTTAACTAATAGAAAATTTTACTCCTATACTAAATCTTTCTTGGTAAATTAATTGTCATTAATCTATCTCATCATTATTCTAAATAAATTTCAAGATGTTACATTTCTTCACTCCTAAAAAGGAATTTTGTCTCCAAAGTTCAATAAATGAGAGGAAATTATACTTACTTAATTAAATAAGTGAGGCTAGGATTGTCACATATTCTCTTCTTTTCCCAAGTAGCACTAGGAGCCATTCCACCCCACACAACCTTTACAAGTCTAATGGTCTTGCTTTAATTGCTTACCCCTTGCATCAACAATCCGTTCCACCTCAGCTTTATATGTCATGTTACCTCTGAGTTCTATCTCTTCTACTTCAATAATATGGGAAGGATCTGGTTGGTATTTCTTCAGTTGTGATATATGAAAGACATCGTGAAGGTTCACAAGCTGTGGAGGTAATGCAATTCTGTAAGCTACCAGTCCTATTCTCTCCAAGATTTCATAAGGACCCATGAAACTAGGTGAAAGCTTCTTTGCTCGAATTGCACTACCAATGCCGGTCATTGGTGTGACTTTTAGAAATACATGTTCACCCACCATGAACTCCAATGGTTGTCTTCTCTTGTCGGCATAACTCTTTTGTCTACTCTGAGCGGTGAGAAGTTTCTGTTGAATCACCTTAATCTTTTGAGTTGTCTTGTCCACTAATTCTGGCCCTAGTAAACTTCACTCATTCAATTCCATCCAGCAAATAGGAGATCTACACTTCCTTCCGTACAAAGCCTCATAAGGTGCCATTTCAATGCTGGAGTGGTAACTGTTGTTATATGCAAACTCTGCTAGATGAAGATGTTTGTCCCAACTTCCTGTCAGCTCCATTGCATATGCTTGCAACATGTCTTCCCAGTCCGTATAGTCCTCTCAGTCTGTTCGTTAGTCTAAGGATGGTAAGCAGTACTAAACCTCAGCCGAGTTCCCATAGCATCTTTCAATGCTCTCTAGAATCGTGAAGTAAATCGCGGATCGCGATCGGATACGATGCTTTTTGGTATCCCATGCAATCTGACAACCTCCTTCATATAGATTTTTGCTAGTCTCTCAAGGGAGTATTCCGCTGCGATAGCCAGAAAATGAGCTGACTTAGTTAATCTATCGACAATTACCCAAATGGCATTATATCCGGATGTAGTTGAAGGAAGTCCCATGATGAAATCCATGGAGATGCTGTCCCATTTCCACTCTGGGATCTCCAAATTCTGTAATAATCCAAGAGGCTTTTGGTGTTCAATTTTGACTTTTTGGCAAGTCAAACAACGAGTAACAAACTCCGTCACATCTTTCTTCATGCCTCGCCACCACCAATTCCGCTTGAGATCATGATACATCTTGGTTGCTTCAGGTGAATAATGTATTTGCTCCTATGAGCTTCCTCAAGCATGAGTTTCCTTAATTCTCCATTGTTCGGCAAACACACTATTCCTTTATATCTTAATATCGTATCTTCTCCAATCTCAAATTCGACTCTCTCCCTTCTTCAACTTCCCGACACTCAACAAATACTCATCTTCAAGCTGAGCGAATTTAATTTCTTTCCAAGGGTATTTACTCTTTCGTGTGTTACACATTCTCGTCCACCTTCAATCACAGAAAATATGCTCGCAAATGTCCCTCTCTTTTGAATTATTTGTTTTCATTTTACTGTACATTCATGTTTCTCTTTCACTTTCTATGTCTCAATACGTCCTTTGGCTCTCCCCATCATTGGCAACATCCACTTGTTGCGCACACTTCCACATCCCAACCTTCAATCTCTTTGCCAACAAATATGGACCCATCTTGTCCTTCAATCTCTCGGCCAACAAATTTTTTTTTTTTGCCAAAAATATCTTTCTTTTAATGAGAGAAAATGAGAGAGAGAGAGAGTGCTTTTCTATTTAGAATTTTAATAATTAGAATTTTGTTAAACAAGATTTTTAGGGACAATTTTTTTTTTTTTTTTTTGCCGATATGTCTTTCTTTTGTTAATTAAGGACTTTTATTATTTATTAATTAATTTAATAATAATTTAAATTTTTTTTTTAAATATCTTCAATTACCACAACATATTCAACTAATATTAATATATGTAGTATTAAGTAAGATTCATATCATTTTTAGTCATTTTTCATCTCAATTGACTTTTTAGATAATAATCCAAACACGTCTTGGGGGGGGGGAATCACTCTGTCATTTTCAATCCAAACACAAATCATATTTACAATCTCACTTTTTTTCTAGCTATCTTACTTTTACAAAAATTAGATAAAAAAACAAGTCACTTTTCCCACCGCTAATTCAAATGGGCTCTCCTCAAGGTGATGTTCCCTTTTGACTTCTCAAGGTGAAGTTCTCTTTTTTGATACATAGGTGATAGGGGAGGGGATCGAACCCAGGACCAGGAGAGGGGAAATTAATCCCAATACCACTGCACTACTAGTAGTGCCGGTAGGTGAAGTTCTCTTTTGATAGCTTTTGAAGCAGTCAGCCTGCTGATCCATAGGAACGGCTTCATGAAATTTGTCCCTAAGCCCAGACCAGTCAGCCATTCCTGATTGAGAAGCCATTTGACATTATCAAAGATACAATATTTATATAAAATTCAACATCCGTGACCTATTTATTAAAAATAATAATATTTTTTCTTTGAGGGCAGAGGTGAAAATTTGTAGTTCAGATGCATGACTTAGCCTTATCAAGACAAGTTAGACAACAACAAAAGGTATGTATGTACCTAATAGACGACTGACAAATGGTTTAACATCAAAAACTTTAAACTCATCCATGTGTTCTCCGGTTCCGATGAATATGACAGGACTCTCTGTTGCTGCGACACTGCACAAACAAATTAGTAGGATTAAAGGAGAGGGATAATATTGGATTACTTTTCAACAAACAATTCATCCCTAAGAACATTACAGATCATTTATGCTCTTCCCTAAGGCTTTTGACCCAAAAAATGAAGAATGTTCTTCACAATGGCCACAAACTACCCATCAAGTCCACAGTAGAATCAGTTAAAAGGAAGCCTGCTTAGACTTTGATCAGATAACTACATTGACCCATTCATTAGTTGTAAAAATCGAAATAGAATCAATACAACCACTATGGAAGCACTTATGCGCTAAGAGCTCCACCACCTTGGCATCAGTGGTAGATCTTCTCAAGGGCCAGGTGGATGTGGTGGATCTTCTTAAGGGCCATGGCCCCAAAAAAAAAAAAAAAAAAAAAAAAAAAAAAAAAATTGTCCTAAATATTTAATATAAAATAGATTTTTTATACAAAATTTATATATTTGGCCAAAAGATTTATACATTTGGCCCCCAAATATTTTTTTTCTTAATTAGTTAATGAGTATACATTCCCTCCCCCCAAACATCTATCCCAAGATCCGCCACTGCTTGGCATGGCCATCCCTTTTGGTCACAATTATTGTTCCAACTGCAACACTTTCTTTAAATGCTTCGGCCTGATTAAATGCAGCCTGACCAATACTGCTATCCATAACAAATATAACAAGATCTGGCTTCTGAAAAATACAAGAAAATATATGAGCAATTGTTGGCATTTTACAACCGTATAAATTCATATAACGTAACAAAATATACCGCTGCTTCTGAAACTCTTCAAAAAAGCAGCTTCTTGTTTGTGCCTTCCAATGGTGTCGATATTTAATAATAAAAAATTAAGAGATAATGAAACAAATTAACAAAGGCAAAGAGGTCTTTCCTCAGTTTGAATTAATCTAGCCTAATTTTTATGGGAATTCAATGCAATTTGATGATTTTAAGGACTTATTTGCATTTTTTTCTATGTCTTAGAGCTTATAAGTAATTTCCTCAATAAATATTCATACTAACCGAAATGAACCTCTTTGCTTCGTATAGAGTCGTGAAATCGGGGCGAGCATTGTCGAGATGGCCTATTTAAGCCCTAGCCCTTCAAGGGCTTTGGCTTGTAAATTAGAACTTCCAAATGAAGTTGGCCCTACGGGGTCGGTCCTATAGAGCCGAGGGCCTTAAAAGGTCGGCTCATTAAGCCCTTTAACACATATTTTTTTGTTTCATTAACTTGACCATTTAATTTACTAATTTATATGTATTTTGTATTTGTTATAAAATTATTTATTCATTTAATTACAGATACATAATAATTATACTTTAATTTTATTGCAAATAAAGATTATAGATGTATTCATGATATGAGAGAAGATATTCTTGATATTTTTATCCATGAAGTAGAGCCTACTACTGGAAGTGAAGCACAATCAAATGTATTTGAAATTGATGATAGTAGTGATAAGATGAAAATGATAGTCATTGTACTCATGTTGCATAGTGGTGAGCTTGTTATGCTTTGTATGAGTTACTTGTGGATAATAGTTCACTCTATATTATGAATTAGTGATTGCATTTGTTTATTACATTAAATGTGTTGTGCTGACAACATTTATTTGATAAATTGGAATTTTAGTTGTTGTAATTTACTAATTATATTTCTTTGAAAAAACGGAGAAAAATTGTTAAAATTTGAAATAGTAACTTCTGTGCCCTGTAGGGTCGGCCCTGACCCTGGTGTTCTCAGACCGGACTTTGAAAAATAGATGTTTTTCTTTCCCCGAACCCTGTAGGGTTAGCCCTGATTCCCAACTCTACCTCTGCATTCTTTAATTTATTCCACTTGTAAATTTTGATCCAATTCTTGCCGTTTCCTTTTCTCTCTAAAGGGTTGGAGTCGTCATCTCTCTTCGTGAGGGTTTCCACTTTCTGTGATTGGGTTTCTGATGCCTCCTTCTCCAATGCAAGCCAGAGGGGAGTTTTTATGCAAGATAGTTTTAATGTATATGATTAAGTATTGTAAGGAAACCAATACACATTTGTAAGGTTATTAAACTCATACTGACCTTTGAAATGGTTAAGGAAGTGGGTCAAAGGACAGTAGGTCAGTTTGAAGTCAATCTGGGACTAGATCAGTAGAGAATAAAAAATTAAAAGATAATTTAAATTCTTATCACTAGTATCATACTATCCAAAATCAATTCAATACATTCAATCACTAACAAAATAATCATATATTTATCCAACATTCTTTACTATTTCTTTGACATATTGACATCGTAGTATCAATTCATTATCCAATGACACTATAATCAATAATCACTAGATATTCTTTGTAAAAGAAAAATTCAAAATAGATAAGTGATAGCAAAATATTCCTTACTTACAATCCTTTCATCACTAAACTAATAATCATTAATATAAAATTTATCATTAACTTCAATTGATATCAGCATCTACAATTCATACTTTATAAAATCGTTAATTAAGTTGCTGAATTTTATGAAATAGTTAATAAAGTTTAAACTTCTTCTGGGAGCGTGTGAAATATGATGAAAGTACCGCATAAATAGAAATATAGCAGTAAGTATGAGAAAGAAAATGTAAACTCCATTTGTTTTCAGATTCGTTTGGTGAGGTTGAGAATTTAAATTCCGCAAAAGAAAAATTTAGGGAAAAAAGATATAAAAATACCACTTGAAAGTTAAACCTCAAAATCTAAAGTCAGTTTTGTTGCTTATTAAAGCATAGATATTAACTATAAGAGTATATCAATTGACAACTTATTTTAGCCAATAATCATTTATAAAATTTTAAAGTTTAAGTAGCATTTGCTTTTTGTTCATATCTCCAAAAATCTATTTTAAAAGGTGTATTTAATATTGAATTGCCTATACTCCAAAGATAAGTCTTTATCACAACCGATCTCTCTTTCTCTTTTCCTTTTTTTTTCAAATCAAAGCACGGAGCACTTGCACATGAAATCAAAGGGAAGTCCCAGTGCCGAGTCAACATGCTAGCAATCTCACTCTTGAGGTCTTCATGTTGCCCTTCAAATACGGGACGTTTATTACATATTAATCTAATAAAGCAATTAATTGCTTTCAAATAGTAGAGTATCGATGAGAGATAGATCAGAGACAAGTGGATAGATGAGAGATAGAGACAAGTGGATGAGAGACCTTGGTGCTATTTATAGGTATAGTTTCCACATAAATGGGTTAGTCTCATATAAATGATAAATAATGGATAACAAAATTCATGAACATGGGTAAAAGGTGAGTTGCAACATTAATGGTATTGTGGAGGAGTGCTAATGAGATGGTAGGACACGAGTAGTCTTGTTCGAAATATCGAGTCAGGCTCTAGATTCAGTGCTTCTCGCTATAGCCGAACACGACGGAAAGATCATTTATACCGATACTAATGAAATAATTTTATCGGGAAATCGAGATATTCTAAGCATTCCATTAGTTATGTATCAACTTTCCAACAAGAATACTTGCATGCATCAAAAACCCTAGGTTCATTTCTAATATCAACTGCAGCTCCTGCTGAAGCAAGTGTATTAACTCCAGCAGCCATTGATCTCCCTTTCTCCTTGGCCCGAAATGAAATGGAGGACTGATGCCAAGAGTTCATTATGAACTCTAGCATCTGCACTCGAATGTTTTAGTTATATCTTATCTTGACTCAGAATTAATCATGGGGTTTAGCAAATCTGACCACCGACTGACGCGTTTGTTATTACATTTCTACGATATTATGATTTTATTTAGGTATTTTGATTTATTATTATTCCATTATTTTTTAGGATATTCTGATTGTATCCAAATATTAATTTAGATTTATTTTCAGATAGATTTGGATTTATTTCCATATAGATTTCAAATTTTTAGATATTCTTCAGATTTTCATTCTGTAAGTATGCCTTTGGTCCAAAAATAAAGCATGAGATTTTGAGGGTATTTTACATCGAACGGAGGTTCTCCTAGGCTGTTAGGAACCCGACGTTAGCTTCTCAATGTTTAATGCAGCCACTACTGAATTGTGTCATTGTTAAGAAGCCCTATACTTTTCAAGCGTTTCTGCATTTCTGAAAAGTTGTATTCGATCATACATACATGAGAGAACAATCAGGAAACTATATTCCCATATGTTCTTTTTTCATATTTTCATAATGAAATGTTGTCACTTGGAAGAATTTGAATTAATCTCTGTCCAGAAAAAAACCTTTGATTCTAACTATTTTTTTGATAAAAGAGATATCTAACTATTAAATGTTTAAGGGATAGGATATTACCACTACCAATCTTTTTTTCATCGTTAAATCAAAATCTCAATAGGAAATAGAAATAATAAAGGTAGATGAGATTTGATCTAACGATGAAAAAGTGGTAGTGACAATATCTTTTCCCAATGTTTAATATGTAACTATTAGATATGTCACTATTCAATTTTCAAAAAAAAAAAAAAAATGTTCAATATACACTACTACATATTTGTCTATATTTAATTGTTATTTTTAACTATATTTCAAATGTTAGATATCCGAGTGCTAAATATATATATTTAACGGTTGTCAACAATTAAATATAGAGCCTTGTATTTGACAGTTTTTAGTCAATAACTGTTACATATGACAAACTATATTCAACGGTTATTCATTAAAAATACATTGCAATTAATATATGATGGATGGTTAAGTATTTGACACTAGTTTTGGTCATAAGTAAGGTGCATATTATTTGACGGTTGTATATATGTATATACTTAACGGTTGTTTGTAAAAACCATGATATAGATGTCAATAAACGGTTGTTTGTAAAAACCATGATATATATGTCAATATATGACGTTTATTAGCTAAACTGTGAAGTATTGTGGAATTTTTTAAATATATATATAAAAAAAAAAGGGGGTTCATTTTCGGTAAGCCTCCATGCATATTACATACACAAATATATGTACATATATAAAAACCAAACAAATACATTCCAATCTTCAAAATGGCTTATTATGAACATATAATACAATACAAGGAACCAACACTAAAACCAACCAAAAGTTAATCCAAATTACCAATGAAAAGCAAATCAGTTACAACAAAAGAGAAAACGAAACAGAAACCAAAAGTAGGAGTCAAAACTAGATTTGAACTGTATATGCTCCCATCTATTGATGATAAATTGTCAAAGTCAACTCTTCTATGACTTCCTCAATTTGTTCGGACAAATTTTGCTCAGAATAATTGTCATCAAAGTACTGCACACAAACACGATTAAGCTAAAATATATGGTTTGACTTTTAATTTAATTTAAACACACATACATGCATATATATACATATCTTAGTATTAATTGAGCCGAGATTGTGGATGACTATGCTCTTCATGACATACATAGTACCCATAATAAAAACTCTAATATGATTGCCGCGGGCACTAAATAAACAAATGAAATGTATCAATCTAACACAAAAACCCAACTCGGACAAGTCTAACACAAAGTGCTATATGTATTCGTGAATTACGACAACTTTCTTCCATTTGTAAACGGATGCAATGCCTTTGCCATGTAACGCTTGGCAAATCAAGCCTTTGTCTATAGCATAATCGTAAACAACTTTGACAAGATCACAATAAGAAATTAAACCATCAAATTCATAATAAACTTTGACAAAATAATAAGAAATTAAAATACCAATTTAAATTCATCAACTTACTTATTGAAAACCTCAACCGATTCATAGTCAATCCAGATTTGAAAACATTGCAAATGTGTATTGGTTTTCTTACAATACTCTCTTTAATCTATATGCGTTCATTAGAACTATCTAGCACGAAAACTCCCTTCACATGAACCATCAATGAGATAATTTGGGGAAAAAAATATAAATTTAGAGATAATGTGGATCGAAATATTATATTTAGAATCAAAGTAAATCCCTTGTTTAGCTCTCATATTTAGCACAGAGGGAAATTTTAGTAGATAATCACTGATTTGGGATTATGAAATTCAAGTGATATTTTCTTTCTTTTTTTCCCAAAAATCCATTTGGAAAGGTGTGTTTAATTTGTAGCTCGGGGGCATGACAAAACCTTAATTGTCAAAACAAGAACAAAAGGTATGTATGTACCTAATAGACGACTGACAAATGGTTTAACATCAAAAACTTTAAACTCATCCATGTGTTCTCCGGTTCCGATGAATATGACAGGACTCTCTGTTGCTGCGACTCTGCACAAACAAATTAGTAGGATTAAAGGAGAGGGATAATATTGGATTTATTTTCAAAAAACCATTTTGTAATCGATCCTTGGCATGGCCGTCCATTTTGCTTACATTTACGGCTCCAACTGCAACACTTTCTTTAAATGCTTGGGCCTGATCAAATGCAGCCTGACCAATACTGCTATCCATAACAAATGTAACAAGATCTGGCTTCTGAAAAATACAAGAAAATATATGAGCAATTGTTGGCATTTTACAACCATATAATTTCATATAACGTAACAAAATATACCGTTGCTTCTGAAACTTGGTGCATTTCTTCAAAAAGAGCAGCTTCTTGTTTGTGCCTTCGACTGGTGTTGATATTTAATAATAAAAAGTTAAGAGATAATGAAACAAATTAACAAAGGCAAAGAGGTCTTTCCTCAGTTTGAATTCATCTAGCCTAATTTTTATGGGAATTCAATGCGATTTGATGATTTTAAGGACTTATTTGTGATTTTTTTTAAACTCTCTCTTAGAACTTATAAGTAATTTCCTCAATAAATGTTCAAACTAACCAAAACGAACCTCTTTGCTTCTGATAGAGTAGGGAAATCGAAATTTGAATCCGTCGGGTTTGGCCTTTTTAAGCCCTAGCCCTTCAAGGACCAGGCTTATAAATTAGAGCTTCTAAATGAAGTTGGCCCCGCAGGGCCGATCCTATAGGGCCGAGGGCCTAAAAGGGTCGGCTTGTTAGGCCCTTTAACATATATTTTTTGGTTTCATTAACTCGACCATTTAATTTACTAATTTATATGTATTTTATATTTGTTATAGATTTATTTATTCATTTAATTACAAATACATAATAATTATACTTTAATTTTATGATTTGATCTAATATTTAATATTTGTTGTAAATAAAGATTATGGATATATTCATGATGTGAAAGAAGATATTCTTGATATTTTTATATATCCATGAAGCAGAGCTTACTACTTTGGAAGTGAGATACAATTAAATGTATTTGAAATTGATGATAGTAGTGAGAAGATGAAAAATGATAGTCATGGTACTCATGTTGCGTAGTGGTAAGCTTGTTATACTTTGTGAGAGTTACTTGTGGATAATAGTTCACTCTTTATTATAAATTAGTGATTGCGTTTGTTTATTACATTAAATGTGTTGGGTAGACATTAATGTTAACAACATTTATTTGATAAATTAGAATTTTAATTGTTGTAATTTACTAATTATATTTCTTTGAAAAAAAGGAGGAAAAATAGTTAAAATTTGAAATAGTAACTTCTCGCCTTGTAGGGCCCTAACCTTGGTATTCTCGAGGATGAACTTTGAAAAATAGATGTTTTTCTTACCCCGAACCTTGTAGGGCCGGCCTTAATTCCTAACTCTTTGTATCAAAAAAAAAAAAATTCCCAACTCTACTTACGCATTCTTTAATTTATTCCACTTGTAAATTTTGACCCAATTATTGCCGTTTCCTTTTCTCTCTAAGGCCCGTTTGTTGAGAGAAGATTAAAGAAGGGAAAAGAATTTAGAGGAGGGAAAGAAATGGAAAGGAAGATTAAGAGGAAACTTTAAAAAGTTGAACTGTTTGGTAGATATGGAAAGTGGGATGGAAGATGATAATTTTAAAAAATTAAAATTAAAACATAAACTTGAAATTCCCAAAATACCCTTTACATCGGGAAAAAAAAATCCCTCCTTCTTCATCCCACGTCCCCATGACAACCAGAAAAAAAAAAAAAAATCAGATCCAGGCGAGTTCCGACCAATGGTGGTCGTCTGCGGGTTTCGACGGTGAAGGAGGAAGTCTTCGCCGGCGACGAAGAGAGCCGAAGGTGAGAGGAAGAAGGTGAAGTCGGAGACGGTGAGAAAAGAGGAAGAAGAAAGGGATCTAATGGGAATTTGCTCACAATCTTCCAGAAAGATTTCATCTTCCATCCAATATGTGAGGGAAGATTAAAGAAGGAATCTTCCTATGAGTGAAGGAAGATGGCGCCACCGAAAGATGGATTCCGTGTAACAAACACCCAAAGCGAGGAAGATTGGAATCTTCCCTTCCCTTCTCCAATCTTCTTCCTAACAAACAGGGCCTAAAGTGTTGGAGTCTTCAACTCTCTCGTGAGGGTTTCCACTTTCTGTGATTGGGTTTCTGATTCCTCCTTCTCCAATGCAATCCAGAGGGGAGTTTTTATGCAGGATAGTTTTAATGTATATGATTAAGTATTATAAGGAAACCAATACACATTTGTAAGGATGCATATTTGTAATGATTAAGGAACCTAATTAAATTACTTTAGAGTATTTTTATTTTTATTTTTTTCTTCAAACTATTTAGTTTGACTAATAAACTAATATATAATCTAAGGATGCAAACATATGAAATGATTAAGTAACTTATTTAGCTTCCTTAATCTTTCCAAAAAAAGTCAACTAAGTCTTATAATTAGAACCGGAAGTAGTATTTACTTAATTTTATATATTAAAAAAGTTAATTAAGTTGGCTAATATAACATGTATTTTTTAAAACACCCTACTCATCTTTCTTAACTTCCTCATTTTATTATATTAACGAAATTACTTAAATACTTAAATTAATGCATATTTCTAATTTCCGTTTCATAATAAATATTGTATTTTAACATTTAGTACGATGGTGTTTAAATGCTTAAATTCAGAAGCAGTAGCCCTATCTATTTATTAGGGTGTGTTTGATAGGAAGGGATCTCCCCTCCTATAGTTGAAAAATTTGGAAGGGAGTCAAATTTCTTGATTATTTTACCTTCATAATTTTTGTGACAATCCATTATTGGTTATGAGAAAAATAAAAATTAATAAATTTCTCATAATTGATTTAAAATAATAATAATAAATAAATTGTTTAATTTTGCTCTCATGATTTTTGCGATATTCCATTAAAACCATGGAGGGAAAAATAAAAATAAACTCCTCACCCGTTCTAGTCACAAATGCAAAATTAATTTGAAATTTAAAATTAATTTTTAATTTTTAAATTTTCCCTTATGATTCTTGTGATATTCTATTTTTAAAATATATTATTATATTAATTAATAATTAATTAGTAATACAAATATTATTAGGGAATAACATATCTGCTTTTACTGCAGAAAAATTCACTAAACGACGTTGTTTCAATTTTTTTTCTCCCCCGTTTACGAAGATCCCACCAAGCTCGACTTAACTTTCTCATTCAATTCCAGCAATTCTGCCATTGTCGTCAGTCAAATTGCCGGTGAGAATCCCCCAAAAAACAAAAACAAGCGTTATAAAAAAAAACAATCTAAGATCCAAAACAGAGATCAAGAACTATCAGCCAACGTCATAATGTCAAGATCGGCGCCGACAATCATGGCTCTGAGCAATGTGATGGGTCTCTGGACAGAAGGGGATGAGTTGAGGAAAGGATGGAGGAAGTGATCCGAAAATAGAAAAGCTAATGTTATGGCGATGGGGAAATCAGAAACGATGCCAAAACTGGCTTTTGTCTTCATCCTCGTGTGTTTTGGCTTGCATCCTGTGTTATACCAGTATAGTGCCAGAAGAGGTGAAATAGATTTAAAGAGGAAGACTGAAATAGGTCCACCGCCACGCAAAATCAGATATAAACAGGGGCAAAAGAATTGAAACAGCGTCGTTTAGTGTTTGCTGCAGATGAATTTTTCTACAGTAAAAGCAGATATGTTATTCCCATATTATTATATCAGTTTTTTATACACATGTTAACACCATGTTGGGATGAGAATGAACTTTAAAAAATTATGCAATTTGAATTAAAATGTAAATTAATTTGTATAACATATAAATGAAAAATATAAACTAATATATAAGGGTAGAATGGTAAGCTATGTTACTACGATATCATCTATTAGCCTCGACTATTAATATAAAAGTTAGATAACTAATTTTTAGATATTAAAGAAATTAGTTTAGTTAAATATTTGTAACAAATGTGCATGGTTATCAAACTCAAATCGGAGCTGTGTCAATCCAAAAACTAGTGACCAAGCCATGTAACTAGTCCTAGCTGGTCCCTAAATCGGGACTGTGTCAACATAGGGGTGACCCAGTCTCATCGCAACAAGTTGCCAACTTGAACGGTTGCCGGGTACAAATTGTAGATAGCCATATCTGTTGAAGTTAATGATAATTTTTCTATTAATGACTATTAGTTTAGTTATTAAAAGATTTGTAAGTAAGAATACTTTGTTATCATATATATTTTGATGATTTTCAAGGAAGAATATTTAACGATTATTTATTATAGAGTCATTAGATGGTGGATTGATACTATGATTATATTTCAATATGTCAAATAAATTGTAAAGAATGTTCAATAAGTATCTGATTATTTTGTTAGTGATTCAAGGTATTGAATTGATTTTGGATGGTATGAGTATAATGTTATGATGAGAATTTAAATTTTTTTAAATTTTTTTATTACCCACCTATTGTTGGAAATTATGCCCTAGGGGCAATTCATTGTACTTTGGATATTTAAGTTATTTAAAGTATTCTTTTGAGTTATCATTTTTGTTTACATGTTCGTATTGATAATCGATCCCTGGATATATCTTATAGATGATATCCTAAATGTCCTCGGTCGGTCATCTACGCGGGAGCGAAGATGAGATAAGACCGATATGACTTTGATGAGGTATGGAGATACGAATCAAAGTCATGGGCACTGTAAGAGTACAAGGTCTTGGATCGACCCACTATGAGAAAGCTGCATGGATCTAGTCATAAGCTTATCTCATGTATAACGCGTCACGACGCATCTATGACTGGATCATCATGGATTCCTACATGATGAATCATCGTCTTTGACCTAGTCAAAAGTCACCTTTGACCGGGTGATGATAAAGGTGGGATCGGGATCAGTGGTTTTCATGCGGAGGGGATGTGAATGGTCAAGATGGAATTTGTCCCTCACATTTGTAGAGAGATATTTGGGCCCCTCGATGAGTGAGTCTAAGAAATGTATGGTCATACCTTGTGATGGAAAGGAGTTTCCATTTCACTTATTAGACTACTCGAGAATCGAGAAAGTAATGGTCAAGAAAAGGAAGTTGACATTATCCATGCCTCATCCTTGACCAAATTATCGCGTGACAAAAGGGACGTGACATGGTTATACGATATGTTGTATCGTGTCATCGATCCCCATGTGAATTGGGTAGTCGCAATCTCTTGCTAGAGGCCGCTTGCGATTTGTGGGTCGACACGGTGTTGACCCCGACGCCAATCTCATATGGGCATGCGGGGTCGCACACAAGAATAAATCAACACAACCGAATGTGTCCAGATTCATTGAATCTTAGATATGTCTAAGATTTAATGAAATGAATTTAATCTAGGATATATATATATATATATATATATGTATATATGTATATATATATATGTATATATATATGTATATATATATATTAAAATTCGAAATTAATATATGTTAATATTATTAATAGAGATTATAATATTAATATATTTGTTTTGTATTTAATTTATTTGATAAATTAAATATCTAAAACAAATTGAGATATTGTATCTCATTTAATTTTTGAATAAATATATCGTATATCATTTAATATTAAATTGAGATATGGTATCTCAAATTTAAATTAAATAGATAGATATTATTTCTCGGATTTAATTTATAGAGATAAATTAAATTAGAAGGCTTTTAATTTGGATTAAATAAATGGATTTGATTTGATCTATTAGATGGATTTAATTAATACATTTATTTTAATTCGATTCCAAATTCGAATTTCAAATCGGCTTTAATGCGGATTAAATACGTTACATCGATTTGATTGATGTAATTAATGTATTTTAATCCATATTTGAAATTTGAATTTCAAAATTAATGAGGATTAATTTTATATAATACGAACGGGTTTAGAAAACTCACGGGACATTTTGTCGAGCGCATTAAAGCCGCGAGAAAAACCCTAGAGTGGAAAATTAAGAGAGACGCACAAGAGGCGCTAGTACGGCTGCCGTAGCCGTGTTCGGGAGTTGTTCGTGTGGATACCGGTGGAGGAAGACGATCCTACGAGTTGTCTTCCGGCGATCGAGGAGATAGCCCATTGTTCAACGAAGAACAAGCCGCAAACGAATTCTCCTAAGGTAATTTCGATTCACTAGCCGGGTTTAAATGTACCACGAGTGATCCTCGGGACGGGATTCGTAAGTTTTTTAATCCGTTGCGTTGTACGGATTCCAACACCTATTTGGCCTCTGGGTTGACTCCAAGCTGACCTACTAACCCTTCACCCACTTCCTCAACTGGGTTCAAAGGTCAATCCGGGTTTGAAAACCTTGCAGATGTGTATTGATTTTCCTACAATATTCTCTTTAATCATATATATAAGCACTACAAAAAAAAAACAGTTTTTGCGACGGAAAAAATTCGTCGTAAAAACAAGTTTTTCCGTCGCAAATTGCTTTTGTGACGGATTTAATCCATCGCAAAAAACGAGTGGCAATTGCGACGGATTTCAAATTTTCGTCGCAAATTGCGACGGATTCCAATCCGTCGCAAGTGGGACGGATTGCGACGGATTTTGAATCCGTCGCAAATATCGAAATTTACGACGGATTCCAATCCGTCGCAAATTTCAATTTTTTTTTAAAAAAAATATTTTCCAAAATTTCTTTATTTTATTTTTTTAATTATGCTTTATTTTTTGTTTTAATTTTATATTATAGTTGTTTCTCTCTTTTGGTGGCCAAATCCTTCAGTAGTCCTTTAACATATTTTTTCCAAAAATAACATTCCAAACATAATATATCCATTAAGCGTATAACATGAACGATTAAGTTTGATTTGGTGAAAATTTGATATATATATATATATATATATACGTTTTGTTGAGCAATTACTAGTAATCGTGCGGCAAAAAATATACAAAAAAACGAGCTACAAGAATGAAATGGCCATGGAAAAGCTTTATTAATTTATTATGATTACAAAGCAATAATAAAATTAAATACAACTAAAAGGAAGCATAATATATAAGCGCAACATCGAAACCCAATATCTCTTTCTAGGTAAATTTGTAGATAGCCACCCCCTTGTAACTGGAATCTCTAGAAGAAAATAGTTAAGAATGATCAAATTCAAAGTCACACACAACTTAATTAATCAAGAAGTAATTAATAATTAAGTCCTTAAGCAACAAATAATGAACTAACAATAATTATTGTGTATGAACTTAAATGACTTTTCGAGAAATTGGAAAAAATATATTATAATCACCCTAATATTAAAAATAGAAAAATTAAAAAGCATAGTTAAGATAATTCCTACCAAGTGAGTTGAAAATTAGGGAGGAACTTGAAGAAAAACTTTGCCTACACGAGATATTTCCAAATAGTTAAAAAAAAAAAAAAAAAACTTCAAACAAACTTGGGAAATGGCGGTGGCGGTGGCCCAGGAAAGGGGGAGGCAACCGGAAGGAGGAGCGCGTGGCAACCGGAACAACGAACGGCGGTGGCCGGAGGGAGGGAGAGGAGGAGCAACGAGGTGGGAGAACAAGAAGGAGTTCAAAGAAATGTGTATGTGTGGCAGACGGATGAAATGTCCCAAAATTGGGACTTAAATAGATTTTGCGACGGAAAAATAATCCGTCGCAAAATCTCGCTTTGCGACGGAACCACAATTCCGTCGCAAATTGGCGGGCTTTTTCCCGCTAGAATTTTTTTTTTTGGAGTTTTGCGACGGATTTATTTTTCCGTCGCAAATTGAAGGGCTTTTTCCGTTAGAATTTTTTTTTTTGGAGGTTTGCGACGGATTTGTTTTTTTCGTCGCAAATTGGCGGGCTTTTTTCCGTTAGAATTTTTTTTTTTTTTTTTTTTTTTGAGTTTTGCGACGGATTAAATCCGTCGCAAAATTTTGCTACGGATAAACAAATTCGTTGCAATTTTTCCGTTGCAAATTCCATCGCTATTTTGGCATTTTCTAGTAGTGAAGAATCGTGCACGAAAACTCCCTTTACTTGAACTATCAATGAGATAATTTAGGGAAAAATTTATAAATGCTCTTATATTTAGCACAGAGGGAAATTCTAGTAGATAATTACTTATTTGGGCTTATTAATTATCTATTTTTTTTTCCCAAAAATCTATTTGGAAAGGTGTATTTAATATTGAATAATTATGTATTAAGGTACAAATTTGCCTCGGAAGTATTGATTGAAGAGTAATGTTATTCGGAAGTTTTTTTAAGTCCTCAAAATGTAGCAGTCTTGTCCTATAACGTTAAAAAAAATAACATTGACTATTAACTTTTTAATAGATAAAGGGCAACATTACTCTATTTTGATACCACCATAGCAACAATGAATTTAAAAATAAAATAAATAAATAAAAAACTCTCCGAGCAACATTGCTCTTCAAAAAAAAAAATTTAAAACAAATTTACACATTAACCCAATAATTATCAATACAACAACAATAAGCCTGGTCGCAACTAATTTCTCCATCTTCTCTTTATCAAACCAAAGCACAGAGCAGTTACAGATGAAATCAAAGGGACGTCCTGAGTCAACATGTTGGCAATCTCACTCATGAGTTCTTCATGCAGCCCTTCAAACACTGGACATTTATAACAAATTAATCTAATAAAGCAATAATTGCTATCAAATAAATTACCCAAGAAAATAGAGTATCGATGAGAGATAGAGACAAGTAAAATAAACCAACCAAAAAGTATATAGACAAGAGATAAAGACAAGTGGATATGAGAACTTGGTACTATTTATGGGTATAATTTTATCTATGGGTTAAGCTCATATAAATGATAAATAATGAATAATTTTATGTTTGGAGGTGAGTGGGGTGAGTTGCAATATTAATGGAATTGTAGAGGAGTAGTAATGAGATTTACTTGAACAAGATAAAGAGGAAGAGGAAGATGAACAGACACACTCTAAAATATTCCTAACAAAGTTCTGATCTTGATGAGACGGAGGAATATGGGTGGGCTTGTTAAAAACGTTGAGTACAGATCTCAACATACTTCCGCATTTTCAGGAGGAAAGTGGGAGTGAAAGCATCTGCTGTGGAAATAATTAAAGAAGTGAAAACTAACCACTGCGGATTTTAAAAATTCACAATAAGTTTAATAATATATGATTTATAAGTCACATCTCTTAAATTATTGTAGGGTGAATGATACATTGTAGGGTGAATGATACATACGGTGTCCTTTTTTATGATTATTAATTGAAAATTATTTAGGGATTTCTATCAATTAATAATAACACTGCATAAGAAAAAAATGGTCAGAGCTATAAAACATTTTTTTAAATAATGAAAGTATAAATTAAAAAAAAAAAAATTGTTAGCGTATCAAATAATAATTTATATTGTAATTCTGATCTTTAAAAAAAAAAAATCTAGATTGGTAATTGAACAAAAAAATAAAAATCTATATCTAAATTCTAGGGGTGGGCATGGGCGGGTGGCGAGACCCATGCCCGATGCCCAAACTTCGAAGAATGAACGGGCGCATTTTGCGGCCGATGCCAAACCCAACCCGATAAAAGCCCTAACCATTTTCGGGCTGGGCAAGGGTGGGTTGGGCAGGGCGGGCTTCCATTGCCCAAGTAATGACGCCTTGCCCTGCTCCTTGAAGATTTTAGTTCACAATTCACAGAATTTCAAAGCTTTGGAGATAGCTGAAGTATAATATAATTTATTTATAATATATTTAGACATAATAATATAATATATTTTAAATAAAATAACATATGTAGAACAATATTTATTTAAATGTATTTAATTTTCGATAGGCCAAATGGGCGGGCGGGACCCCCCGCCCGATGCCCGCCCTACCAATTATCGCCCAACCCAAAACTGCCCAAATTTTTTTGGGCCACTTTTTTAGGGCTGGGCTTGGCAATTTCCCTATTTGGGCTTGGGCGTCGGGCATCTGGGCACCATGCTCACCCCTACTAAATTCGTTGGAAAAAAAATCTAAATTTGCATATATAATTTTATAAGAAAAAAATATTAAGAGATAACGAAATAAATAGGGAATAAATAATCAGACCAAATCATTTAACAATTCTATAATTTATACTGTCTTAGGCTGTTTCTTCAGGAGGGTATTTACGGTATTTATGAGGATGTGGTTAGATCACCTAGTTGGACTGTATAAACAAGTATGTACCTCAAGGATGGAACAGAGCAATCCTTGTGAAGGAGGGGTATGAAATGTAATTTCACGCTGGCTAAATATGTAGTGTTATCGCAGCTTTGATTATATCAAATGAGACATGTGCTCATAATTATTCAATATTAAATACCGCCAACTATTTAATTTAAGTATCATATAAAACAAATAATATTATTTTTCATTTTCAAGTAAGATACATATTTCTGCGAAATTCAAATTCTCAACCTCGCCAAACAATCCTGAGTTTTCCTAACTTCATAGGAGTTCACCTTTTTTGTCATACTTATTAGCTAAGGAAAAAATCATTTAAAACAAAAATAAAAAATCATGATATGACTAGGATATTAATCTTACATTATTATTTTGGAGAAAAGGAAATTTATTCAACAAAATATAAATCATACCTAAAAACTACCCACCTAATCTTACACTCTTTTTTATTGTTTTATTAACAAATCCTGACATAAAATTTAGGCCACTCTATATAATTGTTAAGATTTAATTAAGCAATTAATGAGACAATTTGTTAAAATTAGTAAAATCATTATCTAAAATACTTTATCATATATAAATGAGTTAATAAGTTTCTGAGATTAAAACATCAAGAAGCAACAATTTTGTTATAAGTAACCCCAAACCGATCGGATGATATTATAAAAAAAAAAAATCTAAATAAAATAATTAGAATATATTTGTCAATTTACAATTACATCCCCTTCACTTCCAAACCAAACAAGAAACCTCACATTCCCTTCAACCAAACAAAGCCAGTAAACTCCCCTCCCCTCCCCTCCCCTCCCCTCCCCTCCATTAACCTCCCCACCCCTCCCTCTTATGGAAGCAAACAAAGCCTAAAGCAGATCCAAGCAGCCTCTAACAATCATTGTCAATATAAGATACAAAACCAATCACAAGATATATTTCCTCATAAAACGTGAACAATTCCATCCAATCTACAAGAAATCATATCAAGCTAAAATTCAAAAAATTGACATTAAAATATTTTTTAAAAAAAAAAAGCACATCAGATGCTCAAGCAAATCCTAGATCAAAACCACATTGCTCATGACTCCCAAAGGACTAGGATAATTTATACTCCCTCCTGCTCTAAATATAAGACATAGTAAACTTTTTTTAAGAGATTAAATGAACTAATTAAATCACTTTAGAGTATCTATCTTTATTTTTTTCTCTAAACTAATTAGTTTGATTAATACACTAATATATAAACTAAGAATACACAACATACGATATGATTAAGTAACTTATTTAGCTTCTTTAATCTCTCAAAAAAAAAAAAAAAAAAAAAAAAAAAAAAAAGTCAGGTTTGTCCTTTATTTAGGACAGGAGAGAGAAGAGAGAAGATTTACTTTCACTGATGAAAGTTTCTGGATCTGTGTGTCAATGATTGATGAATAGTGTGTCAAACTTTATTGGTAGCTTCTATCATAACGTGTACACTAGATATTTGCATAGTAATTCCTACCTGGTAACCTTCCTCAAACAAGTAGTACTGTGAGAACTGACTTGTGTCAAAATTTACAAGTGAAACAAATGAAAGAATACGCAGCCAAACGTTTTGGCTGCGCAATGCTCACAAATTTCCATCCAATGTATCTGAGAGAAATGTTTCCCATACCACTTGAACTTCAAGCAGCTTTAGGAATAATGAGAATCAAAACCTAGCCTCATTCGGTAAACCCATAAGATTGGGAGTATTACAGGTTATCTTTTAGCCACTTCAGAGCTCCATTTGCGACTGACCTGAAATTCCAAAAGTACTTTCTAGTCATCTCAAAAAGTATTTTCAATTTGGCGTGGAACATTGGTAATTCAACCTAATAAGGAAAAGTAAAATTTGAATTCTTTAGGGAATTTGTGCCACACTAAATATTTTTGTTGGCCGAATAGCCTTCGTTCTGTAACTTTCTTAAAAAGAGGAAACCAATAGTTCAGCATACTTAGTAATGAGGTTGGACGTGAAGTTTTCAATTTATGAAAAAGCAGTCTACAAAAATGATGACAGAATTATTACCCAGCAAAATTCTTTAATTTGTTCCATATGTCATCTTGGTCTTCTGACTGTTCAGTTTTTTCTTCAACCACTGTTGGACTTTCAGCACTTTGAGCAACAGGACTTTCAGCCCTTCCCTCTGCAAAGGGTAAATATCATGATTCACAATTCAAATATATGAAGTCTATTCATTGGCTTCTAAGACTTCTCAACCGTAACTAGTGAATGCTATGAAAGGACCAATTCGAATGACATCCATCTTTTTACGGATTCAAGAATCAAATGATTATAATGTCATTCCTGTTGGACAAAAAAATACTTTATAGAAGTTGCAAATAATAAACCACCTACTGGAAGAGTGACTGCTGGGACGGGGTTTTGAAGGGCTACTTGTTTTGCTGCCTCGTGAAGCAAGTTCCCCAAGCAACTCGCGCTCCTTTGAACTGATGTAGAAACAATTTCATATAAATTTCCAATATAGATTCACGAGATACGAAATAGGAAAATACACAAGCAAGCATGCCAATAAACACACACACACAAACACACATTTAGACAAAAAGAAATGACATTTTTAAAATTATCTATTACCTGATACGTTTTGGTATTGTAACTTTAACTGCAAATAAGTGGTCACCACGTATTGATGGTTTGTTTAATTTCGGCACACCTTTCCTTTCAAGGACAAGGACATCTCCAGGTTGGGTACCGGGGGGGATTTGTAGTTCAGAAATGCCTTCAACTGTATTTACCTGTAGAGTGGCTAAATATTCAATTAATTGATGGATGGCACAAGGTAATGCCTCAGCATACCCAAAGAAAACAGAAAAAAGCACAGGAATCAAATAGAACTAAATCTCCAATCCCACATTAAATCATGCAAAAAGACCTAGTGATCTCTCGGAAAACTGTCCCCGCAAAAGGCTCAAGTCTCAATTTTTTTTAAAAAAAAACATGTATTTGGTTTACCAATCAAAGGTCAGATTATATATTATTGCATAAATTCACAGAGAATTTTTTTGGGAAAATGACAGCCAAGTCCCAAGAAACATACAAAATATCAAAAAAGTCTCAACCCAAAATCACATATCAAAAAAGTCCCTATGAACTTTTTTGATATTATTTGTATTGAAACAAAATCCAAGTGTTTAAATTTTGTTGTGAATATAATATAGCTTTTTCTGTTTGTGAGAATATTATGCATTTATTATGATTATTATCTTATTATTATGATTAGATATAGGTATATTTCTATCTTAGGATATTTCCTATTATATCTCAATTAGTTTGATTTACTTTGATTTGATTAGATTTTATGAGATTCTAGGTTTGCCTATATAAAGGCTTATATGTACTCTTTCAAATTCAGAGATTAAATAAGAATTATATTTTTCTCTTAAAGTTCACATGGTATCAGAGCCCAGGTTTTGTGGTCTGGGTTCAACCCTAGTAACGTTTGAGGCACAGTTCTTCATCAACATCATTGTTGGTGGTAGTTCCTCTGTCATCGTGCCTCTCATCTCGTCCGTCCCCGGTCCTGTTGTCGTTTCCGCAAGACAGTTCTTCATCAACATCATTGTTGGTGGTAGTTCCTCGTCATCGTGCCGCTCATCTCGTCGACGACTAGTCCGTCGTCGTTTAAAAGACAGATTCTTCATCAACATCATCGTTGGTGGTAGTTCCTCTGTCATCGTGCCGCTCATCTCGTTCGACGACTGGTTCCGTCGTCCTCAACTCGTGAGCACAGTTCTTCATCAACATCATTGTTGGTGGTAGTTCCTCTGTCATCGTGCTCCTCAACTCATTCGATGACGGGTCCCGTCATCCTAAACTCGGCTCGATGGGCCTCGAGACTCAAGAAGTACAAGCTTAAGGGGGAGTGTCGTAGTATAAAGTTGTATAAGCAAGTTGGACATGATTAAAATCCATGATCCAACTTGAGGGGGAGTGTGAGAATATTATGCATTTATTTTGATTATTATCTTATTATTATGATTAGATATAGGTATATTTCTATCTTAGGATATTTCCTATTATATCTCAATTAGTTTGATTTACTTTGATTTGATTAGATTTTATGAGATTCTAGGTTTAGCTCTAGGTTTGCCTATATAAAGGCTTATATGTACTCTTTCGATTCGAGATTAAATAAGAATTATATTTTTCTCTCAAAGTTCACACCTTTGTTATGAATGGCCAGGTTTTAAATTTTGTTGTGAATATAGCATTTCTTGTTGTAAATCTAGCTTTTTCTGTTGTGAATGGCTTCTATACGCTTAAGGACCTGAGTTTGAAACAAAGTCCTGATGTTTAAATTTTGTTGTGAATATAGCACTTCTTGTTGTGAATATAGCTTTTTTTGTTGTGAATGACCAGGTTTTTAAATTTTGTTGTGAATATAACACTTCATATTGTCAATACAAATAGAGACTTTTTTTATGTGAGTTTGGGTTGGGACTTTTTTGATATTTTGTATATTCCTTGGGACCTGGCTGTCATTTTCCCAATTTTTTCCCCTCTTCGCCGAAAAAAAGGAAATTTTGGGAACATCTGTTCTGGAATCATGTGGCACTAGTGAGATAAAGACACACACACACACACATATATATCTCAGCTAGTGGAGTTTGTTAATAAAACTATAAAGTCTGGTTCAAATCAATTAAGGACCAAGTGACCAACATATAATGGAAAATTTAAATCAAATCAATCATATGGCTCTATCATATCTTGGCTTCAGACAGAGCTAGTGAGTTTGCTAGGACCTATAGGAGGAAAGGAAGAAAATGCTGCTGTTTTAGAAGATGATCCCATGGTTCCTGACCGCAAGGGAAAAGAAGAGCCATATGATTAGGCTTTAGGTGCAGCTAGGAGTAGGGATAGTGTCTGTCTTAACTTTTGGTCTTTAAATATTCTCTTTGGTCCAGAGAGAGGGAAATCCACTCGTTTTGAAACTGAGAGCGGAGGAAGATCAACCTTCATCATTTTCTGTTTCTGTTTGTGTGTCTTCTTTTGTATCCTCTGTGATTTTTGTGCGAGTTTTCTTATATATAACCCCCCTTCATTCCATTGAGGGGGAGAATATTTGGATTTTTAATATAAATTCAGTGTTCAACATCTACAATTCTGCATGGGCTCTATCAGTTTCCTTCACAAGGAGGGCAGGGCAGTCATTCATTAAATCCAAAGATAGATATATTACTACAATTCCAGAAGTGAAGACATGACATCTAGTATTAGAAGAAAAACAAATACAATAAAAAAGCATGCATACTGACAAAAAACCATTTACCTTGACAACAACCCCCAGTATGGCATCCAGATAACTTATTGTTATCGTTGAAGAGAGATTAATGCCATCTCTTTGAATTCCTGGAATCTCTTCCACTTCAAGGTACACAAATAGATCGCCTGGAGGACCCCTGCAATGACAAGAAGACCAGCCGCTGCTTCTATAACATTTTCTTAGGTAATAATATCATTTGACCTTACAAAAACAAGTAACTCGGGTAATTTACCAAGTAAGAAATTTTGATGAAGAGAGAAACATTGTTTTTAATTCCCATTCTACACTTATAACCAAACTTGAAAAGCGTAACATTTTAAAAAATGAGATCTACATTCTATCCAACTGGTTGCCCAAAGATCGTAATAACAAGTCTCAAAGATCATATGTGAAAAAAGAAACAACCTACCCTCGAGGTCCAGCATCTCCCTCCCCAGCAACTCTCAGAATACTGCCTGAGCTAACACCTGGAGGAACTTTCACTTTAATAATTTTTTTAACCCGAATACGTCCTTCACTATTACATTTTCGACAAAATTCAGATATGACTTCACCATCCCCTCCACAGTTTGGACATACTGAAACCTGATAGAGAGATAAAACAAACATTATTAATTTCAAGAGAAAAGTGTAAGGCTTCAACCACAAACAATATGGAATAGTATGTGCATCTCATGCAATATATTGAGTAGATAAGGATGAAGCAATATATGCAGTTGAAAGATGTACTTAGAAAATCAGTACGAAACCAAGCAAAATATAATGTTGAAAGACCCAATGACTTCCATTGAGCAGCCAGAGTTACATGTGCAACGTCTGAGATTGTTTACCAGTAGTTAATAAAGGGTTAGAGCTCCTGTCTGGACACCATATATGAAGAATTATTATTTCTTTTTCCTTCACTTTAGCAATAGACAGAAAAGTAAGAGGTTTGTATCAAGATCCATCAAGAAAAATCAAATTACCTGGGAGAACAAACCAAAAGGTGTTTGTTCAGTCCTCATCACCTGACCCCTACCACCGCAAGTCGAACATATTCTCATCTTGGAGCCAACCTTTGCTCCAGTACCATTACAAGCTTCACACTTTTCTAGATGGGAAAGCTCAAATTCCTTTTCAGCTCCAAAAATTGCCTCAGAAAATTCCAACAAAATATCATAACTGTTGACATTGAATGGGAAGTAAATTCAGAATTCCAGACTTTCATAGTATTAACATTTAAAATGTCACAGAAAAAGAAACTGGCCCTAAAGCGTCTTTTACAAGTAACCAAAGGTGAATCCAACAGTTCATACATATATCAACATGCACAACTAGCCAGAAATTCAATTAAGTTCACCATTCCAACTACAAATCTAGATATAGAAATTTTTGGTCTTAACACTATAATTAATCATTTAAACTGCAGAAATTTCAGAGGCTTATTAATGAGGACTTTCCGCAAGAAATAAAAAACAATCACCACTTACCACTTCCATTTGTTGCATATGAAAATGATTACTGAAAGCCCTTGAGTCTCACCTTAAAATTTCCTCAGATTTAATTGCCCCTTACACCCAACACGCATACAATGACACATTAAGGAAGGAAGAGGAATTGATACATATTAAACATGATAAGCAGCTTTATTTTTCACATGCAATCGGAGTACCTTATATGCAATGTGTAAGGAAAGACATAAATTAACAAAGTGTAAATTGACAGTTGAGCCAAAAGGCCCAGAAAGTGGCAATCATAAAGAGCCTCAGATTGAAGAATATATTAACAATAAATAAAAAGTGTCCCATGATATGTTTGAAGCAACTACTAATAATTTTTATAGGAAAAGTTATCATAGGTCCCAAGTAAGAATGTTAAATACAAATAGGTCTCTTGATTTTGATTTAATACTAATAGTAATAAGTCCCGAGGGATTTAATATTTACAAGTTTTGACTTGTAAATATGAAAATTTGACTTGTAGACATTAATTTGTAAATTTGACTTATAAATGACGCATCTCAACTTATAAATATGAAAATTTGATTTGTAAATATTAATCCCTTGGGACCTATTAGTATTATATGAAATTCAGAGGACCTATTTGTGTTTAATTTTCTTGTCTAGGACCTAGGCAATTTTCCTTTTTTTAACCTGACAGAACTTTGTAATCAATCATCCAACTCACTACATGGCTTACCGAATGTCTCCACCCTTAATAATGGTACTGCGGCGGCGTGTTCCAAATCCAGTTGGATCCATGCCAGCAAAGCCACCCATACTTGGCCCGAAAAATGTCTCAAACAAATCAAATGGATTAGTCTGCAATAACAGAGTCAATTCATTATAAATTTCACAAAATAAGAGAATCTAGTGGAAAAGACATGTCATTTGGCATGTATTTCAATTTTGGTCCACAAAGAAGACAACATGCATACAGGAATGTCAACGGAAAATTTTTCAGAGGTTCTATCAATCTTGTGCATGTAACGCCAGCTAATATTAAAAAACTAAAAAATGAAAAATGAAAAGTCAAGTGAATACCGTATAAGCATTTGATCCTCCTACTGCACTCTTAACGCCAGCCTCTCCATATTGATCATACAAGGCCCTCTTCTTATCATCTGATAGCACCTGACAGTGTTGTACTTCAGAATTGAAAGGACAATAAAACTCAAATATGGAGGGAAGTCTAAATCCAATGGCATAATCAAGGCACAAATTCAAGGCTTTGTTCTGGTACAATGCAGCCATTTTTCAAGACGTTCACCAGCTACTGTACAACTATAGCACTTGAAAAATCTAACAAGAAGTGTGTGAATCTGACTCTAGCCCCCAATGCTTTGATGGCAATGCCTTTATGGTCCAGGCTTTAGAACATGCTCTTCAAAAGGATTGACATGCCAATGGAGTAGCAAAAGATGAGGGCAAAATTGATGTAAACAACATAATATTAATGTTCGAAAAGAACAAGGGGTTTCCTTTTTACCCCTTTCTATCAGTTGAAGATTAGAAAAGAAAAGAATTTTGCATGCCATGTGGGAAAGAAGGGGGCTGTTTTCAGATACAAAGTCGCCCCAATTCACTTAAACAACAGAATCTTTTACATCTCAAGTAAATCAGCTTGCGGAACTACAAGAGTGTTAAATGCACCTAACTCAATTGCATAAACTATAAATACTGAATCATCCTGGGATCACCTTCCTACCCCTTGAGCCCAGGAGCATTTTAAATGCAGTTTCTGAACAGCACATTTAGAATAAATTACACCTGCTTCTGTCACGTGAAGGTTAGTCACACCACTACACCCGCCAGAGATAAAAATCATCACCACGGCTACTTCATACTTCCTTATAAATACTCAATCGCTTCTAAACGCGATGTTGAATACATACTAATTTAGTAAAGAACGACACAGGTATTCCAATGCATAACAAGGAGTTTAAATAAGCATCACTTTCGATGGCTCGTTAATCGATCGCCATGATGATATTGGTGCTTAAGAAGTGAAAGAGGAAATAAATAACTCGAACGACCAACACTGTACTGTCCATGCATACCTCATATGCAGCACTAATTTCCTTGAACTTATCAACAGCTCCAGGTTCCTTGTTCACATCAGGATGGTACTGAGGAGAGCACGAGAATTTAAAAATTAGTCCAAGAATATTAAGTTTAGGCTCGCAACTCTAGTTCTAACGACTAAGAATGAATTAAGAAAATTTCCATTTGCAGATAAATAAATAATCTGAACTTCCTCAATACCAATTGTATACCTGACGAGCTAACTTTCGATAAGCCGCCTTAATCTCCTTGTTAGTCGCGGATTTAGAGATTCCAAGAGTCGCATAATAGTCGCCAGAGGCAGCAATCGCCGTTCGGAAGCTCCTCGAGGAGGACTTATTAGTTGATGTCAACAAAGGAAAATGGGAAGGAGAATGGATAGAGATGAAGTTCTTATGGGTCCCAAGATGGACACTACCGCATAGAAAAGCGGAGGACGACGACGACGACGAAGGAGCGGAGGAGGGATGCAGATAAGGTTGAAAAGAGAAACAAACAACGGCCATTGGATTTGAAAGAAGCAAAAATGCTGGGATGATTATGTATTCTAGGATAACAAGAAGAGGAAGAAGCGCTTGAATTTGATCATCCTTTTACCTCATAGGGCACGGGGAAAGGATCTAAACCTGCCAAAAGAAAGCCAAGAAAGCCGTCGTAGGAATAGTTTCATAGCTTTAGGAAGAAAATAGGGTAGAAACCAGAAAGTGAAGGTGAAGTGGGACCCCCAAGATAAGTTGTGGAGCTGAGGAAGACGATGCTCGTCTACGGAACTAAACCCACGAGCCATGGTGTGCAATCTGAAACCAGTGACTTGGTATACCGTAATTTGACCTTTTTTAAAAAAAAAAAAAAGAAAAAAAGAGATTAGGAAAATTAGATAGAAAATTTATCTCTAATTTAGATCAATAAAAATTTTTTTTAGAGTTGTTAATATCACAAATAAATGAAGTTGTTAATCTCCTGAATATGTTAACTATATGAGAGTTGTTAATCTCATAAAAGGAAAGTTAATAAGACTTTTCTAACGTTTGAATTTCTTTTAGGCCTTTTTGACATTTTCTCGGTCTCTTAAGACTGAAATGAATTTTTTGAAAATTAAATAATTAAAATATATATTATGTATTATTAAAAGGTTTAATATTTTATTTTTGCTATAGAAATATTTTTTCTACCACATTCACATAAAAATGAATGGATCTCATTGTAAAGAGAAGAGAAAGAAAATATTAGTGGGACCTACTAATTTTTATATAAGTGTGAAAGAAAAATATTTTTGTAACAATAGCAGAAATATTAAATCTATTATTAAATTATATATCAATTTATAAGTAAGAAAATTAGTTTAAAAAAATTCTATAAAAACCTATTTAAAATACTTAAATTCCAATTTGGGTCCCTTGATAAATACTTGATAAATAAATAATTAGGCAAATGACCTAAAATGAGATTTAGAAATTGAATGAAATTGTATTCATGTCTTGAAGTTAATTTTAAGAGTTGATTTCCATCGTGCCATACTCCTTTAAAGTGTAGGACAACCACCACCCACCATCACTAGCACCACCGTGCATAACCACGCCGACCTCTTTGAAAAATAGTGAGTATGACCTACCTAAATGAAGCCACCCTATCATCTCCTTTATCTTTCGAACTACACCCTTCTCCTCAATTACAGAACCGAACACGGTACAAGTTCCCCGAAAACAACTAGTATGATTTAATTTTTAAGCAGTATATTTTTTTTTTTTTTTTTTTTTTAAAAAAAAGTCAATACTATCCGTTTTAATTATAAGGCGCTAGTTGACTTTTTTTTTTTTTTTTGGAGAAATTAAGGAAGCTAATTAAATTACTTTAGAGTATTTTTATTTTTAAAATTAATTAGTTTGATCTAATAAACTAATATATAATTTAAAGATACTTAATATATATATGATTAAGTAACTTATTCAACTTCCATTAATCCCTACAAAAAAAAAAAAAAAAAAAAAAGTCAACTAGGTCTTATAATTATGACCGGAGTAGCTTTTTTTTTTTTTTTTTTTTTTTTTTAAAAAAAAAAAAAAAACCTGTGAATAGCCTTTTAACTGAATGAAGTAAAAAATAAAAAAAAAAAATCATATGCTAAATAGCTTTTAATTTCATAATTCATTCTAGCAATGGTTTTTTTACCTTGCTTAATTTCTTGTGGTGAATTCTTTTTGTTGGATTTGGAATAATTCCCATTAATGGGCTGGAAATAGGGATATTTAATAATGTTATTTACCTTGTTAAATATAATATAAATTTAATAAATTAATTTATCTAAATATTAAATATATGTGATTTAATTTAATTTAATATGTTTAAATCATAATCATATTTGAGATAGATATTATCACTGCCAATTTTGATCACTACCACTTTTTCATCGTTAGATCAGAATCTCATCTATTTTGAGATTGATCTAACAGGAAAAAAGTGGTAGTGATCAAAATTGAGTAGTGACAATATCTTATTTCATCATATTTATGGGTTAATAAGCATTTAATCCTATAATATTTTGAATGAATTTATGTCCAAATCATTTATATTATTCTCATATAAATAAGACATTGGATTGGTAATAGATTGTCATATTGGTGGATATTTTAGTATTAAAATACTTCCCCTGCCTCTTTTATTTTTTTCCCCTTTACACCGTAATAAGAGGTTATCTGTCCGTTGTTATTCTCCATCCATCGCGTCTTCGGTTAAAATTAACTCAGTGTTTGGCAAACCACAATACAATATCGTGGTTTTAGAAGCATTTTTTTTTTTTTCATAAATTAAGATAAAATTATTCTCACATAATTATTTCATAAATCATAAAATTTATTGTTCAAAATTTAATCCAAACATATTCATACTTGAGATGGGATCGTGCATGTCCTCGTCACAGCAGTAGCATCATCATCTGGTCAGACCCCTCGCCTTTGGATTCAACTGGCGAAGGGGCCGGATCATTCATTCCTGTTGTTGGTCAAGACGCTAGATGAGGCATCCTAAGGGTCATGAAGCAAGCGTGGAAACGCTAGGTGGAGGTGGAGATATGTGTATTCTCCGACTCAATATGCCCTGTGGACTGGATTTCGCTCAGCGCTGTCCTTCGGGGTGTCGGTGAGCCCGACCCCTTTCCTAAAATTTTTATATAAAAAAAAAAAAAAAGCATCATCTGGTCAGTATATCTTCCTCCTCTGCCTTGAAACAGAATTTTACAGTATAAAAGCAAGGAAAAAAAAAACTGTTATTCGAAATTTGTTTTAACCTATTTTAATGACATGATTTTGTTTCTTTTACTTTTCTATGTTATACAAGTGAGTTGTTGTCATCTGGGTTGGCTTACTTGCAAGTGCGGAACGGGGAACGGGGCCTAAAATTATAGAATAGAACTCAGATGTTTAAGAAATTATATTTCAACCTCATAAAAATTTTAATGTTTTATTTTAGTCCCTCCTAAAATTTTCATGGAAGGACTAAAATGAAAATATTTAAAATTTTATAGGGCTGAAATATAATTTCACAAACACCTAGTTCTATTCTATAATTTTTGCCCCCTAATTACAATTTAGTTGGCTAGTAAATGACAATTAAGCTCGTCACAGCAGCAGCATCATCATCTGGTCTGTTGACATGATTTTAATGACATCATCTAGTCTTTTTCTTGTAAATGAAATAGATTTTTCCGCATTTCCATACTCTATAACTAATTCTCTTATATTTTTTGTAATTAACTTTCTTTTTTTATTTTTAAAGGAAAAAAAGAGGTTATTCTTGAATATCAGCGCACATATATTGGTTACAATTCATCTCTGGGGCGAACCTCCTTATATTTTCAATTATGATTTTTTAAATGGATATCAAAAGTTTGATTTTTAGATGGATATCCAGAAATTCCTCCATGTGGCTTCAATATCAGAACTCTATTAAAAGAAACGCTATTGTCAGTCATCATGCAAGGAACTCACCAATTCTGCTAGATATGATTTTTTTCAACACCTCAATCAACTCATTAGCGCAAGCAATAAATTATATTCTTTCTATTCTTAATTTTCCTACAGAAAATCAGGCATTTGCCACCATTTTAGAGCAAGCAATAAATTATATTCTTTCCATTCTTAATTTTCCTACAGAAAATCAGGCATATCTGGAGCAACAGATTTTGGATTATGCAGAAAACACGACTAACAATACACATAGAATGAATACGTACGAATCACTTTATGATTGTGAGATGCTAACATCTTTTACCGCAACAATAATAATGATGGAAATACACCTATGAATGGTCAAGCTTGCCAAGCAAAGCCAAGTTAAGGAATGACGCAGTTCAAATGCCTTGTTCTGATTTCTTTTATAGAAACTGCATTATTTAATGGTTGCTGCAGAAAAAAGTTTTCCCATATGCGACTTACTTTAAAATGCCTGCAAGTGATTTCTGTAACATGCCAGCCTCACATACTAAGATCCTTTGTGAGACCCTTAAAAAGCGTCTTCTTTTTATTATAGTTCGGTTAGTTCCCCTCCCCGCCAGATTGATTTTTTTTTTTAAAACCATGCAACTCATGATTGCTTAAAAAAAAAGACCCAAAACGTTTGTTTTTATATTTGCATTAAGTACTTACATTGATTGAGTCTTGAATATTTATTATTTTGTGATACTATCATCATTATTGGTTGATTATAAGGAATGCTTTACTTTTATATGCGCTATAAAAGCCTGATTAGTACAAATTAACTTTTTATGGCCGGGTGCATGTGTGATTTTCCTTGCTTGCAAGTTTAGTTTTAACTAATCAAACCCGATCAGTCACTAAATCGGTTGGGATATTAGATCAAAGGTTAATGGGTCAGATCAAAGTTAAACTAAAACAAAACTGGTGAGAAAGTGAAGATTTTAGGTTATTAATATGAAATTATTCTTAAAAAAAATTGGGTTAATGCCCAGACCAAACTAGAAATTTTTCCAAGCCGAACCGGCCGGTCCGATGCAGGGTCAATAACCTAGATTTAAACCCGATATCATATTGCCCCCTCCAAATTTTTTATTCCTTCCCTCCGTGTTTTTACATCAATTCCATTTTGGACCAATTCCGAGTATATGGATTTGTGCTAATGATTCAAAACCCGCATTTTCGTCTTTCATGCAAAATGCTTTTCTATTTCTAAAATGTCCCCCATATTCTACGCGAAGATGTTGCCTGAAAATTCGTTCCCCCTAAATGTGGAGACCAAGAGGAATTTAGTTTCTGCTGAGAGACTCGAATGGCACGATATTACGTCCATGAAGTCAATGGAATTAAAAACTAAAAATTGTGTCATGCATATAAATAATATTTATTTTCTTGTAAAATATTACATGGTCAAATGGTCCAAGCCGCTGGAAATGGGATTGTGCATGTCCTTGCGGCAGCATTAAGTCGGTCCCTCTTCCTCCTCAGCCTTCGTTTCTCTTCTCTTATCTTCCTTCCCCTGGCATTCGGAGAATGTTATATATGGCGATTTGAAAGAGAGCTTTAAAGGATAAAAGCTTAAAACAAACAAACAAACAAACTGTTATTTGAAACCTGTTTTAACCTATTTTAATGACATGATTTTGTTTTCTTTTCCTTTTCTATTTTGTACAAGTGAATTTCTTGTCATCTGGATTGACCTTGACTTAGGGGTTGTTTGTATAAAGGAGGAGAGGGGAGAAAAAATTTTTCTGGATTGGATTTAAGAAAATGGAGAATTGAAGTTATATAATTTTAATAAAGACTCAGAAAAATCCAACAAAATATCATACCTGTTGACAATGAATAGAAAGTAAATTCAAAATTCCAGACTTTCATAGTATTAACATTTAAAATGTCACAAAAAAGAAATTGGTCTTAAATCGTCTTTTACAAGTAACCAAAGGTGAATCCTGCAGTTAATACATACATAAACATGCACAACCAGCCAGAAATTCAGATAAGTCCACCATTTCAACTACAAATCTTAACAAAGAAATTTTTGCCTTAACACTATAAATCAACCATTTAAACTGCAGAAATTTCAGAGGCTTATCAACGAGGACTTTCCAGAAGAAATAATCCTTTAAAAACAATTTCCACTTACCACTTCCATTTTTTGCATATGAGAATAATTACTGAGAGCCCTTGAATGTCAACTTAAAACTTTCCCAGATTTAATCACCCCTTAACACCAACACACACACAATGACAAATTAAGGAAGGGAGAGGAATTGATATATATAAAACATGATAAGCTGCTTTATTTTTCACATGCAATCGGAGTACCTTAAATGCAATTTGTAAGGAAAGACATAAACTAACAATATATAAACTGACAGTTGAGCCAAAAGGCCCAGAAAGAGGCAACCATAAAGAGCCTCAGATTGAAGAATAAATTAACGATAAATAAAAAGTGTCTCATGATATGTTTGAAGCAACTACCAATAATTTTTTTTTTTTTTTTTTTTTTTTTTTAGGAAAACTTACTCAGGACCCAAGTAAGAATGTTAAATACAAAGAGGTAACTTGACTTTGACTTAATACTAATAAGTCCTGAGGGATTTAATATTTACAAGTTTGACTTATAAATATGAAAATTTGACTTATAAATGATGCAACTCAATTTATAAATATGAAAAATATTTACAAATCCCTAGGGACCTATTAGAAGTATATGAAATTCGGAGGACCTATTTGTATTTATTTTTCTTGTCTAGGACCTAGGTAATTTTCCTTTTTTTAACCTGACAGAACTTTGTAATCAATCATCCAACTCACTACATGGCTTACCGAATGTCTCCACCCTTAATAACGGTACTGCGGCGGCGTGTTCCAAATCCAGTTGGACCCATGCCAGCAAAGCCACCCATACTTGGCCCGTAAAACGTCTCAAACAAATCAAATGGGTTAGTCTGCAAGAACAGAGCCAATTCATTACAAAAATTCACAAAAGAAGAGAATGCATGTGTTTCAATTTTGGCCCACAAAGAAGACAATATGCATACAGTAATGTCAATGGAAAAATTTTCACAGGTTCTATCAATCTTGTGCATGTACCACCAGCTAATCATTACATATTAAACAGTGAAAACCCAAAAAAACTAAAAAATGAAAAATGAAAAGTCAAGTGAATACCGTATAAGCATTTGATCCTCCTACAGCACTCTTAACGCCAGCCTCTCCATGTTGATCATACAAGGCCCTCTTCTTATCATCTGATAGCACCTGACAGTGTTGTACTTCAGAATTGAAAGGAAAATAAAACTCAAACATGGAGGAATCTAAATCCAATGGCATAATCAAGGCACACATTCAAGGCTTTGTTCTGGTACAATGCAGCCATTTTTCAGTACGTTCACCAGCTACTGTACAACTATAGCACTTGAAAAATCCAACGAGAAATGTATGAATCTGACTCTAGCCACCAATGCTTCAATGGCAACGTCTTTATGGCCCAGGCTTAATAACATGCTCTTCAAAAGGATTGACATGCCAATGGAGTAGCGAAATACAAGGACAAAATTATTGTAAATGACATATAATATTAATGCTCAATAAGAACAAGGGGTTCCTTTTTACCCCTTTCTATCGGTTGAAGATAAGAAAAGAAAAGAATTCTGCATGCCATGGGGGGGCAGTTTTTCAGACACAAAGTCGCCTCATTTCACTTAACCAACAGAATCTTTTACACATCCAGCAAATTAGCTTTTAGAACAAAAAGAGTGTTACATGCATCTAACTCAGTTTCATAGACTATAAATTACTGAATCATCCTGGGATCACCTTCCCACCCCTTGAGCCCAGGGGTATTTTAAATGCAGTTTCTGAACAGCACATTTAGAATAACTAACACCTGCTTCTAACATGTGATGATTAGTTACACCACTACACCCGCCAAAGATAAAAATCATCACAGCGACTAATTCATACTTCCTTATCAAATGCTCAATGGCTTCTAAACGTGATGTTGAATGCATTCTAATTTAGTAAAGAACTACACATGTATTCCAGTGCATAACAAGGAGTTTAAATTAGCATCACTTCCGATGGCTCGTGAATCGATCGCATGATGATATTGGTGCTTACAAATTGAAAGTGGAAATAAGTAACTCAAACAGTCAACACTTTACTGTCCATGCATACCTCATATGCAGCACTAATTTCCTTGAACTTGTCAATAGCTCCAGGTTCCTTGTTCACATCAGGATGGTACTAAGGAGAGCACGAGAATTTAAAAATTAGTCCAAGAAGAATTAAGTTTAGGCTCGCAACTCTAGTTCTAACAACTAACAATGAAATTGAGAGACAATTTCCATTTGCACATGCAAATCATTAAGAAGATCATGATAAATAAAGAATCGGAACATCCTCAGTACAAATTTTATACCTGACGAGCTAAATTTCGATAAGCCCCCTTAATCTCCTTGTTAGTTGCGGATGTGGAGACTCCAAGAGTCGCATAATAGTCGCCATAGGCAGCAATCGCCGTTCGGAAGCTCCTCGAGGAGGACTTATTAGTTAATGACAAAGAAGGAAAATGGGAAGGTGAATGGATAGAGATGCAGTTCTTATGGGTCCTAAGATGGACAGTATCGCATAAAAAAGAAAAGGAGGACGGCGACGACGAAGCAGCGGAGGATGCACGCCGATAAGGTTGAAAAGAGAAAGAAACAACGGCCATTGAATTTGAAAGAAGCAAAAACGCTGGGATGATTCTGTATTCTAGGAGAACAGGAAGAGGAATAAACGCTTGAATTTGACCATCCTTTTACCTCATAGGGCACAGGGACAAGATCTGAATCCACATCGTAGCCTCGTCGGAACAGTTTCAAAGATGGACACTATTGAATAGATTCAATGAACGCTTGAATTTCGCCTGTTCATTTAATCTATGCAGGGCATGCTCATCCCTCACATTGGAATCCGTTATTTATTTATTTTTTCAAAATTTTATATATTCTTATTTATTTAGATTAAATTATTTGTTGCACTAATTTTTAGTATATCCAATGTTTTAAAATATTTTTCACTAGTAAATAACCCTAATATCTCAAATTAATTAAATTAAGTAATTTTTAATGCATAGTATTAGTTTTTTTAGTAACACTCACTAGCTGAAAAAAATATTATATGATGTTGGATGCACTAAAAATTAATTAATTTAATATACTGATTGTTACTAAAATAATACTCAAGCTCTTAAACACAACTTATTTCAAACAAATAAAAGACCCTCATCACTAAATTGCCCCTAGAAATTTTTTAATATTTAGGGATAATTTCCTTATTTCCCTCCCCCTCCCTCAAATCAAACATTGAGCATCTCCGATTCAATTATTAGATAAGCAAGGAATGTGGATTCGGAAGAAAATCGGTCCAGGGGAGAAATCAAAAAGTGAAGGTGAAGTTGTCCCAAATGTGACTTTAAAATGCCTACAAGTGATTTTTAAAACATCTCTCACATATATGTTTGTTTTTTTTGGGAACAATTCTACTGGTTTCATTACTTCCGAGAAAGGAATTACATCTAACACTT
This sequence comes from Acacia acuminata, assembly GCA_019022655.1. NCBI lineage: Eukaryota > Viridiplantae > Streptophyta > Magnoliopsida > Fabales > Fabaceae > Acacia > Acacia acuminata. The sequence continues at coordinate 3,393,914 of JAFJYI010000001.1, forward strand.
AGGAGAATAACAAACAACAGGACAGCCACAAAAGGGAAGCAAAGAAGATTGAGACGAGATAACGAGGTCCTAGGAATACAAGAGAAAACTATAAAACATGATAGCCTAACCAGACTACCAGGAAATGGGGATTAAAGACATTCAGGATCAACCGGCACTATTCGAGCGGGATCTATGTTGCTCTGAAAAAGTTTGTTCTAGTGGCCTTTGCATCCTCATCTAGAACAGAAAACAAAGGGGGTAAGGGCATTTCTACCCACCCAAATGGGGCACACCCCCTTATTGGTAGATGTAGCTAACAGATGCGCTGCTTTGTTCCCCTGGCGAGGAGAAAATTGGAATGAGAAGCTGGATTCAGTGTGAAGGAAACTGAGGATGTCTTCGAGAATTGCACGTGATTGCCATTCGCATAGTTCTGGTTTAGCCTTTTCCAAACATTGCACAAGAGATTGGCAGTCAGTCTCAAATATAATGTTCTTGTTTCCCAAATCCTGGGCTAACATCAAGGCTCGTTTCATTGCAAGGGCTTCCATCATAAACATTGAAAATAACTTGATCTTATCTACAAAAGCCCACATCATAGTACCTTGGTGGTCTCGGCATAGCATGCCGCTCGCAGCTGGTTGGGTTGAATCATGGAAAGCACTATCTAGGTTCACTTTAAAACTATGCTCAAGGGGTGGTGCCCACTTAGCAGTGCGTTCTGACTTCATGTCATCTGCGCCGTTATCTTTCTCGGGCCATTTTGCTTCCCAGTGGGCACTTAGGGACTGCTACGAGCATGATCAATAATAGATATTGGGTCCGGTTTTGCACCCTGAAAAATTACCTCATTTCTGCCACACGCCAGCGCTATGTCAATGTATGTAAGAGGACTCTGAGGATGCAAGATTTCTAACCACCACCTCCTAAAACTAAGGATTTTCCCAATATCACCATTGAACGATAGTCCACAACCAAACCAGACGCACCTAACCCAGGAACAACGAAAGAATAAGTGCTCTATTGTCTCACATGCTGCGTGACAGATAAGGTAGCTATCAGAATTGCTCCTCTTCTTCTTGAACAGCGATTCATTGGTTGCAATTGCATTCGAAAAAATACGCCATATGAAGTTAGCTACTCTTGGAATCACCTTGACCTTCCAAGTTGCTTTCCAACCTCCTTGGTTAATAAAGCAGAAGGACCTGTTGTCACGGACGTTGAGTTGGTGCTTGGATTAGTTAGGTGGTAACCAAGCTTAACTATATAAGCGTCATTCTTTGATAGGGACCATACTAATTTTTCTTCATGAGGGACCCTTGGGATAAGGATTTTAGTGATACCTTCAATTTGGTGATCATCAATATGTGGTCTAATTGATGATAAATCCCAACACCCATAGTCGTTTGAGAGGATTGAGGCCACTGATTGATTCAACTTCTTGAGACTTCATCATTGGTACTTAATTCTGTAGGGATAAAGATGGGATCCATTTGTCTTGCCAAATTCGAACTAATCTCCCATTTCCTATTTTCTAGCATAAGTTTGTTTTAATATGATCCCCGCTCTCTAGGATATTGGACCAACACCACAAGGCTTTATGACCTTTTACTGCTTCAAGGAAAGAGCAATTAGGGAAGTAAAGGCCTTTTAGTACTTTTGCCAACAAGTCTTCAAGATTTTGGATAATTCGCCAAGCAGTCTTTGCAAGGAGACTTTTGTTGAAGTGAATAAAATCTCTGAACCCCATACCTCCTTCCGCTTTCGGTTTAGACAATTTGTTCCACGCTATCCAATGAGTCTTCCTTTGGCCTTCCCACCAGAAATTTGCCACCATGTTATTCAATTCTTTACAGGCCTTGGCTGGGAATTTAAAACATGTCATGGGGAAGATGGGAATAGCATTAATGACTGCCTTGATCATGATCCTTGGCCCTGCAAATGATAAATGTTTGCCACTCCAGCCCATAACCTTCTTGCTAACTTTTTCACTAACATATGCCAGGGCCTGGTGTTTAGTTTTCCCCCTCGACACTAGGAACTCCCAAGTATTTGCCTTGATCGGGGTTCTCCACAATGCCTAGAATGCCGCAAATGTCTCTCCTTAATGGTTGTGGGGAATTGACTTAGAATGTGATGCTTGATTTTTCTAGATTTGCTAGCTAGCCAGAGGCGAGGCAATAATCCTTGAGAATTGTTGCCAGCGTTCTACAATTTTGAATATCTACATGTATAAAAAACAAAGCATCATATGTAAAGAAATTGTGTGATATGATTGGACAAAATTTGCCAAGTTTAAGCCCAACTAGCTTGCCCTATACTAGAGCATTATTAATCATTGAAGAAAGGGCTTCAAGGGAGAGAATAAAGAGGTAATGTGATAGTGGGTCCCCTTGTCGGAGACCTCTATCGGGTTTAATTGAAGCAATTTTATCCCCTACAATATAAAGATTAAGATGTACAATTTCCACACAATTCATAACCAGATTTATCCACTTATGGGAAAAGCCAAACTTTGCATGACAAAACATAAGAAATCCCATTCAACCCCCTCTCACGTATATGTTAACTAAAACAACCCGTGTTGACAACTCTATGTAACTATATTAATAAGTCATAAAATGACCATTAACAAACAAATATATTTAACCAAACCAACTCACGTTGATAAATATGTCCCAATATTGATAAGTCATAAAGTGATCATTGACAAACTCTTCTATATTAACTAAAACATCTTCCATTAACAAGTATATGTGACTATATTAATAAATGATAAGTTATAAAATGACCATTAAATTTATGTCGAAGGAATATACAATTGGACTTTTTAATATTTTTTCTGTTCCTTGGAACCTAAGTGAGATTTTCCCTACGCAGTTTATAGGGACCAGCTTCAAGCAAACATATATAGCTAAATGTTAGAAACTCAATCCAACACATATTAGTATATTACGCATTGTCGTGGGGGAATACAAATACAATACATATAAAGGAAACACTGTAAGAAAAATAAATCATTAGACATAATTGAATTGAACAAATCTTTACTTATAATCACAGATTCTATCCCAAAATGACAGGATAGAATCACCCCTGAACTAAGAACAGCATTACATCATCAACTGTGCCTTGACCCTACAGGAGGTAACCACACTATGGAAGCACTAGATATTGTAATTAACACTATGAAGCTATTTTGCAGCCCTATTTTGATATCCTACTAGTGGATTTGGTTAGAAGACATCAGGATGGAACCGGCCCGGGAAGGAGTTGCACTGCCGGGCCTGCTTCAGATGCATTGCCAAAGCATAGTTATTCACCTGTCGACAAAGTCATAATCACCAGATTCATCAGCATGCATTTTTTTCTTCTAACAATAACCGATTTTCACTCAACAAATGCCAATTGATTCATTAGAGATTAACTGTGAACCAAATTTTATTATGTTAGAAGTCTAGTGACTTTGTGAGTGGAAACTTCACCCATAGTCAACGGTAAGGTCTATAATTGATCTGTTCCACATACTGACATTTTTATCTTGCATTCTAAGATGGTAATATGCAATGCAGAACAGAATTTCACAAATTTCGTAACAAGCGATGCATGCCACCCAAAACTTATGAAAATCTTATTTCTTATAAATTTAAGCATTATAAAAGCCAATTATTGTATATTTTATATAATAAATAGTAAATTCCATTTGTCATCCTAAACATGGGCATAGTGTGAGATAATAGTGCATTCCAAACGCAAATCCCACATGTGAGGGATATATAACAAACTAAGCTCTTCCCTTGGAAATATTTCCAGCTACCAAATTCCTAGCAACATTGTGCTTCAGGAGTTTATAATAAATCTTCCATAAAAACATTATGCTACCTCCAGTCCTTAAAATAAGATCCACTTCAATGAAGAAATTGATCTAAAAAGAGGATTTTATATTAAGGAATCGAGGTAGTATAATCTTTGTGTTCATTTCATGCCCTTCTTTTCTCTTCCATAATGATGGGCAATGAGGGTTTATAATGTTTGCAGGTGATAGCTGAATCCACAAACATGTTTTTAGTTGAAGAGTAAATAAATTTTAGAATTATTTCGAGTTTCAAACTTTCTTGATAAACAGTTCAGCTGGGACAATTAAAATGGAATAAAGCTCAATCTGACCTCAAGAGTTCTCAACTGCTCCTGGTATTGAGAAATCAACTGCTTCGAATGCTGCAACTCTTGACTCTTATTTTCGTACTCAGTCTGACGTTCATGCTGGATTTTAAAAGCACTCTTTAAAATAGTATTCTCCCTGCTCAGCCCTTCAATTTGCTCTTTCAACATCATATTCTCCTAAGAACAAAAGGGAACTTGTCATACAATATTAAAATTCTCACTCCTCACCAGGAAAAAAGAAATAGAAAAGCAAATCAAGATTGGGTGGTAATTAATCCTAGAGCATTATGTAAAGATATATGTAGACACATGCATTGAATAGCATTATAACCATGGAACAGGCAATGAGACCTCAGGCCAACAGGGGGGAGTTGGAAGGCAATGAGACCAGCTTAATCGTGATACTGTAGCAGATAATTGAAACCATTCATGGAAAGTCAAGATGAAAGACGCATGCCTAAGAGGAACATTACACACTTCCCGATATTAATGAATCCTTCAACACCCATTATCATTCAACTGCTTGTTCAATAATCTCAAGCCCTTAGCACATCCAATTATGTTGCCCCCCAAATTAGCATGCGTTTTGACTTAGGTAGCTGGCTGATAGCCTTGTGACCTCAACAAGCTATTTTACCTTAAATTGACTCCCAAGACCCAACTCTCATGGCAAGCACAGCCATCAGCCATACAACAATGTTAATTGATCCTGGCATAAACATATAGTCATATACCTTTTGAATAAAATGTGCTGCCTCAGCACTTGCACGCCCACTGATTGATCTCTCTAAAAACTCCAATATTCTAGAAGCACGGATTCTAGCATCATCAACACTAATAGCACTCATCATTTCCTTCACAAACAAGTCAACCCATTCTGCTCCATCTGCAGGAAGGTCATTTGAAGCTGATTGATTCTCAGAAGCAGAAGCATGCCCACCATCTCTCAAAGTACCTGGAAATTTTTCAAAAGACTTCAGTTTCTCATTGATAAGAAGCTTCAAAAATGCACAAATAAACTACTCACTGTTCAGAGTTTTAACCTGCATAATTTCCCATGCTAGTTTAAAAAAAAAAAAAGACATCACCAGTTCACGCCATGCAAAAAAAAAAAAAAAAGAAAGAAAGATGTGCCGCTGATAAGTCATGGCTGCGAGCACTGATGCTAATATCATCCATACATTCAACAATCAAAAATTGGAAGCCAGAATAATCACAAGTCTTGAGAAAAAGTTCGGAGTAATTGAGCACTGTCTACTCTTACTTCAAGAAGAAAGTTTAGCATGCTTAAATGCTTAATAAAAGACACTCCTCTTGAAAATGAAATCAAACATAAGCAAACGCCAAATGCTCCTTAAGCATGCTGCTTTAAATTGCTTCTACAATTGAAATACTTATAGAGAACAAACTTGTAGACAACTTATTTAACTCTATTATTATTCCTTAGCCCAATCAAGCTGTTAGAGAAACGTAGCATGATGCATCATAAAGTGACTAAGAAATAAAAGGCCATGTCCTACTAGAAAAATTGTAGGAGAACAAAATTTCTTTTCCAAAACAATTCAAATTCACCAAAGCCACCAAGCATGGTTCATTTATGGGTGATGATTCCTAATTCCTAATGGGAAAAACCAATTGCAGATAAGGTAATACCTGTTACCGCATTAGCATCGGATTGTTCAGCAGCACCAGAATTTCCATCAGCAGATCCCAAGCAACGCTCATGCAAGCTTTTGATGGCAACATCTAGATCATTTCCACATTCTTGCAGGGCTATCTCAAGAAGCTGAAAGGTTATATACCAACTGGTCAGAGATATGTGTAAAAAACATGGAGAAATAAGTGACACCTATAGAACATTCAATACATTTGCTGATATGAAACAATACAAACATCTAGTTAATCGACTATAAATAAAGAAAATAAGGGGAAAAGAACCCATCTCTCAATCAAAGATACAAGTTCCAAACAACATGGTATAATCGGTACAATCATTATCATCGTCATTGTTGTTCTTGTTATTGGCCTAAGTTCCATGCTTCATTACCAGAATGGCAAAAATGTATAGAAAAACCCAACAGTTAATTAAAATCAAAGAATTAAGTGATTTAAAATGAATAATTAATTGTCTGATTTACTACTGTTTTCGGCTGTTTTACCCCAGAAACAGACAAATTTAGAGAAATTAAACCAAACAGCAAAGGAAAAAACACCTGAACTTCCATTTGAGGGAACACCGCCTGAAGTTGATCAACGAGGCTCGGAGCGGAGAAACGAATTGGAGATGATGAGCAACGAAGCCTCTTAGATACTGGAGGTGACGGAGGAATATCTTCAAAGAAAGATCTCTTGCTTCCACAAACTGCAGCAGACATCGTTACAATACCAAATTGTTCCACCTTTCTTCTTCTTCTTCTTCTACCAGTTCCCTCCACCGACCCTGATCCCCAAATTCCAAATTGAAAAACGCAATTATCCAAAGAGGGAACAAGGGTCAGGGAAGTATAAGAGGATCAAACCTCCGAGGGTTTTTATTGAGGTTCCTCTCCGATTTTCAGAATTGCCTTGTGGGTCTATTGGTGAGATTAGAAGGGAAAGGTCGCGCAACTTGGGTCAAGGGGATTGCGTCATTTATATGGACCGTGAAGGTTTAATAAGTGGATTGGTGCAAGGAAGGTAAGAGAGACGGAAGTGGAGGGAAAGGATATTCGCACGTGCTTTTCCGGCGCTTTGGTCCGAAGTCAAAAGGCCCATCTCTGCAAAAACTGTTGTCGGAAAAAAAAATGTCGGAAATATAATGCCGAACTATTTCCAATTTTGTATATTTAAATTAATTAATTTGGTTATATATTTAAAATTTCAGCTATTTTATTATATACTAGTACTTTTTATTTGTGTTAAAAAATAACTCGGATGTTAAAAATGTCTTATAATCTCAAATGAGAACATTTTATTTTAATAATATTGTTCCTGGGTCAAAGGATCCTGATAATTGCATGTTTGGGATCTATGAGCATCTTTTTTTGAAGAATGAGGTTTCTTTTACCATGTTGGAAAATAAGACTTGAAGCTTTGAAAAAAAAAATATTTTGCGTGTTTAAATGTATGTAAGAGCATATTTACCTCTTCCAACAAGCACTCTATTCGGCTGATAATAATATTTTAAAAGTTAGACCGATCATTGAATCATCAAGAAATTAAACGACATACATCGAGTTTTATGGTTTAACTAATTAGACCACCAAATTAATCACGTGATAATTAAATACAAAATTTAATAAAAAACAATTATTTACATAATATCATATATATATATATATATATATATATATATGTATGGGGAAATGATATATCCAAGGATTGAATATAAGGTTTTTTCCAAAGTGAGGTATATACTACACCGTTTTAACCAGTTCACGCGCTATGTCATTGAAAAAAAAACAGAAAAAAAACAGAAAATTTTTGTTGCGATGAATTATTGTTGCGATTCCGATTTGAAATTGCGATTAATTAATTGATATCTGCAAAGAATTATTTTTGTGATTCCAAATACGATGAATTACAAATTCCGATTTGAAATTGCAAAGAATTATTGTTGCCATGGATTAACTGATAGTCTACCGAGAATCACCGAATAAAGAATAGAAAATTACCGATTCCGGTTTTTATCTTCTTAGGAATTAGGTTTTATTTTAATCATTTGAATGTGAAGGTCATATTGATTTTTTTTTTTTTAAGCTCGATCTGAAATTGATTCCTATTGGATTTTGTTTTCAGTTTGTTCTTTTTTTTTTTTCAGTGACATAGCTTGTGAACTAGTCAAAACGGCGTAGTATATACCTCATTAAAAAAAATCTTATATCTAGTCACTGGATATATTATTTCCCACTATATATATATATATCATATATCAACATAATAGCACAAAGTTTTTTCAATGGAATAACATCTTACGGCTAAAAATTATCTTAAAATATATTATACTTTTTGTTATGGTCAGTTTTTTTACATTTTTAAATCGGTTTTTAAGTTTTTTTGGTCAAACTTAAAACCTGTTTGTTTTTCTAAAAATCATTGTTTCCGAATCTAATCTTAAATATGAATAGTTTATGAAAGATCGGAGATGGACCTGATAATTAATAAAGGTTCAGGAACTAAAATTTATAATTCTCCTTTAATGATATACATGAAGAAAATGAAAAATATATTTTTTAATTAAATCAAATTCCTCGTATTTGGACTGATATAATTTGGTCCGTTGATTACTTGCATGACTCATATGCCCTTCGAGGACAAGATAACCCGAACCTTTCGTGCTAGATGCTGATGCGGATAATATTTTTCCCTCTTTAGTTCATATTCCTATGTTTGCTTTTCCCACACACCAAGAAATTTGTATGGCCAATATCAACTCATTAACAACTCACATGACACCCCATTCCTATGTTCCCATATTGGAAGACATCTTTTTCATGAGCCTCCTCATAAATGGGCGTACTAAATTGTTTCCTCTTCGAAAGTGTTATATAAAAATAAATGAAAAAATGACTGAAAAATATTATTTGAATTTCAAAATCATGTTAACAATAATAGTAATAGATTAACAAGAATGGTAAAGCATTTGACAACTTCGCTTTATTAGAAAATCATCTATTTGAGATTTTGAAGTTCAAGTGATATTTTCTTGGGATTTTTCCAAAATATATTAAACACAACTTGTTATTTTAAGTGGTGCATGAAGAATGAACTTACCGTTCACTATTTAAATGTAATACTCCCTTTGATCCTTATTATAAAGCATTAATTAACAAATGCATTTGGTCTTTTTTATATGACATTTACTTGTTCCCAAGGAGCATTAATTATCTCTTTCCATATATGTCCATAATTAATAAAGGTAATAGGTGAGAGTAATAACTAATATGATATTAAGGTTTAGTGCAATTAATACGGATAATGTTTAAGATTACTTAAATTTTAAGACAACTTTATTGACTTTAACTGTTTTTATTCGTTTGTGAGAATTGTTAGTTGGTATCTTATAATAAAAATTAGAAAGAGTATTAGATTTTTAGCATTTATACTCAAAATATTCACAAAGATAGATTTGTTAGTCTAATAAATATATGTTTGGCTGTATGCTGGGGAAGCCAAAACACCTTTTGGATGACAAAGGCCAACTTTTCCATAAGAAGAAACTAAACAAGTGAACAACTAACAAAAGCATGCTGGGCATCAAAATCATGCTATAAGAGAGGCAGACAGAGATTGGGTCTAATGGAAGGGAAATAAGAAATTTTAATAGTGATTCAACTGGGCTTAAGTGCTTCTATGTAATACTCCCTCCGGTCTTAAACATAGAGTTGACTTTTTTTGGGAGATTAAGGAAGCTAAATAAATTACTTAATCATATCATATATTGTGTATCTTTAAATTATATATCAATTTATTATTCAAACTAATTAGTTTGGAGAAAAATAAATAAATAAATAAATATATATATATATACTCTAAAGTAATTTAATTAGCTTCCTTAACCTTTTCCAAGAAAATTACTTTATCTTATATTTAATATCGGAGGGAGTAAATAATCAGGTGGCAACATTTTACTAGTTTTCTTTTAACTGGACCTAAGGGACAAAAAGTGCTGGACATAAGTTTTGTTCATAATAAAAATGGGTAAGATAATGAAAAAGAAGACATAAAGAGTATCATCATCTTTACGCTACTCTGGCCCTCTACTAGGGTTTTGACCGTGAGTTAAAGATGGCCCTCATCCACTGCGACGGTGGTGTTGGTTAGCCGGTGTTAGGGTTTCCAATTAGGAGAGGGAGACTTCGTTGTCCACTGCGACGAAGAAAATGAGTGTTCCCTTGCCCCGCGTATTGTGTGGAGGGGAAAGTGTGGAATTAATGGATGACAATTGCGAAGCTGGTAATCATCGAAAAAGGAAAGTAGGAGGTGTGGAGGTTGGTTTCTCTAGAAGTGAATCACTACGACCTAGAGAGGAGAGTTGGATGAAGCCGAAGGAGAAAGGAGCTCTGATCAAGTCTTACAGAGAGTCATTATTGAGAAATGTCAGTATGAAGGTGTAACATCCCAGACGCTCGCTTGTGGATATTGTCCGCTTTAGCACACAAGGTCTCACGGTTTTGTTTTCGACTGGGCCTAGCCCATCAAAAGGCGTCCACAAGAAAAAGGTCTCCGCACCCTTATAAGGCATGCTTCGTTCACCTTCCCAGTCGATGTGGGACATCACAATCCACCCTCTTGGGGCCCAGCGTCCTCGCTAGCACATCGACCCGAGCCCTGGCTTTGATATCATCTGTAACATCCCAGGCGCCCGCTTGTAGATATTATCCGCTTTGGCACACAAAGCCCCACGGTTTTGTCCACAAGGGAAAGGTCTTCGCACCCTTATAAGGCATGCTTCGTTCACCTTCCCAGTCGATGTGGGACTTCACAGAAGGCCTGCCGGTGGGAATGGGTTAAAATCGATGAGGATGATGATTTGGAGGACTATGGAGCAGACACTGATTTTGATAAGGTGCTCAATCCTACAGATGGTATTTGTGTGGATTACTCGAACCCTCTCTGTCCAAATTTTGAGTTTGAAGAAAAGGAGCGTGAATGTCTGATGAAACCTTTTCAAAGAACACTGATGGTGAAATTATTGGGGAGGCAAATCTCTTATGGATTTATGCAGAAGAAATTGAGGCAACTCTGGGAGTGAAAGGGGAGCATTGAGGTATTTGACTGTGAAAATCATTTCTACTTGGTTAATTTTCAGCATATGGACGACTACATGGAGGTTTTGATTGGAGGGCCTTAGGTGATAGCTGATGCGTACCTGAATGTGGCCCGATGGAGGCCTGATTTTAATCCGAAGAATGAGAGAATTGAATCGGATGTGGCATGGGTAAGGCTTCCTGACTTGCCTGCCCCTCTTTTTGACAAAAAATTCTTGTTGAACTTGGGAAACTGATAGGACAAAACTTTAAGCCTGTAAACTCCGCAAGTGTACGGGCCGTATCAAGTAATAAAGAGGGGATAAGGGTCTTAAATGCCATGGAAGTTTTTACTCAGGAGCATTGGTAAGATGGAAGTTTTTTTGGACAAAAAATGTCACGGAAGTTTTCGCTGAGGAGCAATTTTGCCCCATAAGTTTTCACTAAGGAGCAATTTTGCCCTTCTGTCCCCAAATATTAAATTTGACTATTAAATTAGTCAAAGACCACACATGTTATGCCTTGAAAAGGTCAAACTTGGAGCCAGTGAAGGAGATCCTTGAGATGTTGAGCTCAAGGCGGCCAGAATTTGTGAAGCCGAATTGGTCAAAGGGACTGAAAGATCGATCGTCACAAAACCCAAAGGAAGCATCACTTATGATCTAAGCAAATGATCCGTCTATACAAACATAAATATTACCACTATTGATTTGTTTTACTGAACCAATTTTTGGAACAATTTATTTCTCGTTTTGTGTTTCATTTGCGTTTTGTGACAGACTTTCGTCCCTTTGACCCGGTTCGGCTTCACAAATTCGGGCCGCCTTGATTTCAACATCCGAAGGATCTTCTTCTCGACTCCAAGTTTGACCTTTTCAAGGCATGACATGTGTGGTGTTTGATCGATTTAATAGTCAAATTTAATATTTAGGGATAGAAGGGAAAAATTGCTACGTTTTGTAAACTTCCGAGGCAAAATTGCTCCTTAGTGTAAACTTCCGGGGCAAAATTGCTCCTCCGAAAACTTCCGGAGCAAAAGCGCTTCTCGCCGAAAACTTCCGTGGCAAAAATGATACTTCCGGGGAAAAATTGCTACGTCTTGTGAACTTCCGTGGCATTTTTGGTCTAAAAAAAACTTCTGTCTTACCAGTGCTCCTGAACGAAAACTTCCATGGCATTTAAGACCCTTATCCCAATAAAGAGTAAGTAAAGTATCGTTCTCATGACGACTTAGTACCCACAACTTCAGTTAAGCATTAATTTTACACTTTTGTTTAAGTTGAGCAAACCAAATTAAATTTAATTAAGAGAAAACTAAAATTAAAATAAACTAACTACCAGAAATATTAAATAAACAACCTAGAGTCACTAATTCCTTATTAGATTCATAAACCTTGATTTCACTAATTTAATTAATCTTAATATCAATTTTGTTAATCTCAAGTATAAATAGTGTTGAGTGCCTATCGGTCCACTTACAACCTCTCCCGAGTATAGCTTGTTATGTCTAACATAGTTACTCAAGAGGCAACATAACGCGAACACACTCTTCAACAATTATATGGGGCCATTAGGTATATGTCTATCCTAATCGCAAATTAAATCTTAATCTAATCCCATATTACTTAATCTCAGAGCCTAATTAAAATCTCCTTCGTCAAGGTAAATCCTAATTCTTAAATTCATATTCAATGATGGCTAATCACTAAATAGATAAATCTAAACAAGATTAAGTAACCAAAATTAATATCAAATTTAACTAAACAATGAAAACTAAATTTAATTCACAAATAAGTTCATAATTCCTCTAGGTTACAAAATCAACTAACCACACATGGCTCTAATAAAATCCATAATAAAAAGATAAAGATAAGAATTTAGGTTCAAAGAATAGAGAGAAAAAAAAAAAAAAAAAAAGCTTCTCTGTCGCCTCCGCGGTCCTCTCGTCTTTCCGTGGAGATGATGAAGATAACTAAAAGCTCCTCTCGCTGCTTTGTGTGCATCCGAATTCGTGCGTTCCCTGCTCTGGTTCTCTTCAATATATATTGTCATGGGCCCTACGTGAATCCTTCAATTCATTAAAGATATGATATATCATATCTTTTTGACTCTTTGCTCACTGTGCGTGATCTGCTTCTTGAATTCATGTGTGGTCCCCACGTCAATTTAATGTAATATATTATTTAATATATAATATATTTTAATATAATAATATATTATATTAAATCCTTTTTCCAATTTAATTTGTTGCCCTTATTGCTTTTATTATATTTTCTCTTCTCTTAGATCACATAATATCTCCTGCACAAATAAATAGGATATCAATAGATTTTCTGTTATAATATTCTTTTATCCTATATTTAATCAAAGTGGAGGTTGGGGTTTTAAGTATTCTGTTAGAGTGGAGGCTGGGGGTTTTTCAGGGGGAATTTGGGTCATTTGGAGGAGAGATGATCTTCAAATAGATGTGATAGAGCAAGATGAGCAATTCATACAATGTAAACTATGTCTGGATGGAGAAGAAATGTTGTTTGCTGCTATATATGCTAGTCATTGTGAGCAAAAAAGACGGCGATTATGGTCTGTTCTCAAAGAAATGGATGGTAATATAATTGATCTGTGGCTTATTGCTGGGGATTTCAATGAAATTTAAACCCCTTTGGAGCAAAAAGGGGGTGGTAAGGTGAATGAAGCACGTTATAGGGGTTTTAATGACTGGATTCAAGATTGTGGCTTTATCGATGTTGATTCTAAGGGTCTATTCTACACGTGGAGGGGGCCAAAATGGGAAGGTCTTGACCGTGTGCATAAATGCCTTGATAGGTGCTTATGCAATTTACAGTGGCTTGAAAAGTTTGAAAACGCTGAAGTTCAAGTCAATCCAAGAGTATGCTCTGATCATCACCCCATTCTTATTAGACTTTCTGCTGATAATCAGGGGTTTAAGAGGAGAAACTTTCTGTATGAAGCCATGTAGCAAATGCATGAGTTTTGAAGAAGTAATGAGGACAGGTTGGAGAAGAAATAACGATGCACATGTAAAGTTAGTTACACTCCAGCAAAACCTAGTAAGCTGGAATAAAGAAGTATTTGGCCATGTTGAAAGGAAAAGGCGTAGATTAATTAATCGATTGAATGGAATTCAATGTTCAATTGAGCGAAGGAATAATCCTTTTTTAGTCCAACTTGAATCAGAGTTGGAAGATGAATTAATGAAATTTTTGCGACAAGAAGAAGTACTATGGTTTCATAAATCAAGGGGTAGATGGTTGGAGGAGGGGGACAAAAATACGAGATTTTATCACACTAAAACCTTGATTCGAAGGAGAAGAAATAGAGTAAAATGTTATGTAATAGCAGTGGAGATTGGATAGAGGAGGAAGATGCCATTGTGAATATGTTTCAACAATTTTTTCAGAACCTGTTTAGTGAAGAGAAAGAGCATAGAGAGTGGTTAAATACAAATCAGCGATGGGGGCTGAGAATAGAGAAAGGCTGAGAAGAGTGGGTAGAGACATCCAAGATGAGGAAGTGAAACAAGCCTTCTTTCAGATAGGAGGATTCAAGGCGCCTGGTGGTGATGACTTCCCTGCTATCTTCTACCACAATAATTGGAAGATAGTGGGATCGGGAGTCATCAAACTCATTAAGGAGCTGTGGAGGCATCTGGAGAGAATAGGAGAAATCAATGATACATTATTAGTGCTGATTCCAAAGATAGAACAACTAGAAGGGGTAAGTCAATTCAGACCCATAGCTTTATGCAATGTAATATATAAAGGTTTATCTAGGATGGTTGTAAATAGGCTAAAACCTTTAATGGATAGTTTGGTGTCTCCCTACTAAACTAGCTTTGTACCTAAGAGGAGTATTGAAAAGACCCTTTTCTCACAAGATAACAATAAACCATAAAGTTTTCACAAAACCCGATTAGTAGGTAATTATGGAAAACCTTCCTTTCCAAAACACACACCTCGAGGTCCAGGGCACAAATTTCACCCACAAACCCACAATAGAAAATCCATAACTCAGGGCACAACTATCGAACAGAAGATTATAGCCCACAAGTCATACAACACGATCCCACAAGAAAGGGTCTACACAAGACAGTGGTCACAAAGATATAATGGTGGGTCCACGATGATATGATAGTGTATAAAATAAGGCCTTCAGAAAATCAACAGTCATCCAAAAGTAGTTAATGTAGTATTTCAAAAATATGAAGCCCTATGATGACAATATATAAATCAATACAACACTAATACCGAAAAGAGGCCTACAAGTTTCACGACGTCTAAGCCTCTGGCTACTTCCCTTGTCTTCTAGTAGGGTTAGAGGTCTCACCTGAAAAATTTAATAATGACAGGGTGAGACATAAAGTCTCTGTAACCAAAATTAATTTATCAAATATGCAGGAAAGGATTGCAAGTTAGAGAAGCAGGTTTATTATCGTAAATATCAATAATAATTAAATAATACGTAATAATTAACAACATTTAACACCATCCCCACTCATCCATCATACTCCTCCTTATATCATCTGGACGTGGTACAGCCTATCAGTGCTAGTATACCCGGCCAAGGTTAGCTAGTCACTTCAAGAATATTGTCCCCTCCCATGTCACCACCAATATACCGTAACAGGGAGGTGTCCGCCCAAAACACTCAACTCAAATTTCGGGCTAGGAATGAGAGAGCCGATGGGCACAATTTCACCCTAAATCTCTTCCACACAACCCAACATATCCCACAACAAAATAAATAAAATAATATAACACTAAAATTTTCATCAACATTTTACTAAATTTTATTCCATATATATTATCTCACAACAAACATCACAACCATCACAACAATAACAACCCCAATAATAATATTTATTTAAATACACAGATTGGAAAATACACTGCTTCACTGAAATAATTTCATATTCAAACATACACAATTTTTCAAAACTCATACAAGTAGTATATATAAAAATAAGACTTAGAGAAATACCTCACAGTCCAAAACAAACATATAAAATAAATTAACCTCGGTTACCTCAATTCCAAGCTTAACCTTAGCTCGAGGAACTCAACCTGCACAATCACCATTTACAAGAAGGCTCTACATATTATCACAATTAAAGTTTATAATTTCCTTAAAAAAATACAAATTCTAATAATAATAATATTAGTTATCACTATTTATTTATTATTATTATTTTTTTTTAATTATTATTATTATTATTATTATTACTATTTCATACTATTTGTTATTATTTCTCTATGATTAATTTAAAACCTCCTCCGGCCCGCGCCTTGTTATGTCTGTTCAAACAAATCTACATGCAACTTAAATTTTAAAATGCTTCACAGATTATTCTTAATCACTTGTCACTCTCTATCAATTATTAATATTCTTTTTAAATTTTAATGAAACAGAATAATCCCTTGATAATATCTATATATATACAGTAGGTTCTCCTTTTCTCTCTTCATTGAACATGGCCACATATATATAAACTTATACGTAACAGTGAAGGTCTCTACCATTTTCCAAAGTGCAATGTAATATATATATATATATATATATATATATATATATATATTAAAAGCATGTTCCCTCTTATTCCTAAGTGTAGTGGCGTTAACACACACACAGAGTGAGCTTTAGGTTCCATCATCTTATATATATACTTTCCACTTAACAGTAAAGTTCCATTCCCTTCTCTCTCCTCTCTCTCTCTCTCTCTTTGTTTTTGTTTTTTTTTTTAAATATAGCTTTATATACCTAAACCAAAGTGACATGTATACATATATATATATATATATATATATATATAATTATAGATATAATAGCTCTTTTTTTTTTTCCTTTTTTTGTCCCCCCCCCAAGGTTCATGCATTGCATTATAAATATACACACGCACCCAGCGCTATCTTCATGCAAGAATACTTAAGTCTTGGTTTCATTGATAAATCCTATTATGACAACTAACTCCCTGCTCTCTCTATATTTATAGCCCTGTTTTAGTTTCTTTTTGCATAGAGTTCATGGCTTCATTCCCCTAAAGCTTATTACCTAGTATCTAGCGTTGGGAAAAATGACAGAAAACTCGAAGGAAAAAGAGATCCGATGACTTACTTTTAGTTCATGGCTTGTGAGATTCACCGACGCTAAACACCTCTGTTTTGGAGACGTTGAGCAGAGAGAGGAGAATTAGTTTTTACTCTCTCACTCTCACCTGTGTGTTTAGTGAGGGGCTAAACTAATATAATGGAGGGTGGGGAAGGTGGTGACGGGAATGGATGAGCACCAAGGTAAAGCAATATATAGTTGTAGAGTTTGAGAACCTCGGTGAATCATGGTATTGCTGCCACGCCGAAAATAAAAAGGAGCAGAGGATATGACACTACTGTTGTTGGGCTCGAGATACATGGTAGTTGAGTTGTGGAGCTCGAGAGGTGTGGCCTGAGTCTACTTTGCATGAACAGTGGTTGATCACTTGCGTGTTCAGTCTGTCTCCACGTTTTCCTTACGTGTTGCAACTGTACATAGATTAGAGAAATGGGAATATGTATATTTGGCTATCCCAATTAACTGGCACAGGTTGGGGTTGGAGAAAGGAATAATGAGTTGGGTTCTTAAATAAGTGTATGGGTCTGGGTTGAATATGCATAAATTAGTCATGTATTTGGGCTAAAAATACGATGGACATTGAGGGAGTATCTGGAGAGAATTTGGGCTGAGTGTTATGCTAAGAGTATGGGCCGAATGAGATAAGAAAGGACGAAGAAGTATATCTGTGTGCTACGTCTTGGGTTATCCAATTAGCAAATGAATATTAAATTATAGTGTTGTGCATAATAGACCATGACTTTTATGCACTTTTATTCCATCTGTACGTGTTGGGTTTTGTCTCCAATCTTTGCATCATTTTGAATATTTTATAACACTAGGAAGTGGCCACATGAATATATGGTAGGAATAAATAATTGGTATGGTAATGCATGATAGAGATCACGTAACTACATGAGAGGAGTAAGGAGATGTTATACTTAAATTCTTAAATTATATCCTTCCCTACTCTTAAACAATTTAAGCATATCCTGGACTCTTGAAATTAAACTTTGACTTTGCCCAATTCATTGACAAGCTTGGAATAGCAAACTTTATCATTTTAGTCCTTCTTAATTTCTAGCACTAGTATCAAATAAATTCCAGAAATTATTCTAGGCCATTAACTAATAATTCCTTTCTCCAAAAATTCAAGGAAAATAAGCCTTAACATCCAATAATAAATTTCACAATTATACTTAAATCCTAAAATTAAAAATTAGGATGTTACAAGTATACATGATAACATCATAATTGCCAAAGAAGTAGTTCACTCTTTGAATAAACTTGAATGTAAAAAAGGCTACATGGTTATAAAGATTGACTTATAAAAGGCTTATGATAGGATGTCTTTGGAGTTTCTTGGTAAAGTACTGGATGAAATTGGCTTTTATACTCAATTACAAAATGTAATTAGGGGATGTATGAGTTCGGCTCGTATATCTATTTTATGGAATGGATGTAGGAGGGAGAGTTTTAGTCCGTCTAGGGGATTGAGACAAGGGGACCTGCTCTCTCCGTATCTATTTGTTTTGGGCATGGAAAAGTTATCTCATTTAATTTCAAACTATGTTGCTTGTGGAAAATGGAAACCGTTAAGGTTAGGGAGAAATGGGGCTGAAGTATCCCACCTTCTATTTGCGGATGACTTATTACCAGTGTGTGAAGTTAACATGGATTAGATATGCTCTGTTATGGAGGTGCAAGATACTTTCGGTATTGCATCTGGCCAAAAAGTGAAGGCTAAAAAAACTAGCATTTTCTTTTTACCAAATGTTGAGAGAAGTTTGCGGAATGAAATATGTGGGTATTCTGGTTTTAAAAGACTAGAGGATTTAGGTAGATATTTGGGGGCATACATGCTTGGTGGAAGATGTAGTAGGAACAAATTCCCAGCACCTACTTGATAAGATGCAGAATAAGTAGAGCAGCTGGAAAAGTCAGACATTGTCTCTAGCTGGGAGGCTAACTTTGGTTCAGTCCGTTACGAATCAACTCGCTGTCTTCTCAATGCAACATTCTTGGATTCCCGTAAGGGTTAGAAAACAGATGGAAAAAAATGCAGCGTAATTTCATATGGCAAAGTGAAGAGGGGAAGAGGAAAATACATGCGGTTAGCTGGGATATTATTTGCAAAGATAAAAGAAAGGGATAAGGGTTTTAAATGCCATGGAATTTTTCGCTCAGAAACACTGGTAAGACGGAAGTTTTTTTGGACAAAAAATGCCACAGAAGTTCACAAAACATAGATATTTTGCCCCTCCGTTAATTTTGACAGTTAAGTTTAACTGAGTGCACACGTGGCATGCCACCTCATCACATGTGGCATGCCACCTCATCAATCAAATTAGTAAAATATCATTTTTGCCCCGAAAGTTTTCACTGAGGAGCAATTTTGTCCTAGAAGTTTTCACTAAGGAGCAATTTTGCCCCAAAAATTTATAAAACGTAGCAATTTTGCCCTTTTGTCCCCCAAGATTAAATTTGACTATTAAATCAGTCAAAGACCACACATGTCATGCCTTGAAAAGGTCGAACTTAGAGTCAAAAAAGGAGATCCTTGAGATGTTGAGCTCAAGGCGGCCAAAATTTGTGAAGCCGAACTGGTCAAAGGGACTGAAAGGTCTGTCGCAAAACCCAGAGGAAGCATCACTTATGATCTAAGCAAATGATCAGTCTATACAAACGTAAATATTATCACTATTGATTTGTTTTACTGAACCAATTTTTGGAACAATTCATTTCTCGTTTTGCGTTTCATTTGCTTAAATCATAAGTGATGCTTCCTCCGGGTTTTGCGTCGACCTTTCGATCCCTTTGACCAGCTTTGGCTTCACAAATTCTGGCCGCCTTGAGCTCAACATCTCAAGGATCTCATTCTCTGACTCCAAGTTCGACCTTTTCAAGGTGTAACATCCCAAATTTTGGGATTTAGAATTTGAATATTTTATGGAAAATTTAGTCGGATAAATGTTAAAATTAATATTTGAAAATTTAGGCATATTTTCTGAAAAAAATTAAGGATAATAAGTCAGGGGTTGATTTTTGGCCAGAATATTTTAGAGATGATATTTTATGGTCAAAATAAATAATTTGAGGAAAGAATAAAGTCCAAAAATATATATATGTTTGGAAGGGATAATTTATGGCCTAAAATAATTATTGGAAGTTAAGGCTTAATTTCCATGAATTGTGGGAAAAGAATTATTGAAGTCCAATGGCTCAATTATCAGAAATAAAAAGGAGAATATAGACTTGATGGTGTTGAATTATACACTATATCCACTCTGCAGCATGTCACGTGCTTCAATTCAAGTAGCAACACAAGCCCAATATAATACTCCTTCTTATTTATTCATTACCCAACAAGATGAAGTCCAACCCATATATTCCCATTAATATCTAATCTCCAAATGGATCTAATATCAGATAGCAACTGAAACACCAAAACGCAGCAGCAAAGGCACATTTGGATATCATACACACACACGTTATGGAAACACGATGGAGCAGGGCTGTCAGATCACTTTCGGCATATCTCATCTTCTATTGTACACGCGAGTTCAGACCAGTACCATACCTCTCCGTCTTTCTTGAGCCCAGCAACAACTACACCCCACTCCCCCATTTCCTCATTTATCCTCTTCAGTCAAAACTCCAAAATGCAGAGAGGGAGCTGGGAAAAATGCTGAGAGCGTGAGACGGAGAGGGTAAGTCCGAGAGGAAGACGAGAATGAGAGTGAGCAACGAGATGGAGTTGAGAACTGAAAGTATTAGAACATGAGAGGAGGAATGAAACCGTGAGCAAGAGAGTGAGGGTAAGAATGAAAGCCAAAACGAAGAGAAGTTGAGAGTGGAAGCGAGTCTGAGAACAATGAGCAAGAGGCGTAGTGGGAAAGAAGGAGGAGTCTGGACATTGCAAGTTTTTGAGTTTCAAACAAGGTAAGTATTCTAAGATTTTCCTAACGTTGGTCTTCAGCGTGGAGCTTCTGCATGTTGAACCTCTGTTATTATGAAGTTAAAACAGAGTCAAAGGTCATGTTACAGTAAAATCGTAATGAACAGTACTTGTGTCCAATGGCGGAGCCAGGATCTAAAATTTATGGGTGCACAATCAGTGGTGGGATTCGGGGTTCAGGGGCAGCGCCCGAAATTTTTTTTTAAGGAGGATAAAAGGCAATCTACTTATTCGTAAAGTTTAGGACCAGAAATGAGGTTCAATTGAAAAGTATTTCTAAGGAAATCAATTTAAACAAAACAATATACTCTAATCCCATTGCATAGAGATACTTAGATGTAACAATCAAATTCCAAAGCAACATGTAAGGAAAAATTATTATGATTTGTCATATGTGATAGGATATTTAAAATTCAAACATTAACAAAAGAGCAAAGGAGCATAACAAATGCTCCTACACAATAACAAATGGACTTTATCATAGTTATTGAGCCTAAAATGTCTTTCTTGTGATAAATTAAGATTAAGAGTAAACACATTAAATTAAGGCTAAAAAGGGTAAAATTGTCAAAGAAATTGTAATTACTCTTAATCATTGATTTTTATGAGAATATTTGATATTAGATTAATTATTTTTATTGTAGATACTTGAAAAGATTAAATCAAATTTGAAAATGAAAGTTTGAATTCAAGTTACAAAAGTTACAATTTGGTCTTTCACTGAGAACTTTTAAAGTTTACATTTAAGTCCCTGCACTAAAACACTGCGTTTTTGCAGCATTTTAGGTCAGATTTTGGAATGGGTCATTAGACCCGGGAATCTGGATGGGGACCCAAGAGGCAGTTGGAGATTGGAGATTAATTGAATAGTGCCGCGAGCTTCTGTTGGGGGGATTAATCACGCCTTCACCTTCAATCCTCCACCATCGTCACATTGAGTCTTCTCCACCATCCCTTCACCGTCACCCACACCAGCGCCAGCCTTCATCATCTTCCTCCCTTCAACCACGAACACCACCGTCAGCCTTCATCTTCCATTCACCTCATTAGACTGAACCAGAACCCAGATCCAGCCATGAAACAAACTCAGAGCCAGCGATGTGAACTCAGAGAACAGATACGTTTATTCATTTATTAAAACTTTTATATAAAAAAAAAAAGTTCAAAAGTTTGTGACCGCACGTGCGGTCACCTGCCCCAACGTGCATCCGCCCCTGCAGTTGTGTCACTGTAGCATCATGGTATTTTGCTGATTGAACATGGTCATTTTGTTTTGAGTGCAGAAACAAAGAATGTTTGAGAGTTTAACATAGCATGCATGTGCTATGTGTTCAGAATGGTCCCTGCTGAACCATAGCTTACTATTTTTGTGAATGAATAGCTAAACGTGAAAGGATAAGCTGCTGCCATTTTCTGGAAAAAAAAAAACTGAATTTGCAGCTGGAACACCATTCTTCGAGCAAGGTAAAACCAGGGAAAATGAACTCCTTTGACCCTGAAATTTTGTAGACATTTATTACACATCATACTCTTTAAAATGAGCCAAAGAATAGCTAAAACGGATTTGTAGAAAGGGAGATATGATTTTCCAAAGTTTAGCCAAAATTTGGAATGTTTTCTGCACTTCCGGTGAACAGTAATTTTAGGCTTGCTTTTGAAATGGTAAACATCTGATTTTTTTTCCCCTTGAAATTTTTACAGTAAATATTAGACATCTCAAGATTTCCAAAAAGCCAAAGAACACCCAAAACGGAGGTCTATAACTCCAGTTATGATTTTTGAAAGTTGAGATGAAAATCTGGAAATTTCTGGTATGGTTTTGGAACAGTGAAATGATGTTGGATTTCAGACCAAGTAAACCTTTTCTTTTTTACATGAAAATTTCCAGATAAATAGGAAACACATAGAGGTTTAATTTGATAGGTAATTTGTCAAATTCCGATAAGTATTGAAGGAGTTATGGTCCCTCAAAGATTGGTCAAGAAATCTGGAAAATTCTAGACATTGTTTGTGTTTTTCAAAAGTTGAGAATTTTCTCAGTCATAAATCAATTTGGTGACTTTAATTTATGAAAATAGACTTATCAAAGTTTAAGTAGGAATTGGAATCACTCCATTTGGAATTGTATCGGTCCAGTTATGAATTTTCTAAATTCTCAGAAAAGTTAAAGGTTGAATTTTTTATAAGTCTTAAAATAGTCACGCAAGTTGTTAACTTGTGCATAACCTTCAAAGCAAATGTTTGTTTTGGATAACTTGTCTATTAAGGGTTATAAAGATTCTACAGTGACAAAGACAACCCTTCTTAACATTTTTAAAGGACATAATACTTAATAAAATAGATAAATAAATAATATTATTATTTATTAAGAAGGGAAATTAATCATTCCGATGATCTTACTTTAGGACATTGATGAAGTTCGAATTTCTAACACCAGAGATTGTAGTTATACTCGCGAAGTTGAGATTGATTTTTGGAGTATGTTTGAGCTCTTGGATTAGGAGCAGTGTGATAATAGATAGCTTCAGCGAGAGGTAACTACTTTCCACTTGTTATGTGTATTAGTATGTTGTTTGTGAATATTTTGTGAAATAGTTACGAATATCTTATTAGAAATTGCCTTGTGGAACCTTATGATTTGAATTGTGAAATATTTGCATATATTTATATATGTATAAGAAATTGGGATTTGAGCTATTATAACATGTATATGAGAAATTTTTTGACATGAACGTGAAAATCTTGGAAAAATTCCTGTTGAGTTATTTATTGTGATAATTATGATAATGGTCGAATTGGGAATAGATGGAGTAGTTATTCCACCACATGGTGAGGCCTCCATTGGTGCATGATGGTTGGCTTTCTATTGTCCCACCTGTTCAATGAGGGACTAGCCAACTAGTTCAATGAGGGCTTACGACACCCCACTAGTTTAATGAGGGAAAAAAACCTATGGTCTAGGACATGTACTCTGAGGATTTTGGTCGGTTCTCATCACATGACTAGTGAGCTTTTGAGTAAGCAGTAACATGGATGTAACTTAGCCCATGGGTCTAGTCGGAGGAAATAAGGCGGTTCGGTTGGACTGATAGGAGGCATCTTGGGAATTGTGTTAATGAAAACTGTGGTACATAATTTATGATATGAAATTTTGTGATGTGAATATTGATGAATTATATATACATATATATATACTTTATTATATAATTTGTTTCACATGGTACCTCACTAACACATATTAGTATTCGTAATGAGTTGGATTGATGGTTACCCACATTTTTCAGGTAATAGTTCCCGTACGGATCCATCAGGGAAGACCTCAGAAGCTTAGGCTACTTCTGCCGAAAGTAGCGCTTCTGTCTTTTTGGTATATGTTGGATGATTGTATATTATCATGTTAGGGCTCATTGTGCATACTCTAATTTATTTTGTATATTTTGGTAAGTGATGAAGCATTACTTAGTTGTTGATCAACCCTTAATTTGTATTTATGTTAAGTTAAATGGAGGATATTATACAAGGCATGACATGTGTGGTCTTTGACTGATTTAATAGTCAAATTTAATATTGGGGGACAGAAGGGCAAAATTGCTACGTTTTGTAAACTTCCGAGGCAAAATTGCTCCTTAGTGAAAACTTCCGAGGCAAAATTGCTCCTCAATGAAAACTTTTGGGGCAAAAATGATACTTTTGATTGATGAGGTGGCATGCCACATGTGCACTCAGTTAAACTTAACGGTCAAAATTAACAGAGGGGCAAAATTGCGTGTGAACTTCCGTGGCATTTTTGGTCTAAAAAAAACTTCCATCTTACCAGTGCTCCAGAGCGAAAAGTTCCATGAAATTTAAGACCCTTATCCCTAAAAGAAATGATGGTTTGGGTGTGAGAAACTTAGAGGTAATGAATGAGGCCTTGCTTGGTAAAATAGCTTGGAATATCCTAGCCAAACCACAAAGTCTATGCTCGAGTGTCTTAATTGGAAAATAAGGGAGACAATGCGATCTGAATAGAGAGTGCAAAGCTGTAAAAACTGATTCTGAGATATGGAAAAGCATGAGTCAGATATGGCCGAAGTTGATTTATAATATAGGGTGGGAAGTTGGCAATGGAGAACGGGTCAATTTTTGGAATGATATATGGATGGAGGGTAGAAGAAGGTTGAGAGATATGACTGTAGAGATTTTAAGAAAGGAAGATAAAATGGCAAATGTAAAAGAAATGGTTGGGGCTGAGGGTGATTGGAGCTTGGAAAGGATTGGGAGGAAATTGAATGCAGTGGGTAGACAGAAACTGTTGGCTGTTCTACCTCCTTCTGCTGAAAGTGGAGTTGATAATGTAAGATGGGGAAAAAACTTAAAATGCTCCTATGTGGTTTCAAAGATGTATCAAAATTTGAGAGAGGAACGGGATAAGGGGAGTGTGAATGGAGGTTGTTGTGGCAGTGGAAAGGGCCTAAGCATGTGTAAATATTTCTTTGGCTAGCAATGCATGGTAGATTGCTAACAAGTGAAAGGAAAAGCAAACTTATGGGGGGACTATCGGACTGCTATAAGTGTCCGGACCAGCGTGAGAGTTTAATGCATGTAATGAGCGATTGTGCAGTGGCAAGGGAGTTGTGGATTATGGAATTATGGGATGGGAGAATTGAGGCTGAGTTTATAAATAAACAGGGATTGGAGTGGTTTGGGTGGAACCTAGCTCATACACAAAGAGATTGGAGTCTAATATTTGGTGTTACTTGCTGTATTTTGTGGACTTGGAGAAATAAAGCTTGCTTTGAAGAAGGATTTGAAATACCAACAGAAAGAGGGCTGGTAGTGGCATGGCATGTTAGAGAGATTAAAAGGACAAGGGAGGATTTCGGTAAAGTGAGTGGAGGAAGAGTAGAGACCAATATAAGTTGGGAGCCACCTTTGGAGGGCTTGGTAAAAATTAATGTAGATGAGGCTTCTAAGGGAAAGGAGAATATGGCTGGTTGTGGTGGACTAATGAGAGGGAGCGATGGTGGATGGATTGGAGGATTCTCAAGGAAGCTAGGAAGGTGTTCAGCTCAAAATGCATAACTATGGGCAGTCTTGTCTGGTATAGAGTTAGCTCTATGTAAAAAGCAGGAGAGGATTGTAATAGAAAGTGACTCATATGCAGTAGTTCATTTGCTATGAAAGCTACAGCAAGAGGAGGAAGCTAATTCATGGTTCTGACTCTAACAATTTATCTTTCGTGTTGTAGGGAAACATAGTCCTTTCTGTTGTCCATCGTCGCAACATGATTAGGAGATTCTGCGTGGTGCTTGTACCCGGTTTCACGTTTGTATTTAGGAGGTTCACAGTTGAGATGGGCCAAAACATCCTGATCTGAAGATAATCATGGAACTGTTCACCCAGATTGAGTTGCTAGCAGATGTTTTAAGACACCTAGAATATTTTTCCAGCCACTTCTGACCATGGCTGCAACAACTTACAAAGCATTTCTTCAGGATTAATACAATAGATGATGTCAACTGGTTGTGAGTCGAGAACAACAGTTGCCATATTAGTAAGTTGTTTCGTTTTGTGGCTAAGTACCT
Organism: Acacia acuminata; assembly: GCA_019022655.1. Lineage (NCBI taxonomy): Eukaryota > Viridiplantae > Streptophyta > Magnoliopsida > Fabales > Fabaceae > Acacia > Acacia acuminata. The sequence continues at coordinate 3,420,415 of JAFJYI010000001.1, forward strand.
TTTCGCAAGTATTCTTTCTTTGTTTTCTTAATCCTCAGTTTACGCATGTAACAGATGTTTGTGGTATTCTATGTTCCTTCTACTTTACATCCATGTCCAAGTGGATGGATTCATATTTGACAACCCTTGTGTTAGTTATCTAAGATAGGTGATGTAGTACTCTTAATCCTCTTTACAATTTCTGGCTCTGATTTCTTTCAACATGCATTAAGTATCACACGTCTTTGAGGTTGTTACGCTGTCAACATATAAGGATGCAACCCGTATTTTCATTGATCCCAATATGACGAACTCACTGATGCCAAGAACTCAGTAATGGGGATCTGAATCGAAAATGGATGTTGAGTTTTTTTTTTTTTTTTTTTTTTGTGGTTCTGTCTTTTGCTTTTTATCAAGACATTTGAATGATGTTTAAACGTATTATTGTGACCATGGATGGTCTGTATATATTTTGGTCAGTTATGACTTTATCAGATACATATGGTATAGTGTGTTAATATACTTAAGCAATTATTTGTTGTCCACAGGTATTTCGATTATGTGCACCTTTTGTGTTTAATTTACTTAAGCAGTAATTTGTTTTAATCATGCAAGAGATGGAGATGACTTATGAATATATTCAAAAGTTTGAAATTACGACTTTAATAAGGAATTTCAATCCAGAGGAATTGAAAATTTAAAAATGAATGACACAGTGATCTAAAGGTATGCATTTTCAACTATGGTTACATGATCTAACGAATGTGTTTTTAATTAATGTGGAAATGAATGTTAACCCTTATTACTAGGACAAATAATTTTTAACATTATAAAAACAATAAAGTATGCAATACTGCACTGCCGGACCATTTGTTTTGAATAAAAAAAAAAAATAAAATAAGGTCACCAAGCTTTATTGTGAAATATGTTTGCAATTAAAAAATTTTAAAAATGAATGCCACAGTGATCTAAACGCTTGCAGTTACTTCGTTTCTAAATTATTTATTCTTTTGAAATCCTATATTTTTACCATTTTAGAAACATGCATTGAATAATCCAAATTATCCATAAAACAACTAACATTAAGAAAATATTTGGTTATTTTTTAAATTTGTTCGACAAGGTTTTGAAGGACATTAATTAACGAAGGAATTAGGCTTCTTACACTTTCATTATTGTGTGATACTCATTTAGGCCAATCCAGGTTAGTCTTTTACTTGGGAAAATGCAATTGTCTAATGACATAAACTTCCATATCCAATACCTGAACAATCTCTCCACACTTGTGATGGTTGTTGTAATTTCAAAGATGTCAGTTTCATATTTATTAAGATTTAATGGTCACTCTAATTCTGAATGTGTGTATCACAAAGATTGTCAAGCATGGATTTTGTATCAATAATGCTAGCAGTGAGTGTTTAGAAACAAGCATCGCCAATCGTGACCTAAAATACTCCGTGCTATTGGGCATTGGCTGTTACTTTCTAAAAGTAGGGAACATAACGACTAAAAGCACACGAGCGTTCTTTCATGGGCTATGGCAGAAGGATTTTCAACACCACCGAATCGAGAGACCAGCCTGCTGCATTATTAGCATTGTGACCATATTTTCTTCGTTTCAGAAATTTTTACACAATGTGCCACGTGTACAGTGGCGGAACTAGAAATTTTTTTTAGCCGGGCTAAAAATAAACGTGATGAACTACTCCATTTAGATTTTTATTATAAGACACCAACTAACAAAAGATATTTGATCCTTTTTATAAGGCACTTGCTTATTTCTAAATAGCATTAAATATTTTTATGTATACCCATAATTAAAAAGGTAGTGAGTGAGAGTAATAATTAATATGATTTTAAGAGTTTAGTATAATTAATAGGGATAATATTGAAAATTACTTAAATTTTAGGACAAATTTAATGACTTTAACTGCTTTTATTGACTTGTAAGAATTGTTAGTTGGTTCTTTAAATAAGGATCGAGGGGGAGTATTTACTAAATAATATCAAATAAAATTGAAAATAAAAATAAATAATAATTGATAATTATAAATCAAAACAATATGTAAGATGATACTAACTTTTTCAGTATCTCAAACAAGAATTTTACTTTCTTCTCACTCGAATGAGTAATGAAACAAATATTATCTTTACAAGAGTAGAAGATAAAAAAATTGGGGCCAAATTTTTGGCCAAATAAAATATCATATAATAAATACATATATATTCTCACAAATTTTATAAGATCAAATCCCGGTAAATTTGGGACCAAGGCCCCAAATTTGGCCATCAAAGGGTTCCGCCACTGCTACGTGTAAATCATTCCCGACTATAAATGATTCTACATGCATTGCTCATTTATGTGGAGCAATGAAGGTTAGACGTTTTTTCATATCTCACTGGCTTAAAAAAAATCATTACGCATAGCACCATTTAATATACATGCAGTTCCCACGTTTGAAGTCTATTTCCTATGCTTCATTGGTTTTTTTCCAGCAGTTTATATGGAGATTAACTCCCTCATTGGGTGTACCGTTCAGTCATAGTGTGTAAAGCCACATAATGGCCTTTCATCATTTCCAACATGCGTATAAATTATATTTGATCCTAATCACCATCTAACATGGCAATTTAAACCAGTAAACATCAACAAAAGTCATTGAACGAGCCATCTAGCGTTTAAACCCAATTGGGATTACACATGCGTATCATGCAACAACATTAATTATATTGCTCTATACATTCCCTACGTCTCCCTCTTTTGTCCAATACACTATTCAACATTTGCATACTGATTTTAATTGGTATTCAAAGATTGGTAATATCAAGTTATATTTGTTTTTTGAAAATTTTATTATTTATTCAATGACGTATTACAAAGATATATGATAAATACTAATTATTTTAATTTCTCATGTTTTAATTTTTCCTAGCATGATTTCGATGTAATTATATATTGATAATTTAAATGTCTTTATTCTCTTGAATGCGCCAATGAGTTTTTTTCAATTACTTCTTACTTTGTTTACGAGTTCATTTTGGTGATGGGTATTAGTTTCAAATTAATACTTCAATTTTTAAAAAGGGGTGTTGTCATTATTTTGGGGAAAAAAATAATCAGAAACCTTTTTTGGGTAAAAAATGGGGCCTTAGCCTTTAAATTATTAACAACTTCCACGTGATTCGATTTGGTGTACCGATAAATTATTTATCTAACTAATTCCTACTTAAGCGGGGACCTAATTTTCCACATTTCCATCCCTTTCCCCATGTACGCATTTATTTTCAAGCGTGGAGTCAAGATTTGCCAAAACACCATTGGTCAATGTAGTTGGACGGTGCCCTGGCTAAAAAATACTGCAGTAAGCCTTTAGGACGGGGATTTGTACTCCCTACATATGTTACATGCAGAAAAGTATAACAAAGATGGCGGTCATCGAACTTAGGGGCTCAAGAAAAGGTTGGTGATGAAGTAATCGTACTCATCCTCTCGACATTTTGGTTTCTAATGAAAGACAAATGATACAAACAATGTAAAGTTCAAGAATATTAGAGAAAACCTATATAGGCTAATCAAGAAAATTATGGAGGAGGGAAACAGGAATGAGCGACCCAGTGAATATTTGATGAAGTTTTAGGTATGGTGACACCACATGTATTGTACCCTGATGTAAATATTAATTATATGATTTCTATTTCATCCAAAGTTTTCTTTCGATTTACCGTATTTATTTAGGCCGGTTTTATTGTTTTTCTAGGATGGCTTAATAATTTTTTATTCTTTTACTTATATTGACTTTCATGTGAAAGATATGGTTGTTTTTTATCCCTCGAACCTCACTTTTTCTCTAATATTCTATATGGTTGGATAGGAGCATTCAAATCTAAAGAACTTCCTAATCTTTGAAGCAAAGAGAAGAGAGAAGACAACAACTCGCTTAAGCAACATGATATGGATATGTTTTTGCAAAGCTATCGTTTCCTTATGTTTAGTTTTCTTTAGTTTGTGCTCTACATATAATGAATTAGATTTTTATATCAGTTGTACCTTTCATATTCCTTTTCTTTTATTCTCGATTTAATGATCTTATGTAATATGGGGAATTACAAAGTAATTTTGTAAGGAAAAAAATGGAAATTATAAAGGGTTCATAATCGTTATCCATGAATTTAGTATTATTATTTATGGAATTTAGATTATTATTATTTCGTGCTAATAAGAGTATTATAATTATACTTATTATTAATATTTATTTATGGAAAATACACTTCTCATGTTACAAGAGAAGTGTATCCTCATGTTATAGATACTTCGATTTTCGTGCTTGAGTTTATATATATATATATAATGTGGGTCCCATCATTTCATGTGTGTGTGTAAGAATCTTCTTCTTTTCATGTAACATGAGAAGTGTAAACCCCTTTATCTATTGATGATTTATTATTATTATTATTATATAGATAATGATATCAAATTATTATAGTGATAATCATACCGAATTAATTAGGAGATTTTGTAAATGGGGCTATATACCCAAGAGAGGGGGTGAATTGGGTATTTTAAAAACTTTTAGAAATATGCCCCGTTTTGAAGTAATGAAACCAGAGATAGACAGAGGAGGAAGGGAAGGAAAGCTTGCACAATAGAAATTATCCTGGTTCGCCTTATCGTTGACCTACATCCAAAGTCCCAAGCCACACTTGGGATTTTCAATCCACTATACTCACAAACCGATTACACACTCGTACTCAAGAGTAGTTCTCTCTCTAGAACTCACTCCCCCTTACAAGTTGTAATCAATACACCCAACCACCAAGTCCCCGACTTGTGGTTATCTCAATCAATAAATGATTTACAGATATAACTCTCTTACGTGCGCAGATAAAATGAACATGAAGTGCAAGTATCGATTGATACAATACAAGTGAAAGCCGAACACAATAAATGACACTTAGTAAATTTTCGCTCTCGTAGGTGTACTTGAGAAGAAGTTAATGAACTCTATTTATAGGTAGAGAACATTAAATGACCATTGAATGATGAATCCAACCGTTGTAGGTGATTAGCATTAAGTCCGGTCATCTTCTCTCTAAGCTCCAACTAATCCGATGCCGATATGGTCTCGATGTGGAACTCGAGGATTTGCCCGTTGGAGAAGAGTTTGCTTGATGAAGAAAGTGTTTTTGAACGTTGAGAGTTCGTGCTCGATGGATTAACCAAAAGGATGTTAATTTTCAAGTGCAATAAATGCTCCGACCACTTTATGCTTTTTCCCTTGATCTTCATTAATTTTCATCTCGTGCTAACCGAAATCCACTAAATAAACTTGTTAAACATATCTGGGATCATAAGTGAATGATTCATGAAAGCATTTGGAACAAACAAGAGTGATTCACGAATTCGTATAATTCAAAAACTTAGTTTTTACGTTGCATACCGGTTTGTTCTTGTAAACTCGAGTATGGCAATCGTTCACAAGTGACCAAACCGCAGATCCAATTGGATACTCGAGTTTCCATTTTTTCAGAGGCAAGCCATCGTCTCTTGTATTTGAAAGACAAGACCTATACTCGAGTTTGCCTATGCAACCGGCAAAGTATGGGTTTAACTTGAAAAATCCATTTGCTCTCCGGAAGTCCAATACTCGAGTTTGGCAACGCAACCGCAAGATTGACCATTCAATACTCGAGTTTGCCAATGCAAACCGCAGTATTGATTTATCTTGAAAAATCCTTTGCTCTCCGGAAGGTCAATACTCGAGTTTGGTTTTGGAAACCGCAGCTTTGACTTTGTTTGAAAAACTTGTTTTTTTCGGAAGTCCAATACTCGAGTTTGCCAAGCAACCGCAGATTATCGTCTAATACTCGAGTTTGCAAATGCAACCGCAAGATTGACTAAGTTGAGAAAATCCTTTGATTCACAAGAAGTTCGATACTCGAAGTTTACCCATGTAAACCGTAAGATTGACCATTCAATACTCGAGTTTGCCTATGCAAACCGCAAAGATCGACTTTGGCCGAAAACTTGGTTTCTTTCTCGTATGGCCTATACTTGAGTTTGCCAAGCAACCGCAGATTGGCCGTCAATACTCGAGTTTGCAAATGCAAACCGCAAGATTGACTTTGGTCGAAAACTTGGTTTCTTTCGTATGGCCTATACTCGAAGTTTGCAAGCAACCGCAGATTGCCGTCTAATACTCGAGTTTGCAAATGCAACCGCAGATTGGCCGTCCAATACTCGAGTTTGCAGATGCAACCGCAGCTTGCAACTTTCGAGTGTTTTTAAAACAACTTTGCAAACTTCAAAACATGTTTTACATTTGTTGTTAATCATCAAAACATATTGAGAACTAACAGATTTAAATTTGAATTTCAATACAAAAGAATTGATGAGGACTTATCGCAAATTACGGGATTTAGAGGATTATTCTACCAAATTCAAATGATTGTATTTATTATTCTTTTATTAATTTATTGATTCATTGGTATGAGTATGAATTGAGATTTGAGATTGAATTTGATTAAAACGAATTAATATAGTAAAGGTCAATAGTGGACTTTTTTTGGGGGGAGATTTTGAAGGTCTTTTATAAAAATAAGAAAAGATATAAATCTCAATCTATATTCAATCTCCTAAGAAGATGATTTTAGTTAATCTTAAATTTGTATGTTGATAACTCTTCATTTTATGGATATAAATATTTTTATTTATTTTTATTATTATTATTTGATAAAGTAAATATTTAAATGTACAAATTAGATAACCAACGTATTGGTGGTCTATGGAGAGATATTTCAAAAACTCGGTATAGAATGAATGAATTCAAAATAACATTGCCTTGTTTAAGGCAAGCATAGAAAACATAACTTCATGCAACGCACGGGTTTGTTCGTCATGTTATATACATCAAACCCGTCTATCTCAAGATGTATTGATTAAAAAATCTAATTTGATTGTGTTTCTTTTACGCCACATTTTGCATGACTACAAGCAAATCACATATGATAAAAAGAAAGAGCTGATTACATATATATTTGTATGTACCATAATTCCTCATACAAAACAATTACAAATTTAATCATTATTATGTCAATATGTATTTTCATCACATCATATACCATACAATTATGTAATATGCAACCTTTCTTATATATATCACCATCCATCTGTAAACCGTTGACTGAAGTTTTAGGCTAACACATAGTCCAACAAAAACCTATCCATTTAACTGGATTGTCTCAAGCCCACACGCTAGATTCCTTTTAGGTCTCGAATTTAAATCTTAGAGGAGACACCATTGTTGAGAGAGATAGCCCCATAAACCGGAATGATAATATTTAAAAAAATAATAATAATCAAGCATGCTTAACCAAATCTTTTTAAGTGGTTCATGCTATTTTAATAATCAATTATAGAAAAGTATTTTTTAATGGAGGTGTTTTTTTCTTTTTTTAGAATCGGTGGATAAAATAATTTGAATCGCGATAATAATTCTAAAAATTAACTCTTACGCTCTAATAATGTTGTTAGAATTGAAATAATAAAATTTATACAAGTCAATATCTATTTATTTTGTACCGTTTGCTTTTGACATATTTTTTCAAATAAAGTTTTAAGAATCATTTACCTTTTTTTAAATTAAAAGTGAATGCACCATAGGTAGTAATATTTATGACAAATAATTTTAATAGGGATGGAAAATTTGATCCCTATTTTAAAAGTCATGCTTAACCAAATATTTTTAAGTGGTTAAGAAAATTTTAATAATCAATTACAAAAAAAAAAATTTGATGGATGAAAAAATTGAATGGTGATTCTAATTCTGAAATTAACTCTTAGGCTCGTTTTTTCTCGCAGTTGATATTATCGGAGAGTTTTGATATACTACAATGTTACAATCGAAATCACCAATCAAATAAAATGAGGGAAAGGGAGATGGATGATTGAGTTATAATTATAAATATCCATCTCGATTGTATATTTAAATTATAATTAAAATTTTAAGAAAACATCATGAGTTATTTTGAACATACTCTATTTAAAATTTGAAAAAAATAAATGTGAAGGATCAATAGACAATAGAAAAAGAGAATACCTTCTAAAGGGAAGACTCATTAATGTGGTTGTATGTACCTCTCAAATTAATAGGGTATTAACACATGGAAAGCTAAACACAAAGGAGTGTCAACTTAAGACGTGCACATTACCGAAGGGAAAAGAAAATTTCAAATTATTGATTCGTCATGGGAGAAGCGAAATAACATCGGGAAGAAACATAGGGTATTGGAAAATGTGAGCGTTCATGGTATATAAATGAGAAAAAAAGTTAGGATGGATGGATTGGTCACTGGGATGAAAAAACATGTATTTGATTTATTTTGGTGATAAATAATAAGTGCATCCAAAGGTTTAACTCTGATATGTAATGTACAACCCATTACTATTGACCAAATTTACATTCAATTTTGGGACTAATTTATTGTATTTGGGGATATTTTATATTTAATTTTTTTAGCTTATAGGCCTTTAAATCTTGGCAATAGTTTCTATTTATTCTCTATGATTATAAGAATATTTTTTTTAGGGATATTTTGTATTTGATTATTTTAGATGATTGACCCTTAAATCTCAAATAAATTAATATATTTTTAATTTGATTTATTCTCCATGATTCTAAGAAAATTTAGGGCTACAATAATGGCACTAAATCTAATTTCGAAACCTTTTATTGCAATAATAGCATGAAGATAGTCTTCCTTATCACCATATAGGACTATGTGAGATGTATCATGATTATGATGTAATGAATTGGTTGAATAATAACATTGTAGCATATGTTGATCATTTTAACCCACTTACAGTTTTAACATATCCGTGCAACGCACGGGTTGAAAGTCTTGTTTAGCCTATATGTACCCACTATTATGCAGACATGAAGTAGGAAGCTCTTAGTATAATATTCCTTAATAACCATTATGGATGATTGAGGGAATTGAATTTCTTTATCATTTATGAATTTTCGTTGTTTTTAATCTATTCTATTACTCCTCATTGCTTTGGAATCATATTATTTATGTTGTTTTCAATCTATTCCAAAACTCCATATTAACTACATGTGTTATAGAGAAATTTTTAATGAAGAAGTAGGAAAAGTATTTTTATGCTTTATACCGAATAATCGAGGTATTTTCAAGTGGTTGAGGAATTTTCAGTTGTCAATTATAAAAACAAGGATATTTTTAAATATACATACATTTAAGTTTTTCATAAAATATATATATGAATCAACTATATGTTGCACTATCAAGAGTTAAGAGTTTTAATGGGTTGAAATTATTTATATTGAATGAGTTTAATAAATGCAGTTGTATTACAACAAATGTAGTTTATAGAGAAGTTTTTCAAAACATTTTATTGCAATAATAGCATGAAGATAATCTTCCTTATCACCATAGTACTACGTGAAACGTATCATGATTATGATGTAATGAATTGGTTGAATAATAACGTTGTAGTATATGTTTGATCATTTTATCCCATTTACAACTTCAATATATCCGTGCAATACACGGGTCAAAAGTCTTGCTACAAAAAAAGGGGTAAGATAATATTGTTTAAATAACAACGAATGTAATTACAGTATTATTGAATAGTGACAAGATACACACACAAAATATCTAGATGTATTACTACCTCTAGATGTATTTCTATTCAGGATTTGACATTTTACATTACATGCAGTTTTAGAAATTTAATATTTAATATCTATATATTTTTCAACAAAATAAGTAATTTTACATAAAATGATATAATCAAATACGTACATTATTTTAGTAATTAGTACTAGTTTAGAACCCGCGCAAAGCGTAGTGGCAAAGGAAAAAAATTACAATCATTAAAAAGAGATGAAAATCTCATGGTATTAAAATAATAATGAAAAAGGACATGATCGTGTATTATATTTTGAAAATATTAAATAAAGTCTTTCATGAAATATAAAGATTTTACATTTCTAAATTGTATAGCTCCTATAAAGTAAGAAAAAAAAAACTCCTAGAAAGTAGATGCTTCAGCCGATTCCTGACCGATTTGGAAAAAAAAAACTTGAAAATCATTAGATCTCAAATAAAGTCTTTTAGGAACCCAGTGTATTTGGCCTTATCGATGGAGTGGTGGTCCGTAAGCACTTTACATCCGACTCACATTAAAATTAAAAATACCAAATGTTTGCGTTGCTCCTTATATCACATGATGAACCAATAATTAGGGTATATATATGTGTGTGTAAAGAAAAGCTAATATGGTAACAACACAACTGGCATGAGTTCATGCAAAACAATAAGGTAAACACAAGTATTTCTCAAACAGACCTTTGCATCACAATGATCATTTTCATTGAGATCCCATCACGAGTAACCTCATGTCCAGATATCACAAAATTACATTAGTCTAATGAATAAAATAAAAGCAGAGTTTTATACGGAAATTTGAGTTGGTTACCACTCAGGACATGGGGAGGATAATGTTCTTGATGCAAGAACTTGGGAGGTGGAAGAGTGAGGTGAGAGGAATCCACTCAAAAAGTATTTTATGAAATATAAAAAAATTTTTAATTGATAAAAAGCATTAGTAGTGAAACCGAGTGCAACTTGATCAGATTTCAATATATTTTGAAACTACATTTTCATTAGCTATCTATTTTTAATATATTTATTTTAAAAATATCTATATCTCTTTTTTTTAGCATGCTTTATTTTTTATCATTATTTTTTTTTTTGGTAAAATTTTTATCATTATTTTAGTTGTTACAATTCATGGCAGGAGGAGGAGGATGGACTCTCAACCATAAAATATTTTATATTTTAATATTTTGAAAAGTCTTGTAATTTGTAACTATATCATGATATTTCTCTTTATTTTTGAGAAATTGTATCTTTAGTTTTAGTTTAGTTGTTATGTTATTCATGGCATGAGGAGAGCTTGCCAGATGGTAAGAAGAGAGATTTTTTTTTTTTTTTTTTTTTTTTTTTTTTTTGGTCACCAGCAAGAAGAGGGACTCTGATGTACCCTAGATAGATAGATATGCTTTAAAGTGATTTTTATTATTATCCAAACAGCTTTTATTTTATTGGACTGACTTTTAAGTTTTATGATAAAAATTAAATTTTATCAAATTCACTTTAAAATAACCAATATCTTGCTTCTACTTCTCATTGTTTTGTTTCTTTAACACTCCATATGAACTTTAATGTAATGTATATTTACCTAATTTTATTAGATTAAAGAAATTAATTAAATGTTTTTAATATAACATATATTTTTTAAGTCACTTTAGTCATCTTCTTTTAATTTTCTTATTCCCCTTCTTCCTTTTATTATTTTTGAGGAAATATTAATGAAAGTAAGTTAAAAAATATCTATTTATCTTATATTTAAAATCAAGATCAATTCTTCACATATGTTTTATATTAAGGATAATTGGGAGTATAATGTTTTATTTTCTTTTTGATGTCCATCTTTGAGGCTTCTAGCCTCATCTCGTAACAAGAAAGCATTATGTCCCCTTTTTGGGCCTCCAATCGTTGATGGACCAACCCAATTTTTAAGTCGGCCTCAGAAAGGCGGCACGTGCTACCGCCATTACATTCATCGACAACCTATAAGCCATTTCCGATCCACTGGCGATCGACTCATTTGGCTCTCTCTTCACTGAGAGTGAAACTTGTGTCTTAAACCCTAGAGCTAGAAGCTCTCAGACGAGCTCTTAGAGGCTCTTCATTTGATTCACAAAAGGAGCTGTGGAAGTAGAAGCAATCCTTGTTCAGCAATTTGCCACTTCTAGTCCTGTCCATCTGAGTTCATAGGATTTGTAAGATTCCAAGATGTGGAACAACGGTCAGATTGCACCACCAGGAACAACGGGCTCTTCCATTCCACCGCCTCCTGCATCCCAACCGTCGTACACGGTGCTGCCACCTCCACCGCCTCCAGCCCCGGCGGAGACCGAGGCTGATGCTGAGGCGAAGCTCGAGGAGAAGGCTAGGAAATGGCAGCAGCTGAATTCGAAGAGATACAGTGATAAAAGAAAATTTGGGTTTGTTGAGACCCAGAAGGAGGATATGCCCCCGGAACATGTTAGGAAAATCATCAGGCAAGTGTTCTGTACTGTTTCATGTTGTGTCGGGGATTTAAAGGTTTATTACTGATTATGGTATTCCGAGTCCTCTGTCTTCGGACTTTAAATTTGTGTGAATTGTTGAATAGCCAGGTCTCCTCCTTGTCGATCATTTCTGTTCTGGGCTATCATCGGTAGCTTAAGCCAATTATACAACTCGTTGTGTTGCTTTCCTTTTTTTATTTGGTTTGAAAAAAAATATTTGTAAGTTCTGGTGGCTGTGCTACAGTAGAATTTCTCTGAAATGGTTTCGCTGCCAAGTTATGGGCTAGGATAATTGCTTTAACGCTGTGGCGAAAGAAACCCTTTGATAAAACTTTCCAGGATGCTAAGCGGCCTATTTGTCACTATATGCGGATTAGAAATTGTATTAATGAGTAATCTGAGGAGGAATAAGCCCAAAACAGCTCCTTGCACTTAACAGAATTTTTCTTCTTCTTTTCTTATAAATGAATTTAGATTTGTTCATTTCTTACAATAGAGGTATACTGTTGACGTTTTATAGTTTAGGTTTGATTGAGGTTCTATTGGTTTAGACACTGGTGTAGAGAATCATACTGATGAAACGCCTTTATGCATGCAATGTATTGTTGATTCTGCGGAAGGATATTTTTGGCAGTAAAGTAGAAATATCAAATTTCTTGCTTTTTAGTCTATTCATCTTTTTGGTCCCTTCAATTTAGCCTTCATGTTATCTAATACAAAATAAAATATTTATAATATCGGTGCTGCTATCACTGTTATCTCTTGATCCACCTTGTAATTCATTTTCTGTTCTATATTACAGGGATCATGGGGACATGTCCTCAAAAAAATACCGTCATGATAAACGTGTTTATCTTGGAGCGCTTAAATTTATTCCACATGCAGTTTACAAGCTCCTGGAGAATATGCCTATGCCATGGGAGCAGGTATTTGCCATTTTTCATTTGTCAGTGTTAGTCTGATTTTCTCACTTATTCATGTGTCTTTATATGAAGGCCCATTAGTAATACCAGCTCTTTGTTGTGTTTTATTAATTCAGGTTCGAGACGTGAAGGTCTTGTACCATATATCTGGGGCAATTACTTTTGTCAATGAAATACCATGGGTTGTCGAGCCAATATATCTGGCACAGGTATGTTGTTTCTCATCATTGTGCAAACGTATCAGCTCATAGATGTTTCCTTGTCTTTTCTTCTCCCACATGATTCTGACTAAGTTAAATGTTTTACAGTGGGGTACTATGTGGATTATGATGAGAAGGGAGAAGAGGGATCGACGCCATTTCAAGAGGATGCGGTTTCCTCCATTTGATGATGAGGAGCCTCCATTAGATTATGCTGATAACTTGTTGGATGTTGATCCTCTGGAGCCGATTCAGCTTGAGTTGGATGAAGAGGAAGATTCTGCTGTATATACTTGGTTTTATGACCATAAACCTCTTGTTAAAACAAAGCTCATAAATGGTCCTAGCTATCGAAAATGGCATCTTTCCCTCCCAATAATGGCCACTCTGCATCGGCTTGCGGGACAGCTTTTGTCCGATTTAATTGACCGGAATTATTTCTATTTGTTTGACATGGAGTCATTCTTTACAGCAAAGGCATTGAACATGTGCATACCTGGTATGTGGTTTTTTATTCTTATATACATAGTTAAAAACTTCATAATTCTGTTGAAATTTGGTTATTTTGATATTGATGTGGTTTTCATCTGACTACCAAGGTTAACAACTCAGCAAGGCAGTAATTTTAAAGCTAGGAAGCTATGCTCATTTTAATAAATTTTGTTGGACGGAAAGTTGGCTTTGTTTATAATATTAATTTATCTTGCTTCTATATGATGTATAAAACATTAGAAAAGCCAAAACATATGTTTTTTTGTGTAAGGTCTAAGTATTAATTTTTTCCTTGTGTATCCTGCAGGTGGTCCTAAGTTTGAGCCCCTTTACCGGGACATGGAGAAGGGAGATGAGGACTGGAATGAGTTTAATGACATCAATAAACTCATTATAAGGTCACCTCTAAGGACAGAGTACAGAATTGCATTCCCTCATCTCTATAACAACAGGCCTCGAAAAGTAAAGCTTTGTGTGTACCACACTCCAATGATCATGTTCATAAAAACTGAAGATCCTGATCTACCTGCATTTTATTATGATCCATTGATACACCCAATAACTAGTGCCAACAAGGAGCGGCGTGAGAAGAGAGCTCATGAGGAAGAGGATGAGGAGTGGGAATTGCCAGAAGGCGTGGAACCTTTGCTTAAAGATACACAGCTTTACACAGATACCACTGCTGCTGGTATCTCACTCCTATTTGCTCCTCGTCCTTTCAACATGAGATCTGGTCGCACGCGACGTGCGGAAGATATTCCCCTTGTGTCAGAATGGTATAAAGAGCATTGGTGAGTGGTGACCCTCGTTCCTCGAATACTGCATGACTAGTCTTTCATTGTCTTAAGCATATTTACCCCATATTTTTTTTTTACCCTAATATGAAGGTTAACCTTTTTTTTTCTTTATTTTTTTAACAGTCCACCTTCATATCCAGTTAAAGTTCGAGTTAGTTATCAAAAGTTGCTGAAATGTTTTGTGTTGAATGAGCTGCATCATAGACCTCCCAAGGCTCAGAAGAAGAAGCACCTATTTAGATCTCTTCAAGCAACCAAGTTTTTCCAAACCACTGAACTCGATTGGGTTGAAGCTGGTCTTCAAGTTTGCAGGCAGGGTTATAATATGTTGAATCTTTTGATACACAGAAAAAATTTGAATTATCTTCACCTTGATTACAATTTCAATCTGAAGCCTGTCAAAACCCTTACTACAAAAGAAAGGAAGAAATCACGATTTGGTAATGCTTTTCATCTTTGCCGTGAAATTCTCCGTTTGACTAAGCTTGTGGTGGATGCCAATGTCCAGTTCCGTCTGGGTAATGTGGATGCATTCCAACTGGCTGATGGTTTGCAGTATACTTTTTCTCATGTTGGTCAGTTGACCGGTATGTATCGGTACAAGTACAGGCTTATGCGGCAAATTAGAATGTGTAAAGACTTGAAGCACTTGATTTACTATCGGTTTAACACTGGACCTGTTGGGAAAGGGCCTGGCTGTGGATTTTGGGCCCCAATGTGGAGAGTTTGGTTGTTCTTTCTTCGTGGTATCGTTCCACTTCTTGAACGATGGTTAGGCAATTTACTTGCAAGGCAGTTTGAGGGACGCCACTCAAAAGGTGTGGCAAAGACTGTTACTAAGCAGCGTGTTGAGAGCCACTTTGATTTAGAGCTTCGAGCAGCAGTTATGCATGATGTGCTTGATGCCATGCCAGGTTTTTATTAAGTGCTGCTTACTATTTCAGAATTTCAGATTCCTTTCATTAAGTGGCT
This sequence comes from Acacia acuminata, assembly GCA_019022655.1. NCBI lineage: Eukaryota > Viridiplantae > Streptophyta > Magnoliopsida > Fabales > Fabaceae > Acacia > Acacia acuminata. The sequence continues at coordinate 3,435,939 of JAFJYI010000001.1, forward strand.
TTTGCAATTTTAGAGTTTTTCTAATTAATGGTGCTCACCCCTTTCCCCTTTGAATGGCAGAGGGCATTAAGCAGAATAAGGCCAGGACTATATTGCAGCATTTGAGTGAGGCTTGGCGCTGCTGGAAAGCAAATATTCCTTGGAAGGTAAAGGACAACTTAGTTTTTGTTTTTAAGACTAATATGAATTTGCTAGTGAACTAGCATAAGTAGAATTCTCATGCTGGATATGGAGAGAAATACTTAGATATAAAAATGGCATTAATTTCTTGGTATATGAATAGTAGAACACATACAATTATTTACTAATGCTGCCAGAGAGAAGCTACTTTTGGTCCTCTTTTTGCTCACAGCTCTATTGTTGATTTTCATACTCTGTTGTCATGTAGGTTCCTGGTCTGCCAGTTCCCATAGAAAACATGATCCTCCGATATGTTAAGTCTAAAGCAGACTGGTGGACAAATGTTGCTCATTATAATCGTGAACGTATCAGAAGAGGAGCAACTGTTGATAAGACTGTATGTCGTAAAAATCTTGGAAGGTTGACACGACTATGGCTGAAGGCAGAGCAGGTGTGTTTAGCCTCCTTCATGAGTCATCAAAATGTTTTTTGGCACCTTTTATAATTCAAAATCTCAATCTTAGTTGTTTAAACTATATTTAATGGTTTTTTATTTATTCCTTGTTTGTTTATCTTTGTCACAGGAGCGGCAGCACAATTATTTGAAAGATGGTCCATATGTTACTCCTGAAGAAGCTGTAGCTATCTATACAACCACAGTTCATTGGTTGGAATCAAGGAAGTTCTCCCCCATTCCGTTCCCTCCTTTGTCTTACAAACATGATACTAAGTTGTTAATTCTTGCTCTTGAGAGGCTGAAAGAATCCTACAGTGTTGCGGTGAGGTTGAATCAACTGCAAAGAGAAGAGTTGGGGCTGATTGAACAAGCTTATGACAATCCACATGAGGCTCTATCAAGAATCAAGCGACATCTCCTCACCCAGCGTGCTTTTAAAGAAGTATGCTGATATTTAATTGGAAGTTTATTAACTTAAGGATATGGATATCTAGCTGATATATATTTTTTTTTTGGATAGTCTCAAGTTAATTATGAACTTTTTTGTCTTTTGTCAGGTTGGAATAGAGTTTATGGATTTATATAGCTACTTGATTCCAGTTTATGAGATAGAGCCTCTTGAGAAGATTACAGATGCCTATCTTGATCAGTATTTATGGTATGAAGGTGATAAGCGTCATCTCTTCCCCAACTGGATCAAGCCAGCGGATTCAGAACCTCCTCCACTTTTGGTTTATAAATGGTGTCAGGGCATAAACAATCTGCAAGGTGTATGGGATACCAGTGAGGGCCAGTGTGTTGTGATGCTGCAGACTAAGTTTGAGAAGTTCTTTGACAAAATTGATTTAACAATGCTAAACAGGTATGCATATTTTAAATCACCTAAATTTAATCCAGATTCAGTGCTGTCCTTCTAAATTAACTTCCTTTGTTGCAGGCTTCTCCGTCTGGTTCTTGACCATAATATTGCTGATTATGTCACTGCGAAAAACAATGTCGTTTTATCATACAAAGATATGAGCCATACAAATTCATATGGTCTTATACGTGGTCTGCAGTTTGCATCATTTGTTGTCCAATATTATGGACTTGTGCTAGATTTGTTGCTTCTTGGACTTACTCGAGCCAGTGAAATTGCTGGCCCTCCACAGATGCCCAATGAGTTCATCACTTACTGGGACACAAAAGTTGAGACGAGGCATCCAATTAGGCTTTATTCTCGGTACATAGATCGGGTTCATATATTATTTCGCTTTACTCATGAGGAGGCCCGAGACCTCATACAGCGTTACCTCACTGAGCATCCTGATCCTAACAATGAGAATATGGTAGGCTACAACAATAAGAAGTGCTGGCCAAGAGATGCGAGAATGAGGCTCATGAAACATGATGGTATTTATTTTACCTTTTATCTTGAGTGGGTTGTAATTTATGTTAAAGCTTCGTTGTAATATGTTGAACATTTTTTCTGTTGTGTCTTTTTCAGTAAATCTTGGGAGGAGTGTCTTCTGGGATATGAAGAATCGTCTTCCTCGAAGCATAACAACTTTAGAGTGGGAGAACAGCTTTGTTTCTGTTTACAGCAAGGATAATCCAAACTTGCTTTTCAGCATGTAAGTATTTATTGATTTTTGTGATGACAAGTATTTAATGATTTAAAAATAACAATTTTGTTTTGAATTTCTTGTTGTTAACTGAAGTTGATGCGTTTTTCAAGTTCTTCATACATTCCGTTTGCAAAGAAAGTTTAAAATGGGCTGTAGATGTCCAAACCAATAGAATAATGATTGAATATTCAGCCTAGCACCTAAGTAAGAACAATAGAAAGAACAAGCTTTACTGGTTTCAAGCAATTTTGGTCAGCATCTATCATCTCTGATGGAAAAATTGGATATTCCTATAGTTGTTGGTTGTTGCTGTTTTTACCTTTCCAATAATGGCTCATAATTTGTGTGAAAACTTTTTGTCCACACATTTTTGTCTTGCTCTGGCTTTTTTATATTTGATGAATAAACCAAAAGAATCTCTTTTCTCACACCTCTCCATGATCTATAGGTGTGGATTTGAAGTACGAATACTCCCTAAAATTCGAATGACTCAAGAAGCATTCAGCAACACTAGAGATGGTGTTTGGAATTTACAAAATGAACAGACCAAAGAAAGGACGGCAGTTGCCTTTTTAAGAGTTGATGATGAACACATGAAAGTGTTTGAGAATCGGGTTAGGCAGATTCTCATGTCTTCTGGATCTACTACTTTTACAAAAATTGTCAATAAATGGAACACAGCTTTGATAGGTTAGTGAAGTTGAATTATTTTATTAACTCTAGGAGCTCCTTGTAGTTGTTGCATATTTTGCATCGGTTTATTGACTGAAGGTCTCATCAGGTCTTATGACATACTTCCGAGAGGCAACTGTACACACTCAAGAGCTGTTAGATTTGCTAGTTAAATGTGAAAACAAGATTCAGACTCGTATTAAGATTGGATTGAACTCAAAGATGCCCAGCAGGTAAGTAATCTGATCCTATCATTAACTTATTTATCATTCATAACTGGTTCATAATACTTGTGCTAAAATCCATACTAATGTATTGGCTTCTATCAGATTTCCTCCTGTCATTTTCTACACCCCGAAAGAAATTGGAGGACTTGGTATGTTGTCCATGGGTCACATTTTGATCCCACAAAGTGATCTCCGATACAGTCAGCAGACTGATGTGGGTGTTACACACTTCAGGAGTGGGATGAGTCATGAAGAGGACCAGTTGATTCCCAACCTTTATCGCTACATTCAGGTGAACACCTCCCCCCCCCCCCCCGAAAAAAAAAAAAAAAAAAAAAAAAAAAAAAAAAAAAAAAAAAAAAACCGCCACTAATAAATGTCTCAATAGAATTCCTTCTGCTTATATGCGTTTTAACTTACTATTTTTTGGATTGTCTTTGACAGCCCTGGGAGAGTGAATTCATTGACTCACAGCGTGTCTGGGCTGAATATGCATTAAAGAGGCAGGAGGCACAAGCACAAAATAGGCGTTTGACCCTTGAAGATCTGGAAGTGAGTTTTCTGATGATCTGTTCTGTTGCCATATCTAGTGTTTTTTTAAAAGCAAGAGGCAGTGATGGGGGATGGCTTTTAATTTTATCTGCCATGAAACCAATATATGCTTTATCTCTCTTGTATGGAATTTTATCTTGTCTTTCAGAGTTCAGCCACTAACATTCAACTCATTTTCCTAATTGATAGGATTCATGGGATAGAGGTATACCACGTATAAACACTTTATTCCAAAAGGATAGACATACCTTGGCTTATGATAAAGGATGGAGGGTGCGTACAGACTTCAAGCAGTACCAGGTTCTGAAACAAAACCCTTTCTGGTGGACACACCAGAGGCATGATGGGAAGTTGTGGAACTTGAACAATTACCGTACTGATGTTATTCAAGCCCTTGGAGGTGTTGAAGGAATTCTTGAACATACTTTATTCAAAGGAACATAGTAAGTCTTATATTCCCTCATAGTGTAATGTTGCATTTAATGGGTGTTTAACCAATTTATGAAGCAGAAAATATTATTCTGAAGTTTGTCATTTATAAAATTCTAAGTAAATGTTATTCCTGGGGAGTAAGAAAGTATAAGTGTTCCTTATTTAGCTTTTCCTATTGTCTGCATTTGATGTGGTAAATAAACCATTGACCAGTTAGGATTTTGAACTAAGACTTCTAAACCTACAAATAAACAGGTTGTTCAAGATATGGATAACTAATGTCCCAACAACTGAAAATAAGATATTAAAATACTAGTCATTAACTATGATCAATGAATATAATACTCATTTTTTTTACTGAGTTGCTTCTTATCACTTTCAGCTTCCCAACCTGGGAGGGTCTGTTTTGGGAAAAAGCATCAGGCTTTGAGGAATCTATGAAGTACAAGAAGTTAACAAATGCTCAGAGATCTGGTCTCAACCAGATACCTAATCGTAGGTTCACTCTTTGGTGGTCACCAACCATAAATCGAGCCAATGTTTATGTGGGGTTCCAAGTGCAGTTAGATCTGACTGGTATTTTCATGCATGGGAAGATACCTACTTTGAAGATATCTCTTATTCAGATATTCCGAGCTCATTTGTGGCAGAAGATCCATGAGAGTGTTGTCATGGATCTGTGTCAGGTTTTGGATCAGGAATTGGATGCGTTGGAGATCGAGACTGTCCAGAAGGAAACAATCCATCCGAGGAAAAGTTACAAAATGAACAGCTCTTGTGCAGACATTCTTCTGTTTGCTGCCCATCGATGGCCAATGTCAAAGCCTAGTCTGGTAGCGGAATCTAAGGATGTTTTTGATCAGAAGGCAAGCAACAAATACTGGATTGATGTACAGCTTAGATGGGGGGATTATGACTCTCATGATATTGAGCGATACACACGGGCCAAATTTATGGACTATACAACAGATAATATGTCTATATATCCATCTCCTACAGGTACTTCTGAACTGTCCTGTAACATAGTTTGTTTTATTTATTATCAAGTAGATTGTTGGCCTAATTGTTGTTTTCCATGCAGGGGTGATGATTGGCCTTGATTTGGCATATAACTTGCACTCTGCATTTGGCAACTGGTTCCCTGGTTCAAAGCCACTGCTTCAGCAGGCCATGAATAAGATCATGAAGGTAGCACAACCGTACCAAAAAATTCATGTGGTGTACATCATTATATAGTTCATTGACAAGTCCTTGCTAGGCTAGAACCTAAGATCCCGACCCAAAATTTACCCTGCCTCAATCTACTGGATTGAACCTGGGTGGTCATGGTGTTTGTTTGAGCTTGTTTTATACTTTTTGATTGTCAACCAATTATACTGATTGTTTTATCCATTTGCAGTCAAATCCTGCATTATATGTCTTGAGAGAGCGGATAAGGAAGGGTCTTCAATTGTATTCTTCTGAGCCTACGGAACCATACTTGTCATCCCAAAACTATGGAGAGATATTCAGCAATCAGATTATATGGTTTGTTGATGACACCAATGTGTATCGTGTTACAATCCACAAGACCTTTGAAGGAAATCTGACAACAAAACCCATCAATGGAGCCATCTTTATTTTCAATCCAAGGACGGGCCAATTGTTTCTGAAGGTTTTTTTCTCAGTCCTTTTCTTCCCAAGAGGGTTTTTCCAACAATGATTGTCCTGGATTGTGACATATTTTATCCTTTAATGCAGGTTATTCATACAAGTGTCTGGGCTGGTCAGAAGCGTCTTGGTCAGCTGGCCAAGTGGAAAACAGCAGAAGAAGTTGCTGCTCTTGTACGCTCCTTGCCTGTTGAAGAGCAGCCCAAACAAATTATTGTCACTCGTAAAGGAATGTTGGATCCTTTAGAGGTCCATCTTCTGGACTTCCCCAACATTGTTATTAAAGGAAGTGAGCTGCAGCTCCCATTCCAAGCATGCTTGAAGATTGAAAAATTTGGGGATCTTATTTTGAAGGCTACAGAACCTCAAATGGTTTTGTTCAACATTTACGATGACTGGTTGAAAAGTATTTCATCTTACACTGCATTCTCCGGTTGATTTTGATTCTCCGTGCCCTTCACGTAAATAATGAGAAGGCAAAGATGTTACTAAAGCCTGACAAAACAATTATTACTGAACCACATCACATCTGGCCTTCTCTCAGTGATGACCAGTGGATGAAGGTAATTTTGATCATACAGTTTATGAATTTTCTTCACTGAGTTCCAATATCAAGAATTTATCTAATGTGTTACATCTATACTGAGGAAATAGTTGTATATTTATGCTTTGAAAATAGTTGCTATGCCACCATTGTCAGTTGACACTGAAGGTTTGTAAAGGGCAACATAATTGAAATTATTTTTAGTGATTTTATGTGTATACGTATCTTTATTTGAAAAGTTGGGGTTTCGTTTTTTTTTTTTAATGTCATATTTGGGGCTCAATAAGTAGTCCTAGGTCTCATTGGTCGGATTGATGAAGTATTTTGCTTGCAGTTATCTTTCAGTTTCTCTCTTCTCCCCCGAGGCCTTTATTCACCTTCAATTTGCCATCTTGAAATAACTTCTCCCTCCCCTACCTACATCAGTTATAACCTAAGATTTGGGTTAGGCATTTTAACGGCAAGCTCTTAGAAGCATAAATCAATTGTCAGGGTTAATGCAAAACTCATTGATGACAAAAGCAACCAATCAATGAAGTTATTTAATACTCAAATTTTCTTCAAGGTTAACATTATATTCATTCTGCAGCTCTTGTTATCTGTTAATATAGCATAACCTGTGCTGAATACATGGACAGGTGGAGGTTGCATTAAGAGATCTCATACTATCAGATTATGCCAAGAAGAACAATGTCAATACATCTGCCTTGACTCAGTCTGAGATTCGTGACATTATACTGGGAGCTGAGATTACTCCACCTTCTCAACAGCGGCAACAGATAGCAGAGATTGAGAAACAGGTTTTGATTTTTTCTTTCTTCTTCCTCTATATATATATATATTTGCCAAACAACTTTAAATTTGAGAGAATTTGTCCTACCACAGGTCTGTTATTTACTTGAGTTGTTCAACTTTTTTGCAGGCTAAAGAAGCCAGTCAATTGACAGCTGTAACAACCAGGACGACAAATGTTCATGGTGATGAGCTTATTGTCACCACCACTAGTCCCTATGAGCAATCAGCGTTTGGTTCAAAGACTGACTGGCGTGTCAGAGCAATTTCAGCAACTAATCTATACCTTCGTGTTAATCATATTTATGTGAATTCTGAGGATATTAAGGTCAGCATTATTCTCCTATTTCATTTCTGTCAATCGTATTATAATTTGTATCATCTGCTGATAGTGGATTGTTTGCACAGGAAACTGGTTACACCTACATCATGCCCAAGAACATTTTGAAGAAGTTTATCTGCATAGCTGATCTTCGAACACAAATTTCTGGCTACCTGTATGGTATAAGTCCTCCAGACAACCCACAGGTTAAAGAAATCCGCTGCATTGTGATGCCACCACAATGGGGAACTCACCAGCAAGTCCACCTCCCATCAGCTCTTCCGGAGCATGATTTCTTGAATGATTTGGAGCCTTTGGGGTGGATGCATACTCAGCCGAATGAACTTCCACAGTTGTCTCCTCAGGTTCTTGCTCAACTCTGTTGCCTTTAATTCTAAGTTGAACACAGCGAGGTTTCCTATTCCACTTGCATGATACCAAAAGAATTATATATACCCCAAAAATACAACTACAAAATCAAAGGAATATTTCTATTTGTACGGAGAGTGCGATATTGTTGAGAGATATGGTTCATTATCTCACCTGAGCTTACATTGCAGGATCTCACTTCACATGCTAAGATCCTAGAGAACAACAAGCAATGGGACGGAGAGAAGTGCATTGTCTTGACTTGCAGTTTTACTCCAGGGTCTTGTTCATTAACTGCATACAAGCTTACTCCATCCGGGTATGAGTGGGGACGTGTCAATAAGGATACTGGAAGCAATCCTCACGGTTACCTTCCTGCTCACTACGAGAAGGTTCAGATGCTCCTCAGCGATCGCTTCTATGGTTTCTACATGGTAAGTTTCTTCATTTCATGACCTGAAGGCTTCCTCTTAACATTGAGCTTCTCTTCTTTAATTTGATCAGTACATGTCTTGATGGTTTTCTGGTTTAATTCCTTAGGTTCCTGATAATGGACCGTGGAATTACAACTTTATGGGGGTGAGACACGCATCCGGGATGAAGTATGGGGTTAAGTTGGGGACGCCTCGAGAGTATTACCATGAAGATCACAGACCGACCCATTTCTTAGAGTTCAGCAACATGGAGGAAGGGGAAACAATTGCCGAGGGAGATCGCGAGGATACATTTAGCTGACCTGACAACCTTTTTTTATTTTTGTAACTTTTGACATGTAATTGGAAGAATATGTTGTAATATGTACTTATAGTTTTGCCTGTCACAACGCTATTACGGCAATGTAAATATGTCAGAGAATTACCAATCAGATTAAATTATCCATTGAGCCTTATCTGCTTTTTCAGTTTTGTGTCAAGTTTTCGGTTCCGTTTTGCTCACTACTAGGCGCTATGCCAAGCTTACGTTATCAAATTGACTGATGAATGAAGTTTATGGACTTGGGAAGCTTTTGCTTGAATGAATGTCAAAACCGCAATTCTGTGAATAATACTCCCATCCTTAATAAAAGAGTTGCTTCAACTTTTTTGGTAGAGTTTAAAAAATTGAAATGATTGATGTAACATCTCCCCAATATAACTATTTATTAAAGGTTGGTCCATTAGTTCGACAGGCAAAAAGATATCATAAATAAAATGCATTCAACTTTTTTGGATGAGTTTAAAAAATTTAAAATGATTGATGTAACATCTCCCCAAAATAACTATTTATTAAGGTTGGTCCATTAGTTCGACAGGCAAAAAGACATCATAAATAAAATGCATTAAGGTCTTGTAACCTCCTAACAAGCTCCGAAAATGTGCCGAGGGTATTAGGACGGATCAACAAATAACTTGCTTTACAAAGTTTCTATCTTGTACATAAAGTCTTGGTAGGCACTCCATAATGTACATAAACAAGACATGAGGCAGATTTACAAACTATTGACCTTTTGAAGGCATATAACAATTTGTCAGATGACTATGTCCAAATTAAATAAAATAGCAAGGCTGCAACACAGTAAAAGCCGGAAGCTACTAACCAAAAAGGAACAAAGAAAGGAGAAAAAAAGAAAACAGAGCACACAGACCCCAATCACTCAACACCATGCTTGCTTTCATATTGACAGTGGCTAAAATGTCCATAACACCCAATATAAATTGGCCATATCCTTGCAATGATAACAAACTGCAATTAGTGGAAGCTTCACAACCTGCTCTTGTTCCAGTTTCAGCAATTTTTTTGGCATAATTTATGGCTCAGGGTTCTCCTTCAACTCAGGTTTTGATTCAATTTTTGCTGAACTATCCTCAGCAGCTTCTATCCTGTCCTCATTGGAATCAGTAGGTTGAGGGCTTCTAAAAAGTTCGTGATTCTCTAGCTGAGAAAACTTAACTTCTGATTCTCCCTTCAATAGCTCTACCACTTCCAGCATGTTGGGTCTCTTCTCAGGCTGATTCTGAGCACAGACAAGTGCAACATAGACAACCCTTTTAAGTTCTTCTTCCACATAATCACCATTTAGTCTTGGATCTGCAATTTCACTAAATTTCTTCTCGAAAACCAATGGTAGTGCCCAATCAGTTATGGACCGCTTCACCGTTGAACTCAGTTTTTCAATAGGTTTCCTACCACTTGCAAGTTCCAGCAAGAGAATTCCAAAACTGTAGACATCACAACTCTCAGATGCTTTACCTAACATAGCATACTCAGGTGCAAGATAGCCAAGGGTACCCTTAACTCTCGTCGTCACATGTGTTGCCCCCTCAGGGATCAACTTAGCAAAACCGAAATCAGCAACCTGAGCCTGGAAATCTGCATCCAAGAGCACATTGCTCGCTTTAATATCTCTGTGGATGATGTGTGGAGTTGCTTGATGGTGAAGATATCTGAAAGAAACACATAATATGATTAATATATATGAAGTGACGGGCGATAAAAGAAATAGACAGTACTTACGTGATTCCCTCTGCTGATCCAATTGCGATACTCATCCGTCTGCTCCAATCCAGGAGGCACTCTGCTGAGTGCTGTCCATGAAGATGAGAAAGTAAGCTCAAATTTGGCATATAGTCATATACAATTAACCGTTCCTGTCCTTCAGCACAATAGCCCCGCAGGCTAAGAAGATTCTTGTGTCGAACTCTTGCCAATACCTCAACTTCGACAGCAAATTCCATATCTGCTTTGTTGCTCCAAACTTTCAATCTTTTCACTGCAATCTGCATGAGGACACATTTTAAATACTGCCAGATTTATGGGGAACAAAACAATTACTAGCAGCCAGCCTGAAGAGATTTCTGAAAGAGAGAAATTTTTGCATCAAGTACTATTAAGCATATTTGAATTCAAACTGCTTCATTTCCACGACAATTCAGTAAAAATCAGTTGATCAGAGGTTTGGCAGCACCTGAAACATTTGATCGAAACTAGTCTATGAAAAACAACCCCGTGGGGGATCCCAAAAAATGGCCCTAACTCAGTTGAGAGTAAGCTCATATGACTATTTGTTGACAGCCACTTAATATATGTTTGAGACATTACACTTAAAATCCAACAAATACATAACCACTGGTACATTTAAGTATGAAAATATAAACAAACACATGTTCTGGCAAAAAAATAAAAAAATAAACACATGTTTTGCTATCATATGACAGAACATGTTTAAAAAGAATCTTAGTTGCCAATACTCCCTCTGGTCTTTAATGCAAGATATACTTTGTAGTTCAATTTCTTCATTAAAGTGGGTCTTATATTAGGAACCAAAGCTAGTATTAAATTTTAAATACTTCTCATTTCTATGAGTACCAGCAATAAGAGTCAGATAATTGGCGTGTCATACTAATCAAATGGCTACTTCCATTAAATGTTGGAGCTTCATAGCTTGTGGCTAATAAAACTCATGAACCGTCAATTTTTCTGCATCCACAGAGTGCCTCAATAATTATTGATTTTCTTGGAAAAATCATCATTACAGTGTCATATAAAATTAAGGAAAATTTTTGTAAGATGACTCAGATATCAAAGCAGACTCAGACAATCATTAGAGCTATCAACTGAACCATCATTTTTAGCAAAAAGAAAGGCATCCCATATGACTTTTTTCATGCTTGCTTCTTCAGATAAGCTTTCAAATTAAAGTCATTCCCAATATCAGAAAAGCCAGGAGAAGAAAATGATTATAATCATGATCACACGGAATGGGATTATAATCATTTTCAACATTCAAAGTCTTGCCATGGGGCAGATAAAAAGCATGACTACATGGAAACAATCATTGATCACATGTGAGTAAAGACTGCTCTAGAATATCACAACTCATATAAAACCATATTTGATTGATTACTCTTGGGTTGTTGAAATAGTAAATAATCACTGGCAATAAATGACCAAGAACAAAAACAAGAGAGTATCCCCTTACTTGTGATCCATCCCAAAGCTGACCCCAGTAAACACTGCCAAAACCTCCTTCTCCAAGTTTATTATCATAATTGAAATTATTTGTCGCTGAGTGTAGTTCCTTTAAGGAAAAGACTCGCCATGTTGGTTGTGCCTTCCCTCGTGCGTTGCTGCATGTTTAGAGACTCTAACATCAGCCTCCATTAGAAGATGCAGATACAAACAAGTTCAAATCTCATCAAAAAAAATAGTTTCTAATATACCCAGGTAATAAAACCACCATACAAGCACACCCAGAAAAAAATTCCAATCCTGTCAATTTAGTTATAAAGAGCAGAGTCTAAATGTTCTCTACACCCAACAAACTTGTCCAGTAGGTTGCTTTTAGTTTCATGGTTTGAGTCATTTAATCATATCCCTAGAACATGCGAAACCCACACTCTAAAAAAACTGTAAGTATCATTTAATCATTTTCCACAAAAATAAAAATAAAAAATAAAAAAACTGTAGTGGGAAATGCCTTGACCATGAGTTCATATCACATATATTTGATCCAACACAATAAGAATCATGAAAAAGATACAAAGAGCAGTGAGTAACTAGAGACTATAGTATCATTGACGTACCGATCCGAACCCTTTCCAAAACAAAGGAATGGGCATAAAGCCATACCCCTCTGAGCAATCAACCCCAACTTCTCGTATTTCTCTGTTGATAACTCCTCCGAACCCTCTAAACTCTCAGTCAAACCCAGGAAGTAAATAAAAATCCGAACTTGAGTTTGACACGGGAAACCGAATCAGATTCTCCGATTGTTGCAGCACTGTGGAAGCAGTTTCTTTTCAGAGCGAAGAAGAATAAACAATAGAGCGTGAGGAAGAAAAAGATGAGAGAAAAATGATGCCAAACGTAACACTTTGAGAGAAGAAGAAAATATGCTTCCTTGGGCAAAAGCTGATGATGTTAACGTCACGCGAACGTTGGCGCTCAGGCTCAGCGAAAAGGAAAACCCAAGAAAAGAGCCATAGATGAAATTGCTTTAATTTTTTTTTGGCCGATGAAGAGATGTGTAAGCCAAGTCTCCTTCTTCCTTGTCAAGCGTGATCAGTCCAGCTGTTCACAATTTTCAGAACCCCTTACATGGGTCCATTTTCCTTCTTAAAAAATGAGAATTGATAATATGTAGTTTAAAACTTTATTAGTATTATTTGTGTGGGCCTCAATGCGATTCAAAACTTAAAAAGCGCTTGTTTCTCAAAATAAAAAGGCGCTTGATTTCTGGGGAAGAAGACCTTAATATGGTAATGTATATTACCATGTTATTGGGAAATATATTCTTCATGTTGTAGGAGAAGTGTATCTTTATGTTATAGATAAAAAAGAAGTGAATTCCACTATTTTCATGCTTGAGTAAACCCCTATTTATATACATTTTTTTTTTTAATAAAAAAAGATGTGGGTCCCACCATTTTCTGCAAAACGGACGGATAAATCTTCTTCTTCTCATACAATATTTTATTTTTATTTTTTTTAAAAGGCAATCCGATTTGAATATCTGAATAACCCCTATTTATATAAATTACCATAAGTATTAAAATGATATATAGTGTGAAATTTAGGTTGGTGTGATGAGAAATTAATTATTTTATTTTTTTATACCTCACCGGAGCCGGTTGACTCGGACTTCGCCTCGACCCACTAACCCTTAACCCAAGGTCTCACGCTCAGGTTGGTCGGGTTTAACCTTGGTTTTGAGTAACTTGTTACTTTTTTAATATTATTATTCAGAATCTGATTTGGACTTCGTCTCTATTAATACAGGTGTCTTTTTTATGACTCAATCTCGAGATTGAGAATGATCTAGAAAGGCTTTGCACTACTAAATCAACTCTAGTTGATGAGTTATCTATTGGAAAAGATTTTGACATTTAAGACAGTGCTTGTACCAACTTAAACTTCATTCTTTATAGGTAAAGAGAAGTATATTTTTTTTAATTAATAATATCTTATTGATGGGTGATATATAAATATATTTATAAACATTTTTTAACCTTAAAGTCATATTCGGATCTTGTGAGTCCCATGACTCAACTCATCTAATTTTTTTATTATGTTTTTTTAAAAAAAAACTTTTAAGTACATATTAAATGTAGAAAAACCATCTAGATCTAGTACAATTGGATCTCTTAAACATGATAAGCATTATTTTTTTTAATGTTAAGGATTTGATTTTTAGTTAAGTATATGATCGTTATGCCTAGAAATTGATTAGTTTTTAACTGTAGACAGGGATATCCGGATTACTGAGCAAGATCATGGGAATATAGTATATATATAATTGCTATCGAGAACAGACAACTGACAAGCAAAAACAAGGTGGCGACAAAAATGTTCCAATGATTCTTAAATGGGTTAAAAGGGTAAGTTTTGTATCGAAAAAAAAATTCTTTAGGCTGCAAAAACAGGACATGAATGCCATTTGCTCTGGCTTCCTTTGTTGTTTGTTTCTTCACTGCCCTTTATCCCCTTGAATTTTCGGAAGCGGCTGAGGTCTACTGCGCTTCCCAACCTTTTTCATCCACTCCATCCACTTCTTTAAAGCTGCGTCGTTTTGATGCAAAATAGTAGCTGGTTCCTCTTTTTTCTTTTTTCAAAGAAATATTTAGGGTACTAAAAAGATACTTTAGGATATTGACTGATCTCGAAAAAATACTGATGGGTATTTCATGATATTGAAAAATTGTTTTAGGATGTTGAAAAAATATTTGAGTCTTGACGGCATGCTTAAAAAGATCGGATCTTGAATACTAAAAAATACTTTATGATCTTGAAAAATTCTTTTATGATATATATTTATCCTAAAATAATTTTTCAAGATCTATCATAAAAGAATTTTTCAAGATCATAAAGTATTTTTATTCTATCAAGATCCAAGTATCTTTTTAGTACCGTCGATCTGCGAATATTTTTTTCAACATTCTAAAATAATTTTTAAGATCATGAAGTATTTTTTCTCAGATCGGTCAAGTATCCTAAAGTATCTTTTTTAGTATCTTAAATATATATATATATATATATATTTTTTTTTAAAAAAAAAAAGAAAAAAAAGAAAAACCATCTACCATCTTGCATCAAAACGACACATGTTCAAAGAAGTGGATGGAAGAGGTTGGGAAGCGCAGAGGACCTCAACCGCTTCCTGGATTTTCTCCCTTTGGCAATTTCATAAATTTATATCATTTTAATCTTGAGAAATTATAATATATCATTCAATAAAACGATAATTTTTCAGGTAAAAAACTTAAATAATTTTGGTCATAATTTAAATAATAATAAACATGACAATATATTGTATAATCCCTCACGTTGCTAATATAAAAACTAAACAAAGTTTACTTTGATCTTGATATAAACACTCAGTCTACTTCGTCTCTAGATTTATATTTTCGTTCTCAAATTATTCTTATTAGATGAACATATGAAAAAGGTTTACATCACATGGCAGTTCCATGGCACGTCATTAAATATGCTAGTATTTTAGAGAAATCAACACTGACTAATTACAAACAAATGAACAACTAACTTATAAATTAATTAAGTTATATTAAGATATGAGATACTCTCTCTGGTTCTTATTATAAGATACAAACTATGAATTTTCACAAATCAATAAAAATAGTTAAACGCATTAAAGTTATCTTAAATTTAGGTGATTTACAATATTACTTTTACCAATTACACTAAACTCAAATAACACGTTAATTATTATCCTTTTACTATCCTTATTAAATATAGATATACATGCAAAAATAAATTTAATGCTCATTGGGAAACTTATAAGTATCTTATAATAAAGGACCAAAAGGAGCAACACTTTATTTCTGTCATCTTTTACCACTGGAAGGGGCTCATGCACGTATCACAGTGACATAGAATTGAACTCACAACTTATTGTTTGAACCAAACTTAAGGAGATGCATAATGTTAGCTGAGTCAAACAACATATTGTATACCTATCACAGTTGAACATTTAAATCCAAAACACTATATAACACATTGTACACTTTGTCTGGTTCTTATTATAAAACATAAATTATAAATTCTTACAAATCAATAAAAATAGTTAAACGTATTAAATTTGTTTTAAAATTCAAGTGATTTACAATATTACTCTTACCAATTACACTAAACTCAAATAACATATTAATTACTACCCTCCCATGACCCTTAATAATAAATATGGGTATACATGGAAAAATAAATTTAATGTTCATTGGGAAACTTATAAGTGCCTTATAATAAGGACCAAAAAGAGCAACACGTTTTTCTATCATTCTTCACCAGTGGAAGGAGCTCATGCATGCATCATAGTTACAAAAAATTGAACTCACAGCATCTTGTTTGAACTAAACTTAAGGAGATGCTTGATGTTAGTTGAGTCAAAGAACATATTGTATACCTACCAGAGTTGAAAATTTAAATCCAAAACACTATATAACATATTGTATACTCTCTTTGTTCTTATTATAAGACGCAAACTACAAATTCTCACAAATCAGTAAAAATAGTTAAGTGCATTAAAGTAGTCTTAAAATTCAAGTGATTTACAATATTTTTTTGATACACGATTTACAATATTACTCTTACCAATTACAATAAACTCAAATAACACGTTAATTACCACCCTCTTAGAACCCTTAATAAATATGAGCATACATGAAAAAATAAATTTAATGCTCATGGGAAAACTTATAAGTGCCTTATAATAATGAGCAGAAGGAGCACCACTTTATTTATGTCATCCTTTACCAGTGAAAGGAGCTCATGAACGCATCATAGTGACAAAAAATTGAACTCACAGCGTCTTGTTTGAACTAAACTTATGGAGATGCTTGATGTTAGTTGAGTCAAACAACATATTGTATACTCACCAGAGTTGAAAATTTAAATCTAAAAAACTATATAACATATTGTATTCTCTCTCTGGTTCTTTTTTGTTTTGGTTGCCCATCTAGCATCTAGAGTTTCACCCTGACTAATCTGGATCCGACCCGGGTCACGCACCTGGCTATGGTGGATGAGTCTCTCAGCGAGGCTTTTCTGCATTCACAAGGCTCAAACTTGAAACATTGCTTAAGTGACACAAGTCGCTTACCACTTGTGCCAACCCCCGTTGGTTCTCTCTCTCTAGTTCTTATTATAAGACGCAAACTACAAATTCTCACCAATAAATAAAAACAGTTAAACGCATTAAAGTCGTCTCAAAATTCAAGTAATTTACAATATTGCTATAACTAATTACAATAAACTCAAATAACACGTTAATTACCACCCTCCCATAACCCTTAATAAATATGGGCATACATGGAAAAATAAATTTAATGCTTATTGGGAAACTTATAAGTGCCTTATAATAAGGATCAGAAGGAGTAGCACTTTGTTTTGTCATCCTTTACCAGTGGAACGAGCTCATGCACACATCACAGTGACAGAAAATTGAGCTCACAACGTCTCATTTGAACTAAACTTAAGGAGATGCTTGATGTTAATTGAGTCAAACAACTTCAACATATTGTATACTTACCAAAGTTGAAAATTTAAATCCAAAACACTATATAACATATTGTATAGGGAAAATCCCTATAAAAGACTGATGAATTTTTAAATTATAATTTGGGTTGTTAAATTCAATAAATTATAAATCGGGTCATATGACCTAAAATAGGATTTTAAAATTCGATAATTTTACCTTACTATCCCTCATTATTTATTTATTTTAATAAAAATACAGAATTATTAATTACACCCCCCACACCAGTTTTCATTTTCCAAAAGTTCTCCTTCTCTCCACCTCTGTTGTGGCACTTATTCCATCTCTCCCCCACCTCCGCACTCTCTCTCTCTCTTTATTAAAGCTAACATTGTTCTTCATTTGCAGATTTGTGAGGTTTTGGATTTTGGTTCTCTGCTTGATTTATTCTTTAAGTGGGATCGTAGTCATCATAATACCAACATTGTTCAAGAGCATCGCTATGGGGCAGCCCAACTCTGTTTTGAAGTGCAAAAATTGCACTCCAATTTCAAACCCTTTGTTATAGTTTCATGGAGCACATAAGTGTGAGACTCCAAGACAAGTTATCAACTTTATTCAGATCTTCGTCAAATAGATTCGAACAACCAAAAAATGCGTCGTCGCGTTTGGCATTCTTGCTCTTTATATAATATTTTTTCTTTCTTTTTCCTTTTTTCTTCTTTATTTTTTATTTTTATTTTTTACCGATTCCGCAATAGCAGGTGGGGAGAGGAAGGACTTTTGAAAAATGAAAATCGTCGCGAGGAGGGGAGGGTGTAATTAATAGTTCTGTATTTTTGTTATATATATTCAACTTAAAGGAGGGATAGTAAGGTAAAATTATTGAATTCTAAAATCCTACTTTAGGTTATATGACCTGATTTAGAATTTGTTAAATTTAACAACCTAAATTAGAATTTCAATAATTCAACAGTCTTTTGTAGGGATTTTCCCTATTGTATACTCTCTCCGGTTCTTATTATAAGACGCAAATTATAAATTGTCATAAATCAATAAAAACAGTTAAACACATTAAAATTGTCTTAAAATTCAAGTGATTTACAATATTACTCTTATCAATTACACTAAACTCAAATAACACATTAATTATTACCCAGAACTCTTACTAAATATGGGCATATGCATGAAAAAAATAAATTTAATGCTCATTGAGAAACTTATAAATGTCTTATAATAAAAATGAGAAGGAGCAACACTTTATTTCTATCATCCTTTACTAGTGGAAGGAGCTCATGCATGCATCATAGTGACATAAGATTGACCTCACAATGTATTGTTTAAACTAAACTTAAGGAGATGCTTGATGTTAATTGAGTCAAACAACTTCAACATATTGTATACTTACCAAAGTTGAAAATTTAAATCCAAAACACTATAATTTCTATTCTTATTATAAACTGTATTTTTTTTTTTTTTGCCTTAATTAGATTAAACTATGCATGTTTATTTTCGCATAATGTGAGATTATTTACACCAATATTGCAATGTTCTACTGCTTTTATAGAGAATGATTTTGAATTTCAAGAAAGGAGTACATATAAGTCTCAGATAAAAAAATATATTCTTAACGTCTCAACCACTTATAAATTATGGGATTATCTATAAATGTTAAACTTTGACTTGTAAATGAGATTGAAAAAATAATCAAGTTGTTTTGGAACATGATTGCAATTCTTTTTCTTAGAATACATTTAAAAATTTTTTTGCTCTACGTTTAAAATCAAAATTTGATATTCCATCCATTTCTATATATGTGACCTAGTTAGAAAGCTTACTTTTTTTTTTCTTTAATACAAGTTAGAGAACTTAGTTTGGCCCTAATACGATCTTAATCAATAATATCTCTCAAATTTATTTTTTTCCAAACAATTTTTATTAATTGCTTATATTAAGAAAGTTTTAATGTAAATGATTGAAAATGATATTTTAGAAAAACCAATGCATATTTTTTATAAATAAATAACTTAACTAAATTTTTTAATCTGTTTAAATTAGTTATCCACCTTCTATATTAGCTAAATGAAAGAGTAAAACATTTTGTTGATTGGTGGTTGAAGATTTTTTAATTAATATACATAATGTTTGTATTATAAAATGCTAAAAAAGTTCCTGGATTATTGAGGAATATGTTTTGGATACCCTATAGGAGATGCTTCTGTGTATTAGTTCAATTTTGACTGACATGTTGTTAATTAAATTCAATGATTAATTAATTAGGTGCTATTAGCCCCATCAACCTGTCAATCATTGATGTCAGAATAGGCTGCAAGTGTTTGTCCCTTGACCCCCAAAAGATAGATTCCAAAAAAAAAGAGCTGTTCTTTATTCTATAACCTCCATTCGCTTGCTGCCACCCCATCATAATATATTCATAATTACTTATATTCTCTCTGGAAATTGCTTCCTTCAATTATAATATCACCCATATTTTCACCACTATTCTAATTGTCTCTTCCTCTCCGTATCTATTTCATACTTAAAGACATAATGGAAGAGGGGGAAGAAAAAAATTCCTACCTTCCCATTTTTAGTTCTCATATTATTATCTTTTGATGATAATAAATTTTGATATACAAAATATAACAAAAAGTTAACTTGATGATTCAAATCTCTCGAGTAAATTTCTAAACACTCGAGTATTAGAACTGTATTTGAAATAAGCTTGAATCAACATGACACTCTAGTGAATGTTATTTACTTCAAGTAATCTAGAAGGATCACTCGAGTGGCAATGAATGCACTCGAGTGTGCATCCTCACTTCCAATGTTTCTACAAGTCACTCGTCAAAATTTAGAAGTGATGCAAGATCACTCGATTGATTGGATAAGCATCCGAGTGATCCTTCTTACAAGTGACTCGTAAAGATTTTTGAAATTGGAGCATATCACTCGAGTGACATGCTCAAAATCACTTGAGTGCATTAGTGGTCATTCTAATGATGGTGCTAACTTGCATGTTTCAGCAAGTCACTCGCAGATCATCTAAGAGTGATGTGATCTTAACAGAAGATCACTCAAGTGATCCAAAATCACTTGCAAACATATGCAAGGGATCCATATGATACCCAAGTCATCTGGTAGTGTTGAAATATTTTCTAAAATAACATAATATCACTCGAATTACATTTTAAGCACTCAAGTGATACCTTTTTTACAACACTACACTACTAGAGTACTAGACTCAAAGTTCATTTGGACACTTGGGTTAAACTACAAGCACTCGAGTGACAAGGCGTCACTCGAGTTAAGGGTGAGCATGGGCAGGCTGGACAGGGTGAGACCCCTACCCGATGCCTTGCCTGAAGGATCATTGGGTAGTAAAATGCAACCCCGGTGCCCAAACATGCCCAATAGAAGCCTATGCATTTTCAGGCTGGGCAGGGTGGGTTTCCCTGCCAAAATGGTGATATCCTACCACACCCAATGTGGAAAAAACAGTTTCAATCATACCTGATAAATAATATTGTAAACTTTAAATGTAATACATAATTATACACTTGGATAAAGGTACAAAAATACACATGTGTTTTATCCTCAGGAGTGGCTACCCACCAAATGTTTTTTTCGGGTGTAAAAATACACATGTGGTTACAATTTAGGAGAAAAAGTCACACCACCGTTAAAATTTAACTTAACTGTGTTAATTTTGGGGTAGGGCTCACACTATTTTTATGAAAAATACCAAAATACCCCCTTTTTTTTTTAAAAAAAAAAAACCCTAGCTCTTGATCTAGATCTGAGCACCCAGATGTGACGGCGACTCATCCTCTCCACGGATCCCGGCATCGTCTTCTCCCCACTTCATCTTCGCCTTCTCCATTTTGTCTTCGTCCAACGACGCCTTCATACCAAACCGTTCACGTCGTCATTTGAGCTTTTTGGTTCATCATCGATTTCTGGTTCTGCTTGTAGAAATCGCATCTTTGCTCTCGATCTGGTTCTCGTAGATTAGGGCGATGGTGATCTTTTGCTTCAGAGAAGCAGTCAGGATAATCATCTGTCACAGTGGTTTCAAGCTCTTAATACGTAGATTAGGGGAGCATGCCGCGCTAACGAGAGGCTCAAATAGTGTGGGCGTTTGTTTCCCTAGAAAATATTCTCTCCCATAGATTGAGTTTGATTGAACATATTACATTCAATTCGACTTCGTCTCTGCATTCATTTAATGTGTTATTGAAAGTTAAAAAGCAGCTGACGAGAGAAATTGGCGCAATTCTCGTTGCTCAATAAAGTACATTTTGCAAAGTAATTTACTTTTTTTCCAGCTCGGTGAGTGTTGGATCCTTAGTTTATTAGTGGGATTTTAGCAATTTTGAAGTTTCTTCCGTAATACATGGGTATAGTCGGTTAGGCGGAGCAAGGAACGACAGCTCGCCGCCGTCATCACCTCGGTTCCGTCATGGCGGAGCAAGAGCAATGGGCTGGGTGAAGGGGTTTGTCGGCGGTGGAATCGGGGGTTCCAAGGAGCGCACAATGGAGAAGTTGATCTTTGGACTTATGTCGGCGGTTTTCGGAAGAAGGGGCTTGCTTTTGTTTGCGCCCTTGTTGTATATTTCGGGATGTTGTTTGTATATGGGTTCGTTGAATTTTGATCTTGTTAAAAATGGGGTTGTTTTTGTACACAAGCGTGCTCCTCCGGGCTCGGTGTATAGAAGTCCACAGGTATTTGAGAAACTGTGGCCTTTAATGGAGTCTGAGAGCAGCAATGGAAGTGTTTATGCGGTACGGATCGAGAGATGGGGGTTTTTTTTTTAATAAATAAATTAGGGGTATTTTGGTATTTTCATAAAAATAGTGTGGGCTTTACCTCAAAATTAACACCGTTAAGTTAGATTTTAACGGTGATATAACTTTTGCTCTTAAATTGTAACCATATATGTATTTTTGCACCCAAAAAAAGTATTTGGTGTTGGGCACTTCCGAGAGTAAAAACATGTGTATTTTTGCACCTTTACCCTATACATTTTAGAATATTCCAAAATAAGTCTACAACTTGAGTCTTGAAATTAAAAAGACTGCCATATGTCTTAACAAATAGTCAAATACGCATACGTGAAGAATTAAATAACATTCATAGTACATTAAATATAAGGCATCATGAGTAATATAATGGACTAATGGTCAAATACTCAATGAATATATTAGAGTATTAGTAAATATATAATATAAGTATATTAACTATTATATAAAAAATATTGATATTAAATATAATAATATATATACTTACTAGGCGGGATCAAATGGGTAGGGTGGGGGCAGGGTGGCATACCCTGCCTAATGCGGGCAAGGTGGCATACCCTGCCTAATGCTCTGCCCTGCCCGCAAAAATGCCCAGCCCGATTGTGCCTAATTTTTTCTGGGCTAGGTAGGGCAATTTTTTTGCTAGGCTCAGGCAGGCTCATGGGCTTCATGCACATCCCTAGCTCGAGTGATCCTGAATCACACTTAGTGCATGTTCATCGTTTTTGAAATTCAACATCCCTATAATTTTGATACCTATGATGAACATCCAGATGAATATCATGATCACTTATGCTACTTCTAAATGTTACGAATCTCATTTGTGTATAAGTTTCACGTAATTAAAGCACAAATTAAATTCAAACCCAAATTTCATGCAAAATGTGTCAGAGCATTAAAGGCAAAGCAAAGCAGAACAGAAGGATTGCGTTTGAAGCATTTGTTGAAGCGAAGAGAAAGTGACAGAACACTGAATTTCATCAACGACTACAAGTTGTCTCTAACAGACAAATTTGAATGCTCACAACAACCATTAATAGCAACTGCTTATAAATAGGGAAGCATTCAAATCAGAGCATTAACAAAGCCAACAACATATAATCTGTATATTTATTGCTCACTTATTCTCTGATATCTTCAGATATTCGATTTGTTCTTTAATGTTTATCTATCTACGCTGTGAGAGAGTTTACCAACCTTATTTAATTCTGTAAAATCTCAAGGTAGTGGACTTTAAGTGAGGTTGTTAAATTACAAAGTGTAAGGGGGAGTGAGTGTCCTGTTGAGGAACTCTCTTTGTACTTTGGTTCCAATAACCCGTAGAATCTTGGGAACATAGTGGAAATCTCAGAGGCGCTCCGAGGACTAGACGTAGGTCAAGAGGGTAAGGTTGAACTAGTATAAACTCTTGTGTACACTTCGGTGATATTTCTCCAACTCTCATCTTTTGATTAAGTTGTTAATTGCATTTGTTTTGAATTTTTAATATCACACAATTGACCCCTTCTAGCTAAAAAGTTGGCACTAACACCCATTTATTCCATCTCTCTGTTCGACCAAATACTATGTTAGACTTGACCATTTGAAAGGTTACTCACGCTCAAGCCTCATGCTATGGGATCTTCATGTTGTTATTAATTCTGATTAATAGTTTAT
The DNA here is from genome assembly GCA_019022655.1 of Acacia acuminata. Taxonomy (NCBI): domain Eukaryota; kingdom Viridiplantae; phylum Streptophyta; class Magnoliopsida; order Fabales; family Fabaceae; genus Acacia; species Acacia acuminata. The sequence continues at coordinate 3,459,608 of JAFJYI010000001.1, forward strand.
ATGTGTTATTTTCTTTCTTATAAAATGTTTGTCATTTTCAAGTGTTTTGGTAATTTTTAAAAATAATCATCATCTTGGAATTTAAATGAAATATCAAACTATTACTATTTCTTCCTTACTTTACTCTTCATCCATCCCTCTCCATTTAATTTAAAAAACACAGGGAGAGAGAGAATATTGAATATAACACCTCACAAGATTAGTGAAAGAGTATATATCTTAGGAAAACATTATTACATTTTTACTATTTCTTCCTTACTTTACCATTCTTCTTTCTAGTAAGTGCCTCAATAGTAATACAGATTGAATGCAGTGAATGTCAAAGTGTTATTTCCTACCTAATAATGTAGTAGCATATATTTATAGTATGTGAATTGTAAACGAAAAGCCAACCTCTCTAGGTAGCTGAATATTATTTGAGAGGCCACATGCTGCGAGGTGGTCCCACATTGGATGCTTATTGACGCACACCAAACATATATACTAATACTTTCCCACTCAATCTCAATCACTTTACAACTACTTTTAATCCACCTTTCTAAACTTGAGCCTCTAATTTCTAGCGCACGCACCACAAAAGTCAAAGTTTACCAGAAAACTCAGCTTCATTTATGAGACAATCAGAAACAAAAACCCTACACTATATGTATTTTGCTACTCGTACTAGGTAGTAGGTACATACACACACACAATCTTATCAAATCTTTAATTGCTTACAATAAAATCAAAGTAAAGAGAAGAAGTGAAGTTAAACTCAACAACCTTGTAACTGTAACTGCAACCACAAGTACAGAAGCATCCGATGATGAAGAAACAACATTTGTGGTGGTTGGCTCAGACTTCTGATGTGTCACTGAAAGATGCTGTACTATTGTACCCAGTGATCTTTCAGAACCACCATTATTATTAGAGTGTTCTTCATCACACAACTTAATGCCATATTTATTAAATGTTGAATCTTCACTATCTCTGAACCCACTTTTATCAGCATAACAGAGCCCTGAATTATTGTGTAGTCTCAGCTTCTTCTTCATCCTCCAAACCATTTCTCTGCTAAATGGGACTGACCCACTTAGTTTATTATCATTCAGCCTCAGTTCGCTCAGGTTCTTGAGGTCCTTGAAGCTTTTTGGGACTGACCCGTTTAAAAAATTCCCATCAAGATGAACCACTCGAAGGTTTGGTAATTGGCCCAGTGAGTCTGGGATTGGGCCGTGTAAGTTCATGTTTGATAATACTATGGTCATTAGTTCTGTCATACCTGTGAAGCCATCGTTGGGTATTGTTGTTGGGCCTGGGCCCATTGGGTTTCCTTTGAGGATCAGGGCCTGCAGAGAACTCAGGCTTTTGAGTGATTTTGGTAATGGGCCTGACAGATTGTTATAGCTTAGGTCCATTAGCATGAGTGATTTCAGGCCGTTGAATTTCTCCGGTATTATTCCGTTGAGATGGTTGCGGCTGAGATCTAATTTGATGAGAGGAAGGCAGGCTCCTAGGGTGGTAGGGATTGGGCCGGTCAGAAGATTCTGGCCCAGATCGAGTATGTTTAGGGATGGGAACGTTAAACCGGGAATGGGCCCGGTTAATTTGTTGGCGCTTAAGTCTACTGACCTTAAACCTGTGATCCGGTTCAAGGACAACGGTATTGAACCGTTAAGGTGGTTGTTGTGAAGATCCAGGACTCTCAAACGGGTGAGGTTGCCGAGTTCGTCTGGGATGGGACCCACGTGGCCGTTTTCTCTGAGGACTAAGGTTTGTAGCGTGGGGCCGAGGGTGCCTAAGAACGTAGGGATTGGCTGTGGATTGTAACTGAAGCAACGGTAAAAGAAAAGGGTCTTGAGATGGGGCAGTTTAGTGACGGACCGTGAAAGGTAGGATCGGGTCGGGTCACATGTGGGGAAAGCAGTGTCGTCGGAAAGAGCTCCGAAGGAGAGTGACACAACATGGTAGACGTTATCCTTGTCGGGCATGCACTCGATGCCGTGCCACCGACCACGGCACACGTCGGGGATGTCGGTGGCCCAGTCGTTGCCGGTGGCTCGCATGATGTCATAGACTGCTTCTTGCTCGTGAGAGTCGGTTCGAGCCGCGACGTCGTGCTTCATGGAGAACCCGTTCTGAGGACCGTCTACTAGAGATGAAGGGACGCCGGAATCTGACATGATCGCCGTGAAAGACAGAGCAAGGTGGGGGAAAAACATAAGAGTTAGGAGTTGCAGTGGAAGGCAAAGATAGAGAATCATCATTTTGGAATTTAGTGGAAGACGAAGGTGGGCTTTGGGTTCTTAAATAGAGGCGTGAAGAGTGAGTGAGAGAAGTTGTAAGAAATGAGGTTGGTGGCGAGATTAAAGAAGGCAAATTTATGTGATCACGAGAATGAGGAGAATGGTTATAAATGGGGGAGCAGACAATGAGCATTTATGCGTTTCACGAGACTTGAACCAAAGCACTTACAGGGACCCCCAACAGGACTCCCAGTTCCATAAGGCTTCTATTTGGGCCGATCTGTTATGGGCCTTTTTCCTCTTCAAGACCCATTATTGGTTAATATGCCTCTTTTTTTAATTTGGCGAAAAGTTATCTGAAAAAATAATACTTCTCCAATCTTAAATATAAAACATAGTTTGTTTGTAATGTAAATTATGTAAATTATGCTTATATTTAGGATTGGTAGTATTTGATCCCTATAATTTTAACTTCATCATAACTCAGTCCTTAAATTATGACTCACGTAACTTAAGACAAAGTTGTATACTATAAATCATATTAAAAAACAATTTATACCTTTGGTTCAAAAAGATATCAATCTCTATAATTTTGATTTATTTATAATTTCTATAATTTTATTTGAAAAATAAGGTATGATTTTAATTTTAAAACTTTAGTCCTTAATAAGCTTTACCCAATATATCTTTTTATTTTTAAAATGTATGAACTAATATTTTACATTATTAAAACTATAAACACCGGATTGTATCGGTTAAAAATTTGGGGAATGAGTTTTTTTTTTTGGGAATAGTGCAGGATATCATTACATCCTACTCAGAAAGTACAAACAGAGCATTATCCTTCATCAAGATCCATCGTATCTGTATTGGGTGGACATTAATCAATCATATAAAAGTTGTCAGGTATGCAATATGCGACAATTTCACAAGATACTTGCTCATGTTTAGAGTTTGAGAAAATCACGCCCGGTTTAACTTTTTAAGACTGACCCATAAAAGGTTAGGGTCTAATAGAATTTAGAGTGTGAAAAATATCTATTTTTTAAAGCTTGATCAAAGAGCATTAGGGTTAGGGTTGGCCCTTTAGGGTTGGAAGTTACTATTCTAAATTTTAACTATTTTTTTTTTGTTTTTTAAAAAATATAATTAGTAAATTACAATAATTAAAGTTCTAATTTATCAAATAAATGTTGTTAACATTAATATCAAAACAACATGAATCATCCAACAAATAAGTACAATCACTAATTCATAATCAAAAGTAAACTATGTGTACAAATAACTCACATAAAACATAAAAAGTATACCACTATGCGCCATTAGTACGATAACTATTATTATCGTCATCTTCGCCACTATCATCAATTTCAATGATATTTGATTTTGCTTCACTTTGAGTAGGCTCTAGTTCATGAGTAAGAATATTATGAATTTATTCTCCCACATCATGAACACATCCATAATTTTTATCTGCAAAAAATAATAAACTAAGTCATAAAATTAGAGTATAGTTATTATGTATTTTTGTATTTGTATTTAAATGAATAAATAACTTTATAACAAATACAAAATACATATAAATTAGTAAATTACTATCATATGTGAATCCATACATCCAAATAATAATAATAAATTAAAAAGGCATGCGAGAGAGTAGACCAAGACCCTCAAGGCTAGCCCTTTTAAGCCCTCGAGCCCTCTACAAGTGCGCCTCGACCCTTATTTCATTATTTCCTTTAATTTTATTTCTTCAAAGGCCAAAATTTAAGAGTGTCAGCTCGATGGATTCATTCCGATTTCCCAACTCAAGTTGTGCCTAACTTATCTTAGATGTATGATTAAACTAAACCCGTCAATCTCTGTGTATAGCTAATCACGTATCATCTATGATATTTCTAAAGAATGGATTCTCATTCTATACTTGTTTTTATGTGTTTCTTATATGCTTATTAGGATGAGGAATTTTTTTTAAATATTTCATTTATTTAGATTAAATTATATGTGGTATCCTGAAATATTTTTTACATTAGTATCTCAAATTAATTAATTTTTAGTTTTACATTAAAAAATATTTTTCTTCTAATAATCAATTTTTAAAAATTAATTAATTTAAGATACTAACTATAAAAAATTTCAAGAGGTCATATATAAAATCTAAATAAAAAAATATATATATAAAAAAATGGCCGATTCCTCTAATTAAAAGGACTTGGAATCAGAATCCCTAGAAAAAGGTAAATAAGTTTATTGGTTAAAGAATTCAGAGGTGTCCCGTGCATGGGTTAGCCACGAGTCATACATACGCACTTGCGCAGTACATCAAACACGTGGGAAGAACAGAACGAGCCACATAATAGTTCGAATCTTTGTAGAACCAACACGTATATCATACAACAGCCCGAACCAAAAATGAAAAAGAATGAAAGACCGGCCTGAGATAAAGTGGCAAATTAAACTCTGCAATTTGCATAACCTTGATGCTCTATGCCACTATATTGTTCCCCTACAGCAACCACCTTCAGTCCATTGAGAAGCACTGGTTTGTTCTTGAAACCCAGAAACACAAACTTCGTTTTTAAGACTCAAAACATGCAGCAAACAAGGGATCAGGTGAATCCCACCGTGCAAAGCATGAGGATTACAGAGAAGAAGGTGAAGGATTTGATGGCAAACAATACGAAGAGGTTAGTAGAGGTGCCGTACACGGCGTCGCTGTCTCTGGTGATGAGCACGCTGGTGGCCAATAACGTGTTGGCGGTGCCGGCGGTGGCGCCTCCTGGGCAATGGATCGGTGCTGGCAGGTCGATGATCGTGGAAAAAGATAAGCAAACAGGAACCCCACGGAAGCATTACATAGGGATGGTGACCATGTTTGATATCGTGGCTCACATAGCTGGAGATGACCACCTGAGCCATGACGGTGATGGAACTGAAGATCTTCAAGAAAAATTATCTGCGCCAGTGTCCTCCATCATAGGTCACTGCGTTGAAGGTCTCAACTTATGGACTCTCAGTCCTAATACCAGGTGAGAATACACCCACACAACAGTTTTTAGGGTACATATCATACAAGCTCATATTTCAGTATCATATGCAAGATTTAGTAAAACCACTATGAAATAGAATTATAAGGCAGATAGAAAAAAAAAAAAAAAAATTCTCATATCAATGTATAATATAATATATATCAAATGAGGAGGGTAAAGTTATAAAATTCTTGAATTTTATGAAAGAATTAATGAAGTTTAATGTGTTTTTTCTTAATCTATGTGAAACATGAAACATGCCGAATTACCACTCTATTTCTTTTTATAAGTAATTTTTTATGAAAAGCAACAAAGTGTGGTAGAAGAGTACATATATAATCTCACCTAATTGAAGACATTTTTCATGTTAGAGAATCTTTTGAGTGGAGTGTGGGCATATTATGACAACTGGGAAAAGTTATCACCAGGGAAGAATTAGGTTTTGTGATGGGTCCCAGACACCCCATTTAATTTGTCCCGTGAAGATCATTACTTAATTAATTAATTACTAATGTGAATGATTCAAAATCCGTGCAGTGTCTAAATTAACAATAATGGTGGAAATTTTAGTTAAATTAAGTAGCTAATATAATGTTATACTACCTCCTGTCCATACTTTAATTAAGTAGCTAATATAAAGTAATACTACCTCCTTTTCTTAATCAATATGAAAGTTAATTAGTTGACTAATTACAGAATAAAAAAGTAAAATATTTCTAATAAATATAGGTTATTTTTCCTACAATGTCATATTTTATATATCATGATTATTTTTTTTGATGAAAACCCCTCAATGTGTGTAATTAATTGAGATTTTTTGAAAAAAAAATAAATGTAGGAGACAAATTGTACATGGGTTATATATATATATATATATATATATATATATGACTAAATTCAATCTTTAACTAACTCTTTACTTTTACATTAAGGAGTTTAAGTAGTACTACCTCCAGTCCTATAACACTTTAGTATAATTAGGACTGGAGGGAGTATATATATAATAATAATTATTTAAATATTTAAGAAATTTGTGTTTGGATATGTAGTTTAACGGATTGTATGGAAGTATTTAGCAAAGGGGTGCATCGGGCTTTGATACCGGTGGTGGACAGTAGCCAGATGCAGGAGATATCAGAAAGTGGAGGGATTGAGGTGATGGAATCTTCATCAGGCCACCAAATGCTGACACAAATGGACGTTATCAAGTTCTTGAAGCAGCACGCCACTGATGAACTGAACTACATTATGGGACGCTCTGTTGAAGATCTTTGCGCGGTCACAGATAAAGTGTACGCCATCACTGAACGCACAAGACTCATTGACGCCATTAGGTGCTTGAAAGCTTCCATGCTCAACGCTGTTCCCATCATTAATGCCTCTGAAGTTGGCCCAGATGATCACAAGCAGCTTCTTAATGTAAGTCTCTTCACAACAAAAAATATACACACACTTCATAGTTTTTGCTTAATGCTAAGAGTGTGAATATGTTTGTTTTGGACTTGGTGTACATACACCCCCTTGAATTTGATGAGCCAGCCATATATATATAGTGAGGGCTTACGAATTTAATGCATATGAATTTAATTCATATCATTTTATGATGATTATCGTCCACCTGACTCTATAAATTTGAGGTGTACTCTCCCTATTTTCCCTCAATTTTTTTCACCAGGACCGTTTTCTAGTATACATGTTTCTTTATTCTCTCTTGTGATGCATATTTTTAACTCTAGTAGTCTAAGCCTTGCGTGAGCTTCAAAGCTTCGACTCGGTACCTTCTCTTCCTTCTCTTTTATTTTCTGACAGCTTGTAATTAATGGCAGGGAAGAAGCAGGAACTGATAGGGACATTTTCAGCGACAGACTTAAGGAGATGCGACTTAGAGACTCTGAGATTCTGGTTAGGGAAAAGTGCCCTAAAATTCACAGAAATTAATCAGGAGAGTAGTAGCACAAGTACTACTACTACAGACTCGTCATCATCAAGAAGAGAACTAGTGACCTGCAATGCAGAAACTCCGTTGTCTGAAGTAATTGATAAGGCAGTGACGAGACATGTTCATAGGGTTTGGGTGGTGGACCAAGAGGGGTTGCTGGTTGGAGTTGTGTCCCTCTCAGACATAATTAGGGTTACCAGAACTTGTCTGCTCAGCACAAAGTGGTAATTAAGATACTGTCTGTTTTGTACACCAAGCAAGTTCATGTGTAGTATATTCTAGCTTCTCTCTTATCCTTACGGATAGAATGTACAAGAGTGGAATCTGAATGCGTGATGCAGATTTGGACTTGGGTTTTGTAAGAGTAGGGTAATATCCACAGAACATGGGGTGGCTTTGGACAGTAATCACGATGCAGCCTCAAGCTTATTCAATGGATTTTATTTTTTTTTTCCTTCTAATTGGTTTCGGAGTAAAGAGGATAACATAAGTTTGAATTTTAGGATTACATTTATTATTGGAGGAGACAATACTTTTTATACTTTTAACCTTTAACGGGGAAATCTTTAATCAAATCAATAACAATAATAACCCTTCCCAAATTTTAAATCCCAATTCATTTATTTTAAATGGCCTGTTCGTCTTAAATTCTATATGAAGTAGCGGTGAATTGAATTTTTAATTTATACCAAAATTACGTAAATGACTTTAATATTTTCTAAAAAAATTTGAAATGATGACGATAATAATTTAACAACTAATTATTTTAACTTAACAATAAGTAAAAATATTAACGAGTGACTTTAGTGACATTTTTTGTTAAATATCAAAGTGATAAGTATAATTCAACAATTAACAATTTAAAACTAAAGATAATTAAGTCATTTCACAAAAATGTTCAATTTCATAATAATTCAGACTTCATACGAACTGCCCAGCAAGGGCATCATGGGAAAGTTAGCCAATCGAATAAGACTTTATAAGAATTAAGTCATAAATTTATTAATCGGTGATATAGAAGAAAAGTAGCTCGTCACTGCTAGCTACTTTCTTTGTAACTTGTATTTCGGTGGCATCAATGCTTTTTTTCTTCGAAACCTCCCAAACTACTATTTAAGACAACAGGAGGAAGGGACATGATTAATTACCTGAAATTTTAATAATTAATTAAGAAAATTAATGTATGATAAGTTAATTATAATATAAATTTTCTTGAATAAATTATATTATTCCTCTTTATTAGAGGTGTGTCAATGGTATAGTATTTTATATATTATATTATTCGATAAAGTAAATGGTTTTTTTAAATGTACTTTAACTTTAATCGATGATATCTCGAAAATTTTCATTCACCTATGACATAGAGGATTGCATTGGCTGTGTATTTTACTACTCCTCCAGGTAATATGTGCAGGCGCACCGGGTTCGTGCTAGCTCGCCACGTGTATAATATTATATGACTACATCAATATAAGTTGACATTTTTTTATTACTTTTATTTTGATAAAATATAAGTTGACATTTAGCCACCCACCACCACGGGTATAATTATTATTATATGACTACATCAATATAAGTTGACATTTAGCCAACCAAACTCATAATCTTTGAGTTGGAGGTTCCGTTAGCTTATCCGACCCATTTTATTTTCTTTCTTTTTTTTTTTTTATTTTTTTCATACCGTGTTTTTCCAAAAAAAAGATTAAACAATATATTGAAATTTTTTTCCTACAAACTTAAAGCATAAAAAAATGGGAGAATCCCATATAAAGACAATTGAAATAGAAAAATTTTATATAAGACTGACAAACTCAACAAATCTTAAATTGGGTTAATGACCGAATTTAGAATATTTAAATGTTTGTTATTTTCTAATAATATCCCTGATCAATAGTCCAAAAAAGAGAGAGAGAGAGAGAAGGCCTTCGAGAGATTAGCCCTAGTGAAAGCTTTTTGGCCATGGCGAGAGGAGTAGCAGACGTGGTTTGTTGCTAGAGATTGGCCGGAATCAAGCTCGATGTGGTTTATCGCATCAGAGGCTACAATGGTTGCATTGACACCAACGAAGGATTTGGTCCGTAATTAGTTTCTTCCACTAACATTGCATTTTCCTTGGAGCGGATAATAAGAATTGGAACTAATTGGATTGGTGATTTCAAATTTTGATGTGAATGATAGAATACATATACCCAATAAATTGGGTGGGAGATCAAACGCTACTATATCGGGCAGCCAAGAAAAAGAATTGGAATGATGATTGGATATGGAGGTAATTTTTTCTAAATTTTAAATCCCTAATTGTGTCAAGTAACCTAATTAATAATTTGTTAGATTTAGTGATCTAAATTAGAATTTGAGTAATTCAATTGTCTTTATAAGGGATTCTCTCTAAAAAAATTAAAAATATATTACAAAGTCATAAGGTGATAATAAAACATCAAGTTCAAAGTTTCAAACATTATAACTAAACATGTATGATACATCACAAGTCCACACGTTCAAAGTAAACATAAATCCAAAATCTATCATTCACATTCAATACAATAAACAATTAGTTCACTTACTTCACTTGGTCTTGTCGCTTTTTGCAGTCTTTTTTTTTTTTTTTTTTTTTTTTTTTTTATTAAAAAAAAAAGGTCCAACCTCCTGCAGGTTTGGCCAATGTTTGGGTAAAAAAAAATCACATCAAAATAATCCTACTTTTTTAGAATCCAAACCGCCTATTTTTCTAGGTTGGACGGTTTTGGCCCACATTTAAAACTCGTATTGTCGACTTTATTCCTTCGGTTTTTATTTTATACAAAAATATTTATCTAATTTGATTAAATTAAAAAAGTTAGTCAATATGACATTTATTTTTTAAAACATTCTAGTTATTTTTCTTAATCCCTTGATTCTCTCTCTTCCCCTTTATTATTCTTGATAGGGTATCAATAGTGGTAAATTAGAAAAATATTAATAAATATAAAAATTATGTCTTATATAAATTACGATCAAGACCATCTTCCTAAATATGTTTTGTATTAAAAACTGAGGGAGTATATAGAATGTGACATGTAAATATCGAGCATAGGAATTATTTTTAAATTTAAAATAATTGAAAAATAAAAATATTATTATGAATTACAAATAACTAGTTGAAATCAAAATTAAAAATTATTTAATAAAAAAATCCATATTATTAATCAAATTGTAACTTGAAGTGTGTGTACGGAGTATTATATAAGAATATCGTACGTTTAAAAAAAAAAAAAAAATATCATGTACTTTAATCATCAGGGACGTACTTTAATTAATTCAATTATTTAGGACAACTTTGGCGAGAAAAAATTGTTTAGGACCACAAATACAATATAGGATAAATAAATACACACAGAATGTTACTTGAAATTAAATTTAAGAATATATAATCACATTGTAAAAAAATAATACAACACAGAAATCGAAAAAGGGAAAATTACTTTGAACCTCAAGAAAGAAATACAACTGAAAATATCGTACAATGGAAAATCATATAATATAGAAAAGGGTATAGGAGCAAAAATATATATGTGCTCTACCTTTGGGAGCGCCTAGAAGCACCATATATTTTTTTTTGGAGTAAAAATACACATGTGTTACCATTTGGAGCAAAAATCACACCAACAGTTAAAAAAAAATGTCCGTTAGTTTTGCCCTTCACCTTTGTGGGGTTCACATTAGGTGCACATCCTTATGTGCTTGTCTCTCTATTAGAGGGATGAGCACTTTTTATTATTATTATTTTTTATTTTTTATATAATATATTTATTTGGATTTAAATTATATGTGGCTTTCTAGAATCTTTTTACACACAAGATCTCAAATTAATTAATTTACGGTCCTACATTCGAAATGTTTCTCCGTAATACTAGTATCCTGAAAATTAATTAATTTAAGATATTGGATTCAAAAAACATTCCAAAAAAAAAAGATATAATTAAATATAAATAAATTTAATATATAAAAAAAAATGTCTCAAAAAAAAAGGATCCGTCTCTAATTAGAAGGATAATTAGAGGGATAAGCGAGAATCACCTTATGTGCTCCCTTCACTGTGTCAATTAAGTATAGGGAAACAGGAAAAAGAAACATAGGAAGATTGAATAAAAGAATAACAACAGTACAACAATATATTATTATTTTACAAAACCTAACTGATCAAAGCCATAATAAATTAGTGGTCGCCACCTGATCCCTCAACGGTGGCCAGAGAAAAAATGGCCTCAATCTTGGAAGATAAATTAGTTGGGTCCTGTAAGATATCTCTAGCTTCTTCTTTATCCTGCTTTGAGTTTGTTCCTCTTAAAAAAACATATTCGTTTTCCATTTCCTCGAAAACAATACACACACAAATTAGAAAGCTTGACGTGATGATAATGGAGAGTAATGTGAGAGAAGTTTTACTTACCAGTTCAGAGAACCACGCATCCCAAGAAAGCTCATCCATTTGTGTGAGAACTGAGAATGAGGAGAAAACAGAGGTTGTGTGTGAGAACTGAGAATGAGGAGAAAACAGAGGTTGTGTGTGAGAACTGAGAATGAGGAGAAAACAGAGGTATATGGTTGGTGGACCCGAGGGGTGATACCGAATTCCTAATCGATGACTCTGATAATCTGTGCAGCTTGATGCACTTGATAGCTGATCATAATACTAAATCACGTGAGGAAATATTTCAAGGATAGCATATAATTAACAGAGCTCTATGACATTCGTGAAAAAAACAGCGAGTTGCAGCGTCTGTGTAAGCACAATAAGCTGCTATACCTACTATATTCCTGTACTGTTGTTATTCTTTTATTGGAGCTTCCTTTTTTTTTTTTTTTCCTGTTTCCCTGTTCGAATCGATGTGGACGGGTCGGTACGTCATAGTTTTCAAGCCGCTTGCGGAGGAGTGATCAGGAACTCTAAAGGGAGCTGGCTAATGGGGTTTTGCAAATCACTTGGCCTCCATTCTGTTATTGAGGCGGAGCTATATGCCATCTTACTGGGATTGAAGCTGGGACATCATATGGGATTTCAAAAAATCCTCCTCTACTCTGATTCCCTTGATGCAGTTAATATCCTCATGAGAGACTCCTGTCATGATGACCACCCCCTGAGGGCCGTTATCAGGGAGACTAGAGACCTTCTCTTCCAGAATTGGGATGTGACGCTTCACTACACCCCAAGAGACAACATCGCATGTGCCGATTATATGGCAAGGGAAGGCCACGATGCACCTGACGATGCGGACGTGCTATTAGCTCCAACAGTTCCTGCAGGATGTCAGGAGATAGTCTTGAGGGACCGTTTGGGTTCTCATACCTAGTTTTTTCGCCTTTTGATGTATCTTTGTGCTAGATCTCTATAATCTAGCCTTTTCTTTTCATCAAGCGCCAGCTTGCCTGTATCTTTCAACAACAAAAAGAAGGGTAAAACTAACCGACTTTTTTTTTTTTTTTTTTTAATTGTTGGTGTGACTTTTGTTCCAAAATGGTAACCACGCGTGTATATTTTTTCTAAAAAAAAGTATATGGTGTTGGGTGCTCCCAAAGATAAAAGCAGATATACATTTTTACTCCTTTACCCTATAGAAAATGACAACACGTCCGTAATTACTCACTTATTGTATGATTTATTAATGATTACCTCCTTTGCTCGAAAGTTTAGACTTAAAAAAAAGATGCAACACTCTTGCATGTTGTACTTACGTACACGGCTAAATCAGATCGATTCCATACATAAGGGAAGAAAACCGAAACCTTTATAAAATGATATGCGCATATGCTCGTCTGTATATTATAACAAACATAAAAACAGTGTCATCGTATCAAACCAGGATGTTGGCTGTTCTGTTACGATGTTTTCTCCTTCAAATATTTAAATGATGCGAATCTTATGTATTTCGAAAATTAAAAACAACTTACAAAATGTTCTTTTTTTTTTTTTAATATAGAAAAATGGAGTGGGCATCATGTGTTAGCGACTTAGCGTTTTCCCATCACATTTTTTTGGTTTCTCATTCCATGCACATAATTATGTGCTTCTTAGGTGCTCATACCTCTAATTAGAGGTATAAGCATATTTTTTTTAATTTTTTTTTTATTTATTGTATTTATCTAGCCTCGAGATTTTTTTGCACCCAATATGTCAAATTAATTAATTTTCAATTCTGCAGCACGGTATTATGAAAATTAATTAATTTGAGATAGGGTACAAAAAAAATCTCAAAAAAACAGTATATAATTTAAATCTACATAAATAAAAAATAAAAAAAATAAAAAAAATATACTCATACCTCTAATTAGAGATATGAGCACCTAAAAAATACATAATTATGTGCATGTAATGTGCATTCCATTTTTTCCCCCTAAATCAATAGGGGCCTATTGATATTTTTTTACCAGCACATAATAGGGTGCTATTAATAGCCCACACACAATACCATATTATTAATGCATACCCAAGACTATGTTAATTGTGGACCACGATGCACTACGCACTGGGGATCATAATGTCATAAATTTTTTTTTTTCGACAACAGATTGTCTCATGTATTATTTATAAGACATTTTTAACTTATTTAATTAATATTTTTATAAAATTCCTTAATTTCATAAACCATGTCTTACAATTAAATTTATAATATTTTTCTATTTAATATATGAACTAAGAAGTCTAAATAAATTAGAGGTAAAATTGTACATTTGTATATTCAACTAGCTAGTCCAAACTAAGGATGAGAAAGAAGATTTTTATGTCTAATTTATCTTATTAAATTTTCAACATGAATGTGTTATTTTACCCTATATTATTGTGGAGGTTATTTATATCAAAAAATTATTGTGTAGATTATTGTTTTCTCAGAAAGTGTAAATATTACTTAAGGGTAAAATTAGAAAATTGTGACATTTTCAGTTAACCATGTTTAAAGTTTTTTTCATCTAATGAAGTGACATTATTAAAATTACATTTCTATAAAAATTATTGGTTTTTAAAATTATTACGAAGGTCTTGGCTAATAGAATAGGACCCATTTTACTGTAGGTGGCTTAGGAAGTGATTCATTCAATGCGGAATATGCAGAGGAACGAGGTTATATGGTTATTAAGCTAGATCTTAAGAAAGCTTATGACCATCTCAACTGCAATTTCTGAGAAGTTGCCTTGGAGAATTGAAGTTACCATATGCTTTTGCTGATACCTTCTATGCAGTTACAGGATGTGGAATGGAGAAATGGTAGGGCACTTTACTCCGTCTAGAGGGGTCCATCAAGGGGATCCTATTTCTCCATATCTTTTTGTTATTTGCATTATTGAGAGATTAGCACATCTCATACAGGAGAGAATTGCAGAAAAGGCTTGGCTCCCTATCAAGTTATGTAAGGATGGTTTTTCGATCTCTCATTCGTTTTTTTACTGATGATATTATTCTGTTTGTCGAGGCTTCTATGCAGCAAGTAGAAGAGGTGAACTCTTGTCTTCAACGCTTTTGTAATGCCTCTGGAATGAAGGTGAATGCATCTAAAACCAGTGTGTTTTTCTCCAAGCTAATATCCATCATACCAGAAGAATGGAGTTGAGTAATCTTTGGGGATCCTGCACTGACTTGTGAAAGTATGGAGAGAAGGAATAGAAGCTTCATCTGGTGTTCTTCCGAAGATCAACCGAAAATCCATTTGGTGCCTTGGGACACAGTTTAGTAGATCAAAACGGAATGGAGGGTTGGGTATAAAGCACTTGAAACACCAGAATCGCGCCTATTTGATGAAGTTGGGTTGAAACATATGATCAAGACGACGTCTAGAAAAATATAATTTCCTAAAATATAATCTCTCCATACCTCAAATCGTTTTCAGTTAGATATAATTTTTTAAAATTTTGGGTCAAATTCTGTAATTTTAGCCCCCTACTTCAAATGCTGACTCCACTGTGTCCAGAGGTGGGCCCAAGTGTTAGACTAGGTGGGCAAGTATCCACCCTTGAATCGGGGAATTAGAGACTTTAAAAAAAAAAAAAAAAATTAATACATATTTGAAGGATTGTACACTCTTAATACATCAAGATCATCTTCGAATCGAATGGGAATTGAATGGTTGAATGATTGTTTAATGCTTTATATTGAAAAAGATGTATTTGCACTACTAGAAAATTGTAAAATAGCGACGGAATTTGCGACGGACAAAATTCCGTCGCAAATCTTGCGACGGAAAATGAATTCCGTCGCAATTTGCGACGGATTTCTAAGTCCGTCGCAAAATTTTGCGACGGAAAACGAAATCCGTCGCAAAACTAAAAAAAAAAATCGGTTTCTTGGTGGGAATAAAGCCTGTTTGTTTGCGACGGAAAATGAATTCCGTCGCAAAACTAAAAAAAAAAAAATTGGTTTTTTGGTGGGAATAAGCCCCCCCGGTTTGCGACGGAAAATGGATTATGTCGCAAATCCATCGCAAAACTAAAAAAAACAAAAATTGTTTTTTGGTGGGAATAAGCCCGCCGGTTTGCGACGGAAAATGAATTCCGTCGCAATTTGTGAAGGATTTTTTTCCGTCGCAAAACTCAAAATACGACATGATTTAAGTCCATTTCAAGTCCAATCGGGTTGTCTTCTTCGCGCGTCTCACACCTCCCGCCCTCTGCTCGTTCGTCTCGCAGCTCTCATCCTCCACCTCGCTCGTGTCGCGTTGTTCAACCATCCTCTGCGTTTCGCGTCGTCCGCCATCCGCGTCCTCCTCTCCGTCGTCCGCTTCGCTATCCCCACGTAAGTTTTTTATTGCTCAATCTGACTCTGTTCTTTTGGCTCCAAAGTCCAAACATAAAAATTTCAATACCTTTTGCTTTGCTTCTAAGTTGATAAAAAATTTTAGTCTTAGCCTTTTGATATAGTGCTTATCTGGTTGTCATACCATGATGGACTTAGAGGGAAGATATGGAAGTGCTTGATGAGCCCCTTTATGCAAATTTCCTAAGATGATTCTCTCGTGGTTTGTTCTTTGAAGAGCATGGAGCCAATATGGTTTTGTTAGGTTCACTCATTTTACACTGAAGAAATGTCTACACATGTAATCCTAAAATTCTTGTGTTATTGCTTTCCCTGTGCTTTTCACTGAAATGTTGATGTTCCAATTGTAACACGAACCTGATGGTTATGAAGTAATTTATTATGGTAGTTATGTAAATCTTGGATATTTTTTATTAATTAGCCAAAACTTAAATCCTTGGTTTGAGTGTATACTATGAGGACCATTTTATACCCATTTTACGTTGCTCGCATGTGAATTCTCTTAGAAAGACTATAATGGTGACAAACTTAATTTATTATTAGAGAGAGGAAATTATAATAACTATTTTTTATTATATTATATTTGCTTATATGCGCGAATATTAAATTTGTGTATAATGTATAATCTTGGTAGTTAGAGATATTTTAGGATCTAATCGGATTATGGAATTCAAATTTTGTAATTGCTTTTTTGTTTTATAATTCCTAGATATTAAAATCTTCCTTTTATAATTCTTAGATATTAGGATTTACCTTTTATAATTTTTAAATATTAGAATATACCTTTTATAATCCTGGATATTAGGATCGGCCTAAATCAATCAATAGATTATAGAATTTGAATTTTGTAATTGCTTTTTTGTTTTATAATTCCTAGATATTAAAATCTTCCTTTTATAATTCTTAGATATTAGGATTTACCTTTTATAATTTTTAAATATTAGAATATACCTTTTATAATCCTGGATATTAGGATCGGCCTAAATCAATCAATAGATTATAGAATTTGAATTTTGTAATTGCTTTTCTGTTTTATAATTCCTAGATATTAGGATATGTCTTTTATAATTCCTAGATATTCGGATTTGCAATGGGAATAAACATTTTTTTAAAAAATAAAAAAAATTATTTTTTTAAAAAATGAAAATTAGCGACGGAATTAAAAATCCGTCGCTAATATAAAAAAAACCGAAAATATAAAAAAATTAAAAATAATGATTTGCGACGGAATGTTATTTCCATCGTAAATTGCGACGGAATTTTCGTTTTCCGTCGCAATTGTGACGACATTTTTTGCGACGGAAATACCCTTTAAATTGATTTTTTTTTGTAGTGTTGATAGTATTGATAATAAGACAATTATGATAGAATTCTAAAAAATAAGGTCTAGATGGATGACATTATAATTATTTTTATTGTAATATACTTTTTTGTTATTAAAATATATGTACTTAAACTTATTGATTGCCCACCCTTCATTGTAATTTTCGTAGCTACATGTCTAACAAACATTTAGCCTTGATTTTCTAAATGACAAGTTTGTAAAATAATTACCTCTCTTATTATATAATCAAGTATTAACTTAATTTCATGAATATTTTTTTGATATTTTTTCTTTTTTTGTTTATATTCTTTTGTTTTTTAATATATTTAAAACCTTCCTTTTAAAAAAAAAAAATTTCAGGGGACACCTCCAAATCCCCTCGTCCTGGTGTCCACCCTTCATAAATTTTTTAGATCCACCCCTGGTTATGTCATATTCTATAATTTTTGCTCCCTTTAATTTTAAATCCTGGCTCTACCCGTACGTCTAACGAAATAGTTGGATGTGTCTGCACATCCCAATGCTTCACTTCTACAGGGTGTGAAAGAGAAGCTGGAAAGAGAGTGGATGCATGGGAGGTGGATGGTATGTTGATCCCTAGAAGTGCAAAAACTGTAGCTGACAAATTGGCGAAGCAAGCACTGAGCATTATGGCTGGTCGGTTATTGTCCAGTTATTAACCCCGACAGCTGATGTGGTTGCTACCTTGCAGAATGATCTGGTGTTGCTAGAAGGGCCAACTTGAGAGTATGAGGGTAAAATTTCTCTAGAAAAAAAACACTTTAAGATTATAAATAAGGGAAAAAGAAAGGGATGTTATGAATATATTGACTCTTGATCCGCAAATGCTATTTGCATAGTGCGACGTGGGGCCCACGCACTTTTTCTCAAACTTCCCAGAAGCTTTTAGGGGTACGGCAAGGGGAAAATTACCTCAAAAGACCCAAGTGGAAAAATTACACCAAACAACCCATTTTTTCTTCTTTAAATAGAGGCTCTATATAAACATTCAAAATACACCTAATGAGAATTACTCTTTACTTTCTCTCTTGAATTTCTGTCTTCTCTTGCTCTTGTTCTTTATTTTTTTTTACTTTTATAACGCGTTATCAGCACGAGAACTCTAAGAAAGTTTGAATCATAGCCAACCTTACCAAACTTGAGTTTACTGCTCTTGACATCATGGGAGAAATTATCTATCATGAATTTTAGATGCTGAAATCCATCTTGATGCTAAGGGTCTAGGAATGGCTATATTACCGAGAGAATGATACATCTCGTCAAGATAAGGCCAAAGTTATGATTTTTCTCCGCCACCATCTTCATGAAGGATTAAAAGCTGAATATTTAACGGTAAAAGATCCACTAGAATTGTGGACTAATCTAAAAGGAAGGTATGATCACCATAAAACAATGATTCTGTCTCGAGCTCGTTACAAATGGATACACTTAGGCTACAAGATTTTAAGAATGTAAGTGGGTATAATTCATCAATTTTCAAAATAAGTTCTCAGTTGAAATTATGTGGTGAAAAAATAACTGATGAGGACTTATTAGAGAAAACTTTTTCTACCTTTCATGCTTCAAATATTCTCATGCAATAGCAATATCGAGAGAAAAGTTTTAAAAAGTATTCTAAGTTAATCTCATGCTTATTGGTAGCCGAGTAAAATAATGAGCTATTAATGAAAAATCATGAAGATCGTCCCACTGGATTTGCTCCACTCCCTGGAGCGAATATGAGTGTACATGATAATTATTATTATGCTACTGATCATGGTTGTGGTCGTGGCTGTGGTAGAGGACGTGATAATTACCGTTATCATGGTGGTAGAAGCAATAATTGTAATCCTTAAACCCACTAGAAAAAGAAATATAACGAAGGAAAAAAAGACAACAAGGGTGAGGTCCTTCAAAAGTTGTTGAGAATCTATGTTATCAATGGTGGTATGAAGGGGCACTGAGTATGAACCTGTTGTATGCCTGAACATATAGTAAAACTTTAATTTATCAAGCCTCTATGAAAAAGAGTGCAAATAATGTGAAAGCCAATTTGCTTTTTCATGAAGCTAATGTTGAGACATAGAAGAATGATGATGTGCTAGATGATATTAATCGCAGTAATGATATCGCGCACTTGGAGGTGATGATTTTTATGATTAAATGAGTTTGGTTGAAAGAATAATAAAAAGAATGAAGATATGTAATTAGTACTTTATGCTTTACTTTTACTTTTATATGTAATAAGGTCATTGTTGCGAATCATGTATTTTAATGCATTTCTTTTCTTTTGGGTAAGATTATGAATGTTTCGATTATTGAACACAAGAATGAAGATATGGGTCTCATAAATAGTGCTATAACACATACAATTCTTAGAGATATTTTTTTTTCACACAATAAATAGTGCAATCATCAATAAATAGTGGGTAATACAAAATTAATTGAAGGCTTCAGAAGAGCAATTATAATATTACCTAAAGGTACAAAATTTGTTATTAATGATGCTTTATATTCTTCTAAGTCTCATAGAAATTTATTGAGTTTTAAGGATATCCGCCGGAATGGGTATTATAGTGAGACTATAAATGAGAAGAATAAGGAATATCTACAAATTATTATTGTTAGATTTGGTTAAAAAAATTTCTAGAAAAATTACCGACGTTATCGTCTAGTTTGTAATATACAAATATTAGTACAATTGAAACAAAAGTTACAGAAAACCAAAAGTGTGTTGATAAAGTAGTAGTCGATGCAACTGTTTTTCGTTATTTGATTAGCTTAACTGTAAATGAAGGACTTGATATGCATCTAATGGATGTTGTGACTGTCTGTCTATATGGCTCACTTGACAGTGATATATATATATATATATATATATATATATGAAAGTCCTTGAAGGACTCAAGATGCAAGAAGCATACAATTCTCGAAAATAATATTTAATTAAGTTAAATTAATCTTTATATGGCTTGAAGTAATCAGGGCGCATATGGTATAATTGTCTCTAGGAATATTTGTTGAAAGAAGGGTATAAAAATGATGAAAAGATCTGGAAGAAAATTTGCTATAATTCTTGTTTATGTTGATTAAATCAACATTATTGGAACTCCTAAAGAACTTTAAAAGACAATTAATTGTTTAAAGAAAGAATTTGAAATGAAAGACTTGGGAATAACAAAATTTGTCTTGGATTACAAATAGAGTATCTAAGTTTTTATCCCACTAAGTTTTTCCTAGTTAAAGTTCTTAGTGAGACATATTCATAATGAACATAAAAAAAGGGAGTTTGTTATGAATATATTAATTATTTGGATGTCTATTAACTCTTGATCAACAAATAGGCTTTTTTCCCTATTTGTCACTTTTTAAATATCTAATTACCATTTTGTCACTGTTTCCAAACTATTTCCCAATGTGCCACTATTTAGTCGACTAAACCCTAAAAGCGGCGTTGATTTTTTTGCCCCGAGATTTAGTCGACTAACCCAAGTGGCTTAGTTGACTAAATAGTGACAGGGGGGTTTTTTAAAAACCCCAATCACGGCATTTGGAACCCTAATCCACCACAAAATCTCCCCAAACCTCTCCCCCTATTTTTTCACCAAATCCTTACTGAATCCGTTGGTGGGTAGCGAAGGAAACTTCATTCTAGCATCATTTGCGTCGATTTCGATATGTTCTCATCTCCATTTCGAATTTCCGCCGTTGTTCTTTCGTTTATGCGGGGCTTTTACCTTTTCTTCGTCCGATTATTTATTTATTAATATTATTAATATTTTAGTATAAATTATAGGGTTAAATGTGAAACTCTTTATCATGTTCATGCGTGTATAACACGCTCGATAATATTGTGGGACCCGTTAGATAATCAACATATTGTGGGACCCGTTAGATAATAAACTCGTTTGTCATGCGGTTCGGATCCTATTGGCGCGTGGAGCTATAAAACAACCATAAAATTAATTTTTTTTATTAAGTTTTTATATTGATGATTTTTTTTTACGATTTTTAGTTATGTCCACAATCCTCATTTGAACTTTGGAAACTTGTAAAACTCATTTTTATTTTTAATTATTTGTCTACCTTATATTTTGGGTTATTTTTTTGTCTTCTTTTTTCATTTTATTCTCATAATCTCATATAGACCGTTAGATTAAAACAATATATTATTCAGATTCAATCTTTTATAAAATCATTTCTATAAACATAAATAAGTAAATTTAAACTCTTAAAATTTGATCTATACCCTTCATAATTCCAATCTATAATAAATAAAGAAATTTTAAATTATAAAATATTATAATAATAATTTTATGAAATATTTAATCTAAAATATACATTTCATTATCTAAGGATGGAGATGAGATGATGATATAAAAGAGGGTAATGAGGATATCATTTTCCTATATTTTTATATAGTAACTTTTTTTATCCTCTATAATCTCATATAGGATATCATTTTCCTATATTTTGATATATTATGAGTAACATATGAATGCTTTTAGAAGGTAGGTTGAGTACCTCAAGAAGTTGTTGTTGATGAGTTTGAAAATGAAGTCATCATTAGGGATTTTCATATCTATTTTAAATCATTATCTTAACTAATCAATTTGATATTTTGAATGTAATCAATATAAATTATAAATTTTGAAAATTATTTCTTCATATTAGGTTTAAGAAACCATAAAATTAATTTTTTTATTAAGATTTTATATTGGGGATTTTTTGTTAGGATTCTTAGTCATGTCCTCGATCCTTTGATCTTGGGTGAACTTTGATTTTAAATATAAAACTCATTTTTACTTTTAATTAATTTGTCTACCTTCTAGGGAAATGATGGTTTGCATAAACGAAAGAACAACAACGAAAATTCAAAATGGAGATGAGAACATATCAAAATCGACGCTTGAGATGATGCTAGAATGAAGTTTCCTCCGCTACCCACCAATGGATTCGAAGGATTTGGTGAAAAAAGAGGGGGAGAGGTTTGGGGAGGTTTTGTGGTGGATTAGGGTTCCAAATGCCGCAATTGGGGTTTTTAAAAACTCTCTGTCGCTATTTAGTTGACTAAACCACTTGGCTTAGTCGATTAAATCTCGGGGGCAGTCAAAAAAATCAACGCCCCACGTTTTAGTCGACTAAACCTTAGTTTAGTCGACTAAATAGTGGCACATTGGGAAATAGTTTGAAAACAGTGGCAAAATGGTAATTAGATATTTAAAAAGTGGCAAATAGGGAAAAAAAACCAACAAATACTATTTGCATAGTGCAACATGGGACCCACGCACTTTTTCTCAAACTTCCCGGAAGCTTCAGGCGGTGTGGAATAGTAAGCAAGGGGGAATATTACCTCAAAGACCCAAGTGGAAAAAATTACACCAAATGACCCATATTTTCCTATAAATTGGGGCCTTTTTGTAAACATTCAAAATACACCTGAATGAGAATTACTCTTCACTTTCTCTCCTCTCTTACTCTTGTTCTCTATTTCTTTCAGTTTTATAACAAGGGAGGGTTTAGAGAATAAAGGAGAGAAAGAGGGAGGAGAGAGACCAAAGAGGAGAGATGACAACAAGAAGCCAGAAACTAGGCGAACAGAGAGAGGAGAAAAATATAGTTGCAGAAATGTATAAAACCCCTTTTAAATTTGTTAAACCTCAAAGGTCTGTCAAAAAAATGAAAAAGGATAAATAGATTATAAAGTAGGAATATGAGATTTTAAAATGTTGTCTTTTTACCAAAATACCCCTATTTCTTTTTGGGAGCAAAAAAAAAAGTAAGTTCCCCTTGTTGGCCGTGGGAGCTCCATTGACAATTTGTGTAAGGTGATTAACTACTTTGGTATAAAGATTGACGACTTGTGCTCTTCAAGTAGTCATTGTATATACCAAAGTTGCAAAGTTGTTATTGTTTATACTCAATTTGTCAATGACACCAAGTAGAAGAATATGCAATCAAACATCATTGATAACTCGAGTATAAGAACGAACGACAACTTGAATATTGAAATTAGCAATTATCTTTATTTTGTGTCATTGACAAATTAAGTATAGGAAATTAACAATTTTGGTATAAAGATTGACAACTCGATTCTATATTAAGATGCTAATTGTTGTACTTAAATTGTCATTACATTTACTTAAGTTGTTAATAACACCTGATAGGGGGAATTTGCCTTTTTTCAGAAAAAAAGAAAAAAGAAAAAAGTGAGGGTATTTCAATAAAAGCACACCATTTCAAAATTTTATATTCTTACAGCATATTTGTCCTTCCCATTTTTGACCGAATTTTTTGGAGTTTTAAAAATTTAAATGATATTTAATTAATTTTTTCCCTTTTTTTAAATGCAAAAGAAAACACCGTCCAACTCTAACCGTGTTAGCAAATTTAAAAATAAAAATAAATTAAAAATAGAAAAAGGTGGAGGCGGAGTCATGAATCATGAATGAAAGCCCCACCACGAAATACACGCCTGGTCCAATAAAAAGCATATAACATCCCCAAAACCAGAAGGAATCAAAAGACGTCGTCTCTTCAAAATTTTAAATTTCTCTTTTTTCCCCTAAAATCTTCAAAACCTTCCAGCTATTTTGAATCTTCCCGTCATAATCATCTTCATCCGCTCCCTAGTCCCTAATTTCCCACCTAATCAGTCCTCGTTATCTCCGCCTTATCCTCCCCCCATCCCCTCCTTCATTTATACCTCATCTCGCTTCTCTTCCCAATGACATTCCTCTCTCCCCTCTTCTTCAATCGCCATGGTCGGCGTTAAGACACACACTCTTTCCGCCATCGCGCCGGCAACCACTACTTCAACAACAACCGCAACATTTGTCTCCGCCGTCAAGCGCAGGCACGCACGCAGGCCGGAGGCTGCTTCCGCTGTTGAGGTAGATCGCCGTGCGGAGGACATGGGAAAGAAGAGTGTGTACAGTCAGGCGTCGTTCACGCAATGGACGATTGCCGATGCCGTCTACGTGGCTAGATTCCATTGGATTCCCTGCTTGTTCGCTCTCGGCCTCCTCTTCTTCATGGCCGTCGAGTATACCCTCCGAATGGTGCCCTCCACCTCGCCGCCGTATGATTTGGGCTTCATCGCCACTAGGTCCCTTCACCGCCTCCTTCAATCGTCGCCTCAGCTCAACACCCTCTTTGCCGCCCTCAACACGGTACGTCGTTTTCCCTCACCCTAATTTCAGATCTGAAGACATTTTATAATCAAATAGCCCTTTTGGCTCTCTGTTCTTTTGCTGGTACGGGGAAGAATCTAAATCTGTTTGGCAAAAAGGCATGCAAGTTTGGTAGGACCAAAATCTGAGCCACCAGGTCCCTCTGATCGCTTCATTTATGAAGATATTGATTGACTTGGTTTTTGAATAGGTCTTTGTTGGAATGCAAACAACTTATATCCTATGGACATGGCTCATCGAAGGTCGCCCCAGAGCCACAATCTCAGCTCTGTTCATGTTCACATGCCGTGGCATTCTAGGCTACACCACCCAGCTTCCATTACCCCAGGTAATTAAACAAACCAACAAACAAACACTAATAATTCTCCAGATTAAAACATTCATTGTTGCCTGATTCAGAAAGATAAGGATCTGAACGTGATTTGATTGGATTGGTGTGAAACAGGGGTTTGTGGGATCGGGGGTGGATTTTCCGGTGGGGAACGTGTCGTTCTTTCTGTTCTTTTCGGGGCATGTGGCGGGATCGGTGATAGCGTCGCTGGACATGAGGAGGACGAAGAGGTGGGAGATGGCGTACACGTTCGATGTGTTGAATGCGCTTCAAGCAGTGAGATTACTGGGGACAAGAGGCCATTACACCATAGATTTAGCTGTTGGTTTGGGAGCTGGCATTCTGTTTGATTCTCTAGCTGGGAAATACGAAGACAGCAAGAGGAAGAAGACAACACATTTAGCTTTGTCTTCTCCCAATAACGGCGCCATCAAAGAGCCTGTCCTTGTATCTTGTGCCACTAACTAAATTGCCTTCTTTTTTTAACCAAAAAAAAATACACTACAGTCCCAACTCAAAGGAATGATAACAGGAAAGTCAGATAATTTGTTTGTGATAAGTGAAAGAATAACCATTACCAAGTGGATGAGCTATTACGGACAAGTTTTGGGCTTTAATGATATTATTATTTTTTGATTGGGACTTTAATGTTATTTTCCCTTTTTTGTCTAACAAATATGATTCATAGTGATTAAGAGAATTTGTTTAAGGTAATTATTTATCATGAATGTATAAAAATGTGTTATCAGCAATGTTGTTAAACTCGGATAGGACCGGTTGATTCAAATAGGAAACGTCGAATCGGCTATGAAACCAGTCCGGTCTACCATAGAAACATGGTTTTTTTTTTTTGCTAAAAAAAAGTTTTGGAGGGTTCGACACCAACATGGAAAGCCCGGCCATGAGACTTACATCGGGGACTTACGAGATCGCCTACCAAAGGAGAAAGGGATCGCCACCCTGGATACCATCTATGCCAACTCTCATCGCGAAACATGGTTTTTTGTTTTTTGTTTTTTTGTTACCAACATGGAAAGAGAGAGACCAGAGAAAGGCCACTGGATATCTAGGAACTGCCGAGGCCACTGGATCGAGAGACCATCGGTGAGATCGATGAGGCAGGAGGCCAGAGGGACCGCTATTTCTTACTCCTCAGAAACCGGGAGATTGACGAGGAGGGAGGCCATTGTGGGTGGTTGGGTGAAAGATAATGAACTTTGTAGAGAAGAATATGGTACTTCAAGAATGGCTCACCTCTTTTTGTTCGGTTTGTGCCAATCCAACTTGAGACATAACCCAAAAGCTTTAATGAACCTTGGGCATAAAGTCCACAACTACCTAGCTAGCTGTGAGCTAAGACTCTGGAAGACATGACAATAGAGAGGTCATGCTACTCACACTCAACTTTCACGCTTTGCAAGTATTATTTAAATATAAAATGATTTTTTTTATAATTTCATATTAATAACTGAAAATTTGTACTTTCTTACCGGTTTAGTCCCGATTTAATTTTCGGTTTGACTCT
This sequence comes from Acacia acuminata, assembly GCA_019022655.1. Lineage (NCBI taxonomy): Eukaryota > Viridiplantae > Streptophyta > Magnoliopsida > Fabales > Fabaceae > Acacia > Acacia acuminata. Next base: position 3,485,956 of record JAFJYI010000001.1, read on the forward strand.
GGTCGACCCACTAAACCTTAACCTAGTATCCCGAACGGTTCAGTGACCAATTCGGTTTTAATAACCTTGGTTATCAATAACCTTCTTTCCCCTTTCTCTCTTTGTTGTATTGTTAGCTTGTTTTTCTCCCTTTTCGGCCTTTCGTTAAAAGGAGTTCGTCAAAGAATATTCACATTCTTAGTTGTTATTTCAGTGGGGAGAGAGTTCCATAGGTTCATAATCTATTTTGTAGTCTTCCGTCTTAAATATAAGACATGATTAACTTTTTTTTTTTTTTTTTTTTTTTTTTGTAGATATTAAGAAAACTAATTAAATTACTTTTAAAATATTTATTTTTGTAATTTTTCTTCAAATTATTTTGCATAAGGTGTAAACTGATATACAATCTAAAGATATATAACATATAATATGATTAAATAACTTATTCAACTTCTTTGATCTCTCCAAAAAAAGTCAAATTTGTTTTATATTTAGGAGGGGAGGGAGTATAAGACAAATTTAACTTTTTTGGAGCTATTTAGAAAACTAAGTAAATTATTTTAAAATATTTTTTCCCTAACGATTTTACCTAAATCATAAAACGATATATATATATTTTTTTATGGGAAAAGTATTTCTCCAGTCACTTGAGATAGAGTTATCTGACCTTAAAACTACGTCGTTTTGAATTAAAAGGGTATATTTGTAATTTTAGGTGAATTAATGAATGGTGTTTTCGTAATTTTGCACCCTTCATTAATTCACCTAAAATTACAAACACACCCTTCATTAATTCAAAACAACGTAGTTTTAGGGTTATTGGAGATAACTCTATCTCCAGTGACTGGAGAAATCCTTTACCCTTTTTTAATACCAAAAAAGTTTGGGTAAGGGTAGACACCGGCATTCCCCATCGGGTCGAGTATGCCTCCAGGCTCAAAGAGCACTTACAGAAGTACTACAGATCGCCCACCAACGAGACCTCACATCGACCCGTGGGTATCAAACCTCTTCCTTTTGAGGTGAAGGCCGACGCCTTAGCCAACTATGTCAATCCTTATTGGCATAAAACTGATATATAATTTAACAATACATAATATATTATATGATTAAATTATTTATTTAACTTCATTAATCTCTTAAAAAAAGTTAACTATCTCTTATATTTAAGACCGGAGGGAATATATATATTTTTTTTCAAATGTAACAAGATATCAATTATTTTTTTAAAAGATTAATAGTATTTTTTTTTTTTTGTATAAAAAAGTTTAGGTGGGGTAATTTATTTATTTTTTGGTATGAAAAAGTTTAAGTGAGGGTAAACACCGGACCCCACCAAGCCCAAAGCATGCCCCAGACAAATTTAACTTTTTTGTAGATATTTAGAAAACTAATTAAACTATTTTAAAATATTTATATTTTTCATTTTTTCCCCTAACTATTTTACCTAACTCATAAAACTGATATATAATCTAACAATACACAAGATATGATATGATCAAGTTACTTATTTAACTTCCTTAATCTCCTTAAAAAAGTCAACTATCTCTTATATTTAAGATTGGAGGGAATATGTTAATTTTTTTACAAATATAACAAGATATCAATTATTTTTTAAAAAAGATTCATAATTAAGAATTCGATATAAACGTCGTCCGGTCGGATCTCGTATTTTTTTTTATCTATTTATTTTTTGGTATAAAAAAGTTTAGGTGGGGTAATTTATTTATTTTTTGGTATAAAAAAATTTTAGGTGGGGTGATTTATTTATTTGTTGGTATAAAAAAGTTTAGGTGAGGGTAGACACTGGACCCCACTAAGGCCAAAGTATGTTTCCAGGCTCAAAAAGCGCTTAAAGAGGTACGTACAAATGGCCCACCAGCGAGGCCCTCACATCGACCAACGGATATCGAACCTTCTCCATTTAAGAGTGAAGGTCGACGCCTTAACCAATTACGCCAATACTTATTTTAAATTAACATTTCTTATGAAATCTTCACAAAAATTTGGTCTATAGTTGGTCCAACTGTCTAGGGGCGGTGGGAAGCAGGTTTGTGTTTAGGCAAGCTGGGCCAAGATGGAATTGTCAAGAATAAAACAGTGAAATCAAAGGACAAGTAGACATATTTGAATTGAATGTTGAAAGATTTGTATATATAATTTTAAATTTTGGAAAGTATTTGTGGAGGCCTTGCAATCCAGAGACACCATACATTATGTAAGTTAAAACATTATGTTATCACTATTTGTTATTCCTTTTGTGTTTTCTATAAGTAATTTTCTTTTTTTGGGGTTAATCCTTAGTATAAGCAATTTTTGTCTCGTGTCTCAAAATTTAAAGTACGTTTTCCTTCTCTACTCCTATGAAATACATATTTTAAATTAATTATCGCTCACCCACCAATAATTCCCTTTCATCTAGTCATTTATCACACATTCTCTATTATATTTTATACTGATTATCTCTTCTATGCTGTTTTCATAAATATAGTTGTATTTGAAAGAATATTTGTTACACATTTATTGTTTTTAACTAATCCTAACTGTCAGTTTGTTTTGCGCAATCAAGAAAAAAGTTACTCCCTTTGATCCTTATTATAAGACATCAACTAACAATTGTTATAAACCAAAAAAAACAGTTAAAGTCATTAAACTTATTCTAAAATTTAAATAATTTTTTATATTACCCCTACTAATTAAACTATAATATTATATTAATTATTATTCTCACCCAATATCCTTTTTAATCATAGGCATACGTGAGAAAAAATATTTAATACTTTTTGAAAAAAAGCAAATACCTTATAAAAAAGATCAAATACACTTATTAGTTGGTGGCTTATAATAAAAACCACAGAGAGTACTAATAAAAAGAACCATAAGGAGTATATGAATACTTGGCCAAGTCCTCAAAAATCATAGTAGGACCTCTAGTTTTTTTTAACTATCTTATGATTTTTTTTTTTTTTTTTTTTCCAATCAAAATGTTTGAATTGAAATTTTTTTTTTATTTTAAACAGGAAAACCTAATTCTTTTCCCCAACATTTGGTTGTTACTGTAATTTGTTTTCTTTCACATAAGTTTGGGGATTTTGTTGTGCGGCTCGAATTAATAATTGCAAAGGTTGACTTATTGATATAAATGAATGTGAAGGGGAGAATTGAATGTCATGCGTGTTGTGTTGTGTAATGGTTTATTGAAAATTGTCTTGCCCCTCATACGCGTTATTCAACCCTTCTTTTCAAATTATGTTCACATAAAACTATAGCACCGAATAAATGTGAAATGTAATTAAATAAAGGGAAAATCCCCTCAACCCAAATTAATAAAAAATTGTAAAAAAAAAACCCAAAAAATGTCACATATAAAAATAAAATAAAAAAACCCAAAACCTTTTCTCAGTATTATTTTATAAACGTTAACAACTATATCAATAAAACATTAATAACTATATCGTTAGAACATTAATAACTAAATTAGTAGACGTTAACAACAATATCCTAACAACTAAATCAATATCCGTTAACAACTAACGTTTTATGAAAAATACCAAAAAATGCCTTAGGGGATTTTTTATTATTATTTTACTTATTTTTATGTGACTTTTTCTTGAACATTTTTTGACAATTTTTTGATTATTTGGGCCATGAGGTGGATTTTCCCTTAAATAAATTCTACTTGGTTCTTATTATACCTTTCCAATCAACGTGTTTATTATTTAGTTTTTTTAAGTTAAGAGACATCTCATATTCACAATAATAAATGTAGACCTACTGAATACAAGGAACTTGACCTAAGTTTTTATCCAACCACTATGTGAATGCAATGCAGCAACAATGGCTAGGGAGGAAAAAGAAAAATGGAGACAAAATGAGGCAGACATGTAATAAGGTTGTAATAACAATTTTGTATGGGGTTAAGAATGGAATTTACAATGTCCTGTGTAGTGTATAGGAGCAAGTATAGGTATGGATTATGATTGAGAGATGCATTTGTATATGAAGTATGATAACAGTAATCCTATTCTTCAGACTCAGAATCTGATTCCAAGACACATGTACCATCTTCCACATTGGCTAATGGGTTGTACAAATGGGAGCCTGGATCTGTACACCCAGGAACCAAATCTAAACTGCACCTGTCACCCTGCAAATTTATTCATTTATTTCAGTTTCTTAGACATTCACTAGTGCAAGAAGGAGCAAAGCACAGAAGATTCAGTTGATGAGAGAGTATATATCAAAAACTAACTTCTCTGTTCCTCTCCTTTCTCAACCTTTCATATTTTTCTTATTCAGTTTTGACATTTTTCTTTTCTGAAGGAGGCAAAACATTGAACAAAAACCAATTATCCATTTTCCAATGCATAACTTGAAACAAAAATTTAGACTGTTCAAGAGAAGAAAGGAATAAAGAAGTTGGTTTGAGGAGTGGTGGAGGGGATCTAGTGAGTTCAGTGGAGTGGACCCCAACGTTTTAACTTGAACTTTGGAAGTAATAGAATAATCAATCTTATAAACAAGCAGCAGATTGAAGATTTGAAGAATGTGGTGTTAAGTACTCACCCCTTCTTTTGAAAGATTACCAATCATTGCACATCTGGCAACAACTATATTTGTGTCTGGGAATATTGCTTTCTCACATGCTCCTTCTTTACTCAGTTCCTCTGCCAATCCCTATCACAAGATTTATAATTTCTAATTAAGGATCATTTCCACCATGTGCCCAAACACATCCCATTTTTGAACTTTCACATATTCAGTTCCTAGAGTAGTTCATTTACACTTGTTAATTAAATGTAAACATGCCAAGCACACTTTTTTAGGTAAGACTCACCAATGACATGTTTACACAAATCTATTCATACTGAACTTGATATTCTTATATCTTGTAAAATGAGTCTGTTACAGAATCAGTCATGTTTTACCTCGTTAAAGAAGTCAATTGTTTTGTTTCGCCACTGTTTAGGAACTTGAAACTGGAGCCTGTAAGGGCCATCCCAGTCAACTCCATTTGAAAAGGAGAAGATCAAATTCAGAGCTGAAATACAAGGTGAAGAAAAAAAATCAGAACTTGATAAGAAGAAAATAAATGGTTTTATGAGGAGAAAAACAAGAAGATTAACATGTGTACCATGCTTAGGAATGCATATCTGGATAGAGTATATAGGGCCATCAGCTTTGCCTCTGTCTTTTCTCAGCATTTCTCTTGGCTCGCCACCACACATAATTGGCTGGTTAAAACCTCCTGAAAGGTGGGTAACTTCACAAGTTAATCCCAAAAAACATGGCTAACAATATGGATATCATCAAATATAAACAACAGGGAAGCCTCACTATAACTTGATAAGTCATATGGTGAAGTCTCCTGAATCATGGGTGAAAGAGTTGTCTGAACTATAAGGGGTTGTTTGGTATGAGGGGAGGGGAAGGAAAATTTTCTGGAGTCAGATTTTTTTTTTTTTTAAAAAAAAAAAAATTTTTTGAAGAAGTGGGGTCAAAAATTTTTAATTAATTTTTCTTACTCTTTTATCATACATATTATCTTTATTAAATTTTTATAACCCCACTTCTCCAAATTTTTTCACTCAAAAATTTTTCCTTCCCCTCCCCTCCTCTCTAAATCCCTTAGACCAAACAAAGGATTAAATTCTGCTATTTTTAACTCAGGTTGAATATTTGTAGGATAACTAAGTGAGGTCATCAAAATTACCATTAAAAGCAACTCCAAATTCTTCACTGGGTGCAAGTTGGGTTGCTGCCGGATTATAAAAAAGCTTTACCTTTTCTCCCTGTAAGAATGTGTAAAGGTGTTTAATTCAAGGCAAGTAACTCCCAATGAGATGAACTCTACATTGTACCATCATACTTACCGAAGTAGGAGGAAGACCATTCATGGTTTTCCAGTAGACAGGAGCCATCCCAAGTTCAAACATAGCCCATGAAGGAAGTTTGTACCTAAAAAAAGCATCATAGTAGAAGTTGTAACATTGCACAGAAAGAACACTAGAGCTTGAGACAACAGCTAGAAACTTCAGTAAGAAAAAGGTATCTAGTTGGAGTTCATACTCCTGAATTTCCTCAGCGGGAGCTGTCACAGCAACGGCGGCAGCAGCAGCACTGATTTTTCTGCTGACTTTAACATTTCTCTTCTTCGCCGATGAAGAGCTTGTCAATGGTACATTGAGAAAATTGTTGGCTGCATCAGAAATCATACAACTGTTACAATATTCAACGCAAGACTAATGTAGTTCTATACAAGTTCAAAGTTTAATGCTTTCTGTTATTCAAACTGGCTATCCACATCTTCCCAAAACAGGGTGATACAATAATAAATTCTTTTCTCCATAATATTTCTGGACATTGTACCATTGAGCTGAGGAATGACATGCAGTTTATGCTGCAGTAAAGATAACTGGCTACTCATAAATCATATTAAAGGAAAGAAATTCTAGGTTCTTGTTCCAAGTATGGAACTTGTTCCCAGCAATGGTATCATGCGGATGAAATTTTCAAAATGAATGTAGATTTAAGGTCCATCATCAAAAATCAAAATGTCCATCATCAACCAATTTGAACCTTCTTCAATTACAAACATAATGGCATATAACAGACTCAAATAAAAAAGAAAAGTATATAAAAAAACAGTAAACATACCCAGTTTTAATCATTCGCGTCATTATTATTATTATTATTTTAAAAAGTATGATTGCATGATTGAAAAAGGGGGAAAAAAACATTCAATTTATTTCATTAACAACTTCTATCCAAGAGTGGTGAAAGACACACGAGCTCCCCCGTTGATTCAGATAGCTCTGTAAGCCAAAACTCCTTTTTTTCACCAAAAAAAAAAAAAAAAAGGAAAGGCAAATTTCTCCTTACATCAGTAATCCAAATGGATCATTAGCATCGAGTACTCTAAAGCACTTTCCTTAAGATTACGACAACCAGTAATAACGTATTAATCCTTGACCGGAGTTTGCACGCAACGTTATTAGAATCGTTGAATATAAGTGAAGTTATTTCCTACTAGAGCATGCAAGTATGTAACAAAATAGAATCGATTCTAAGAATTAAAACATGGGTAAAAAAGAAGAACAGAGAAAAATAGAGACTAACCGATCAAAGAGCCGGACCGCGTGGCCAAGAATGGTTGCGTGGAAGAAGCGAATATTGACCCATTTGTTGCGGCCATGTTTTACACTTCCTTTCACTATTAGAAGAGAGAAAAGGAAAAATAGTTGTAGTTCAATGTACTAACTGGACATGTTTATAGATAAAGAGGAGAGATATTGATATTTTTCCAGTATATATGTATATGTGGGTAAGAATTTGCAGACACGGCAGATGTTTTGAGGGGAAATCACCGAAAAATCTGATAATAGAGACAAACTGAAAGAAATGGTTTATCTGAGAATCAAAAATATCTGGTCCTTGTTTCTCCGACCTCGTTTGTGAACACAACTGGCTCTAATCACCGCCTTATCTCTTCTATTGTTTCTCTTTTCTCTTTTTCACTTTCTTTCCTTTTAGCCCACGTTTTAGTTCAAAATTTCAATTTTAACCCCCGAATTCGACAAATTACAAGTCTCACAAGTGGCTTAACTTCCATTTCACACTCCTACTTGCGCATATAGCATATCACCATCGCATCATTTAAACGCAAAATCCATCAAACTTCACCAGCAAACGACTTCAAGCCTCAAGGAGTCGTTTCTCGTTGGAACTCAAAAATACAGAGACGAGGAAAAAAAACACAGGCCTTGCCTTTTTCCGTTCATGGCTCTGATCACTTCACAGCCCAAAAACCCCATTCTTCATAACTCCACCACCGTCCACCGCTCAATCCCTCGGCTAACCAATTCGGTGTTTTTCGCAAACAATGATAGAACCCTTAAAGTCTCAAACTTCAATTCAAATTCGAACAAATTTTCACTGAGAACAAACCCCTTTAGAACGGTGCCGGTTATATCTGCAAATGTGGCATTAACAGAAGCATTGGAGCCAGAGGAAGAAGGGAATGTGAGGTACAGGAGGATTCTGCTATCAGACGTCGAGGTGAAGCGAGAGAGACGAGTTTTCTTTGGGAGGAAGTGGAATTCGATGGATTTGGGCACTGCAGGTGTTGTATTGACCATGCATGTGCTTAGTCTCTTTGCACCGTTTTGTTTCAATTGGAGAGCTTTATGGGTTGCCGTGGCTCTGTATTTTGTGACTGGTCTCTTTGGCATCACTCTCTCTTTTCACAGAAATCTTTCTCACCGCAGCTTCAAACTTCCCAAATGGCTTGAGTATCTCTTTGCTTATTGTGGGGTTCTCGCTCTTCAGGTAAATTCTGATTCTTCAAAACTTTCTCTGAGTTTTTTCTATCATATTTTGGTTTTCCAAGAAGTATTTTCTTTAGCAAGGTACCTGACATTAGAAAATGAGAAGTTTGGCTACCAAATACTTTATCTTTATGTCAAATTATTCCATTTCATAAATTTTAGAGATTTGTACATATGATTTATAAGAACAGCGCTTTTATTGCCTTGTATACAAGTCTCTTATTATCTATTTTGATAGACTATATTCCCGTTAGACTATATTTCCGTTAGCATACTGTCAGCCGATTATTTTAAGACCAATTCAATTTCTTAATAAGAAAAATAATCTTTGAAAGATGAAATTGTGACATTTGAGCTTTGAGAGCTAAAAATGAAATAAACTTCACTCCTTTTTTTCCTTTGGTGATTTTGATTGGTGTGCAGGGGAACCCAATTGATTGGGTGAGCACGCATAGGTACCACCATCAATTTTGTGATTCAGAGAGAGACCCACACAGCCCCACAGAAGGATTCTGGTTCAGTCATATGAGCTGGTTATTTGATACCAAATCTGTGGTTGAAAGGGTACGTATGATTATGATCTATATGAATCCCTAGTTTTTGTATATAGGGAGAATTACTGTGCAGTTTTACATAAGTAATCACTAAAAGGCCCTTAACAAGTTAATAGTATGTAATGACAGAATTTAGTACAGTAAATGACAACAACTTATGGTATATTGACAACTCAAGAAACTTTTTGGTGATTAAACTGGTTATGTGGGATTGCATTATAGTTATCCGTTGTATATACCATGACTTCTTAACAAGCAGAACAAATCATAGCTCATAACCTTGTTTGTTGCAAACGTATTGGGATATGCATGTGCAGTGTGGAGAACCAGACAATGTTGGAGATTTAGAGAAACAGTCCTTTTATAGATTCCTGCGAAGCACTTACATTTTACATCCTCTTGCTTTGGGAGGGCTGCTTTATGCCATGGGAGGATTTCCTTTTCTTGTTTGGGGAATGGTAAGGAGATTCCTTTCATTTTCTTCTTTATCTTCATGGGTATCAATTTAAGAGCCCTATTTTTTTTTTCTGAAGAATGAATTGAAACTCATGTATATATGGTAACACTATTGCAGGGTGTGAGAGTTGTTTGGGTATACCACATCACTTGGTTTGTGAACTCAGCTTGCCATGTCTGGGGGAAGCAAGCCTGGAATACCAAGGACTTATCCAGAAATAATTGGTATGCTCACTTTTACCTTCATTGAGAATTTTCCCCATCCTGTACTCTTTCTGTCAAGTGTTTTTCCCTACAACTATGTGCATTTTAAATCAGATTATACGAGTTGAGTTTTGTATGAAAAAAATAATTATTTGTAATGAAACCAAATAGGCACTGCCTGATATATATCTAGTATCATTAGTATTGGATCATGTTTAAGTCTTTTCAGGCTTAATTGGGTAGTAGCTTTCTAAAGGTTTTTCCATTTAAATGGTTCAAATCTTTGGTCTTGTTTAACAAAAATCAAATCTCTTTCAGTCAACCAAACATTCACGGTGAGATTTTTACCCCATCAAAACTGTTTTTTCTGTCAGACTCCCCCCCGGGAACTTACGACCATGTCATATGTTTATATTCAAAGGTCATTAGGTCTAATTGGAGAAACTTTTTCTCTAAATGGAAAAAATTGAGTCTCTTTCAAAAAATAAACCTTAAAAAAAAGAACTGAATTAGTTTTATCACCATGGATGAGCAGGTGGGTGGCAGTACTAGCATTTGGGGAGGGATGGCACAATAATCACCATGCATTTGAGTACTCAGCAAGACATGGCTTAGAATGGTGGCAACTGGACATGACTTGGAATGTTGTCAGATTTCTTCAACTTATTGGCCTCGCCACTGATGTGAAGCTTCCTTCACAGGCTCATAAACTAAGAATGGCTTTCCACAATTGATTCATTAAGTTAGTGGCATTCAACAGTTGTTGTTAAGCTCATGAGGTGTTGCTTTCATCCCATAAATATCCAACCAAATCCTGTGTTGGAATTTGAGTGCACTATTTGCACATTTTGTGTGTGTGGGACTAGCAGGCCTAATATTGCCTATACCCTGTTTGGTAGAAAAACAAAAACAGAAATAGTGGAATCTCTCTTTTATTGTACACCACAATGAGATCAATATGCAATCTCTTAGGACGTTTGGTGTGTGCTACATGGAGTATATTAACTAAGAGCACGAGAGACGGGTTTGTGTGATGGTCCACTTCTATGTGCTTTGTTCTTTCATTTTCAGCGACGTGACAAAACAGAGTTAGGTGAAAGCCACCATGTTCCCCAATTCAAATTGGTAATTGTGTCAAACAGTTGAACATGTTTTTTCAAATTATAGAAAGTCCAATTATATTAAATGAAGAAGACTATGCAAACAAAGATGGTAAATTAGAGTCTAGAGAATTAAGACTTTCAAGGTTTAGTCAAGGCAGGGATTAATAAAAAAGTAAACTTTTTATATACACACTTAGTCCCAACAATCCTAAACAATGTGGGACATTTGTTTTTTGTACACAACATTCTCGACATGAACTGTCAGAAGAAATTCTTATATGAATCGGGTGTGAAGAAATTCTTATATGAATCGGGTGTATCACGTTATCTATGTACTACCCAATAAAATCACACCACATCGATTTCATTAAATCTTATGAAGGGGAAATGGGAAATGTGAGATTGGAGAGACATTTTCAAATGACATAAATGAAGAAAAAGAAAAGAAATTTAACACACATAAGAGTTAATGAGATTGATGTGGTCTAATTTTATTGGATAGTATATATATAGATGATATGATACCCCCTGCTTCTTGCAAGAATTTCTCAAACCGCTGGACATAGGTTTGCTGGTTTGGAACTACTGCTATATGAGTATGATGCCCAAATATTAAATATCAGACTTGTAACTATTTAAATAATAAGAGTTTATGCTACTCACTTCAATCTTTAAAATAAATCAGGAGTAATTTTTGTTTTCTACGATCAAACTATTATCTTCAAGAAACATAATTATTTTCATGGAGCTTGCAATAAAATTTATTTTTTATTAAAAAAAATTACTGTACTCCACAGCATCTTATCCAAATATTTACTGGGGAAAAAGACAAGAAAATAATTCTTAAACTTCAAAATTTTAAATCAGTCTCATTATCTATAAGAATATATGTATTAATTAAGTAGTATAGCAATTGACAACTCATTTTATTAGAAAATAATTGATTTGAGATTTTGAAATTCAAATGATATTTTCTTATCTTTTTCCTAAATACTATAACTAGCCACATGTATGATTTTCAATAAACTATACTTTTCCACTTTTTAATATAAAACATATTTACTTAATAAAACATCATCCTCATCTTTATCACCTTCCCACCTTTATTATTGTTGAGGGGCATCAATATTGATGAATATAAAAATTATATTTAATATTTAGGATTAAAATCAAATCCCTAAATATATCTTATATTAAAGAATAATGAGCGTGTGTGTATCGATTAGGTGGGGTGATCCGACCATTCATAAAAGCATGTTTGGCATGTTTAAGATGATTATACAAAGTCAAATCATGGAATAATCTTAATTAGAAATTATATCATACCGTCTTATCAAAAAGAAAATAATACCACAATGATCTCATAATCATAACCTACTAAATAAAGATGCAATAATTATAAAACACTTGCCTAAGATAATTAAATTATACATATACATATAGTCATGGGCTAGGTAGCTGCCATATCATATCCAACTCATGCTGTGATTGTAATTATCATATTAAATTACAATGAAACTCACAAATATATCTGGTCTAAACATGCTTTTCTTTTCTTTCTTTCCCCCGACAGAAAAATAAAATACTGCATCCACCGTCCAATTTCTTGTTTGATATTTGCGCACCGTCCACGTTTTTTTTTTTTTTTTTTTTTTTTTTTTGGGAGCCAACAAGCTAAATACTTGAAAGTGTGATTTGAACCGTAAAGATGTGCTTTCATAGGGGTGCCTACATGCCTATGCGGGTTGTTGTTCAAATATAAATTAGGGTTAAGGGTCAATTTTATCAAGAAGTATTAAAGCGAGAGTAATTTTGTTTTGACCGCTAGTTGATGAAATATGTTGAGCTGACAATCTACGTCATATTATCATCTATATCATTTTTTTCAAGATTCAAATTTATCTTGGAAGTTCATATGCCACATTACTTTAGTTTTCTCAAAGTTCTATTTAAAACTTTCACTGCAAATTTGAATCTTAACAAAATTAATGTAGATGACATATGGGTGTTGTCAACACACAAGAACTCTATTATTTTAAACAGCAACTCTATTTAAAATAATAGAGTTGCTGTTTTTTTTTTCTCCCCCTCCTCCAGATATTGAATCTTGATTCGTGGTTGTCAACACATGAGATCAGTGAGGTTGATGGTCAATCTAAACATGAGTCATACTTATGAATCATTTTAAATATGCAAATATTTTCCCACACGTAAATCTTTTTTTTTTTATTTTAAAAAAAAAAGGTTCTTAATTACCTACTCTTTTTTTTTTTTTTGTTAAACAAATTTTAGAAAGGGGTTGCTCAAACATTGATCCAAGTCAAGGCACTTGGAGCCCGTCCACACGGAATACCGGTCGCGAGAGAAAGTACACACATGCCTTCCACCTCTACCAAATCTGCATGCCTTACAGGCTTTCTAGATCATAAGACGCTTCCCCCGCTCTGGACCAATACAAGGATAGGATACCTACTCTATTTTAGTCAGCTTCTCCTTCGCACAGCTCATGAGCCTGAATATGAACTGGGCTTTCGGTTTATAAATGGGCTTTCACTTTTTGGGCTCTAAGGATGACCCGGATAAACCAGCTGAAGATTTCAGCCCATGAATCAACTCATTCAAGTTGACGCAATTCCGCAAATATGCTGAGTCATGTTAAAAAGCCTAGTTAATTTTTTTCATTTTAACTATACTTTCTTTAACATAATTTTATAATATGATAAATAAATTATAACATAAAAATATATTTTTATTTTTATTTTTATTTTAAATATTTAATATTTGGTTTAGCAAACTCGAGATGAATATTATCCGACAATGATATTAGTGGAGTTGACAGAGGGACTTGCTTTGGTTCTATATAATATTGTAATCCTCTTTATTTTCTAAATCTATAATTTTCTTGTAAACTCTCTCTACCAATTACACTTATTAAAGGAGTTTTCATCAAGCAACTATCTTTCAATGTAAATGATTAAAAAAGATACTTTAAGAAATAACACACATCTTTAACGAATGGTTAACTAATTTTTTTAAGCGTTAAACTTGCTCCAGATCCTTATGCTTTTGAGGGTTTATGATTTTGGTCCATATACTTTTTTTTTTTTTTTTTTAAATCCATATAATTTGTGTCATCCAGAAAGAAGGATAAAGTCCACAAAACATAAAATTAATTTTCATGTTTTTGCTGCATGAATTCAAATGCTTGGAATAATTTTTGTTCTGAACCATTTTCTTTATCATATATAAATTTGGTCCTACACGTAGGCCATCTAATCCTAGTTAGTTTGTCATCCACATACGTTAGCTTGCTTAATATAGGGTTAAGGTGCGATTTGGCCAACAAACTATTGGCAAGAGCGTCTAACACAATTAACTATTACCTGGACCATAAATACCAACAAACTATTTAAAATGTTAAAATGACACAATTCTGTTAAAAACAAATTAGACATACATCAAGAGGAACCCGATACTGTTCATCGTGGCTACTGATGAATTTTGCAAGGAGAATCTCTTAGGTTCAGGAGGATTTGGAAGAGTCTACAAAGAAGGAACCCGATACTGTTCACCGTGCTCTCTGGACGATCAAGATGAGGAGCAAATCAGAGAAATCCATGCTTTAACACCACCTCAAACTCCACGCACTGCCAATCGTGATCGTCGCAGAGAAACCTTGGCACACAGCCGCCCGTCGTTGTCTCTGTCAGTGGCGAGCACGGAAGGAGCTTCGAGCGAGAATTTAGCCAGTATGTGACAATTAAATACATACCATCATGTCTTGCGAGGCGGAATTTGTGAAAATACATAAATAGTGGTTGTAGTTAATAACCGTCATTCATTCAATGACAAATGTGATAGTTCTTTCGAAACAACCACCATGTAACACTTACAAACGATTCGACTTCCAACCTTTTATATCAACAAAGACAAAACATAACGGTCTTAAAAAACAATCGTCATAACTTTTTCATAATCCTTCGTCACATTCAGACCTTTAATGTCTTAACTCATCATAACATTTCATAATCCCGTTAGACCTTCATAAGTCATAAGTCATAACCCTTCGCAATCCGTTGGACATTTATTTAAAATCAAATATTCCTTGTGATTCTAACTATTTTTCTTTATCGGCCTACTCTTTCTCTCCTTCATCATGTTATAAGTTCTCAGGGAACTCCTCCTCTGCCGTCGTCGCCCCCTCCTCCACCACCTCTTCCTCCTCAAGGCTTGTTGGTGGCAACAAATGGCTCAAGTCCTAATGATCCTAACCATGTCGCCCCCTCTGCCGTTTCCAGTGCCTCAACCCTCTCTACCAATCTATCTATTGCACCAAATGACATGATGACACAAGAGAAAATAGCACTGGTAGTGAAGGATCTTGTTGTCATGAAGGAGATCCATAAAGCAAATTAAGAGAGAGGCGGAGGAAATTTACAGTAGATGGAACATGAAAGGTCAAATTTTGAAATCGGACAAGTTCACAATTTGGTATATCTCACAATTTGTAGATGAAACAGTAAGTTTCGTCTCCTCTTTCATAATTTGCTTTGGACCATTTTCATGACAACAAGACACTTTCATAGTGCTCTTTTCTCTTTTGTCATCTCATCATTTAGCGTAAAAGAACATAGAGACGGCAACGAAGTTCCTTCCATCCTCAATCGTGCTTCTTTGGTTCTGCTCTTTCCAAAGACGATGATAAACTCTTGATCTATCTTGAAGAAGAAGATGAACCATGTCATCAGCTCTTTGTTCTGCTGTTGTGATGGAGATCAGTGTGAATAATGCTGCCTCCCTCCTCCCATTTAATCACGGCTCCCATTTTCTTAGGTCTAATGCTTTCCCTTTTCTCCAAAATGGCAATGTATTCCCTTCCTCTTTGTTAGATACGGGAAAACGAGTCAAGCCCATTGAGATGGCTCGATTAGATTGTAAATTTGCGAGTGCTAGATTTGAGATTTTCATCTCAAAGGTGAAAATGGGCATAAAATGGCCAACACGGTAGGACTGAGGGTCTACAAGGGCTAGCCTATTAAGGCCTATATTTTTTTTGTTTTATTAAATTTTTTTATATGATACTAATATTATTGATTTTTTATGTTGTTATTTGCAAATATTTAGTTGTTATTATCTTTTTAAGTAAATACCTTTTTGGTCCCTAACAAAAAACACGGACCCCATTTTAGTTCATTACAAAAAAATAACCCGTATTCGTCCTTTTTATGGACTAAAAATGACATTTTGGAAATTTGTGAAGGATCAAAATGTCAACCAGTCAACTCTTATTCGTCCTTTTTATGGACTAAAAATGACTTTTTTTTTTTTAAGGGACCAAAATGGGGATCGTGTTTTTTGTCAAGGACCAGAAAGGGTATTTACTCTATCTTTTTTTAGAATTAAGTTTCATAAGGACATCTTGTATTAAGAACCTAAAAAATAAAAATAAAATATAAAAGATATTTCTTATTTCATAAGTTTTAATTTTTATTTTTTAATTTTGTAGTAGTTGTTTTGTCCATATGTTGTATTGTTTATTTTATTAACTATTTTGTTAGTGTTTATACTTTTAGGACTTATAAATTTTTTTACCGTGAAGACTTGTTATTTATTATTGTTATCGGTTAAAATACTCATATTATTTATACATAAGTTTTTTAAGATTAAAAGGATAAACACTAACAACGTGACATTATAAGTAGACTCGAACCCACAAGTTTCTACTTATATGAGATTATATGAGACTATGAGAGCTGACATGTTACTATACCGTTCATGTTTGGCTAATTGTGAAACCATGGTTTCGGAAGCCAAATCATGGTTTTGAAGCATTTTTCGTAGTGAGACAAAACTCTTATCACATACTTATTTAAGTAAATCATAAAACTAAGAAACCATGGTTTTAAAGCCCTTTTCCATGATCAAGATAAAACTCCTCTCACGTACTTACCTCGTTAATCATAAAGTTGTTCTCCAAAAACTAATCCAAACACAAAGTTAAAGCACTCTTGCAAAGTTGTTGATAAGCGATTCATGTTCTGGCATAAAAAAATTCATGTTAAAATGTTTTAATTTTAATTGTATTTTAAATTTTGGGCGAAAAAAATTTTATGTTTAAATAGCCGTTAAATATCTAGTACTATTAGTTTATATTTAACTATTTAAGCATTATTGGACCTAATTACAGGCATATCCTCTGAACGCATCTTTTGTTCTAATCTCTTAATTGTAATTTAGTACTTGAAAATTTTTATTCGCACGTGTTATTCATATATAAATATTGAAAATCATTTTACACTATTCAATATAATTTATTGTATTAAAATATTTTTAATCGAACCGTGTGAAATTAAAGATTTACTATTTGATAAGATATTTATAGCCAAGCATGCTGATTAGGGGTTTTCTTAAAAGCAAGGCTTTTCCACGCAAAATTATACCAGTCATCAAATTATACCAGTTAACTAAATGCATTTTCTAATGCAATAACATTGAATAAAATCTGAAAAATTATGAACTGCACTATCAGTTACATATGAATATTATAATTGACATTTGTTGTAGATTTTATTGAATATTGATTGATGATATATGGGGATATATTGATATATCCATATTGATTAAGACCTTCAATACAACATTGGATTATGTCTGTTTCAAATTAATTTAGTTCATTTAACTTAACATGTGGTATGTATATTTGGGTTTGCCTTCATTCTCATCATAATGATAAACATCTAATTTCTCATCACTTAATGAGATCTCAATCGTTTAAATTTATGAAGAGTTCAAATTTAAAATTTTTAATTTGTGAATTTTTAAATGATAAGTTTATTTTTATGTTAAGTGATAATTATAAAATTAGCTTTATTTTAAATTTTACATATTTTAAAGTAAAAATCTATTTAAAATATAGAAGTTAGATTAATTTAAATATGGACCGTCTAAAATCAGTCTAATGGTGTAAAGGAATGATGAGAACATTTGTGCTCATCAAAATGATGAGCATGAGCCCAAAATGTGCTCCCATATATTTTTTGTTCCCTTCTATTTAATTTTGATATTGAATAATGCAATATAAAAATTAATACATAGAACCAACATGTGTTGGCGGTATCAGTGAAAAATGTGTTTTGGCCGCTTAAACACAAAATCCAAATTTAAGTTTATGTGAATATTGAAAATACCTTTGAGAGAGCTTGACAATACGCTTAAATTTAACACAGTTAGATAATCATATAAAAAATTAGGAAAATTGTACCGAGGTCTGAACAAGAGAATTTACAACAAAATGGTTCATTGAAATCTCAAAATTGTGGTAAAGTCCGTGAAACTTTTTTGTAATATTTTTCATATGTGAAAAAACACAAATGAACATGTTTTGACAAGTCCATGAGCCTCTTTGGGGCATTTGTGTCTTTTCATATATGAAAAATATTACAAAAAGTCTTACAGATTTCATCACAATTTTGAAATTTTAAGGAATCATGTTATCGCTTTTTTTCCCCTTGCTCAGGATCTAGGTGTAATTTTCCCTAAAAAATTAATGCATACCGTTATTAAATCCATCATGCTATCCAAGGTTAATGAGCTCATAGCACCATTAAAAAGTATTCATTTATAGAACTCACGCACACACACATATTGATCATTGAATTAACTATAGTACTACCACATCTTCCAATGAGAACGAAGAACAATAATCAATGACTCTCTCTAGGTGGAACAAAAAATTCAGAAAAAATAGGTAAATTTGAATACACACATATATAAATACTTTAGGAAACAAGTTAAAAAGGAGAAACCAACCTGAGCATCGAGAGCACCAAATGTTTCATTATTACTCTTCAACTTTAACAAAAGAGAATTACCATGCTCTCTCTAATCACCTCGAGGTTCCAACAAAAATTATAAGCGACAAACAACATTTGGAATTTCGAAGCCATAAGATAATGTAAAACAACACACACTCACAAAAACGACTACCAGTATATATTAATCATATACAAAGGCCAATCACAAAAGGCATTACTTGTTTGTAAGAAATATATTATAATAAAACAGAATAGTAGCCACGGTAAATATATACGCACGGGAGAATATTTAAAAAGCACAATCATGAAACCTAGCTCTCAACTCTATATGTTCACTACGTCTGGTTTATTGTTTTTAGTTTCAAACATTGGTATATTCAAACTAGGTATAGGTTGTTCTTAAATAATAATAATAGTATTATTACCTTAATTATTTTCATATACTACCTATATATGCACACAGATTCATAGGACTTGATTATGTCAATCATGGGTGAAAAGGCAATTAATTTATTACTACCGCTGGAAATTTTGTGAAATAAGTATGAGGTGTGAGCATGAGCTCAGTTCATACGAGGACTGGCAAAAGTTGGGTGGTAGTATTATTTATCTGACACTCGATAATAATGGATAAATAATAAAAAGACAGTAATTATTGTGTTTAAGCAGATTAAATGGCATGCTTACGTCATTACAAAGCATGCCTTTCAAGCAACGACTTCGAGGTGTCTATAAAATAAGCAAATTACTCTTATGGTAGAGTAGTAAATTATTACGGTAAGTTGCTGCCCATATTATTATAATTCAACCGTGCGTGTTACTGTTAAGCTAAACTATAACTTAACCCATAACTGCTTTTCACACTTTGTACGGTTAAAGTGTATTTTTAACTCATATATATATTGCTATCTAGCCAGGTCTAGCTCTCATATTGATGAGTATGAAAACAATGTTATTGCATTCATCTGCCCAAGGATGATATATAATTAATCTTATATTTAAACTGAATTTTTTATTCAATTTCGAAAACACACTTGCCAAACCATCTTAACATTTGGTGATATTTATTACTCATTTCAATTCTTAATATATAATATATTTAAGAAGTTAATCTTATTTTTTAATATAAGACATAGTTTTCATATTTGTCAATATTTTTATAATTTACTTATATTGTTATATGCTCCTTCAACAATAATCAAGGAAGGGAAAGAAAAGGAGAATTAAGGAAGATAATCAGCGTATTTTAAAAAATACTTCTCATATTTAATTTAAGTACTATATTAAATAACTTCCTTAATATTATTAGATTAGATAAATATGCATTATGTTAATGACTAGAGGGAATAACTATTTGATAATTACTATTATTTTCCCAAATAATATCCAGCATATGCAATACAAATATCAAATTCATGTTGAAACTAAGCTAAAACTGCCCAATCCAAACAAATTCGGGCGTTAATACTTGCTTGTTAGTATAGACTTTAAGTACTATTTGGATTAGCGGTAAAAACTTCTTTTTTAACGTGATTTATAGTGTACGGGCTAAGCATGTTAGAAATTTTTTATATCTCAAATTAGGTAAATGTACTTTTTAAACGCTGATTCAAATAGCTAGGCCCTAAATGGCATGGCGGGCATACACAAGTCTCGTGTTGATAAGTAGAGTTCAAATTATATCTTAATCTAAAATTTTAAAATTTCAAGTTTTGTGTGTTTTCCCACTTATACATACACATATATGTATTCTCTCCGGATCCTTATATCAATTTCCTTTTTAAATAAGTTGATTGTCTCTAATTTATAAATCATTTGGTGCGTGTTAATTGATTACTTGTTTTTCAAATATTATCCCTACTATGATTTATTAAGAGGAGACCTGAAGTATGGGTTTTTCTATATTTCTTAAGCGGAATATTTTCAAAAATATTTAATAATTCATCAACTACTTTATTACTATTTGCTATATAAAAGGGAGCATGTAGTAGTCCTTTTTATCGGTGGCATCGCTATGTTCCTCATTATAAGTACATTTATTAATAAATTTTCCTCATTATAAGTACATTTATTAATAAATTTATGAGGGGAGGGGAGAGATGATAATGATTTTGTAAATGTAGATTGAGAGAACATCTTAATTAAGTTAAATTTTAAAAATTATCAATTCATTGCTTATTTATTGACTAAACTTTCATTTCTTAACATAACAGAATTAATTAAAATAGACTTATGTGAATTACTTTCTCCGTTTTTTATTACTAGAAACAACTATCACCTGTGACTTGTCCCTAATTTATAAGAGACCCTTAAGTTAGAGAATGTCTCAATTTTTTATTTATTTATTGTTCATTTTGTCCTTACTTAATTACTTATATTAGTATTATTGCATTTATTGAATCCACTCACATACTCCTCAGTCCTCACCACACATAATTCTCTTTCTCCTACATATATCTTTCTTCTTCTTTTTTAATGCCCCCCCCCCCCCCTTTGAAGGAAAATGTTACAATTTTTACATGTTTATTATTTTTAACAAACCTTTTGATTTACTTTATTCCTCAAGTATTTCTTGTAAAGAGGGAGGTAGGGAGGGAGTGAGATTTTGTATGGGACATTATAATATAATTTACTCCCTCCGGTCCTTTTTATAAATAAATTTCTCTCTTTTAGGATTGGACTTTAAAATAAGTAAATTTTTTCTTGTATTCCAAAATTATTTTTTTTTACTCCTATTAAACACATATCTTTATATTAACTATCTTCCACTCATCATTAATTCTCTTTCTTTTAATCATTTATTATTCATTATGTCTCTCATATTTTATACCTATTCTCTCTCTCATATTTTTTACACATTTGTTCTCCTATTTTTTTTTCTAAATAAAACATATCATTTTTTATAGGGCAGAGCAATGGGCGGGTTGGGCGCCCATACCTAAACCCATAACTTTGCCCATTTAACTTTAAATGGGTATGGGTTAGCCCATACCCGTCTCAACCCATTCTAACCCATGTTGAATGGGTTAACATATAAATGGCGGGTGACCGGGTTTTGGGTAACCCATTTACATTTGACAAGTTTATTTTTTTGGAGAAAAATATATATAAGTATTAAGTATTCACCCAAATTTATCATTCTAAATTCTGAAATATAAATCTTCAAAATTCAATAATCATAATTCACACAAAATAATCTAAATTTAGACAAGTGTTATCATAACATAATTTTGATTTCAAACTCCATGTGGGGGAATGGTTAAATGGGGAAATGGGAAATGGGTATTTCATGACAATGTGGCATATTATTGTCAAGTGTCCATGTAGTTAATAAAAAATATATATATATATATAACTAAATGGGCGGGTTTGGGTAGCGAAGGTGCGCCCATAGCCCGCCGTTTTCTTAAATAGCGGGGCTTTTTTTTTTAGAAAAACATATTGGGTTTTTATACTAATTTTTTACCCATTTATTATCTTTAATAATCTTAATCATAACTTAGTTTTTTTTTAAAATAGTTATAAAAAGTAGCAAAGGGGGTACTAATTTGCAATAAGTAGAAGATTTCCGTTATAATGGAAGCAGCACCTATAATTTAGTGCTTCATTATGTATGGGTGGGAGAAGGTAAAATATGAAGAGTAGCCCATAATTTTAGGTTTTACAAAAGGTAGCGTCATTTCAGAGTTTCATCTTCCCCGATGACTCCCTCAGCAGAGAAGCTGCAGATCGAGAAAGACAAAAAAGAAACACAAAAAAAAAGGGCTTCTGAACGAAGGCAAACTCTTTTCACCACCTGTCACTCACCTCTCACCCATTTCATATTCTCCACTTTTTTTTTTTTTTTTTTTTTTTAACAAAAAGTTTTGGAGGGTTCGACGTCACCCCCAAGGAGTCGAAGACGGCGGGCTCATGAAGACTTGCGGGGACTTACGAGATCGCTTCTACCAAAGGAATCCATGTGGCAGAGGCGAGAGGCGAGGCGGTTTAAGAAATTGTAGTTAGGGGCGAATTTTATAGAATAGAACTCAAATGTTTATAAAATTACATTTCAGCCATACAAATATTTCAATTTTTCTATTTTAGTCCCTTCACTATAGAACTAATAGGGACTAAAATGAAAACAGTAGAACTTTTATCAGGCTGAAATATAATTCTATAAAAATTTGGGTTGTCATCTGCAATTTTGGGGGGGGTGGGGGCCACCCCTAGCACCCCTGCCTCTGCCCCTGGGTAGAGGGGATCGAACCCACGACCATTTAGGCCTAGTCCTGGATCCCTTACCATCTATACCAAATATTCTCCACTCACCTCCCACACCTCAATGCCGCTTCCATTTTTCCTCGAGAAACTCATCCCTAGAACAAAAATACTCTCATCATCCATAGCATACCACAAGAGAATAGTTTAGTCTAAAATAGAAATTATTTATAATATAATTATTAATACTTATTTTTCAGTTTTATCCCCATAACTAATTAAGGGAGGAGGTAGGGCACGCGAGGTGACTGGGTACTGGAAGAGCAGGTGAGCAAGAACTGAGGCTATGGCTCTGAGGTCGTAGCATGGTCCGGTAGATACCCCGCATTCGCCTTGGTATTCAAACCCCACAACTCTTCCCTCCTGCACGCCTTTCCACTCTCTTATTCTCTTGTTGTTCACTTTTCTTCTTCTTCAGTATTTGTCGCCTTGGTATTTGTTACTTGTTCTTCCCTCTCTTCAAATTCCTCTTCCCATTTCAACATCAATCTCCCCCATTCCATTCCCACTAACATATCATCTCTCTCTCTCTCTCTCTCAGTGCTTATATAAATAGCCACCACCTTATTAGCATTTTCGCGACAACTAAAGAGAGCACGAAACCAACGACAAAGCCAAAGAGAACAAAAAAGGCTTTTGTGTCTGTGTGTTGGTGGTGTCAAAGCTTTGATACATTGGCTTTGTCACTGTGTGTGTGTGTGTGTGTGAGAGAGAGAAAGAGAGAGGTTCGTGAAGAGTGAGTCAAAACGGGTCTCCCACTGTGGATGCTTGGGCTCGGCGCGGACCGTCTGTGGGCCGACATGAACCGCCTTCTCGCCTTTCTCTTCCACCAGGTTCATCATCACAACAACACACACTCATCACTTCATTCATTATTCCTTAACGTTGTCAGTTTTCATCAGTTTTAAACAACGTAGTATGTCCAATTTGTGCCACTTGAAAAAGACGTTACGCGCTTCATATATGAATATTGTTTCATTATAAGAATATTAAAGTTGGTGTTAACGGTTGCAGGGAGTTCTGGATGAGCAATTCCTGCAGCTTCAACAGCTTCAGGACGAGTCCTCTCCAAACTTCGTGTCCGAGGTTGTCAACATTTACTTCCACGAGTCCGAGAAGCTCCTCCGAAACCTCAGATCATTACTGTACGCATCTATATATATTTCCATTATATTCTCATATCTTAAGTATGATGATATCTGTGTTAATCACATAAATGTGTGTGTGTGTGTGTGTGTTGTCCAGTATGGATAGGGAGTTGTTGGACTATAAGAAAATGGGGATCCATGTGAACCAGTTGATGGGAAGCAGCTCAAGCATTGGCGCCAACAGAGTTCGAAACGTTTGTGTCGCGTTTCGTGCTGCCACTGACCAGAACAACCGTGCCGGGCACGTGCCCTCCCACTTTCTTTCATCTCTGATTTTCTTATAGTTATACTAGTATAAAGTGTAGCTTCTTTATTCTTACATTGCACTGTCTGGTTCATTATTTACAGATGCCTGCGAGCTTTGGAGATGCTCGAACACGAGTATTGCTATCTCAAGAACAAATTACACGAACTTTTCCAAGTACTACCTTTTTCACACTCCATTATTCCTCAAACAACAACTCCTACTTTATAGTACTTTAATTTGTGTATGTGTGTATATATGTCGGAGACATTCATGTACATTGGTAATTATTTTAATATTTAAAAATAATGATGACGATGATATGCAGATAGAGCAAGAACGTGCTTTGGCAGCGGGAGTGAGGTACCCATTGCAGAATTAAAGGGGTGAACGTGAAAGTGCAAGACAAAACAGAAGACAGTGAAAAAGGCAAGAGATAGATATAGACATTATGTTAAGGACGATGGTTTGATCTGGTTCTAGGGTACGCCTTTCTGGTTCAACGGTGTATTTTGTACTTTGCTTGTATGTCAAGGTCAGTCAGTGATGGATGCTTCTGGGCTCTGGCTGGGGTTTTGTTGTTTTTTGGATTTTAGTAGTATACGTACGTAAGTTAAGTGTGGCATAATTATTATTATCAAGTCTCCTTGATATTAGTAGCATATTGTTTTTTACTATTCGCTTGAATATCAGTGTAAGTTGGTAGGAGGAACGCGCTTAGAATTTTATGTTTGACATAGTACAGCTTTAATGTCAGTGTGTTCTCATAGTTGGGCACTTATATAAATATTGAATGCGAAAGCAACGTTGGCCAAAAAAAAAAAAAAAAAAAAAAAAAAAAAGCGAAAGCAACATTCAAATTTTAAAACTAGCATAATTCTTATCAGCTATACAAAAGATAGGGAAGCAAGCAAGCTAAGGACAAGAAGAAAGGTTTTCTCGTTTTCAGTACAATGTGACGACGCATGAAATAACATCACTGTTACAGTACGTATTAGTATCTGTGGTCTCTGTGCAACTTTTCCCTAGTAGAACACACAAGAAAGACAAGAAAGAGAAAGACTGTTGCTTTTTGTTTATTAATTATTTACTACTAGTACAATTTATTTGATGAGGAAAAGGCAATTAATTGAAAGTTGACAGTCAAAAGAGTTGGAAGGCAAAAGCGAAGAGAGAGTACATGTTATTACACAACCTGTGATCACTGAGAGGAGACTGAAGCAGCGTGTGGTCGAACTCAGCATACAGTAACATTCCGTAGCCATACCACTCTATATATAAACTAGTAGTTGTTCATGCAACTCTGATTTCACACTCCCCAGTCCACTGCTTGTTGCTTTATTTTAGGTTAAAGTTTCGTTAATAATTCTTTCAATAGATTATTAATTAACAACTTTATTTGTAGATTTTAACAATTCTTTCACTAAAGCTTTAATTAATAACTCTATCTATAGGTTTTAACAACTCTTTAAGACATTTTTTACATCATATTTTTCTCTAGGAATTTTTTAATATTTTCTTAGTCTCTTGGAACCTTAAAGAATTTTTTCCTTAAATATATTACTACATATTTTAATCCTAGCTAAATCTCATGTTTTACGAACAGATTATTTTTTAGAATAAAAATTAACCGCTCTAATTAATTACCCACCAAGCACTCTCATAACACTTTTTTTTTTAAAAAAATAAAAAAGCACTCTCATAGTTATACGGTCATACCTCGCAATACTAAGATTTGACTAGTTTACACATACTCCCTATACTACTCTCTCCCTCGATATAAAACATATTTATCTATTTTAATTAGATAAAAAAATAGTTAATATGATATACATTTTTTAAAATACCCTAGTTATCTTTTCTAATTCCTACATTCACTCTACTCCTTAATTACTGTTAAAGCAACATCAATAGAGATAAATTAGAAAAAAAAATGGATAAATATGAAAACAATGTCTTATATTTAGAATCAATATCAACTCTCTAAATATGTCATGTATTGTGGATGAGAGGGTGTTGAAGATTATTCTATAATATTACTAAATAATATTCAATATATATTTATATATAATAACTACATACTTAATATATAAGACATGTTTGACTTTTTTAGAAAGATTTAAAGAAGCTGAATAAATTATTTAACCATAGTATATCTTGTATATCATTATATTATATATTAGTTTATAAGTTAGAAAATTTGGTTTAGAAAAAAAATGATAAATATACAAAATTTAAAATAATTTATTTAGTTCTTTTAATCTTTTTTAAAAATCAACTGAGTCTTACGTTTTTTTTTTAAAAAAAAACAAATGTAATAATTTTTATGTTATAAGTAAACTCTTTTTCATTGCTAGCACACAAGTATTTGTTTTACTTGAGCCAATTATTTGAGACATTGTGGACCAGGTACTACATGTGGACAGTACTCCCAGGCGCTAGAGAGATTTAAACCTTAGTTGTCATATTATAGGGATAAGCGTCTTATTTCATATTTATCATGAAAGTTTTTGCTTAAGAGCACTAGATAGACGGAATTTTTTTTGGTAAAAATTGTCACGGAAGTTCACAAAACGTAGCAATTTTGCTCCTCTGTTAATTTTGACCGTTAAGTTTAACTGAGTGCACACATGGCATGCTACCTCATCACACATGGCATGCCACCTCATCAATCAAATAAGAGTTAAGTATCATTTTTGCCGAAGTTTTCACTGAAGAGCAATATTACCCCGAAAGTTTACAAAACGTAACAATTTTGCCATTCTATCCCCCAATATTAAATTTGACTATTACATCAGTCAAAGAACACACATAGCATGCCTTGAAAAAGTTGAACTTGGAGTCAGAGAAGGAGATCCTTAAGACGTAAAGCTCAAGCCGGCTGGAATTTGTGAAGCCGAACTGGTCAAAGGGACTGAAAGGTCTATCGCAAAACCTAGAGGAAGCATCACTTATAATCTAAGCAAATGAAACGCAAAACGAGAATTGAATTGTCCCAAAAATTGGTTCAGTAAGACAAATCAATAGTAGTAGTATTTACCTTTATATAGACTAATCTAGGCCACCCACCCTATCTCACAAGGTAAATCTATACTGCTCCTAAAAATTCCAACGATTTTAAGTGATGCTTACTGAACCAATTTTTGGGACAATTCATTATTGATTGGTCCCAAAAATTGGTTTGATCTAGACGAGTCAATAATAAATTGTCCCAAAAATTGGTTCAGTAAGCATCACTTAAAATCGCTGGAGATTTATCTTGTGGGACAGGGTAGGTGGTCTAGATCAGTTTATACGAAGGTAAATACTATCACTATTGATTTGTCTTACTGAACCAATTTTTGGGACAACTCATTTCTCGTTTTGTGTTTCATTTGCTTAGATTATAAGTGATGTTTCCTTTGGATTTTGCGACAAACCTTTCAATCTCTTTGCCCAGTTCAGCTTCACAAATTTTGACCGCCTTGAGATCAACGTCTCAAGGATCTCCCTCTCTAACTTTAAGTTTGACCTTTTCAAGGCATAACATGTGTGTTCTTTGACTGATTTAATAGTCAAATTTAATATTGGGGACATAAAGGCAAAATTGCTACATTTTGTGAACTTCTGAGGCAAAATTCCTCCTCAGCGAAAACTTCCGGGGAAAAATTATACTTAACTCTTATTTGATTGATTAGGTGGCATGCCACGTGTGCACTCAGTTAAACTTAACGGTCAAAATTAACGGAGGGGCAAAATTGCTATGTTTTGTGAACTTTCGTGGCAATTTTGATTTAAAAAAGACTTTCATCCATCTAGTACTCCTAAGCAAAAACTTCTATGACAAATAAGAGCCTTATTCCTCATATTATAAAGGCCAGCTCCTTCTATTGAATCAAAACATCGATATGGATGTTGCAATTCTAAAACTTAGAAACCAATTTATCGTTTATTATAGGTTATGCGGTGGCTGGTATCACGTTATCAATACTTTCCATATACATTGTACTACTACTATTTTTACACACCGGAAAACATTGCAAATTCTCTGTTTTATCAATCATAACATATAATTTTACTTGGAGTTGCTTTATTAATTTCAGTTGCAATAAGCCATCTACTAATTAGAAGAGTAATCTGCATATATATGTTGTTAGTTAATTTTATCTATTACATGACTTTCATGCAAAGTTTCATGAGATTGAAGACAAAAATTTTGTTTAATCGTTCTGGAAACCCGTAACTCCTTACGGTCCTCATGAATTATTAACCTTAACTCTTTACGCTAATTAATTATTAATTATTAATCCGTAACTCTTTACGGTACTCATGAGAGTTCATAAGGTAATCAATTACTAATTGAGTTGATCAAGTTATCTACCTTTCATATTTGGATACTGTGCAAGCATCATCCCTCACATCATCCTTCACATTTAGTCGAGAGTAAAGATAGAGTATCATCTCTCTTAATTGACTAAATGTAGTTAATTCACAGAACTAGAAATCTTCTTAATTAACTCTATAACGGATCATGACTTTTTATGATCACTTGCTGTGCATACAGTCTCCCGAGTTAATTAGAAGCTATCCAAGCTCTACCAATCTTGTGAATGACTAATCCCTTGTAGGGGACTTTGAGTCCTCTCTGCATGTCTATCTATACTCATATATTTGAATTACAGCCAAAAGTACATTGTTCTCCCCATTTTCAGGTGGATAGAGTTGTACGATCAAAGTATAACCCTAGGACATAGTGTTCGATGACATCCTTAAGTCCAAGACGATGAGTACTACCAAACAATGAGAGACTTTACATATCCAATGATACTCTCTACAATGAATCTTTGTGGAGTCTCTCGGTGGGTCAGTTTGGTGCTATCTGTTCTCCAACAGATCCACCCACGACATTAGCTAAGATATCTCTATGCCTATATTCCATGAGGTCCTTACCTTATATTTCTATACAAGTAGATGATGTCGTACTAGTCTTATTGAGATCATCAATGCCCTTTCTTGATGATTCAAGACTAGGAACAAGTTTTAAGCAATAGATATCCAGTGTTCTCGAGTCCTCATGATCATGATCTCTATCATTGATCTTCAAGAATAACACATGTTCTATTCCTAGGGCTTTTATCTTTAAACACATATTTATCTTAAAATAAAGGCGAGACATAAATATAATAAAGATAAAATATGTTCATTTATTAATAACGAAATACTATAACGTAGAAATGGTGCTTATATGTCCTTACAACTTGTCTCTAGAACACCTAAATACTGACATATGTATGTGTATATATATTGATAGTTTAAAACCTTTAGTCGTCTCGGGTTAAATCAAAATAAACCAAATTATACAATCGCACAACTCGGGCAGATTGTAGGATAAGTGTATTCTCATGCTACATACACATGATATGGTGGGACCCACATATATATAATACTAATTATATATATGTGGGTACCACCATTTTATGTGTGTGTAGGAATCTTCTTGTTCTCATATAACATGAGAAATTTAAACCCCTTTATTTAATTCACAAACTAGACTAAGTGAAAAAAACATTAAAAGGGTTTTGAAATTGATTTTTTTTTTAAATGATAGAAAACAACATAATAAACTGCTTTTTTTTTTTTTTGGATTTTTGATAAAATGATGAATAAAATTATATGAAATTAGATTTAAAGAATTATATGACAGAATGCTCCTTGGAAGTGAATTTTGGCTATCCTAGTTTGCTTAATGTTATGGGAGTTAATTAATTCACCAAGTTTAATTAAAAAAAACCCCCAAACACAGGAAAGCGTTTCTTAACAAATAATTGTCATAAATACTAGATAACAACCACTTATTAAGTCACTTTTGAAAACCATTCGCTGTACAATTTAAATTGAGTTTGTAAAACTTGCTTCCCTAATGAAGAATGCTCATGGAGACCATGAATAGCAACATATATCAATTATCATACTCCTTCCAGTCCTAAATATAACACAAAAATGATTTTTTTTGAGAGATTAAATAAGCTAAATAAGTTACTTAATCATATCATATATTGCGTCCTTAGATTATATATAAGTTTATTAGTCAAACTAATTAGTTTGGAAAAAAATAAAAATAAAAATATTCTAAAATAAATTAATGAACTTCCTTAATCTCTTTAAAAATGTCAACTTTATTTTATATTTAGTCTTGGAGGGAGTATCTAACAACGTGCTGGATAAAAGAATTTCAATGAATCAAAATGGAAATATATAAAATCAAAATTCAAACCTTACAACTCAATTCAAACCACAATAATTCAACTAATAAAGACTATAACAAATAATCTTGTTATGGACCCATATATTGGGCCTAGTGAGTATGCGGCCCAATGAGGGTATTTGCTTCGTAACCCTTCCTACCCGGGTATGAGTGAGCCATCCTTTAATCACGTATCGGGATTCGAACCGTACGGGTAGTGGAGCGGGCATTTCCGGGACGTGGGAGGCGCACTCGCTGCGAACGGATTCACTCTGACAAGGAGAGGAACCCTAGGTAATCCCTATAAATAGGAGGTTACCCACCAGGTGCACTCTCTACATTCTCTATTGATTATTTACTATTCAGTCTCATTGTGCACACACCCCACCCCCTTTGGCGAAAAGCCACCACCATGTAGCACAGTGATTTGAGACGACCCGTTGGTATCTTCTCCATAGATATCAGTGGGTAATCTTCTCTACTCAGGGGCTTACTCTTAAGCGTCTGTGGAGAGCTCCTTAATCCTATATTAACATCATCTAGCCTCATTGGGCTAGACACTTGTGTTCTACGACAGAACAAATCTAAACCTCAAATTCAAATTAAAATAATTCCTAAAGGAAAATTATCATCCCCTCCAAGCAGCACAAGAGATTTATTTACTTGTGGGTTTAATTTCAGGCAAAATTTCTTTGAAACGCCAAGCACCCATCAGTTGAATGAAGAAGCTAGAAGAATCTGGAGATGAATTGAAGTGACCAAAGCCGATGAAGGAGGAGGAAAATGAAAGTTGTTCTCTCTATGCTTCGCAGAACCTCGACAACCCCTAGCTCTCAATAATGTCAGCCACTTTTAGAAGGAAGATCTCAAAAAATCTGATCAGATTTGGCTTGCTTTAGAGTCTATTTGGTTCAACGGAAGGGAGGAAAGAGGAGGGATTTAATGGAGGGGAGATGAGAGATTTTAATATTACTTTGTTTAGATTTGTAAGAGGGGAGGGGAGTAGAAGAAGTTTAATGTTACATTGTTTGGATGATGAGGGGAGGGGAGGTAAAATATTTTTCATGTGGACAATTTCATCCTTATTTTATTTAAGTCATTTTTTGAATGTTTATTAAATTATGTAACATTATAATTTTATAATTATTAAACTGAATAATTATAACTTTCATTGGCATAATAGTCTCATCATGCCAAAATATTATAATAAGAATAGGGATGAGGAAGATAATCATAAGCATATCATAGGAATATTAAACTTTCATGGATATAACAGTCACACTATAACAAAATATTACATTGCCCCTCCAAATCCACCCATTTTGGGGGAGGTTTATAAGGGGAAACAAATTTCCCTCCCCTCCATCCCCCTCTCCACAAACCAAAGAGGTCCTCAGATCAGCCAAAACGTTGATTTGAATTCAGGTCCTGTTCTGCAATTTTCAGCATCTGGGGTCCTTTTCTGTAATTTTATTCTGATTCTGTTCTATTCTAAAAGTGACAGTATAATATATACAGAAAAGGTCTCTTTTTTGGACATAATTCCCAGCTGGCCACGCAGAAATTCCTTTTTGTTTTGGTCCTTCAACAATGTTTTTTTTCCTTTTAGTCCCTCGAATATTATTATTTTTTCTTGTTCCTTGCCCTTACCTTTTTTCTTAATTATTTTTAGCTCCAACCTTCCTAAAGTGAGCTACAGTGCAAATCAAAATTAGGAGCAACTTGTATTCTAAAAGAATTAACCCAATCAATAGCAATTATATTTATGGAAATATTGCTCTTTTGAGCTCTATTTACACACAATCATAATTAATTCAAACCGATCATAATAAATATAATTTAGCCCAAAATTAATTATGAAATCCCCAACTAAGACACTGATAAAATAGGGATATATCAAATGATCAACGAAAAATGGCTAAAAAATTAATGTAGGTGACAAGACAAGGGACAAGGCATATCTTCCAATATGGAACATTGTGAAGAATATGTACTCGTGCAATAGATCTAATTAGATGAGGTCATACGACTCCATTTTACCTGTTTATACTTTATATTTCTTTACATATGAAATAACAACAACAATTTAAGGCCCGTTTGGATCGAAGAAAAGGTAAGAAATGAAATAGAATAGAAAATATTTTACCTCAATTCATTTAGTTCGCACTGGAAAAGAAAATGAATTGATAAAAAAAAAATTTATTTGGTTAGAAGAAAATAAGATAGAAAAATGAGGCAAAATACCATTTTCCCATAATAATAAAATATCATTTTAAACCACACAAAATCACGTAGTGGACACTCAAGTGTGCACTTCTCTTCCTCCCTTCTTCGCTAAAGTGTCTTTGCCTCCAATGGGTTGTCCACTCTCCCATCTTCGTCATTGACTTCTTCCTTCTCCACTATGGTTACTGATGGATCTGCACCATCAATGGCAAAGAGGCTATCGTCGGTGACTTCTTCCTCCTCGTTGTACGATATTTTCTGGTGTTACTCTCATCCTTTCCCCGACGCTGAAAAGGGTAAGTTGGCATTCTCTCATTTTCTTCATCCGCTGGAAAATTGGTTCCCACCAAAATAGGTGGGAACTGATTTTCCCTTGTTTAAGGGAAAATGGCCCACATCTGGAAAACATTTTCCAGTGAAAATACGAACCAAACAGCTGTGCCCTACAAAAAATGCCCATTTTCCATTCCCTTCCTCCATTTTGCCTTGAACCAAACAGGCCCTTAGAGCTAGGTACTGGCCGAAAAAGGAAAAAACCCAACCGTACACTCATTCACAAATTAGTAGAGGTAAAATGGACATGGGCTGACTAGATCCATCAGTCTTGGCCCATTATGAAATGGGAAATAAAAAATTGTCAGCCCATTACATTAAGGCTTAAAAATTTATTAGTTGGTAATTCTATACAAATAAAATAGAATATTATGCAGAAAGGACTAGTCTTTATAATATGACGAACTAAAGTTTAAATCCTTTTCTAAATAGGTGTACACATAAAGCACCTGACAGTACATCAAACAATATTATTTCCAAAAAGAGGATACTTGTGCCTAAACAAAAAGAAAAAAGCAGAATAGTATAAAATGAATTGGACCAATTAGGCACATTAGGATTAGCCCCTAATGGGCAGAGGGGAAATTGGTCCAGACCAAGCCTCCTTCTTTTTTAGTTTATTAATTTAATAGTAGTTGATTATATATTTTAAAATAAAAACAATTTGGAAAGATTAATATTTGGTGCTTATAAGTCTGTCTCAATCATAACTCAACCTTTAAACTTTAACTAAGGACAACTCAACTCCTATTCTTTTGACTCTATTGTAACTTAGCCTATGAATTTTGATTTGATGCAATTCAATCTCTCCAATTTATTAACCATTTAAAATTTTAGTCTTTATATTTTAAAAAACAATAATAAAGTGAGCACTGAGTTAAACTAGCCAGACACTTAACGTAGTGGGTTAAGCCACCTAAAAAGTAATGGTTGAAGAAGTTGAACACACTCTAAACACGTAGCCTATGTATTAGTTAACCCATCGGTTCCAGCTCATTTTTGCAACTCAACTTTGAACAATAAATTAGCAACATGATTTGCATGGAGCGATTGAGCTGGTCGTGATTTGCTTTTATCCCAAATTAAAGTGCCTTTTTTGGTAGTGATATTGATTATATAATTGAAGAATTTGGGGCAAAGTTATTATTATATCTATTTATGTGACATTATTTAATCATGCCCATGCGCAATAATTAAATTAAGGGCCATATATAGTCACAGAAGAAGCATATTACGACTCTAACCTACGGATTAGGCAAAGCTGGAAAGTTAGTTTGTTAGTATACGTATCCCGAATAATATCAAATCATATATTCCAAATAATTATAAAATACATTATTGCTTTGCATGGTTACGTGCTTTACTCTTTATGCTATTCGCCTTTTTATTTTTAAATTTTTAGTGACACTTATATACTCTATAATATATCTATAGGGTTAAGTAGCAAATCGGTCCCGGAAGTATAGACTTGGGTGCAATGTTGCCTTGAATTTTTTTTTTTTCCTTAATGTTACTCCAGAAGTTTTAAAACATAGCAATGTTACCTTATTCCGTTAAAAAACTAACGTTGACCGTTAAAAAATTGATATTGACCATTAATTTTTTATTAGAAATGAGCAACATTGCTATATTTTGAGACTTAGGGGTAACATTGAGATAAGAAAAACTTTGAAGGTAACATTATTCCTTAGCGAAAACTTCCTAAGCACATTTTCTATTTAACCCTATATTAATTATTTATGTTTTTCACATGTATAAAAGAATGGAAAAAGACAGAAAAAGAACTTTAAAATTGCAAAATTCTAAATCAGGTTTGTTACTCAACTTGACAAACACTTCACAACTCATTTTTAAAAACATACTTGATTTAGAAAATGTTGACAATAATTTATAGACTTCTAGTAGATGGTTTTGTAGTCTTGTTTAAGATTGTTTATGAACTTTGACTAGCTAGTAGCACAAGATCCTTAATAAAATATTTTATTATATTAAAGATAATTAAACATAAATATCTGAGAGGTGAGGTAATATTGGTGAACGAAACCGTTGTAGTTAGACCAGGATGCAAGGACCAACATTGACCTAGAGATGAGGTTATATTAATATTTATTAGTATTAAACAAATCTCAAGAGGAAGTCTTTTTTATTATTATTATTTTTAAGTTTTAATTTAATCAGTTCTGCATTTCTTTGTTAAGTGATTAAGTCTATTTAGTTCCCTAAAAAAATTACACTTTCAATCTTCGCAGCAAATTTAAACAAATAAAGTCACAAACTTGCTTAGAACTTAGGCTTCGATCACGCGTAGATTACTATATTAGTGGAGACGTGCCCTTTTTTGGTCGAAAGAGAAGACGTGCCATCAATTTATATAAGAATACATCTTTTTCTTATTAAATTTCATTCATTAATTTGCCCATGTTACGAGAGTAACACTTTTTTAAATTTGGTTAAAGTATATTTTTAATTAAAAAATATATTTTTTATTTTTTATTTTAAAGAAAATATAGGTGACTTTTAAAAGATTTTCATAATTTATTGTTTTGCCAATGAAAATAAATTTTTATCCTATTAATTAATTAATGTTTCATAAATTTTTTTATTTCAATTGAATTGAATTTATATTGGTAAAATAAAATTTTCGATGAATATAGGAAAAATTGGGGATAAATCCCTAATTTTCAAATTATTTAGAAAATGGGACCTGAGGCATTTAGGTTTTTGAAAGTCAATAAGTGTGAGGGGTAAAAGACTAAATCACCCTCAATGGTAACTCATTTACAAATCGTGGATGTTCATTGCCAAGTTTGGTAGTTTTCTATCACCTAGGATCTCCACACTCACGACAGCCTTCTTCCCCCACTGCCGATAACTTTTTTACCCACCTTCTCACGCCCTCCCTCCACCCCATTTCATCGTATGTATGCCCACCTTCAAACTTCACATACCCCATCCTTAGGATATTATTGTCATTTTCTTCTTTGTCAATTTTATTGCTCGGAAAAAAACTATCTTGTTCTTCTAAATCTATCACCTACTGAGTCATTGAGGGTGAAGCGTCATCAAAATCGAAGCCATTGGCCTTGGTTTGAAGAAGATTAAGAGAGTAAGGCTCATCACCGTTCATTGAAGAGATTTGTCATCGTTCATTGAAGACCCATCATTGTTGTTATTATCCTTGCTCATCACCGTTTGTGAAGCTAAAAAGGCTTGATAATGAAGACGGGGAAACTCATCACCGTTCAACAAAGACCCATCGTTGTTTTGTGATTTTTAGAAAGTTTTACTTTTGGTTTCATTTGTGCCTTTGTGGATTTAATAGTGTATAGGGAATTTGATTGCTTTGCTTTTGTGTGGAAGGGGATCGATCTTTTTTGCCTCTGATTTGTGGGTACACACCTCTATTAGTTCAATTTCAAGATGTTGTGGATTAGAAATTGGAGAAGAAGGTATTTTTTTTTTTAATCTTTTTTAATAAGGCTTTTTTTTTTTGTCATTTTTAAAAAGAGTAATTTGGTCTTTTCCCCTCACATTTAGTTACACTGAAGGACTTGAATGTTTCAGGTCTCATTCCTCAATTGACTTATCAAATAAGGATTTATCCTCAATTTGCCCATGAATTTATTTGCAACTTTTAAATGAAACATCAAATAGATCCTAATAATCAATAGAATAAGTCTTAGAAATTATGAATAAGGCTGCAATAAAAAAATAAAAAAAATTATACATTATGCATCATCCATAAATATGCAAAGCATATGTCTCGTATTCAGGTAGAATTAAAGGAAAAATTCTCCTGAAATATGTAAATCTAAAAATTAGGACCACAAATGGTTTTGATTACTGCAGATATCGAATTAACTTATTTTTTGAAATAACATAAATTTCATTAACTTACAAAAAGCAAAATGATATCAACAATTCAACAATTACGAATAATTATAACTTACCAAACCAATTTTTCTTCTCACAACTCACGCATCCATTATAGATTATACCCTCCACAAATAATTTGAACTTATAACCTCACATTTAAAAATTAAAAAGACTTTTAAAAAAAAGTTGCCCGTTGGATTACAACACCTCAAGTCCTCAACATTTTTTTTGCTCAAAAGTCCTCAACATCAAACTACACTTGTCCATGATAATGAACAGTATGACTCATTTCTTTGATTTTACCTAAATGCTTAGATTCACACTGATTTTGATTGAATCTTAAAATATGTGAACGCAGTCAACTTGGCTGGTAAATATTTGAGCTGGCTTGACGAGTGTCAAGCCTATATATACTACCACCAATTGCTTTAATACACCACTTCTTCATATTTATAAATCATTTTTAACATATTTAACCGAAAATAAGGAAAACATTAAAAATTCATTAAACTTGCCTAAAATTTTAATAAGTTTCTGAATTTGTCCTTATTAAATATACATAGATATTTAAAATTAAATAAAATACACCAACATTTACTGAGGTGGTAAAAAAGAAACAAGTAATAAAAAAAAAAAAAAATTAATACATGCCATATAAGTTACAATTTGAAGAAGGAAATTTCTTCTTTCCTTACCTTATAAATATGGTATCCATATTGCCATATAATTTGATATTTTCTTTCCTTACCTTATAAATATGGTATCCATATTGCCATATAATTTGATATGAGAGAGAGAGAGAGAGAGAGAGAGAGAGAGAGAGAGAGAGAGAGAGAGAGAGAGAGAGAGAGAGAGAGAGAGAGAGAGAGAGAGAGAGAGAGAGAGAGAGAGAAGTTAATGAGAGGGCTCTAAAAGAGAAATAAGTTAAAAATACTTATTTGGTGATTTTATTAATCAGAAGGCTTGATATGTTTTTAGGAAAAATTTCATTTAAATACTAAATAAAATTCTAAAACCCTCAAATGTCTACTAAATTTTATAAAGAACTTAAAAGTGACAGAGACCAAATTAAAATTTTAAAATGTTGGTAAATTTACCTTTTTTGCTTCATGGTGGCCCACCGGCAAGAGTCATTATTTATTTAAAAACTTAGAACAAAAAAGTAAATTCACCAACATTTGAAAATCTCAATTTCGTTACTGTCACCTTTAAGTCCTTTATAAAATTTAACAGATATTTAAAGGTTTTGAAATTTCATTTCATATTTAAATGGTATTTTTCCATGTTGTTATATAAATAGTATAAATACTCTACAATATTATATATATATAAAGTATGAGTAGTTAATTTCAAATATTTTGACCAATAAAATGTTTAAATAAGAAATTTGTTTTCCACTGATTTTCTCCCTCAAAATCCCTGTGCTTCACATAATTGTAAATTGTGGGCCACTGTGGTGATTTGTCAGCGTCAACGTGGGTAGATTTTTTTTTCCAAAAATATTGTGGAGGGAGATGTAACTACCGCTGGCACTTAGCACCTACTTCATGTAATGTACCCTTTTTTCTTTCTTTCTTTTTTTTTTTTTTTGAAAAAAAAATAATAATAATATTATTTTTTTGATATAAAATTTTAGGAAAGGGTTTAGCGGTTAGCGCTTGAAATCACGGGATATTGGTTTACATGCCTCCACCTCTACAGGCGTTACCACGCTTCCTTCAGGACGCCTCCCATCTTTTTGACCAACGCAGGATCGAACCCCCTCCCTTAAAAGTCACCGACTCTCGGTTAAAAAATAAAAATAAAAATTATTGAAATATGTTTAAAAAAAATTTTTTTTATTGAAATATATTTTTATATTTTTTTTTTAGCCCACTCCGCATTCCCCCTTTCTTTCATACCCACACACTAATCCTCATCGGTCGTCATCGCCCTCAAACCAGAGCCATCCCACTCTCATCTTCTTCCCCCATTCTTCTTCTTCTCTTTTTCTCTCTAGTCTCTATATATTCCATTCCTACGCCTTCCTCCCTCTCGGCCTCACCCTCTTCTCTCAGTTTTCTTCTCCACCAATCCAACATTCGGTCTTTTTACATATCTCTGGTCTCAAACTATGAAAGAATCCTTCGTTGTCCAAGAAGCATACGTCTTCAAAGAAGAAACCCTTCTCACCGTCCTCAAGACCTCCCTTTTCTTCTCCGGCGACGGCTTCACCGTCTACAACTCCCATGGCCAGCTTGTCTTCCGCGTCGACACTTACGGACCCGACGCCCGTGACATAGATGAGCTCGTCCTCATGGATCCCAACGGCCTCTGCCTCCTCACCGTCCGCCGCAAGGTACCATCCATCCCTAATCTCACTTAACTTTTGAATCGAACCACTGTTGGTTCACTGTAACTGGTTGCTCTGTCGTTTCGATCAATCGTTTTCTTCAACAGTTGTAATTTGGATAATTGTTTTTTGAATTTGAGAACAGAGACCGAGCCTGCATCAACGGTGGGAAGGGTACAAGGGAGAGAGGATGGACGGCGATAAGCCGATCTTCAGCGTGAAGAGATCCTCAATCATCGGGAGGTCGAGAGGGAGCGTGACGGTGGAGGTGTACGACGGCGACAGCAGTGCCGGCGGAGGAGAAGAGCAGCTGTACTACCAGATCGAAGGTTGCTTCTCGCAGCGGAACTGTACGGTGTACAATGCGATGAAGGAATCGATGGCGGAGATCCGACGGAAAGTGGATCAGACCACGAGCGTGTTGCTGGGGAAGGAAGTGTTCACGCTTTGCGTGAAGCCAGGGTTTGATGGTGCCTTCGCCATGGGATTGGTTCTGGTTTTGGATCAGATTAACGGTGACGATAGCGTCGACAACGGAACAGAGCCTACGGTACACCCCACCGCGGAGGATTAAAAAAAAGAAGCCGTAACCTTAATTATCTGTATATCCCCCCACTGAAGAAGGAGTGTCCCTTTAGATGGGAATCTAGTGCGCCCTTTTTTACAGGCTCATGTGCCCTTTAAAATAATAATGTCTGTACTTTGTAATGCAAGTTGTGCGATTTATGTAAATTATTTATTTATTTATTAATATTTGATAAAGAAAAGGGTTAGCTTTTGATTAGTTTAAATTAAATTAATGAACAGTCGTCATGAAAAGGCCAAGTGACTTGCACTATATGGTGTGGACATATCATTTTAAAATTCATGTCGGCCTCGTGATTCAGATTTTAAGTGAAGACTGTCTTCTTTTTGCCGTTACTCGCAAGTCGCAAGTCATCATCACGAGGAATTGATTAATTAAAAGGATTTGTGAGCTAAGTTGGGTAACCTCTCAAAGCTTTGGACAACCAAAGGGTAATGATATAGCGGTGAGTAATCAGCGTCCGTATGCTATAATACAATAGAAAAGATCATGGTTTATGAAGAATTGACAAATGTGGATAAGCCCGAAGTCATTTTATGCAGATTTTTAACTATGATTTACAGTATATAAGATGAGTTTTATTTCAGTTCATATAAATATGCTTACGAATCAAATATTCAATCTTTATACTTTCGACTAATTTAAAACTTGGTCTTTGAACTTTTTCTTACTATTCTCTCTGATTCTTATTATAAGGCATCAATTAGTAAGTATATTTAGTTCTTTTTATAAGGCACTTATTTATTCTCAATGAGCATTAATTATTTTTTTCCATATATGCTATAATTATTAAGGGTTGTAGGCTTGTAGTTTGAGAGTAATAATTAATATGATATTAGAATTTAATACAATTAGTAGGGGTAATATTGTAAATTATTTAAAGTCTAAGACAACTTTATTGACTTTAATTATTTTTATTTGTTTATAAGAATAATTAGTTGGTACCTTATAATAAAGATTAGAAGAGTACTTCATACATATAGTTTATTTTGACCATTTAAAAATTTAGTATTTAAGTTTTATGAAATATATAGTTTTATTTTCTAAAATATAGGTATTGATATTTTAAAGGCTAAATTATATAAAACCCTTAAATTTTGGATCAATTGCATATAATTCCTTGACATTTCAAAATTCAAAATTCAAAATCCCCCCCCCCCCGACTTTTCATTTTGTAACTATTAACCATATGTCGTTATGTGACCGTTGTCTTTTTTAACGAAAAATGTTATCGTCAATTATAAATCTCCTAAAAATTTGTTAAAATTTAATTAGTTACAAATAGCACTTGACATTTCAAAATTTAAATTTAACTCTCTTCAAATTTTGATTTATGGTATTAAACCGCATGGCGTTATATTTTTATCATTTTAATGAATTTATTAAACTTTTTACTATCATTTGTTAATTATACTAGTAGTTCTTTTGTATGGAAAAAGCCACAAGAATAAAATTTAGAAAAATATATATAAAAAAAACGTTGAAACTTTGATTCAAGGAAAAATATGCATTATTAAAAAAAATTAATGAGGGAAAAATTTATCCTTTAATACAAATATAATATTTAAATTATCAATGCTCAATCATCCCAAGAATATATCTAACACAAATGATGATATCTTTATACTATCATTGCTCAATTATCACACAAAAAGTAAATGTTATAAAAATGGTGAAATTTTTATTTTTATATTTTTTTAAGCATTATTCTTCTAGCTTTTTCCATACAAGAAGAAAATTATTTTAATTGACAAATGATAGTAATTTTTTTAATAAATTTATTAGAATGATAAAAGTAACAAAATAAGGTTTACTATTATAAATCAAAATTTTAGGGAGTTAAATTTAAATTTTAAAATGTTAAGGAGTTATTTGTAACTTATCAAAGTTTAAGGGAGTTTTAGAAATAGTAATTTACACGGGATTTCATGTAAGATGCCACGTGTCATTTATTCTTTTGTGTGATAATTTTCATTAAAAAATAACGTTCACTTAAGGAAGGGGGTTAATGGTTTAAAAATGAAAAGTGATAGGGTTAAATTTAAACTTTGAAATGTCAAGAGTTATATGCAACTGATCTAAAATTTAAGGGGATTTTATATAATTTAATCTATTTTAAATGGTTAAACTAAAGAGACTACATTGTATTAAGTCATAGTTGGGGAATTGAACTACAACCTAATCAAAACTATAAGAGTTGAATTGTATACAGTTAAAAGAAGGACAAAAAATTAATTTTCCATTTAATTTTTCCTTAATATATACTAGTATATCATGTATATGTTTTCTTTGACGTCTCATATATATTTTTTAAATTATGGCAACTTTGTATTTTATATATATATATATATATATATATATATATACATACATACATATATTAATATTCCAGCCCTTCGTATAATCAAACCCTAGCTCCCTTCCTGCCTAGCAAAACCCCAGTGACTATAGGACATTTACTCAATAGTGATCAATTGATCAAGCAATTAGAAACAAGGAATTTATTATTCCTTATAAGTTTGGAGTTTAAATGTACAACCTTATACATCTTAATTCTTATTATTTGTTTGTTTGTTTTTGTTTTTTGTTTTTGGTATTGAGGGCATGCCCCTTCTAGTATCCTCCAAAATCATATATTCTACTATATTTAGTCCTACATTTTCTTTTTTTGCCAACACGTTCAGTGCTAGATATAAGAGTTAGATAAATAATTTATTTTAACTGGCTTTAAAAACTTTAATCCACTTTGTCTATTAAATTTATAATTTTTTAAAATATCTTTTTTGATTGCGCATAGTAAATAGGTTTCCATCCAAAGATAATTACAATGCATATAATTAGAAAATATATTCTACAAAAACAACACATATTTGTCATAAATAACTAGTTTAACTAATTTTTCAATATATCCAAATTAGTTATCTGATCAATCTCTTATATTTAGGAGAACATATGGAAAAAAAAAAAAAAATTAAGAGAGGAGGGAGTACAAAATTAGTCTGAATTTATATGTATTCTCTTTTTATAAAATGATAAAGATGGGAGTCTAATATTACGCTCCTATTTGACTCTACTTAAATTAGTCAAGACCAACATAATTTTTGGATCATACTACTTAAGTTGATTAAAGAAATAGACAAATATGGGCGGTTAACTTTTGAAATGTGATAATAACAATGATATATGTGGGGACAAAAAAATTAGCATGCGAGGAAAATAAGATCAAAGATGTGATCTTGGAAACTACTCATAATGCCATATTTTAAATAAAGGTTAGTAGGATGTGATGTGATCAAAGATTTGGAGCACCTATCTTTTTATTTTTCTGGAGAGTCTGGTCCCACTCGGGAGCACACAGAAAGCCACACACAAATATCTTCTTCTTGGGTTTTTTGTTTTTCTTTTTTGCTCAAACAAAAATATGTTACGGTAAAGTAGATTATGATAATAGCAATAAAAAGCTTCTAATAGCGCGTTAAAAAAACGTTTCTTTTCAAATATTAAAATTGGACAAGATACAATTATATAAAGCGTATAGCTACGTTCATATTTGCCTTTGGTCGGTCTCTTGTATAACAAAACTAATTTTTTTTTTTTTTAAAAAAAGAAAAATTCTTAAAACTATGCTTTTAGAAAATTAAAGGGTTAGATAGCAAATCCATTAAAAGTACACACCCAAGAGTAATTTTGCTCTAGAATTTTTTTTTATTCAATGTACCACTTGGAAGTTTTAAAATATAGAATGTAATACTTTTCCATTAAAAAGTTTACGGTCAATGTCACTTTTTGGTTTAACGTTAGTTTTTTAACGAAAAAGGTAAAGATTGCTACGTTTTTAGACTTACGGCTATATTGAGTCAACAAAAATTTTCAGGGCAAAATTCTCTTAGGGGTGTACTTTCAAGATAGATTTGCTACTTCACCCAAAATTTAATTCAACATATATTGTCAAGAATCTAATACATTTGGGAATGAAGATGTCAGCTTTCGAACATAGGTCACTGTGGTCACAAGACCAGGTCCAACCCTGAGCCATAAAGGCTGGGGAGCCGGTTAATTAAAGTTCTTTTTAATTTTAGAAAAAACTGATAATTTAAAATGAATTCTAGGATAAAAATATGCATATATGGGAGGGGGTGGAGGAGGAGCCGGAGACGACGTTGACGGTCAACTTCTGTCCCAT
This sequence comes from Acacia acuminata, assembly GCA_019022655.1. NCBI lineage: Eukaryota > Viridiplantae > Streptophyta > Magnoliopsida > Fabales > Fabaceae > Acacia > Acacia acuminata. The sequence continues at coordinate 3,529,804 of JAFJYI010000001.1, forward strand.
ATTACAGTGTTGGCTGACGGAGCAAATGAAGTAGTGAGTGCCAGTTTTATTGAGGGTGTGATTGTAAGGACCAGTTTCGATTGTGTTTCCTATCTTATTATCATCCGAACAAGAGTCGTACGATTCTTTTGGAACTTCGACCACGTCATGTTGGCCTGTGGTGAACTCGAACGCTATACCCAAAAGGAAAAAAAAAAAGAAATTAATCAGTTAAATAATTGGTGTATGAAGTATGAAGAAGATAGGTATAAATGAAGAATATGTGCGTGTGTGTGTGTCGTGTGTGTGTATATGGACGTACAAAGAACATCGTTGAGGTGGAAGGTCTTGGAAGAAGCCCAAGTGTTATAGAAATTGGGATCAATGGGGACGCTCCAAGCGGTGGTATCTCCGACGACATGCATGGTTTGGGCGGCGGCGCAGTGCAGAAACAAGAAGGCAACAGCGGCGGAATAATAATACCAGGTTTTGGCCATATTGCTGAATTAACTAAGTGGGATTGAGGATGATGATGAGAGAATGGAACAAGAATGATGAATGGAGCTGGTTGAATTAGGGGTATATATATAAATACTAAGTCCTAAGAAAATTTAATGAAGTACTACCTCCGGTCAGTGGTGGACCTATGTTGGTGCCAATGTGGATAAGTGCAGACACAAAATATCAGTGTTGTTAGAACGTAGTGTCAACATTGAAACGGTGAGGGTGAGCAAAAACGTAAACACGGAAACGTAAAACGAAATGTAAGAGTTAACTACGTACTACAAAAAAAATAAAATCCAACATATGTAAAACTAAAACACCACAATACATTAAAAACATCACAAATTTCAGTTTTCAGTTCAAAAACAAAAACTCAGTCATCAATCATCATAAAATACATATTAAAACCAACATCTCTAATTTAAGTCATCGGAGTTAAAGTCAATGTCAATATCATCTTCTTCATCCCCTCCCCCACTAAGAAATTCGGGAATATCCAAATCATTCAAGTTCCTCAATTCTTCATTCAGATCATGATCATCCAAGCCAAGGGGATCTTGATCTTCTCCAACTCCAACATCTTCTCCAACTCCAACATCTTCTGAAATATCTTCACATGATGGTTCCACAATCCACTCATCATCCGACTCAATGTCATCAAAGTTATAATCAACTTGAGGAGACACTCTATGTTTTGTGTTGCCTAATCTTGAGTTAGCCATCACAAACACGACATTATTCATTGTCTCTTGCTTCAAACGATTTCTTTTCTTTGTGTGGACCTAAACAAATACGGGAAAATAATTTAATACTAAAACTAATATCATATTTTTGAAATGAAATGCAATTCATATTAAAAATATACCATCTCAAAAGCACTCCAATTCCGCTCACACCCGGAGGAACTACATGTCAAGCTAAGCACACGGATATCAAATTTTTGGAGTTACGGAACACCATCACCATAAGATTCCCACCATCTTTGTTGGACTCTTGGTTTCAACTCCATCTATAGCAAAGGTAGTCCCAAAGAGGCACATGCGATGCTTGAATTCCTCAAGTTGCTCATCAATAAGTTTTTGAAGAGCCTTATCCGCCACCATCCTTTGTATACAATCATATAATCCAACCTTTACTTCATAATCAACTTTAAATGTAGGAGAATAATGTTGTTTTGGGTTAAGATAGTAGCTGCGGCATGCAAAGCCCTATGGAGTTGCCTCTCCCATCTCGCATCAATGACATCCCAAATAGGTTGATAACTAAAAAGAAAAGAAAAGATAAAACAATTGAATTAATTTTGAGTTAAAATGTCTATAACTCTGAATTAAATAAATCAAACGATAACTTACAATGTAGGTCTTTGTTTGAAATCCTTTTCAATTTTCTCCTTGGCACGATCCATTGCGTCATAAATGGAGCCCATTCTTTGCATTATCTGAATCAACCAACCTAAGCACTTCAATCAAAGGAAGTGCTCCCATCAAACAAATCTCAACCCTTTTCCAAAAGTGTTTGTCCATCACTACATTTTCAATGAGCTTCCCGTCGATGACTTTGCATATTTGGTCTTCTTCCATTCTTCGACAAGAACATTCTTTTCACCGCATTTTTGTTGTCATGGAGGCATTTCAAAGTCAAATAGGATGTGGCAAAGCGAGTCATGGCGGGTCTAATCAAATCTTTGCCACTAGTGAAGGCTGTGCAATATTGGAATGAGAGATCCTCTTGAATAGATGTAAGTCGTAATTTTTTTCCCTTGAAAATTGTGTCTTTATGAACGGGTATTTTCTTCTCTAAATCTTCCAACATCAAATCAATGCAGTGAGCGGCACAAGGTGTCCAATATATTTTCTTTCTTTTCTCCATCAACAAAGCCCCAGCAGCTTTATAATTTGCAGCATTGTCCGTGACAACTTGGACAACGTTTTCTTCACCAATTTCCACCACCACTTCATCAATCATCGAAAAATCTTGTCATTTGTTTTGGTGATGTGAGATGCATCAACGGACTTGAGAAACACAATTCCCATAGGGCTATGCACACAAAAATTGATTATTGATCTTCTTCTTTTATCGGTCCACCCATCAGTCATTATTGTGCATCCAATTTTCTTCCACAAAGCCTTATGCTTTTCAACAACGAGACATTGTCATTTCATACTTTTGCTTCAAGTATTTTACTCTACACTCATGATAAGATGGTGGCTTGAAACCTGGTCCATGCTTAGCAATTGATTCACACATCTTTTTGAAATCAGGGCTATTCACAAAATTGAAAGGAATTCCATTGTTATAAATAGCGGAGCAAATGTCAAGACATGCCTCCTCCCTCAAGTTCTTCTTCAATAAGGTGTTGAGGGTTACGGGAGTGGATGATCTACTTCTCTTAAAAAGATCGGAGGAGGTAGTAGTAGTAGTAGCAGCACCACTAACAACTTCCTCTTGTATTTGAGATGGTTTTCCTTGTTTTGCTCCAACAAGAAGATTCAACATCTCTACTTTTACTTCCTCAAGCACCATTATACATGGTTCAACATCTTTAGATGTTCCTGCCAAATGGTGCTTCACACGAAAAACTCCAGCAGATATTACTTGCATTTAAGCTTTTTTGTTCCTGGAATTTCAATTGCATGCTTCCATCCAAGATCTAACTTATTTCCAAGAGTATTTCTAGCCAATCTCTTCACCCCAACCTGCAGTAGTGTTATTTACACTTGGAGTTGCGAGAGAAGTGCTACTACTATCATTTCCACTTGATGAGGCCATGTGATTTCAAACTATATTTAATACATAGAAAGAAGAAAACATGTGATTTATAGGGAGCGAGAACAGAAAAATGCCTAGCAAAGGAGTCAACCAAACAACAACAATTGAAAATTGCAATCATACAACACAAAGCCAGAAGTCCAGAACTCAATTTTACAATTTCCACTATGCATTTGCCAACAGAAGTGATAAATGGAGTAAAATCACACACAACACAAGCACTTCAAAAAGTAATCCAACACCCAAGTACCCAACAACTCTAAGTCCCAAGCCAAGTTTCAATTCTAAATTCCTACCACTCAAAGAAATTAAACAAAGGAATCAAGCAAACAAATTAAAGACAAAACAGAAAAAAAAATGCCCGGCAAAGTCGCAAAGTAAAGAAGAAACCTTGACAAAGGAACATATCACTATCACATATGAATATATGATACAAAAAAAAAACCTGCAAAGCACGGAAAGCTGCGTCACCGTCGATGAAGAAGAAGCAAGGAAAGAAGAGTGAAGCGTCGATCGCCGTCGATGAAGAAGAAGCAAGGAAAGAAGAGTGAAGCGTCGATCAAAGTCACAGGCTCACACTCACAGCCAGCAGCGTCGATCAGAGCAGAGTAGGCTCACACTCACAGCCAGCAGCGTCGATCAAAGCAGAGTAGAGAAGAAGAAGCAATGTCGATTGTCGATCAAACTATCAAAGATTCAAAGCACCGTCGATGAAGAACCAGCGTGCCAGCGAAGATCAGAGCTTGAAGTAGAAGCATCGATCGAAGGGTGACGGTGGTCGACTAGGTTTAATTTGGGGCAAAAAACGGGATTTTACGAAAACACCCTTTCTTTCACTAGAAATTTCAGAACGCCCACCATGTCGTTTCAACGAGTTTGACGTTCCAGCACGGCGTCGCGACCGTCTCACCTCCGTCTTCGTCTCAGGCACCGTTCCACCACATTTTCCGCCAGGAAAACGTCAAAATGTCCGTTCCAACGTTTTGGAACGGCGTTTTAACAACAATGCAAAATATATATAATTTCAAAGATACCAGTGAAAGTATGTATAGGTAGTGCAAATGGTTAATGCTTAAGTCTCTCCCCTTAATCAACAGGTCATCGGTTCGAGCCTGCCAAGTCCCTTTCATCCTTTTTTTCCCCCATTTTCCCATTTCCTTCGTTCTTTTTCCCCCACCTCTCCCCTCACCCATTCTTTTTCCCCCATTTCCGTCGTTCTCGTTCTCTGGCCTCTCCCATCACCAATTCTCCAAATCGTGCAGCCACGCTCTCTGCCTCGTTCACCGTCGCTCAACCGTCGAACACCTCTCTCGTCTCAAGGTAATTTTCCAGATCCCCCTTTCAACAGTAATTTCCCTTTGCTAATTCCGAATTCCTTTGGTCAATCGTTGTTGTTCTGAACCAAAATAAAGCTTGGTGTTCAGGATTTTATGTGGCTTTCTTTCTTCTTCTCTCCGCATTTGTTCATTGTTGTGGTTTTATTTAGTGAATCGCTTTCTAGGGTTTTATTTTGGATTTGAGTACCGTGAAGCTGTTTGTTTATGTATTTATTTGATTATTTTTTTCCCAAGTCTCAGCTAATTGTGGTGTCTCGACCCTAAACTATACTGTTATTTTTTTAGGGGGCTGATTGTGAGTACCGCATAATGAGATTGCAAGGCTAAATCCAACGGATTAATGATCGGTTATCCGGGAGCTGCCTTAATCCAACATGTGCTTTTAGACATCCTGTGTGTCTATATCTTACTGCTATTTCATTATCGGACATGTTTGTTTAGATTTGCCTTCTTGATTGTAAATGCGTTTGTGTCTCTAACTCTGTTACCTATGTATAATTGCATATCTTGAGCTAATTTTGTATATACTGTTTGGATCATATAGCCTTGGCATGGTTGAGGATAAGTGATGATTGGTTTAACTCATGTATGCTAACTTTAAAAAAGATTTCGGGGGCAGAACCCCCAAATCCCACCACTAATTGTGCACTCACAACCTAAAATCATGGGTCCGCCACTGCCTCCGGTCCTATTATAAGACCTAGTTGACTTTTTTGAAGAAATTAAGGAAGCTAAATAAGTTACTTAATCATTTCATATATTGTATATCCTTAGATTATATATTACACTACTACAAAATACCTAAAAAAGGACCTAAATAAGACCCAATTAATTTCAGAGGGACGTCTCGGAGGGGGTAGTGGTTTTGGTCAATTTTGGCATCCTGAATCCATTTCAGGACGCCTCTTATGAGGCGTCCTGAATATATATTTAGGACGCCTTAAATCACATTTTGGGCGTTGTGATCTTAGTTTCAAGACGCCTTATATGAGTTTGTTTTGAAAAGTTTATATGTTTGCTGTAATATTTGGCCAATTTGTTGCAAAACTAGATATCAAACTTTATATTCGGAAGTCATAGATTTCAGCCATACAAGCCCAGATAGTGCTCAAAATGAAAACATTCAAACTAGTTAGGCCAAAGTAAGATATGGACTATGCCTGGTATATCTTCTAATATCTCAGATGCACCATAATCCATGAGGAACAGGTGAACAGCAGACAAAATAAGAAGGCAAGAATAGTTGACATATGTACAAGAAATGAATTTCGTAAAGCCTGAGTAAAAGCCAAGTGAGACATCCTTGAAAAAATCCAATCTCAGTTGTAGCTAAAAGGACTCTGAAATGGCCTTATCCGAACTTCGACACATCGACCCTAGCTGAGCTTGAAATAGGAACCAAGTGCATAATTTGTTCTGTCACCCCACCTGATTCTGATGTTATGAGATAGTACAAAACCCAGAAGAAAGGGGTCAACAAGGATCAATCAAGGCTTTATATTAATGAGATAAAAATCAGACCTCTCTCTTCAACCATTCAATTCGTCCCTAACCAAGAGAGAAGAAAAATGATCTCAAGCTACAATCTCGTCTAACCAACCAAACATTATCGTCCGAATCAAAGCTACCCTCTAATCTATCCAGACATAACATACACCACCCAAAAACAGAGAAAGCCATGAGATTTACCTCAGGAATGAAGAACAAGAACGGTCTAGAAACTTAGGTGAGCTAGAGGCGCAAACACAGCAAAATGGGCAAGAGAAATCAGGGCTGCACCCAAAGCAAAGAGCTGGAGGTCCAAGTGTTTGTGGCCGAAGAGGAAAGCACAGAGATTCACTAAGATCTGACTTTAATATTGAACTTCAACTCATTACAACTCCGTGGCACAAAAATATTTCAGCATACATACAACAAGCATGACCCAATCAAGACAATATAACTCTTTCATATGCTTTTGAACCTCTTGGATAGAAGGAAACACAACTGAGCAACAAAGTTAAGATGAATGTGAACTGATTCTATTTGCTCCCCAACTCCTTGATGAATGAATAATCAGAGTAGAAAATTTCAATATAGCAAAACTAAAGATGCTTTGAAAACATAAAAAATCCAAATATGCTGGACAATGCTAGAATAACTTTGGAACATATTAAATATGTGAGCAGAAATAGATGAAAGCTTTAAAAAGCAAACCTTGAAGAAACCAAATACATTAACTAAGAACATACCAACCCTTATGGTTTCCAATATCAGTTCTCCAAGAACATTAAACTAAGAAACCAAATACATGAATGCATTCAATCCTCGGAAGAGTCAACGAATTTAACAAGGACACTATGACGACTATGAATAACATCATATGATAGTAGAAAAGGAAATAGAAGGCAGAAAAATAAGAAAAAAGATATAAGAGTGAGAAAATCTCAAAGCAACAAGCATGACAGCTTTCTCAAGTCCAATATAAGGCATATAAAGTTGTCATTTAAATATTCTGACTAACTTCAACGATAAACCATGGCAACTAATTATTCCCTAAAATTGTTTACCTCCTTCTTCTCTATACTTCCGCCTAACATGATATTGCAAAGAAATCAAACTCAAACAATGAATTTCAGATGCCAAAGACCATACTAAGATAAGGTTAAGAATACTAAAATACCAAAACATTCTAGGTTAAGAATCGATGTTGAATTACAAACCTCCAGTTATGGGAATTACACCTAGGTGGAATTATAAACCTCCAGTTATGGGAAGTACACCTGGATGTTATAATCCTTAAAGATTTTGATGGATTCCAACGAATAATAAGTTAGAGAAAAGCATTAAGTGAAATGTTAAATTCAGATTTACCTCATTGAAACATACCCAAAACTTACCCTCACCATACTGTAAGATGTATGTTCCTTCCACTATCATCTAATTACATATTAAGAGCTTGCTTATACAATCATCAACCACTCCATAATCCAAAGTGAGCTCCCTCAATGGACGGATGGTCTCCATTGATCAGTTTATATAGTTTTAAGCATTTAAAATATTGACAAACAATGCAAAAGATGGGCATTAAAGAAACTAGAGGTGGAGTCGCGACGACTTACTTGGGTTTGGCAAGGAGGCGGAGTGAGACGGAGCAGCTGGAGGGCGGCGTGGCGCGGCGGAGATGGAGGAGACATGCCAGGGAGTATGAGAGACGGAGAAGCCGGAAGCGTGGCGCGGCGAACACGGAGGAGAGACGTCGGCGAAAAGGGATATCGGACTTGGGGAAGGCGGCGGGAGTGAAGTGTGTGCGATTTCGAGAGAGGGAAAATGAAAATGAAGAGAGAAAGCGTGTCAATACGACTTATGTGAATTTTGGCGACCTGAATTAAAATTCGGGCGCCAAAATTGCAACATTGGCGACCTAAATTAGATTCGGGTCGCCCAAATTTTCAATTGGCGACTGAATTTAATTCAGGTCCTCCAAATTTTACAATTGGCAACCCGAATTTAATTCGTGTCGCTAAAATTCCCCAATTGGGAATTGATTTTTTTATGATTGGTGACCTGAAATAAATTCAGTCGCCAAAATTCACAAATTGGCGACTTGAATTAAATTTAGGTCACCCATTAAAAAAAAAATAATAAAACAAAAACACCCACGGCGCCCAACAATATATTCTAATAAGTTTTTCCATGGATGTTAGTCGTCCTGAAAACGTTTAGGACGCCAAAAATAAATTTTATTCCACAAATCATTAAATCCCATGGCGCCAAACGAAAAATTCTCATATTTCCCTGGCGGGAAGATGTTAGTCGTCCTGAAAAATTATTAGGACAAAAAAATAAATTTTATGAGTCCTAAACTAAATTTTAGGACGCTCAAGGCTCAACTTCCTTGCATTTAATTACAAAAATGCCACCGCCTTTATTTTTTACTTCCTAATTCTTAATAAGGACGTCTTTTAAGGTAGCAATATCCAATTTTTGTAGTAGTGTTAGTTTATTAGTTAAACTAATTAGTTTGAAAAAAAATAAAAATAAGAATACTTTAAAATAATTTAATTAGCTTCCTTAATCTCTCCAAAAAAATTAACTAGGTCTTATAATTAGGACCGAAGAGAACTAAATAGGACTACAAAAAATCTGATAACTAGAAAAGTATTATAATATTACTCTAGTCGCATTTTGGACTTGTCCAATTAATGAAGTGTAAACATGGTGACTTTTTTGGCCGTGGTTGACCACCTTTTGTGGGAACTTGAATCCATGCATGCACCACAAGAACGATGAATGGAGCTGGTTGAATTAGGGGTATATATATATATATAAATACATAGTGAGAGATGAGGAAGAAGGGAAGAAGTGTGAGCGTAGGAACGTGTGTGGATTATTCAACACGGCTGTGATTAATGCAAGCGCAGGGTCAGTCCTTCGCCATTGGCCATTCTTATACGCTGAGCAGACCAACCTTCCATCTAATATGTAATTGTCTCCTTTCCCATTCCACCCTTAATATAAGCAGTTCAGTCAAGTTTCTCTTCTCATTCATTTTCTCATTATCCTTCATAATTCCTAGATCTTTTGTCCCTCCAATTAATATGAAAGGTTACATTATTAAGTTATACTCTCTCTGGTCCTTATTATAAGGCACCAATTACTATTTCTCCTAAACCAAAACTGCTATTTCTCTTAAACCAAAGAAGGATAATTTAGTCATTAAAAAAGTGTTGAGTAGATAAATATTTCGATGTCTACCCCTACTTCAATGCTATAAATTTAAAAATATTACTTGTCAGATTTACTATGTGTCTCTCACTTTTGCTTTCTCTCTCCCTATTCCGTTTTTCAACAACATCTAGGCAAGAGAAAGAAATGAGAGAAATGAGGATCATTTTCGCTGGAGAGAGAAACAAGTCTATTGTCTATTGGGAATGAAATAGTAAGTGAGAAAATTAGTGCACGCTGGAGAGAAAGAAACATGCCTATTGTCTATTGTCTATTGGGAATGAAAAAGTAAGTGAGAAAATATTACTGCACGTCAGGCGGATTCTAATAGCTATTGGGGGAGAGAGAAACATGCTTGAGTAGTTGGTTCTTTATAATAATAATGACCAAAATATGTTGGCAGTTGGTGTTTTATAATAAAGATCAGAGGGAGTACTCCTTAGATTTTTCTTTCATCTTTCTAATCAACGATCCATATGAGCTCATGAAAAAATAGATGATGAGATGATCTCCTTCATCACACACACATGCCAAAATGACACTTACATAATATGGTTATTTATCAAACTAGTACTCCCGTTTAATCTACACTATAGGATGCCTTTCTAGGGGAAATATCGGTAAATACCACTCTAATCCTATTTATAATCCTATTTATAAGTCCACATTCACTATCTTAGAAAGAAACTTAAAAATAGGACCAGAGTGTATATTCCTTTTATCCTACTTCATGAGTCATTTATAACCAAGGTTATTAAATTTGAACCGGCTTCCAAATAGTGGCACCTGCAGAACTAGAAAAATATTTTTAGCCTTGGCCAAAAAATAAAGAACACATCTATGTTTTTCTGTTTATCCTTACTCATCCTTTTCAACCTACACAAATTTGTCACTAAACATGAATTTTTATAATACTACTCAATCCATAAAACAAGCATTTAAATGCTGCATTCCACCTATCTCAAAACAAAATAATTTGAGAATATAAAAGAAGTATAATATGAACCTCAAAAAAAATATATATATAAAAAACATATAGATCTTGATTCAATTTCAGCTAAGCAAATAAAATTGTGTCCATAATGATTGGAATTTCATAAATCTAGAGACAACAACATTGTGGATAAGAAGTTCAATTTCTCCAGCTTGGTATGAACTCATAGAAAACATAATCTAAAGAGGTTTAACTCAATGAATAAAATGAAAATTGATATTCTTCCATAGTGACTGAGTTCAACAGCGCAACTAAGCTTGCCATTATCTATATATAATGGTAAATCACCATGGTAATTCTGATTTCCAAAACAGACAAATAACAACTCCTTTGTATCATTCTTCTCTAACCACTACAGAACTACAAACTATTGAGAATTTGGGATTATATGCACAGCCAACCTACAAAATCAACTCCATCCACCAATAAACACAAATTCAAACTTCTAGCAAACTATTGGGATGATATGCACAGCCAACCTCAAATATGCTGAACAGATTATCAAATAGGACCACAAGATGCAAGAAAACAGATCATGAGAAGAAAAATTAACATGTTATACTTTATTTTTCTTCCTTAATTTCATTAAGCAATACAAACTAGTTATAGTCAGATCCTCCAAAATAAAATTGGTTTTAATTCTATCAGGAGATAATGGAACAGTTTCACCTACAAGATGGATGGCGAACATGGAGTCAAGGTGAGGAGTCAGGCTCCTCTCAACTTAAATTTGTCCTTTCTCGTCTTCAATTTATCACCACGACGAACATGGATGGCATCATAATCTCCAAGGTTTGCTTTGATCTGTGAACAAGAATATGGTTAGAAACCAATCAATGTTAAAGAGGAATATTTAGGGCGTAAAGCCCAGGCATTACATATCTAGCATATAAGTATCAGGGTTATTATAATTTTTGGCATAATAAAGTGTGCAGAACCTCGTCTACCAATAACCTAAATATTTCATTGTGTATTGTTTCAAACTATCATAGAAGCATCACTTGAACAGTTCATTTATCCCGTAACCACTAAAGTGAAATCCAAAAAATCTAGACCATTAACATAATACTTCAATGAATCGCCTAGCTAAATAACCAAATCAAAAATAAATAAACAAAACAAAATAAGCCGACAGAATCTCAAACACAAGAAGGAATCTCATACCTAATAGCGACATTGCAGAAAATAGGTAAACTAAGAACAGAAGAGGCGTTGATTCCGCTGAAGGAAGGAGGACGACCCTCCAAAAAAAAGCTCCGACTAACGCCAATGGAATGAAAGACGATGGTCATAGGAAGAGGGAGACTTTGAGGATGGAGAGCAGAGTGGAGGAAGAGGAAGTGTCTGGAGAACGTCTACGAGAAGGAAACATGTTAAAAAAAAGGTGTAATTATAGAAAAGATAAGAGATTAGCTGAGCCAAATTATTAGCCAAAATAAAATATGCTATAGTTGAAAGTGGAGCAAATCACCAAGAGGGGGTGAATTAGGGATTTTAAAAATTCTTTTCAAATACTCTGCAAATGAAAGCTAAAACAGAGCAAAATAGAGTAAGGGAAGGAGAAGCAAGACACAACAAGATTTATACTGGTTTGGTCTCAACACTGATCTACGTTCAGTCTCTAGACACTCTAGGTTTTTCACTAACTCATAGAATCAGTTACACACTCTGTATTCGAAAGTTATCTTCTCACAAGGATATACTCCCTCTTACAAGTTATAAACTGATATACCCAATCTCAAAGTCCCACGACTTGAGATTCTTACAATAAACTAACTCTCTCAAAGAGCAGATAATAATGAACATTGAGGTACAAATGTCTCAAAAGATACTTTACAGTAGAAAACTGAAAAAATAGTTGGAAACTTGAATGATTTTAGTTTTCTGCAGATTAGTTGTTAAGAAGACTTGAATGCAACTCTATATATATGAAGAGAGTATTAGATGACCGTTGGATTGATCAATGTAGTCATTGGGAACATTAGCATAGTTGTTAGGAACAAGTTGGTCTCTTCTCTCCCTACTCTTCAGTTAATCCAGCTGCACAGAATCTTATGGTTGACTTCTCTTGAATTTAGTCCGTTGGAATAGTAGCTACTGGATAGGGAAAAGAAACATTAATTCCTTTGCAACATGTGTAGAATGACTGTCCAAAAATATGCAAGTTTTCTGGACTTTGCAATAAATGTGCTGACGTCACTTTTTGCTTTAAGCTAAATCTTCATTTAATATTCTCTAAACCATCTAAAACTCACTAGCAAACTAATTAAACATATTTGGGGATAGTAATGAGTGATAAAAAGAAGTATTAAAATCAAACATAAAGATTTCGCAAATTCGTGCAATTTGATTTTCAAGCTCTGCGACATAAAGTCGAGTTTGTTCATCCAAACTGGAGTTTGCAACTTTCCTTTAGAAGCCTAAACTGGAGTTTACAAACTAAACTCTAGTTTACCTCATTCAGAGAGGAACGTCGCGATTTGATCTTTGAAGAACATTTTGAGAAGGAGCAAAACTCAAGTCCATTAATGACTAACTCGAGTTTTAGACTTTTATAGAGAAAAATATGTTTAAGTCTAAAAGCTCAAAACCAGAGTTTTTACAAGCAAACTAGAGTTTTCAAAAGTTCAAAATAGAGCAAAGCTCTTGGCTTGATATAAACTCAAGTTTATAAAACTAAACTCAAGTTTTGTTAAATACTTAGAAAACTTGAAAACTCTCTGTTAAATGAAAACTTGAGTTTTCTATGTCAAACTGGAGTTTCCTTAATGAGGGAAACTTAGAGAGTTCTCGACCAAGTGAAAAATGGAGTTTACAAAGCTAAACTCGATTTTTCTTGAAATTCAAAAAACGTTGAGAGATACTTGGCTAGGAGCAAACTGGAGTTTTTTTATGCTCAAAATATTGGAAGCTCTCGTATAACCAAAACTCGAGTTTGCCTAAGCAAATTGGAGTTTTGCTTACTTTAGAAAATATTGAAGAGTCTCTGTTTGGTACAAATTCGAGTTTGTAAAACTAAACTCGAGTTTTCCTTAATATGAAAAACTTAAAGTGCTCTCTGTATCTTACAAACTCGAGTTTGCTTATGCAAACTGGAGTTTTGCTTAGTTCATAAAAATTAAGCTACTCTTTGTCAAGTATAAACTCAAGTTTAGATCTCAAACTCGGGAAAATCCTTGTGGAGGCCCTATAAGAAAGTGAAGAATTTAGGATATTAGCAAAATAATCCTAAAAAAGGCCCAAAGTCTAGGTTTAATACCCCTTCTTATAACATATTTCACAACAATTAAAAAAAAAAAAACAAAAACCTTAAACATCATTAACTTTGGCGTAAAATTCAAAACTTTCAAATACAAGAAAAGGAACCCCGTAGCAATAAATGGGCCCTTATATGTATTAACTTACAAGGCAAAATTACTAATTTCACACCCACTACTAGTTAAAATGAAAAAAGGTCCTAAAAAAGGCCCGGTTACAAGAAAAGGCGCTAAAAACGAGACACTAGTTAAAATGAAAACGAGAATGGAGAATTCTTTGGCGAACGTGGGTTTCGTCGACATTTTGGTCACCTCCTTGATCGTTGATCCTTCTCTTCCTCTTCCTCTTCCCTCGTTTATCCTTACGGTGTATTCGATCATCCATTGCGTTAAAGGGTCGAACTCGAAATTTGTATTTTGTTCCTCATCGTTTTTTTTTTTTTTTTCGATCGGAAGGTTTGGTGACTTGAAAGGTTGGAGCTTCACCTCATTTATGTTATTATCGGGTAGGAGATAGGTAAGAAATGCTAAGATTTTGGTTAAGATATCATAATCACAATGCTACTTCGTTTTTAATCAATGTAGGGTTGGGTTAGTAAAATCTTGCTGCTGTTTTTGGGCCTGGAAACAAGAGGCAAATGTATCGTATATGAGTGAGAATGGTGAAAGTGATCAAGGAATGAAGGGTGAAAAAACGCTAAGATTTGATAGTTGTTAATACCTACAGTTTTAGTTGTTAATACCTTCAGTTTTAGTTGTTAATATGGCTGTTGAAGTTGTTAAGACGAGATGAAAGTGAAAACGTTGTAGGGTAGGTTGCTCTGTTTTTTGGGCATGGAAACAGAGGGAGGTTTGTCTGTTAGTGGGAATGATAGGCTGAAAAAATGCTGAAATTTGATAGTTGTTAATACCTACAGTTTTAGTTGTTAATACCGTCAGTTTTAGTTGTTAATATGACTATTAAAGTTGTTAATACTAACTTTATGTTGCAGATCATAGTTAAACATGGCTAGTACTTCAAGGAAGAACCTATTATGTTTCTTCCATGTAAGGGGTAACTTTGTACATGGGGGAGGACAACAAAGTGATTATGTTGGTGGAATGGTAAGAACAAGAGGCATCAAAGAAGGAACAACGTATGAGGAGTTGCAAAGAATCATAGCGTCTTTAATTGGACAAGAAAATACTGAAATATGCGTGAAGTTCAAACTTAGCATGGATACATCTACATTTGTTGATCTTGTAGATGATGAAGGGGTAGAACATTTAATAAGGTATAATGAAGAATATTGTCATGTGTATGTTGAAGAAAGTGAGAATAATGACAATAGAGCACAACAAATGAATGTTCAAATGGAAGAACAAGAAGTGTAAGTCTTGTTGTGTTAAGAAATGTAATTAGTTCATATATAAATTGTCATTACTTGGTTCTCATTACTTGCACTAATAATTGTTGTTTGTCGCAGGAGGGATGAAGGAGGTTCAGCTACGGTGTCTATCTCACCCCCTCAAATGTTCAATGAAACGCAAGAGTTGCCATCATTACCTTGTAGTTCGCAAAGTGTGCCATTAAGCAGGCCTCAAATGAATCATTCTAAATGGAGGGATTTGATAATGGGAAAAGGACAGATTTTTGCGAATGTTGTGACCCTCCGTGAGACGTTGTACAAATATAGCATCGCACACAAGTTTTCCTACACATTTGTGAAGAACAAGCCAGACAAGATAATAGTGAAGTGTAAGGTTGATGATTGTCCCTGGTACATGGGTGCATATTCAGCGGGACAACGTCAAGATACCGAGTTCCTCATCATTAAAACATACAGAAGTGAGCACATACATAGTGCACAAGATAGCCTTATCGTATCTCATCCACCTATGTGTAGCTTGACATCATCAATTCTAATTGATGGTTTGAGAAATAATCCGACAAGACAGCTAATGAAGTTCGAACTGAATTGTATAGTGAGTATGGGGTACGGCTAAACTATCGGCAAGCATATGGTGCGAAAGAAAGAGCAGTTAGGCAATTACACGGACGAGTAGAGGACTCTTACAAGGTTATTCCTTGGTTGTGTCGTAGACTTGTAGAGAGTGATCCGATACGGTTGCAAAATGGGAAGGGTCACATGATAACAAATTTGTGAGGCTATTTATTTCCTATGGCTGCTCTATTAAAGGTTTCGCGAGATGGTTGTCGGCCAATACTCTATATAGATGGATGTCATCTGAGTGGCCCTTATAGGGGAACAATGTTGTCAGCTTGTGCGTATGATGCAGACAACCAAATGTTTCCCTTAGCATATGGCATTGTCAGTGCTGAGACATATGATGATTGGGCTTGGTTTCTAAATAATGTAAAATAGATTACAAGATCGATGATGATAACAGTTGTGTCTGATCGGAATAATTCCATTATTGGGGCTGTGGCAGATATATTTGGCAGCGATAGACATGCATTTTGTTACAGGCATGTCAAGGAAAATTATAGTGCAGAGTTCCTCAAAATCATGAGAGGGATGCCACGTACCTCTGCGAATAGCAAGGATCGCATTGCACCTTCTCGATGCAATTGCGTATGCAAAATTTGGGTGAAGAATTCAGCATTGCGATGGGAACATTAAAAATGTTCAGTCCACTTTTGGCACAATGGGTTGAGACCCATGGGGACGTTGATCGATGGGCTTTAAGTAAGTTTCCTTTGAAAAGGTGGGATAACATAACCACTAACATTCTTTGAATCGTTCAATGCATGGATGGTGAAAGAGCGGACGCACACTTGTGTCAAGGTTAATACATGAGCATAGGGAGAAGTTGGCTGCGAAGTTGCTTGCAAGCAAGATGGCTTTAGTGAATTGGAAAAATGGTGTAGGACCTAACATAGAAAAAAAATTGCAGCAACATGTGAACTTTGCAGAAAATATGCATGCTACATATTATGGGGAGGACCAGATTTTGGTTGAGACTAGACGCGGTGATGCCTTAATTTATGTGAAAGTTCATGTGGGTGCAAAAGAATGCTCTTGTTTAGCATGGCAAATGAGTGGACTACCTTGCCCACACGCATGTGCAGCAATTAAGGCACTTAATGGTAATGTGTACACATTCGTAGATGATTGCTTTACACTTTCAGCACAAGAGAAAATTTATGCACATAGCATGCGGCCAGTTGCAACACATGATTGTCCAGATGTTGATGCGCCGACGGTGACACAAATGCTAACAGACACTTTCTTGGAGCCTCCAATTACTACAAGGCCACCCGGTAGACGGAAAAGAAAAAGAGTGGAATCTCAGTTTCAAAACAAGATGGTTTATCATTGTGGTAGATGCCATGAGCCAGGGCACTCCGTCAAGACTTGCAAGAATCCAAATCCGGGCGATCATTGATGGTGCCTTGTGTTTTTCTTTTTTGGGCATTGCGTCTCACACTCTTTTGTTGTATATGGCTTTACATGTTCAATCCACACCATATTATTTTTTGGAAATGGTGTGTGATGTTGTTATTATGAATCTATAGATGCATTTGGTGTTGTAAATGAACGTTGGATATTGTTGTCACAATTGTATCCAAGTCTCATTTATGTACACATATTCATGTTGTGTTACAAATGTAAATGACGCTGACAAATATATGTTAAAGGGGCCTGATGTAGTTGTTATTGTATTTCTGATATTGATGTTGATGTCAATGGGGGCTGATGTGGTTGTTATTTTTTTTTCTGATGTAGTTGTCAGATTTTATTGATATGGTTGTTATTTTTTTGCTGATGTAGTTGTCAGATTTTGCTGATATGGTTGTTAGTGAGAGCTGATGTGGTTGTTAGTGATGTAGTTGTTTTTTTTGATGAGGTTGTCATTTTTTTCTTGATGTAGTTGTTGATATGGTTGTTAGTGAGTGATGTGGTTGTTAGTGGGGGCTTTATTCGTTGTTTTTCCCGATGTAGTTGTTAGATTTTTGATGTAGTTGTTAGTGGTGGTGATGTTGTTGTTAGTTGTGGGTGATGTTGTTGTTAGTTGTTTCTTGATGTAGTTGTCTGATGTAGTTGTTAGTGGTGGATGTTGTTGTTAGTTGTTTGTTGATGTAGTTGTCATTTTTTTGATGTAGTTGTGATGATATGGTTGTTAGATTTTCTTGATGTAGTTGTTAGTTGATGTAGTTGTTAGTGAAATTTGATGTTGTTGTTAGTGGTTGATGTAGTTGTTAGTTGATGTTGTTGTTAGTTGTGGTGATGTAGTTGTTAGTGGGGGCTAATGTTGTTGTTAGTTGTGGTGATGTTGTTGTTAGTGAGGGTGATGTGATGTTGTTGTTAGTGGTGTTGTCATTTGTGGTTGTTAGTGATGTAGTTGTTAGTGGTGGTGATGTGGTTGTTAGTTGATGTAGTTGTTAGATTGTGATGTAGTTGTTAGTGAGGGCTGATGTTGTTGTTAGTGGGGGTTGATATAGTTGTTAGTGAGGGCTGATGTTGTTGTTAGTGGGGGCTGATGTTGTTGTTAGTTGTGATGTAGTTGTCATTTTTGGATGATGTAGTTGTTTGAATTTTCTTGATATGGTTGTTAGATTTTTCTTGATGTAGTTGTTAGATTTTTTGATGTTGTTGTTAGTGGTGATGTTGTTGTTAGTGGTGGGCTGATGTGGTTGTTAGTGTTTTTGATGTAGTTGTTAGTGGTGATGTAGTTGTTAATTTTCTTGATGTAGTTGTTAGTGGTGATGTAGTTGTTAGATTTTCTTGATGTAGTTGTTAGTGGGGCTGATGTTGTTGTTAGTTGTGGGTGATGTTGTTGTTTGTTAGTTGTTCTTGATGTAGTTGTCATTTTTGCTGATGTAGTTGTGAATTTCTTGATATGGTTGTTAGATTTTCTTGATGTAGTTGTTAGAGATGTTAGTTGTTAGTGGGTGATGTTGTTGTTATGTATGTGGTTGTTGTTAGTTGTTAGTGAAATTTGATGTAGTTGTTAGTGATGTAGATGTTAGTGGAAATTTGATGATATGTTGTTAGTGTTGATGTGGTTGTTAGATTTTTTGATGTAGTTGTTAGTGTGATGTAGTTGTTAGATTTTGGGGGTTGATGTAGTTGTTAGATTTGGTGATGTTGTTGTTAGTGGGGTGATGTTGTTGTTGTTAGGTGATGTAGTTGTTAGTGTGATGTTGTTGTTAGTTGTGGTGTGATGTTGTTGTTAGTTGTGATGTTGTTGTTAGTGAAATTTGATGTTGTTGTTAGTTGTTTCTTGATGTAGTTGTCATTTTTGGTTGATGTAGATTGAATTCTTGATATGGTTGTTAGATTTTTCTTGATGTAGTTGTTAGATTTTTTTGATGTAGTTGTTAGTGATGTTGTTGTTGTGGTGGGTGATGTGGTTGTTGATGTTGTTGTTAGTGGTTGATGTGTTGTTAGTGGGATGTTGATGTTGTTGTTGATGTTGTTGTTAGATTTTTCTTGATGTAGTTGTTAGTGGTGATGTTGTTGTTAGTGAAAGTGATGTTGTTGTTAGATTTTTCTTGATGTAGTTGTTAGATTTTCTTGATGTAGTTGTTAGATTTTGATGTTGTTGTTAGTGAAATTTGATGTTGTTGTTAGTTTGTTGATGTAGTTGTTAGTGGTGATGTTGTTGTTAGTTGTTGATGTAGTTGTCATTTTTTGTTGATGTAGTTTCTAAATTCTTGATATGGTTGTTAGATTTTTCTTGATGTAGTTGTTAGATTTCTTGATGTAGTTGTTAGTGGGGCTGATGTTGTTGTTGTTAGTGGGGGTGATGTTGTTTGTGTAGTTGTTTTTTTGATGTTGTTGTGATGTTTTGGTGATGTTGTTGTTAGATTTTCTTGATGTGGTTGTTAGTGGGGTGATGTAGTTGTTAGATTTTTGATGTAGTTGTTAGATTTGATGTTGTTGTTGGTGGGGCTGATGTTGTTGTTAGTGGGGGGTGATGTAGTTGTTAGTGGGGTGATGTTGTTGTTAGTGTGGTGATGTAGTGTGATGTTGTTGTTAGTTTCTTGATGTAGTTTTAGTGGTGATGTGGTTGTTAGTGGGGCTGATGATGATGTAGTTATTTGATGTTGTTGTTAGTTGATGTTGTTGTCATTTTTGGCTGATGTAGTTGTCGAATTCTTGATATGGTTGTTAGATATTTCTTGATGTAGTTGTTAGATTTGTTGATGTATGTTGTTGTTAGTGGTGATGTTGTTGTTAGTGGTGGGTGATGTGGTTGTTAGTTGTGTTGTTGTTGTTGTCATTTTTGTTTGATGTAGTTGTTAGATTTCTTGATGTGGTTGTTAGTGGGGCTGATGTAGTTGTTAGATTTCTTGATGTAGTTGTTAGTGGGGGCTGATCTAGTTGTTGTTGTTGTTAGATGTTTTTGATGTTGTTGTTAGTTTGTTAGTTGTTGATGTAGTTGTTTTTTGATGATGTTGTTGTTAATTTATTGATATAGTTGTTAGTGGGGTGTCCTTGATGTAGTTGTTAGTGGGGTGATGTTGTTGTTATTTGTTTCTTGATCTTGTTGATATGGGTCCCTTATTATATCCCAATTTCCACCTTCTCGCACATACTAATAACAATGAAAGAGATGCAGGAAACAATTGCCATTCTCATTCATATTAAAATGTCAAAAGGATACCTACATCATCAAATTTACTAAACTTTCACCTAAATATGAACTCGAGTTCGGAACAATTGCCTTAATAAAATCTGTCATACAATCATTGAGATTTATATACACTTAAAAACAAGTCAGCCTATCTAAATTATATGATTGCTTCCTAACGGCTCATCTTCCGCTTTTGGGAGTCCTCAATCATGGACAACACTTTGTCTGTGTGTGTTGTTTTGATGATTGACCAACCACCACAACAGGCCAATCTTCACTTCTCGGATTTCATCCATAGAGTAGTAAGGCATTGTGTATCCATCCTCTTGCTCCTTGCCGTCCCACATTTGCAACCACGTAACAACATGAACACCACACGAGTCCCTAAAACAAGAATTATATAGAGGTGTTAACAACACTAATCATGTAACCTGTATATTATATATATGAATGTTAAACAACTTTAGACACTTACACATCTTTTTGGACATGGACTTTAGACCATGTGACCCCCTTGGGGATTCTATCCTCGTGGTCGAACAATTGTGGCTTAACCTTCGGAGTATGTCCATGAAACGATTTGATATTAAAGTTGACACAATTAGATGACAATTATGGTGACCATTTTCTAACATAAGTACACATTGAAATTCAGTTCAGCTTACCACACGAGTTGCCAACTGTTCCTTTTCCTTAAAGGATTGAGGTTTTTTTGCCTTCTTTGTTGACTTGGATGGCAATATCTTTGCATCTTCCATTTGGGCCTGTATGCGTGAATATGTCCATGTGTCGACTAACGAATCTAGGGCGTAGAAGGTCATCGTTGTCGTGTCTACAACATAGCAAAACCAGTGATCCCACCTAAGCGACGGTCCAAAAATGAAACGACAGTCCCCGATGTTATATCCTATACGCTCGGGCAATATTTCCGCTTTGTTGGCTTCCAATGACCAATTCAGCGGAGATCTTATCATTTTGTCCATGAAATGCGCAGTGAAAATGTGTCGGGTAACTGTCCCTCCGTTCTCCACTTGATCAGCAACCAAAGTCTTGGCTACCATACTCATGACCTGAATATGCACAAAATGTTAGCACGTGAGTCTTGTATAACACATTTATCTAAGCGCAAGCAAATATCGAAATATTACTAATGCACATCCATTTGTACTAATGCCTTTCGCGAAAACGAAGTGCACGGTCCATACCGTATCATTCATCCAGGCACGTGGTTTGGACAATATAGCTCTTCCCTTGTAAGGTGCCGGTAGTTCATGTCAACAAATTCCCTAAATGCCAACAAATGACAATTTTAAGCATCGTATGCATTTTTTATAATATGCGTAAGTCAATGTGCACAAGTTACATATACTTACTCATCGGCCTCATCTTTCGTTGGATGAGTAGTACACAACCGATACTGTTTGCTCCTTCACATCATAGGGCCTCTTTCCTTTGCACTTGCGGTTTAGATCAATCCAAGGAGATTTTAACACCTTTGCTCGGGTTATCACCCTCTTGGACCTTCTAATTTGTTTGTCACTTCGTTGTCCCTCTTGTGCTTCCGGTTTGGCCACTTCTTCTTCAGTGGGTTCCACGTGAAGACCATCTTCAAAAATAGCTGTGTTGTGACGATGGTCGTCGTCATCATCAAAGTCTTCAACATTTTCACCCTCATCTTCCTCATCACTCTCTTTATCAGAGTCTTTCTCAGACTCCCCGGAACTTGAGGGCTGGTTGTTGGGTGATTCAGTTTCATGCAAGCCTTGTTGAGGCCCTTCATCTTTATTGGTGTCGATGTTAATCTATCTTGAAGGGCCAACATCTCTGTCCCAACATGGACACAAGCCTGAAATATGTCATGCGAACTTCCTGGAGAATCAAAAATCAGTTGTTAAATCATCAATCACAGCAACAACTCGAGTAAAGGACAATGCAAGAACCGACCAAGAAACCAGCAAAATTACATAATGTACAAGAAATTAAATTTTCGCTGCACAATTGTTGTCACACATTATCGGGTGAGTGAGCATCGTGTTAGGGTCAAACGAGGCCAACGGAGTGACCGATGGCTGAGGACGAGAGGCGCGAGCCAGCAAGCCATTTTGGCTTTTTTTCTCGAGCACCACTCTGCTCTTAATCTTGTCATCAGTCCAATAAGCCATGGCTGACTCGTGCTCGCGGCTACCACATCACCCAAAGGAAAATTTTGCAAACAAAACAGCTGAAAAAAAAGATTTCAATGCATTAATAACAAGCACTCAAAGCAATTGATGTATAACGTTTACATACTATCTTAGTTAAAGAGAACTTACCATGAGGAAGTACACACATCCTCCAATAGTTTTCCTCTTGCTACCCTTGGACTTGTGGGAGTCTTTCTTGAACTCATCGATTTGTTGGGTGAGTTCTTGAAGAATAAATGAGGACCAATCAAAATGAACAATTGCATCCTTAGTCGATGTCATGACCTTCAACATACGGTCACTAACATCAATGGCTGCTCTTGGAGCCAAAAGGATACCAGGCTGAATAACACAAAGAGAGACTCAAAGTTTTCATCTAATTTTTCTAACAACGTGTCACCAATTTTTATACCTTACATTCTTGTACACACGCCTAAAGTCACTAAACACTTTGATCGGGACGGTAACTTTAACTTCTATGCCCTTACCCCCGGGTAGACCCATAAGTTGATGCACATGTTCAGCCCCTATGACTCGGGTCTCCCTCTAATGGACACTTGCTTTGTTGGGGGGTCAAAACATGCCATATATTTTGCAATTAAGGAACGGTTTATTTTTCGGCAACTAATTTCCACCAACCTATCAAACCCAATGGCTTTCGGCCTTGCCATTGCCTCAGTCGCTCCTTTAACTTATGGCATACATGAATGAAAGTGTTTGGTGCACACCTCGTTAGGAATGGGACAATATACTTCTCTACTTTAGCAGGGCCTCTTAGTTGTTTAGCCCTCTTGGTATATTCAGATTTTTCGGTTGAACTCAACCTTTTCCATGATTCTCTCATTTCTACACTTAAGTCATAATGGGTTCTTTCGTCAGCTCCTATAGCTTTCTTCCCCTTCCCCTTGCCCTTCGCCTTTTGTTTTTGTACATGTTGCTTGAAGAATTCTTCTGTGAACAAGTTATAGCCGGAGAACCTTGGGTCCCTTTGACAATGTTTCATTGTTGTTAAAGCGTTGATTTCAAAGCCTTTGCAATATGAAAATGGAAGGATGTTAAAGCGCAACACATGCAAGTTGTTTTCAATCAAGTGTTGTTAGGCATTCACCAATGTTTATAGTTATGTGGCCCATTTAGAAACTTCAATAAAACTGATATGCGTAGTAGTAAATCCCAAGCTTTCAAGGTAAAGAATGAAGAATGATTTTTTTAAATAAAAAAATAAAATAAAATAATTAATATAACAACTAGTTTTGTGTTCAAACAACTCAATTAGAGATATCTTTATGCTTGAAGAAGAACTAAAGCTTTTATGGTAACAAGAACAACTTTTGATAAATTCAAAGGCATGGTGATCATTTCTACACACAAATAATGACCATATGTATCAAAATCTAATTTAGAAGAAAATTTACTCCTTAAAGCTAAAAGACAAACTTTTGTAGCTCAACATTTCGAATTCATACATTTACAATATCACCAAAATTTTAGTTTTTCTTAAAAGTGATGATAACTTTCAAGAGACATGTTTTAAGGAAACTTTAAAAATTCCACCCAAATTCAGTTGTACCAATTCGGTTCAAACGGAAGAATTCATCAATTTACAAGTAAATGCACAAACATTTGAGGCTGGGGACCATACAAGAACATGTAAAACACTCTAAAAACAATATAAAAGAGTCATCAAACCAAAGCAATGCATGGAAATATTACATCAAGTATCCTTTATTCATAAAATGCTCCAAAACGTACCTCTATATTACATCTATATATGTAACGAGAGGTTCAAAAATGCGAAGAAACTCACAAGGCCACATATTACTCAGAAAATACAATCTTAATATACAAAATGCACTAATGTAGTGAATGTAAACAGGAAAATCAATTCAACAGTAGCCTTATCTAAGAGTAAGTAATTCTTGAGTTTAACACAACATTGAATTCTAATCTTTTATAAACAAATTTTCTACAACAATTTAATGACAGAGGCTCAAAACACGCATACATTCAACTTGTAATCAAGTATAACAATGACACATGTGAAGCAGTAGAATAATTCACATACATCTTGAGAGGTAACAATCTATGCCGTGGGAAAACATTTTTCTAAGTAATTAAACAATGATAAGCTCATAATGATGCAACTCAATTCAAGCAATGAGTGTTTTAGCTAATGAACTTCTAATAACTAGAGTAGGTTTTTTCCACCCCCATTTTTCAGCAACAAATTTGGACCTGTAGCAGTGACTTCTACAAATAATTCAGTTAAGTTTACAACTTGAAACTCAAACACTCAAAGCATAAGAATGCAAGGATATCGGCACTCGAAGTGAGAACTTCAACTCCGGTGTCAAAGAAAACAACAAGTTCGGTGAAGACACTTGATTAAGAATTAAAGTGTAGTAGTGATAAACTTCCAGCCAATTCAAGAGGCATAAATTCCAACAAGTTTGAATTAGATTTAGATCACAAAATCTGATCCAAAAGAGCAAATGAGACCCCAAAATCAAATGGATCTACGCTCAATGAAAATCTCAGCAAAACCAAGGACCAAAATTGTCATATGTAAGGAATAGCAAATCAGCAAATATATCAGCAATTTTATGAGCAAAACATCGGAGGAATTTCAGAGAAAAATCACTCAAACCAGTTGCCAAATTCCTCTAAACAATATCTAGTCAACTTTTAAGTCCCACAATGCCTCAAAATCAATCTTTCAATTTGTCAATTCAAATATGACAACATAGGCTTTTTAAAATGATAGCAATCCAAATGCAATAATTTCCACACATAATGGCAGCAATGACTATTGCACACAAATCTCAACAAAAGTTTAAGGTTTCAGTGACAACACTTACCAATTTCTTTCAAAATCACATTCAACAAGACAACTCAAATTGCATAACAACTCCCAACCTATAGCGATATGGAATCCAATTGCGTACATGCAACTTCCAAACAATTCCATATTGCAATTATCCAACAAGTCCAAGATTTGAGTAGAAAATATTATAATGACGGTAGCAAGTTGATATCACAATAACAAAATCAGTGAGCTATATGATGGCCCTTGGCCCTCAATGATGCAAATTACCAACCATGTATATCTTTACACAGCTTTCGACAAGCTAGCCACAATTATACAAATTTACAATTAATTCAACTATCTATCAGCCAAAACCAATCAGAAAAAACCATCATATCTAAGAAAAAATTCAATCTTCCAGCCACCCAAGGAAAACAAAACGTTGTTGACAGTCTGAAGTGGATCAAATGTTTCAAAACCAACCCAATTCTTACACCATGGATCAAGGCAAGATTAATATTCAATGAATAAGGTTACAAGGAAAACCAGAAAATTATCCAAGTGGTAGATCCCTATGATATTTCCAGAAAGCGAGAAAATCCAACACCTCGAGTCATGATTGTCACATATCATCAATTATCGGAGAATGTTGGTGAGTGATATATATGATTGATTCTATATAAAGCCATGGACATGAAGGCAAGTGGAAAGTGAGCGTTTTTTGACGAATAACAAAAAAAAAAAAAAAGAAAAGAAAGTGAGGATAGCACTAGCAGTCTAGCACTAGCATATTCTTTCCCGTTAGCATATTACGGCCAAAAAAAAAAACCCAAAACAAAAAACACAGACCGAAGACGCATCGCAAGCACTGCAGCCACACACACGTCACACATAGAGAAAATAAATGGACATTGGACAGTTGCAGATGCAAAACACAAAGCAAAACTGCAAATGGAAGTTGCACAGAGAAAAAGCCACAGCCTACAGAGGTTCGTAGTCGTATTTGTACCTGCGTCCTGCGACGGTCGACGGAGCCAACTCAGCCAAGCACGTACGAACAGATTGAAGGCAAACAAAGCCGAGCACACACGCACAGATCAAACGGCGGCACCGGCGAAGGGATCGGCAAACCGGACTTGGGCGAAAAAGCGAAGGGAACTACGAAGGGCTTAGGTTCAAGGAGATCGAGATTTAGTTGAGAATGGTCGCGATGTGGGAGACGGCGATTTGGGATGATTTAGGGATTAGGGATGAGAGAGGAATAGGGGAATGATTTTCATTTGTCTTAAAACGAACTTCAAACTTTTACTCGAGGGCATGAATGTGAATTTGCCTTGTAAGTTAATACATATAAGGGCCATGGGGCCTTTTCGATTTTGTTTGGTTTCTTGTATAACAAAACTTTTTTTTTTTTGTTGAAAAAAAAAAAGAAAATACTTAAAACTATTCTTTATGAAATTTAATTCAGTTCTTTCAAGCCTTTTTTAGGATTATTTTGCTAATATGGGCCTCCACAAAGGATTTTCCCATACAATTTTTATTCTCAAGTTTCAAATCAAGGACGCAGTTAAAAGAAAACAAATTCCTTATCACTTGCTCCACACAGATGTTGGTAAATCAATTTTTGTTGTTAAACAAGAACAATTGAGACTTGTCATCCACCCAACAATTTATAGTTGGCACAATTTGCTAAGCCGCCTAATAGTAGCAGTTTTCCCAAAATCCAATCGCTAAAATGATTTTTTGGTCCAAATTAAGGTGCCAATAAGTTTGGTCTCTGGTTCTTTTTAATAAAAAATATTCTACCTGATAAAATTACAATTTCTACCAAAAATGCCATGTCTATTGAACAGTTTTATTTCAATCTGAAGGGGGGCATTAATTAGATGTGTGTGTCTCATTCTTAATTAAACCAATCGGAATGGAAAATTGATGAGTCAATATCTTCGCCTTTGAGTCAATTTCATGGCTTCTTTGCCAATATAAACTCAAATTAAATTAAAATATCATATTATTTAAAAAAAAAAAAATTCCACTTCAATATGGGGCCTGACATCGATCAAGAATACAGAGCAATGAAAAATAAATCAAAAGCAACACAATAAACACTACCGAAACATGCACCGAAACAATAACATACTGCTGCTCATAAACGACACTGAAATTAAAAAATATTAATGCCTTCCACACACTAGCCCAAAACATACACCATCAGGGTATAGCTTTGAACCATTAATTTTATGAGTGATCGATGTTCATATGGTTACATATATAATGACCTAGAGGACCAATTTTCCCAAAACAAAGGAAAGCGTGATCAAGAAGGAACCAGCAGCAAGAACAGGGGGAGCAGCAGAAGTGGGCGTTGAAGGAGTGGAGAAGTTGGAAACGACGTTGACGGCCAACTTCTGTCCCTTACTGCATTGGTCGCCGAGGGTGCAAATGAAGTAGTGGAAGCCAGTTTTATTGAGGGTGTAGTCGCAGGGAGGAAATTTTGCGATGGCGTTTCCTGTGTCATTAGCTTTCGAACAAGTTTCGTACGCTTCTTTTGTAACTTCGACCACGTCGTCTTTGCCTTTAAGGAAGTGGAACGCTACACCCAAAACAAAGGAAACTAATTAATTAAATAATTGGTGAAGTATGAACAGGATAGGGATAAATGAAGAATATATTTGCATATAGACGTACAAAGAACATCGTTTATGTGGAAGTTCTTGGAAAAAGCCCAAGTGGAATAGAAATTGGGATTATCGGGGACGCCCCAATGGTAGGCCTCTCCGACGACATACACGGTTTGGGCGGCGGCGCAATGCAGAAACAAGAATGCAACAGCGGCGGAATAATAACACCAGGTTTTGGCCATATTGCTGAATTAACCAAGTGGGATTGAAGATGATGATGAAGAGAGAATGGAACAAGAATGATGAATGCGGCTGATTGAATGTATTTATTGAATTAAAAGGGGGTGTGTGTATAAAATAAATATGGTGATTCCTTTTATCCTATTTAATGAGGGTGTTATTAAATTTGACCGGCTTCCAAAGCGTACGGACGTGTTGTAGATTATTCACCAATAAAAAAACATTAAACATTATTAACTTTGCCATAAAATTTAACAACTTTCATGTTTTTATTTATCATTATTTAATATGCATTATGTCATATTAGAACAAACTCAACATAGCAATAAATGAAAGGTAAAATTTTACCTCCATCTGGAAAATTTAATATGGTGTTTATAAATAAGACCAAAAACATTTCTCTTCTCTACCCTATAAATAGGATTAGAGGAGTAATATAAGTATTAATTACTATTTTTTTAATTTTATCTCTATCTATTGGTAGTGTTAGATTGAATAGGGGATAAAGTTCTTTTTTTAAAGAAAAATTAAGACAGATTTAATAAATTAACAATTCTTTTTTTTTATTTCGGTGAGGTAATTAAATCTGAGTACATCTCATACTATTTTAAATTACTAATAATATTTAATTAATCTTTTGTAAGGAAAAAAATAGAAAAAAAAAACTTCTTAAATATTCTAATTATCTTCAAACTAATTAACTTCTATCTTGGATTAAGAAAAGCTATGATAAAAAAGATTTATATTTTGAACAGGAGGAACATATATAAATATCTAACTCCACCCACAAATAATCTCATAATATAATTCATACATTTCTTAATAGTATACTTTTTAACTAATAATATAAGTCATGTCTATTCGACTCTCTGGATGCCGTCAACATCCTTATGCGAGACTGTTCTACTGATCATCCACTAAAGGTCATTATTGGGGAGACTCGAGACCTTCTTTTCCGTGACTGGAATGTGGAGCTTCATTATACTCCAACAGACAACATTTCGTGTGCCGACTTTATGGCCAAGCAAACCACGACACTCCTAATGGTGCCGATATTGTTCTTGTTCCTTCAGTTCCAAGAGGATGTCTAGATATGGTCTTGAAGGACCAATTGGCCTGTCATTATTAGTTTACTTCATATTGTGATGTACTAAGGGCTTGATCATCACGGTCTTGCTCTATCTCACTTCTCAAGCCTTGACTTGCCTTTAGTTCTCAAAAAAAAAAAAAAAAACTAAATATAACGTGAACAAAAACTAATAATTATTTCTAAAACTATCCCTATTAAAAGTCAAATACTACATTTTTAGATGAATTAATTACTCATTATAAATTTAATTGTACAATAAAGAGTAAAATAGGGGGGGGAGTTGTAATAGATATTATCAAACCAAAATCATATTTTTTTCAAAAAAAAAAAAAAAAAAAAAAGGTTTAGAGAAAAGTTTTTATGTTGTAGACTCCTAATATTTAATTTCACATTAGAGAAAAATATGCATGATCGATTTTATTTGTGTTAATCATATATTGTCAAGAAACTAATACATTTGGGAATGAAGATGTCAGCTTTCGAACATAGGTCACTGTGGTCACAAAACCAGGTCCAACTCTGAGCCATAAAGGCTGGGGAGCCGGTTAATTAAAGTTCTTTTTAATTTTAGAAAAAACTGATAATTTAAAATGAATTCTAGGATAAAAATATGCATATATGGGAGGGGGTGGAGGAGGAGCGGAGACGACGTTGACGGTCAACTTCTGTCCATTATTGCAGTGTTGGCCGACGGAGCAAATGAAGTAGTGGGTGCCAGTTTTATTGAGGGTGTGATTGTAAGGACCAGTTTCGATTATGTTTCCTATCTTATTATCATCCGAACAAGAGTCGTACGATTCTTTTGGAACTTCGACCACGTCATGTTGGCCTGTAGTGAACTCGAACGCTGCACCCAAAAAAACAAAAAAGGAAATTAATTAATTAAATAATTGGTGAATGAAGTATGAACAAGATAGGGATAAATGAAGAATATGTGCGTGTGTGTGTGTAGACGTACAAAGAATATCGTTGAGGTGGAAGGTCTTGGAATTAGCCCAAGTGGTATAGAAATTGGGATCACTGGGGACGATCCAACGGTTGGTATCTCCGACGACATGGACGGTTTGGGCGGCGGCGCAGTGCAGAAACAAGAATGCAACAGCGGCGGAATAATAATACCAGGTTTTGGCCATATTGCTGAATTAACTAAGTAGGATTGAAGGATGATGATGAGAGTATGGAACAAGAATGATGAATGGAGCTGATTGAATTAGGGGGTGTGTGTCTATATATATATATATATATATATATAATGAGAGATGAGGAAGAAGGGAAGAAGTGTGAGCGTACGGACGTGTGTGGATTATTCAACGGAACCACTTACCCTGCTCGTCTCTGGGACGAGCAGGGGCAGCTCGTCCGTACGGACGAGCTGCTGGCCGTCCAGATCTAGATCTGGACGGCCCAGATCTGATTTTTTTTAATTTCTTAATTATTTTTTTCTACATGAAAAAATCATTTTTTGTAAAAAATGTTAGTTGAGAGATTATCTTTATTTTAGATCCTCTACCTATTAAAATTATTTTTTATAAAAAATAAAATAAGAAAAAAAATATCAGATCTGGGCCGTCCAAATTAAATCTGGACGGCCAGCAGCTCGTCCGTACGGACGAGCTGCCCCTGCTCGTCCCAAGGACGAGCAGGGTAAGTGGTTCCATTATTCAACACGGCTGTGATTAATGCAAGCGAAGGGTCAGTCCTTCCCCATTGGCTATTCTTATACGCTGAGCAGACCGACCTCCCAAGTAATCTGTAATTGTCTCCTTTCCCATTCACCCTTGATACAAGTCCACATACAGAAATGCCAAAAATGACACTTGTATGGTTATATATCAAATTACGTACTCCCCTTTAATCTAAACTATAGGGTGCCTTTCTTGGGGGATATTGGTACATATTCCTTTTATCCTATTTGATGAGTGTTATTAAATTTGGACCGAGTAATATTCCTTTTATTACTTAAAATTTATCGGGGTTATTAATGGGCTTCCAAACCAATCAAAGTAATGGGTTAGTGGATCAGATCGGTGTTAAACCGGAACTAACTCAAGGCCAACCGATAAGAAAGTGAAGAATTCAGAGTTATTAATATGAAATTTTGAACAAAATTAAAAAAAATAATTTTTAATTTTTTTAAAAATAAAAAATATTGAACCGGTTATGTGGCCGGACATGTTAGGTGATTGTTTCGCCAATTTCGGCTTGGACTTGTCGATCGGTCCGGGTTTAATAACCTGCTTATAATATATTTCACATCGATAAAAAAATAAAATAAAAAAAAAAAATTAAACATTATTAACTTTGAAATAAAATTTAACAAATTTCATATTTTAATTTATCATTATTAGTATGCATTATGTCACATTAGAACAAGCTCAACATAGCAAAAAAATGAAAGATAAAATTTCACCTCCATTTGAAAAATTTAATATGGTGTTTATAAATAAGACCAAAAACATTTCTCTTCTCTGTCCTATAAGTAGGATTAGAGGAGTAATATAAGTATTGATTACTATTTTTAATTTATCTCTATTTATTGAGGTATTAGATTGAATAGGGGAAAAAGTTAATCTTTTTAATTTAAGACAGATTTTATGAATTAACAATTCTTTTTTATTTCGGTGAGGTAATTAAATTTAAGTACTTCTCATACTATTTTAAATTACTAATAATATTTAATTAATTGTTTGGAAGGAAAAAAAAATTGAAAAAAAAATTGTTAAATGTTCTAATTATCTTCAAACTAATTAACTTCTATCTTGGATTAAGAAAAAGCTAATAAGCTATGATAAAAAAGATTTATATTTTGAACAAGAGGAACATATATAAATATCTAACTCCACCCACAATTAATCTCATCAAGTAATTCATACAATTCTTAATGATTTACTTTTTTAACTAATAATATAAGTCATGTTTATTTACCTGGGGCACAGATCAAAGATAGTAAATGGAAGTTGGCTAACTAAAGATAATGTGAAAAACTTATAATTACTTTCTAAAACTATCCCTATTAAAAGTCAAAAACTACATTTTTAGATGAATTAATTACTCATAATAAATTTAATTGTACAATAAAGAGTAAAATAGGAGGAAAAAAAACTTGTTATGGATATTATCAAACTAAGATTATATTTTTTTTTTTCAAAAAAAAAAAAAAAAAAAAAAGAAATTAAAAAAAAAGGTTTAATTTTATGTTGTAGATTCCTAATATTTAATTTCACATTAGGAAAAACATGCATGAGATTTTATTTGTGTTAATCATATACTAATTGGCCAACAATTTCCTAAGTGGAGATTCAAGATCCTCAAATTGAACCCTCAATTTCTCCTATATATAGTATGCATGATGTATAATTTATGTAATTAATATATTATGAATGATATAAGTTATATCAAATTATAGGTAAAGAGACCATAATGAATACATTTCCACATATATTGCCTAAGGAGTCAAAGGATTCATAGGATGGGACCCTCATTGCTAATTTTGTCAATCACACTATAAATGTGTGGGTGAAATTCAACGTTCAATGGTGTTTGTTTGAAAGCAAGCCTTTTTGGTTGCAAGGCGTTGGAATTTTGGAAAAATAGCTTCCCCTCGAGTTTCTTAAAACTTTGGACTAAGTCAAAATAGACTTCTTTTCCAACCCCAATTTGCACGCTCCACGATTCCAGTCCCACCACGAAGCCCTCCTTAGAAATTCCTTTTTCTCAAGTTGCTGAATTTTCTGTCCTTCTTTCTTTTTTGTTTTTTGTTTTGTTTTGAGAAGCTTCTGAATTTCAATGCAAAATAATTTGGGTACTTATTCTTAAATGTTGGTTTATAAAATAGCTTCTGAAATCCCATGTGTATTTGTTTTTTGCAAAAGGACTTTGAAAATTGAGTTTCACAAAATGCCTAGGAACTAGAGTTGAGAATGAGGGCCAACCTTTGATGGCCTTACAAGGTTTGGGGTAAAAAATATATATGTTTTTAAAATCTCAATCATCTCTAAATCATATCTTACAAAAATCACAATACCAATTTATTCTAAATTTTAACTATTTTTCTCCGTTTTTTTAAAGAAATATTATTAGTAAATTACAACAATGAGAAAAAGTTCTAATTTATCAAATAAATCCTCAACATTAATATCCAAAAAATACAAATCATCTAACAACAAGAGAAATAAATTCAAAATTAATATTATTTACAAATAACTTACATTAAGAATTATACCTAAATTTTAAATTTAAACTATTATACAATATTTCTACGACAAGATTATGACTTGTGATGAGAAGGTTGTCAATATCAAACCTTTCATTTTATGAATATTTGAATGGGGGATATCTCTTTCAACTCCAAAGAAAATAATTTATTAATACGGGTCTCAAACTCATAACTTGTTAATAAGAATGGCCAATTTCATTTAACTTCTATAATTTTCATTTGTCAATAAAGACTAAGGCGATATTATTTTTCTTGGATTAGGAACCTTCAATTTAATAGGAGAATGTCATTCACGTCCCAACCAAGGAAAATAATCGATTAATAAGTCCCATAAATTATTAATAATAACTGTTTCACCTCCTTATCAATGAAGACTTTTCTTCACATTATTTTTCTTGGATGAGACCCCAATTTAATTCTCTATTGTAGCAGTACAATGTCATAAGAAAATAGACCCACGTACTGTGTGGGCTTCACTTGTCTTGTGAGGTCGACCTAACATTATGTCCATGTTTTTTATTAATAGAAGTGAATTGCTTGATACATGCTTTTATTGCAAATTCTAACATGTTCTCTTATGGAGAAAGCTAGAGAGTCGAGAAGAATAATTGATTAAATGGCATTAGACTGCTCAAATGTGAAGGGGGAAAAGGTAATTAAACAACAAAGATCAGAGCATCAACTACAAGACAAGAATGAATGCCTAGTACGTTAAGGGTAACATTGCTGTGAAATGGAGGGTTAATTGAAAAGAATAAGGTTGACTTCACAATATAAGCTTAGTGCCTGACCCATGATAATGATTATAACGCCAAAAGAAGAAAAGCAAAGCTTGTTGTGATCGCCAACATGTATGAACATCCAATTTCTGCACAAGGGCAAATTACATGTTAGAATACAAACATTAGCCAACAGAGATAAACAAATATACCCATCAAAGATCTATCTCAAAAGCACCAAATTTGATTGTTTCTATGCTAATTATCTCATGTAACACCTAATCATCAAGTTTCTATGGTGAAACATTCACCATATTGGTTTATTAACCCTCCCCTGAAACTGACTAAATTAAATTAGGTATAAAAGGAAAACAGAGTACTCACACACACATATATATATAACAAAAGAAAAAAATTTAATTTATTATTTGAGTATAAAATCATAAATGTAAATATTGTGATGAAAGAAAAAAAGTTATGCAAGATTTCGAGGAATCTACCATAGATCCTATTATACTCTGAAAAAGAAGAAGATCAGAAAGAAGAAGACAAAAAAGCTTGCCGACACAGCTGACAAGTTGAAGAAAAGGAAATAGACAAGAAGAAGAACATATGAAAGATGTTTTTAAAGACATGAACATTACACCCATAAAAAATCTATCTTAAAAGGAGCAAACTTTTGACTGTTTCTATGCTAATTATCTCAGATAACAGCTAACCATGAAGTTTGTATACTGAAACATTCACCATATTGGTTTATTAAGCCTCCCCTGAAATTGAGGAAACTAGGTATAAAGAGAAACAGAGTTGTGAAGAGTGGTCATATTTTGCTGTATCATTTCGAAGTGCATAAACAGTTCATGGATGCTAAGAAACGTGTGACAAAGTATTCATATATATATAGAGTGTGATGCTGATAGAACAAACATTTATAACAAAACAACATGGTATTTTTCAAGAAATCTGAGAGGTTATTGATGTTTTCATACCTTGAAGGAAAGAAGAGAAGAGGTAGCTGAAGACTTAAGGCCAGTGAAACCAATGTCATAGGCAATGCTTCCATCAGGCTTAAACAATCCAAAGTTTCTCTCAGACGTAGGACCAGGCTTCAAATTCTCATTAAACAAAGCAAACACATATGCCTTTGCCTTGATCTTTGGCCTGTAAGGTGTCCCCTTCTTCTTCAAAAGCCTCTTCCTCAAATGATAATTATAAGTCCTCGCATTCTCCACCGTTGCCCCGGCCTCATCCGCATCCCCACGAGACGCCCAACCGGTCTCTGAAACAATAACCTCCATATTCTCAAACCCAGCCTTCTCCAAAGCAGCATAAGCTGCATCAACCATAGCCTCAAACATGTTATCATAATGCAGATTTGTCTTTGCATCAAAAATCCCATGACTTTTCTTGAAAAGAGCATAGTTGATGTCAATATGTTCAGGATCATTCTTATAAGCCAAAAAAGGGTAAGCATTTATGAAGAAAGGGGTGCCAATCTGTGAGAAGAACTGCAAGAGAGGCTTCATGAATGGAACAATGTCTTCTCTGAAAGTGCAAGAAGATGGAGGGTAGGAATTGGCAAAAACAGCCTCAGAATGTGGACTTGAAACCTGAATATCATCAGATAAACCAAGCCTATGAAGGACATTGTAGACATTTCTAGCTGCAGGAAGAAGAACTTCCCAGAGCTGCAAATCTGTCCCTCCCAGAATCTCATTTCCCACCGCGATTCCTCGGATTTTCGTTCCCGGAATAAATGGCTGAACATTCTCTTTGATCCAAGTCATGGCTTGATCTTCACCCACACTGATTCCTGTTAATAACTCATTGGGAAGACCAATCACAATCTCAATCCCAGATCCTTTGAAGGCTGTGAGAACACTATGATCAGCATCATATATTCTTATGTTCTTGATCTTTGCAGCTTTAAGAAGTGTAACCACACTGTGAGGTGAAGGTAGATTATCTGCTATCCTTCCGTAGTTCACTCCATATGTTCCTGTAAAGAACTTGTCTCCCACCACTGCATTTCAAAACAAGGGGAAAAAAAACTATTTTAGAGACAATCACGTTACACTAATCAAATAGGCAAAACTTTTATTGAGGCTAAAATGTTCCAAAGCAAAAGATCGTCCCTTTCATGCCAGAAAATGAGACAAACTGCTTAGTGAACCAAAATGAAGTAAAATTTGAAACAAGATGAGATGATCAACCCTTTTTATTGGGCGAAACATTAACCCTAAATTCTAAGGAATTGATGAGGTGAGGACCTATTTTAATCTCCCTCTTTTGGGTAAGGATTTAGTCATCCTTCCCACACCTAACCGATAAGTTAAGACCCTTTTATTTAGATTTTAGGGTCATTAACAAGATCTTAACTAACTATTCTCATGTTAATATCTCCAACATGTTCCCTCAAGTTGACACAAACATTTCCTTTCAACTCGATCGCATTGTTATAAAAAGATAGCTCCAATACATACCTATATATATAAATAAATAAATAAATAAAAATATTCCCAAGCAAAAAGTTGTCCCTTTCATGCTAGAAATTGAGGCATACAACTTTATAAGACGAAAAAGACAAACATTTCCTATAAACTCCATGGCATTGTTATGGAAAACACGAAGAATGAAGAAGTGGAAGATGATGATGATATACCATGGGAAGTGAACACAGAGAGAAGAAGAAGAAGCCAAAAGAGGAAAGAAGAGAAGACCATCTGGGAATTGAGCATTATTATTAATATTTAGAAGAGCATTCCAAAGATGGAAATAAATGTAGGGAAGGGGGGCTGTATTATGTAATTGATCAGTAATGTGTGGGGGGGTTAACATCAATAGTGAAAAGGAGAATCCATGAACAATCCTTGTGATGATGCAATACTTTTCCTCCAGGCATGCCCATAGGAACCCCCAAGATTCTTAGCCTTAATGCATCAAAGAAGAGATATTTTGTGTGTGAGGGGAAAGATTCTTAACCTGATCGAAGCCATAGAAGATGCTTTTTGTAGGGATTAGAGAATAGATTCTTCCTTTTCTTCAACCCTTTTGCCTCTCGATCTTAAAGTTCACTTTTTGTTGTTGTCTCTTTCTTTCATTTCATATACTCTAATCTCTTGCTGTTGTTTTCATTTACTTTTGTCTCTAGAAACCTGTAAGTAAGCGACTCATCAGATACTTTTCGTGGCCAGGTGGTAACTGGGTTCCTAAACTTCTTACAATAGGATAAGCAACCTCGCGTGACACCCATGGGCAGTAACAAACCCATTTAAATTTAAAATACATTCTCGTTTCCTAAATATAAAATATATTTATTTAATTTAATGAGATTAAAAAAATTAGTTAATATAAGATGTACTTTCAAAAATACTTTAATTATTTTTCTTAATTCTCTTGTTTCCTCCCTTCTTTGATTATTGTTAAGAAGCATCGACGAAGCAAATTAAGAAAATATTGATAAATATAAAAAATATGTCTCATATTTAGGACCAAAATTAACACTCTAAATATATCTTATATTAGTGATTGGAGGAGTACAAAATTTAAAATACAAGTGACTTTGAATTATCTCATCCCAAAGAAGGGTGGTCAACTTATTAAATCTATTTAAATTTTTTAAAAAAATTTTTTTATCTATATTAAATGAGTTTTTTTATTAAAAAAAAATCAATATATCGTATTTAAAAATTATTATAAGAAAAGATTTATTTTTTCTTTCACAATAAAGGTACTACATGTGTTCTTAAATATAAGACCCAATTAATTTTTATTGTGAAAATTAAGAAAATTAATTAAATTATTTTAAAGTATTTATTTTTAAAATATAAGGCCCCAAATATATCTTATATTATTGATTATTTAATATTATTAAGTCAAATTCTAACCATTTAAGTGATTAGTACATTTATATCCTTAATTTTAGGTGTCTTGGATACATATGAAAAATATATATTTTAAGGTATTGAAAGCACAAAAAATAGTTTATGGTATTAAGTGCACCTCACAAAATACTTCAAAGTATTAGGTGCTATAGGAAAAAAAAAAAAAAAAAAAAACTTCAAGGTTCTTAGCGTACCAAAAAAAATATTTTATGGTACTAAATATACCTTAACCTATTTAAAAATTAAATTAAATCCGACCATCAAAAATCAATCTAATATAGTGTAGATAAGTAATTAGGTCAAACAGTATTATTGATAAATTATTACTGTATTTCAAAATTAGTATGCTCAATTGTTTATTTTCTTACAATTATATTTAATTATTGATTATTTAATATTATTCAAATTCAAGTATTATCAACTTAATCAAAGAAACTCTTCTAACTTATTTCTTTTTTGTATAAAAAGTTTAAATTTTCTCCTTCACTTAAAGAAAACTGAGGCCCCGTTTGGTACAAAAAAATTGATGGGGAGGAAATGAACTTTGGTAAGTTCCTCCATTTAGTACACATTTTGCACTAATCTTCCCGGGAACCTAAGTTCCCTGGCCCACCACTCTTCCCTCATATGTGGGAACTTGAGATCCTACCATTGGTGGGATTTCAAGTTCCCATGTCACTATTCACTTTTTTGGAATGATTTACCCCCGAAATTTAAACTTAGCGGAAACGTTCAAACGTGAGCGGGAAAATTCGAAAATGGCGGGAAAGTTCAAACCCGACATGAGCATATTTTTTAAAACATATATATTTTAGCAAAAAAATTATTTTTCTTGTTTTATTTTGAATTAATTACTTTTGAGGGTAAGCCCTCTTTTTGTCTTTATAAAAGACCATCTTTCTCTTAATTTTTATAAACGTTACAATTTTCCGATCTTCTTATTTTTTTTTTCTTAATTAAAAACTTTATACTTATTACCTAACATTAGTATAGTTTAAAAGATAACAACTGAGCACATAACTTTTAAAAAAGATGTTGGGCCTGTTTGGGTTAGCGGTAGGAACGGTAGTTTAAAAGCCATCTGACTTAAAAAAAAAAGCTCGGTAGGAAAAAAAGTCAGGTTATAGATAATGATTTGTGTTTGGATTGCCCATTTGGCTTTTGTAGAAGTGGCTTTTTTTCAAACTTAAGAGTGTTTGGATTATTATTTGAAAAATGAGTTGAGATAAAAAATGACTAAAAGGGCATGAGTCTTATTTTGAATTAATTACTTTTGAGCGTAAAATAGACATTTCATGATTCTTTACCAACTACCATCCCTTCATTTTCTTCCTATCAAACAACTCAAGCCATCTTCCCTCATCTTTTAAATCTTCCTTTCCTTTCCCTCCTTTAAATTTCATTCCCTCCTCAAAAGTTTCTTGTACCAAACAGGCCTGAATCTTTTTTATATAGGGATTGTTTTCTAATATTGCAATATTCCATTGGGATCATAATAAAGCTAATTATTTGACCTAAAAAAGTTAAATTAGAAGTGGGGAAAAGGTAATAAAAACAAGAAGGTTGTTCTTTATTCCTTGGCACGATTTCAGACGATAAATATATACAGAATTCAAACCCTAGTGGGACACTTATTTTGGATCAAGACGAGAAGCTGCCTTCAAAGTATATATTTGATTCTCATCAGATTTATGCGTCCACTCTTCGTCTTCTTCAGTATCCCACAGGAATTTAGCATATGAAGCAGCCACATAACTGCACATGATGAGGAGTCTCCACATTAGCTTCATCAACTTCCATAAACAAACTCAGGCCATCTTTATAGATATTGATTAGATTAGTTTTTTTAAATAAATAAATAAAAACTTTTGACCCCTAAAGTTGTCTTCAATTATTAATTCAATCATCGAATATTAGACTTCTAACAATCCAGTCCTTATAGTTGAATAAAGTCATACACCATTGAAACAACTCAAACTCAAACTCAATCTCTATAGACTCAATAAATTATAAGGACTGAATTGTTTTGATTCAAGATTCAGAAACTGAACTAACTGACAGTTGAGATATAATTCTGAGACTAAGAAGTCATACTTTCACAGGAGGTTAATTTCTCACCAGTCATGAGGGGCAATTTTAACAGCTTGATCATAATACCATTCAGCTCGATCTGCACTCTTCTCAGTTAGCCATATCAAGTCTGCATAGAGAGACAGAAGATTCCCATCCGCTTGATTCGTTAACATCGCCCTTTCAACATACTCCTTTGCTTTACCATAATCTCCAACCTCCTGTTCACACTGTCAAAATCAGAAAAATTCCAACAAAAAAAAAAAAAAAGAATGAACAGGCACTGATGAACTATGATATGTGTGTATTAGTAAATATACCTCTTTCAAGAACTTTGCATAGTTCCCAAGCAAAAGAGCATTATTTGGGTTAGTTACAATCATCTTCCGATAATAAGAATCCGTACTATCTTCCCCATCATCAGAGGAATCCCATCCATTTCCATGTTCACCAAATCCATTGCTTCCAAGTCCATCACCCATTGTTTCAACTTCCTCTTCATGCGTCACCACTCTCTTACCCAAAACAGGGCTAGGAACAAGTTCATAGCAAGTTTTCTGAAGTGGGTTTTCTACTTCATCACTTTCTTTGACCTCCAAACCCTGTTGATTCTTATGTGAAGTACCATGGAGATGTGGTGAGTGGTTTTTGCTGTTAAGCTTTGATGGGTTGAGAAAGTCTATGTCGGAGCTGAAGGATTGAGTTGCTTTTTTTGAGGTGGTCAGTGAACGTGATCTTGTTAGAGGAAGATGGAGAATGGGTTCAGATTCAGTAAAGGAGTAGTCTTTGGAATAACCAAGTAGCCATGACCTTGGAATCGGAGGTGAATAGCTTCTGAGTAGCATGTTTTTGCAGTTCATCAGAAAAGGGAGCACTTTCAGAAAACAAGAGGTTGATATCCAATTCAGAGAAAGATAAGCTTAGGAAAAGCAAAAGCAGAAACCATACAGACGAACAGAGATATATAAGTGTGTGTGTTGAGAGAGAGAGATTTTGAGCAAAAACTAATAGTAAGATCCAAACTGTAGAAGCTAAATGAGCCGACTATTGGGATCAAGTGTCAATAAATGAAAAGTCTGACATAGAATGAAATTAAGAAAGCTGTAGATAAATTAAAAATAATAATAAT
This sequence comes from Acacia acuminata, assembly GCA_019022655.1. NCBI lineage: Eukaryota > Viridiplantae > Streptophyta > Magnoliopsida > Fabales > Fabaceae > Acacia > Acacia acuminata. The sequence continues at coordinate 3,570,894 of JAFJYI010000001.1, forward strand.
AATAATAACTTTTAAAGATTTTAAGTCAGGGGAAAAAATGAACGGCTACAAGGTGAGTGACAGAAAGTGGCATCCCTTTCGCCTTAGCACTTCAAGACTCCCAATTGCGGCGAACCAATCATGGATCAACACTTTCTTAAAGGTAGTTTTCCTTCATTTTCTGTCACCATTATATCTATCTTTGATTCTTTTACGGTACCCTATAATTTAACACAACAGCTCTGTGAGAAAAAAAGAAGAAGAAGAAGAGAAATCTGTGGTTATACTAACCTGCTAATGGACATATGAGTTAGATAAATGGTATCATTGCCAAGGATTTTGTGGCCTAGTAGCATGATAGCTCCCCCCTAAATCGGAAATCATGGGTTTGATCCTACCTAAAATCTCAAATTGTCAATGCCTACCCTTTTAATTTTTTTTTTTTTTAAAAAAAGATAAATGGTATCATTTAACATTATCTTCAGCCAATACTGGTTTTGTAGCCAGAGATATGAATAGTAAAAGTATAAAAGGTTGACACGCCTAGATAGCTTCTGTATCAAGTTATGCTCCTACATGAACAAAATTGAATCATTCCAATCATAGAGCGGAATGTAGAAGCACAATTGCTTTACTAGCTTCTACTTACGAGCTCGGACCATGTGATGACAACTTAAATTTTTCTGAAATTGGAATAATGGTAAAAACCTTGAAAACCATCTTTTTAATTATAAATTATGGTATCTGAGATAAATATTTTTAAAAAAATTGTCTCAATTTATATAAATAAATCTTTTTAAAGTACCCCGTCGAAATCCCAAACTAAACACAGGTAAGACAAATAGACAATAGTAGTAAACATAGTACCCAAAATAGATTGACCAATAAAGAGGCAACCTATAAGATAGATGACATCTGAATTATTGTGTGTGAAGATGTGGCTGTTGAAAACCAAGTCAAGAACTCTAAACATCAACCTCTAAACCCTGGTGGATGATACCGCGGCATTTTCTGCAGTAATGTATCTGATTTTTTTTATTTTAATTACAGATAGTGTGGGCGCTCCTAGAAAATTGTGTCTCATTTCCTCTGCTTCCTCTGGTTTTGGTACAAATTAAAGGTTAGAGAAAGCGACAAAAGATGTTGTCTTTATCCACTATCGTATCGCCCACCTCATGAGGCGGCATGAGGTGAGGTGATTGAAAGATTGCAAACCACCTGCTCCCATCAGTAGTCTATTTGCATTTTGTACTAACGAGTTTGGTGAAAATATCAGCACCGTAAAGTAAAAGTTATATTGAAAGATATCCTTCCTTACATAAAGTACCAGCCTCCCACTAGAAATCATATTAAGTGGAGACCAACAGTGATAGAAAAAGATTGTAAAGCGTGCTTCTCAAGTGTAAACCTGTACTGTATCTGCCTACTCGATTGATTTAACTTAATACTCCTCCAATCCCATCTAAGTATAAGAGTTAGATGATTAATTTATAGATATTAAAACAATTAGTTAAATTAGTTAATTGAAAAAAAAAAATGTCTTAAGCTTTGTTTGAATAAATGGAGAATAGTTTCAAAAAAAAAAAAGATTCTAAAGAATAGATTTAGTGAAAAAATTGATTTTGATTAAACCATAGTGTTTGAATATTATTAGTAGAATCTCTTTTTCCATGTGTCAATTACCAAAAAAAAAAAAAAAGACATTAGATAGTGTAATAATTGCATATAATGGGGAAGGAAAGAGAAAGAGGGAAGAGAGAAGGGGAAAATGGGGAAGGAAGGAGAAAAATGGGGGAATTTTGTTTTTCCAAAATCATGATTTTAAGCCCCAAAATCATGGTTTGGGATAAATAAATAAAAGTGCTTCTCCCTTTTTTTTTTCACATGTTTGGCTACTCTTTCAGCAAACAATGCTTTCAAGCTCGAAAGTATTTTTTTCTTTACCCAAACGGGTAAATAATTTCCCTAAACTTTCATCTTTAATCATGTGCATCTAAATTGGAGTTGGCTTCTCTCTAATGGAAAATCCATCTGCTGCCCTTCCTTCAGGTTTTTAGGCCCCGTTTGGTACAAAGAACTTGGGAGAGGGAATGAGAACTTTATAAAGTTTCCTCCGAAAACACGTTTGGTTGTCCAAGTACCCACGAACCCAGGTTCCCGAGCCCACACCGGGCCCACCACTCTTCCCTCATATGTGGGAACTTGAGATCCCACCAAAATTGGTGGGATCTCAATTTCCCTGGTCACTATTCACTTTTTTGGACAGATTTATCCTGAAATTCAAATTTTGGCAGGAAGTTCGAACTTAGTGGGAAAATTCAAATTTGGCGGGAAAGTTTGAATTTGGCGAAATTTTTTTTTCCAAAAGTTCGAACTTGACTAGAATTTTTTTAAAAAAAATATATTTTAGCAAAAAAAAAAAATTCTTTTTTATTTTGAATTAATTTCTTTTGAAGGTAAAATAGACATTTCCCGATTCTTTACCAACTACCCACCCTTCATTTTCTTCCTACCAAACAACTCAAGCCATCTTCCTCATATTTCAAATCTTCCTTTAAGTTCCTTCCCTCCTCAAAGTTCCTTTCCCTCCTCCCAAATTCTTTAAACCAAATAGACCCTTAGTGTCCCACAAAATATTTTATAGTGCTAGATACACCGTAACCAATGTAAAAATTAAATTAAATCCAGGCAATCCAAAATCAATCTATTAATGTAGGTAAGTGGTTAGTACAAAATGTGCTTCCATCAAACTGTGTTATTGATAAATGATTACTGTATTTCAAAATTAGTAAGTTCAATTGTTTATTTTCTTACATTTATATTTAATTATTGATTATTCAAATTCAAGTATTATTAACTTAATCAAAGAAACTTTTCTAACTTTTTTTTGTTCAATATAAAAAGTTTAGATTTTTTCCTTTACCTAAAGAAAACTGAATCTTTTCTATATAGGGATTGTTTGAGCCCCCTAATATTGCAATATTCCATTGGGATCACAGTAATGTTAATTATTTGATCCAAAAAAGGTGAATTAGAAAGGGGGAAAAGGTAATAAAAACAGCAGGGTTGTTCTTTATTACTTGGCACGATTTCAGACGATAAATATGTACAAAATTCAAACCCTTTTGGCAAACTTATTTTGGATCAAGACGAGAAGCTGCCTTCAAAGTATAGATTTGATTCTCATCAGATTTATGGTTCCACTCTTCGTCTTCTTCAGTATCCCACAGGAATTTAGCATATGAAGCAGCCACATAACTGCACATGATGAGGAGTCTCCACGTTAGCTTCATCAACTTCCATGAACAAAACCAGGACATCTTATGGATACTGATTATTGATTAGGTTAGTGGAAAAAAGGACATAAGAACTTTTGACCCCTAAAGTTGTCTTCAATTGTTAATTCATTCATCGAATACTAGACTTCTAACAATCCAGTCCTTATACTTTAATAAAGTCATACACCATTGAGACAACTCAATCTCTATAATTTCTTGACTTAAGGACTGAATTGTTTGATTCAAGATTCAGAAACTGAACTAACGGTTGAGATATAATTCTGAGACTAAGAAGTTATATTTTCACAGGAGGTTAATTTCTCACCAATCATGAGGGGCAATTTGAACAGCTTGATCATAATACCATTCAGCTCGATCTGCACTCTTCTCTGTTAGCCATATCAAGTCTGCATAGAGAGACAGAAGATTCCCATCCGCTTGATTCGTTAACATCGCCCTTTCAACATACTCCTTTGCTTTACCATAATCTCCAACCTCCTATTCACACTGTCAAAATCAGAAAAATTCCAACAACAACAACAAAAAAGGAATCAACAGGCACTGATGAACTATGATATGTGTGTATTAGTAAATATACCTCTTTCAAGAACTTTGCATAGTTCCCAAGAAAAAGAGCGCTATTGGGGTCAGTTACAATCATCTTCTGATAATAAGAATCCGTACTATCTTCCCCATCATCAGAGGAATCCCATCCACTTCCATGTTCACCAAATCCATTGCTTCCAATTCCATCACCCATTGTTTCAACTTCCTCTTCATGCTTCACCACTCTCTTACCCATTACAGGGCTAGGGACAAGTTCATAGCAAGTTTTCTGAAGTGGGTTTTCTACTTCATCACTTTCTTTGACCTCCAATCCCTGTTGATTCTTATGTGAAGTACCAAGGAGATGTGGTGAGTGGTTTTTGCTGTTAAGCTTTGATGGGTTGAGAAAGTCTATGTCGGAGGTGAAGGATTGAGTTGCTTTCTTTGAGGTGGTCAGTGAAGGTGATCTTGTTCGAGGAAGATGGAGAATGGGTTCTGATTCAGCAAAGGAGTAATCTTTGGAAGAATGAAGTAGCCATGATCTTCGAATCGGAGCTAAAGAGCTTCTGAGTAGCATGTTTTTGCAGTTCAGAAACACCATATGGGGGGCAAAGAATAAGAAAAAGAGGAGCACTTTCAGAAAACAAGAGGTTGATTATCCCATTCAGAGAAAGATAAGCTTAGGAAAAGCAAAAGCAGAAACCATACAGACGAACAGAGATATATAAGTGTAGCGGCGGACCAGGAATTTTAACTGTAGGAAAAAAAAAAAAAATTATATTATAAATAAAAATACTTAAAATACAATATAATCCTAATATATTAAAGATTGAAAGAAATCTTTTATAAAAATTAAAATTACTCCATTTCATTTTTAAGCGTATTTTTATGTTGTTAAACTCATCTATAATTGAATTTATGTTAAAACTCAAAACAATTTCTTTTTCAATGTATCAAGAAGTTAGTCTTCCATTCTATTTCAAAGTCTATTGAGAAAGATGTTTCACTAGTAGTTGTTGTAGAAACTGGAATAGTAAGTATAAGTCTAATCACTATCAATTAGAGGGTAAATAATGGATTTTCTAATTCTTGATAGCCCTTAACATTATTTAGATGGAGTTAATGAATTAATCAAATTTGGATGTTTAGGAATGTCAAGCTAAAAAAGTTGTAACTACATCTTCAAATGCAGTTTTTCTTGTTATGCGAAATCTCTATAATAAAATTTATCAACAAGTTTGCAAATATCATCCCTATTAAGTGACTTGTATCTGTTTATTAATCTAAAGTCATGCTCAAAGCAAATAATTCAACAATTTTATCATTGAACCCGCTATTTTATTCTTGCAATTGATAATCAATTGTAGCATAAAAGATATTTATCCTATACAATTTTCAGTTGAAAAATCACTTTATTCATTTTGAGCATGACCTCTCGGCCTCTCCTTCCAATATATTTGGGAAAATCCTTCTGAGGGCCCTTTTTGGCAAAAATAATCCAAAAAGGGCCTAACTTTCGACAGATCCAAAGGGCCTGCGGGCCTTCTCGGGATTGTCGAATCTTGATGAGTTGTAAATGAGACTGATATAGTTGTTAATCTGGGATCGATATTGTTGTAAATCGATCGATTTAATTGTAAAAAAATTGTTGTAAATGTGATGATTTAGTTGTAAACGAGTAAAAAAAATTATTGTAAATGAGGACCGATTTAGTTGTTAAATTTTAATGCATTTTTTGAAAGGGCCCTGGAGAAAGTTAGGGCCCTTTTTGGATTCTTTTGCCAAAAAGGGCCCCTATAAGGATTTTCCCAATATATTTTGTACTCATATATGAAATTTCAATGTCATATTTTATACAAAATTCTTGAACATGAACCAAGAAAGTATTACAACTCTTAATTTCTAAAGTAAGTCTTTTGTAAGTGAAACCAGCTTCACATTTCATACATCTCTTTTATGTACTCCTTACATGCCCATCCCTCTAATTAGAGGATGAGGGCTTTATATATATATATATATATATATATATTAAATTATATGGTACATTTTGAAAAAAAAAAATTTACACTCAATACCTGAAATTAATTGATTTTCAGAATAATAATGTTACATGAAAACTACTTTGAACGCACATAGGACTAAAAATCAATTAATTTAAAATATTAAGTGTAAAATAATTAAATATATGGCATATAATTTAATTTAAATAAATAAAATATATATATATAAAATGCCTTCATCCCTTTACTAAAAGAGATGAGTTTGTAACTAGCACATATCGAAGGGAAGCACATAAGGGCTTTTTATAAATTGCCTATATATTTAGATTAAATTATTCATCCCTTTACTATAGAGAAACTAATTAATTTGATAGCCAAATTTTTTTGTTATATAATTTAATCTAAATATATAGAATGTATAAAAAATTCAAAAAAAATTGCTTGTTCTTCTAATTAGAAAGATATCATAAAAAAAAAAAAAAAAAGCACCTAATGTAAACCCCAAATTGAAGAGACATGGCATGGAAACAACCCCAAAACACAGTTCCCCTGAGTGTGTGTGTGTGTTGTGAGAGAGATATTTTGAGCAAAAACTAATAGTAGCATCCAAACTGTAGAAGTTAAATGAGCCAATTACGGGAATGAAGTGTCAGCAAATGAAAAGTCGACAAAAATGAAATTAAGAAAGTTATAGAAAAATAAAAACAAAAAACTTTTAAAGATTTTAAGTCAAAGGGGGAAAAATGAACGGCCACGAGTTAGTATGGTAAGTGACTGGGTGACAGAAAGAGGCTTCCCTTTCGCCTTAGCACTTTAAAACTCCCAATTGTGGCGAACCAATCATGGGTCAACAGCTTCTTAAAGGTTACTTTCTTCATTTTTTTTGGTCACCATCATATCTATCTTTGATTCTTTTCATCCATGGATGATACACTTTCTTCTGTTTCCGTCACCTTCTGAGATGTCAACGTCGATAATATAAATTCAATAAGACATGACCACATGACCATGTCAGTATAAACCTGTACCCTACCCTATAATTTACCTCAACAGCTCTGTGAGGAAGAAAGAAAGAGAAATCTGTGGTTATACCGACCTGCTAATAGGGACATGAGTTAGATAAATGGTATATTGCCATATTGCCAAAGACTTTGTGGCCTGGCACGATAGCTCCCTTTAAATAGGAGGTCGTGGGATTAATCTTGCCAATAATATCAAATTGTTGGTGTATACCCTTTTATTTTTTATTTTTTTAAAAGAAAGATCAATGGTATCATTTCAGATTATCTTCAGCCCCGAAAAAACCTGCTAGTGGAGGAAGACCTCCTAAGGATAAATACTGGTTTGGTAGCCAATATAGGAATAGTAAAAGCCTAAAAGGTTGGCACACCTGGATAGCTTCTGTATCAAGTTATGCTCATACAAGAACAAAATTGAATCATTCCAATCATAGAGCGGACGATGGAAGCACAATTGCTCTGCTAGTTACTACCTAGGACCATGTCATGACAGCTTCAATTTTTCTTAAATTGGAATAATGGTTGAAGTTTTCAAAAACAGCTTTTCAATTGTGATTTATGGGGTAAGGGATAAGAATTTAAAAGTAGTTTTATTTTTGACTTACGTAAAGGTTTTTGAAGTGCCCAATTAGGATCCGTAACGAAGGAGAAGCAAGCAAGAGAGGGAAGAAGAAATCTTAAGGTAAAACAAATAGACAGTAGTACTAAACATAGGACCCAAAAATAGATTGACCAATAAAGAGGCAACATACAAGATGGATGGCATCTGAATTATTGTGTATGAAGATGCGGCTGTTGAAAACCAAGTTAGAAAAATCCAAACATCAACCTCTCAACCCCGGTGGATGATTGCGCAGCATTTTCTGCAGTAATGTATCTGATATTTTTTATTACATAGAGTGTGGGCGCTCCCAGAAAATTCTGTCTCATTTCCTCTGCTTTCTCTGGTTTTGGTACAAAGGTTAGAGAAAACAACAAAAGATGTTGTCTCTATCCACTATCGTATCACACGCCTCATGAGGTGGCATCAGGTGATTGAAATTTGCAAACCACTTGCTTCCATCAGTAGTCTATTTGCACTAATGAGTTTAGTGAAAATATCAGCACCGTAAAGGAAAAGTTATATGGCACTAATACTTATGATTTAGGCTAATAATTATAGATTATATCCTTAATTACATGATGTACCTGCACACCCACTAGAAATCATCTTAGGTGGAATCTAGCAGTGATAGAAAAAGATTGTTAAGCGTGCTAGCAGCAGGGGATCTCAAGTGTAAACCTGTACTGTATCTGCCTAACTCGATAGATCAACTTAACACTCCTCCACTTGAAACGTAGGAGCTAGATGATCCATTTATAGATATTAAAAATTTTAGTTAAGTTAGTTATTTGTTAAAAAAATGTGTCTTAAGTGTGTTTAAATTAGTTTTTAGAAAATAGTTTCTGAAAAATGAGGAAGGAGAAAAAAGGGAATTAGAATGAGGGGGAAATTTTGTTTTTCTAAAACCATGGTTTTAAACTCCAAAACTATTGTTTGTGAATGAAAAAAATAATAATAATTATTGTTTGTCATGTCACTTAATATAAGGTTATGTCAAGTTAACCCAAAACTTTGTCGTTTTTGAGAATTAGGGAATTAATGAAGAGTATTTTGGTTTTTTTTTTATATTTATTATATAAATTTTACCAAAAAACCCTTCATTGATTCCCCTAACCACAAAACTATGTCGTTTTGAGAGTTAGAGAAATTAATGAAGGATGTTAATTTTACCAAAACAATCTTTATTAATTCCTCTACCTCCTAAAATAACGTAGTTTTTGGGTAACTTGACATAACTTTATATTAAGTGACATAATAAACGATTTAAAAAAAATAAAAATACATGTTTGGCTACTCTTTCTTTCAAGCTCAAAAGTGCCCTTTTTTTCCTTCTTTACCCTAAAATTCCATTTATAATCGTATGCATCCATCCGCTATTGGGCTTTTTTCACTGTCACTGGGCTTTAATCATGTGCATCCATCTTTTTTTCTTTTTGTTGGTATAAACGATAGTTGATTTAAATTAAAATAAGAAAGTTGGGGAATAAGATCCCACACAATCATTAAGAACTAAGGTCCTCAAATGAGGAGGACACAAATCATAAAAGGAGGTATTGGATAGACCTTCCTTACCCAAACTATCTGCTAGCTGGTTCTGTTGCCTAGGAACATGCTGAAATTGGAGAGACCAATCTTTCTTTTTTTTTTGGTATGAAAAAGTTTTGGGGAATAAGATCCCATACAATCATTAAGAACTAAGGTCCTCAAATGAGGAGGACACAAATCATAAAAGGAGGTCTTGGATAGACCTTCCTAAGCCAAACTATCTGCTAGCTGGTTGTGTTGCCTAGGAACATGCTGAAATTGGAGAGACCAATCTGAATAAAAGTTTTCAAGATCAAGCTTTCTTTCCCAATCTAAATAAAGGCTTTCTTTCCCATTTTTTTTTTTTATATTATTATTACCACTGGGCTTTTGCATGGTCTCACTACCATGCCAAACATACTCAAAAATCCATCAGCTGCCCCTCCTTTTCTTCAAACATTGTCGTTTTTGTTTATTTGATGAAACAAAAATAACACACAAGCCATTCCCTTAGCAGTAGGTAGGAAAAATTTCATTCCATGGTGAAACTTTATGAAGTTTTTTAAAAGATTAAAATTTAATAATAATTTCATATTTTGGCTAAATTTAAGAAGTTCAAATTGTAAATTTTAAATCTAAAAAATCAAGATATTATTTTAATTTAGTTCAAGTTGCAACTAACTTTTAGCAGTTAAGTATTTTTTGGGAAAACCAAAATAAAAAGGACCTAGACAAAATCATATTTATTATAAAAGACCATAAAAATTATAATTACTTAGAAGGACCAAACATCATAATATGAATTTTAAATTACTAAATTGCCCCTAACTAAACTTCTTCAATTATCTCTTATATTCATAATTTAAAAATAACTAAAATCAAAATTAAAGCCTCTCATCGTGTATCTTTTTTTCACCAGTTCATATTCATGCAGTTAATGTGTTACTTAATTAACAACGATTATTAAACTTATATTTTTTTAAATATTTTTAACCAAGTTTCATATTCATTTAATCAACATAATATCATTTAATTATTGGATATGGTAAATTATTTACATTTTTTAATTTTATCAACTTTAAACGAATTTTCTTTACACACATAAATTTTCTTCTAAAATGAAAATAAATAGGATCAACTTTCTTGGTTTAACATATATAATAAATTATAAAAGACCTTGAGTTTTTTTAAAATTATATATTTTTTATTTTTAACTAAAATTTTTGTTGATTTTTACAAAATTAAAGAATCTGTAATTTTTTTCTATAGATATCTATGCAAGTTTTCAAAAATGAAAATTGATATTAGGATTTTGTTTAATCTAGTAAATTTAGAATTTTGTCTTAGTTTTAAAAATAGAACGTGAGAGAGAATGTAGAAGGAAATACAAAAGATTTTGTTACAAGTATTTTAGTATTTTTATCTTTATATTTTTGTATTTGGTCCTTCTAAATAATTTTAATTTTTATAGTCTTTATGAATAAATATATTTTCCTCCATGTCCTTCATTCTAATTTTTTCTATTTTTTTATTAGCACTTAATATTTTAAATTAATTTTTGGTGCCTTCAACACATTAAATATTTTTTTCCGTTAGCACCCATTTTCTTCAAAATTATTTTTGTTGAACTTTTACCCTTAAAATATTTTTCTCAATTTTATTTTCAATAGCAATGATCACTTTGACCTTAGAATATTCGGTGCTGGGAGAAAAATACTTTTGAGTTTTGAACATAGAAAAAAATTTGTTTAGAACAATGAATGTTGTTAAAAAATATTTTGTGATGTTGGATGTTACTTCTCTCTTTAAGTTTTCTAATGGATAATTTTATAAATTATTATTTATTCCTATTAGAAATTATAAAGAATTTTAAATTATCATAGCATTAAAATCTACTCATTCAATCTTAAAGACAGAACCTAATTTAGAGTGAATTATGTTCATAGATATGAAACCTTTATTCATTTTGGTCCTAGTTAGCTTCCTTAATTTCTTCAAATTAGATAAATATATTTTATATTAAAAATAAATGTGTATAATTTAAACTTCTTAAATTTAGCCAAAATATTAAATTATTATTGAATTTTTTTTTTTTCAAAAACTTCATAAAGTTTGGCCATTGAATGAAATTTTTCCTTCCCAGGGCTAAGAGGAATGGCTTGTGCATTTGTCGTTTTTGCTTCATCAATAAGACAAAACGACAACGTTTGAAGAAAGGGAGGGGCAGCAAATGAATCTTACAGTGGAGAGAAGCCAGCTGCATCCAAACTACCCCTTGATTACGAGCTTCCTTGATATATGTAAAGGTTAAGGAAGCAATTTGGCCAATGAATTATTATTTTGGGAGTGCTAAGCACAAATAACTTTTAAATAGACCAAAAATATCAAAAAGACTTTTAAAAATGTGCGTGTAAAGACAAAAAACTTTTACTCCAGAAGCGCCTAGCACAAAAAACTTTTATTCCAAGAATGCTCAACACAAAAAACTTTTACTCTATTTTTTGTGTTGACTACATATTTTTAAAAGTTTTTTTGTATTTTTGGTATACTTAAAAGTTATTTATTGGTCAAATTGCTCTTTAACCCTATATACAATCAATATAAATATTGTGAGCAAAAATATTATAAATTTAAAAAACAAAGTGAATTGAGAGCTCATATTTATAACCAAAGTGAACCAATTGCCTAGCTTTTATACTTAGGGCTAGAGGTAGTATTTAACATGCGTCCAACACAATAATACTTCCCAAATTCGGAACTCCAACAAACAAAATGGATACCAAAAAGTCTACCCTTTTGCCCCATGGAAAAGATAGGGTTCTCTAGAAGGTGCATTTTATTACACCGTTGATTATCATATACGATAGGGACAGTGATGAAAGTAATTCTATGGGAGAAAACGATTTAAGTTTACAAAACAACTATGAATTCCAAATGGTAAAAACCTTAGAAATTAACCACTGATTATGGTCACCCCTAGTTTGGGCAATGCAGAGGAACGAGACCAATGGGTCATGGCTACTGTTCACAGAGGCTCATCATAGCGCAGATTTCCTTACCAACCCTGCAAACTACGGCCACCTCTAACTCCAGTTTCCACCATCTGAGTGTCTGTTTAAATTAATGGTAGAAATTACATTTCTGACGTGATTTATTACAGTATACAAGGTATTCAAACAGACCTTTGAGTCTTCTGCCACCGCCAGCCCTCCGAGACATCCTTCTTGAAGACAAGAGAGGGAGACCTCACTGCCTATATTTATTGTGTGTAATGGCTTAGGCTGTTCTTAATTTTCATGGTCTTCTGGTGTTCTAATTCTGTTAGTATCCCCTTGTGTGTGTGTGTGTGTTTTTTTTTTTTTTTGGGGGGGGGGGGGGATTTAACCATTAAAATGTTTTTTGCCCCCATCAGTGTATCTTCTGATTCTTATTCCCTAACCTATAATTTGATATGTACAAGTGAAATGCTTTGCATGTTATCTTCTTCGTCTTGATCCTTTGTTTGGTCTATTCCTCCCATCCCATGCAGACGCCCAAAAGAACAGAGACATCCAGAAAAGAACAGCAAAGAATATTTGTACTCTATCTTTAGTTTTGGACAAAGATGTAGAAATGCCTGCTCCTCAAAATCAACCAAAAAACAAAAACAAAAGAGGTCCAGTGAGCACTGCGAGATTCACCAGGTGATAGAAGAAGAAACAACCAAAGCAAGAGTCAATTGAAATTGGGCATATGAAACCTGATAAACCAAATGTTTACAATATATGGCATCAAACGTTGTAACTTGCAAGAGAAATCCAGGCATGCATGATTCAAAGTTTCAAACACAGGTTTCGCTTTCAATACTGCTACGTACCGTCAGATTTCATTTTACTAGTGAAAATAGATAGAATTTTACTCTCTTTCTGATCCAAACTATATGTCACAATGTATGGCCAACATCTAAACTTTTCTGAACCCGTTCTCAAGAAAGTGAACAGATTTCTTGGCAACATGCTCAATAGAAAACCTGATATCTAAGGAACAGAAACCAGGCTATTAGGAATTATCACAGTCAAGTTATATCAAAGGAAGAACATTAAATGTTGTATTCTGATAAACATGGTTACAACCTTATATAGTCAAATTGTAATTACGGACACAGTCTGTTGGTTTCAAATTCGACCAACTATTAACTGTTCTTATGTTCACTGAACTGAATAGTGACAAACTGGTTGCCTCCATCGTACTGAACAAAGAATTAATGAAAAGCAGCAAAACCTTGAGAAGCTCAAATATCCCAGTAGAAGTCTCAATTTCACATAGGCTTAAAGAGGAAAGCTTCTCCACTTATCATTGCTTACATGAAGCCAAAGGTTATTGGCATTACCCAATCCCCTAATCTTGACTTGCTTCAGCGAATCTGTAAATTCCTTTTATACTGGAATTAGAAATTTCATTGCGATCCTAGAATCAGCAAAATGGGGTCATTTTGGATGGAGCACAACCGTACAAGAAAAACAGCTGACTCTAGGAATTCTGGCTGGAGCAAATACAGCCATGGCTTTGAGTTAGGCTTAGGCCTTGTGCTGTACCATAGGAAAATGAGAAGGTAACATAAATCTTTGGCTTGAACACGTTATACTTACTGTGCCAAGTCGCACTTCAAAAAGAGAAAACTAAAGTCTGACAACTTGAATTACTAAATCTCTGTTTAAAGAAGACAAAATTTCCCCCAAAAGGTAAAACTAACCAATGGACCTAAAACATCGTCTTATCTGGTTCGGTTTGAACCGAAAGCAAATTTCAATCAAAGCTCAAAACATAATCACAAAAATCCTAATATCGTACAAGTATGGTCGTACACTTCATATCACATTAGCCCGAACTAGAAAACTAACAAAAATGCAATCAACCAACTAAAACTGATATTGAAGTGAGAAAAAAAGCATGAAAATCCTGACCTTGAAGCTGCCTTGGACTATTTCCGGAGGTGGGTCGGTCCGGGGCGGAGGAGGAGGAGGGTCGGGGCTGGCGGCGCGACACCGGCCGCTGGGACAAGTGACGGCGGAATGAGAAGTAAGAGGTGGAAACAGAGAACGAGAAGGGATTGAGAAGAAGGAAGAATTGGAGGAATTAGAGAAAGCGTGGAAGGAGAGGAAGTAGAGAGGAAGACTAGTTCTGGTGGTAGCAAAAAGCGGCGCCATTTGAAGAGCAAAATGATTGAATTAAATCTGTCTACAGGTCCCTTGCCATGACAGTTTCTTTAGGTATTTGTGGGCTTAACTGTCGACCCGAACGGGTCCGTTGAGGTGACCCATTTTTTTCCCTTTATTGGGGTTGAGATGATTGGCCATTTGCAGGATCACTCTTAAAATAAATAGATAAATGAAGGGTCAAATAGCAATTTTTTTGGAAAGCTTTTTCAATGAGCATTAGTTAAAAATGTCATCTTTGTAACATTTGATCACCATTGATTATTTGTTGAACAGTTTTAACAAAGATTAAAGGGAAATTTTGCCTCAAAAGGAATAATTAGTATTGTATGAATTTTCAATTGCATAATATTTTTTGTTGTTAATGTCAAAATCAAAAGAAGCACTCAACAACTCATTATCAACCGAAATTTGAAGTAAAGAAAGGCTAAACCACATAGAAGAAAATAGGAATAATTTGAATATGCTAATAAGAATAACACATGATGATATAGCATTCATAGCTTTAGATCAAAACTTTCAATATAGAATTTTCCTTTAGCCTCTATTAAGAATTGTTCAACTAATACTAATATTGGTCAAAAGTTTCTATTGAGTAACATTGCACAACTTCTAAGAGTTTTAGGGAATATAGCGTCAATGGAAGTTTAGGATACCAGTTACTCTTTCATACAAATTTTTGGGGCAAAAAACAAACAAGTAACTAAAAAAAAAAAAAAAAAAAAAAAAAAAAAAAAAAAAAAAAAAAAACTCAAGGTTTGTGTTGTTTTTCTTTTTAAGAAATTAAAACATTGCACATGATGCATCGCCCTCATGACAAAGTGATCTCCTTATATAATAGGGGTGGTGGTGGGTTTGATCCCCCACAGGTTTAGTTTGGCATTTTTTTCTAAATAACAAATAAAATATTTGTGAAATTGTTGTGGGTGGGGCCCGCATGGTTAGTCCCACTCTAATCTCCATATTAATGAGACGGACATGTAACTATAAATAAGTACTTCTTACATTTTAAATATAAAACATATTTAAGAAATTATTATTAATCTCAAATATAAGACATAGTTTTTATATTAATCAATATGTTCTTAATTTACCACAAATACTTCCTTAATAATAATCAATAAGAAAAAGAAATCATATAATAAAGGAGATGAGTAAGGTGTTTTGGATAATAAATATCATATTAATTAATTTAACTAATTTTTTTACTCTAATTAAATTATAAAAATATGTCTTATATTAAGAACAAAAAGATAGAACCATCAACCATCCACCATTTAAAGTATTTGAATTTTATGGGTTTTTATTCCGCGTTGGTCAAAATAGTAATTCAAGGTTAGGAAAAAAATTACAACACACACATCTAATTAAAGTATTCAAGTCAAAATTAGTCTATATAAACACAAGATTATGGAAAAAGATACATTCAGTCGTTCCTAGTTCATGCAGCAGTGGTGTTAATCACTAAAATTAAAATGTCTCAACCTCATATCAGGCATCATGTCTTGAAACTGCGTTATTGTTAACACTAAGAAATAAAAATCCTTTTTAATTAGTTGGTTTCCTGAAAAGCTTCAAGATATGGGAATGTTATTTTCTCCTTCTTTTTCTTAAACAAATGACAAAACACGAGCTCCAGGCAGACCACCGTATCATTGTTAATTGTGAAGACACGACCTTCCATGTCAGCTTTAATTCAGAGAAACATTTTATTCTATATACTCTTAAGAGACTGAAATGAGAAATGAAAGAAAAATAAAGAACATCGATCTAATAAAATTAAGACAACTCTGTATATACTTCTGAAGAACCACAGAAACTCACACTTCTCTGCTCCTTCTCTAGTTTAGCGAATGAAAATGAGTAACATGAAAGAGAGATAGATGATTCAATCAACCATTTAAGGCTGAAACAGCTTATCCTTACAAGTACATTTCCATGAAAGGAGATAGTAAGGATCATCATCTTCCCCACGAGACCACACTTTGAACAAACCCTTCTTATTATTACTATTCTTCTTCCTCTTGTGATGATCAGGAGTCACAAGTGTAGCCAAACATGGCCTACACTTCATGCACTTGTTCACACAACTTGGAGGCTTTGACCCTATCATCTTCTTGCTCTCTTCCTCTATATCCCTCTCTGACGCACCTGCTCACACAAAGTGATCAGCCCAACTAAAATAGTACTTTGAGACAGCAATGAAGGAAGGAAGAAGATTTTGAGACAAACAGAAATTATGATGAAGGGCAAAGACCAGAAGTAACAGAATCAGAAAGATAAATTAAAGGGTCATATCTTTTTACCTGATTTAGGCAGAAGTAGAACTGTGAGGAAAAAGATGAAAAGCACAGTGACTGAAACTTGCACTCCATGTAGATGGTAGGTTTTAGTTCTACAAGGTGAAGCCATTGGAATTGAATGTGATGTAAGTCACAGTGAAGTGAAGGCAAAGATGAAAATAATGTATTTATGATAAGGGAAAAGGAAGAAAGAAACAGTGAAAAGCGTGATTGGTCTGTGTTTGTGTTTGAAACTTTGAATTGAAATGTTGTGTGTGAAGGGTGATGGGATGAAAGAGAAGTGTGTCAAGTAGAGTGATGTTTCCTGGAGCAGAGACAGACACCCGATTTCATGGCCATCACTTCACCAATCAAACAAGTGTGTTTTTGGGGAAATGGTGAAGTTAGTAGTGAAATAGAACAGTGAAGAGACAGTGAATATATTAAGAAGACAAGAAAATGAACGTTGGATACATCGATGACTTTTTTGTTTGGCACCAAATTACCCTCTTGCTTTTGTATTTTCCTTGTTCCCCTATTCAGCCAAATGGTTGGGTTGACCTTTTGACCCTCAAGAAGAACACGTGTGTCCATTGTGAACTTCAGAAAGAGAGAGAGAGAGGAAGGTGAATAAAGTTTCTTTTTCAGTGAGTAATTTTGCCTCTGCCATTTGATAGGGATGCATGATGAAAGGTTTTATTATGATGATGAGCAAATAAAAAAGTTTTTTTTTTTTTTTTAAAAAAAAAAAAAAAAAACAGTCTGGTTCCCACTAGTAGCACCTGATATAAATGAGAAATTTTCTATTTTGTGAAATGGGTACTTTTTCCTTAAAGTTTGCTAATGACATATGAATGGAATGAGTTTCTTTACTTTCAAATGTTTTATATTAAATAATTTCTTGTTCAGGTAAAAAAATATATTAAATAATCTCTTGTCTGGGAGTGAAATTATAAACTACTGAGTAGATATGGGAATCGGGGTGGCCCTTCGGGGCCCGGAAGTTATTATTCCTAATTTTAATTATTTTTTCTCTATTTTTTTCAAAAGAATATAATTAATAAATTACAACACAAATCATCTAACAAATAAGCACAATTACTAATTCATAATTATAAGCAAACTATGTTCACAAATAACTCACATATCCTAAATATAAGAAGCATATCACTAAGCGACATTAGTACGATAAGTATTATTGTCGTCATGTTTTCCACTATCATCAATTTCAATTCAATGAGATTTGATTGTTCTTCATTTTGAGTAGTAGTCTCTGGTTCAAAAGTAAAAATATCATGAATTTCTTCTCCCGCATCATGAACACATCAATAATCTTTATCTGCAACAAATAATAATAAACCGAATTATAAAATTAGAGCATAGTTATTATGTATCTGTACTTAAATGGATAAATAACTTTATAACAAATACAAAATACATATAAAGTAATAAATTATCATCATATATTGAATCCATGCATCCAATTGTGAATACAAATAAGAGCTTGAACATTAGATAAAAGAATGGAACTTTTATATTTTGTTAGAACATGTGGGAAAAAACTTTACTTGACCCCAACTTCAACTTCAGTCTTCAACTTTTTTAAGGAAAAAAAAAATTGAAGGGCTTAAAGGGCTGGCCCGTAGCCCTTTAGGGCCGGCCCGTATAAACGCGTAGCCTTCCAAGACCGCCCGTGACCCTTCAAGGCCTAACTTCACTTTTCATTTTCAATTTCTAAGCCCTAGTCAGGGCTTAAATGGTTCCAGCTCTACTAGTGAGTAGTGATGCATTCTTAATTAATTAAAAACACGCCCTAAGGTCGAATTCGCCGAGCTGGAATACAAAATACAGGCTTCGCATTGACAAAACATGAGTAATGATGAAAATCAAATCTTTATGTGTGAAGATAAAAAAATCTTTACGACATATAAATTGAGTACAAAAATAATTGGAAAAATGAAATAAAAATACGGTCAAAATTGGTAAAAATAATAATAATAAGTATATTAAATTTCAATAATTCTAAGGGAATGATTTAAAATTTTAGATAGATATAAGAAATTACCTAACTACCCACACTTTCTATTAAATTTAAAATCTTCACACACCCCTTGCCGCCCACCGCCCGCTAGAGCTCTGGCGCCGGTCCATCGGAGGTGGCGGTCGTCATTGCACTCGGCAACTTTGTCGGTGGCCGATCATTAGAGCTTTGACGGTCTCATATATTTTTTTGAATTTCTCAAATAAAAGTCGTTAATATATATATATATATATATATTGAAATTATTAATATAAATAATAAAGTTGTAAATAAGGTACACCAGAGCTCCGATGGTCTCTTTTTTTTTTTTTTTTTTTTTTGAATTTCTTAAGTAAAAGTCGTCAACATAGTTAGGGCCCATTTGGATGGGCTTTTTTGATTTTTTTTTTTAAAAGCACTTTTTTAATGCAAAAAAAAAAAGCCTTTTTAATTAGTTTATATGTCTAAATGATATTTTTTCTTAAAAAGCAAAAGTCACAACAACAAAAAAGCCAAAATGCTGCTTTTTCTAAAAGCTCCAATTTGGAGCTTAAAAAAAAACACTTAAAAAAAGTATTTTTTAAAAAGCTCATCCAAACGGGCCCTTATTTGAGCTGTTAATATAGATACTAAAAATGCAAATAAGGTCGACCGGAGCTCTGGAGGTCTCATATTTTTTCTTGCATTTCTCAAGATAAAATCGTCTATATAGATCCTTGAGTTATTGGTATAGATACAAAAGTTGTAAAAAATGTACAAGACTGTCAGAACTTCGGTTGACCTTATTTACAACCTTGTTATCTATAGTAACAATTCAAATATCTATATTGACAACTTTTATTTGAGAAATTCAACCAAATATATGAGACCACGTGAATCTCCGATGAACCTAATTTACAACTTTATTATCTATATTAACAATTTCATTATTTATATTAACAACTTTTACTTGAGAAATTCAAAAAAGCATATGAGACCACTAGAGCTTCAGTGACTGACCGCCAGAAAATTCACCAATGCTTTGATGATGGCCGCCACCTCTAGTTATCATTGCCATAGCTTTAGTGGCCGACAGTGGGCAAAGGGGTGTTTGAAAGTGAGAGTAGTTAGGTAATTCCTCATATTTGTCTAAATTTCAAAATTTCAAATCAGTCCCTTTGGAATATTGGAATTCAACATACTTATTTGTCTATTACCATTTTTTATAGTATTTTTCTATCCTTTTTCCAAAATAATTTTAAATGTATTTATAATAAATAATATTAATAATAGTCTCTTGTTTGTGAGTAAAATTATGACTAGTATTTATTTTTTTTTTTTTGGTTGCCCACCCAGTTCATCGGCTTCGCCCCGACTAGTCCGGATCCGACCTGGATCGTGCACCTAGCTTTGGTGGGGGAGTCTCCCAACGGAGGTTTTTTGCATCCACAAGGCTCGAATCCGAGACTTGCTTAAACGACACCAAGCCGCTTACCACTTATATCAACCCCCATTGGTAAAATTATGACTAGTATTGAATTCATTTTTGAAGATGAAAGTACCAGCTTCAGACATGTTATGATACTATCATTTTTCAATCAATAATTATTTTTTTTAAGAAAAAAAAACTATGTCCAACCCACTAAATGTGTTTAGGATAGAGATAGTGTCTGAAAAGTAACTTATTTGCAATATGACCTATGAAAATTTAACATTGGGTAAAAATCAGATTATGTAATATAATTTATGTTTGGATTGACGGTAACATAAGTAACTTTTTTGGGAGCTGCAACTTGTTTGAAATGACAATAGTATAAGTGGCTTTTAAGATAATTATGAAAGAAAAATTAAAATCAAAATTACAAAAAAGTGGAAAATGTTAACTTTGAAAATTTGACAATGCTAAAATACATAATTTGGTCAAATAATATTACATAACTAACTGGAGGATGTGCCCTATACACTTTGGTCTCTAATTGTGTTAGTATATGATTCATGGGAAAATCTCTTTAAACTCCTAAGGGACTAAGAAAATGTCAAAAAGGTCCTAAAGAAAATTCTTATGTCAAAAAGGTCTCATTGACAACTTTTTCATAATTTTGGGCTTCTCATATATCTATATAAATATTCTCATCCTTTTTCTCAAGGCAATAGAGGGGATTGACAACTGGTCAAAAGCTATATATAAATATATATAAGGAAATCACATGACTTATTAGAACATCTATATATATATGCCGGGATTAGCTTACATAAAGGTATACCTATGAGTTTTAAAAACTCCTATGGACCTTAGTATTTTTATATCATAATTTTCTCTAGGACTTTTTTACCATTTTATTGGCCCCTTGAGACATTCGAGAGATCTTCTCATGATTCATTTGAGTTGAAGATGCCTAATTACATAAAGCAATAATTTGTCAATTTATTAGTTTTAAAAACTCCTATGGACCTTTTTTATAAATGCTCTTTATCTACATTATGATATTTTTGAAAAGCAAGTTTAAATGTAAAATAATTCATTTAGCTTTCTCAATTTGTCCAAATTAGTAATATATACTCTCTTCGATCATAAATAAAAGAAAGTTGACTTTTTTGAGAAATTAAATAAGTTAAATAAGTTATTTAATCATATATGGTGTATCATTGGATTATATATCTGTTTATAAGTTGATCAAGATAATTTGGAAAAAAATGATAAACAATATATTTTAAAGTAATTAATTAGGTTTCTTAATATCTCTGAAAAATCAACTCTATTTTATATTTAAAAACAGATGGACGATAAATTAATTATACAAGTAAACATTTTTCCTCTATTTCTCTCTCTCTTACCATCCTACCATTTTTCCTCTTTCCGTCTCTCCCTCAAATGTCAACCTCCCTCTTTCCTTTCTCTTTCTCTCTCCCCCAAATACTTTTTCTAATCCTAAATATAAGACAAAGTTAAATTCTTTTTTTTGAAAGATTAAAGAGGCTAATTGAATTAATTTAGAGTATTTAATTGATAATTTTCTCTAAACCAATTAGTTTGACTAATAAACTGATATATAATTCAAATGATACACAATATATGATATGATTAAGTTATTTATTTAGTTTTTTTAATCTTTTCAAAAAGAAGCCTCATCTATCTTATAATTTAAGATGGAAAGGAGTATTTAATGTTTGGTTGGCGCGGGGGGAGGAGGGGGAGAGAAAATGGAGAGAGGGAAAGTTACTTGTGGTGGGGCTCATAAAAATTTTCTCCTATTTTAATATTTTCCCTCCATTTTCCTCCCCTTCCCCTCCTCTCCCTCCAACCAAACATACCCTTAGGCCTTTTTTTTTTTTTTTTCCCATATGTCTCTTTCTCCCTTTTGGATAAAAATATAAAGCCTTCATCATGATAAAATAAACTACAAATTGTGGCTTATGGGAAAAAGTTACAATTGGTTCAAAACCAGCCCAAGCATATGAAAAAGCAGCGCAATTGACCCTTTCATTATAAGCTAGTTTAGGAGGATCAAAACCCATCCCAAACATGCTAAAGCAAACAAAATACAAGCTGTCTTCTCTTTTGCCATCAGTATATAAGCTTTCACAAGAATAAAATATGATAATAGCCACCTAGCACACCTAGATTAACTGGTAAGGATTGTTCCAGACTTCCCTCTTAACCAAAAGCTTTGAATTCAAGCTCTAAAAATGGAATAGTATTTAATAGTAGAGCTTTCCACCTTTATGGCCTACTCAGCCTGATTTGAATTAATCTGAACCCTTTTGAATTAAAATGAGGAAAGTCCATAATCCTGCTCATTAAAAAAAGAAAAAGAAAAAGAACGATGATAAAAAATCAAATTTTTTAGGACATATACCTACCAATAGAGAAGGGTACAAAAATAAAGGGGGGGTGATGTTTATGACGTGGGGGTCCAGTAATCAGAAGTGTAGATATTTTGTACGGAAGGGAGTGAAAGAGGTTGATAGGACGTTTCTCTTTCCCGTCGCCTTCGCACCCGCACGTTACTGTTTCCTTCCTTTTTATTACGTCATCTCTGTTCTCTTGTCAGTCCCTCTTAGGTCTTGGCATTCAACTGTTCTCTTTTTCTCATTGGGCCTACATAAAGGCCTACATCTGTTGCCATAACTAAAAAATGGGCCTTGTTGGATTGGCCCTCCCATTCATGCATTTTCTCCTCACTAAAAGCCCCTTAAGCCCACTTCACGTCCAATCTCAAATTTTCATAGATAGGGGCAACAAGAAGTGAATATGATTTTATCAAAAAAAAAAAAAAAGTGAATATGAAATCCAACAGCAAAAACATGACATCCGTGAGTCTTGCAATGCTTGTTAAATCTTGGGGTTAAAGTCAAGCATTTTAGTTTTAAAGATGCGCCCAAGAAAGCAATTTGCCTTTGAAGTTTTCGCTTAATGACGTTGCGCTAAAGTTTAAAAACGGAGCAATGTTGCCCCTCTATCAAAAACCCTAACGGTCAACTAATGGTCAACGTTAGGGTTTTTAACGGAGGAGCAACATTGCTACGTTTTTAAACTTCAGGGGCAACATTGCTCCCAAAAAAAGTAACAATTTTACCCCTGAAGTTTAAAACAGCAATGTTGCCCCTCCGTTAAAAACCCTAACCCGGCCAACACAGAGGGCAACATTACTCCGTTTTTAAACTTCGAGGGTAACATTACTACGCTAAAAACTTCGTGAGCAAAATTGCTCCTGGGTGCATACTTTAAGGGCAAAAATGCACCTTAACCCTAAATCTTTTAGGTCTCAAGTGTAAGTCTCAAAGAATATACTTGTGATGGAAAGGGAATCTGAAATTAGAATAGTCATTTGCTCAGATACCTAGTAATAGGTCAAGAATAAATGCTAGATATCATTTGATAGTATAAAAAAACATGACATTTCTAAGTGAAAAATATATTCTTTTAGTTCTCTTACAAGTGGAAGATGTTTAATCTTTGTCTATTAGAGTTCTCAACGCTAACTTGGGTTAGTAGTTTATCAATCCGCATCACACCGCCCCACGGGCTGCGGCAGGGCATCCCACATTCTTAGCTTTACTGCCTATAATTTTAGGACGTCAATGTCTGAACTGAAACTATGTGAGGAACAAGTGCTTTTATATATATATATATATACACACACAGTGGCGGAGCCAGAAACTGAAATGTGGGGGGAAGAAAATTATAGAAAAGAACCCATATTTTTTTAGAATTACATTTGACCTTATAAAACTTTAGATATTTTCCCTTTAGTCCCTGAATGAATGCTTTAATGAGGACTGAAGTGTCTTTAGTCCGTGAATGAATGCTTTAATGAGGATTGAAGTGAAAATCTTAAAACTTTATGAGGCTAAAATACAATATTCTAAAAATTTGGGTTCTCTTCCATAATTTTAGTGGGGCGAGGGCCACTCCTAGCCCCCCTAAATCCGCCTCTCCGTATATATATATATATATATATAAAGGAAAAAAAAAAAGTTAACAATAGTTTTATTCGTAACCCTTCGTTTTGGGTTCAAATTTGGTAAAAGAGTCGGACACTCTCACCAAAAGAGGGGATTTAATCGTGGAGTTGGTCAAGCGCTCTGAGAAGACATCCTAGGGGTGCGAAACAAAGTTAACTTAGGCTAAGATAAAAGCATGTGTACTCTTAATCCGAATTCCCTGCGGGGTGGGTTCCAAGCATCCCGCCATTAGACTATAGGTAAGTCAAACCCCTCTCCTAAAAATTTTATATAGAAAAAAAAAATTTATTTGTAGTGAAATTAATCCGGCACCACCGCGATTGAATTTGGATAAACAATGCTCAAATTGAATGTCAACCATTTATATTTAAAAAGGGCTAAGGTGTAATTTTAATAATAAAGTTTTTTTTTTTTTTTTTTTTTTGTAAGGAGTATATATCACCACAAATTTATATGGATGCAAAAATATACATAAGGGCAAGTTAGATTCGAGGGGAGGGGATGGAAGGCGAGAAAAAATGAGTCCATCCTCTCATTTGATTTGCATTTTTGGAGGAGACCCCAAAGTTATTGTCCCCTCCCTCTCTAACACTCCTATTTAGGCTCCACACAAATTGAAGGGTTTTGGAGGGGAGTAAAATTTTGAACCACTTTACCGTTATAACCTATGTGATATTTCAATGATGCCCCGATGAAAAATATTATGATAAATAAAAATATTGTTATCATTAAAATATTTTATTATAAAATAAAAATATATTATTATACAAAAAGTATTATAATTATAACATTGCTCATACAAATTAAAATAAAAAATATTATTATGATAAAAAAAAATATTGTACTTATATTAAAAATGTATTATTATGAAATTAATTTAAAATGAAAAAAGGTTATTATAACTAAATAAAAATACTATTATAGTTTTTAAAAAAATGTTATCATACAATTAATTTAAAACAAAATAATATTATTATATTAATTACATAAGATATAAATTAATTTATATATCATATAAATAAAAAAATATAATCAAATATGTTATGGTGGAATGATAAATTGTTATTATTCCATCTAAACCGAAAAGGGCCTCCCCACCAACTAAATCAAACAAAGTAAGCTCCTACCATCCCCTACCATCAAAACAAAGGCTTTGAGGGTGTGTTTGGTTTGAGGGGAGGGGTGGGAGGAAAGGGAAAATGATCTCCTCCCCTCATTTGGTTTAAGATTTTGGAGGGGAAGGGAGCTAAAATTTTAAACCACCCCCCCCCCCCCCCCCCAAAACTAAATAAAGAATATTTTCCCCTCCTCATTCCTCTAACAAACCAAATAACGTAACATACTCTCTCTCTCTTCAGGAGTGTGTTTGGTTTAACAAGAGGGGATCAGAGGGAAAGAAAAATGAACCAGTCCCCTTATTTGGTTTGAAATTTTGGAAGGGAGGGGAGGGGAGTAAACAATTGCTTCTCTCTCCCCTTTCCTCTCCCTTATTTGGTTCCCTTCAAATTGGGGGATTTTGGAGGGAAGCTAGAAATTTCGACTACTTTAACCCCATCAAGTTTGTGAAATTCCTTTGAATACTGTCATTGAAAAAATAAAACCTAAGCCGATTTCAGCGCATGCCACAGTTGGCTTCTTCTCATTCATCACACTCATTTGCGTTAATTAGTTTTGCTAATTACTTTTCATATTATTTTTTGACATTGAGTTTTCACTAAACCTCTATAAATGGAGGAGCGCTGCAACGAGATTGGATGGTGAATTACTGATCCGAGCGTTTTCACTGAATCACTAAATGGAGCAACTCAATTGTTATGCGATGATGCTCTTTCGGCTCTATCCCATGATGACTAGTTTTGGTTCGATTCCATATATGTGTGTGCATATATATATATATTAATATATATATATGAGTCAATTAATCAATTGCCAGATATAAATATTCTGGACACATATACATATATTCAAAACGGGATTTTGCGTGTTCAAAATTTAGGTAAAAAGATTTTTTTTTTTAAAAAAAAAAAACTAAATAGTTTTATCAATATCACCCAAAAAATAATATATCAATTTGAATTTTGAAATATTTAATAAGGAAATATACTTATCATGTTGTAGGAGAAGTGTATCCTCACGTCATAGTTACTTTGATTTCTATGTTTGAGTTTTTTATTTTTATTTTTAAAAAATGATGTAGGTCCCACCATTTTATGTGTGTGTAGGAATCTTCTATCTAAACCTCATTCAATAAAATCTCTTATAACCGTTAAAATATAATGTAATAATTGAGACACTAGGGAGAGAAAATATAGAAAAATATCAATGGAAACACTGAACATGCCACGCGTCAAAATTTAATCCCTATAACATATTAGAGCTGGACACTATCGGTTATTATAAACCTTACCCTATATTTAAAATCAGAAAATAACATCAGTTAGACAGAAGTGTCATGTTTGCCCTTACATCCAACTAGAGTAAACTCGGATATCAGGTGCTCCTTCTGTTAAAATTACAACTTAACCCTTTAAAAATAAAATAGTGAATAAAAAAAAGAAATCAGAAAAGTTCAAACGTTGATTCAAGTTTGCCACAAATACAGAGGTTATTCATCAGAACTAAAACAACACACTGGTTATTCATACACTGAATAAAAGATTCACCAACCCAAGTATATCACAATAACAAGAGTCCATCACTGAACAGACACATGCTTCACATCCTTCTGAGACTTTTCTGTTCTGGGGATGGTAAGAGTAAGAACACCATCCTTCAACTCAGCCTTAATTTGATCAGTCTTGGCATCATCAGGAAGGACCAGGCTGGTGTTGTAGTAGCCATAGCTACTTGATGACCAGAACTCATCATCTTCCTCCTCTTGATTCTCTTCCCTGTGCTCTCCCCTTATGGTCAGAACCCCATCATCAATGGTGATCTTCAAT
Source organism: Acacia acuminata (assembly GCA_019022655.1). NCBI lineage: Eukaryota > Viridiplantae > Streptophyta > Magnoliopsida > Fabales > Fabaceae > Acacia > Acacia acuminata. The sequence continues at coordinate 3,597,728 of JAFJYI010000001.1, forward strand.
TTCTCTTTGGGAATTCCTGGCATCTCATACCTCAGCTTGTAGTGATCGTCTTTCTCCTTCACACGCCCACTCAGTGACCATGGTGTTATGTTCATGCTCTCGAATAACCTGTTTATGTTGTCTGTTGCTTGCATAAGCGCATTCCCTAGCCCTGAAGGGAAGAACTCTGCGACGAGATCATAAAAAATATTTTGAATTCATGAATTTAAGATACTAAATGCAGAGAGAGAGAGCTATGAACTATGAAGAACAGGGTAGCTACCGGTAAGGGCAGGAGGGAAGTCTCTGTCTTCGTTTCTCCATGGCCATCTTCTTCGTTGTCTCCTAGGAAACAACCTCGATTTCTTACCTTCAGAGACAGTAACCTCGGAGGTTTTATTATCAGATTTCGCGTTCTCAGTAGAGAAGCTTCTCCGTAGTAGCTTCTGTGCAGAACCAATTGGCCTGGTTTCCACTAAGGAGGAAGCAGAAGCAGAGCCTACCCTTTGCTGCAATTGTTTCAGAGCTAAGCGAGCCAAAGCCATTTTTGTGTTGAAATTCTTAGTGTCTTTGATTCAAAAGGGATGATTTTGGAGGCTGAAAGGAGTTGTTTTTGTCGTTGGTTATGATGTGGATGATGATGATGTGATGAACTGAGACAAGCTTAAATAAAAGGACGTGGTTGGAGTGAGATGCTTTGAGAAGTCTCCAAGAGGTTCTAGGAGTTGAAGGAAAAGGCAAATAAAAAAGGTAGAATCTTTATGGAATTGCAGAATAGCATTGGAGGCTTCTTGTTGCTTCTCAGGCATTATGTGACGAATACAAAAGAGTGTTCCAGAGTGGATTACCTTTACTTATTCTTGAGAGAAAAATATTTGTTAATGCATGTAGTTTTTTTAATTTTTAATTAAATAGTTATATTTTTAATTAGACCCCCAATCATGGACATTAGTCTCTCTCTCCCTCTTTTTTCCAATAATATTAATCTCTCTTCCTTATAACAATTCCCACAAACCAATAAAAATAGTTAAAATCAATAAAGTTGTCATAGAATTTCAATAATTTTCCATATACCCCTATTAATTACACCAAACTCTAATATCATACTCCCTCCGGTCCTAATTATAGGAACACATTTTGGAGTTGGTTTTGGTCCTAATTATAAGAACAAGTTTTAACTTTTGTCAATTTTTTCCTATAATACCCCTATTTATACTTTCTCAATGATAATTAAATAATACACCTATATGTTTTATAAAGTAAATAATATTTGCAACTCATTAATGTTATATACACCTCAATTATACTTTTCTTTTTATAAAATAATTTTGAGAATTTTTTATCATCTTTTTATAATATTGGAGTAGTCAGTATTGTTTTTTTTTTAAAACAATATCAATATCTGTCGTAAGTCGTAACGCTTAACCTTTTTTTTTTATAGCTATAATCGTAACGCATAATTCATAAGTTCCGGATTGGTTGCCATAATTGCCTGACATCAGTGACGCTGTTATTTTTGGTTTAAATTATACTCCAACATAAAGTTAAAGTAGGGGTATTTTTGGAAAATAAATATAATTAACTAACTTAACTTCTCTCCTTAATCTTTTCAAATTCTGGTAAATAGTTCCTATAATTAGGACCGGAGGGAGTATTGATTATTACTCTCACCCACTACCCTTATTAATTATAGACATACATGAAAAAAAAAAATAATAATAATTAATACTCCTTAAGAATAAACAAGTGCTTTATAAAAAGAATTAAATATACTTACTAGTTGATGTCTTATAATAGTAAGGATCAAAGGGAGTATTATTCAGTATCAGTTTGGGGTTTGTGATTGCCCCCCAATCGCAAATATCTCTTCATAGAGGTTAGTCTCTTTACTCATAATGTATTAATTAGGAGCAATGTATAAATGGACTAGACAAGATATAGGTTGCTCTAAATATACAAAGTGTTTTTCAGAAAAATAAAATAAAATAAAATAATGAAGTACAATTTATGTTGCTATCAACATAGAGATAACAAAATAAACATGCTCATAATTGTCTCCTTGTATCGATTGTTAATTAATATGGCTAGTTTTGATTTTATTTGGATCTATGAGAAAGTTAATCCAAGTAAATACATTTTTTTGAAAAAAAATTAATTGGTTGATGCTTTACCAACGGCATCACTTAAGAGACAAAGATGCCGAATACAGATTCCTCATCATTGATAACTAACATGGGCAGATAATGTTATAATTGAGGTACAAAATGCAGTGAGCTTATAATCTACCCCTTCCTAACGCAGAAGCAAGGACTAAGATTATTTCAAGGGTTTTAAATCAAACAATACTCCTGTGATTCAGTCATATAGGCCCTCCTGATCCCAAATGTCAACTAGAAAATCTACCATTTCCTGAAAATATCAGACACGCAACAAGCCACCGATCAGAACAACGATCTTATCTTAATCTGCGAGATAATCCAGAAGTACATGATGCTTACCGGAAGAGGGATAGGCTGAGGGAATGGTTTGCTGCTTCCAAGTAAACTTTCATATGTTGCATTCCAACTGCAAAGCCATATGCCAAGGCACAGACAGTAAGTGCTGACAAAAATACAAGAAAAATATCTCCATAAATATTGACAAAAAAAAAAAAAAAAAGAAAGAAAGAAAGAAAGAAAGAAAGCTTCATTAGTCACATGTTCTATTCTATTAACCACACTATTTATAACCAAGGCAGCAATGAGCAATGGTATAGTTTTAAACCAAGGTTTCTAATTTAGACTTTAGAGATGTCATTTCCCTGTATTCCATCTCTTAGGAATTTACTTTGAAGCTATCGAACCCATAAAGGAATGGTGGAGGAACAGTTATTCCCTCTTTTCTTTTCTTTTTTCCATTTTTTTTTTTTTAAAAAAAATCCTACAAATTAGCATAACCTCAAAGTCACCTGTTATAAACGTAGTACAAACATCTTAAGAAAGAAGAAATTATTATAAAACTCATTGATGAGTGGACTTATAGTAAAGAATTAACAACTACCACTACATTTGAATTCTATCAAACTGTTATGAGAGATCAAAATTGATTTGCTCTCAAAGCATGAAACAGTGTAAGTTGATATCCCAAGTCACCACTCCCGCCTCAACTCTCAAAACATATGGATTAAAAATTAAGGGAGAAAAAAGCTGTCAGTGAAACTGGTCCAACAACTCAAATCACCTTAATTTGGGTTCTCGCAGCTGCTGTGATTGAATTTGAGGCTTCTTATTTCCTACCCACTGTTGACGAGTCTGATTCCAGAGAATAAGACCTGCAACCACAGATTCAAAGTGACTTTTTTTCTTTCTTTGCTTAATTCAATTTTTTAAGTGCCATTGCAATTGCTAATCATTCAACCACCAACTTATTTACAAAATTTCATGGATTACAACTTTATGCAGGAAAATAGACAGCCAACCCGAGATAAATTGAAGGAATAAAAATATTGCCATCAAAACAAGCCAGCAACCCAGAAGATTCTGGGGGAAAAAAAACAACGCTATTCAAACCAAATTTATTTAATAATGAAATACAACAGCACGTCATGTATGAATCACTTTCCCCAAAAGGAGAGCACAAAAAAGCAACCAAGGCACCTGGATAAAGTTAGAACAAAAGGTAAAATCTAAATCTAAATCACCAAGTCGTTCAACCTCACTTCATACCTTTGGCTACAGCCAAAAGTATATACGTCAAAAAACAAAACAAAAGAAAAAGAAGAAGAAAATAAAATGCAAATACAAATTTATGCATGCACAAAGTAGGACAGACGACCATCTTTCGTTAGCCTAGTCTTGCCAGAAAATAAGTCGATAGACGCACAGAAGCAAAGGATGCTTTATGCTTAATGTCCTTGAAAATTATGAGAAATAAGAAGTTACCATGATTAACAAATTCAGTGGGGTTGCTTGTTTTGCAAGAACCACCATGAGGATCTGGGACTTGGTTTGTTACACTGGTTGATGAGATGCTTCCCTGAGACTGTACAGCACTATTGTCCATATCATGCGTGCTGGTGGTCCAGAAATTGTCAGACGTACTGGGTTTCCTCACACCCTGGCCTTGTTTTGAAAATTCTTTTGATTCCAGTGTGATTAGCGTGGACTTCTTATAGCATCCAAAACAACCACTGCTCTGTTACAATCACATTAATTCTGTTATGAATCACGACAATGTTGAATGATTTTCTAAAACAGCTACCATATATTTAGTCACTGCAATCTAATAACCGACCAATAATTTGGTTTATACACACATCAATTCAAAGTGTTAGGCAGCTGAATTATGCAGAGTCTACAACAACTTTCTCAAGAAAACAATACAGGTCATAAACATGTTCTCCTTCATGTGTACATTTCTACTATGATCCTTAAGCATTGAAGCCAACCACTCAAACAAAATTCCCATCCAGTAGAACTACTATTTGACCAGGATGATCATTAACAACTTCATAAAGACAACTTATTAGACATAGCAAGCACACTCTTTCTTTCCACCAGAGTGATCACAACATATAAACCTACTTGAATCAAAAGATAGAAAAGAAATACTTTTATGCTGTCCACTATCTTGGTTTGAGTATTCTAGTTAGTAATGTTATGATCGTTATCTAAACCATTCAAATTCAAATTATTTAAAACCTCAGATGATGACCAAAATTGTCAAAAAAAAAAAAAAAAAAAAAAAAAAAATCACAACTCCCTCGCTCTTAACATCATGTTTGGAATCTTGGAGCTGATCATGAGCCTGATGCCAGACTTCTATCAATTTTTCAAACAGTTCAATCCATCCAACAACTTATGCAATATAGAGCAAGATGCCCACCAGTTAGGAAGCATAGACATTGACATGACCCACGGATACAGAAAACAATGCAAAATATCTTGTATAATTCAAAGTGTTCCATGCTATTTAATACATGTGTTCAACAAGTGTGACGGACACAAATAACCCCTTTTATGAAGCGCCCATGCTTCTTAGCTAGCCAACAATCAGGTCTAGCTCTGACCTATGATCAATTTATCTAATTTCCAAGACTAAAAGTTTGGCCATAAAAGAAAAAATATTCCAAAATAAAAAGGGTGGCGTATGAATAATTAATCCATCCTGGTTAATCTTCATCAATTTTCAAGAGAAGCATACAAATTCATAGAATTCAGAAGTTGTACCACAATAATTAGAACCAGCAACAAAAATAAGCTCAACCCTTTCATTCACTATTGAAATCAGAAACATACCCCATGCATGCAGTGTCTGAAACACCCAAGAGACTGGTCAGATCCGCCACAGGGACTTTACAAGGAATTGATGAGGACGAAAATCGATTCCAGGAAGAAAAATCGGAAAGCAAATGCTGAAAGCCCAGAAATTTGAACGATGAGACGGAATGAAAAGAACAAATTGTGAAATATTTGAAGAAATAAAACCAAACAAACAACGCGGAAGAGGCAATTAGGTTTATGGGTTGAATGAATAAAGAACGTGCCTTGAAGATTTGATTCCCAAAACCGATAGCCTCCCTTCTGATGTGCAAGACACCCGACGGGACGGCGATTCGGATTCCTCTTCTTCCTCAAATTCGTTCCCAGCAAAAGAATAAAAAATAAGAAAAAGAGAAAGGTGTTATAAATATTATATTTGTGGATGTCCATATCTCTCATTATTTCCTATTTTCTATAGTTTCTTATTTTCACTCATTAATCACTATGATTATGGAATCACATTTATTGTAGATTAGAGAGTTGTGTCTATAAATAAAAGGCATATGTTATGTATTTGAGACACATTAGAATACACTGGAATAAGAATTACACTCTTTTTTCTCTCTTCTCTATTCTCTTGTTCTTATTCCTTATCATATCTCAGATATCTGTTTCTATTGTAATAATTTATAATTTGATAAATCTTTTTTAAACGAATTTGTAATTTATAATAATTAAAATCAGCGGGTATTCATGTTTGAACACGTAGACAAATTGGGTGATGAACACGAAACTTGGGAAAAGCACCAAAATAATTTTTTCTTCAAAAAATTTACCTAATTAAGCATATTCGAAACTTTTTATCAAACTAATGCTCACGTTATTGGCCACATAGAAAAGATTTACGCCACATCAGTCGCGTGAAACAGGTCCACGCCATTTCACGCCACCTAGTGGCGTGAACCTTGTTCACGCCACTAGGTGGCAATGAATGAATCAGACCCACAATTGTGGGTCTGATTCAATCTTTAAAGAAAAAAAAAAAAAAAATTTAAATGTCAGGTGGCGTGAACAAGGTTCACGCACATCGACATTTTGTGTCAAAAAATGTCGGTGGCGTGAACCCCATTCACGCCACTAGTGACGTGATACGTCCTCGCGCCACCAACCGCATTATTTTGATAAAAAGTTTCCAATGTGTTTAATTAGGTAAATATTTTGAGGAAAAAAATTATTTTGGTGCTTTTCCCCACGCAACTTCCATTCAAGTTTCTAATTTGGAATTTAGGATGCTACTAGCTCAACCCAATACATCACTGTTGCTCAACTGTTATTTTAAGTTGTTATTATTATTATTATTGTTGTTATTATTTACAATATATGCATTTATTATTAAGGCAAAAAAAAAAAAAAAAAACATATCATGGGAAATGTCAAAGCTAAGAGTTGTTAAATTAAACATTTCTATGGTGAGCAGATGTTCCGACTTTGACTTTCATTTCATTTGATTGGACAGTTCTGAAGATTGAAATAATAAAATAGTGTAAAAAAAAGAATTAAATAGAAAATTATCCACAAATCAAAGTCAACCAAAATACTCATCTCAGTTCAGTTTGTCAAATTGGGCCAAATGGTAATATTACCTGGTTCTTTTTTTCCATGTATATAACGTTATTGGGTTTATATAATTTTTATTCTCTTAATTTTTTCGTGGTTTTTTTAAGTTTTTTTTTTTGTTTAAAATAATAGTCTCTATAATTAAATAAAAACTTGGACGTCAATGAAGATTGACATAGTTAAATATGGCGTCGGCCTTCACTCCAAAAGGAAAGAGATTTGATCGGGAGGACCCGAGAAAAATATTGAAGAGGGACACTATTGGCGGGAGATTCGGGGCACTGTCCCCGGATTTTTTTTTTAAGCAAAGTTTTAAATGCATTAAAAACAAAAAAAATATAAAGGGAAAAATAAGGCATTAAAAAACAAAAGAATATAAAGGGAAAAACAATGCTAAATACTGTTAGAAATAATAAAATTGGGCACTAAATAAGTTCAAGTACATATATTTTAATAACAAAAGTATATTACAATAAAAATAATTACAATGTCATTCTTCTAGGCTTTATTTTTTGGAATTTCATGATAATTGCCTCATTATTAATGCTATTAAATACATCTTTTTCAATATAAGGCACTAAGCAATCATTCAACCATACATCCTCCATCGGCGCTTGTGAGCAGTGAGAGACCGAGACCAAGGGAGGGAGGCGAGAGAGCAATAGAAGAAAGGGATCTGCAATTTTACTAAAACCTAAAATGGTTTTAAGATTTTTTTTTTTTGGGGGGGGACTATATTTTCAAAGGTGGGCATGTGCCCACCCAACCTTATACCTCGGTCCGCCATTAGGTTCGTTACCCGCTGGTAGATGTGAGGGCCTCATTGGTGGGTGATTTGTAAGTACCTCTGTAAGAGCTCTTTGAGCCTAGAGGCATGTCCTAACCCCTTTGGGGTTAAAGGTGTCTACCCTTACCTAAACTTTTCTTGACCAAAAAAAAAAAAAAAAAATTGGATAATTTTGCTCCTTGATAAAAAATCATATTAACTCGTTTACTTATTTTGATTATATTAAAAAAAATTAATTAGATTAGTTCATATGACATATTTTTTCTAAAACATCGTTATCTTCATTAATTTCCTTCATCTTTATCATCTTCAATTATTGTTGGGAGAATGTCAATAAGAATAAGGAAAAATCTCATATAAAACTACTTAAAATAGAAAAATTCCAAATTGGGTTGGTAAATTCAATAAATCTTTAATTGAGTCGTCATCCCAATTTAGGATTTTAAAATATGAGTAAAATAACTTTAATACCCTCTCCTCTCTCCTCATTAATGAGTTTTATTACTCCTTAACTTATATTTCTCATGTATATATCAAAATTAATTTTAATACAACAAATTATGATTCGTTCAAATATATTAAGTATATCATCATAAGAATAAAAACCTACAATATTTTTAGCAAAGAGTTTATTTTATCAACATGAACAATTTTTTAAAGAAAACTTATAATATATGTCACTATAAAAAAGACATATTTTGGTAAATACATTAATTAAGTATGAATTTTTCTATATTTTTCACACACACATATATAGGTATTTTTGGAAGTTTTTATGGTGATGTAAACCGTGTTATGAAATTTTAAGTGCATTTTACATCTTTTTTCTAAAATATCCATAGAAGTATATGAAATTTAAATCTTTGTTGTTTTAAAAAGATAAATAATATTACTGATTTATATTAAAGAAGTAAAAAATTGAAATTGAAATATTAACTAAATTACTATCTAAAATATCACATTTATGTATTAAGAAAAAGGGATTAAGATTTCTCCAATGAGAAATCTTAATCCCAAAGAAAAATTATTTTGGTTTAGGTTAATATTGATAAAAATGACTATTATTTCAATTCAATTTTGTAAAGGGTGAAGTTGGCATGGGATATTTTTTTTATTTTTATTTTGCTTTTATCTCACCCGATAAAAATAACAACCTTCTTTTTTAAGGAAAAAAACTCAATTTTTTTTATCATTAATACAATTGATTGACTTTCAATTAAAATATATTTAATTGATATCAATGATACTATTATGGTATGAGATACTTGAATTATTTTTTATTATCCTTTTATATAAAGTCATAAAGTAATAATACTCTTTTAAAATGATAAAGAAGAAAGGCTAACAGAGAGAAAAGAAAGGAGGGGCATTAAAGTCATTTTACAGAGATTTTAAAATCCTAAATTGGGTTGATGACTTAATTAATAATTTGTTGAATTTACAAACCCGATTTAGAATTTTTCTATTTTAAGTAGCATTTTATGGGATTTTCCCTAAGAATAACTTAGAAATTTTTTTTGACAAATATAAAAAATATACCTCGTATTTAATACTAGCATCAGTTTTTTATTTTTGTCCTAGGCAGGCATTAGTACTCTGTTTCCCAAACTTGAAAATTTCCTAATACATATTTTCCCAATGCTTTTTTATTTATTGTTGTCTGCATCATTTTGCATCAGAAGCGATATGAATTTAGTATTCTACTATTAGCATAAAATTTTAATTTATTTAATTATCATGTATATAAAACTTGTGGATATATTAAAAGAAGTTTTATATTCAATCTTAATAAGCATATATTGAAAAGGAAAAAAATATCATATAAAGATGATTGAATTACACAAATTTTAATTTGCGTTACTGATTTAATAAATAATTTATTAAATTATGCGTCATAGATTAAGTTACCTCACTGTCTCTTAATTATTTAAACAGCGAAATTGAAAACATATATAACCCTTACTTTTTAAAATGCACATAATATAACTAAACCTTCTAAAATTACCAACTTCAAATTAGGTTTTAACGCATTCCACTTAGATATTAAGAACAAAATCATGAAATGTTTCTCAGCAAAATCATATGACAACTTATTTTTAAATTCTAACAAGTTTTTTCCTATCATTTGATTTTTATTTTTTGCATAAGCATCTAATATCCTGAACTTACTTTCTTTTAACTCAGAGGATCTATCGGAGTTCAAACTAATTCAGATCGAGCCGAATAGGACCATAAAAGTAGAAAGCTCTACTACCAAACACTGCTGTATTCCCAAAGCTCGAACTTGAGACCTCTGGTTAAGTTAGAACAACTCCTACCAGTTGATCTAATTGCTTGATGGTCATGTCATTTGCTTTTGATTTGAAGGACCAAGCTAATGAGATATAGGCGAGAGAGAGAGAGTTGAAGAAACACATTCATACGCTTATTCATAAAGAAACCAAAAATCAGGAGAGTCTGATATAAAGCAAATTTATAGTTATATATTGCTTACACATTTATGGTTATGATGTAACATATAAACTGATTTTGGATCTGACCAAAAAATAAACTGATGGCAAAACAAAACATTCTGATTCAATTGAGTGAAAGAGTGTATATGATGTATTTGGCTTCTAACATAATATATTCTGGGAGGGGAGGTGAAAAATAATTATGAGAGAATCGAAATCCTATAAAATCAAGGGAAAATTAGGAAGAAAGACCAAAGAAAAATAATATTTATTGTAAAGAGTATTAAAAAATATAATTATTTAGAAGGACCAAATTTCACAATTTTAATTTTAAAAATACTAAATTATCCTTGGTCAAATTTCATATACTCTCTTCTTTAATATCTCCCACGTTCTATTTAAAAACTTATTTGAATTTTATTTTACACAAATTAAGACCGGGAAAATCATGAATGACACGATTTTTATTAGGGTTAAAGTGCGAATTTAGCAACCAACTGTTTTTTCTACAGGCACCCAACATAACTAATTATTTTTGGGTACAAAAGTAAACATAGTCAATTTATTCGGGAGCAGATATAACAATGATGTTAACCCAAGTTAACTTCATTTACTTTTTGCATTGTGAGCCCCATCAATCTTGTCACTCTATATTATTTTAATATATTTTTAGAAGGGTTAAGGTGCAGGCAATGAACTATTTTTTTATGAGCACCCAACACAATTATTTTTCATAAGAGCATTTACAAGATAAATACGAACATTTACATAAGAACATTACATTAATGCATTTACTTTATTTTTTTCATAGAAACATTTACAAGACAAATAAAGAGATTTATAAGACAAATAAAGAAATTTAAATGAATCCAAGGAGTTAAATTTTTTGGCCATTCTTATATTTGTCGTGTAAATGCTCATATTTGTCTTTCTATTGACAAAAATAAATTTTATTTTGACCCAATGGGGTGCAGTAAATTCTTTTTTAACTCACTGATTTTTTTTAAATCCCTTTATTTGTTTTATAATGCTCTTATGAAAAAAATAAAGTAAGGGCATTGATGTAAATTCTCTTATGTAAATGCATATATTTGTCTTATAAATACTCTTACGAAAAATAATTGTGTTAGGTGCCCATAGAAAAAATAGTTCATTACTAAATTTGCATCTTAATCCTTTTAAAATTATATTAAAATAATAGAAAATAAGAAGATTAGTGGGACACACAGTGCAAAAAGTAACATAAGTTAAGTTTCCTTGATACCGTTGCTATATTTGCTCTTAAATAAATTATTTCTGTCTATTTTTACACTAGAAAAATAGTTAATTATGTTGGGTGCTTGTAGAAAAATATAGTCGGTTGCTAAATTTGCACATTCTTCCTTTTTTTTAACTTTTTATTTTTGGATCAATATAATTTGTGTATCAAAAAACATCATCATAATCTGATAATCATATTATCTTTTTTTTTGATGAAATGATAATAAAATTATCATATGATCTTTATATCAAATACTAAAAAAAATTAAGAAAGATTAAAGAAATTTTATTTCACTCAAAATAATTAAATTATAATCCATGTAATGTTAATGATTACTGATAATAATATATATGTTAATTAAATGATATATTAATCATATGATTAATTGATTATGTTATGTTCGTAGAAAATAAAATTAAAGCTTAAAAAGAAACCTATCATGTATGATTTTGGCGGTTTTAGTTTTAGCGAAAAATATAATTCAAATTAGTTTTAAAATAAAACAGGAGAAAGATTGAAATACAGGCTATACTACATGAAATTTAACCAAGAGTAATTTAATATCTTTAAATGGATATTTCCTTCCCCATAATTCTACTTAAAATTTTTCTATATCTACTGGAGAATTAGGTCTATTGACCTTTTTATCCTTTGCGAAGCTTCATCATCATCATGAGAAATGCATTCCTGATTGGGACAGTCAAAACTTACGTCATAAGGACCTCTTATGATGGACCGAAAACCCATTGGAGGGAGAAATGAGATAGTAGAAGTATAAAGAGTCAGAAATCAATGTCCGATTGAAGATGTGACTATATTTAATGTTTGACAAGTATTTTAAATAAGATTACCTTTAATATAAGAATACATATACTTAGTAAAAAAAAACCATAGAAAAGACCTTCTTTTCTATTGAAGATCATCCTTTCAATGACTATGTCAGGTAAATTTGTCATCTTTTAATGCGTGATTGGATTGTCACATCTGATTTCATGTCAAGAGAAGTCAATCTTTGTTGATGTTTTACCTATGCTTAGTGTAAAAAAAAAAAAAAAAAAAAATTCTATAGAGAAGACTTTTTAAATATAAAAAAATTATAGAGAATACTTTCTTTTATATTGAAAATCATCCTCTCAGTGCTCATGTCACACAAATTCATCATCTTCTAATACGTGATTGAATTGTCACATTTGATCTCATGTCAAGAGAAGTCAATTAGTACTGATGTTTTAGCTTATTAAGGTCATCAAATGGATATTGAAGCTGTCATTATGAATATTTTTTCGACGGAGTATAAAACAACTCTCTTGGATGATTTCAATCATAGGTTTCCATTAACTAACTAATCCCTGTATGTCTTCTAACACCCTTTTCATTCAAAAAAAAAAAAAAAAAGTTAAAGCTGATCAATATTTGCACATCATAAATGGAAGCCCCACAAAATCAACCATGAACTGAGCACTAGAGGGTAGTTCCCTTGGGACGAAGACATCTCACTCCAACAAAATATACCAGAGGGACCGCATCTACACACATAACAGCAACACATCCATCGTGGTTTATTTATGCTCTTAGTCACAAATAACAGTCGTACATGACCATAATACACTTGTTAAATCAAAATTCTTCAACATTGGCCTATGCTCCGACTCTCAGCTCACATGGCATTGAACACTTGTTATATTTTCTATTCAGTTAGTTCTTATTTGAATTATGGATAACTAAATTCAAAAACAATAAAAGGTATATCAGTGTGTCAATTTGAACATATAAGGTCATTTTCAAAAGAATGAGCTAATCTGACCTAAACAGAGCAAATGGTTACCACGGTACCAAAATACACACACACGTATATAATAACAAGAGGTACTACATTTAACAGCCCAGGATATAGATTTATGACGCTAAAATATACAAAAAGTAGGTTTATATGCAGGAACTTTTTGAGTTAGCCATCTAAAGACCAATCCTCGTTTCTCTTTGTGCTTGTAGTTGCGAAGTAATCAAGCATGGTTGACTAATCCATCTTAGGCTTGGTGGGTTGAACGGAAGCTGACTTGGTTGTGAGACTGTGACACCATGACCAAGGGCAACTCTCCTCTCTCTTCCACACTTCCTTTCCTTCTCATTTGGAATTGGAAAACGTGTTTGGAATCGACATAATGCTTCAGGCACTATTGGGCAATCCCCTTTTTCCATGAAGCCTAGGAAAACAGGACAAACTCATCGGACCGGCTCGTTTAGGCTCTTTATCATAAGGGCTGGGTTTAAAAATTTGCCTCTCAAATTGCAAATGGGTCTAAATTGGTCGAGGGCCTATCCGATTGGGCCCTTTTATATTTTATTTTTTAAAAAAATTGTTCATATAATATTGGAATTTTTATGTTATTAATAATGTTGCAAATATTTAATTGTTATTATATTTTTAAAAAATTGAATTTTATAAAATGGTTTGATTTATTTGGTCTTTCACAATGGTTTATTCATTTCAAAAAGAGTTAAGTTTTGTTCAAATTATTATATTGCAACTTCATTCACCGCCTAGATAAATTCTTAGGTTTAGATGCCTACAAAGATCGCTTTTTCATAATAAGAGATAAGTCTACTATATTATGGCTATTAGTAAAAGTTTTTATGTGTGACTATGAGCATGTATATGTAAAATGTTGAAATTTTCATCCATAATACCCTGTTATTTTAACTTTATTTCTGTTACGGACCGGCCCAAAAGTCCAAGTCTATGGCGCTGCCCAAACGGAATCAGGAGGTATGATCCGCAAATCATGGGGTGAGATCTGGAATCTTGGCTAGGCATGATCTACCTATATCGTAACGGCATTTCGAGATCCTCGCCTCACCCCAGAGATAGCGCAGCCCGGATATGGCGCGCCCCGGATATCGCACCAGGCCGAGATATCCGCCCCGGACACCTCTATAAATACAGAGGTCAGGTAACCAGGTGCACACATTCTAACTCAGACTATTTACATACAGTCTCACTGTGCACAAACACCACCTCTTGTCGTGTACAGTGATCCCACACTCTCCTGATTATCTCCTCCATAGATATTCAGGCAAAGCCTAGCTATCTAAGATCAAAATACCAGCCCTTAGCTGGACATCTGTGTTTTATACCAGAACATTGGCGCCGACCGTGGGGATCCTTAAATTTCTATCCCCGTGACCACTAATGGCAAACACCAGAAGCCACAGGCAAAGCCAACAGTTAGACCGACCGCAGGATGAAAGCAATTTACCACCGAATCAACCTCAGGCCGGACCTCAATTCAGTTTGTCAATTTGGGCCAAAAGGCAATGTTATCTTGGGTCTTTTTTTCCATGTATATAATGTTATTGGGTTTATATAATCTTTATTCTCTTAAATTTCTCTTTGTTTTTTTTAAGTTTTATTTTGTTTAAAATATTAGTCTCTATAATTAAACAAAAACTTGGATAATTTTGCTTCTTGATAGATCAAAATCAAAATGATAGCAAATTTAAGGGATAAAAAATTATATTAACTCGTTTACTTATTTTGATTATATTAAAAAAATTTAATTTGATTAATTAATGGGAAATACACTTCTCATGTTGCAGGAGAAGTGTATCCTCATGTCATAGATACTTCGATTTCCATGCTTGATTTTTTTTAATATGAAAAAGATGTGGGTCCCATTATTTCATGTGTGTTAGGAATCTTCTTCTTTTCATGCAACATGAGAAGTGTAAACCCTTCATTAATATGACATATTTTTTTGGGGTTTACACTTCTTATGTTGCATGAGAAGAAGAAGATTCTTACACACAAATGAAAAGGGTTTGGCTTCGTTCGCTACTAGTACCATTTTCTCGTTGTCGCCGCTTTAAAATGAGTGTTTTAATCTAAATCGGTGAGATGAGACGCAATTCATGCAACACAAGTGAAGAAAAGAAAAAGAGACGAAAAGGAGCATTGATGAATCGGACAGGCATAACAAATATAAAACTGGGATTCATTAGCTTTGGATATTTTTGGCTAGAAAATATAAAACTGTATTTATTAGATAAATAATAAATGTTTTCTCAAGCATTACACTCAAGTATTCTAAAATATTTTTTAGTATCATTTAGTATCCTAAAATATCTTTCAAGATCTTAAAATAATTTTTTAATATCATGGAGTAGTTTTTTTTAGTACCAGTCAATACCCTAAAACATTTTTCAAGATCCTAAAATTATTTTTTAAGATCATGAAGTATTTTTTTAGTATCAATCAATACCCTAAAATATATTTTAAGATCCTAAAATAAATTTTCAAGATCATGACTGCTATTGACTAGTACTGAAAAAATACTTTATGATCTTGAAAAATAATTTTAGGATCTTGAAAAATGTTTTAGGTAATCGACCGGTACTAAAAAATTACTCCATGATCTTAAAAAATTATTTTAAGATTTTGAAAAATATTTTAGAGTACTAAATAATACGAGTATTGAGTGGTACTGAAAGAATATTTATTATTTATCTAATAAATACAGTTTTATATTTTTTAGCCAAAAATATCCAATGCCAATGAATCCCAGTTTTATATTTGTTATGCCTGTCCGATTCATCAATACTCCTTTTCCTTTTTTTTTTTTCCCGCTTGTGTTGCATGAATTACATCTCATCTCATTGATTTAGATTGAAACATTGTCGTTTTAAAGCGGATAGGCAAAGCAAATGGTACCCCAAAGTGGACAAAAGCCAAACCCCAAATGAAATGGTGAGATCCACATTTTTTTTAAAAAAAAAAAAAAAAAAAACTCGAGAAATTGAAGTATCTATGACATGAGAATACACTTCTTCTACAACATGAAAAGTGTATTTCCTTTTTTTTTTTTTTTCCTAAAACACTCTTATCTTCATTAATTTCTTTTATCTCATACTCAATTATTGTTGAAAGAATGTCAATAAGAATAACATAGAAATAGATTGATAAATATAGAAAATATACCTCATATTTAATACTAACATCAATTTTTTATTTTTGTCCTAGACAGGCATACTCTGTTCCCTAAACTTGAAAAGTTCCAAATACATATTTTCCCAGTGCTTTTTTATTTATTGCTGCCTCTGTATCATTTTCCATCATAAGCATTATGAATTTAGTATTCTACTATTAGCATAAAATTTTAATTTATTTATCATGTGTATAAAACTTGTGGATATATTAAAAGAAGTTTTATATTCAATCTTAATAACCATATATTGAAATCTACAAAAATCTCATCTAAAGATGGTTGAATTACTCAAATTCTAATTTAGGTCACTGAATTTAACAAATAATTTATTAAATTATGCCTCATAGATTAAGTTACCTTAACTCTTAGTTATTAAAACAGCAAAATTGAAAACATATATAAACCTTACTTTTTAAAATGCACATAATATAACTAAATCTTTCAAAATTACCAACTTCAAATTAGGTTTTAACACGTTCCACTTAGATATTAAGAAAAAATCATGAAATGTTTCTCAACAAAATCATATGACAACTGATTGTTAATTCTAACAAGTTTTTTTCCTATCATTTGATTTTTATTTTTTGCATAAGCATCTAGTATACTGAACTTACCTTCTTTTAACTCAGAGGATCTATCAGGGTTCAGACTAATCCAGATTGAGTCGGATAAGACCATAAAGGTATAAAGCTCTACCACCAAACACTGCTGCGATCTCAGAGCTCGAACTTGAGACTTTGATTAAACTAGAACAACCCCTACCAATTGATCCAATCATGTCATTTGCTTTTGATTTGAAGGACCGAGTTAATGAGATATACGAGAGAGTTGAAGAAACACATTCATCTGCTTTTTTATAAAGAAATCAGAAATCAGAAGAGTCTGATATAAAGCAAATTTATAGTTATATATTGCTTACACATTTATGGTTATGCTGTAATATATAAACTGATTTTGGATCTGACAAAAAAAAAAAAAAAATAAACTGATGGCAAAACAAAACATTCTGATTCAATTGAGTGAAAGAGTGTATATGATATATTTGGCTTCTATCATAAACATAGTTTTTGGTTCTCACCAAAAGGAAAAAACAAAAACAAAAACAAAAAACAAAAGAAGAATCATCTTAGTTTTTGGAGATTGGCATAAAACAACAAAAGCGCATTATGTATATAGTTAAATATGCTATTGCATTTCAATCATTTATTTTTTCATCTAAAGATGGAGAATATATTCTGGGAAGGGAGGTGAAAAATAATTATGAGAGAATCGAAATCCTACAAAATCAAGGGAAAATTAGGAAAAAGACTAAAGAAAAATAATATTTATTGTAAAGAATATTTTAAAAAATGTAATTATTTAGAAGGACCGAATTTAAAAATTTTAATTTTAAAAATACTAAATTACCCTTGGTCAAATGTCATATACTTTCTTTTTCAATATCTCCCACATTCTATTTAAAAACTTATTTGAATTTTATTTTACACTAAAATTAAAACCGCCAAAATCATGAATGATAGGATTTTTATTAGGGTTGAGGTGCAAATTTAGCAACCAATTGTTTTCCTATGGGACCCAACACAATTAACTATTTTTGGGTACAAAAGTAGACATAGTCAATTTATTCAGGTAGCAGATAGAACAATGCCGTTAACCCAAGTTAACTTCTTTTACTTTTTGCATTGTGAGTCCCACAAGTCTTATCACTCTCTATTATTTTAATATATTTTTAGAATGATTAAGGTGCAGGCAATGGATTATTTCTCTATGAGCACCCAACACAATTATTTTTTATAAGAGCGTTTACAAAATAAATATGAACTTTTACATAAGAACATTACATTAATGCATTTACTTTATTTTTTTCATAGGAGTATTTACAAGACAAATACAGGTATTTAAAAAAATTTGGACATTCATAAAATTCTCTTATAAATGCTCATATTTGTCTTTCCACGACAAAAATAAATTTTATTTTGACCCAATGGGGTGTAGTAAATTCTTTTTTAAATCACTGAATTGTTTTAAATCCCTTTATTTGTTTTGTAAATGTTGTTATGAAAAAATAAAGTAAGGGCATTGATGTAAATTCTCTTATGTAAATGCATATATTTGTCTTGTAAATACTCTTATGAAAAATAATTGTGTTAGGTGCCCATGGAAAAATAGTTCATTGCTAAATTTACACCTTAACCCTTTTTAAAACTACATTAAAATAATAGAGAGTGAGAAAATTAATTAGTGGGACACACGGTGCAAAAAGTAATATACATTAAGTTTCCTTGATACCATTGCTATATCAGCTCCTATATAAATTATTTATATCTATTTTTACACTCAAAAAATAGTTAATTATGATGGGTGCCTATAGAAAAATATAGTTGGTTGCTAAATTTGTCCGTTCTTCCTTTTTTTAACTTTTATTTTCCGGATCAATATAATCTGTATATCCAAAAACATCAACATAATCTGATAATCATATTATCTTTTTATTTTTATTTTTTATGAAATGATAATAATATTATCATATGATCTTTCTATCAAATACTAAAAAAATTAAGAAAGATTAAAGAAATTTTATTTCACTCAAAATAATTAAACTGTAATCCTTGTAATGTTAATGATTACTGATAATAATATATATGTTAATTAAATGATATATTAATCATATGATTAATTGATTATGTTATGTTAGTAGAAAATAAAATTAAAGCTTAAAAAGAAACCTATCATGTATGACTTTGGCGGTTTTAGTTTTAGTGAAAAATATAATTCAAACTAGTTTTAAAATAAAACATGAGAAAGATTGAAATACAGGCTATACTACATGAAATTTAACCAAGAGTAATTTAATATTTTTAAATGGATATTTCCTTCCCCATAATTCTACTTAAAATTTATCTATATCTACTGGAGAATTAGGTCTACTGACCTTTTTATCCTTTGCGAAGCTTCATCATCATCATGAGAAATGCATTCCTGATTGGGACAGTCAAAACTTACGTCATAAGGACCTCTTATGATGGACCGAAAACCCATTGGAGGGAGAAATCAGATAGTAAAAGTATAAAGGGTCGGGTTTAGCGGACATAATTAATCTTTAGTAAATTAATGTTCGAATTTCTGTTGAAGAGGTGCCTACATTTAATGTTTTGACAGTATTTTAAATAAGATTACCTCTAATATAAGAATACCTATGCTTAGTAAAAAAACTATAAAAAAAGACCTTCTTTTCTATTTAAGATCATCCTTTCAATGACTATGTCTGGTAAATTTGTCATCTTTGAAAGCTTGATTGGATTGTCACATTTGATTTCAGGTCAAGAGAAATCAATCTTTGTTGATGTTTTACCTATGCTTAGTGTAAAAAAAAAAAAAAAAAAATTCTATAGAGAAGACTTTTTAAATATAAAAAAATTATAGAGAATACTTTCTTTTATATTGAAAATCATCCTCTCAGTGCTCATGTCACACAAATTCATCATCTTCTAATACGTGATTGAATCATCACATTTGATCTCATGTCAAGAGAAGTCAATAAGTACTGATGTTTTAGCTTATTAAGGTCATCAAATGGATATTGAAACTGTCATTATGAATATTTCTTCGACAGAGTATAAAACAACTCTCTTGGATGATTTCAATCATAGGTTTCCATTAACTAACTAATCCCTGTATGTCTTCTAACGCCCTTTCGTTCTCAAAAAAGAAAAAATAAAAAGTTAAAGCTGATCAATATTTGCACATCATAAATGGAAGCCCCACAAAATCAACCATGAACTGATCACTAGAGGGTAGTTCCCTTGGGACGAAGACATCTCACTCCAACAAAATATACCAGAGGGACCGCATCTACACACATAACAGCAACACATCCAGCGTGGTTTATTTATGCTCTTAGTCACAAATAACAGTCGTACATGACCATAATACATTTGTTAAATCAAAATTCTTCAACATTGGCCTATGCTCCGACGGGAGAGGATCCTCTCCATATCACTCTCCTCCTCATCCCTCCCCATCAAATCTCAACCCTTAATTTCTCTCCTCAATCAATCTATATCATTGATTTAAATTAATCTTAACTATCCCTCCTGAAGTATCTTTTGATATCAATCAGTATTTTGAAATATTCTTTCAAGATGGATATTGAAAAAATATTTTCATCTTGACCGACCGGTACTAAAAAAATACTTCAAGATCTCGATGGGTATTAAAAAAATATTTCAAGATAATCGATTGGTACTAAAAAATACTTCATGATCTTAAAAAATTATGTTAGGATCTTAAAAAAATATTTTAGGATACTAACGATACTAAAAATATATTTTAGAATACCGATTGATACCAAAATATAAGAGATAAGGAGAGATGAGGAGAGTTCCGCTAAGTAGAGAAACCGGACCCATGCTCCGACTCTCAGCTCACATGGCATTAAACACTTGTTATATTTCCTATTCAGTTAGTTCTTATTTGAATTATGGATAACCAAATTCAAAAACAATAAAAAGGTATATCAGTGTGTCAATTTGGACATAAAAGGTCATTTTCAAAAGACTGACCTAATCCGACCTAAACAGAGCAAATGGTTACCATAGTACCAAAATACACACACGTATATAATAACAAGAGGTACTACATTTAACAGCCCAGGATATAGATTTATGACGCTAAAATATACAAAAAGTAGGTTTATATGCAGGCACTTTTTGAGTTAGCCATCTAAAGACCAATCCTCATTTCTCTTTGTGCTCGTATCATTTCTCTTTGTGCTCGTAGTTGCGAAGTAATCAAGCATGGTTGACTAATCCATCTTAGGCTTGGTGGATTGAACGGAAGCTGACTTGGTTGTGAGACTGTGACACCATGACCAAGGGCAACTCTCCTCTCTCTTCCACACTTCCTTCTCATTTGGAATTGGAAAACGTGTTTGGAATCGACATAATGCCCTATGCACTATTGGGCAATCCCCTTTTTCCATGGAGTATAGGAAAACGGCACAAACTCATCGGACCAGCTTGTTTAGGCTCTTTATCATAAGGGCTGGGTTTAAAAATTTGCCTCTCAAATTGCAAATGGGTCTAAATTGGTCGAGAGCCTATCCGATTGGGCCCTTTTATTTTTTATTTTTTTAAAAAAATTGTTCATATAATATTGGAATTTTTATGTTATTAATAATGTTGCAAATATTTAATTGTTATTATCTTTTTAAAAAATTGAATTTTATAAAATGGTTTGATTTATTTGGTCTTTTCACAATGGTTTATTCATTTAAAAAAGAGTTAAGTTTTGTTCAAATTATTATATTGCAACTTCATTCGTCGCCTAGACAAATTCTTAGGTTTAGATGCCTATAAAGATCGTTTTTTCATAATAAGAGATAAGTCTACTATATTATGGCTATTAGTAAAAGTTTTTATGTGTGATACTATGAGCATGTATATGTAAAATGTTGAAATTTTTATCCATAATACCCTGTTATTTTAACTTTATTTCTTTGTAAAATGACCCCAAAATGTTACTTCCCTCAAATTCCCCAAAAATTTTGGGTTTCAACAGAATGTCTCTATAATCTAAATAACGGGCAAACTGATAAGATGTGAATTGCTTTTCTTCTTATTTTATTTCATTTTTTAATATTTCTTCCCTTGATGCATCATTTTGCAATCTAATGATATTTCACCGACCCGCCCTTCAATTAGATTCCCATTTCCATTTCTCCTCCCTTGTCGATTTGGTTTATTGATCGATGTTATATAATGAAATAAATATTATTTTGTACGAATTATGTATATGAAACACGAGAGGCAAAAGAGTGGAATAACACCATTTTTTTTTAATATATGATGGCTGAATTAAAATAATTCTGACCGATAATTTATGGTATAATTTATGGGCCTTAGGATATATTGAAATTCATATGAAATATAGGCTATCCATGTTAATATCCTCTTGGAAACATTAACCTTATTTTCCTCTCGGAATCCCATCTCATAGTTCAAAACAAGGTTATTAAACATGAACCGAATTTCGCCAACCAGGTTGAGGTATCTTGAAACAAAAGTCAGTGGGTCGATGAAAGTCAAACTAAAACTAACATAAGACCAGACTAGAAGTAAAGATTTTAAGGTTATTTATATGAAATTCTAAATAAAAAATTAAAATATATATATATATATATATTATTTTTTAAATTTAAAAATGTTGAACCGGTCAAATTGGTCTAACTTGCTGGACGGGACCGGTTGGACCACTGGTTAGCCGGGTTTATATGCTAGCAGTTTTAGCCACCTACAGAGCAATTCTCACTTGTCTTTGTGCTTGTAGTTGCGAAGCGGTCAAGCATGGTCGATCAATCCATCTTAGGCCTGGTGGGTTAAATGAAAGCTGAGTTGGTTGTGAGACTGTGGCAACATGACCGAGTGCAGTTTCCCTCTCGTGACCTTTTGGAACGTAACTCTTCCACATTTCCCTCTCATTTGGAATTGGAAAACGTATCTCAAGATAACAGAATGTTCCGTCCACTCTTGAGCAGTCCCCTCTTCAATCACAGTCTCAAATCGCATTCCAGGCTAGAAATAGCAAAGCTGAAAAGGATAGATTAGCTGTCAAAATAAATTGCATTCTTAGACATCATATCAAATAATTGCAGTAGCTTTATCTCCCAAAATAAATAAACCATTCTCTGTTGCATTCTCGATTGTTACAGATGTGCTATGAAAAGCGTAACCAACAATATAGAAGCAACAGCAAAGGTGATCATATTGTTCATGTATTGATTTCAACAATATAGAAGCCTCTGGATTGTTCATATAGAAGCATCAACAAACGGGGCATTGATCATTCTTAGCAATAGTCATAATTATGATATACATGAAGCACTCTGCATTGGCACATTTAAAGAGCAGAAAATAAATTGCATTCTCCACTTACATTTAACACTGCCCGGTCTCTAAGTCAAATCTAATGCCCATGCCACACTCTGCTCTCTTCTTGTAAGAACTCTTCACTGGGAGTTTAGGTCTGTCTGTAATTGGCTGACATTGTTCTTCTTGAGAGATTTGACTTTGTTGACTGCAATTGGCATTAACTTTTGTGGGTCTTCCTCTTTTCTTCCCTGTTGTGTTGGTGCTTGTTGATGGAGGGCGCTGCATTGAAGACAAAGTAAACATCATTGACACTTAGATTTAATGGCACATCATATGTAAAATAGAATATGGAGGGAAAACTTACATCTTTGCAAGTTGATTTATTGTGCCCCTCAACACTGACATCTGAGCCTGGGTTAGAAGTTATCAACTCATTGCAATAAGCTTCTAAATTCCTACACTCGTAATTACGTCTTCCTTTCATTTCCTCCATTATCAACTTCTTTGCCCTCTTGCATTTATGGATGCTCACGTGCATCTTAAACTCAGCTTCTACATCCTTTTGCATGTCACTCACTTTGTATTTTGGTCTTCCTTGAATCATGTTTTTAAAGTGCTCAGCTAACCACTTCGCACTAGCTCTTGGGTTCTTAAAAACCCTAAGGCATTTATGCTCATGACACAGAGTTTTAACTTTGAATCCAAGGTTATCCCCCTCTTTTGAAGCATAAAAAAGAAAAGGACAACCCTCTTGACAGATAACTCTAATTCTTGATGGCTCACTCTTCAAAATTCTCTATTTAACCCCTTCTATTATTGCATATTGGTTAATGGCTCTCTTAATTTCTTCAGCGTTGGAAAATGACATGCCCAACATGAAGAAGGGTAGTTTATTTGATCCATGATTGTCACCAAGCCTCCACACTCCCTCCTCACATTCAGATTCCTCACTTCCCGACTCTCCCTCCTCACCTTCACATTCTTCATTTAGTAGCTCTATCTCCTCACCTAATGGGATAAGACTTTGTTGTTGTTGTATCTCCTCACTACAAGGAAGAAATAGGGCATCTATTTCAACAACCAAAACTGAAGATTAGAAACTTACAATGCAACAACAACCTAAAATATAAGGAACAACAGCAAGTGAAGTGAGAATTATCACTTAGCATGATATGCAAAGTAATGATTTGTAGAGAAAAAGGACGGAAAGTGAAGTGAGAGAGGAAGCAGTCAGTTAAACAGACCCATTGTTTTAAACTCCGTTGCCAACAAAAACCACCTTAGAGAGACAGTATAAAAAATTAATAAAACAATAACTTACCAACAATGTCACCCTTCGTTCAACAATACCAAATTAAAATGGAATCTACAATATAAAAAATAATATGATTCATAAAATCCCCATCTTCTTCTTCATGCAGCCATATCCTCACACTGAATATCCAAATATGCTGCTAATCTAGCTCTTGGGGAGCTCTTCATCACTTCCCTTGTACTTTTATTCACATTTGTTATGAGACTTTTGGAAGTATAAAATGTGTATGGGTTTATCTCTCTTTTCTTTTTTAGGCTTTATTTTTGTTCCCCTTCTACTGCTACTGATCACTTCATTCCTTCATGCATATACCATTTATCCAGCTAAACAGTACTACACCAGCATTTGAAATACTTCTACCCTCCAAGAACTATGAAACATAAATACAACAGATGAATAATGGATATCTTTCAGTAAATCAGTTCGTGTATAAATCTCTTTTTGAATATATCTGATACTATTTCAATTCAGTTTTAATTCCTCTGAAACTTGTTAATCGTCTCTGGTTTTCTCTGCAGGTTCGCACGGTAATGAATATCATCTCGACAAGTGCAATTCAATTCAATGAAACTAGTTATGTGATTACTATACTGTTATAATGCTTACTGCCTTACCACCATGCCCAACTTCAGGTCCTGTTCCTAGTCGCCGCTTCTTCGTCCCTACCTCGACATCATCTTCACCGATCGACACATGGACCCCCACGTCATCTTTGTCGGCCGACACATAGACCGCCACACATTTCCCAGATTGGCATCTCCTGGCATTTTCTGATTAAAAAACCCCTTCAGTAAACCCTAATAGAAAATAAGGGCTTTCGTGGGATTTCACATTACGCACAGAGTTGTCTCGTCCGCCATAGCGATCCACCCAACTCCAGCCGCTCCTTCTGGCAAGCTCGCTGCTTCTCTTGGCAAATTGCTTCCAGGGAAAACTTTCAAGTGTTACAAATTTTTTCAAAAAGAATTCAGACCCGATAGCAAGAGGAATTTTCAAAAATAATTAATATGGATTATAAGATTTTTTTTCACATGAATCTAGATTTACGGTAAGATAGAGTACTAAGGAATTGGCCAGCGCCTTAGTATTTTTTATGGCCACTCTTTCTCCACGCCCAATATTACAAACCACTTTTCCTACTGTTAGTTAGACTAAGGAATTGGAAAGAAACATATATATATTTTGATGTAGTAAGGAATTGGAAATATAATCAATAAGATTAGAGATATGATATTGTCATTATTAACATCTCACTACAACTTTTTCACCGTCTCAAAAAGTGGTAGTGGAGATCTCGATCTAATGAAAAAGTGGTAGTGATAAAAAATATCCTATCCCATAAGATTAATATCATCTAATAGTTTTTGGGTAATAGTTTTTTGTTGACAAGATAACCCTATATTATAATAATTTGTTGGTAAATCTACACCTTAACCTTATATTGTACTTTGGGTACCACTTATTATTAGATTGGTTTTTCTAAATATATAAAAATCTTCTATAATTAATATAGATTAAATATTTAAACAAACATTAACCATTTATTGTATAATTTTGAACCTACATTAATTCAATTTAAATAATTTAATCCCATCTCAATCAGTAAAATTTTAATGGATGATTCTGGCAAATAAATAAATAAATGGATGAAAATCAACTATTGAATTTTTATCCCAAAAAAAAAAAAAAACTATTGAATGGAATCATTAACTGTGTAGTTTTTTTTCTAAGGTCCTTTTTTTTTTTCGTATTTCTACCTCGCGGCTCCAAACAGAATGGATTCCGGCCTCCATGTTCGCGAGTGGAAAGAGGTTTTTGATCGCAGCAAATAATTTTAGCTTGTGGGTGGCACAAAATCATTCAAGTTTTAACCTTGCGGCACGACAGAAATTTCACATCTATAGGTTAGCGTTTAAGTTCTGAGCTTTATAGTTCAATTTCCCTCTGCCTATACTTAAATTTTAAGCTTCTTTTCAATTCTGTTGTTCTTCTGTGTGTGTTTAACAGTGGAGTCCAGGACAAGTGCGTGTTCCTTCATAGCTTGTCGCGTTAGGCCATCATGGACTTTGAATCAAGCTACGATATATCTGCCACTGCCGAATTCATTCACAGCCGCAACTTCACCAGAGTTGCTTTGCAAGTAAGACGTACTTCCTTCTCCAGTTTCTTTATACTATTACGCAAGTAGTGATGGAAATAATTGCTTGTTGCCCCCAATCAAAACAAGTCATTAGATAGAATTATTTTGAAAATCCCAATCTTGTCGAGTATTGAACTGTAAAAATAATCAACTTGTTCTGCAGCTACAATGACTTGTTTTTTATTTTATTAATTTCCCAGTTTCCAGATGATCTCCTAAAGGATTCAACGAAAGTGGTAGCGGCATTAAGCCAACGTCTTCGATCACTAAGAGAAATTGAAGTCACAGGAAGTGAGAATGTGACAGATGTAGGGTTGTACGTCATGGCTGACACGACGTATGGTAGTTGCTGTGTTGATGAAGTTGCAGCACTACACATTAATGCTGATTGTGTCATTCATTATGGACAGACATGTTTTAGCCCGTGAGTGCTCCTGATGATCTCTGCAAGATTTCCATAGCTAGACAATTTGAGCTTTGATTTTTGCCTTAATTTATTAATGCTATGATTCCTGTATATTATCTGCATAAATAATTGTCAATATGTATCTGATTATTATACACCCTGGTTATTTATGCTAATATTTAGGATGTTACATTGTACTTTCTGTGACATGGAAGATGCATGCTTCTCAATTTCATTGTTCCCTTTGGGTCCTGCTTCTTTTTCCTATTTTGGCAAATTTTTCTCAGTTTCTGAAGCAAAAGTTGGTTTCATATATGTACTCTTTAATTTACTGTGAGGATTCAAATTCTAGCACTTGTGCTTATTGAAGACTTAAAAGTCTTATTTGATCTTTGCAGGACAACAACTCTACCAGCTTTCTTTGTTTTTGGGAAGGCTTCTATTAGCATAGCTAATTGTGTTGAAAGTCTATCGAGATATACTCTTTCATGTAGCAAGCCTATCATGGTATGATCAATTATCAAATATTTCTGATTACATTTTTTTCCTGAAGAGTAATTGGATTTTTAATGAGTAGAAAATGAAGCATGATATTTTATCATTTAAATTTTATTTATCAGTTGGTCTGATTTCCATCTCAATTGCAGGTCCTTTATGGGTTAGAATATGCACATTCGATACAACACATTAAAACAGAAGTCTTAGAAGCATTAAAGTCAAGTAGATCTGAGTTGAAATCAGAAGTTCATTTTGCTGATGTTCCATCTTCATTTATGTTTCCATCAAAAGATATCAAAAACTTAAATGGGCTGCAGGAACCAGCTAATGGTTTGGCCAATAATGGCAGTTCTGATGAGGCTAGTAGGCCTAGGTATAGCATTGGAGGATTGACTTGGAAATTCCCTAAAGGGAAAAGCATGGATGACTTCTTGATCTTTTGGATCGGACTTGATAATTCAGCATTTGCAAATGTTGTGCTCACATTCAATGCCTGTGAAATAGGTTGGTTATTTACCCTAAGTCAAAAGTCCTCCAACTTTTCTTCTTGTGTTTATGAGGTTTTCTTTATCCAATGCAGTGCAGCCTCCCTATGTTGCACATAGGGACTAATCCTTCTTCATAGCTGCACTATAATCTAACACTATTATATCTAATCTTTTGATTACTATTGCAAAATCTTTGCTCATGGTGTCTATCTAGTATTTGTTAAATGTCAATCCTGATTAATTTTTCTGCTATAGATTCTTAGTATATCATTGTTTTAATTGTGATACTGGTGGTTGCAGTCAGATATGATGCAACTGAGAACCAAATGGTGACTGACTTGTCTCAACAAAGGAGGATTCTTAAACGTAGGTACATATCCCAACATAAAACACTGTTTATCTTATGTTTTAAATAATACTTAGTTAATTTGGTTCTGGTCTTCACTAGTTGGATTGATTTTTTATGCAGATATTACCTAGTTGAGAGGGCTAAAGATGCAAATATCATTGGGATTTTGGTTGGAACTCTTGGTGTTGGTATGTTTTCCTGTTAGAAAATTGGTTTTGCTTTCAAGGATATTGCCAAAGTACTGTTAGTTTATGAGAACATATATCACTGCATCCATTATTATTTTTTTCCTTTTTCAATGACAAAGAACAAAAATCTTGCTTTTCAAGCGTTTACATATAAACACTACCGTGTTCTACCAAAAAAGTGGTTTGATTTGATACTACTGATGCAGCTGGTTATCTTCACATGATACACCAGATGAAAGAACTCATTACTGGGGCAGGAAAGAAGGCCTATACTTTGGTCATGGGAAGACCAAACCCAGCTAAACTTGCTAACTTTCCTGAGGTAATGTCTGGTTTGTTCAAGACTTCAAGGATAGCTTTTTATTACTGAACATAAAGTATCTATTGTTAACAGTTTGATTTTTCATCAGTGTGATGTTTTCATTTATGTCTCTTGTGCTCAAACTGCTCTACTGGATAGCAAAGAGTATCTAGCCCCAGTTGTTACTCCATTTGAAGCAACAATAGCTTTCAGCAGGTATCCTATCGCTTTATATCTTTTTCATTTTTGATAGGATCAAATGATAAGCACACAATATATTACATACAAACACGCACACGCACACTTACACAGGCTTGAGCCTTTGACCTAAGGGAGAGGTAGGGCCAGTTGAGCTAAAGCTCATTGGCTATCGTGTTATATCTCAAACAAACTTGTTAATCAGACTTTTTTTTGTTTGTTCCCTTCCTGGTATCCATTGGAATCAAGTCTTTCATTCTATGCAGCTTCACCCACACCATTTCTATTTTATCTCTTAGTTCATAACTATACCAATTGGAAAATGACATTTTTCTTTCTAGGATTAACAAGCTTCCTATTTCATGTTTTTATGATGCTGCACTGTCAGAATTTATGGATTTTCATATCAAAACATCTTAATTGCTGAGAACAAGTTCTCAGGACCATTTCTGTCATTAAAAGGGAGAGTTCTCTGCATGAGTGACAAAATACTTCCAGATTTTAATTTTTTTTATAGGAAATGCCATGATACCAAAAAATCTCTATTAAAAAAATCTTGATTTATGTGGTCAAACATAAACAACAGATAGAATGAATTATCAGAATTTAACGTCCATCCTTATTGATATCCATACTTGAAGTTGAATGTATCAATACTGTGACGTGTCTTCTGCCAGAAGCTTGACAATTGTGATTTGCTTTCCTTTCGATTTTCATGCTAAAGTATTTTACGTTCCCAGGGGAAGACAATGGACAGGATCCTATGTAACGGAATTTCAAGATTTAATAGACTTGCCTCAAGTGGAAGCTGGAAACCAGGAAGAAGCACGGTTTTCATTCCTGCAAGGTGGATATGTGGAAGATAATGATAACCATGGTACTTGTCTTTGCCTGTTTTTAATTCCCAAGTAAGATTACGTATATTCCACTTTTAACTATTGATGACTTAACTGCTGACTTAATCAGAAAATGCCAAGGAAGATAGAGAAGCCCTTGCTTTAGTTAATGCTACAGAGAAGGCATTGCAGTTGCGTGATAACCATGGTTCTCTAATTAAAAGAGATGCTAAATCAGGAGCCGAGTTTTTTGCCACAAGATCTTATCAGGGTCTGAATATCGATGATGAAAATGCCGTACCTGAGCCATATTTAATAGGAAGGAAAGGAAGGGCAGCAGGCTATGAAGATGAGAAAAACCAACAAGAAACATAGTTCATAAACCTTGAGATTCCTTCTTTTTGTTGTCAATATGGGACAGCGGAGCATAAACTTTGATTCTTGCTTTGTGTTACAGGTACTGGTGCTGGCTAGTGAGGTTGGTTAACTTAGGTGTTCCATACTAACATGTTTGTTGTACAATAGTTTTGAAGAATTTTGAATAGGAGCAAGCTTTTGTTTTGCCAGGGCTCAATCTGTTAACTACACACAGGAAACATTTGCTTCATTTCAGACAAATTCCTCAATTTTCTCCTCTTACTGTGCCTGAATTTATTTTTTAATATAGGAGCATGATTGAAATTCCATTTTGAGATATATATATATATGCCTTTTCTACATTCTTGCTTTCTTTCTTATTTTGAGATATTTTTTCTCGAAGTTCCTGAATTCAAATTCAATTATAGCAGTGCTGAGCCAAGTTCTTTTGTGTTCATAGTGGGTTCAATATTCCCTCTCATGTAGCCAGTTACTGATGAAGTTTCCATTACATTTACTAAGTATCAGTAATATTTAAACTTGAATTTTATTGAGACTAATATAGCTTTTGTATTGGGTTATATATTAGGGATCTGTAAATTGTCTTCCTAAACGAGAACATATTTAATCTAATCTAATATAATCAGTTCTTGGGGGTTGTGATTAAAGGTTGCTCCTTCATGCGTTGATATGTTACATGGGCGGTTGCTTGTTAGTGAAATACCTATTACTCTCAAATTATGGGAAAAATTAAAATAAAACAATTTATATTTATATTCACACAAACAAGCAATATTTCCTCAACATTCAAATTTGATTTTTTAAAGATATTTTTGTTGTTTTTAATGTAAGATCTATTTATTAAATTTGGAGAGATTAAGGAAGTCAATAACTTATTTAATTATAATATATATGACCTGGTTTTTCTAAAATACTTTTATATCACATTAGATTATATATCAATTTATAAGTTATGTAAATTAGTTTAAAATATAATAAATATAGGCAATAAAAAAAAAAAAAAAAAAAAAGGACATGAGAAGTATTCGTTAATGTTCAGAAGCAAATACTCTCACCAGTGGCTCTCTCCTCATTTCTCATTATCTTGAGATCCTAACCGTCCAATTTTGATGCAAGTGTCCAGAATGAGACACATCATTTATTTTAAATTACTGTATGCAGCACCATATGCTGTAATTTAAAATAGATGACGTGTCTCCCTCTTAACCCTGGGATTAAAATTAAACGGTCAGGATCTCTGAAGATAATTGGGGATGATTAGAGAGGTGCCTGTGTGAGAAATTGGACGCTTAATGTTCGGTATCTTTGGTTTTCCTAACAAACCCATGATATCTCTGGTAGTTGGCAGGTAGGTACTGGTACAACCTTATGGGTAACCTGACCCTCAATTGAAGAACACATCAACACGCAAAAGCAAGAAATTTAGGAAGGTAGGGTCCATAAAATCTTAATGTTGTGAGATATTTCAAATCATCATAACCCCACTCGAACCGTTCAATAACCAAATCGCACAATCAAACACCAGGTATGCATTAGAGAGAAAATTGTGGAACATGCGAGAGACCCTCACGTGAAGATGGGAAAGTGAAACATGAAATAATATCTGTACTTGAGAGTAGAGGTTTAGTGGTGGGAAATCAAAATGAATGTTAGGTAATACGAGTAGGATTTAATTTGAGACAAGTGTTTGGTTGGTCAAACTCAAATCCGTTGGGTGGCTTCCAAGAATCTTTAAAGTAATCATAGTACTTCTGCAACCATAGTCCATATTGATTTTAGTTTTTTATAAGTGTTTTTTCGATTTACAAAATAAGTATGCGGGTGATCTATTCTGCTTCTTTGATTCATGCATAACTCTTCTTCCCCCACATGATGTCTTCACGGATCTTGATTGTTTGCTACAAGAGATAGCATGGAGGATTAAACTTGCAATCTCACGCCCATGAGCAATATACCATTAGACTATAAGACAATCAACCTTTACATTTAAAGCGGTAGGCACTAACAATTTTAAATTATAAGTAAGATCGAACTTGTAATCTGCAATTTATAATAGAATTTTCATATTACTAGGCTACCAAATCATTGATTCCGATACTCTTTATTCTTGGCATGATTTCCACACACCCCACCAAAAAAAAAAAAAAAACAATCTTGTAAAAATGTGTGTGAAATTGTAAATGGTAGCAGAGAAGTAGGGAAAAAAATGTTAGTCCTAACGTGTCTCCTTTTTTTAATCTTGTGTTGGTTCTTTCTAATGGTACTAAGTAAACACTTAAATAGTTTTCATCTATAATACTTTCTCCGACATCCTAAATGGAGGAGTTTGTTAAAATGTTTGTTTTTGTTCTAAATGTAATACCTTAAATCCACTATGTATAACCTTTTTTTTTTTATATTAAAATTTTAGGAAAAATGTTGAACTCACCCACAGTCTAAGGGTAGGGCGCTTGGAGCCCAATCCGCAGGATATACTGGGTTAGAGAGTACACATGCCTTCACTTATTCCTAACGTTTTCACTACTTCCTAGACCCCTAGGATGCCTTCCCCAACGCCTTGATCAACTCTAGAATCGAACCCTCTTCCTTTTGGTGAGAAAGTCTGACCCCTTCGTCAGTTGAACCTAAAGATGAGAGGTACTTTGTGTAATACCCTATATTTAATACCTAACTCATATTTAAATCATAAAGGACCGTGAAGAATTATCAAAACACTTGAAACAATTAAGGGGCAATTACCAACAATTAATGAGCAATTAAAATTACACTAATGGAATATTTAGGTAATTCTTTACAATTAATGTTAATAGTCACCAATTAAAGATACATTAGGATAATTAAAGGTCAAGGACCAATGAGGGGTTAGGATTAGCATAAAGATGATTATTAATGATCATGATTAGCAACCAATCAAATAAATTTAATAACACCTAAAACACCATTTTAGGATTTATGACCAAAGATTAAAGCTAATTAAAGACTAAACTTAAGTGGTAATTCATGAAGCAAACAAAGGTTGGTGTGTGGATAATTTTAGACCATGGAAAACAAAGCAAGAGAGCATAGGGGAGAGGGGTGCCGCGTTTTTTAGTGTGGGTGTTTTTGTGTATGTAGTAAATGAATGAAATAGCCTTGTTGGCTCAATGTGAATGTAGTAAATAAAGGAAATAGCCTTGTTGGCTCAATGTGAATCAAGTATTCCATAAGCAAAAATCTCAAGCCAATTAAAGTGAAGTAAAATTTGCCTAAATAAACACTAATCCTCATGATAAGTCCATAAGTCAATTAATTCCTCAATTAAGTATTATCAAAGACAATTAAGGGATTTTAATCCTAGATTAAATATAAGCAATAATTCAAGACAAGAACACAAATTTGGCTTAGGATGAATTAATTGTTACCTAACAAATACAATAAATTCTAAAATGATAAAAGGGTAATTAAATGCTTCTAATTAAGCCATAATATTCAAGAATCATAAGACTAATGAGGGAATTTGATTAAACTACAAACTAAATCCTAAGAGCATTTTTGCTTAATTGCTAACCAACCACCAAAGTCATCTAGTTACAACTATACTTAGAGTAACTAGGAAATTAAAGCACCAAGTTGGGAAATGCATGAAGGTGGAGAGGCCACCAATGCATGTTTGAAGAATGCTTGATGGTGGAAAGGCCACCAAAGCACTCTTGGGGTCAAAAGCTTTACTGGCGTAGGGACAATTTTGACACCAAGACAAGAGGCTTTGGTGAAAAATTAAAGGAGGAAGAGTGGGGGGAGGTAGGCCACGTTTTTTGGCCTTGTAGGAAGAGGTATTCAGATTTAAACCCATGGCCACAAATGAAAGATGTGTAGGTTAGAGAATTACAAGTGTGCCATATCTTTTTCCTAATAATAGAGCACCAACCTCTTCACAAATTTCACACCAAAGCAAGCTTAGTAAATCTGATATAGAGAGTGAAAGTGAGAGTGAGGAGTCTTGAATAAGGAGGAGTAAGGTTGGTAAGTTCCCCAGCTCTAGCTTTGAGTTCTTTAGTTTTTAGTCTTTAAATTCTTAGATAGAAGTATCTTAGATCTTAAAATTGCTAGAGTAATTTTATTTACAAGTTTTTATGGTCAAAATTGGCTTTATCTTGAAAAATTGGTGAGGAGGTTGTATAGCAAAATTTTTGAAAGAAAATCATCAAAGTAACGAAGTTACGCGAAATTTCATCGGTTTCGGAATTTCTGGAGGCAGTGATGAAAACACCAGAATTTCATAATGAAACTATGATCAAAAAATTCTGAGAAAATTCATGGTTAAAGTAGACATATAGGGATTTTTAAATATGTCAAGAACATGTTAAAATGATTTTTGTACAGTGAGATAAAAATCCTCAAAGTCAGGCTACGAATTTCTGGAAAAATTCTGGGCAGAGACTCCAAACTTTAAACCTGAGAATGATACGTAGAATCTGGGAAAAGGTGATTATTTTTACTTACAAATAGACATCCTGAGGATTCCAGGGAATTTTACGGATCCTCGTTTCGATTTTTCTAGAATTAGTTATGATTTTTCAAAGTTAGACAGAAATCTGCCAAATTGGCACCAACGTTGTTCTACGAATTTTGAGGAAATAAGGTGAAAAATAAATACAGCACGGGTAAAAAGGTCATTAGGGACTAGGATATCTTCTAGAATATTATTTGTAAATTAATAAATGCGATATTACCATTATAAGATAAACGTGATCACCATCCGACCAACGACGTACCGAAATCGCCGATGAAGATACGGACGCGTCGTAACACTAACTCGATGTTTCTTGTATACCTATATGTGATAGATATGTTCATAAACTGTGACTCTGTTTTTAAAAGAATTGTTCATACACGTACGGCTTTATACGGGTTATAGTCATGATAACGCCGTTGAGTTTTCCTAGCGCCGAGGACACGATAGGCCATCGTGGCACCGGTGAATAGTGCGGTTGTAATAACATTCATATGCGGTGGCTGTGTTGTTATTACTTTTTATATGTGAACATATTTGTGATGTCATGAGATAAGCGTCATACATAAGCGTACATGAACATGAGGTTAACAGATTACCCGAGGTTCAATGGGTATTGAACCTCAGCTCTTACCATAGCTTCAGGATCCGGAGTGAACAGGATCGAAGAAGCGGGGTAAGCGGCAGATATAGGAACCCTTTGGAGGAAGCCCTTTTTTTACTTACTTGATGATGTCATTTGGAAATTTTTTTGTAAATAACGCCTAACACATACGATGGCTACTTATCGATTACTTTTTCAATACTATTTACTTCCGATGCTCTACTCTGATCACGATACCGTGAAAACGCTTTCAAAAATTGGGATGTTACACTTTGTATAACCTAATTTTACATCTATTCTCTCTAAGTTATCCGTACTAATTTGCACTTATATATTAAGGATATTTTCATCAAGGGATAGTTTTGATGCTTTGAATGCTGCCTCTTGTTGCAAGTGCATATTTGGCAACAACTGATTTCCTTTAATACAAGTGATTAAATCAACACATATTTCTTACTATAACTAATTTAACTAATTTTCTTAATACAAAAGTTGATTCATAATCACAAAGTTGTGAGTTCAAATCTCATCAATGTGAGGATCTTATTGGTAGGTGATCTATAAGTACTTCTATAAATACTCTTTCAATCCAGAGGCATGCCTCCTGGTGAGCCCCTAGACCAATTCACCTAAACTTTTATGTTATAAAAAAATAGTTATATTAACTATTATATTTAAAACTAGTGAATGTATAATATAAAATCAAAGTTATACATAGTACTATTTGTTATTTGTACTCAATGTAGCGCTAGTTCACAGAAATGAAAATATATATAGAAATTCAAAGGGTTAATAGAAATAAAAACATGTTAAGATATTAAGAGGCGATAAAATGTATAGTATTCTTCTTCCTTTTGGCATTTTCTTCTTTATCAGACAGTTCCATACCAAAAAAATCAAAATTAAAAATCAAACAAAAGAACATAATTTAACATGTCATAGAAGCAAACAAACCAAATCATAAACCGAACAAACATAAATCATGAAACCAATAAATCAGAATGGACATTTTGTTAGGCTTGAAGAATAGAACAAGTTTGTTGAATGTGATGGGTTGGTCATGGGACACAAAAATATGATTCTTAGGAAGGTGAAAAGAAAAATCCCTCGAACCTCTTATGGAAGATAAAATTATTATTCTCAGATGCTTTTCATTATGCCAGACCAAAAAGAAATGATATATTTCATTATGTGCAATGAATAAATCTTTAAAATATTTTCAAAAACACGTGAAAGTTGCCATAAAAATTTATTGTTCTTCATCAATAAAATTTAATCAATAATCTATTATTGGTTGCTGACTTCAAAATTTAAATACATTACGTATTATTCTTTATTGGCCATATATATCGGATCAGAAACAATATTGTTTAAGTCAACATCATCACGCCAATATTTTATTAGATAAAAAAAATTATTGATTACACATATGCAAAGTTTTTCATTGTAGTTTTCAATAGAGAAAGTAACAAATGTTTTATAAATAATTGACTTAACTTCTCAATTCATAAGTATTATGGAGTAAGATTAAAAGAAAAATGGTTAATATCATTATAGATCATTGAATTTTGATTTTGATCTATGTAGTTTCAAATCTTTAATTCTAGTCACTATAATTTCATAAGGACTTGATTTAAATTTAAATATAATATATATAGACTAAAACCAAAACTTATTAAAAGTGACTAATATGTATAAAACCATAGAGACTAAAACCAAATATTTAGTTCTTTTAAAATTAATATTGGGTTAAGGGCCATTTTTTCCCAAAACATTTTCATCAAGAGGCAATTTTTCTTTAGAAATGTAAAAAATGGACCAACCGCGCTCCATTCGTTATCCCAATTAGTTTTGATCATTAGTGAACTAAATATCTTGATGTCATTTACGTCATTTTTATTGATATGCAAATTTCAAATCTAATTTTGGAAAAAAATTTTGCACTTTAACACAAATAATGTGAATGATATATATCTTGTCAATTCAGGATATTTGATCAACTAATAATTAAAATCAATTAAGCTAACGATCAGGACAAATTACACCATTTTTTATACTTTTGAAACAAAATTACCTTAAAAAAACTCACAAATTACTCACTTTTTTATACTCCTGAGATAAAATTACCTAAAAAAACTTATGGGACAGGATTAAGCTTTGATAAAAACTTTGGCAAAATTGCCACTTCACGCGTTAAAATTTGTTTAAAGTAAAAAAAGGTAAGAAATGAGAGGGAAGGTACGAAGAGAATAAAATTGGTGTCAATGACGTGAAGGAACAGAGAAATAATTGAGAGCACAAGTTGGGAGATACAAAACTCTGCCCATCCATCATAAGACGACTCACAGGAAATCCTCCTGACTTGGTCAAAGCATCCCCTTCTCCCTATTATGTATTTACAACCACACGAATTCTCTCTGATTTTTCATTCAAACCTTTCCCCTCCACAAACAGAAAAATACTAACAATTAATTAAATTAATTCTAAAATAAAAACGCTTCACACAGAGATACGACATGTCTTGGTCGTCTCTTACAGGTAGGTTCCTGTACTTTCCTCTCAAGTCTCACCTCGATCTTCTTCTCGAGAACCCAGAAACTTCCTTCATTAGCAAGAGTATGCCAGCCTGTGCACTCGATCTCTCAGAATCCCGTTGTACAAAGCGATTCGATTCTCTGGCATTCCTTTGATTTCTGGGGTTTCATGTCTGCAACTGCTCGATGCTCTGTTTTGCTTCCTCTGTTTTCCTCTGAGATCCTTCTTCTTGATTTCGGTTTCGGTTTCGGTTTCTTCCTTCACATTATCTGCGAATTTCACCCTCTTCTTC
This sequence comes from Acacia acuminata, assembly GCA_019022655.1. Taxonomy (NCBI): domain Eukaryota; kingdom Viridiplantae; phylum Streptophyta; class Magnoliopsida; order Fabales; family Fabaceae; genus Acacia; species Acacia acuminata. Next base: position 3,635,936 of record JAFJYI010000001.1, read on the forward strand.
TTCTTGCTACCCCTTTTCTTTTCCTCTGCAAAACCCACATAAAAAAAATGAACAAAGAACGAAACTTTCTCCAAGAAGACCCAGAAAGGAAAAGGAAAAAGCAGGGGAAGAAAAGAAAAGTAGATCATACTAACCTGAGTATAAGCAAGGGCGGAGGGCTTGCTTGGAATTTGAATTTGAACCGCCGGGAAGATGGGGAAGAGGGAAAGTCTTCTGCCGGAGGAAACCAAGATAGAGAACGGTGCTGGAGATAAGCATGGCGGTGGTTAGAACAAGACCTTGGGAAATGGAAGCCATGTGAGAAGAAACAGAGAGACTCGTGTTGACTAAAAGATGAAGACCGAAGATATATTTATAGAGAGAGAGGAGAGAGGGTAAAGTAATGAAAAGTCACGAGAAAAAAGTGAAGGGGAAAAAGAAATTTCCAAGAAGAATGGGAATAAAAACTCCAGTTAAATTGGTTGAGAAAGAAAGAAGCGTCTCGATTTGTCTAACAGAGAGAGAGAGAGAGAGAGAGAGAGTTTGGGTTGGTTTTTGCTTACTAAAAGGAAAGAAGAAGCTCTGTGGGGGAGAGAGAGAGAGAGAAGAGGAAGGAAACGAATGAATTCGGTTGCGGTTTGGGTTTTGCGCGTTTTGATGAAGACGAAGTTTAGTCAAGTCTCATGTCCTTGGGACGACTTGTGGATTTTATTTAATTTCAATAATTTTGGCTCAACGGTAGATTAGTACAACTCAATTCCCATGACGGTATTGAGTTGAAGATTGAAATTCTGACCCTAAACTTTAAACCTGATATAATTCAACCCTTAATTACAATTTGAGTTTCTAAAATGTAGAAACAATATTTTAAATGATCAAAACCACACATGCTGATTTGTGTCGGGCTAAAGTTGAGGAATTGACTTTCAACTTTTAATTAAGTCAAAATTATAAAAATTATGTTGTTTTGAGTGTGAGAAAATAAATTTTGAATAAAATTGATTTATCATTATAATTTTGAGAAATTTTTTTTGCGGTAATTAATATATAAGATTGATTTTGGGTATAAAGGAAAAATAAAATTAAGATGTCAAAAGTTCAAAACTATATTTTCCTTAAAAAAGTTATCCAGACACCCTCTAAATCAAACACTTACATATGTGTATCTTAAATGAGCATTTACATATTACTAAAAAAAAAAAAAAAAAAAAATGAGCATATTCAAGTTACTTTTCTTAACTACAGTAAATAGTGTTACTCTAAGTTTTATAAAATATATTCATATTTTTATGGATGCATAAAAATAAAAATGGAAAATCTCTTTAAGGTTCTAAGGGACCAAAAAGTCCTAAAGAAAATTTTGATATAAAAAAAAGTTTTATTAACAATTCTTTCAATAGGAAATTAACAACTTCATTTATAGGTTTTAACAATGGGGTTTACACTTTTCGTGTTGCGTAAGAAGAAGAAGATTCCTACACACACGTGAAATGGTGGGGACCCACATCTTTTAAAAAAAAAAACTCAAGGATGAAAATTGTGGGACCCATATTTTTTTGTATCATGGCGTGAGGATACACTTCTCCTACAATATATGAAAAATGTATTTCTCTTTAAACAATTCCTTTAGAACCTTTTTTATATCAAAATTTTATGTATGACTTTTTTAACATTTTCTTAATCCCCTTGATATCTTAGAGATTTTCCCAAAATAAAATGGCGCCCATGATGAGGTTAGAAAATAAGTTAGAGATGTGCCTCTGCAGTGATGATTAAAACCTAATACAATGTTCACTTTTCTTTTCTTTTAGTTTCTTCCCTTTTTATTATTTTGTGCCGCATATGATTGGCGCTTCTTCCCTGCCAATCATATATAGTTGCCACTTCAGTTATTTGCTTTAATATATGTTACAAAAAAATGGGGAAAATTCTTTTTTTAAAAAAATACAATTAAAAATGGAAAAAGATCAATTGCCTGCTGCAAATTTATCAAGCCCAAATTTGAACTGAAGTATGAATATGTGATTTCGAATTCTAACCAAATGATTAAAATGCCTTGAATTAAGAGCCCAAATTTCAGTAGTCAATAACAACATATATATCTATATTAAAAACATCATATTTTATATTAACAATTTTACTTTTATATTTAACAACTTCATATCCTAACAATCCCAGATAATTTTGAGGGTATAAGTTTCAGGGGTCAATAACAATATATATATATAAGGAAATGATGTTTGCACTGACGGGAGGTAAGAGTTTTTGCAGTGAGGTTGATACTGCACCGTTTTGTGCTATGTCGCTAAAAAAAAAACACACACAATAGCTATAATATCAAAAAATCACAATGATTTATTGGGACAATGTTGATTGTAATTTCCAGCTAACAGGCAGATGAAGATTGCGGTGATTTATTTCCGATTTAGGAATTAGGAATCAATTAACAGATTCTCTATTCTTTCATCGCAACAATAAATCAAATAGGTCCGATTTAGGAACTAGGAATCAAATAGGTTTCAATTTCAAATAGGTAAGACATTCTTTGTTGAATTGGACAAAACTATCAACCTCATTGCAAAAAACTCTTAGCTCTAGTCACTGCACACATCATTTCTCCTATATATATATATATATATATATATATAACATTATATTTTACATTAACGACTTTACTTTCATGTTTCACAATTTCATATCTCAAAAACCAAGGATAATTTTGAGGGCACGAGTTTCAACGGTTAATAACGACATTTATATCTATATTAACAACATCAGATTTTACATTAACGATTTCACTTTCATCAATATTTTACAACTTAACTTTGGGTATTTTATCATCTAGTCAAAATTAAAAATCTCATATTCCTATTTTCTGACTTGTGATTTGTTAAATTCGCATTACCAATTTCTCTTTTCCTATTTTTAATTGTATTTTTGTGAAATTTTCCCCCAAAAAAAAAAAAAAAAAAAAAAAAAAAAAAAAAAAAAAAAAGGCACGAACTGGTTGTTGGAAATTTGGAGAGATGTTTCACTTGGTCCATAATTATAAAGTTATATTAAATATTTATCTTTTTTTAATTTTTGAACTTTAAAAGGAAAGGAAAAAGAAAAAGAAAATTTATATATAATTTATTTTTGTAATAAGCGAAATTATATTAATAAAATAGGTACATTATAAAGTAGCAGTAATAACAAGACTAACAAAAAAAATTAACCAAATTATAAAACAGATGGAGGGTGACTATAAATAAGAAGACATGGGAGAAAATATTAAAAAGGGAATTAACACCATTCCAATATAGCTTTACTAGTAGAAAGAGGGAGGTTGATATTTGTTTTGATAATGCAAAGAATATCTAATGAGTCATTTCCATAAATTAGTAGTTCTTCAGTTACAAAATTTAAACTCAGAAATGCTGTGAGGTTGAGCCTTGTAATCAAATAATTGCCTTAAGTTCTCTGACTTTAAATATAAATTAATTATCAACTTTTTTTTTGAATTGCGTGTTCCCATTAAATCTTGTCCGGTTCTGTGCGGGGGAAATAAATTAACTTAACGAGAATGACGTTATGGGATACGTATATTAATTTGATTCAAATTTATATTCAAAATATTTTAAAATTTCACTAAAGGAGATTAATGATTCTTAATTAATAATTTCGGTTGCGTCTTGATTTTCCGCTCTGATACATATGGTACTTCTTCTGGTCCTAATTATAAGGCGTAGTTGATTTTTTTGGAGAAATTAAGGAAGTTAATTAAATTACTTTAGAGTATTTTTATTTTTATTTTTTTCTTCAAAGTAATTAGTTTGGTCGATAAACTAATATATAATCTAAAGATACGCAACATATAAAATGATTAAGTAACTTGTTTAACTTCCTTAATCTCTTCAAATAAAGTCAATCATGTCTTATAATTAGGACCGGAGGTAGTATTATGTATTCTGCCATAATTTCATATACTATGCAATTTCTTTGGCAATCGGTTGTACTCGTGGGGAATCTTAATTGATAGTGCATTCTTTTTAGAGATTTAATTTGTTTTGTCCTGGAAGACAATGTTCGAGATCCTTCAGCATCGGTATAAAGGGAACAAATTATCTTAAAGAGATAACAACTATTGGGCTCAGATTTTATTATTTTTTATGCATCTACTATGAGTTTTACTGTTTATTCTCTTGTACAAAATTATTATATATTTATAGATAGTCACATCATAATAACACATTCTGACCCTTGTGGAAATTCCAATTTGCATTCTAGAGAACAATAAATTGTCATGATCTTTCAATAATTTTTAGTATTCTGATTTTTAACTAAAGATCTTTGATCCCTCATTGAAATTTTGGAACTTTTTATTATAAAATGTAATTAAATTCACAAACATCTTCTTTTGCCCTACTGATATTTATTTATTTTATAAACGTGATCTTAACTGCGTCGACAACCCAAAAATATGTGGAGGCAAAAAAGGGGATATTAGAGGAGGCTATCATACAAAACAACCTAGATTTTTCTGAAAATATTGGGACAACATATTAAAAAAAACACATGTAAAACTCTTTTTAAACAATTATATATAAAAGAAAAAATTACACATAAGTAAAAATGTTTTACACATTTAAAAGAAAAACTATATATTAAACATAAGTTGTACCCACTTAAGATCTAGGTGGTAGTAGCTCATAAATTTAGTCGTGACAATAATTTTTCAGAATTTTGTTTTTAAATATAATCTTATCAATTGAATGCTTGTTTGGGATCACTTGTAAATACTCTGAAGGCGTTTATTCATAGAAATTGAGGTGAATATTCTCCTACATATTTACTTCATACTGTATATCATAGAAATCGCAATTAAAATATTACTTTTTAAAGGCCTCAAGACGGCTCCGAATCAATTGATCACAGGTGACCTGGGAAATCAGTTCTAATTGATTATCGCCAATCAAATATTAACACCAACACCTGTCGTCAATCATGAACAATGAATCAACCATCGTCTGACACATTTCACATGAAAAAACGACAAGAAAATTGATTAAAAAATTCGTATTAGAATGTGACATCATCAATTATAGTCACATAAACAAAATAAAATAAAAAGAAAAAAACACTTCTCCTGTTATAGAAGAAGTGTTTTTTTTCCCACACACATATAAAAAAACATATATAATTAGAGATTATAAATTATACATTTGTTCATTTAGTTCTATAATTTGATATAAAATTTCACTTTTGTCTTTTAATTTTGAAAAGTATGTTTCCAATCCTTTATTACTAACATATCCAATATAATATTAGAGTTTAGTGTAATTAGTAGGGGTAATATTGGAAGTTAGTTAAATTTTAATTTAACTTTATTGAAAAGCTTTTTTTTTTTTTTTTTTTATTGGTTTGTGAGATTTGTTAGTTGGTCCGCATATAAAACTTTTCACCAGTATTTTTTCAACTGATAATTTGATTGTAACAGTCATTGTTATTTTAAAAATTAAATTTAATACATTTGAAAAGCTTCGGCATCAAACTTTTCACCAGTTTTTCCAAAAAATTATTCATATGAGATAATTTATTACCACTTTCCCGCTCGACAAAGCTATTGCTTCTAGGGAAACCACGTGTACATGATTAAATATTTAGATCACATAATAAACAATGATTACGTACAAGATGCCCTCCAAATCTCCAATATCATTTCATTCCACCACCTTACAATTTATTTAGATTTTTTTTTTTAATTTTTTATTTTTAAAACGCTTTTACCTTGATATTATGAGCATAGTACAAGATTGATAAATGTAGTGGTTCAGCGTACAAGACTATGACCAAGTTTTAAAACTCGAACCGGTTACTAGATTAGTTGGGATCTTGGATCAAGGATTAATGGGTGAATAGGAGTAAAAAGAAGCTAAACCAAGGCCAAACCTATGAAAAATAGAAGATTTTAGGGTTATTAGCATAAAATTCTAAAGATTATTTTAAAAAATTGATTTTTTTTTTTTAAAAAAAAAGGTGAACTAGTTTGACTAGATCGAACCGGCTTAAGAACCAATTTACTGATTTCCTGTTAGTTTGGCCAATTCGGTCTAGGTCTAAAAATACTATACAAGACTCCTACCAAATAGGATATAAGAAGGAATCTATACACAAGTTCATCTCCACAAACAAATAATTTGTTTTCAAGATGAGATTGACAAATGTGAAGTATAAAAAGTGTACACAACAAAATGTTGGAAAGTTACTTATATGACTCGAAGAAATTAACATTGGTCCCATTTTCTTACAATATCAGTTTAGATTGTATCAATCACGAGTCTCTGTCTGACAATGATAACCCTTCATAAAAAATTGACACGAAAGCAAGCAAGTTGGAATATTGAGAACAAACCTCATAGTTTGATTACACATGGCAGCTCAAAGGGGAAATTCCAACACATCAGTGAAACCTCTCACAACCACACCTTTATATTGAATCTTCTATTGACTCATGTCATGATGTTTACCTCTGGCTTCCCCCATTATTGAGTTCTCTGTCAAGTCACAGTTTCACAAGTTCGTTTTTCCTCCTCCAGTTATCCAATAAATTTTGGCTTTACGTATAGTACAAGAAGCTCTTGACATCATACATCAAGATGAAACTTAGATTTATGCTGTTTCATTTGATTATATGAATGTGTTTGGAGGCCTTTGGTTCTGATCAAAATGTGCATTGTGAGGATAACTGTCTTGAAAAGTAGCAATTGCTCCTTTCCAACAAGTGTCCAAGCATCCACATAGTTGACATCACAAGATTATGATCATACTATTAAATTCTTTATATTTATTTCATCAAATTCTTCAATCATATATGAGCATATGTCTTTTTTTTTTAGTTATAGTTAAACGATAATAATTAGAATGTATGGTCACATGTAATTAAAGAACTTGACGAAATTGATATAATGAACTTAAAATAAGTATTTTCTACAAAATTATTCCTCAAAGGCAGAGGACCACTATAACAAGTTTTTTCTTACTACATGGGGTTGGTTAAATGGATCGTTGATTGCATGATACTATTATATTTTACCAACAACTAAATTTTTAAATAATTATTTATTAGAAAGTCCCATTCAATAATATTATTGAGCATTTTCTTAGATCTTTCTCTATCACATTTCAAAGAACTTCATTCTATCTTATTTACCCTCCCCACCAACTCATCAGTCTTTTTTGTATATGTCTCAATCACCTCAAACTACTTTCTACTATTTTCTCATCAAACCAATTTTTCGAATGTTCATTACAAATATTTTATCTTTTCTTTATATGATCACATATTTATCTTAACATTTTCATCTTTGCTTCCCAACTTCATATTCTTGTTGTCCTTTTAAAGCCCAATATTTATGATAGTGCATAATAATTAATCTTACGTCAGTTTAATAAAACTTTCTTTTGAACTTGGGTACTTTTTCGTCGCAAGTAACACTGGTAACATTTTTTTTTTTTTTTTTTTTTTTTTTTCCATTTGAACCACTTAGCTTGTATTCCAAGTGGAACATTCAATTTTACCACCATGTTGTGTAATTTTATTTTGGTCAACAGGAATTTATATTAATACTAATATTAAAAATTACATCAAACTATTACATTGAGAAAACAAACCGGAACAGACACTAAATGAAAACAAACCGGAATAAGAAGACTAACAAATACAACAACAACAAACCAAATGTAAGGAAAGCTAATCACCACAAAACAAATTGAAATAAAAGTAACATCAAAGACTTCATTGACTTCCTGGACATCCAAGGTTAGAAGAGACTTGAAAGAAGGTGTTGGTTGCAAAACCTATCCTATAGGGCACACCTCCTTATAAGAAAAAGTTGCAAATAGATCAGCTACATAATCGCCCCCACTTGGGGCACAGGACAGAGAAAACCCAACCTCAGAAGAAAAAAGACAAGTAAAGTCCTGAAAAATACTTTTGCTCCTCTATTGAAGCAAATTCGGTGACATCAACCACCCACCGAACAAATTTTGGCTAACATTAGCAATATGGATTCGCCACTGTTCAGTTATAGAACATAAGTGTCTAGCCCGATGAGGCTAGGCGATGTTGATATAGGATCAATGAGCTCTCCTCGAGATGCTTATGAGTAAGCACGCAGGCGAGAAGATTTCCCACCGATATCTATAGTGAAGATACCAAGCGAGTCTCGGATCACGCGCGCTACACGGTGGTGGCTTTTCGCCAAAGGGGGTGGTGTGTGTGCACAGTGAGACTGAATAGTAAATAATCAATAGAAAATGTAGAGAGTGCACCTGGTGAGTAACCTCCTATTTATAGGGGTTACCTAGGGTTCCTCTATCTGTCATAGTGCATCTGTTATTCAGGTAGAGTGCGCCTCCCACGTTCTGCAAATGCCTGCTCCACTACCTGTACGTTTTTTAGGCGCCGATACGATACGTGAACAACTCCACCCATACTTGGGCAGAATGGATCCTGTGGCAAATACCCCTATTGGGCCGCATATCGGCTAGGCCCGAGATATGGGTCCATAACAGCCACCATCGAACAATCCTAACAATGGTTCTCTCATAGGTAAGGCATATAATAGTATTAACCATCGATAAATCCCTTCCCCCAAAATCACAAATCCAACCCACAACATAAAACACCACCATAAATACCCAAATCCACAACATTAGAAGAGAAACACAAACATAAAGCAATAAAAACAAAAGGAAAGAAGAGCCATCCCCTCCACCAGAAACCATCGTCGAGCCATAGGCCACCGGCGAGCAGGAGACCACCGTCGAAACGTAGGCCATCGTCGAGCAGGAGACCACCGTCGAGGGAGATGTCGAGACAAAAACTCCCACCGCCAGAGACGAGAGAGGACCACAGCTACACCCAGAAAACAGAGGGACGCCGGAACTGGGAAGACGATAAGGACGGAGACCAAAGGAGAGCCGGTGCCGGAGAAGAAGGAAGGTCACCGCTCTATATCTCTATTCCGACCTAAAACTCGCTTGCTCCTGACTCATCGAGGTCCGATCTGCACTTTTGCCGTGGTTGTGGTTTGAGAGGAGGCTCGCCGGTGGCGTGGCAGGAGCCTTACTGGAGAAGAGGGATCTAGGGTTTGGCGAGAGAGAGAGAGAGAGAGAGAGAGAGAGAGAGAGAGAGAGAGGGAGGGAGGGAGAGGGAGAGATAGAGAGGGAGAGAGGGAGAGAGAGAGGGGGAGAGAGAGAGGGAGAGAGAGAGAGAGAGAGAGAGAGAGGGAGGAGAGAGAGGGAGAGGGAGAGAGAGGGAGAGAGAGAGAGGGAGAGAGAGGGAGAGAGAGGGAGGGAGAGAGAGAGAGAGAGGGAGAGAGAGACTTCACCATGTTGTGTAATTGATTCCAAATATATAAACTTAGTTATGTGTGGAATGATTTGATTTCCTATTTTAATCTCTGAATTACTTCTAATTTGTCTCTTATGTGAGAGAGAGAGAGAGAGAGAGAGAGAGAAAAAAAAAACAAGATAAAGACAAAAAGATACAGAAAAGTAAAACCAAGTTATTGTATTAGATCAAACAGCTCCAGTCATAAAAACCGAGAACAATGCATCACAGAATCAGAAACACTAAGAACTCAACTGACATGGCCCTCCTCGTCTACATGGTAACATCTACACAGAAAACACACACTACATTGTGTTTATTACTTTAGCACCACCACTAAAGTATGAAAACCACAATCTGAATTTGGAGCAATAATAGTTTATGTGAAGCAAGTATGAAACAAACTAAGTTGTAAGGATTGGTGGCATGTAGTCAGCTTTGCCTCCAAGAACACGAGCCTTGGTGTCCGGGAAGAACTCAAATCCAGGCAGCTCTGTGATTTCTCCTCCTTCAGAAATACCAATGGGATAGCGAAGCAGGTGTCCAGGAAGGTCGTCTTCCAGCGAGTCACTTGAATAGAGGTCCCAGTACTTGTCAGCCATCTGGTTCACCTTCCTGACACATTCTTCGCTTTGAGGTATGAGGAAGGGATCGGCGAGCATGCCAAGGTGCTCGTACCACAAGGACATGCGCAAACCATGGATCTGACCCCGCGCCGGCTGTTGCCTGTGAGACAAATGATAGGGTTGATAAGCACCCATGGCAATCTCTGAGTCCCTGGCACCATCCATTGATCTCTGGTTGATGTTGGCAGATCCTACGATTATGTACTCGTCATCAACTGCAAAATCAAAGAAGAAGAAGAAGCTCCATAAGCTACTATCATCAAAGAATATCTTGGAGAAACATAAGAAATATGGTAAGATTGCTTTTAACAAGGGGTACGAATTCAACTTTCAAACTCACTCACCTATCATCATCTTGGCATGAACATAGATCATGAAGCGCCGAGCTTCTTGAGCTCTCAAATAATCAGAATCAGGATCAGGTTTTTCTGAAGGCTCGTACTCTCCAGGTTTCTTCAACTCCCGATTACCGAGGCAGAAGAAAGTCAAATAGTTGCGAGGATCTTCATCGATTCCTTTGGCCCTAAGTGCCTGAATAACATCCTTGTACATCATCTCCATTGTCCTCCTCTGCCAATCCAATATTGCCTGCACTGATGCACTTTCAGGGACACCCTCTGGCCACATTGGGACCACAACATATACAGTGAATCTTTCCCCAGCTTCGATCTTGCTAATGATTTTAAGTGAAAGCTCCTTTGGGATGACATGCAAAGCATTTATGTCCTCAGGTTTGATACCATCAGCGCTCCAAGCAAAAGAGCTTCCAAGGAAGTACTGATTTTCAATATAAATGAAATCCTTTGCTCGCCGAATTGCATGGATATAAGCATCCTGAATACTACGATCAATGATATTATCCTTCCCACTAACGAGCCCAGCTTTAGCAGCATCTTCAGGAGTCTCTGGAAATCCAAAAGCAGCTCCACCATCAATAGATCTAAATAACTGAACATGCCATGTCTCATGATCATCAGGATACATAACTGGAGATGGAGGAATGATGACATCTTCAAGCTCTCTGAACTGAATCAGCAGATCCTTCCCACCTTGCTTCCTCCATCTTTGTTCAAAGTTAAATAAAACATCCCAAGCAATGGGTCCTTCAAGCCGGGAATGGATGTCATGCCAAGGCTCCCTGGGACCTCCTTTTGTGATCGCAGCACCAGGGAAGTTGGGTTGATGAAAGTCATGATGGTGTGCTGTGTCCAGAGTTCTGAACAGAGAGTGGAAGGGAGTATCATATCTACCGTCACAGAGATCAATACCCCCAACAAAACTAACAATTCTTCGCTTCTCTGATCCTTCACTTGGCAATGCACTGTCCACCACCACAATCTTCTGATGGTGGGTGAACATGGTAGAAATTTGCAAGTCCTGAATAATGCTTCCCCCGTCATCAGGATTGCGGGGGCATAAAACACAGTGCACATCAGTGCCCTGGAAGTAACGCTCCGTTTCTTCATCATGAGTAGCCATCAATCCATCTTTTTTTAACAAACCAACAGATGTTCTATCATCCCAAACAAGCATTAAAACCCTGACACCTTCAGTTGCCTTTTTCTTGAGAAGCTCACCAAGCATCATATCTCCCCCTGGCTTTGGCCTCCTTTTATCCCTTACCAAGGAGATATCAGTATATACAGACCAACCGGTAATGTATATTAAGTGCTGGGCATTAGTGATTGCATCAAATACATCCTCCCAACATCTATGCGGAGCATATTTCTCACCTCCAGCAAGAGATATATCAGGGACAAATCCATCTGGGATATGAGAATCTTGGTACAGAGAGACCTTACACCCTTGTCTCTGTGAGAAGAAAGTGTATGGAACTCCAGGATACTTAGCACTTCTAATACCACGACCCCAGCTGCGATCTTTGGTGACATCAAAATATTGCAGTTTCACATGGATTTTTGAATCACCATGAATGGGATTCTTGTGCTCATCCAAGATTTCAACCCACCTATCTATTTCCTCACCATCCAACACATCCGTAACAGGCACATGTGCTCTTCCAATTAAGGTTGCCCCAATAGGATTAGCATCTTTCACAGTGAATATAATATCAGAAGCCAAGTGAGCACAATAAATGTGAAAAGACTCATACCACCTCGGGTTGGAATGTTCATTTTCCAAAATTCTAGTCCTTCCAACTCTGGCCTTCTCAAGATCGATGGTTGCATAGAGTTTTGTAACTCCCTTTCCAAAACCAATTGCCTCCTCAAGATTTCCCTTGAGCTGCAAAAATAGCAATAAAAAGTTAAATATAATGCAAGAGAAAACGAAAAGGGCAAAAATAATGTGTCTACTACTAAGCCATTGAACATAAATATATTGCGGTACATAAGTATTATTACTAATTTACCTACAATAACAGTATTTATTAGATAAGAGAGAGCACAGGGCAAGAGAAATCTTGAATAAGCATGGCATTCTACAGAAATAATCAATAGATAAGGCAAAGCAGCCAAGCCCGTGATTGGAAAGACTCCAGCAGGCTATCATAACACATAAGTACAAAGTTAAGCTATCATCAAAGTGAAATTTAAAAACCTTTCTGCTCAATTCATTCATCTATATAAACTAATGCCTGATTATGCTAACAGTCCATTTAGCTGTTTAATTTACTGAATCAATACCATCAAGAGATTTCTATTTTCGATGTTTTTCAATACAAAGGAAACACATACATCAGAAGCGAAGAGTTGAAAGTCAGGAGTCGACATTAAATCATCGCGTTAAAAAGCGAATCCAAACAGACAAATTCGTTTACCTTGCTGAAGATATTGCCACCACCAGTCTTCAGCCTATCCACCTCAAAGATCGTGACATGGAGAGTCCCATGAAGCAAAATTTGCGCCATCTCTCACCTGCAACCAAATTCACAGAAAGCAAGACAAACCCACTCTATATTAGACCACATAACCCAGTAAAACTAGCCGAAAACGCTTAAATGACTGAAATCAGCTCGAATTCAAGGGTGTGACAGACCCCAAAAAAAATCTCAGGGATCAATATTTGATCAAATCACAGTTGAGTGAGTCGGAAATGGGCTTGCGCAAAAGTTCAGATAGACAGATCAAAAGGTTTCAATAAACAGAACAAGAGTATAAAAGCTAATCATCACCCATGCTATAAACCGTCCAAGTTCATTATACAGACAGCAAGAGAAATTAATTTCTAGAAACGAAGACTGACCAGAGCAGACAGATCCGAAGATCAGAAAGAAGAGAAAAAGAGTAGGGGGGATCAGATCAGATCTTTGATATGAGACTACTCATACAAGAAGATACTTGAAGGGATGCACTGAAGATACCAATAGAAGTGAAAAAGGTGGGAAGAATAAGATAGAGCAGAGAGTGATCCTTGAAAACAACAATGTGTATTCACTATTCACTATGACAGAAGTAACCGGAGGTTAATTAGGAATATGAATCAGCTAAAGATATATTATTCCCTTCCTCTTCACTGATTAGCGATTACACGATTGGAAATTATCACCCAACACAAATCACAGTCTGTGGACTTTTCTTTACTTTTTTCTCCCCTTTTTACATTGGAGAAGACGCCACAGAAAGCATATAAAAATTAGAAAAAAAGTCAAAAAAATATTTTTGAAATTGTAAAACTACAAATCAGCTATATCTTAAAAATTGAGTTATTAATAGCTTATCAAATTTTATCATCCCTTATTAACTTTTAGTAAAAAAAAAATCTGATTTGAGATTTTGTAATTTCAAAGTTCTTTTATTTTTAGCTTCTTTTTTTCTAAAAATTATTGCAAATTATAAAAAAATTATTGTTGTAGACTCATATTCATGATCAATGATTTCGTTTCCTTTTTATGCCTTTTACATTAAATTTAAGAAAAATAAATCATACTACTATTTATGATTTATAATTATCTTTGGCATATACTCCACTCATAAATACTCCATTTGGTTAGTAAGATGACTAATTTTAAAAAAAAAATTATAAAATTAGTTAAACTAATTATTCATAAAAAAATTTGTATTAATTTTTCGAAATTACCCAGTTTAACCATTTTCATTGGAAACTCCTTTTTTTCGTGAAAAAATATTTTAACATATGCAATCAAAGATTTTTTTTTTAAAAAAAAATGATTTTGAAAGATAAGGTGGATTAAAATCTTATATTTTTTTAAAAAATAAATAATGTGCTTTGGTTGTAAATATGCCACCTCAATTTTTTTTTTCAATTGTTTTAAATTATTCTCGATGATTTTTTTCAGATCTTTATTCTTATGGTTAAGAAATTTCGTTTTTCATGTTTCACTTGATCGTGTTTGATTCTAGTCAATCGATCTAGAAGTCGGCGGAAAAAACAAAAGGAGTTTATTATTTCCTGAATTCGTTGCTTTAAATTCGGCTTTAAATTCAATCAACTGCCCCTTGTATATCCCCTTAATTCACTATTTAATCATTTCTTTTGCAATTAAAAAATAGTGCATTAAATAGGAGCATATTGGAGAAGGGGTATTATTGAGAAACAAAAAACTAATGGGTTGATTGAATTTTGCCCGACCTTAACCCTAAAAACAATAAAGTTTTAAGAAAATTGGAGATAGAACAACATTGTTTACACACTACATAAAAATCATAACGACAGAAAATTCCTTGACGGCCTCGACACGGATTTACGTTTCAATATTTGTGAGTCAATCGGTAAAGATGAGATTCTCCCTAATTGAAATCCTTGGGCCATCAGGTCGTGATAAAAGTCCAATGCCTCCTCAATTTAGTTCCCGATGTCGAGTCGTTTTTATCAAAGTAGTCAAAGTTACGATGTCCGGATGATGACCCACCTTGTAAATCTTTCCCAACATCGAAAAGCAGAATACATACCCAAATGGCTGTAACATTTGAGCAAGATGTTCGATGTAACTAGATTGGGCACGAATCCTCTGAACTCGCCTTGAGCAGACAATGAGATAGTAGTACAATAATGTTCAACGTGATCCTAAAATCTTATTAATTTGGACTAAGGAAGGTGGGGGATGCATATGGAGTAAGCGATTGAAAGAAGTTACAGAATCTTGAATGCTATTTGCATTTGGGGTTTGAGAGTGAGCAAATAAATTGGGGGTGAGGGAAAACGGGGAAGAGAGAAAGATGGAAAAAGAAGAATACTATATATGTTCTCAGACATTGCTGGCAAAAAACATCTAGAAAAAAAAAAAGAGAGATCACTCAGACATGAATCTGGAAACAGTGAGGTAGAGCGACGAAGGGTGCGACAAACATCCGACTTCTCTCTGACTTTTGTTTTCATCTGGGACCATGGTTAGGGATATTATTGGAAATACCCAACATTTAAATATTATAGATCAATCATCAATTTAATTTAAGATTTATTGAATTTACCAGCCTTATATAGGATTTTTCTATTTCAACTATCTTTATATAGGATTCTTCCTAAATCAATAGCCATACCATTTTTCTGCCCACGTTAATATAAATATTCAGGAAAATTATTAAGGAATCAAGAAATGAATATAATAATAATAATAAATTTATAATAAGTGAGTAACATGGGTGCAAAAAAATTCATATTGTTCACAATACTTTTTGAGGAATATAATTTTTTTTTTTTTTTAACCTACTAAGTAATATACCCCAGGTATGTTCTGCCCTATGAGGTCATTTCTTGAATTATTAAATAATAACAATTGCAGAGATAGGATGAGGAGTTAGGAGCATGAAAACTGAATAAAATAAGCGTTCAACAAATCAATGAGTCCTCAGATTGAGCGGAATCTCAGGACCAATCCAATTAACGTGACTCAGAGGTTTGGACGGTGATTAAACCACTTGTTTCCATCACTTTTCTGATCTGCCCTTTCTTTGAAGCATCTTTTCACTCTTCGATTATTTTATGCGGGTATGGTTTATTATAGATCACTACTCCGTGATCTATATATATGAAGTTAAATAACTAATTTTTGAATATGTAATGGGTGTTGCTTTTTATAAAATATCATATTTAATCATATGTATTATAATTACTCATCCATGAAAACATCCTTAATACTTTGTCTAACTCTTATATTAAATTAAAAAGATGGTATTTACTTGAACAATATAATGTCATTCTTAAAATGTTAAAATTTTGGTTTAAGGTGTAATATGGCCAGCAAATTATACCTAAGGAATGTGTAGCACAAATAACTTGTAAGTGAACCAAAAAATACCCAAAAAAAATAAAAAATGTGCAATTAGCACAAAAAATGCGAGTAAAATTTTTTTGTATTTGGGCACTTCTAGAGTAAAAATTTTTGTGTTGGGCACTCATGGAGTAAAACTTTTTGTGTTAGGCGTTCGAAGTAAAACTTTTTGTGCTATACATCCCTCGAAGTAAAAATTTTTTGTCGATCGTACATTTTTAAAAAGCTTTTTGGTATTTTTGGTTCACTTAAAAGTTATTTGTGTTAGGTCTCCCAAAGTAATAGTTTGTTGGCTAAATTGCTCCTTAACCCTAAAATTTTTGTAATGTTACCATTAATAAATATTGGCATTAATTGATTGTCACCTTCAAATTAACTTTTTCATGGCAAAAGAAAGAACTTTGAGTCAGGTTTTTGTCATCATCATTTTTTCATTATCCTTTATAATATTTAAATCACGTCTGCTCAATCAATTTCAAAACGCCACAATATTACTTTGATTTTTCTCTCCCCTTTCCAATCAACAATTCAGATGGACTTATGAGAGATAATGAAAAAACAGATCATGAAAGGATCTCCATCCAAAACGTTCAAATTAACTTTGGATCCATTAAAGAATGGTTTTACCCTCAAATTAGTTTTTACCTTAAAGTAGCTAGCTTAGGGGAGTAATAATTTAGAGCAATATCTCTCATCATCGCTGATTTGGGTGAAGACACATAATTTTATGAGTAAAATACATCAACATTCCCTCTATTTATTTTAAATTATAGAGATATCCCTTTTATTTTGAAAAACCTATATAAACCCCCTTAAATCAAAATAGATGTTGCATAAACATCCCTTCCAATTTTAAGATTCAACTTCCATCCATCCAACCGTTAGTTGACCTTTAAATCACAATATTGAATCATTATTTTGACCAAAATGCCCCTCCTTAAAATAAATATTACTTAATAATCATTTAATCTTCAAAGAAAAAAAAAAAAATCACTTAATCACATATAAAATTCAATTTTAGTATATATTTTTAAATTTTTGTCATACTTTTAAATTGATCATATTATAAATTTTATAAATTTTATCATTATAAATTTTTATTTCTTAATAAATTTAAATTTTTAATCTCTCTTATTTTTTAAAAACTTAGTGTGTAATTTTTAAATACGTATGATGATGTTTTACAATAATATATATACATATACACACAACCTCAATTAAGTTATATAATTATAAAATGATATTACTACACGATTGCATATTAATATCTTATAATTTAAGAATTTTAGGAATATTTCATTAAACATATATTCTAAAAAATAATTACTCAAATTTTAAATAAGTTATTAATATTTACCACATAAACAGATTACTAAAAATTATTCTAAATTAAATTGAGTAAAAATATTAAATAGATCATTAATGTTGTATCAAAAAAAAAAAAGATCATTAATGAACATTGATATTAAAATATAAATTAGTGATTTGGTATAATGAGGGGTAAATTAGTAAACAACATTTATTTTAATATGGTTTTTAATTTAAAAATATACTTGGAGAATCTTTTTAGAATATTCTTTAATAGTGTTAATGATTTAGACTAAAATATATGTTTTTAAAATAGAAGGGAGATCTGTATAATTAAGGCAAAACAGAAGGGTGGTTAGAGTATTTTACCCTAATTTATTAATCAAACATGAGATATCATAAACACAATGCCATAAGTTTTGAGGAAAACATACTCTTTAATTCTAATGGAGTTAATTCTCGTTATTGTTCATTAGTTAAGGGCCACAGTACAATGATTTTAACACTCAAAAGACGACATTTCTTTAATAATGAAGATGGCCGACCCTCCATGTGATGTGAAGTAGTTTTAAAACAATAATGCCTTTTACTTTTATTATTATTATTATTATTATTATTATTCAGATCAAACATAAACTATTTGGCATTGAGATTGAGAAACTCTCTAATGAAGCGTACCTTTCCATCACATTCCTTCAATTCACACGCCATTCTGATTTCTGATCCGTCTTTTTTCTCTTTTTCATTACATTGTTGATTCATCATTAATTTGGGTCAATAGACATTTTTTTTTAATTTTGATTAATAGATACATGAAAAAACATTTGATATCGTAAATGCAAGGTCATAAGTTTTTAATTAAAAAAAAAAAAGTATAAATAGCCTTATTAATGACACATAAACTCGTTTCATACCGAGAGGATACAAATTTGATCATATTTATAAGTTTAGGTAATCGTGTCTACCCTTTAATCTTAAAAAGAAATAATTAAGATGTCAATTGCTCCACATTATTAAAATGTTTAGGAGGGAAAACTTCTAAAAATAATAAATTTTTTAGAAATTTTCCTTTTAAATATTATCTTATTATGATTTTCTCTCTTTTTTGCCCATCCTAACATAGTGTCAGCGTTTTAGTCTCTCTTTATGAATACTTTAGAGAGCAAACATATTGAGACTGTTTGAGTTAACGGTGATTTATTTTCTACCTGACTTTTGTAGAAACCCGATAAAAAAAAGTTAGGTTGTAAATATGATTTGTGTCTGGATTGATACAGACACGTGTGATGAGATCCACATAAAAAAGTTGAGAACTTTTTCCTAAAAGCTACCCTATGTAAAAAGAGTTTTTAAAAAAAAAGCTCAATATAATAAAAGCAAATCTAAACACCTCCCATTGAGCTTTTTTCCAATTACTACTTTTTTCTGATTTCTTTTTACTTAAAGCTTAGCAACACTCTCGTCAAACAGGCTCATTGTTTAATCCAAATGTGAAGTTAAACGGTCAGCATGGCATCATTGTTTATTAGTCAAAAAGGGTAATATTACAAATTACACTAATTGTAATACTCAAGGGATGACCTTGTTCGAATAATTCATTCAACCCTCCTTGTGAAATAGTTTTTAAAACAATAATGCCCTTTAACTTTATTTTTGATCTTGATCAAACATAAAAAGGTTCTACGTTTAAATAGTATTGATTTTCAACCAAAATATCTTTTCCACATCTTTTACAACATGCTCTCATTATTGCATTTGACGTATTCTCCATTAACCAATAATATCCTTCCACCTTTGAAGTGACAGTGGTGGGGTCACTTTCATATCTTAATATCATCAGCTTTAAATATAAGAAAAAGACAGAAAGTGTAAAACCTAAAATCAAATTTTTGCTATCAAAAATTAACAAGGGAATGTCAAAATTTAATAAATAATTTAGAAATTTTTTAAAATCCCTAATTTAGAATTTCACAATTTTAAAGTTCTTTTTCAATCTTTTCCCTTAATATAATTGGGCCACATGTGATTGTACATTTAAATTATATTATTTTCTAGGGCTAATATAATGTTTGATGGTTGTAGTTTGATTTTATTTTGGTTCAAGTTCCTGTAGTTTCATCCAGAAGTTTTGATTCATCAAATTTTATTCTGTTCACAATGTTACTCTTTGTAATTTAGTAAGGACTTGAACTCGAAGTTAGCAGTGTTAAGTTTGTTAACGTCATTAGCACAGTTTATTTTGCTAACATGGCTTGGTCACTCAGCATGATTTTTTTTTTTTTTTTTTTTTTTTTTTTTTTTTTTTTTAAAGGACTTCTTTGTGGAATCAGGTGGTGCTCTTAATGTGCATCATCATCATCTTTCTAGAGGAGACCTAGCGAAATATTTCAACTGTTGGCAAATTACAACTTAAACTTATTAATAGACAGACTAATAATTTGGTGCTCATGAAACGTACTACTGCTCCTTCTTTGTCTACACGTCAGACTACCTGTGCAAGTTCTTCGATCCAAGAGACCTGCGATGATGTTAACAATCTGAGAAACCTTTTGACTAAAACTAGGTGGAAGATTCTCTATTCTGATGCTCATCTCCCAATCAGAAATTTTTTTGGCCCTGCCAAAAAATAAACATATTAAACTATTCAATTTGGTTCTTGTTATAAAGCACTACCTAACAACCGTATTTTGGCCCTTTTTATAAGACATTTGTTTGTTTCCAAATAGCATTAATTTTTTTTTCCATGTATACTCATAATTAAAAAGATAGTGAGTGAGAGTAATAATTAATATGATATTAGAATTTAGTGTAATTAATATGGATAATATTGAAAATTACTTAAATTTTAGGACAAATTTAATGACTTTAATTGTTTTTATTGACTTGTGAGAATTGTTAATTGGTGGCTTATAATAAGGAA
Organism: Acacia acuminata; assembly: GCA_019022655.1. NCBI lineage: Eukaryota > Viridiplantae > Streptophyta > Magnoliopsida > Fabales > Fabaceae > Acacia > Acacia acuminata. The sequence goes on from JAFJYI010000001.1 coordinate 3,656,335, forward strand.
TTTAGGGAGTATTTACTAAATAGTATCACATAACTTTCAAAATACAAAAAAATAATAACCAATAATTATAAATCAAAACAATATATAAGATCATAATAACTTTTTCTGGTAGGTATCTCAAACAAGAATTTTACTTTCCTCTCACAACCCAATGAGTAATGAACCAAACATTATCCTTACGGATAAGATAAAAAATTAGTGGGGTAAAATTATTGACCAAATAAAATACCATATAATAAATACATATATATATACTAACAAATTTTATAAGATCAGCCGAAAGCCAATTAGGGCCAAGGCCCCACTAGCCATCACTATATTCCACCACTGCTCCTCAACACCCATTATATGAATGGGGATTTTGACCAAAATAAGAATTATTTTAAAAAAAAGTATAAGATTAATGCAGTTCGTAAAATATTTCGATTGATGCGTTTTAGAAGATAATTCCCAAAGTAATACGATCGAAAGGGGAGGGATGGACGACGCCACTTGTTGCGTCGAAGTAAATCACGCGACCCGATCTTGTTACGTTGGAAGGACCGACGCAACAAGTGGCGTCGATCAAAGACGCCACAAGTGGCGTCGGTCAACCGACGCCACTTGTGGCGTCAAGGGCCCCGACGCCACTAAGGCGACGGGCCCACAAGATTCCCCCGCCCGCAACCTCCCCCGCAGCCCTACCCCCCGCGCCCAAACACCCCCCCCCCAATAATTCTTCCACCCGTGAAAGCCCCCAATCGCCCTACCCCGCGCCCAAACACCCCCCCCCAATAATTCTTCCACCCGTGAAAGCCCCCAAGCACCCCGTGACCACCCCCTTACAAATGCTCCCTCTATATGTAATTCACTTCATGCGTCCTCCATCTCTCACCTGTGCTCTTTCCCTCTCCCTCTCACCATTCACTCATCCTCCATCACCATTTGCTCTTGGAAACTCCTGCCATCCTCCATCTTCTTCATTTTGTTCCTTCTTTTCTTTTCTTTTCTTTTTTTAATTCCATATAAACATTGTGTTTCTTCTTTTGTTCAGTTGCAATTTGTGTTGTTGTTATTTGTTTTATCTATATTGTGATCTTCTTTTTCAGAAAATAAGCAAAAAATGAATCAAATTCGTTCATTTGTATATTATTATGGTTCAAAAAATATAGGTGTAGACGGATTGGGGGCCGGATAAAATGGAGAAGGGAAGGGAAATGGGAAATATGGGTGTTGGGTGGGGGAAGAGAGAGAGGGCGTGGGGGGTGGGTCTGGGAAAAGGGAAGAGGGAAAAGGGAAGAGTGTCCGGAGCAAAAAAAAAAAAAAGGAAAAGGGGAGAGGGACCAGAAAAATTTGGAAAAGGGAAGGGGGGTGGGGGCCGGTTTAATTCAAAAGGGGAGGGGGGTGGGGTTGCGTGGAGTAGGGGGCCGATCTGGTAGGTCGGGGAATCCCGCGCGTCGGCCAGCGTCAGAATCTTCGACGCGCGTCAGATTCCCCGACGCGCTCAGTGGCGGGTGTCGACTTGCGTCGGGACACTGACGCCGAAAGTGGCGTCACCACCGGTGACGCCACTTCACAATCCCGTCACCTCCTCCGACGCCACTTATTGCGTCAGTCCACTCACCCCCTTTGACTGCATTACTCTGGTCATTTGTTTCCAATCTATATTAATTCGGTATTTTTTTTTTAAAAAGTTCTTATTTTGGTCAAAAACCCATATGAATGTGACCCTTTCCACAAGATCAAGTATATCAGGCGATAAATGATTATTGTAGTACTTCTAACATCGTATTTGAAGGATTTCAAGGTGAAAACTTGTCGAGTAATGATTAGAAACAGATGGGCACTAGGCTGGAGTTCCCCAGCCACTAGTTCCACATGTCTTGATGGTGGGACACTATTGTAATTTGTCTTCCCTATTTCAAGCATGACCAAACAAAGCCAAGAGAATAAACTAAAACTCACTCAATCAGAGGAGGAGCTTCTCAAAGGCCAGGAGGCCATCCCCCCCCCTCCCAAAAAAAAAAAAAAAAAAAAAAAAATTGTCATAAATATTTAAATAAAATGAATTTTTTATACAAAATTTATACATTTAGCTCCCCAAATATTTTTTCCTTAATTAGTCAATGAGTATACATTGGCCCCCCAAACATTTATCCCAACATCCGCCACTGCAGTAAACAAATGTTCTATTTTTGTACAGATTGAAAGGGAAAGTGGCTATAGTGACGAGTAGAGAGAGTAATAGGGGAAGCAACAGTAAAACTCTATGGGAAGGAGCAAAAGTTTTGATCAATCACCGACATTCAAGACATCCTTCAACCTTGTTCTTCCATTGCAAGGATAGCTCTAAATATGGCATGAAAAATTTAGTGAAATCCATCGCCTCTCAATATGACCAACTCAACATAATCTTCAACAATGTTGAGATCTTGGAAAATCAATCAAAGAACAAGAGTATCGTCAACTTTGACGCCAATGAGTTCGACCGAGTCATGTGAGTGAACATAAAGGACTTGGCTTTAGGAATGCAAAGCATACAACAAGAGTGGTGATTTCTAGTGATCTAGGTGCATCATATAGATGTGGAGCGTCGTTGGAGTCAGGGAGGACCGGGTTACACAGCTTCAAAGTATGCCATAGTTAGGCTCACCAAGAACACAACTTGTGAGTTAGGGAAATATGGGATTAAGGTTAACTGTATATTGCCATTTGGAGTGGTGACTTTGATGCGAAGTAGAGACAAAGAAGAATCAAGTATGTATGAACTCTAGGTTGTTGTTGGAAGAGGAAGTGGAGAAGAGATTGGTGAACTTAAAAGGGATTAGATTGAAAGCGAAGGATATTGCAGAAGTTGCAATTTATCCTACGAGTATGTGAGCCATTAATAAATGGCATGCACTCATTCGGTGATGGCATTTATTTAATTAAAATTACATGTCCAATCAGCCTGCACAATCAGCATGCCATGTCAGCAAAATAAACACTATTAGTGACACATTATCCAATTTAACACTGTTTGGGTCTCTTTTAAACTATAGGGACTAACGTAGTAAATAGAACAAAACGAGAAGGACCAAAACTTAAGGATTGAAACTACAAGAATAAAAACCAAAATGAAATCAAATTATAGACACCAAATATTACATTATTCTGTTTTTAATATAAAAGCTATATTTAGGGCTTTATGCCCTCATAAAAGTAAGGCAGGGTATAGGTATTTATTTAACATAACTGCATTTGACATAAAAAGCTTGGTTTATTTGCTTGAACTTTGAGGGAACTAAGGCCAGCTCAAATAATAAAGTAATACAAGTGAGGTAGCGTATAGATCCTTATAAATACATGTCTGTATTAAGAGTTCAAATTCATAACATTAGAAAAATGTTTGAATTGTGGCGCGCGTCATCATGTCATTTGTCCTTTTCATTCTTACATGTGAAGTCCCACTATTCTTATAGTGGGAAGAGAATTTATCCACTCCCCTTATTGTCCAGTTTCCCTCATCAGGGGGTTTTGCTTGTCCAAGTTGTAATGCAGCTTAACTAACGGTCAGCTAAGAAAAACATAGGTAGAGCTTAACTATTTTTTCTACGTCTTTTAAAAAAAAAATATATAATTAGTAAATTATAACAATTAAAATTATAATTTAACAAATAAATTTTGATTACATTAAGGTCTAAACAACACGATCATGCAACAAACAAATATAATCACTAATTCATAATCAAAGTTAAACTATTATCCACAAACAACTCACACAAAGCATAAGAAGCTAACCACTTATAACTATCATTTTCATCTTCTTCGCTACTATCATCAATGTCGAAGATATTTGATTTTACCTTACTTCAAGTAATAGGCTTTGCTTCATGAAATCATAGGTAAGAATATCAAGTATTTCTTTTCTCACATCATAAATATATTCATAACCTTTATTTGCAACAAATAATAAACCAAATTATAAAATCATAGTTTAATTATTATATATATGTAATTAAATAAATAAATAACTCTATAACAAATACAAAATATATATAAATTAGTAAATTATCATCATATGTGAATCTATACGTCCAATCGGTCAAGGCAACGAACATGACAAGTTAGGGGAAAAAAATTTAACGGGCTTAATGGGTCAACCCTTTAATGTCATTGGCCCTACAGGACTAGCCCTTTTAGACCCGATTTTCTTTATAGTCTCCAATTTATACATCTAACCCTATCTTAAAAGGATTTAAACACCTGATTTTCTAACTCTATATAACTAGGGTCACCTCCAATGTAGAACCTACCATGACATGATCTGATCAATGTAGTTTACAATTTTTCAGGGGGGTTAGGGTTACCCATAATACTGGGTGCTCTCGCAAAAAAAAAAAAAAAAAACCCCTCCGGTCCGTTTTACCATGACTTTTTTAGCGGGCAAAGAATTATCAACTTCTCTAATGATTTTTACCATGTAGTTTCTGTCTATGGTTGACAAGATACTCCTTCCGGTTATTTTTATAAGAACTTGACAAGAATTGTTTGAATATTTAATAATATTTTTTCATTTTATCCCCCATTGATTATATGACGATACTCATATTTACTTTATTTATCTCTCTCACTTACCCCTCATAAGGGCATACTTAAAAAATGAAGTTTATTTCAAATATATTTATTATTTTTAACTAACTTTAATCGCTTTTTGAAACTACACAATTCAGTTATTTAACTCTTATAAATAATACATGAGGAAGTATAAACTAGTTAGTGTAATAATAACGTGTTCAAGTGTGATATATATATATATCAAATGATGCACCGCAAAACTTTGCCAATATTCAAAAAGAATGTGTATATATGACACTGTGCAAGGGAGCGGACCCACTTAGAGAAGGGGCACTTGCCCCCTGGAATTTGAGATTTTTTTAATATATAATTAATATATGTTTAAATGATTATTCACTCTTAAATTAAGTGTTCACTCTTAATACATTAAAGCTGCACTTTGTAGTGAGATGGAGATGAATGGTTAAATGATTGTTTAGTGCCTTATATTGAAAAAGATGTATTTGATTGCAATTATGATTGAATTCCAAAAAAATAAGGCCTAGAAGGATGACATTATAATTTTTTAAAAAATTAAAATATATGTACTTAAACTTATTAAGTCCACCCTTCATTGTAAGTTATGTAATCGCATTTATTTCTAACAAGATCTTAGCCTTACTTTTCTAAACGATAGGTTTGTAAAATAATTGTCTCTCTTATTACATCATCAAGTATTCACTTGATTTCATAAATATTTTTGTGATATATTCTTTTCTTGTTTATATTCTTTTGTTTTTTTAATGTGTTTAAAACTTTCATTAAAAAATAAATTTTGGGGGCGTTGCCCTCAAACCCCTATAATTATGTCTCTCCTTACGTAATTTTCTGGATCTACCTAACACTATGTGCATATGATAGGACGGATAGGTTCATTTGGTTAAAACTTTATTTGAAAACTTGCCTTAAATATTTACCAAAAGAACGGCAGGGTTACCATTCTGATGACACATCCATATTCCTAACTTTCGTAACCATATGGGAAAATCACCTTTCTTTTGCAAACTACTACTACTTTAATTCTCATAACAAAGCTTCATAAATGCTGCAAAAACCCATCTCCTTCTCTCACCTGCCTCTAACATAGCTGGTGGGTCTTTTTTTTCTATTGTCACTCTCAATAATTAAATTATTAGTATTGGGGTCATATTTTAATTTAGATAACAATAATAAAGTGTGTGATATTACTTACTCCATTTTGACGTAGTATTACCTTCTTCGGATTTTAAAAACCTGAACCTTCTCGTCATCACATGTGTTTGTTGGTAGATTTTTTTTTTTTCGGTTAGTAGTATTGTTAAAACGGGTTGTAACCTGCGAGTCCAACCCATCAGCCCCGTCAAAAAGTGAGGGGGCTTGGGCTGGGTAAATGCTAGCCTGTCCCAATCAACCCGCTGGCTAGCATGTAGGTTGGCCCTCTCAAAGAACTCTCTCGATTTTTTTCTCTCTTAAAAATATAAACCTAGATACTCTTAATTTCTTTTCTTTGATGGCATGTTTTCCTCCTTTCTCATGCTTTTTATGTGATACATTTTTTCACTTTTTATTTTTATACTATATTTATTTATTCTACTATTTTTAAATTAAGAAGATAGGTGTTTTTATGTTTTTGTAATGTGAGTGAGTTAAAAAGAAAATGATGAGAGAAGAATGGTTGAGTGACGATTAGGGATGGAAATCGTGTAAAGCCTATCGTGTGGCCTATGGCCTGGCTTGTTTAGGGCCTGGTCTAAATTTCGGCCTATTTATTAAAAATATCGGGCCAAATAGGCCGATTGTGTAAATAAGGCCGGACCTTTTTTATTAAAGTCGGCGCAGTAAGCCTTCGGGCTCGACTGTTTTATAAAAAAAAAAAAATATATATATATATATATATACAATATTTAATTTATATGTTTTTTATACTCATATTTATATTTTTTATTCTTATATTTTAATTTTATTTTCCTCCATTGCATTATCATCGGTTAATCTTTTCCATATTGCCGTTCTGGATCGCGATTGCTATTCCACTATTCTCTCCCTCGCCTCATTCGTCTCTCAATATTCCCCTTGGCTCTCTTTCAGAGTTTCAGTCTATCACAACTCGCCCCAAATCCTCTTGCTCTCCTTCGTGGCTCGCTCTATTTTTCCTTGTCAGATTTAAACCTGAGGATCGTTTGGTTTCAATCTGAACCTCTGTGCTCCGTGTTTGCAGACTCGCATAGCAGGTAACTCTCTTTGTGCTTCGCTGTTGCTTTTTAAGTGGTAGGTGTTTGTGCGTTTTTTTTCCAATCAAAAGTGTTAGCTGGTAAGTTCTTTTCTTTTGCTCCAAAAAGATGCTCTGTGGTGATTATGAAATCCGTTCCAAAGCAATGAATATAATAGGATTGTTCAAAAAAAAAAAAAAAACAAAAAAAAAAAACAAAGTGCTTTGTGCCTCTTGTCTTTTAGTACTAGTAAGTCTTTGTCATTTGCTTGAAAAAAGTGCTCTGTGCTGAATCTGTTTCAAAACAATGAATTAAAAAAAAGGGCGCTTTGTACGTCTTGTCTTTTAGTGCTAGTTTTGTTTGCTCAGACTTTTAGTGCTAGTTAGCCTTTTTCATTTGCTTGAAAAAAGTGCTTTATGCTGAATCCATTTCAAAAATCTGGTAGTGTTTGGTGGCTCCTTTTAGATTGTTTTTGATTATTTTGGCTTCATTTGGTAGTATCCGTAGTGCTGGCTTTCTGGCTGTGTATTACCTATTTGTATTTGTAATAGGAGTATTATCTGGTGGATTATTATGTACCCTTGTGATGTTATGATTTGTTAGTAATATAGTACCTTTCGTGATAAAAAAAAGTTTTATATTTTAAATCACATGTATTAATTGAATGAATTGATAGTATCCACTATGTAGTTTTTGTGGCCTATGTAAATGGAGCAATATACCCAAGAGGGGGGTGAATTGGGTATTTTAAAAACTTTTCTGAAAGTGCTCTTTTGACTAAGTAAAAACAGATTATAAAGAAGGAGGAAGGGAAGGAAAGCTTGCACAAGAGAAATTATCTGGTTCGGTCTTATCCTTGACCTACATCCGGTCCCAAGTCACACTTGGGATTTTCAATCCACTATACTCACAAACTGATTACAAACTCGTACTCAAGAGTAGTTCTTTCTCTAGAACTCACTCCCCCTTACAAGTTGCAATCAATACACCCAACCACCAAGTCCCCGACTTGTGGTTATCTCAATCAATAAATGATTTGAGATAGAACTCTCTCACAGAGCAGATAAGATGAACATTTGAAGTGCAAGTATCGATTGATACAATACAGATGAAAGCCGAACACAATAAATTACAATCAATGAATTTTCGCTCTCGTAGTTGTATCGGCTTGAGAAGAAGTTAATGCACTCTATTTATAGGTAGAGAACATTAAATGACCGTTGAATGATGAATCCAACCGTTGTAGGTGATTAGCATTAAGTCTGGTCATCTTCTCTCTCTAAACTCCAACTAATCCAGGTGTTAATTTGATCTGATGAGATTCTCTGAGAATTTGCCCGTTGGAGATTACTTTGCTTGTTGTAGTAAGCATTCTTTAACGTTCAGAAGGCGTGCTCAGATGAATTAGCGAGAGTAGGTAGATTTGCAAAGGTGCATTAAATGACCGAGCACCTTTATGCTTTTTGCTTTGATCTTCATTAATCTTCATCTCATGCTAACCGAAATTCACTCAATAAACTTGTTAAACATATCGGGAACATGAGTGAATGATTTATGAAAGCAATAGGATCAAACAAGAGTGATTTGCAAATTCGTATAATTTAAAAATTGGTTTCTACCGTTGTAAACTGAGTATGTTCATGCAAACTCGAGTATGACACTGTTTCACAAGTGTCCAAACCGCAGATATCAATTGGATACTCGAGTTTGCACCTTTCGAGGCAAACCATCGTGACTTGTTTTTGAAAGACAAACCCTATACTCGAGTTTGCCTATGCAAACCGCGTATTGGTTTAACTTGAAAAATCCATTTGCTCTCTCGTAAGTCCAATACTCGAGTTTGGCTACGCAAACCGCAAAGATCGACTTAACTTGAAAAATCCATTTGCTCTCGTAAGTCCAATACTCGAGTTTGGCTACGCAAACGCAGATCGACTTAACTTGAAAAATCCATTTGCTTTCGTAAGTCCAATACTCGAGTTTGGCTACGCAAACCGAGATTGACTTAACTTGAAAAATCCTTTTGCTCTCTCGTAAGTCCAATACTCGAGTTTGGCTATGCAACCGCAGTATTGACTATTCAATACTCGAGTTTGGCTATGCAAACCGCGGTATTGATTTAACTTGAAAAACTTTAGCTCTTCGGAAGTTCAATACTCGAGTTTGGCTATGCAAAGCTAAAGTATTGACTTAGCTTGAAAAATCCTTTAGCTCTCGGAAGTTCAATACTCGAGTTTGACTATGCAAACCGCAAGTATTGACTATCCAATACTCGAGTTTGGCTATGCAACCGCGGTATTGACTTAGCTTGAAAAATCCTTTAGCTCTTCGGAAGTTCAATACTCGAGTTTGACTATGCAAACTGCAAGTATTGACTATTCAATACTCGAGTTTGGCTATGCAACTGCGGTATTGACTAAGGTTGAAAAACTTGGTTGCTTTCTCGGATGACCCATACTCGAGTTTGGCCAAGCAAACCTGCAGTATTGATCTGTTCAATACTCGAGTTTGCAAACCTATCTTGCGGTTTGCAACTATCAGAATGTTTTTAAACAACTTTGCAAACTTCAAAACATGTTTTACATTTGTTGTTAATCATCAAAACATATTGAGAACTAACAGCCTAAATTTTATATGGTCTATAATTAATTTGGTTTGTTATTTTTTTTTTTATATAGAGCAAGTCTTTATAATGGATAGCCTCAACAACAACACAAGCGAATCTGCTCCTCCTCAACCTCAAGGACCTCAAATTGAACAACAAATTAGTAGGCATGTGGCAATTCCTTCAAATGATGCAATGAACATTAACAATTCTGCCTCTCAACCGGTAGTAATTGAGGGTGAAGAAGATTCTATTATCGCAAAAAAGCGACGAAAAACTTCATAGGTATGGAAACATTTTGAAGAAGTTCAACTTGCTGATGGTGTCAAGAAAGCAGTGTGTTTGTACTATAAAGAAAAGCTAGCTACTGGTGGAAGAGGAGCTAGCACTAGCCATCTTAAGAGGCATTCGACCGGTTGCTTGAAACGTAGGTTGTTTGTCTCTCGACAAAATAAGCAAACCACCTTACAATTTTCACCAAGTGAATCGGGGAATTAATCCTTTTATTGTTCCCGGCACTAAGTACTCTAATGAAAAGATGAGAGAAATCTTAGCTACTTTTGCTATTATGGTACATGAGCGTCCCTTTAGCATGGTGGAAGATGATGTTTGGATGTGGGCATTTGAATATGCAAATCCGGATTTTAGGAAAGTTTCTCGTAAGACTGTTAGAAGTGATTGCCTCAAATTGTATGAAGATGAGAAAAATACTTTTAAAAAAATATTGCAAAAAGTGAGCAAGGTAAGCATTACAAATGAGACATGTGGAAATCAAGTCATCAAGTAGCTGAATATATGGTTGTTACTAGCCATTTTGTTGATGATATGTGGAATCTTCAAAAGAGAGTTTTGAGTTTTGTTAAAGTCCCTGCTCCAAGACGAGGAATAGATATAGCAAATGCAATTTTCAAGTGTTTGAGATCATGGGGTATTGAGAACAAAATATTCTCGGTTTCTGTTGATAATGCTAGCTACAATGACACTTACTTAAGAACTTTGAAAGAGAATTTGTCATTGAACAATAAGTTGGTACTTGATGGGCAACTATTTCATGTTAGATGCTGCGCACATATCCTAAATTTGTTGGTGCAAGATGGCCTTAGCACTATTAAAGATGTCATTCACAAAATTCGTGAAAGTGTCAAGTTTATAAATGCCTCAGATGCAAGTAGGGGTGAGCAACGGGCGGGCAGGGCTGCCCCGGGGGGTAACCCGCGGCCCGCCGGTTTAAATTCCACGGGGACGGGCCATAACGGGTACGGGAAAAATACGGGCTATTCCGACGGGTTCCGGGGAACCCGTTTAGATATGACCACTTTATTAAAAAAAAACCAGTCCCTCTCACGCTCTCACACTCTCACACAGTCACACCAGTCGCTGCCCACCATGAACAAAGAAGAAGAATGATAAAATAAAGAAGGGAGAAAGAGACTGTAGATCGAACAGATCTGAGAAGCAAAAATCAGAGAAGAAATGTGAGATTGTAGATCGAACAGATTTGAGATGAAAAGGCACGAAGTTGACTGGTTGGCGACGAGGAGAGGTCGCAGGCGAGGGGTCGACGACCATGAGAGCTGAGGGCGACTCCAGAACTCCATATCACAGCAACAGGAGTTTGTGCTGTCGTGGGCTCACAGTGAGGTTGACAGTGACAACGAGCGTCCGAGACTCCAAGCTACACCGCGACTCCGGCGAGACAACAGCCGAAACCCAGTCCGAGAGGCAAAGTCGAGGAGGTTTACTGCTGGAGTGGATGAGTGGAACTGGACAGAGTCTTTTTTTTTTGGTCGAAGGAAATGGACAGAGTCAAGAATTGGAAAATGGCGTATGAGTACAATGGGGAATGGGCTGTGCCTGTCATGTCAGGACTTGTCTCGTCTTTATCTACCCTCTAGTCTCTACGGTGAGTTTTAATGAATAAAGAAAAGAAATCAGTTGCCCTAAAAAAATGGACTATGTTGTCTGATTTGTGACTTTAAAAAAAATATACAGGGAAACGGGTAGGGACGGGTGCCCCGATGGTTGACCCATACCCCGCCCGTTTAGTTTAAATGGGTACGGGGCACCCCGTTACCCGTTACGGGTCTAATTTGGGCGGGTTTAAAACGGGTAAAATGACACGGGTCACGGGTGAGCGGGCGGGCTACGGGTCCTTTGCTCAGCCCTAGATGCAAGGCTAAAATCTTTTTGTGAAGTTGTGGAGTTGAAGGGTTTGAAAGAAAGGAAGCTTATTCTTGATTGTCCTACAAGATGGAACTCTACATTCTTGATGTTGACGACTGCAATGAAATTCAAGCATGCATTTTCTGCTTATGATGAAAAAGAGCCCCATTATACTTATGCACTTGATCTTGAGCAGTGGGAAAAGATTGAGAAGATTTGTCATCTCTTGGAAGTTTTTCATGATGCCACTCATGTCATTTCAGGTAGTGAATACCCTACTTCTAATTTATATCTTTCTTGAAGTTCATCGGGTGAAACAAGTGATTGATGATGCAATGGAGTCTCTTGACTTGTTCATGTATGATATGGCAAAATCTATGAAAGAAAAATTTGATAAATATTGGGGGGAATGCAACTTATTGATGGCTATTGCAAGTGTTTTGGATCCAAGGATCAAATTCCTGGCTATTGAAATAAGCTTCCCTTTAATATACAAATCAGAAAGTGAGGCCATACAAAATGTGGAAAAAGTGAAAAATGCATTGGAGGAATTATATCTTGAGTATGTGGAGTTGCATTCCTCATCTTCTGCATCTGATGAAGCCAATATTGATAGCGTTCCCTTAGCAGATACTAGTGCACAACAAAAAGATAAAGGAATGCAACGAATGTTGAACATGATTCGTCAAAGGCATTCAATTCCTGCTACAAAATCAGAGTTGGAAACTTATCTTGCTGATGATCCTTATATTCCTTCTTCCGAATCTTCATCTTTTTGTGCTTTAGAGTGGTGGAAGAACAATAGTGCAAAATTTAAAGTTTTATCGAGGATGGCATATGATATATTAGCTGTTCCTATCTCAACTGTGGCATCAGAATCCACATTTAGTGCTGGGGGAAGAGTTATTGATGAATATCGTGCTAGATTGAATGAACAATCTGTTGAAGTTCTTTTATGTGGTGGGGATTGACTTCGTCACAAATATGAGTTGAAGAGAAAATTGAAGGTATGAATATTGTATACTTATTTATTTTTATATTTGTTGTATGTTTGTTGGACTTGTGTTGGACTTGGGACTAGTCATTTATTTTAAATTATTCTTTTATTGTGAAGGAGCCATCGAACGGGAGGAGATTATCTCGAAGCCTTGATGTTGATATTCTTGTGTTGAAGAGAAAACTTAAGGTATGCATATTGTATACTTATTTATTTTTATATTTTTTGCATGTTAGTTGGACTTGTGTTGGACTGTTAGGACTAGTTATTTATTTTAAATTATTCTTTTATTGTGTAGGAGCCATCGAAACAGAAGGAGATTATACTGAAGTCTTGATGTTGATGTTATTGTGTTGCTTAATTGATCTTTTACACAATTTTCATTATGGTGATATGGATCTTGAATTTTTTGGTTTATCACTATATTGATATGAGTATATTCAGTGCTAAATTGTAATGGATACATTTTCCTATTATTGGTAATTACGTTTGTTTTAATTTTATGATAAAAGCTTACAATTTGTAAATATGTTGGCTTTGAAACCTACCAAAAGCACACATTTATTTAGGTTTTAGTAGGTTCAAAGCCTACTTATGGTTTTCAAAGCTCGATATGAGGCCTTTTTAGAGGCCTACATTCTAAGTAGGTGCAGTAAAAAGGCTTCAGGCTTACATAGGCCTCATATAGGCTCAGGCCTGAGCCTAAAAAAAAGCCTGCATGCAGGCTCAGACCTAAGCTTAGGCTTTAGATTCGCATTACAGGCTCAGGCCTATTTAGGCAAAGCCTGACCTGGCCTGACCTATTTCCATGCCTAGTGACAGAAAGTACTGAAAAAAAAAAGTAGTGTGATATAAGTGGGTGAAAAAATAAGGGTGTGAAAAAGTAAAAGAAAATGAGGGTGACAAATTTTTTTTTTTTTTTTTTTTTAAAAAAATTGATGGACTAGCAGGTTGGCTTAGGCAGGCTTAGGCTAGCATTTTGCCAGCTTACCTTGCACAAGTCCATCCCGTTTAGCCCACGGGCTGAGACGAGCTGGCTAGAATTTTGGACTCTATTTGCTAGGTAATACTAGTAGTGCATAGTATGAGTTATTTTTTATTTGCAAATCTAATTTGATAATATTTTTTTCTTTTGTCTTTCATATGATTAAATTTTTTATATGCAAGTCCATTTTGTTTGAATTAGGCCTTTATTATTGGATCCATTATTGGCATAAACTTTATGAAATTTCATTTGTTTCAGTGAACAACATTTTAATACCTATATATTTCTATAAATAAAATTTTAGAGAGACTATAACTTCAAATATGAATCAAATAATAAGGGCCAATTTTTTATTTATTTAAAAACACACCTACATCTTTCGAAGGTTTGTAGTTGTACTTGTACATGTTTCACAGTATCGCGAAAGAATGTTTAATTTCTGTTGATTATAATTATTTTTTTATACCTACCTGTTGCTTATATTTAATGAAGTTTATATTTTTCAGGGGAAAAAAACAATAAGTGGCCGTTTGGTTCACGTAATCAGAGTTAATACAATGTAATGATGATTATATGAATTTATTTGGTTTATTGTTAAGGAAAGATGATACATTTGTGTAAAAATGTTTGATTGGATTATATCAAATATATGAGAATAATATAATAAAAGACAAAATTACTTCGATTTACACATATATGTATAATGTAGACGTTAGGTTTAAGATAATTTTTTCAATTTGTGTCGTATATGGTTGGGTTTATAATAATTTTTTTAATATTCAATGGTGAAAATATTATGTAGTGTACATGTTGGGTTTATACTAATTTTTTAATTTCTAATAGTAGGAATATTATTTAATGAGAGATTTTAATATTTTCCATGTTGGAATATAATTTTTTTTTTTTTTTTTTTTTAGTGGGATTTTTATATATAATTAATTTTTAATGTTAATTGATGGTAATTATTTAATATTTAACCGTATTTATAAGTGGGTACTTTGTTCAAATTAAAAATTTATAATGACAATAATATCATTTCACTCAATTACAAGATGTCTACATCTCTATTCATTAGTTCTAACAATGTAATCATGTATTTGATGTAATTAAAATTACAAAATACTACATAATCTTCTTCACATTACATTACATAGGGCCAATCAAATATTTTTTTCATAGTGCATCTGGTGTTCTAGAGCAGACTATCTTTTGACATCAACATACGGAGCTAATTATTAATCTAGACAGGAGAGGGTAGGCCCTTTTTGGGAGAAAGCCTCTCCCACCCACGTACGTTGCATTCCCACATTTCAAACTCAAGACCTGTAGTTAAGTTAGGATAACCCCTTACCAATGGACGGAAGTAAGTGGTGTTTAGTGGCCAGGGCCAATCAAATATTAGTCAGTCTGTTAATCTCTCCTATCAGAAGAATAAAGCGTTGATAATTTGCATATGTGGGCATTTTAGTAATTGAGCACCACATCCAGCGAAGAGGGGGAGGGGCAGATCGCAGACCAACAAACTGAGAATCGGTACATCAATTTGATCGACGCTGATTGGGAAAAAGAGGACCGCATCGAGCAATAAATCGACACTATGATACTTGCCGTCGTGTTTGCCAACGCCGAGGGCAATATCCTCATCGAACGGTGCGTTCCTATATCTTCTCGTTTCTGAAGATAACATTTTCCTTGTTTGTCATCGAGTTCTTGTGCCTGATTTTTGCTTTGATTATAAATTTCACGAATAAACGTTGGATCTCGCTGTAGCGTTGGAATAATTGTATATGCGGCTTGGTAGGTATCTGATGTGATGTTGGATCGGGATCGGATTTAACATGATGTTAATCTGTGTTGTAAGACGGGTTAGCAGTGCAGCATGAGGTGTTATAGTTCTTGCCCTATCCTAATCATGAGCTAGAGGGCAGGGTTAGCTGCGTTATCAGTGAAGTCTGATTTTTGGTTGATTGAAATTTGACTGAGAGTTAGAAGTGATAAGTTGTCTCGTACTTTAATTTGGGTAATTTTCCAGTGGAAAACAAATTCCTTTCACGAAAGTCGCTAGTTGCTTTCCAAATACTTTCGCTTAAATTTGTTTCCAGCATTCTTGACTTGTAGCACTGGGGCAGTCGTTGAAAAGAAAAAAAAAAATGTTGATGACTATATGCAGTAGAAGTAAAGGGAGTAAACATTGTTAAGCCTTGTTATATGGCTTGGAAAACCAAGTTTCTTTTGTGGTATCTTTTGAGTAGATCTACAGTCGTCTAGCACCAAATAGAGACATTTAGGATAAACTTAATGATGATGTGTGAGCTTAGCTCTGTGGTTTACCTTATTGCAGTTTTCATGGAGTTCCTGCAGAGGAGCGGCTGCATTGGCGCTCATTCTTGGTCAAACTGGGATCTGATAACCTTAAAGGTGTCAAAAACGAAGAGCTCCTAGTTGCTAGCCACAAGTACATACTCTGTTCTCTCATTTTTCTCATTCCTCAAAGACATGATGCATGTATGCAGACCTATATAAATTGCATTAGTGAGTACATTGTAGGGAAGCTTTGGGAACTTCTTGGGGGGAATGACCTTTTACATGGGCTTTCTATTTATCTATATCAGAATCAATTGTAACCTGGATGAAATGGCTGTTGAGGCTGTTTATCTGAATCAAAATCAATCCAAGCTAATATTGAATGTGCTGAGTTCTCCAGTTTGTTGTTAAATATGATAAAGTTTAGGAAGCTAATAGTGCTAGTTACTTGAATGACGAATAGAATAAACCTGAGATTGGAAAAATATCACATTTCAGACTCATTCAAAGTTGAAAAATTGGGAATAAATTTTAGAAGAGGAACCTGCACAATCCTGGCATGACAAACTTGCTCAATAAAATTTAGCAGTTTAGAGTTTGCAGTTGTTAGAGCCATTAGAATCAGAAATTTGAATTGAAACAAACGACTATCTCTCAAGTTTACTATTTACTTCTCTGTAAACTGTTATTTGTCTTCCTTGGTCTTATTATTCCTTCTCTTATGATATTACTGTATTTTTACTCGAGATTGTCTTTTTTGCTGTCAGGTCGGTTTATATTGTATACACAGTCCTTGGGGATGTCAGCATCTATATTGTGGGAAAGGATGAGTATGATGAACTTGCCTGTATGTATTTACTGTATCTTTTTTTTTTTTTTGGTTGATTTAACATTACCGAACTGTTTCATCTAATATACGCTCTTTACTCTTTCTTTTTAATTTTTTCTTCTTTGAGATTGGTGGAAGGATTCTTTGGAAACATTTGATCGGATGGACTAGTTATTTTGGTCTTGAAAATAATTAACATTGGCTGATTTTAAAAGTGGAATGACTGTGATGTTTAGATTGCTAACCTAATTAACTTCTATGGAATAATACTATGAGTTTGTAAATTTTGGCAGTGCCTTCTAAAATTGTGTGGTAATTAAAACTAGTGATCAATGAAATGTGGATCAAGCTGCCTATGTCACTCTACTTCATTACTTTGAACAAGGGTGAGGGTGAAGATATCGCTGGTTCTAAACCTTTTTTTTGCAGTTTCTAACTTACAAAAAGAGAAAAAAGAAGAGAAAAAGACAGAAAAGACATTGTGACAACAGAAATGTATGTTTGTAAAGGCTTCCACTAGTACTTACAGCATTTTTGTCTTCAGTGTCAGAAGTGATCTTCGTGATAACCTCTGTTGTGAAGGACGTATGTGGGAAGCCTCCAACTGAGCGCCTTTTCCTTGACAAGTATGGAAGAATCTGCCTGTGTTTGGATGAAATTGTTTGGAAGGTGAGCTGACATTCTGGATAGTTTCAGTTTTATTGATGAAATGACAAACCTGAGATCCTTGACACTTTTTAGTCTGTTCCTTAATTGTACTTGTCCACATCATCGTCTGCATTCATAATCTATTTGTAAACCGTTGGCATTGTCCATTTATCATGTGTTTAGATTAGCTTTCTAAAAGTGATTTTACTGTGTATGAAGTAAATATGTGAGAGGAGTTTTGTCTTGACTTACATGAAAGTTCTTCTCATAGTGGGTACATGAGATCATAGATGTCATTGATTTTGGATGAAACAAATGCATTGGATGTTCATGGTAGTATATACAATATGTCATAGTTAATTTCTGTTGTTTTCTGTGTCTAATATGATTGAACCAAGCTTCTTGGTTTTTACTTCTGCGAATCATTGCTGAGTAATTTCTTCTGGATTTTTTCGATTGACATTTTCCTGGTGTATCTTTTGAAGGGATATTTGGAAAACACAGAGAAAGATAGAATCAAAAGATTAATAAGGTTGAAGCCTCCAACGGAATTCTGATTGGGAACTTTAAAGCCGGCCATAGTAGCTTGGATAGTCTTCCGAGGTTCGATTGCTCCGCAGCATCTTGTAACGAGTTTTTCCCTGGAGAAGGGCAAACATTCATGTTTACTTTCTCTCTCTCTCTTTTCCCTCATTGTAATTTTGGATATTTGTAACAGTTCATAAGAAATTAGGTTATTATATCTTGAGTGTCATATGTTGGTTTGCTGCTTATTTAGTGCCATTTATTATTGTTGATGATTTATTTCTTTCAAGGATGAGTATAATGAAAATTGATGCGCAACAGAATTTGAACTTAATATCATAAGACGTCGAATTTATATTTAAGTGCAAGAAAGATACGTTTATAACAGTACTATTAAATAAGGGTCAAGGTGTAGATTTGCCAAACAACTATTACCCAAGGAAATGTCTGGGCCAAATAACTATGAGGACCAAAATCGCCAATCAACAATTAAAAAGTGGAAAAAAAACACAATTTGGAGCAGATTCGCCAACGAACTATTACTCCGTCACCTGTCTTAGTGTCTTCGTCTTCCATTGATCGTCATAAAGTGTCGGTGACGTCAAGATTTCCAAAGCTTTTATTGTTCTTTGGGTGTTCCACTTACCCTCTTGAACTCATCCAAGTAGTCCACAACGCTCGACCAAGACACACCTTACACCCCGGTTCCATCCCTCCGATGCCACAAGCAAGAATAGGGCTGCCGCAATACATGCTCCCATGGGTCCCATCTCGTTGGTGTTTTCCTTTTCCAACAAGAAGGCTTAACCGCTCTTTTCTCCAAAAAGCGTTTACGCAATCGCCCTACGCTAGTGTCTCACATTTTAACTTAATTGTGATATTTTTTTTTTTAATAGTTATTTGGTGTTTTTTTTTTCCACTTTTAATAGTTTTTTGGTTTTTTTTTTTCACTTTTTAATTGTTGATTGACAATTTTGCCTCTTCAATAGTTATTTGGCCCGGACGCTCTTTGGATAATAGTTGTTTGGCAAATTTGCATCTTCACCCATTAAATAAAGTTACATATTTACTATACTATATTTTTTAAGAAAATCTTACAAAAACCTATAGAAAAAAAAAATCATTGACAATAACAAGCCTATACACCTCGACCGTTGAGCGAGATAAATATAATTTATTGATGATAAAATCAATCAACTACATACTACAAAGGTTGTAAAACCTGCTAAATAACCTGATTAGCACAAAACCGGGTTGGATAATAAAGTCACAAAAAATGACGACATGTGATTAATGGGGATTACATACAATGAAGGCAATAAGGAATCATAATTACATTAACATTTATGTTTACGTGTTCCATGAGAAGCGAGAAATTCATTTGAGGTCTGGAAATCGCAATGACAAACACTGCTCATGAACTACTCAACAACGTCAATGATAGCAAGGAAACCTGGTTCATTATGTTAGGGTGCTTAGGAAATGGACGATGGCGAAGAAGAACCCACCATTTGAGGTTTGGAAAGTTGGTATAATTTTAGCTGATGAGTAGGTAAGTAAATAGTGTAGTTCATGTATTCACTAAAGGGATTTTATGTATGGCCCTTAAATCAATTTACTTGATGAAAACAGGGTGATCGAATCACCTTTAAGGCTAAAGGTCACATTTTTAGGGAAACACCTTATTAAAGAAATCGCATTCAATGGTACAAATGCAGGTCAAGAGATTCTAATTCATCAGAGTTTAAACTCCCGCTCACATTGACGCGGAGGCAATTTCCCATCATGCTATCGTTTGTTATGACAATCAATAAGAGTCAAGAACAATGAATGACTAACATTGGATTATACCTACCTAACTTTGTTTTCACACATGGTCAGTTTTACATTGCTTTGTTGAGGGTCAAATAAATGGACGTCATCAAGATTTTAATACTTGATTCAGACAAAAAACCCACCAACAAGACAACCAATGTGGTTTATAGAGAAATTTTTCAAAATGTCATGTAAGACTCATTTTTTGTTGGAAGACTACTTCGGTGATATATTTAGTGAATAACCAACACTGTAGTAATTTTATCTCTACTTTATCAAATCTTGTGTCGCACGTAGCCTTCCGTTTATTAATTTATTGACATTCTGTTGACACACCAGGATGATAATAAGTTCCCAAAAAAATGCTCCCTAATAAGTTGACATATAAACATGCACTTAATCAATCATTTATGCATTTCTGAGCTAAAAATCAGTTTTAGAGATATATAAATAAATTCATTATAGTCATAAAAAAAATTATTAAGTTTTATTTTATTGCATTAACCTAAATTTGAGCAAGACTTCGTTGACCTCAATTGTAAAGTTTTATATTATTGTAGTAAAAACCTATTTTTTAATATAAATTATTAATCATTCATCTAATTATTAATACGATTATGATTCATTATATAATTATTAATATGATTATGATTCTGATTTAATGTCTAAATTTAAATTCAATTTATCCCGTTAAATCCAAATTAGTTATAGAGTTTGACCGAAAAAAATTAGTTATAAAAATTATTACAAGCATGGAAGGTAAATTTCTTATTTATGCAAGGAACATGTAAATATAATTATGAATCCTAATTTAACGTCTAAATTCAAATTCAATTTACTTCTTTTTTTATATATTCAAACCCCATTGCCTTTCTTGATGCTGCTGAGCAATGCTTCTTGGATAATACTCCTATGCTGTACACAATGATTATTCATCCCAGTTTAAGCTATTCCGTATTAATCATGTAATCATATTCATTGCTTTTATTGCTTCCAAATGCATATATCGTGGAAATAAAGTACCTCAAATAAAAGTTATTAATATAAATTGTTAAGTTATATTTTATTGCACTAACCGAAGATGTCTTGAGAGAACCATTGAATGTTCCTACGACAAAGATGGGAGCTTTATTCCATGCCACTGGTTCAGCAGACGAAGACGATGATGAACAGGACCCACGATCAATCACCTCCTATAAAGTTTTTAAACATTACGTGTCATTTGACAAAAAAAAAAAAAAAGATCAACACCCAGCTGTCACGAGAGATAACGGAGCTAAAGAGGCTGTTATCTGAGGATTCAGTTTCTCTCCTTATCAGTTTTTTACACATCCCTCATCATCTCTCAATCCGACCATTAAAATCTTGATCCAAAGCTTTCCTTTGAACATTTTTTTAAAAAAAAATGCACGCGGTTTGAAATAAAAAAAAAAAAAAATGTTGTTGCTTGATCAAGATTTACTGGTTGAATCTGATTTTAAAAATGATGAGGAGCTGATAATGAGAGAATCTCACCGGTTATCTGAAGATGGAATTGCTCCATTTATATTACTACTATTAGGACCAAAATTGGACCTGATTAGATATAAAGGCAGATGTGAAAAATTTTGAGTTAGATTTTTAGAAAAAAGGGGGTTAAAAGTTTGGAAAAATGATGGTTCATGGTAGTTAAAACTTCGATTTATCTCAGCGATTTTACGTTTTTACGATTTTTTTTCCCATTAAAACGATTTTACTAATTTTCTAAAAGCTTTTATGTTTCTACGATTTTCTTACGTTACAATTTTACATTTTACGATTTTTTATCCTTCTTCTAATTTTACGTAAAATCTCGATTTTAACTACCTTGGTCCCAAGGACCATAAAAAAAGCTAAAAAGTCAGTTAAGACTTTTTTGATATTATTTGTATTAATCTTTATCTTACATCTTATATTCACAACAAAATTTAAAAACTTGGTCATTCACAATGAAAAAGTTATATTCACAAGTTTTTTAGTCTTTATATTTACAATAAAATTTAAAACCTAGCCATTCACATTTATGTTAAAAAAAACTATATCCACAATAGGAAATGCTATATTTACTGCCTAAATTTTAAAACCTGAATTTTGTTTCAATACAAATAATATAAAAAAAAGTCCCTATGTAAATTTCTATTGAGATTTTTTTTACTATTTTTTATGGTCTGGCTGTCATATTCCCTAAAAAATTTAAGTTAGGTATTCTTAATCTTTTATCTTACATTGTTAAAAAATTTTAAACCCGCTAACAACTCCCCTCTACGGCTCTACCAAACAGCACATGGGGCTAGATGCGCCTCACAAAATTTCCTACGTGTAGAGTGCTCAAACACTGTTTTTTATTTCATTTTTTAAATTTTAGAAATTATAATTATAATATTATATTATTTATCCCCACGCGATGCCTGGGGCTGTCCTAGTGATTCCTAAATTGTAAATTTTGTAGATCCGATCAGTCGAGACTCCAGAGGAAACAAGAAGACTGCTACAGTGCTCTGTATACAGAGTTCAATCACTCTCGTCTTCTCCAACAATGAAATCTCTGATTTCAGTTCTTATAATTGCCGCCATCGTTGCGTTCTCAGAGGCCAAACCTACAACATTTCCTCAACCCCAAGCTCTCGAATCCTTCAAGCTCAAAGAAACCCTGAATCAGGTGTGTAACAGCTAACAACCCTTTTTCTTTTCTTCTTCTTTTGAAAAGTTACTTCTCTATCGGATAATAAAGTATTAAAGTAAAGAAAAAAAACCCTACAATCACATAAAGCATCAAAGATTATCCAGAAAGAGGAACTGTGTTTAGGGATTCTCAAATTCAAACTCAATTGGCATTCGCAGATATCAGATTTTAATTACTCGATCTGTGTCTGTTGCAGAATCAGGCGAGCTGTTCATACAGAGTGACCATAAAGACAAGCTGCTCTTCACCTCGATACACCAGAGATCAGATCAGTCTCTCATTTGGCGATGCTAATGGCAATCAGGTTACTAATTTGTAATTTTCGGTAAAATCAGGTTACTAATTTGTAATTTTCAATACTTCACAGTCGAAATTTTGTTCTGAATCAGAATCACTCGTACATAAATCGATCACTGTGTTCTATGACTGTTTTTCATTTTCATCAGGTCTATGCGCCGCGGATAGATGACCCATCTTCTAGGGCATTTGAGAGGTGCTCTACGGATACGTATGACATACATGGTCCATGTACGTATCAAGTATGCTACCTGTATGTGTACAGGAGTGGATACGATGGATGGAAACCAGAGAAAATAACAGTATCTGGATATTACAGCAAGGCCATTACGTTTTACTACAACACCTTCATCCCCAATGGCATCTGGTATGGATTTAACTTGTGCCATAATTCTGTTGTCTCTAAAGCAACCGAGTAGTATGAATAATGAGGTAGCAATGGAGTTCAGAGGATGAACTGAAATGCAGAGAATAAATAATGTAATAATGGACATGAAAATGGAATAAGTGAGCCTTTGATCATGTGGTTTGATTCCTCGTTGTATCTATGTTTATGGTTAGATCCTCCTTCAATTTTTAGTTTGTTCCTGTATGTTTTTCTGTCCTGGTTAAATTCTTTAATTTTATCCTGTTAGCACGATTAGCTTATGTCTAGTGACTGACCATTCTAACAGATTAAAATTATAAAGGCTAATGATGTAAAAAAGCTAAATTAAAAGATTTAATAAAGAGAAAAAACGCACATCTATCAAATTAAAAATTAAAGAAAACTTCAATTACCACCACAACAATGATTTTTCCGCTCATAACGTTCTTGTAGATTTGGCTGTGTTTTCTTAATTCCCAATAATGTTGTCTAGTTTAGCGAAAACAAGTTAAAATATTGAAATTTTCAGAAAAATACTTTCAAAATTTGAATATTCTAAATCCGTGATTTCTTACTGACATAAGTTGTGAATTGTTGATTAAGCGTAGACGCGTAGTCAATAGCTAATGCATTGTAGGAAATAAAATTGACTTGGGATTTTGATGTTTTGAAGGTTTTTTTTTTTTTTTTTTTTTTTTTTTTTTTTTTTTGTTTAAAGAGTTTTCCCTTAAAACAAGGATGAATCTTCCACTAAAAAATGACCTCGTGCAGCAAAAGTATAATCCTTTTATTTGCGTGGGGATGTACCATTGTTTCATAAGTTGGTTTGCTTATTAATTTAGTGCCATTTATTGTTGATGTTCATGTATTTCTTTCAGAGATAAGTATAATGAAAATTGATGCGTAACAGAATTTACACCTGATTTAATAAGGCATAAATTGTACTCTTGTGTAAGAATAATCTCATTGTAGATTTGACTGTGTCTCCCTTATTTTTATTCCTAATAAGGCAAATAATGTTGTCAGGTTCGCCGAACCTTTTTTTTTTTTTTTTACCAACTCCGTTAGTTTTTTTCTTTCCTTTTAATATTAAAGAATTCAAAGCTTTCTAAAATTTCACATATGAAGAATAATTTGAAATTAAGTTTTTTTTTTTGTCGAAAAGATATTTATGTCCTTGTCTTATATAAACCTGAGATGATCTTGTAAAATGTAAATTTTTATGTGTTTTGTAAAGACGCATGTTAGACTTATAAATTCCCATATGTGTCTTGTAAATAAGAATAACATGTATTTTTGTGAATATGTTTTTTGTCTCATATATCTTGTATATGACGGATGGACATGATCTTGCAATTTTACTTATTTTTCTTTTAAATAAGCATATTTAACTTATAAATTCTCACATATGTCTTACAAATAATTATATTTGAATTGTAAAGTAAGGGTATAATTTTCTTTTCAATAACAAATTTTAATTTCATCATAATAGTTTCAGTGAAATTTCATACAGTTTTAAGGGTTAGAGTTGTTTGATATTAAATGGCTGCCAGTGCAGTGCAATTTTCTTCTGTTTGTTTTGGCGCACAATGTTGTCAGGTTTACCTGCTCCTACCACCTAAATACCTAATCCTCTTTGTCGATGGGTGGTTCAATTATTGAAAAAAAAAAAAAAAAATGTTTATGTTGTGTGCTCGAGTGCTTGTGTTATCAATTGGGGGTGAGGGAAGAACGTAATGTAAACGGGACGCCAGAGTCTAGACATTAAACTGTACAAGACGGGATGCCAGATATTAAACCTGTACAAGATTTTTGTTTCCTTAAATGCAAAGACAAGTAAATAATGATGGTGATTTTAATTTTAAAGACATTAAAATATCATATATGTTAGTGATTATTAAACATGAAATACTGTAACATTTTGATACCATTATTTAAAATATATGCTCATTTGATAAATAGAGAAATTAAGTATAATTCATGGATAGTAAAAGAGGTAAAAATACATTTCTTTATTTAATATACATGGACAACAAGTTTAAAAATATGCTAATCATATGTCACACGAACCGAAATTATTCCCGTGCCAAACATTTCTTATTTTGATTTAATTACTTTTCTTATAAATAGAGATTTTTATGTGAATAAATTATAAAAATTTTAGCTTGCATAATAAATAAATATTTATTTGTATTTTGGTACGGTCAGTAAATAAAAGGGAGAATTTCATTAAAGGACCATAGGACAAAATGAATTTTAGTCCAAGACTAAAATATTTTGAAATTTCATTGTAGGGTCAAGGACTAAAATGAAAATAAATTTTGTAGGTAAAAATAAAATAATGCCCCTTGCTCTCTCTCTCAAAAAAAAAAAAAAAAAAAAAAAAAAAAAAAAAAGAAAACAAAAAAGGTGTCATCGTCCCAAGAGCTTTGGCAAACGGTCACCGATCGCCGCTAGGTTGAAGCAACCACCATGTCTCGGCCGTCAAAGCTCCAACGCCAACCGGTCATAACCCCAACCACAAAAAATTAATATGTTATTTATAGGATGATTCCACTTGTTCGTGAAGAGTTGAAGACTTGTTTATGAATTGACCGGTTGTCAAAGCTCCGACCATAGAAAATGAATGTGCTATCTATAGGAGGATGTTATTTGTTCATAACGAGTTGCACACTTTTTTATGATTCTACTTTTCATGAACAAGTCTACAACTCTTCGTGAACAAGTGAGATTCTCCTATGAACAAGACATTAAGTTTCCGGAGGTTGGAGTTCCAGTCGTTCGACGACGGAGCTGCGATGGCCAACCGGTTGTGGCGGCTCCGGCGACGATAACGCCTTTTTTTTCAAAAAAAAGAAAAAGAAAAGTATGGGTCATTATTGTCTTTTTACTTACATTTTAATTTTTTAATTTTGGTCTTTGATCCTTGACTAAAATTAGTTTTCTCTTTGGTTCTTTAATGAAAAAGAGGCTGATCATAGTTAATACAAGTAATGAGAGGTCCATTACTAATTTGCTTGGGAAGGAAACCCAGCTTAGGGCTGTTACGTAACATTGTCTTCTTACATATTGTGCATATACCTCATTCTAGATTTGACATTGTCTTCTTTATTCCCAATATTGTTGTCAGGTCTCCCTGCTCCTACCACCTAATCCTCTTTCTCGATGATGTTCATGTTATTTACTTTTTTCCCCCTCAAAAGGTATTTATATTAATATTGGATACACAATATTAATATAAATACCTAACAACTTAGGAAAACCAATCACTATCTATTGAAGAGTTAGGAACATAAGTAGAACCATGGACTACATCGGCTTTATGGAATTAGAGCATATGTTTATTTCATCAACAGAGAATAAATTATAATTCATGTCTAATGAACCATTTCTAAAATCATAGGAGTGTGATGCATAAATTTCTGACCTGGCCTTATGTCTCCCTCTTATTTAATACTGCTGTTTAAAATCTTAAATTGGATTTATATATACACAACAAATGGAGAAACCCACACTTTTATACTCCTCTCAGGATCCCCTACAAATGTCATCCCTACCTCCCTACAAATGTTATTTAACTGAATATTTGGTTATGGGATGACATATAACAATATAAAAAATATTATAAAAAAACTCTTATATAGAGAGGGCGAGGAGGGAGGTTTCGGGAAAGGGGTAGAAGATGGACCAAAGGGACTGGTTGAGATTGCAATTTAGGTTGAGAGGGGTGTGTGTTTATATATATATATATGAAATAGCGCGGGGCAAACTTGGGATTTGCTACATTATGATAACACAAGTCTGTGGTATTATCGTCAGGAAAGAAAACGGTTAAACAATCCAACCACGGAGGGAAAACGTGTAACGACAGGGGGTGTTCGGGTGTTACGCGGATCCAAAAAGTTTGCGAGATGCAGTATGTGTCGTGGAGTGATTGGTCAGTTGAAAAGTACAACATATATCGAAATCAGATAGATGACCGCGAATGCGATGGGATTACATCCTATTTCGCGGAAGAAGCTCGGGAAAACAAAATATTCCAATCACTCCGTGGCACATATTGCATCCTAGAAAGATAAAAAAAAGTCACGCAAACCAATTTCATTTGATTTACATTGGAAAATTAAATAAGTTAATAATTTTTTTGTTTAATTTTTTTTAAAAAAAGGTAAGAAAATAGGCCAAAAGACCATTTTGTCCCTAGAATAAAATTATTATTTAAATGTTCATTGGACCCACACACCCCACTCACCTCTTTTATATCACATCTAATGTCATGGGAGCTTAGCTCCCCTCCCCAATATCCAGGGTTCAACCCCGCCCCCTCCCCTACTATATGTATGAAAAAAATTGCTTTCCACCAATTTTGGTGGGACCATATTTTTAATTATAGAGCTGGAAATTGATGGCCAATGAAAATACTTTTCCACATAAAAATGCGACAAGTGGCCCGCCTCTACTGAAAAATCTCACTTTTCCATTTCCCTTTGCCAATTTTCTTCCAACCAAACGGGCTCTAATTGTTCCACATGAAATTAATTACCATTGTATTTATATGCTTTATCATAATTAAAAAATATTAAATGTAATTTATAAATAGCAGTATAGCTTATAAGTAGTTAAAAAAAAACCCCTCATAATTTAATATTCATCCGTTTGGGCCTGCATGGCCACAAGGGCGATTTTGGCTAACTTGAGGTCAAAAGAACGAAAGTTTTGTCAACATCTCGGATTTGTGTGAAAACTTACATACCCTCCTTATTTTTTATGAGGATTTCAAAATACTTAAAATTGTTGCGAGATTCATCCGTTTGAGCCCGAATGACCTTGGGCGATTAAGATTAAGTCATTTGCATATATATTTTTTACTTTGATTTATATGTAAATAAATTTCTTGATTTTAAAAACTTGACGAGAAATCCTCATAAATTTTAATTTTTCGCGGATAAAACCTACATTCTATTATTTCGTTGAGAAATCCTTATGATGCATAACTCACATTGAGTCATATGCTATGTGGCAAAATGACAATGCTAAAACTTGGCAAAATACCAAATAAAAAAAGAAAAAACAGAGACAGAGGGAAGCAGAGCATAGCGAAACATGGAGATCATGATTGAGCAGCTAAAATATTTAGAAGCGTGTAGATGAATAGCCTGGTGGATAAGGAGGAGACTTGATATTAAGAAAATTTTGGATGTCCCATACTTTGATGGTAGCAGAACTATGTGCTTTGATTTTTTTTTTTTCCTTATGTTTTTTGGTTGGGATCAAAGTGTTTTTCGAAAATGTCAAGAAGTTATTTATACTTAGTTAGGCTCCGCTTGGTACACGGAATCGGTGGGAAGGGAAATGAACATTAGCAAGTTCATTCGTTTGGTATACATTTTAGACAAATCTTCCGGGAACCCAAGTTCCCGGCACACCAATCTTCCTTCATATGTGAGAAGATCAGATCCCAACAAAATTGACGGGATTTCAAGTTCCCACGTCATCTGTTCACATTTTTTTGACAAATTTACCCTCAAATTTGAACTTAGCGGGAAAGTTCAAACTTAATGGGAATTTTTTTTACACAAGTTCGAACTTGACAAGAACATATTTTAGCCACACAAAAAAAAAAAAAAAAAAAAAAAATATTTTGAATTAATTACTTTTGAGGGTAAAAAAGACATTTCTTGATTCTTTACCAACTACTATCCCTTCATTTTCTTTCTTCCAAACAACTCATCTTCCCTCAAGCCATCTTCCCTCATCTTTCAAAATCTTCTCTTCCCTTTCCTTTCTTCCTCTAAATTCTTTTCTCTCCTCAAATTTTCCCTGCACAAAGGTCTAGCATGTGCTTTCTCATCACAGCATCAAACATATTGTATATATAAACTTGCTTAACTTTGGGCATATATAAATTGTGTTCTTAATATTAGCTACATTGCCTATTAACCTTTGATAAAGGTCCTTGTAGACTTTCCAGAGAAGTGCATCCCCTGCTAGGGGCTTTCAGGTCATGTTATGCTGTTGTTGCTAATGTTTTGTAATTTTAATGGCTCAATAATGATGCAATGATACGGAGCGGGTGAATCATTAATAAGAGTTCTTGTTTTAAGAAAACCTTGGGTTGAATTAGATAGATTTAGTCCGATCCAATTCCAACCCGAAGTCAAGCTAGACTAGACTTGTTCCACTACACTAATGGAGTCCCGGACCTTAATTTGTCATATGTCACATGCAATGAAGCTTATTCCAATACCTAATATATTTATTTTATTCATTTACTTTTCTTATAAATGGAGATTTTTTTGTAGATAAATGATAAAAAATTTAGCTTGATCAGATTTATTTGCGTTTAATTATAGTCCGAAAAAAGTGCTCGTATATAGGGTGGTTACATGCCAAAAAGAAAATAAAAGCAAAAAAAATTTTAAAAAACAGAGGTTGATTATAATTAACCAGGGCCAGGGAGGACATTACTTGTGAGGGAATTAATGAATCACATAACATATGATTAAGTTATCATGGTAAAATTGTTAAGATGGCAACAATAAAATAAAGTATGAGTCAAAAGTAATGGATACCGTTCTTAATTTTAAGGGAAACTTATTTTCTCTAATTTTATTTTGACAGATTACAATCAACAGGATAGACCTACGTCATATTAATTTTTATTACATTTTTGAATAAAATTAACATAAATATAAATTTATAGTTCAGTTTTGTTTATATATATATATATATATATATATATATGATAAGTTGCACCAAACATCATCCCATCTTTTGATTTACAGTGCTATTATATCCTAAACTTGGTTTAAAGTCATGACGGAGTGGTTCTGTTTAGGATTGCGGTGCCTAGTATTATAATCAAACTCATGGACTCCTTCTGAAATCTTTTGCTGCCAAGAACTGCCCCGCGACCCATGATTCCAATTACTTTCTTCTTTGACTATCTTTCATTTCATATAAGATAAATATTTTATTATCATTATTAAAAATATTTTCCTATTTGATCAATAGAGAATTAATTATAATTCATACTTAATAAGCCATTTCCAAAATCGTAGAACTGTGATGCATAATATCTTGATATGGCCTTATATCTCCTTTTCAATTAATATTGCGGCGGTTTGGAATCTTAAGCTGATAAATATACTCAAAAACATGGAGAACCTACAATTTTAGGCCCCCTCTGTTAAAATAAATTCAAAGAGGTGCCATATGTCGCATAAATCTCCCTACAAATGTCATCAACGTATATTGCATGATGACATGCATATCATGGGATAACAATATAAAAAATATCGTAACAAAATCATAATATTCAAAATTCATATTCTTATATTTATAAAATAAAGGTTAAAATATATGCAACTCTCTTTACTTTTTTTTTTTTTTTTTTTTTTTTTTTTTTTTTTTTATATTAAGGAATTTGAATTTGTATTCTCTTTCCCACGTGTGTGTGAGGCGGTTTACCATGTCAACCAATAACTTATTGGTCAACTCTCTTTTGTATAAATAATTTTCTTGAGTTTTAAAATTTGATGAGAAATCCTCTTAAATTTAATTTTGTGGGTATTGTTGGTCGATTTCCTTGATGACAAGTGAACCGATCGAACAAGTAATAAAGTGTAAGTAGAGTATCGTCCCACAGAGACTGAGATACCAAAGAGTGACGTGCGATTGCTATGATAGTTGTGCAAGCAAAAAATAAATATAATCAGATTGAGGGGTTTTTGTGGTTATGCTACTAGCAGAAGTAAACAGAGTGAATTAACTTGAGAAGATATCAGTAAGAAGTTAGGAATTTGGACTCGAATCATCCTTAAGTGCATCAATCCCCCGGTTGCTCTACCCAATGCTATAACATCTATACGTAAACACGCAATGCTCTGACAAAGATAGCTACTAACTACAAAGCTATTTGGTTAACCCACCACGATAGTCTATCGAAGCTTCCGTTCGATACATATGACGCTAACTATACTCCTTCCATATTTCTATGGCAACTTTCTAGTCGATCGCTTTATGCTCGGGTGTTATGGTTATGAGAGGTAGACCCATTCCGAAGCTTACAATAATAGGTCAAGCGGTGCACGGGCTGCCTAGCAAACACTGTTTCTCAGAGGTCTAACCTCAACTCCTTGCTAGTAAGCCGAGGCCACAAATCAGCCCTTAACTTCCGTTAATCGACTAGTAATTAATGCACTGATAAGCAAACCAAACTTATTGAATTAAGAACTTGCAACTGGATTCATTTAACAACTTAAGAAATCATCCTCGTCCAGCCATATGAAAATCAGTTCATGACTGACAAGGGAAACACAAAACCAACACTAACAGAATGACCCATGATCGAAAAACTAAAATTAAAAGGGAAAACAGAAAGCGTTGACGGAATTCCAACGGCGTGGATACGGCCCTGTCATGTCACCACTCCACGTCTTCTTCGTTCCGTCGTACTGCAGGGAAAGATGCTGGGTTGTCTTGAAAATCTCGTGCTCTTGTGAAATCTCTCCTTCTTCTCTTGAGTCTGCCGAAAGTAAAATCTCGTTCTAGGGCTCTCCGACTCCCCCTCGGGTTGGCTCCGCTGTTTCCTTTCATAAACAGGCTTTTCTTGCGACGTAAGTTACAACGAGTGGGCCTTTTCTAATCTGTTGAGATCTATCGCGTCTCTTAATCCGAGTAGATTGCTTCTGCTAATCCTGCAGGATTCTTCAAATATTTTAGTTTCAATCCTCCGCATCTTCTATTCCGTGATATCAGCAATCCATCTGTCGTTATCGCCTTTTTCTTTTATTCCTGAAATCACCTAGGTAAAAAGGTTAGAAAACATGACGCATAGCATTGCGTCCTCTACTTTGCTATAGCCTTCGTGATGCTTTGTATTGCACTTCGAGTTGCTGTCAGAATGCTATAGCATCGTATCAGCTCTGCTATACGTTCTTCTTAAAAACCATGTAAATTGCCCCGTTTTTAGCACATGCAAATGATTTCTATCCTTCAGTCCCTATATCATGAATATATGCCTTTTTGCTTGGTTTGTTCATAGTTAAGCTTATATTTACCGTTCAATTCAGTCATAAAGTATAAGGAAAACATAGTATAATTTGTGCTCAGGTATAAATCTACAATCTATTATTTCAATATTTTTCTTAAGGAGTTCAATATATTAGTGACCAGCTTATATATATATTGCAAGAACTCCTCCAACGTAGAATTATATGTAAATAATCCTTCCAGCCTCGAAGTTTGAAGTGCTGTTATATTATAATTAACTTAATGAAATGATATAAATGAACGGTGAGAATTCTTTTTTTTTTTTTTTTTTTTTTTTTTTTGGTAGGAGTGAGGAAGTTGTTTGTACAGTAAAAGTTTAAAAGATTTATCATGAGTTTTACAATTTTGAAAAACTATCTACATATAAAATGACATTTAGGGTTATGGATAATTTTTCTTATAATTAAAAAAATTAATTATATAAGTGAATAAAACTATATAATTAAAGATGGTATAATAGAGTGAGGATAATAAAACTAAGGAATAAGGGTCTTAAATGTCATGAAAGTTTTCGGTCATGAGTACTGGTAAGACGGAAGTTTTTTTTAGACCAAAAATGCCACGGAAGTTCACAAAACGTAGCAATTTTGCCCCTCCGTTAATTTTGACCGTTAAGTTTAACTGAGTGCACACGTGACATGCCACCTCATCAATCAAAAATATCATTTTTGCCTCGGAAGTTTTCACTGAGGAGCAATTTAACCCTGGTAGTTTACAAAACATAGCGATTTTGCCCTTCTGTTCCTCAATATTAAATTTGACTATTAAATTAGTCAAGGACCACACATGTCATACCTTGAAAAGATCAAACTTAGAGTTAGAGAAGAAGATCCTTGAGACGTTGAGCTCAAGGCGGCCAGAATTTGTGAAGTCAAATTGGTCAAAGGGACTGAAAGGTCTGACGCAAAACCTAGAGGAAGCATCACTTATGATCTAAGCAAATGAAATGCAAAACGAGAAATGAATTGTTCCAAAAATTGGTTCAGTAAAACAAATCAATAGTGATAATATTTACGTTTGTATAGACTGATCATTTGCTTAGATCATAAGTGATGCTTCCTCTGGGTTTTGCGACAGACCTTTCAGTCCCTTTGACCAGTTCGGCTTCACAAATTCTGGCCGCCTTGAGCTCAACATCTCAAAGATCTTCTTCTCTGACTCCAAGTTCGACCCTTTCAAGGCATGACATGTGTGGTCTTTGACTGATTTAGTAGTCAAATTTAATATTGGGGGACAGAAGGGCAAAATTGCTCCTCAAATGAAAACTTAGGGACAAAAATGATACTTAACTAATTTAATTGATAAAGTGGCATGCCACGTGTGATGAGGTGGCATGCCACGTGTGCACTTAGTTAAACTTAACGGTTAAAATTAACGGATGGGCAAAATTGCTACGTTTTGTGAACTTCCGTGAGATTTTTGGTCCAAAAAAAACTTTCGTCTTACCAGTGCTCCTGAGTGAAAACTTCCATGGCATTTATCCCTAAAACTAACAAGTTGTTAGTTGATGTGGTAAGAAACATCACCCATATGTATAGAAGAAGAATACAATTTCAAATTATGAGAAGCACACTTGATAATGAGTAATGACTATAGAAAAGGTGGCAAAAAGAGAATCACTGGAAAAAAGGTTGAACTATGGTATAATATAATTTTTTCAAAAAGCCACTGAAACTAAAATAGGCGAAAAAAATTGTTGAGCAAATTATTTTTTATATATGATGACATTGTTAAAATGGTAAGAAAAAATATGACACAAGTAAAAAAAATAATAGAAGAATTACTATGCAATCCTACGAATAATAAAAATGTCCTCATATGACAACAGTGAACGACATAAAACCGGTTGTCATTTTATACATTAGAATTTGTTATTGCATCTTCCTCAGTTGCTCCCCGCTTTTTAGGTGATTATATCCCTTTCTTGGATAATAATTCCCCAAAATTAATTGATGAAATTCTTTTATTTTGAAGAAAAGAAAAGAATATTTTGGTCCTTTAAGTTTTAATTGATAAATTCTTTTGGCTTTTTTGACATTGGAGTAACGGGAAAGGACGTTTTCTTCATTATGAACTCGAGAAAATACCAAATAAACAAAGCTCAAGCATGGATGGAGATGATGATTGAGCAGCTAGAATATTTAGAAGCATGTTAGTTAATAGCTAGGGTGATAAGGAAGAGAGTTACTTGATATTAAGCTTCTTTTGCTCAGCAGCGTCATGTAATGAGTTTTTCATTGAAAAGGGCAAATATTCCTACTACTACCTCCGGTCCTAATTATAGGAACACTTTTTGTAGTATAATTTGCGATACAAAAGTGTTTATATAATTAGGACCGGAGTATCTTTTATTATGACGTAGTTTACCAATATATTTTTGTAAAAAGAGTGTTACTAATGTTTTTTATTAGTAAAGTGGAGCATCTTTTAAGTCAAGAGGGTAAGAGAAAAATAGGATACGAGTAAAAAGTAATTGTTAAAATTCTTTTGATGTAAAGAAAAGGAAAATTGATCTTCATGTAATTTTTTATTGACCATAATTCTATAAAATATTTTAAGAGGCGTCACATGCAACAAAGCTTATTCCCATACCTAACCTAGTTTTTTTTTTTATTCGACTACTATACTTATAAATAGAAATATTTCTGTAAATTAATTATAAATTTTTTTAGCTTGAATCATAAGCAATTGTAAACATATTTTTAATAAAACATATAAAAATTTATTTATGACCAACTAAATTTATTTACACTTTGGTGTAGCCAAAAAGTATTCTGGGTGACCACCTGCCAAAAGAGAAAATAAAAGGAGAAAAATGAAAAAACGAAAAACGAAAAACAAAGAGAGGTGGATGATAATTGATAAAAGTCTTGAGAGGGTCACATTGTAATGAATGACATTATGTATAATTAAGTTATAACGGAGATATCTTTTTCAAGTTACAATGGTAAAATAGTTAAGATAGTAAGAATAAATCACTATCAATTAAAGAACAATAATAAAAAAAAAAATTATAATTATTAATTTCTTATATATAAGACAGGCACTGGTGGGTGCAAAAAAAAAAAAAGACATTTCTCTCCACCTATAACTCTTATATATAGTAATGTCTAAGTCTTGATGTTGTAAGTCATGCAATTGAACTTCTTTCCTGGATAAAGTATCATGTTGGGGTAACAATGTAACAAAAAATGAAGCCATAGACCGGAGTTCAAAGAATGTCCCGAATTGTAGAGAATAAATAACATGTTGATGGACTGGAATGGATTATTTGAGTCATGGTATATCTTATTGGCTGGATTTTTTTTTGTATAAATGGGCTAGCTGAATTTTTGGTTTGGTTCCCTGTTATCATTTGATATTAGATGGTAATTTGTATGAGGAGATGATATTTTTAATATAATGTCATTGTAAAATTGATTCTGTCAAATTGAGCTGCTCCTAACATCTAGTCCTCTTTCTCTGTGGATGGCCCAATTGAAAAAACATGGTTGAAATTTTAAATGGGGAGATACATTCAAGAACAAGAAATGTCCTTACAAATATTTTAGACTCTCCTCCTTTTAAACAAATTTAAAGAGGACATGTCTCATGACTCTGATCATCCCAATAAGAATGGCCTCTACAAGTGTTATCAATTGTATTGTATCTATCCCACCAATAGGCATACACATGGTAACAATATAAAAAATAAAAACTTATAATATTCAAAATTCGCATTCTTTCTGGAAATTCTTTCTGGTCATTAATATAAGGTTCAACTTAATAAAGAAATTGAATTATAAGATAGATTTTATATTAAGGATTGAGATAGAAACTAATCCTAATATTTATACTGAAGGCTAAATCATAGATAACTCTCCTTTATGTAAATAATTTTCTTGATTTTAAAAACTTGATGAGTGTAAAACCCCCACCGGTATTTCGACTTTTATTAGAGTATTCATACATAGTTCATATGTAGTTGTGTAGCAAAACAGAAATAATATAATATATTGACATAAAACTCTTGATTATAATACATAAATTCTCATAGGATCTATATATAATATAAATAAATTCTAACTACATCTATACATATCTATAGATAGCCGACACAACTTCTCGGCCCTAATCCAAAATCTTCCTTCTCTGGTATCCACCGTCAACATCTCCATTTTCTGTCGCTATGTAATCAAGTATTAGCATACTATTCTGTTGCCACAAGAACTGCCTACTCTTATACCACAACTGTAATACCCCTTCGGTATATCAGCATATATCAGAATATTCATATGCAATTTAGTAGGCAAAAAAGAAACAACGTTATTTACTAACATATGACTCTTTGATTACATTACTAAAATATCCATATGGTTCGTACAAAATATTTACAAATTTTAAACTAATTATGGAATTCCTCAACAAAATAATCCACAATCATTCCAAAACATGTCCACACCTCCATTTGCTTTGGGAGTTGCGTCTAGGGCGCTGTTCATTGCACATGTAGTAACAAGGACTGGGATCCCAAAGGTTCCCAGAGTAACAGTTAATCTTATATAAAATATATAAATAGTACATGACAGTTAACTATGTGCAAGAAACAATTTACAGCATTGTATAAAATATTCAAAAATCACATAATACCATTCTCAAGCTACAACAATTGCAAACAGTTCATATAATACATAGGGTCAAGGTGCAGATTTGCCAACCAACTATTACCCGAGGAGCGTCTGGCATAAATAACTATTGAGGGGACCAAAATTGCCAATCAACAATTACAAAGTGAAAAAAAAACACAATTTGGAGCAGATTCGCCAACGAACTATTACCCCGTCACTGTCTTGGTGTCTCCGTCTTCCATTGACTGTCACAGTGTCAGCGACATCGGCATTTCCAAAGCTTCTATTGTTACTGGGTGTTCCACTCACCCTCTTGAACTCATCCAGTAGTCCACAACGTTCGACTGACACGCACCTTACACCTTGGTTCCATCCCCCCGATGCCACAAGCAGCAACCGCTGCTGCCACAATGCCTGCTTCCATGGGTCCCATCTCTGTTGGTGTTTTCCTTTTCCAACAAGAAGGCTTAACCGCTCTTTTCTCCGGCGTTTACGCTTCGCCACCGTCCTACGCCGGTGCCTCATATTTTAACTTAATTGTGATAGTTGTTTTTTTATTAGTTATTTGGTGTTTTTTTTTTCACTTTTAATAGTTATTTGGTGTTTTTTTTTTTCACTTTTTAATTGTTGATTGGCAATTTTGGTCCCCTCAATAGTTATTTGTGCCAGACGCTCCTCGGGTAATAGTTGGTTGGCAAATCTGCACCTTCACCCTAATACATAACATGGTTCAACAAACATACATAATATGTGAGAGTTATATTTACTACATGCGCACTTTACCAATTCCTAAATTGGCTCCCAATCCTTTCATCATCCCGGGCAAATACCGAAACCCATAACCACACATTCACAGACGGTGGATTACAACTTATCCATCACTAAGATTGAATATCACATTAGGCCCAACATAAAACTAAATTCCCTTACTATCTCCAAGAGTTCATTTCAACCCTTGAAGTTTAAGTTGATTCTTGTTCTTCTCATTTTCACCTTTTTTCTTTTTGATTCTGCTAGATTTTTCTACAATGAAAAATCATAACTCATTGTCAAAGTGTTTAAATGAGATGGTTCCAAATCCTATAGACTCATTATTGAGTCTGTTTTTAAGGAAAAATGGTTTCAACAACCAGTCACACACATATCAATCCAGAATTAGTCCAATAGCGATTGTTTTCCAATTTACATTCTACAATCATAGGTCATTTTCAAAAATTTATATCTCTATATACACATATCAAAATTCGATAAATGACCTATCAAATTAAAGCTCTTTATGTTTACTTTAATTATGGAAACTTTAATCGAAATTGGACATTATTTATTACCCAAATTTTAGTTGGAAAATCTCTACCTACAAAAAACTTACGAGACAGTTTCAGGGCTTTGGCACAATGTAATCCCAAAGCTTCTAAAATTCCTATCGAATCTGTATCCTATTTCATTTTGAACATAATGGAACCATCAAAATGGTCAAATTCCTAACCCCTACTCTGCCCTGCTATTTGCCGAACCTAGGGTCTTTTGTGCTGAATTTCATTTTGCCAATTTCACTTCACAAACACCCTGATCTTGGTTCTTAACCACATTTTATAAGGTAAACATGTGATTTTTTTTTTTTTTTTTGTCTCAGGTTATGAAAAATTACTTTTAAAAATGTGGTTTGGGTGTCACATAAACACTCATAAAATGCAATTGAACTTCTTTCCTAGATAAAGTATCATGAAGACGTGACAATTCAGCAGCCATGGATCGGAGTTCAAAGCATGCACCGAATAGGATAGAATAAATAAGGGGTTGATGGACTGGAATTGATTATTTGAGCCTTTGTATCTTTTATTGGGTGGGATTTTTTTTGTATCAATGAGGTAGCTGAATTTTTTGTTTGATTCTCTGATATCATCACTTGATATTAGTGTATATATAGGGTGAGATGATCTTTTTAATATAATGTCATTGTAAATTTGATTCTGTCAAATTGAGTCACTCCTAATGTCTAAACCTCTTTCTCTGTGGATGGACCAATTGAAAAAACGTGGTTGGAATTTTTTGATATCAAACGTGGTTGGAATTTTAAATATAGAGATACATTCACGAACAAGAAATGTCCTCACAAATATTTTAGGCTGCCCTCCTTTTAAAGAAATTTAAAGAGGACATGTCTCATGACTCTGATCATCCCAATAAGAATGGCCTCTACAAGTGTGATCAATTGTAGGCCACCAAATGGCATACACAGGGTAACAATATAAAAAATATTATAAAAAACTCATAATATTCAAAATTTGCATTCTGTATACTCTTTCTAGTCATTAATATAAAGTTTACCTTAATAAAGAAATTGAATTATAAAATAAATCTTTTATTAAGGATTGAGGTAGTATAATATAGAAATCCTAATATTTATACTGAAGGCTAAATCATATATAACTCTCCTTTATGTAAATAATTTTCTTGATTATAAAAACTTGATGAGAAATCCCCTAAATATTAATTATGGTGGATAACCCTCTACCATGTATTATTTAGCTCCTCTTCTTCTTATTACGCAAGAACCACTCAAACTTAGAATTATATGTGAATATTTCCTCCAAACTCTAATCATAGGAAAATAAGTTGCTATTATATCGTACCATATTATATTAATGAAATGACATAAATTGACAATGAGAAAGTTAAGTGCATATACATATAAAATTTTGATATATTTATTATGAAATTTAAAAATAAAGTATGAAACTTTATCAACATAGAGTATCATAATATATATATATATATCGTTGTATTGATGATCTTCTTTCACTTTCAGCCTAGCCTATGGAGATTTATGTAGATGATGAGGCTAAATTGACTCTTCATAGTTAAGTAAAGTTGTAATTTGTTTATTCCTTTTAATATTTTTTATTTCTATTGTATTTTCCTTTAGTTGATGCTTAAGTTTTCTTCTGTCTACCAGCTCTTCTTTTGCTTTGACCTTTTTCAGCACTGCATCAAATTGAAGGATCTAGAGAAGAACCATAAGTTGAATGACCATCTTGATGCCCTGGACTTCAACCAAGTGGTCATTTTTTGTTTGAACCGACTGACTTTAATATTGGCCCTTTAATGTATTCGGAATTATTTATGTACTACTTTAACTTTTACCCATTGTTATGAAACCCAGACCAGACTGGCTGAATAAGACGAGAAATTGGCCAACCGGTTAGTAATCCGGTCTGGGCATCAATCCGGTTCGGTACTTTAAAAAACAAAAACGATTTTTTTAAAAAAAAATTCTTTACAATTTCATATTAATTACCCTTAATTCTTCAATTTTCACTTGTTTAGCTCCATGTTACTCCAGTTTGACTTCGGATCTAATCCATTGACCATTAACCCAATCCCAGCCGATTTAGTGGCTGATTCGGGTTTTAAAACCTTGCTTTTGCTAGCCTTCTCTCTTAAAATATAGGTCTTTTTTATTATTATTTTGTTCCCTTTGTTAATTGGTCCCCGAAAATTGATGCATTGAGAGTATAAAACTTTGTTAATCAGAAGATTAAATTCTGCAGTTAAAAGTGGGAGGAAGAGGAATCAAAGTGAAGTTAATATTTATGTTGGAATGTTTGTATCTTCTTCAACTACTAATATCTTTAAGGGTCCATTTGGATGGGCTTTTAAAAAAACTTTTTTTTAAGTGCTTATTTTTTGGCTTTTAAAAAAAAACTTTGGCTCACTTTGGCTTTTTTTTGTGACTTTTGCTTTTTGAAAAAAACATCATCTAAACACATAAATTAATTTAAAAGGCATTTTTTTTACATTAAAAAAGTGCTTTTTTTCTCAAAAAAGCCAATCCAAATAAGCCCTAATTACAAGTTGGTGGAGAAGTTGGCGTAGTGATTTTATCATGTGAGTGTGCTTACATAGTTACATGTCACCTTGTAAATATGTTTCTAGCTATATCATTTAGAGTAAGTCTATTTCTTTTTCCTTTTTCCCTAGTGCTTTTTTCTCTTGTGTCGTCTTGTCATTCGACACAATAAATGGATTGGTGGAAGCAGTACAGGCACTGGCTATGGCGGAAGGGGCGCAGGCGCTGTCTACGGTGGAGAGGGTGATGTGGTTAGGATCCATAGTATTTGAGCCATTTGTTGTCACCAACAAGCCTTGAGGAGGAGGAGGAGGAGGTGGTGGTTGAGGAGGGGGTGGCGGCGGCGGAAGAGTTCTCTGGGATCTTAACATGATGAAGGAGAGAAGGAGGAGGCCGATAAAGAAAAGTAGTAAGAATCACAAAGAATAGTTGAGTTTAAATAGAGGTCTAACGGATTGCAAAGAGTTATGACTTATGACTTATGAAGGTTTAATGGGATTATGAAGGGTTATGATGAGTTATGACATTGAATTTCTGAGTATTACGAAAGGTTATGAAAGAGTTAGATGACGGTTGTTTTTTAAAAGTGTTATGTTTTGTCTTCGCTAATATAAGTGTTTAGAAGATGAATCGTTTGTAAGTGTTACATGACAGTTGTTTTTTAAGAACCGTTATTTTTATGAATAAATAAATGACGGTTGTTGGCTGCAATCGTTACATTTGTGTTTTCACGAATTTCGCCTTACAATACATGATGATGTGCATAATTAACCGTTATATTTCCTTGCACGACCTCCGCCTCAACATACATGACATTTATTAGTGGTAACCGTTATGTATTAGGAGTTATAAATTCCCAAATCTGTAGTAGTAGTAGTAGTTAAATAACTTAGCTTCTTGCTAATAGAATTGTTTGCATTTGTGGATAATTTTTTTGTGACCATGTTTCTTTTGCAGCTTCACGCGATATTTTGTCATACTACATGATTTATAAAAGGGTTAAGATGTAAATATACAATGAGATTTTATCGAAATGTGCTTAACATCAAATATTTTTTTTCAGGGGTAAAAGTAAATATAAACGTTCAAAAGAGTGCAAAAGTTGCATTGGATGTTAGTGTTATATGACGTCAGTTACTTTTTCCATAAATTTCCTAGCTGGTATCTTGGTGTGATTTACTGCTCTTTTGACTGATGGAGACATGGCAGTTGGGGAACTGAAAGTCTCCATTAAGATTGACACCAAACCCAACACCATACATTAAATCTTCATCAGTAAAGATACATAGAAAGAGGAGAGCATTGAGCAAGGAGGAAGGAGGAAGGAGATAAAGGCTTTGTTTGGTTTGAGGGGAGAGGGGAGGGAGGGGAAAATTTTAATGGAGAGGAAAACCCTTGTGGGCCCCACAGCATTAAATTTTGGTAAAATTTTCCCCTCCCCTACCCTTAAACCAAACAAAGCCAAAATCTTAGCCTCCTCTTCTTGATGGTTGT
The DNA here is from genome assembly GCA_019022655.1 of Acacia acuminata. Classification (NCBI taxonomy): domain Eukaryota; kingdom Viridiplantae; phylum Streptophyta; class Magnoliopsida; order Fabales; family Fabaceae; genus Acacia; species Acacia acuminata. The sequence continues at coordinate 3,698,340 of JAFJYI010000001.1, forward strand.
CGAGTATACCATCTAAATGGTGCCCTCCACGGAAGAGGATGCTCTCATAAGCATTTTTTCTCCTCATCTCTCCCCATCCCATCTGGACCGTTGATTGGAAAAAGGAGAGAAAAATTAAAGTAATATTGTAATATTTTAGATTGATTGGACGGATGTAATTTAGAGATAATGAGGGATAATGAGAAAAGGATGATGAGAGAAATCTAACCCGCCCTCCACCACTTCCCCATTTGATTTGGCCTTCGTCGCCACTTGGTCCCTTCACTGCCTCCTTCAATCTTCTCCTCAACTCATCACCCTCCTTGCCATTCTTAACAATGTATGCCATTTTCCCTGCCCTAGACTGAACCCATTTCTTAAAACAACATTTTAGAATCAAATCGCCCTTCTTGCTCTCTGTTCTTTTGCTGGCACAAACAATAATCTAAATTTGTTGGACCAAAACACATGCAAGTTTGGTAGGACAAAAATCTAAACCACCAGGTCCTTCTAGATTCTTCATTTATGAATAAATTGATTGACTTGGTTTTTGAACAGGTCTTTATTGGGATGCAAACAACTTATATCTCATGAATGTGACTCATCGAAGGTCATCCTAGAGCCACAATCTCGACTTTGTTCATGTTTACATGCCATGGCATTCTAGGCTACCCACTCCAGTTTCTACTACCCCCAGTAAACAAGCAAACAAACACTAATAATTCTCTAGATTAAATATTTATTGATTCCCGATACATAAAGATAAAGATGTGTGTAATTTGATTTGATTGGATTGGATTGGCGTGAAACTAGGGTTTGTGGTATTGGGGGTGGACTTTTTGATAGGAACACACCGTTCTTTCTCAACGGCCATGAAGAATAGCAGGCAAGTTCTTAATCATTCACATTAAGCTCCATACCACCATTTTTATTCAAAAAAAATTTCATCATTGTCAACGTTTTCATAATAATAGTTAATGTTACTTTTGTACATCTTTTGGAATTCATGGCTACTTTTATCCTTTGTTGGTCAAAATCCTCTTATAGTAAGTGAACCAGTAATAAAGTAGAGGGTAGCGTATCATCTCACAAAGATTGAAATACCAATTATGTAGCCAGTTAATGATCAAAAGTTGTGCGATGGTAAAATATAAAGGGTTGTTTGTGACTATTAAATCTAACAAAACTAAATAAACAAATGATCGTGAATGTGGATGAGAGTAATCAGATTTTAAAATAGGTAGAGCTCATACTTCTTCTTAGGTTGCATTAATCCCCTAGATTGCATCTATCACATTGCTACAACAATCTATTGCATAGCTTCTGCAATGCTACAATAAACTACCTATCGTAATGTTATTCAGTTAACCCACCACTTGTTTATATTGAAGTTTTCATAGTCCTTAAATACACTTATTACTCTACTTCTCCCATATTCCTATGTGGATTTTCAGGCTTAAAACGTCAATTTAACCTAGGTTGGTAAATCCATTCTTGTAGCTTACAATTTAGATCGAGCTCTGCACAAGATCGCCTAGCACAAACTATGCGGATTTTCAAGCTTAAAATGTCAGTTTAACCTAGGTATATTGGTTATGTGAGGTAAATCTATTTTTGTAGTTTACAATTTAGATCGAGCTCTACACAAACTCGCTTAGCATAGACTATGCGGATTTTCAGGCTTAAAATGTCAGTTTAACCTAGATGTATTGGTTATGTGAGGTAAATCTATTCTTGTAGCTTACAATTTAGATCGAGCTCTACACAAGCTCACCTAGCACACACTGCCTAATAGAGGTTTAACCTTAACTCTTTTCTAGTAAGCTAAGTCCACTACTCTTGCCTATTAGTGGCCAACTAACAAACGAGACCAACACTAACATCACAATTAAGCAAACTGAATTTATTGAATTAAAACTAAGAATTTGGGTTCATATTACAACTTAAGGATCCATCATCGCTCAGCCAACAGAGTTTAGTTCATGACTGATGAGAAGAACACAATTAAAATAAATGAAGTATGATCCATAGAAGAGAAAACTAAAGCATAGAAGAATGGTTGAAGGGTCAAGGCAGAAAAGACATTTGTCATGTAACGCCTCTGCGTCTTCTTTCGTTCAGTAAAAAATTCTGTCACGATCGGCCTTCTTGAACTCTATCGCGTGTTGTGATCTTTCTGTGTGAATCTAATTCTAAGCCTTAAGTCGCATCGTTCTCTCACTGATTACTGTCTGCTATGTCTAGCCGTCTTTCCTTATATGGTCAAGGTCCTTGCGCCGTAGGTTCAATGAGCTGGACTTTCCAATTCTATAAGGCCCAACTCCCTAGATTCAGTTGATTGATTCTCTTTTTAATTTCACGGGATTTCATTAGACCTCTAGTCTGATTCTCTACGCTGGCTCTTTATTTTTGTCTCAGTCAAATCAATCGCTATCTAGATGTTCAGCTCAATTTCCTACAAGAATCATCTAAAATATCCTCAAGAAAAAATCAGCGTACAACAATAGATCACAAATTATCACTTGTTATGCTCTAGCATTGAGGTAACAATGTAATGCTAGTTCAAACAAAATACTTACGATGTTGTAGTATCATATCAGCATTATCATACAATTCTAGAGTACATCAAATTGAAGCCTCTTCTTCTTCCTACATGCGGGACAATTTCTAAAATGTAATAGTTTACTTCATTTAATCCCTATTTCCATATATTCATGAATTCTATCATATTTTATCATATAAAACACATGCAAGCTCAGAAACATCATGTAAAACAATCATGACATAATGGAAATATATGACAGAAATATGATTTATCACCCTTTAAAAAACTTTTGGTGTTGGGTATATTTTTCGATAAAATATTACTCCCTTCAGTCCTAATTATAAAACCTAGTTGACTTTTTTGGAGAAGTTAAGTAAGCTCATTAAATTACTTTAGATCATTTTTATTTTTATTTTTTCTTCAAATTAATTAATTTGACTAATAAATTAATATATAATCTAAGGATATACAACATATGAAGTAATTAAGTAACTTATTTAGCTTCCTTAATCTCTCCAAAAAAAAATTAACTAGGTCTTATAATTAAGACTGAATATATGTATTTTTATACATAACCTTTTAATAAATCTTGTGGCATAACAAAATATCGTGTGAAGCCGCAAAAGCAACATGGAAAAAAGAAAAAGAAAAAAGCAGCAAATGGAAACAGATTCTATTAGCGGGAAACTTTGTTTAACTGCCAAAATCCCCGAGAATCGTTCGATCCTTCATCTCCCAAATTAAGCCTCTCTCTCTCCCTCCCGCCCATGTCTTTCCCGCTTCTAATAATCGGTGCAGCGTAGCGACCATTGTCGCCGCCGCTTTCCAGCGACGGAAAAGCTGCACACTCTTTTCTCCCATGGGGAAAACCCCTCCATCTCCGCCGTCCGACATTGAGACGGCTCACGGAGGCCGTACGGGCCGGCCATCGCCTCCCTATGACGTTGAGACGGCCCACGGAGGCCGCAAGGGCCGGCCATCGCCTCCCTATGACGTTGAGACGGCCCACGGAGGTCGCAAGGGCCGGCCATCGCCTCCCTACGACGTTGATAGCCGACCATCGCCTCCTTACGACGTTGAGACGGCTCACGGAGGCAGCAAGGGTCGATCATCGCCTCCTTACGACGTTGAGACGGCTCACGGAGGCCGCAAACCATCGCCTCCCGACGACGTTGAGACGGCCCACGGAGGTCGCAGTGGCCGATCGTCGCCGTCGTCTGATATGGAGACGAGGCCAGAGCATCAAAAGAGCCGATCCGAAATTCCGCAACCATCACCACCTTTTTCCCCACCGGTTCCGAAGCCGTGGTTCTCATGGCTTGTGCCGCTCGTATTTGTGGTTAATGTGGCACTGTTTTGGTATTCAATGTACTACAATGATTGCCCTGCAAAAATAGACAAAAATCGTAAATGTCTCTTCTCAGAACACTTGGGAAGGTTCTCTTTTCAACCCTTCAAGGAGAATCCCCTTCTTGGACCTTCCACCAGGACGTGAGGACTAATTCCTTCTCTCTCATTTTATTTATGCTTCAGATAGTGAGATTGTTCACAGGTAAATCAGGATTGCTTAATTTTCTTTCAGCAAAAGGACGGAGGGAAATTTCATCATAATAGGGTTTTGTTTCGTCCTCTTTAATTCCCAAATGTTCAATCTGAAGCTTTCCCAGAGTTGGTTGGGATTTTATTTTGAGAATTCACCGGAAATGATATTTGTTGAACTCGAGGGATGGACAATCTAGTTGGACAGCCATTGCAATGTCAAGGAATGAGTTAAAAACTTAAAATATTGACATTGTCCTCCTCTCTACTCTCAAATTTACCCTTAAGAAAGTTCAAAACCTGGATTAATCAATATTCTTTTGAGGATATTTTGGAGTTCATACTCTAATCCACTAAGCTTATCAGCTAACAGCAGCACTTCAAACGATTAAAGTCATAATTGCTCATATTCCTATTTTCTGCTTTGTCCTGCACAAAGTAGAAATTAAACTTTATTGGATTTTTATATCTGTTATAGAAGGATCAGTAAGTTTGACAATTTGTTCTGTCTTTTGCAGACTGCAAAAGTTAGGAGCCCTGCAAAAGGAACTAGTGGAGGAAAACGAAGGATGGCGCCTAATAACCTGCATGTTTCTTCATGCTGGAGTTATACATTTAATCGCTAATATGTTTAGTCTCTTATCCATAGGAATCCGGCTTGAGCGGGAATTTGGATTCAGTAAGCATTTTTTTGCTGAATTTTCCCATTTGAGCTTTTTGGAAGTTTATCAGTACACACACTCTTTTCTCATCTCTTATTTGTTGCAGTTAGAATTGGATTTTTATACACACTTTCTGGATTCGCGGGAAGCTTAATATCAATGTTGCATTTGGAGAAATCTGCAAAACCAACCATATCAGTTGGTGCTTCTGGTGCACTTTTTGGACTCCTTGGAGCCATGCTTTCTGAGCTTCTAACGAACTGGACAATTTATGAAAATAAGGTTTCCCTATTCATTCTATTTAGTTAAGGGTTAAGGTACAATTTTAACGATGAAGTTTTTTTTCTATAAGTGTCTGGCATAATGAACTTTTGAAGGGTGTAAAACTAGACACAATTCTTTAAAAATAGGTATAATTTGAGTAATTCCATTAAATTGGTCCAAATGCCTATCTCTTTTTTGAGGTGGGGTCTTCTCTAGTAGTGATAGAAATATGCTAGGCCCTTATCAGGGGGCCTACCACCTAACTTACATTAAGCCTAGCTTAGCCAATTTACTAAATAAGTCAGGCTAAGGCTCAGACCCATTGTCAGGCCTATTTAGATAACATGTGAGGTCCATTTTCATAAAGTCTATTTAGCCTCTTTTTTTATTTTTTATAATTTATACTTATATATATATAATTGAAGAAAAAACTTCTCATGTTGTAGAAAAGCGTTTTCCATGTCACACACATAAAATGGTGGGACCCACATTATATATAATTAGCATTTATATAAAAACTGGGTCGAACTATTTCATGTGTAGGATAAACTTCTTCTTCTCATGCAACATGAGAAGTTTAAACCCCCTATATAATTACATATAATATAATCTAAACTAGTTTTATAAATTGTTTTTACAATTACAAACTTAGTCTTTACCTTAAGTTTCACACTCATCATTCACCCCAAAACTCAACCTTTTTTATTCGTTAGTCAAACACATTTACCTCTCTTCTCTTCAATCACTCAAAACTGTGATGTTAGCTCACTCTATTTCCTTTGATTTGTGTCGTTTGTTGAAACATAATAATTGCTATAAATTTATTTAGTGATGCCTAATAAAATATTATAATCTCAATAGGAGGAGTTTGTCTTGGTTTCTATAGGAAAAATAAAAAAGGAAAAATCTAGTTTTATATGCCACTACTTGTTGTACTTGGTTGATTTTAGAAAGTATATTTTCTTATTCTTGCTTGCTTGGATAATTGGTGTCATACTAGGCGTTCTTTTTCTTACTAAACTCTTATATTGTAGGTGATAATAAATCCTAAACTTTTCATACATAATTTAGGTTTTTAAATAGGTTTGGGAGGTTGTAAATGGAGACATAGGCTTTATGCCTATTTAAATGATTATATTTTAAGTAGGTCTTTAAATGAGTTTCAGGTCTTATCAAACTTTTTGAAGGCTCAGGCACAAGCCTAAAAAAAAAAAAAACCTATATACAAATTCAGGCCCAGGTTCAAGCTCTACATCTCTATTACAGGCTTAGACCTGTTTAGCTAAAGTCTAGCTTGGCCTAACCTATTTCCATCCTTATCCTCCATCTTTATAATGGCATCTGACCTTCAAAATTATATTAGATGCTCATGAGGAAAAATTTTGTTGTTAAAACTACACCTTAAGCCTATGCTAATCTTGTTTGGTCGGAGTTCATTAGAAACAAAAAATCTAACCTATTTGTTTTCTTCAGTGTGCTGCTCTTGTAACTCTTTTGGTCATCAGTGCCTTGAACTTGTCACTTGGATTTCTGCCTCGGGTGGACAATTCAGCTCATGTTGGAGGATTCACATCAGGATTCCTTCTGGGATTTATTCTTTTAATGCGTCCTCAATATGGATATGTTAATCGTAAGCATATTCCTCCCGGATATGATGTGAAACGTAAATCCAAGTTCACCTTCTATCAATATCTCTTATTTGTTGCAGCATTGATCATCTTAATTGCTGGGTAAGCAACTTATCATTCATCCTTGGCTATAATAGCCTGCCTCCGGAACTTGTTCTAACAAATTAAAGGCTATGTATTTTGGTGGCAGATATGCATATAGCTTAATTAAGCTATTCACGAAATAGACACTGGAGAAAAAGTTGAATGCTGGGAAAAGACACTTGTTTCTTCAAACTTGCAAGTATTTATCCAGAATCTCCCTGTTCAGATGTGTACAAAGAAATACTACCTTTGAGTCCTTAATATATGATCTTGTTTGTATTACAAATGAGATTTTATAATAAGGATTGAAGGTAGTACATGTATTTGGACCCCAAACTTGAATTTACATAGATGCTTCAAAGTTTGTAACCACCTTCCTTTTTTACTTTTTCAGGTACTTGCTTCTTCATATTATTTGTAGGAGTATAAAATTCTGGACTTTTGAAGCTTGCACAAATTCTGAGAAAATTTAACGCATCCGTACATGTGATTAGGGAAAATACCACTCCAAGTCCTTATACCTTAAATTTTATTTTTAATCCTTTTAGTTTATTTTTGTGGTTTCGCATCCCTTTTTATTTTCCCCATCTCAATTTTTTTGGCCAGGTCCCCATCTCAAATTAGTCCTTCAGTTTAGAAAATAGTTAAACATGAGCTGACCCGAACGGCGTTAATTTTACTAACAGATTTAACACTGTTAAACATGTTGGAAGAATAGGAAAAAAACATGACCTGAAAAAGGAAAACCTGTCTCATTAATTTTAACTGAAATGAAAAAAATATAAACTTGTCTCATTTAAAATTGGATATGATAAAGTCTCCATGTTTTAATCTGATATAACAAAAACAAATTTACTGTTAAATTTTTTTTTATGAGAACCTTCTAATAAGTAGATGTCCACCAATTATTTGTAACCCGGGTAGAAATATTCGTGTATAATTATTTTGATCCTAAAGTGAAAAGGATAAGGGAAAATTTCATCTAGTTCCCTCTTTAACAAAAATATTTCTTAAAAGCCCATATAACTTTATGAAACATCAGTCCATTCTTAGGGGAAGTGACACTAATTTCAAGAAGAAATGGACAAAAATACCCTCCTCAAACAAAAGATGCATTTCACAAGATAAGTGTGATGCTTTACAAGTTATGTGTAAAAATTTATAAGACAAATAAGCTAATTTTTGCAAGACATATAATTGAAAGGCTTGACATTTATTTTTGTTATAAAGGAAGGTATTTTTGTCCATCCATTCCTTCTTAAAATTAATTTCACTTCCCCATGAGTAAGACCGAACTGAGCTTTCAGAAAGCTATGGGGCTTTTGAAAAATATTTTACTATGGGAGGGCTAGGCAAAATTTTCCCAAAGGATATTAACACATGAATAATGCGGTTTCAAATGGACTCCACTTTGAAATATTGAAAATCAACTATTGATTTTATTTAAAGAGTTAAACCACAATGCATGCCAAATATTCATTATTATACATATAATTGTCTTTTATGGGAAAAAAAAGAGCTTTAAAAAATGGAAAATAATAATCAATGTATCAAAGTGGAGTCTTTTTTTTTTTTTTCAATATTTTAAAAAAAGATTTTTTTTTTTTTTTTTTTTTTTTTTTTTTTTTTTTTTTTTTCACAGAAAAATGAGTTTAATATTTATATTTTTTACCGAAATTGAAGAAGAAGTTTAAATTTTTTTTTTTTTTTGTAATCTTTGATTATATTAGGCAACAGTTAATAATAACGATGATGATTAAATTCTTTCAGGGATTAATATTTTATAATTATTCAACAAATTGTCTGAATCACACAAGAAAAAATATCGTTTAATGGCAAGAAAGTTACAGGCCAAAAAATGGAAAGGAAGTTAGTTTTATATCATTGCTTATTGGCGAAATGAATATGGGAAACGGTCTTCTTTGCGTTCGGCCTCTTGAAAAGTTACATAGGGCGAAGGGAAGAAGCAATCGCGAGGTTGGCAAGAGGCAGAGGCTGAATCAGAAGCGACGCACAAATGGGTTGGATCGGCGAGACTGTTGAATCCATTAAATCTCTTCGGATCCGCCAGGTCCTTACCCAGGGTGTTAGTCTCGGTTAGTTCCTCTTTTCGCTTTCTCTGAGTGCATGTGTCTGACCATACTCGAAAAAATCAAGATCTTTAATGATGCGGTTAAACTGGGAAGTTAACTGAAGCAATGGGTGGGGAAAAAGAGATTTTTTTTACCTCTATTTTTACTTCGAAATGACTTCTTTTGTACCAATAAATGGAACAAGGAAATAACCCTACAAATTTAACCAAAATTAGACTTATGGTTTATCTGAGGAGCCTTCTGAATGTTTTTATTTCGCATCATGTTATGCTTGTTCTATAGTTTTTGCCTGTTCTGTGCATTTTCGATTTACAAATTAAAGAGGTTGTGGTGGTCGAGTATGACATTCTTTACCAACTCACTACTTTACATTTATTGGCTGAAGAATTTCCTCAGTTCCCTCAGTTATTGTGTTGATTTTTGCTGTTATCCCAGTTCTGTTCTGACCAATCTATGATACTGGTTATTTTGTTATTTATACTCGTTTTGGGTCAGGCTTGATTGTTACATCTGCACTGATAATATGGAAGGCGCTGATGTGTTTCACTGGCAGTGAATCTCCTGTTGTGGTTGTTCTTTCTGGAAGCATGGAACCAGGATTTAAGAGGGTAAATCAATTGAATGCGTCAATGCTTTAGTACATATGTATCAAAATACTATTGCCAATCAATTGTATGTCATGTGGCTTCTCTATCCTAAATTCATAATCATTATAAAATATAATATTAAAATAATTTATGACTGCAAAATTACCATTTACCCTTAAAGTGCATGCCTTTTTTTATTTCTGTTACTCTTCCCCTGTGTTTTACACTGGAGGTTTTGTCTAGTACTAAAAATATTTTCTTCATCTAATAGCAGACACCATTAAGAAGGGAGAAGTGCCATCTTGTTACTTGTATGAAAAATTTGCCCATGTAATTCAGCTATTTGTTTGATCGGTTCATGAATGATCTCTTATATAATGTGCAGGGGGATATCCTATTTTTGCACATGAGCAAGGATCCGATTCGTGCAGGGGAGATTGTGGTATTCAATGTGGATGTAAGTCCTTTATTAGTTTTACTCTTTATTTTGCTTACTTTCTATATTTATTATAGAATATTATGTGACAAACAGCTTTTTTTTTTTTCTTTTTTTTCGTGATGTCGTTAAAGTACTGATGGAACTTCTTATCAAAACTTTAATTGTAATTACTCTTTATTCTGTATAGTTTGTTCATGCAAAACCCATTCTTTGGTAGTTCTCCAGTTTGTTGATCCCTCTCAGAGATGTTTAATTAGTGATCTGATTTGAGAGCAAGTTTAAGCTCCGTATCTTGGTTCTCTATATTCTTCTAATGCTGCTGTGTTCTTTTTCTGCTATTGCTAATATCCTTGATTTTTTTTCTTTAGGGCCGTGAGATACCAATTGTTCATCGTGTAATTAAGGTAAACTCAACCTTCCTGCCATACATTGAGCATTTATTTTATGAAGTTGCTGGTTGAGTCTAAGTTTGGTGTACTGAGTTTCTCCTTGATTATAAATGTGACTGAGTCAGTTGTTCCATGTACCTCAGCACATAATTGCCTCTTGACTCTGTATGAGGTAGAATGTTTTGTTCTTCATAATTGTTATTAGAAAGATGTATTTAGAGTAGGGAAATATCAGAAAAAGACCTCCAAATTTTGAAAACCGCAAATCAGGTTTGTTTCCTACAATTGAGAAAGACTAGACTTGATAAGAAATTCACAACTCATTTTAATGGGAAATTGCTGATTTGAGATTTTGAAATTTTAGAGGTTTTTTTCTGGGATTTTCCTTTAAAACTATTATTAGCATATTAATTGATTTTATTATTGCATCTGGAACATTATTGGGATCTATAAGAATTATTGAAATAGGGTATTAGGGCTTGCAATTGAAATAATGGTCTATTGATAAAGATGAATATAAGGAACCTGCAAAAACTTGACAAATATTATAAGTTTGTGAATCTAAATTTTGGAGGCTTGTATTTATTTTCATTTTGTGCTAGACTTTATCATTTTTAGAATGATAAGAGGTTGTAGTTTTGTAAGATCATAGTAGAATGGTATATTGTGGAAGCTTTCCGTTATTAGCTATTGCATTCAACAAGAGACTTTGGTGTTGAAACTAAACTACTGAGCTGGAACATTTATGCCTCTTTTCAACTTTGCTCTTGTTTGAAAATTGTTGGTTTGGGCGAAGTGTTAATCCAGCATAAAAATCTTGCTCTAGAAGAGGGATTGGACAGAAGAGTTACTACCTCTAATTCTAGTGGAGATTGTGGGAGAGTAGTGGAAGAGAAAGTGATGGCAAGGATGTTATGAATGTGATAGTTTAGGTCTGGAGTGTCATTATTGATGACATTCTCCATGCAAGCACAATTTTGGGGTCTGGTTTTTTGCAACCCCAAGGAAAAAAGAAGCTACTTTGGAAACTTTATTTAACATTCCTCTCTTGTGGCAGAGGAATACTTGATAGCTTGTATGGTAGTTTATGAGATTGTGGTCAGGATATTCCTCAAACTAAGTTAACAAGAAATGTTATCTTCAAAGTTTATGAAATTTTGATTTTCTAAAACTTTACCTATTACCAGGTAGTTCATGGTTATTAATATTCCATCTAATGGTTGATTATTTTTAGGTTCATGAACGAAAAGATACAGGGGAGGTTGATGTTCTCACGAAAGGTAGTGACTTATTGATTACTAAGTGAATTTATAAAAGTACTAGATGTGCTGTATACTGGTGTTTTATTATACAACACCTGTCTGGCATGTGATGTGCATTTTTCCTGCAAAAGATTGTAGATCATATGATTTGTTGTTTTGGTTTTCCTGTCAGGGAGTGCTAATTAGTTTCTTGTATTACTCAGTCCTCTACCTGTATTACTTCATCTTGCAGGAGATAACAATTATGGGGATGACAGGGTTCTGTATGCTCATGGTCAGAAATGGCTGCAAAGGCACCACATTATGGGAAGAGCCGTTGGGTAAAATATATCTTCCTTCCTGTTACACTTGCTCCACTATTTGTTTATTTATTTTATACTACATCTGATCCTTAATACAAGATTTACCTTGTAGTTCAAAAGTGGTTCAAATTGAATTACAAAGTGCATTGTATATTAAGAATCGGAGGTAGTATTTTTTAGGTTAGTATGGTCTAGATATTGATGTATTTCGTCCAGCTGTTCCCTTCCCGTATGATCTTTACGAGAAAGATAATATCACTTCTTATTGAATGAGCAGCCTTGAATTGTTGATTTGTATTGGAATTATAAAGTTGTATGCTTTAGCTCTCCAACTAAGACCGGCGTGACATTGAAGTTTTATGCATTCTGGCGGTAGGCACCATATGAAGGCTTAATTTTACTTTGGTCCATAAATTATTAGACCTGTTTACTTTTAAACTGGGAATTAATGGATGCACTTCTTAATCCCTCAAGATAACAAGCTCAATGCATTCGAGTCCTCAAGACCACAAAATATCGAAAGAACTAACTTGTAATGAATTTGTTATTTTCAAAGTTCAACTTGTGCTTTAGCTGATTTCAGAAAACTTTTAATATACTCAACAATTTAAGGGGGTTCAAATTATCAATTTACAGTTTATCTTATAGTGACAGTTCTTCTTTAAGATATTTGAAATTTTCAATATATATATTTGATTAAATTGTATTATTTATAAACCTTCAATTCCGTGCAACTGGCGGCTCCTCAGAGTAGTGTAGATAAATGTGTCTATAAATGAAAGATAACTTATGCTATTCGGTCTGATAGATTTTGATATTGCTTACATTTTTATTTGGCAGGTTCTTACCTTATGTTGGCTGGGTGACCATCATTATGACTGAAAAGCCCATCTTCAAGGTGTGTTATGAGTGCCAATCCTCATTGAACTTGATTTATACTCCCTTCGGGCTTATTTATAAGAGTTTAATAACCGAATTACGCTCTTTTTAAAAGCGGTTAAAATTAGTTGAAAACAATAAGTACATTTTGAAATAAACAAGTATATCCTTTTTATCAATAGAGAGAAGTAGAGTTACCATAATTATCACCAACCCTTTAATTAATGTAATATGTATAATTAATGATAGGATAGGCACAAATGAAAAAAACTGATTAAATGTTAAGACAATTCTTGTCAACTCTTATAAAAATAACCAAGATAATTAAAATATTGAGTTCTAATAAAAATGACAAAATGGAATACTTTCTAGTATTTCTGAATTATCATGTAAATTTTGAATGGTCTGAAATTTGGTGCATGAAGTTTGCTAACCTTGGTTGGTTTTTTTTGCAGTATATACTCATTGGTGCTTTGGGTTTGCTGGTGATAACTTCAAAAGATTAAGAAAACATTATTGTTGCATTATCATTTTTATTATTTGAAAACATATGTATGCCTCAATGGACTAATATTAATAATTTAAGGAATGTGGAATGTCACTTGTTTAGTAAAAATAACCCTTCCTGGGGGATTCCCCCATCCAGTGAATTCGAATCCCCTTGTAGTCATTTGTTCCATTTTTAATAAAAAATCTCATATTCATCATTAAATGAAAATTAGATGGTTTAAATTTAATATTTTATAAAAAAATAAATAAATTTATAAGGTATGCAAAATAAAAATTTGAAGTTGTCTACGATTGTAAATTGTTCTGATCAAATTTTAGTAATTTATTTTTAAAAATATTATCATTTATAAGATATTAAATTTTAACCATTTAAATTTTAATTTAAAAATAAATATGAAAAAGGGAGAAGAAAATAAGAAAAGGATAAGAGAAGTGTTAATGAGTAATTTTTGTCTTGAAAGTTTTAATTGAATGACAATTTTGTCTTGAAAGTTTTTTAGAAGCAATTTGTTATAGAACTGTTAAAAAATAGAGCAATTTTGTTTTGATTATTAACCCAATTAATTTTAAAAGTTAGTTGATCAAATATGTTAATTTGATACTCCACATATCATTTATATCATTTTTATTAAGTTGACCAAATATGTTGTTAAGTTCACATTTTTATTAAGGTGTAAATTTGTGAAGGAAATTTATCCTTTTTTAAAGTTAGATTTGAAACTTTTTTTCACTTTACAAAAATTGACTTGAATGACAAGTAGACTAACAACTTAACATAACTGGTCAACTAACGATCAAAATTAAATGGAATAACGGACAAGACAAAATTGCTTTATTTTTGACACTTTCGGGACAAAAACTCTTAATGAAAGCTTCCAAAACAAAAATGTCACTTAACCCTATAAAGAAAGTATAAATCCAATCTAATATGCTTAAATCAGCCCACTCTCATGAATATTGAGAAAATTACGATTTTTTATGGACTTGAAATCCAACTTGATTAAATACATTGTGCATACCAAGGTTAAAGGCTAAAAGGTATAATACTTTTTTTAAAGAAAAATTACTTCGTTTATAATATTAATCCCTATAGTTTGATAAAAACTTAAACAATTTTAACAATTTTAGTTTGAAAGTTTGAGAAATCAAAATTAAAATTAGATCCACCTTAACTTTAGGGGGAGTAAATATTGTATCACCTTGGTTTGGTTTTGGCTGTAATCAAGCATAAAATCTAAGCTCAGCTCAGAATGGAAATCAGCAAATTAGCAATGACTCGCGGGTTGAGCAACATTATGCTACTGGCTCAGCTTCCTTGGGAACCAATGTTCTAGTCCACGAGGTTGGCACCTTAACGGCTATTCCCTTTGATTTCGGATTGAGTAGATTTGTGAACTCTTGACCTGTGGTAAACATTCTGAAGTTCTTAACGAAAGAGCTCATGTAAGAACAGCGTTTAGCATTTGAGCTCACAAATGAATACAATATTCAAAGTTCAAACTTTTCCTTGTTCGTTGTTCAGCCCCAATGTCGAAAGCAATTCTTTCCCGAATCAAGCCCCGTCGTCACAATGCAAAACCGACCTCGTTTAACCCTTCTGCCTTCACGCCTCGTATCAAGAAACTTGCTTTCGACGCTGTCGACATCCTTAGAACCCACGAGGAATGGGAAGATTCGCTCGAAACCCACTTAGCAGAATCCAGAATACTTGTTTCCGATGTTGCGCATTTCGTTTTAGATCGAATAAACAACCCAGAACTGGGTTTAAAGTTCTTTGATTGGGCCAGCAGAAGACCGTACTCTTGTTCCCTAGACGGGGCTGCATATTCTTCGCTTCTCAAACTTTTGGCGAGGTTTGGATTGTTTTCAGAGATTGAATTGGTGTTGAAGAACATGAAAGTGGAAAACATAAAGCCTACCCACGAAGCATTGAGCTTTATCATTTGGGCTTACGGAAATTCTGGGTTGGCTGATAGGGCTCTCGAGTTGTTTCATACTATGCGTGAGATACATAATTGTTATCCTGGTACCGTGGCTTGTAATTCATTACTTCAATCTCTAGTGAAACATGGGAAATTAGACATTGCACGTCAACTGTATGATGAAATGTCTGAAAGAGATGAGGGCGAAGGTACCATTGTGGATAACTATAGTACCTCTATCTTGTTGAAGGGTTTGTGCAATGAGGGAAAGGTTGAGGAAGGTCGGAAATTGATTGGGGATAGATGGGGTAAGGATTGTGTACCAAATATTGTATTTTACAATACAATTATTGATGGTTATTGCAAGAATGGCAATCTTAATGGAGCCAATAGAGTTTTCAAGGAATTGAAATTGAAGGGATTTTTGCCCACATTAGAAACTTATGGGGCAATGATTTATGGATTTTGCCAGTCTGGGGAATTTGAAGCGGTTGATCAACTTCTAGCAGAAATGACTGCAAGGGGATTAAAAGTGAACGTACAAGTGTATAATGAGATTATTGATGCTAAATACAAACACGGTTTGGTAGATGAAGCTGTTGACACAGCGAGGAAGATGATTGAGAATGGATGTAAACCAGATATTACAACTTACAATACTCTGATAAACTGTTCATGCAGGAGTGGGAGAATTAAGGAAGCTGATGACCTCCTTGAGCAGGCAAAAAGGAGGGGATTAGTTCCTAATAAGTTTAGTTATACACCCCTCATGCATGCTTATTGCAGGCTAGGGGATTATGTTAAGGCATCAAATATGCTTATTAAGATTGCTGAAACAGGAGATCAGCCTGATTTGGTTTCTTATGGAGCTTTTATCCATGGATCTGTTGTTGCAGGGGAAATTGATGGTGCATTGATGATCCGAGAGAAGATGCTGGAAAAGGGAGTATTCCCTGATGCTCAAATTTACAATGTTCTGATGAGTGGTCTTTGTAAGAAAGGGAGGTTTCCTGATGCCAAGCTGCTATTATCAGAAATGCTTGAACAAAATGTTCAACCTGATGCATACATTTATGCCACGTTGGTGGATGGGTTTATCAGAAATGGTGAGCTTGATGAGGCGAAAAAAGTCTTTGAACTTGCAATTGAGAAGGGTGTAGACCTTGGAACAGTGGGATATAATGCCATGATTAAGGGTTTCTGTAAACTTGGAAAGATGACAGATGCTCTATCATGCATCAATAGGATGAGAAAGGCATGTCATGTACCAGATGAATATACTTATTCAACAGTTATAGATGGATATGTGAAGCATCAAGACTTTGATAGTGCACTCAAGATCTTTGGCGTGATGCTGAAGCAGAAATGTAAGATCAATGTGGTCACTTACACCACTCTGATAAATGGATTCTGCAGGAAGGCGGATTTGAGCAGAGCTGAAAATGCTTTCAGGGGGATGAACTCTTTTAATTTAGAGCCTAATGTGGTCACATACACCACACTAATTGGGGCTTTTTGCAAGGATGGTAAACTTGCAAAAGCAACATCCTATTTTGAGCTAATGCTGTTGAACAGATGTCTACCTAGTGATGTCACATTCCATTATCTGATAAATGGGTTAACAAATAATACACTTAGTGCAAGTTTTGGTGAAGAAAATGAGTTTAATAACGAGGGAAAGTCCTTGATTTTGCATTTCTTTGCGAGGATGATTTCCTGTGGGTGGAACCGAATCGCTGCTGCCTATAACTCTATAATAATTTGTCTTTGTAAACATGGAATGGTTGGTACTGCTCTATCATTGCAAAACAGGATGCTGACTAAGGGGTTTCCTTGGGATTCTGTTATTTTTGCTGCTCTATTACATGGCTTATGCATCCAAGGTAGGTCAAAAGAATGGAGGGGTATTATATCCTGTGATCTAGAAAAGATTGATCTTCAAACAGCTCTTGAGTATTCTCTGGCATTAGACAAATTTCTATGCCAAACGATTTCAGAGGCTTCAAATATCTTGCAGGCGTTGGTTGAAGACTTGAACTTTTCTGATCAACAAAGTCAATACATCTCAAGGTCATAGTGTCTTGGGGAGCTAGGGAATTCTATGAACTAAAGAAAATCAATCTCCATATCAGAATCATGGACATGAATGTATTTGATGAGGTTTCCATTTTCTTCGGGAAATTGACAAAGATGGCCCTTTCAGGATCCTCATATACTTGATGATAATACTCTGTCAGAGAGATTTTACCAATTATCTCTCAGTCGATAAACATTCGACGAACATACCTTTGATGAATTGACTGGTTGTTTGACATGGTTCGTTCTCCAAAAATTCAAAACATGAAGACAGTTGCCAACAACATCAAAGAAATCTTAAATCTGTTTTGTCTTGTGCAGGTAGTTTGCTGATATTAAATTAAATTATCTGTATTTATGTACATTTACATACATATTAAATTAGTACATTTCATTCCTTTAACTCGTTCGCCCTTGTAGAGAATAATTACACTGATTATTGAGTATATGCTTGTTTGCCTATCACCTGTCTGCTTAATTCTTCTGTATTTCAATTTCCATTTCAGTATTAAAATTCATCATTTGTCTTTATTTATTTTGATTTTCTCAGATAATCACCACTACCATATCATGATCATTTCACGAGAATTGGTTGGTAAACTTTCCATTGAAAGGATCCAGGAAGATCATATATGCTTTAAATGTCCACTGCAACTTTGTTGTCTCTTAATCAATGCAAGAAGATTGCATCCCTCAAGCAATTTTGGGAATGCATTTCCTTTGAGAAGCAAAATCTTAAGTGGGAAAAAACTGCTGTTGTTTGTTACCTCAACACCCAGCAAATTGAGACAGTTGTTGGTCTGTGCCTTTTTTTCTCTGCTACAGAAGTGAACGAGTTATCACTTATCAGGTATGTCGCTGTTTGATGAAGTATATTGGCATTGATTGGCTGGTTCAATGAGTTTGCCCTGAATGGTTCTATGTTTTTCCAGATTTACCACAAAAGTTGATGTTTTCTATGTTGGGGTCAATACCAAGGTTCACAAAGAACTGCGAAAAATTGAATGTCCACCTTCTGGTCGTTGGGACACCTTGGTGGATATTGCTCTGACTGCAGATGAAGATATTGTATTAAAGATGTGAGACATTTTGTTCTTGATTGGTAGGACAAGATGCTTTATCACTTGGCATCTCTTCCCCTCTCTGTGAATTTGTGACTCTCTGTCCGTGTGCATGTTGGTTTTGAATTTGGATGTAAAGCCCTTATAATTTTATATAATTTCTGAATATACCAATATTATAGGGAAAATTAATCTATTGGTCCTTATAGTTTTAACTCGATTGTGACCCGATCCTCACACTTTGACTTAGTGCAACTCGGTATTTATAGTTTTGACTTGTAATTTTGACTAAATGCAACTCTGTCTTTAAATTGACTCACCACAATTCAGTCCATATAATTTTAACATATTTTATTTTTATGAATTAATATATAATCGGAAAAATATCTATTTTGATATTTTTAAATTTGAGAAAATTCCAGAAAAATACCTTTAAATTATCAAAATTTCCCAAATTATTTTGTTTCTTACAATAGTTTAGGTATTGATTGTACTTAATTAGTAATTCACGACTCATTTTAGTAGAAAATTACTAATTTGATATTTTCAAATTTTGAAGGTATTTTTCAGAAATTTTCCCTTTAAATTTTTTATTCATTGATTAGATGATTAAACTATCAAATTTTAGATTAGTACGCAACATCTTTTTTTACGATTAGTTAGAAGAGTTTGGTTAATTAGTCAACAAGTTTTATGATTAGTTCAGAGATGTTTGGTGAAAAAATTAATACTCCCCCGCTCATACAGTGCAACGAGAGGTAGTATTTTAGACAAAAATGTGTTATATTAGGGAGTGATCATTGAACTAATTCTTCACCTTTTGCAGCTTCTGAGCTGTTATCCCCAGATTTCCGGCACTACAATTGGCAAGAGCAGATATCATCACTTCTTGAGAATCAGGGAACATAACTGGAATTACTTTTCTTTAGAGAGAATCCGAAGTCAGGGGAAAATGCGAGAGTTTTTTTTCCTCAAGAAGCAGCAAGAGGAATGAAGGATGGAGAACACAAAAAGCCTTTTTCTAGGGAGAAATTTGGAACTAAACGTTCCCGTTAGTCTGAAATGGATTCTATGCTTGGCTATTACATCCCAAGAACAAAAATGCAAGTCATCACCACAGAGAACATAACCTCACCAGATTCAGGGGAGCGTTTAACAGGCTTCATGCGCCCGGCTCCTCAATTTCTCCATTTTCGCCTTCTTCAATGGCTGCCGCGGCCATCAACTCATCAAAGTTTTCTGTTTTCCCAAGTAATATTTCAATATATACCAAGTTAGAGTAAATTTCAGACTTTGATGAGCCAAGTAATAAAACAAAACCCATGAATACTGAGACATCCTTATAGGATACTCCCTCTGGTTGTTAAGATAAGACATATTTAGAGAGTTAATCTTGGTTTTAAATATAAGACATAGTTTTCACGTTTGTTTACTTTTTCCTAGTTTAGCCCTATTGATGCTCCTACAACAATAATCAAGGAGGATGGAGAATGAAAAAAATTAAGGAAGATAACTTGGATGTTTTAAAAAATACATATTATATTAACTAATTTAAGTATATTCTACGGGATCAGCAAGTTGAGTTTCCTCCCTTACCTTGGCCTTTTGGACAGGTCTGCCTCTAAAATCATCCGTTATGTCAACAGCTGATGTCATGATATCTGCATTATTATTCAATCATGAGTCAAATTCATTTTTTCTACCCTTTCTTTCCCATAAGGCTGATAAAAAAATGAGAGGGGAATGGAAAGGTGAAGAAGATAGTATCTTACTCTTTTTCAACAGCAAGCCCGTTGTTCTTCAAAATTTCAGCAACAGTAACCACTGTGGCAATAGCTGAAAATTTTTTTAAATAAATAAAAAATAATCATAAAACTTAGGGATGTAGTAGGGAATAGAAAATGCTAGGGCAACCCAATGCATAAGACTCCCATTAGGTGGGCTCTGGGAGGGATAAATGTACACAATCTTTCCCCTCACAATCGAGAGACTGTTTCTAGGATTTGAACCCGTGACCTCCATATCACAAGGCAATAACCTTACCCATTTTGCTAGAAAAGAAAATACATTTCATTTTTGCAATGTTGTTTTATTGTCCCTAGGAAGCAAAAGAACTGTCCAAATAAACAGCAGGAGGAAACACATTAGTAAATTCTCCACTTCGTTGTTCTTAAGCTCTAATATATTTATCAACCAAAGCATATAGTAGCCATATTCTCCACTTCATCCATGGTTTGTATAACCTTTTATTAACCTTTTTATTCATTTGTTTTAATATCTAGATGGCCAGTCCTGCAACAATTGCAGTTACCTTTGGGAACAATTTGCCTTCTGGAGTAGCTGGGACAAATAATAGGTGTACAGTTCTAAATTGCAGTCTACTTAATTTTAATGTTCAAGACATACAATTCAAGTCCTCATTGTTTATTTCATCAAATCTTGGCTCGTGCAGCAGCTGTATATACCCAAGCCAAGTGCCAGGTACATGTTGTACTTTATTGATGCACACAAGTTTCTTCTTAAATAATTCAAATGTGTGTGTATCAGAGTTTTCCATTGTTTGTTACTGCTGTTATGATGTTAAATTGTAAATGAAATACTTTGCAAGAGTTGTGACAAAAAAAATTTGTCAGACCGTCCTGATCTGTGCAATTATAACTTAGTATGGGAAGGAAGTGTTAATGGAGTAGTCTTGACTTGTGTGTTAACTATATATGTTTGCTATTGGACCAATACTAGTAGTATTATTTTACATTTGTTTAGGGATATTATTTGAGTGCTTTTATTGTTTGACATGTAGATTTATTCCAGTTGGTTAGTTCTACTAATTTAGAGCTTGTGCTTCTTCTACTTCAAGTTTGACTATGGTCATGGACATTTTGAATTAATTAAAAGAATATATTGTTCAATTCTTCAGGAGGTTGGAGGACAGAAAAATCCCCATGAAGTATGGATGTCTCTGGACCTAAAGAATGCCCTGAAGAAGGGAAACTTTCTAGTAAGTGTAACATGTTGCTTGAAGAAAATATATCTCGGAGTATATCATGGCATTTGATATTATAATATTATAATCATATTATTTGAATATTAAGGACACTCATGTACTAGCATATACATACATGTGTGTGTATATATGTGTGTGCGCGTGCGCTTCTAATATATCAAAGACGTGCAGTTCATTCTCATTTCAATATTTTACATTGTTGTTAGGCAATGACTCAATGAGTGTTGTAATATTTTCTCAGTAGGAGATTCAGTCGTTGCTTCAGTAAGGGGATGAATCAAAATGAGAATTAGTCAGATGCAAGGGCATAACAATTGTATCCTTGGATAGCAAACTTTGGATTGATCACAATCTTGAAGATAAAGTGACGTCCCTACCGCAAAACAAATAAATAAATAAGTAGTAATGGTAATAATAATAATATTTTTTAAAAAAATTAGGTACAAGTCATTTAATAATGGCGATATTTGCAAACTTGTTGATAAATTTTATTATAGAGATTTCACAAAATAGGAAAAATGCATTTGAAGATGGAGTTACAACATTTTGAGCTTAACATTCCTAAGCATCCAGTATTCATTAATTTATCAACTACATTTGAATTATGTTAATGATTAGCAATAATTAGAAAATCCACCATTTACCCTTCTATTGATAGAATGATTAGACTTATACTTACTCTTCCGGTTTCTACAAGAACTATTGAAAGATCTTTCTCTGTATAAAAATAATCAAGAACGGCTTCGAAATAGAATGGAAAATCAATTTCTTGATGATTCTTTGATTACATACATTAGAAAAGAAATTGTTTAGAGTTTTAGCACAGATTCAATCATAGATGAGTTTAACAATATGAAAACACGTAGAGTAAGAGTTAAATGAAGTAATCTTAATTTTTGTAATAGATTTTTTTTTTTTTTTTTTTTTTTTAATTTTTTGTATATTAAGTCTCAGTATCATATTTCAAGCACTTTTATTTATGATATAACATTTTTTATTTTCACCCCCATCAGTAAAATTCCTGGGTCCGCACTCAGATGTGAAGGAATCACAAACATCATTCTTTCTATAAAATCCATTCAACCTTGTATTGTTTGCCGTTGATCGTATTCTACTTTATTTCTTTAGTTTTTGTGTATTGGCCGTTGCCCATTGGTTTAAATTTACTGCGGATCCGACATTTCTTTTGTTAAAGAATCACCTTTCAAAAAAAAAAAAAAAAAAAAAAAAAAAAAAAAAAAAAAAAAAAATTGCTCGATATATTTTTCTTAAAAAAAATATGATTTTTAGACCTCGTGGATAGATGCAGTCTTAAAGGCATACATTTTAGACATCATCTCTCTATCTTGTTGCATTTTCTCCACCTCATTACATGTTGCTTGTCTTATGAGTCTTATAAGCAGTGAGGTTTATAAGTTTAGTAGTTTCTTTCTCTTAATAGGCTTTTTTTTTTTTTTTTTTTTTTTTTTGGTATTGGGCTCTCCTTTTGAACTTATACTCATTACATTGATTTCTTTCATTGAGAATCTAATGTTCGTGGGGGGTTCTTTCAGCAAGAAGGGCTGAGTAAAGTGCCGTGATATGAAGTTCAAGGGGCTCTCCCTTAGTTTCCTCAATGTAGGACTCATATCAACTTTTGGACACTTGGTGCATGTTGCAAACATAATAACATCTGGTGCATCTTCATTATCAGCTCATCAGTGAAATGCATCAAGTTGACTGTTTATTTTTAATTAAGTTGAATTGACTACTCCATATCCTAAATGTACCCGTGCTTTTCCTCAACTCATCAATAAAATATACTTGAGAAAATATCATTAAGGTCCCAATTATAAAAAATAATATTAGAAAATTCATCATTGATAAGTGAAAAAGCTACTATTGACAAGTTATAGGACTTGTCAATGTTTAGAATAGCGGTGACAAAAGTGACTTTTTTTGCAATCGACTTTTTTAAATTTAAGATTGAATAAAAGTCAAATTATATAATGTAATTTATGTTTGAATTGGCGGCAAAGATAAGTGGCTTTTCCGAAAGTAAAATTTTTTGGATGATTTTTCTAAAAATCAAGTTTAAATGGAAAATGACTTAAAAGGAGATGAATTTTGTTATATCCTCAAGTCCTTAATAAAAAAACTTAGTTGGGGAGGTTGGGGAAGTGAAATAAATTATTTAATTATAACATATGTTATATGATATGTCTAAAATATTTATGTATATCATTAGATTATATATCAGTTTATATAAGTCGGGCAATGATAAATATAAATACTTTTAAAAAATTTATTTAGCTTTTTAAATTTATCCAAATTAGTAACACATAAATATTTTTCCTCTCTCACGTCACTCTTCCCTTTTTTCTCTCTCTCCCCCTCAATAATGTCACCCTTCCCATTTTCCCCTCTTCGTCAGTTGTCATGTGGCCTCCTTTTCCATCCCTAAAAAGCTAAACCAAACACAGACTCAATTTAAAAGCTAAACCAAACACAGACTCAATTTAACTTTTGGTGTCTGAATCGTGCATTTGTAAAAGCTATCCCAAAAACACTCCAAAACTTTATCATATATCAATATGTTATTTCCTTTAGTTGAGACTAAATGATATTCTCCCAATATACTTCCTCCAATTTTTTAATACAAGATTCACTTTGTAGTAAAATTTGTCATTAAAATAAATTTTATATATAGGTTTAGAGGGAGTGTCAACTTTCAATTCTCTATTTTCAAGTTGCATTGATTACTTATTGATCTCCAAAATGCAAAACGCAGGGGTAAAGCCTCGTTGGAATATTATTAATCATTTCATAATTTAATTTCGTTGTCAAAGAAGATATTATATTAATAACTGGAATTAGTATAAAAGATATTATATTAAGAATGTTAATTAGCCTTTTAGGCGATCGTAAAGTAGAACTCACTAACCTTTTTATTAAAAAAACAATAATAAAACAAACGATGGTTTTGCATAAAAAGGTATGGACGATCACATGCAACCAAGTATAATCCCTAAAACCGAATGATATGTCACGAATCCGAACATTATTATTCTTCTTCATTAAGAAAAACATTTTTATTCTTCATATGTTGTTGTATGTCATCAAATATCATAGTAACAAGCTAACAATTGTGATGTTCTGCTGTGTTTTAACGTCTATGAGATTAAAAGCAAGTACTTTAGATAAAGTTCGAGATGAACACAATTTACAATGACTCGAGAATAATGATACTTCTTAATAATATTTTTTGGAAAAAAAAATAATTCAATGGTACAATTTTAAATTACATACGAATATGCATATTGTCACGTGCCCTAATTTCATTTCATAAAGCCATAAAACTATAAAAGTATTCAATAATTTAAATCAGGGTTTAAGGGCAAAAAATACCCCGGAAGTTTTCATCCAGGAACATCACCACCACTGCTTGCAAGAAATCACAGATCCTAGCCATCTTCTCCTCTCTTCAAGAAAGCATCCATCTTTCAGAGATTACAAAATTCTTCATTTTGAAACCACAATGAGAACGTGACTCTTTCGGAGATTTCAACGATGGCATGCATGGATAACAATATATATAGATAGACAAAAACAAGAAGATCTGGAGCTCAAGGTCCACGATTTTGGTGTTTCGGGAGTGATGGTCAGTGGGGACGACGATGATGATGATGATGAGTTAAAGGACAAAAGCTGGAAGGTTTAGTTGAAAAGAGGGGTGAGGTGAGACAAACTAAGTAGAATCAGAAAACATCACCCAGTCTAAGAACCGTTCCCGTAGCTGTGGCCTGATTAATTTTCAAGAGAGGAATGCTTTTAGAAAAATCCAATTTTGAGGACCAAACCATACAAGAGACTTGAAATTTCATAGGGGAGGCGGAAGAATAGTAATAATATCACTGTAGATTATGAGGAATCGAGCGAATCTTCATTTTTCTGATTCGTTTTTCTCTGGTTGGGTTTCGGAGAGAGACAGTCATGGTGGCATTCCTATTAAAAAAGTAAAAATAAAATAAAAAGAAGGAAAAATCAAAGCCCAAGTAACCAAAAAATTATTAAAAAAGCTTAAAAACCAAGCCACCAACTCAGCATAAAAGACCTAGAGGATCTTTTTTGGTATTATTTCATAAACATTAACAACTAAATCGGGTCTGTTAACAACTAAATCGCATCAGATTAACTATATCAATACAACATTTTTTGGGCAGGGCTTTACTTTGCCCAATATTTTAGTAACTTTTAAAAAAATGCCAAGCAGATTGTCAACTCTAGCGCCAACTCAGAATAGATGGGTCAACATACATAGACTGTTGGAGTCCAGGGCTACATTGCCCTATTTTAAAAACCTCTGGAGCAAACATGCCCCTCAAAAACTTAGACACTCAATGGTCCTTAGCATAAACTTCCAAGGCATTTTTGCCCTATAACCCTTCAAACAACACTCCCCCTAACCCTTTTTATAAAGATATATTACAATTTTATGCAAATGAAGAAAGGTAGTTAAAATTAATAAAAAAATGATTAATCTTTTTCTAAAAATTTTAGTTTCTTTTGAATTTTAAAATTACAGTCCATAAAAGTCATAACAATGCATCCTCACTATTGAATAACGAAAAAGTGATCTAAAGAGGCAGAATGAGGAAGAAAGGATAGAGAACCCAAAATGCCTTTTCTAGGGAGAAATTTGGAACTATACGTTCCAGGTTAGTCTGAAATGAATTCTATGCTTGGCTATTACATCCTAAGAACAAAAATCAAAGTCATCACCACACAGAACATATCTTCACCAGATTCAGGGGAGCATCTAACAAGCTTCATGCGCCCTGCTCCTCAACATCTCCATTTTCACCGTCTTCAGCGGCAGCGGCAGCCATCAACTCATCAAAGTTTTCTGTCTTCCCAAGTAATATTTCAATCTACACCAAGTTAGAGTCAATGTCAGACTTTGATGAGCCAAGTAATAAAACAAAACCCAAGATTATTCAATCAGAATGACCAAGACATCCCAAAAATATATGTTCTGTGGGAACAGCAACTTGAGTTTCCACCCTTACCTTGGCCTTCTGGACAGGTCTACCTCTAGAATCATCCTTTATGTCAACGGTGGATGTCATGATTTCTGCATTATGATTCAATCATGAGTCAAATTCATTTTTTCTACCCTTTCCTATAAGGCTGATAAAAAAATGAGGGGGAATGGGAGTTAAATTTCCCAAACAAGGAAAGGTGAAGAAGATGGTATCTTACTCTTTTCAACAGCAAGCCCGTTGTTTTTCAAAATTTCAGCAACAGTAACCACTGTGGCAATAGCTGAAAATTTAAAAATTAAATAAATTAGAAAACATCTCAAACCATAGGGATGTGGCAGGGAAGAGATAATGCTAGAAGGGGAAAAAATACATTTCAGTTTTGCAATGTTGTTTTACTGTCCCTTGGAAGCAAAAGAACTGTCCAAAAACAACAGGAGGAAGCAAGCAGACATAAAATGACGAACACTACAACTAGTACACTTCAGCCTTGAGCTTAAAAAGAAAAGTGACAGCGTAGTTAAATATAATTCCCCTTAATTATCTGCAACTCAACAGCTTTTCAATTGTGATTTATGTAAGAGGAGTTTTGCCTCGGCTAACGTAAACATGCTTACCAATCGTGTTTCAAAACAAGCACTAAAACAATACATTGATGATACAACCCACCAAAGAAAATGAGGATAACAAGGTGGAAATGGAAAACAACAGAGTGTTAATCATATCTAGAATCTAAACTCCACCCTAGAGTCACTATAAATTTTCATTTGCTTCATTTTCTCTTCCTATTCCCAAACAAACCATAATGGCATACAGGCAAAACTTTGCTTCACCAATTAATGCATCTTTGTTGATTCTAAAGCAAAACAAGTTTTCTTTCAAATTACATATGCAATAAAGTTCAGAATATTTCCAGCATTACCCATCATTAACTTTTCTTCACGTCCAATGCCATTTGAAGAATAAAATTTTTCACATTTAGAAACATTAAATACTTATACAGTAATGTTGGCTTTACACCCCCCCCCCCCCCCCCCAGCTCTTAAACGATTGAACATAGTCCCAATCGGCAATTACAAATTTAATGTTAAGCTGGCATTCTAGTTCCCTCCAAACATCCATCTAGTTTCATTTCCTTCAAAGCCCAAACACGTATGCTGAGTCTACATTCTTTTCCCCCCACGTGAGCTCAGTCTACATTCTAATATAATTTCATTTTTAAAATCATTATTTTAAAATTTGCTCAGTAAACAGAGAACAAGAAATGGGAAGGGGAAACACATCAGTAAATTTTCCACTTATTCCTTCCTAAGCTCTGATATTTATCAACCAAATCATACTAGCCATATTCTAAATCGGTAAGTCGAATGCTTTGATCACTTAAAAGAACAAATTCAAATTACTAATAAATGGCGTATTCCCATTGTTCTCAATATCAGCACAAACAACGTATGACTTCTAATTTTAATGCTCCAAAAGATTACACGCCGCAAAATGGAAAAACAACATTAGCGTAAGGCTTCAAATTACCAAGGTCTATGTGAAAAACGGAAAAAGCGAATAATGGCCAAAAGAATATAAAAGGAAGGATTTAGCTAAGATTTTATACCCATTCCAAGTGCTGACAACTCAACCTCATTGTGTTGTTGCATATACCTCTGCAATAAAGACAAAGTAACAGACTAGTTAAAGAAAGCCAATGTGTCCAATAAATGACTTCTCAATACACAAATTTTCAATGTTTCAAAACAAAACGTCAACAAGGAAAATAGCTTTAAAACCAACTACTTTAAGGAGGAAGATAATTGACCGTTTATCCTTCATCCAACCACCAAGATTAAAGAAACTAATCCTCGACCATCAAACTACAAGTTGCAGGAAATGAAACTTCCAGAAAGAATAACACCTTTTTCAACCCTCCTAGAAATACAAAAAGCACCGACAAAAACTGAAGGTCGAGCGGCTAACCTTCGCCAAATTAACGTAGAAGAAGAGGGGCTTTTTGGTATTAGAGACTTGGATACGATTCTTTTTGTACGAATCTGAAATATTGATGTTGTTTACACCCTCCGTGATGGCTTCCATTGCCGTGAACACAGATTGATGAACTTCAGAACCCTAACCTCTCTGTAGGCTGGCTTCAGAAAATGCAAACCACCCAAACCGAAACCACATGAACTGTGACAATGACGAAACATAAGGCACAAATTGGGCCTTTCCAATGGGCCGAGACCGAAGTAGTTTTTCGACCCAATGAAATAAGTAATACTTGGAAATCTGATCTAATAATTTATAAATTAGATCACACAAAATTAAAATTGGGTTAATATAATGATTTGGTCTATCAAATTTGCTTTTATTTTTATTTTGGTCCCTTAAAAAATTTTATAGTTCAATTTTTTATTAAATTTTGGAGACCAATTTTTAAAACCAAATGAAACTTGTAGTTGTGGTTTAAAACTTAAGAATTTACATCAAAATGAGGGGGGAAATGAGGGCAAATTTTTGGGCCAACAATTGTATTAACCTACAAAATTCAAACCATAAGTTATATTTCTCTATCTTCTAGGAGTTATTAGAAATTTTTTTGGCAAAAAAATGAATTATTATAAATTTTAATTATATTGACTGATGATAGTTATATTAATTAAAAAATTTACTAATGCGTTTTAAATTGTTAGAATTTGATCCTAGCCTTTAATTTTAATTCTTTTTTTTTTTCAATTAATGTATCCATATGTTTGGTTATAGCATTTTTAAATATGAGGGTAGTGTAGGTTTTTTCAGATAATGTAAAATTTGAAATATTATATAAATAATAGTATAATTTAATTTTTTAAATTTTTGCTCGACATGAAATATCTTTCTATTTCTATTAGAGACTATCATATTCATGGGGATACTAAATGTAAGCATTTTTGTGCAAACAAATTCTCTTTGTTTTTTTATAAAATAAAGTAAGAACAAATTGGCCTTGGTCTAATTATCAATGTTTTGAAAAGTCGGATCGGAAGTAAAATCAGATTGGTAAAAATAGGTTTCAATTTTCATGATTCAATGGGTTAAAACAACATTAGAACGATGAGATAAAAAAATTAATAAAAATGATTATATGCATATATATATACACACAAAGAAAATAAATCTATAATAAGTCAAACCGTCAGCACAATAGGACCAACATATATAAAGTTATCAATACAATTATACCATAAGAATAAAAATATTTGGACAATCTATTATTCTTTCTAATTAAGAAGGTTGTCAAAATTGTTTTCTTTTATTTTTTGACAAGTTTTTAAATTATTTTTAGTCTTTTTCTCTATCGCCTCCTTTTCTTCAAGCCGTTTCATGATCTGAACGGTGACTTAAATCTAACGCAAGTCTGTTTTTCATATAATAAATTGTAAATTACTCATCAAGTTGTAAATTACTCAAAAAAATTGTAAATTACTCATCAAGTTGTTATCTTATTAATTTTTAATAACAAATTCATTTGAGGTTCTGCAATTTAAAAGTTTTTTCTGTCATTTTCTCTTTTATAAATTGCTATATACGTTTTTCCTTTTTTCTTTTTTGGTTGCCTTCTGCATTATGCGTTTTCCATGGTATCTGGGCACTGTGAAAAATGGTTTTTTCATTTTTTTTTATTTTGTGTAAAAAGGCTTACATTTTTTTATCTTATACGAATGACAAATTAATATATGATTAAGATACTCTAACAACCCCTCTATTTTATTGTAATTACATTTATCTCCCATATATTTTGAAAATCTATATAGATCTCCCTTAAATTGAAATCTTATTTCCATATTCGAATTTTGATTTCATGAGAGGTTTTGACTAGGTAAATGATTTCTTTTGTCTGTGAAATTTGGTCAAGAGATAGTAAACCTCATAAGCTTTAAAATGAGTCATAGAATATATTAATCGGAGCCCTAGAAAGAAAGTTATGAATTTTCCAAATTAGATAGAAAAAATTGGGCGAATCTTGTTTTCTAGATTTTGATGGTAACCATATCTATGGAATCATGTGAGATTACAATCATAATTTGATATAGTGATTATTTTTCTTTTAAAGTAAGCTTACATAGCTTTAAATAGGAATAGGAATCACCTCATTTAAAGTTTTTTAGACTAAATTATGATTTTTCCAAATTCCATGAGAAATTAAAGGCAGATTTTCTGTTAATGACCACATTGTTAGATAATTGCAGCTAGCCTTGAGTTGAAAGTTTTGGGTAAGATTTGAAGAGCTAGTTGGCTAAATTAGTGGTCTGGCTACTAGGGATAACATGCATTTAAATAAGTCATAGTTGGTATATAATAACACAAGAGTGAATTTTTCTTTTAAAGTAAGCTTACATAGCTTTAAATAGGAACATGAATCACCTCATTTGAAGTTTTTTAGACTAAATTATGATTTTTCCAAATTCCATGAGAAATTAGAAGCAGATTTTCTGTTAATGACCACATTTTTAGATAATTGCAGCTAGCCTTGAGTTGAAAGTTTTGGGTAAGATTTGAAGAGCTAGTTGGCTAAATTAGTGGTCAACCTACTAGGGATAACATGCATTTAAATAAGTCATAGTTGGTATATAATAACACAAGAGTGAAAGATTATCATTGATGACCAACTAATGCAAGTAAAAATGTGTATATTACACAAATCTCTCCTATATTTTGATATTCTATTTACATCCAAACGGTGTTAGTTGACCATTAAATTTGGCTTTTGAACTTTTTTTTACCAAAATACCCCTCTAACATTAGAACTATTTTAGCATATATATATATATATATATATATAGATTTTGAGTCTAATAGATTTTTTAGATTTATAATATGTTAAAAATTTATTAATTATGAGATTATAAAATTTATAATTTTAATTTTTCACCATATTTATTGAAATTTATTTATTTTAGTTTTTCAAATGACTAAAAATATATTTCAAACACCTTTTTTTTTTTTATCAAATATAATAAACTGCATAGGTTTGAGGGATTATATAAGTAATCTAAATTTATAATCTTAGATTTTTTTCTACTGACATTTAAAAAACTTATTTGAATTTCAAAAGTTTGTAATATTTATAAGCTATAATTAAAAATTGGGATTTAGTACAAAGGGTAAATTTGTAAATATTTTTTACATTTTATTTAGATTTTAATTAAAAATATATTTTATAATATTTTTAGAAATAGAAAGACAATTAAAATATTTTACTCTTTGTATGTGTTTTTACTCCTAACGTTTAAAAAACTTAGTTGAATTTTAAAAGTTTGTGATATTTATAAGATGTCAATTAATATTTGGGATTTAGTATTAAGGGTAAATTTGTGAATAATTTTTAATTTTTATATAAATTTTGATTAAAAATATATTTTATAATATTTTTAGAAATAGAAAGATAGTTATAATAGTGTGTGTGCGAAATTTGTAAATATTTTTTACTTTTTCATATAAATTTTAATTAAAAATATATCTTAGAATCTTTATAGAAATGGAAAGATAGCTAGAATATTTTACTCTATGTGATGAGTGTATTAAATTTTTAAATAATTTTTACTTTTTATATAAATTTTGATTAAAAATAATTTTAAAATCATTTTAGAAATAGAAAGATAGTTACTATATTTTACTCTGCACGCATTTGTTTAATTTTTAATTTTTAATTTTTCATATCAATTTTAATTAAAAATATATTTTAGAATCTTTTTAGAAGTAGAAAGATAGTTAGAATATTTTACTATGCGTGAGTGTGTTAAATTTGTAAATAATTTTTACTTTTTTATATAATTTATAAATAAAAATATATTTTAGAATCTTTTTAAAAATAGAAAAATAGTTAGAACATTTTACTCTGCGCGCATGTGTTAAATTTGTAAATAAATTTTACTTGTTTTTGTGTTAAATTTGTAAATAATTTAAATTTTAATTAAAAATATATTTAAGAATCTTTTAAAAAATAGAAAGATAGTTAAAATATTTTACACTCTCTAAGTGCATGCGTGCATGTGTGTGCTCGTGTGGGCACGTGTGTTGTTTTCTTATTTTAACTTTTTTCCTCTTTTTCCATCTCTGATCTGATGGATTGTGCGTGTCTGTTGTTTTCTTATCTTTAACTTTTTTTTTTTTTTTTTTTTTAATCTCTAATCTCTCATACATATGCATAGGTCATATTATATGGTGATAATATGGTATTATTATATTACATTTTAAATTTACTTTAATAATAATAATATTTTTATAATTATAAATTATATAGAATATTTTTAGAAATAGAAATATAGTTAGAATATTTTACTCTTTGTGTGTGATAATATTGTTATAATTATAAGTTATAAATGAAATAAAAAAGCTTAAGCTTCTTAAGGAAACTTTTACTTAATTTTAATAAATCAGATACAAAGATATTATCATCATTAATATATGTTTTTTTTTTTTTTTTTTTTTAGTTTGTTAGGAAATAGATTTGGCTTAACATTTTATTTTAAAGTGCAATATAAAAAATAGTTTCATTTTAATTTGAATTTAATGTTTAATTTGATGGTGTTATTATTTTATTTTTTTGAATTTTTTTTCATGGAATTACTTGAAAAAATAGGTTAGAAAATAAATAAAGCTTTGTTGTCATCATAAATATTATGTATTTTCTCCCCTCCCTCCTTCTCTCCCCCGATCCAAACACAAGGAGCCAAGGAGGGATATTAATTGATATCTCTTCAATTTTCTCTCAATTCAAACACCCCATTAATATATGGTCTAATTGAAGGTTGATGTTAGTCTTAAATATAATATTTATTTAACATATTTATTAATTTTTTTCTTCAAATTAACTCTATTCATATCAACTCAACAATAATTAAACAAAAAGAGGGGGATGAAATAAAGAAAGATAATGACAGGAGAATTATAAATTAGCTAGACTAGTGCTCATCAGCTCATGCTAAGGTGTGTTATGTTTTGTGAAAATGGAAAAAAATTAATCTCAAGGAAAAATACAAAAGTCTTTATCCTTTTAGTAAGTTGTGAATTGAGCTCTTAGGATTTGTTTGATTTGAGGGGAGGGAATGGAAATGGGGATATAGACCAGATTGTCATTAATAAGAAGAATATTCTTTTTGTTCAAAGTATATTTTTAGAATATTAAAAAGTTTCCATAGACTATTTAGTAAAGATGAGAAAAAAAATTTCTCTCTCTTCTCTCCCTCCTTTTCCCTTCCCTCAAACCAAATAGGCCCTTAAGGTACTTTTCACAAATCAAAAAATTTGTTGGATTTAAAAAAAGATATACCCTCCCTGATCCTTATTATAAAGCACCAACAACCAAATATATTTAGTCTTTTTTATAAGGCACTTGCTTGTTCCCAAAGCACATTAATTATTTTTTTTCCATGTATACTCATAATTAATAAGAATAGTTGGTGAGAGTACTAATTTATATAAAATAGAGTTTAGTATAATTAGTATGGGTAATATTGGAAGTTACTTAAATAGTATGATAACTTTATTGACTTTAACTGTTTTTATTAGTTTATAAAAATTGGTAGTTGATACTTTATAATAAGGACTAGGGGAGTATCTCCCAAAGACACCCTTAAATAAAAGGCAGGTGTCCAAGGTGAAACACGTGTAATTTTGACTTTGAACACACGCACACACATGCATGGATGTACCGGAAGGGAAATAGATCTTCTCCTTATCTTTTTCTCATTTTCTCTCATTGGCCTTATCTAGGCCCATGATTTTTTTTTTTTTTGGTCCCTTGATTTGAGAAAGGGAGAGAAAAGTAAAAGTTGTATTGTATTGATTGGATGAATGTGATTTAGAGATTATGAGGGATGATGAGAAAATGATGATAAGAAAAACTCAACCCGTATAAGAAAGTGTGAAAAACAAAGACGAGTTAAATTCATGTGCTGGATTTAAAATTGGCCATTTATTTGTTTTAGTTGAATAAATAATAATAAGTCAATACTAGTAGTAAATGAGTAGTAATTATCAATCTAAAATATATGATAAGTTATAAAATAGTCTAACTCCTTATTAAAACAATGCATGGCTATATATCCTAATTTGATACTAAGACATGTAAATAACTAAATATACACCATAAGTTATTTCAAACGAAAAATAACATTTTAAGCATCATTTGGATAAAAAATATTAATTAAATATTTAAAGAATATTTTTATATTATAATATAATTATTTTAATACTACAAATAAAAATTGGTCATCAGTTAATAGTAGTAGCCGGTCAAAAAACCAGTTAATATATAGTTGTATCATAACTATTAATATCAATATAAAATATTTATCAAAAAATTATTCAATTCTCAAAATCGTGCTGCTGAATTGCCATTTTCTGTACAGTACAGTACAGTACAGTACAGTTATGATATGAGAGCGATCTAATTATAAGAATATACATTGCATTATTACATTTCCATTATGATTGAACGACGACGAAATCAATAAATGAGAGGAATTATTTATGGCCAAACAATAAATGAGATGAATTGTGACATTTCAGTTATGATATATTGAGTGGTGAGTTAGCAAAATAATATGACTAAAGTTGTCAAGATCGCAGGGCTAAGGGCTTATTTGGTATGAGAGGAGGGGAAGGAAAGTGAGTGGAGATATATATATTTTTTTTTTTTTGAATTGAAACTGAAAAATAAGAGAAGGAGATTAAAAGTTTTTAATCGAATTTTTTTGTACTCTTTTGTTTTACATCTTTTTTTTTTTTAATCAAAATTTTATAACCATACTTCTCTAATTGTTTTTAAAACAAACTCATGAATTTTTCCTCTCCTTTCCTTCCTTTCAAATCCCTCATATCAAATAAATCATAAATAAACTTGTAACAAGAACATAAACATAAACTTAAATCGTAAACTCACAAGAATTTACTTTTATTAATAAATATTTATAAAAATATATGATTAGATAATTAAAATATAAAAAATTGATAACAATTTGAACTAATTAATATACTTTAAATCTAAATAATTGAAATTAAATACATCAACATTCATATTTATCATACTTAATAAATAAATTTCCATGAAGTTCACCACATATGAGAATACTGAAAATGATCAAATTTTAAAATTTATTATAAATTTAAGAGTGAGTGAATAATCTAAACTTATAAGTTTAATTAAATTTTTAATTATCACGAGTTTAAGAACCAACAAACATCATTTTTATGAGGGTATAAACGTAAAAGCAAAAACTTAAAAGTCGCGAAGTTTGACACGAGAGAATGGGAAAAGCACCAAAATAAAAAAAATTTATAAAAGTTATCACACGATTAAAGCGAGATGGGAAACATTTTACCAAAGTAATGCGGTTAGATTGGTATCGCCTGACACGACACCACTAGTCACGTAAATATGAGTTACACCACTGACACAAACTGACAGTTTTTATATCAGTGGTGTAAGAGATACTCACCTCTCAATCATTGAGTGGCGTGAGAATCCCTCACACCACTCAATTATTGAGTGGCGTGAGGGATGCATGTGTCACTCAATCTCTGAGTGGCGCATGCTTCTTTAAAAAAAAAAAAAAATATTAAATATAATAATAATATATAATAATAATAAATGATAAAAAATGGAATAATTTAAAGTTCTACTTCATTTAATTTGGAGTCAAAAGAAAGAAAGAAAGTATGGAGCTGAAATAACCCACAAAGAACGCTCTTTAAAATATTACGCTGTACAATTTGGTTATAACAATAGATCCCAAAATCAATACTGTTGTTATACAAATATTTGGTGTATAACAAATATATAGATCCCCCTGTTTTGGGATTTGTTGTTATAACCAAATTGTACCGCATTAAAGGCATTCTTGTGAGTTATTTCAACTCCATATTTTCTTTCTTTTGACTCCAAATTAAATGAAGTAGGGTTTTAAATTATTTCACTTTTTTTATCATTTATCATTATTATACATTATTATTATGATATTTATTATTAATTTTTTTTTAAAAGAAGCATGGGCCATAGATTGAGTGGCGCATGCATCTCACGCCACTCAACACCACTCAATTAATTGAATGACGTGTGTATCCCTTACGTCACTGACATAAAAACTGTCAGTTTGTATCAATGGCGTAAACCATTTTTACGTAACTAGTGGCGTTGTGTCAGGCGATGTCACTAACTGCATTACTTTGATAAAATATTTTCCACCTACCTTAATCAAGTATAATTTTTATAAAAATTTCTTATTTTGGTGCTTTTCCCCGGAGAATTCTTTTTCCATCAACATGTGATACGTGAATTTGACAATTAATTGGTTGGTGGTCTATAAATAATTTCATTAAAAATTTTTTTTTTTTGAGGTCTCATCATCTGGTCTGCTCTGCTCTGCGTCAAGGTCCAATCAGATTTATAAAAGCATTCAACTCATCCAGTGTACCTACTACCTAGTCATCAATCCGAGTCTTAAAGCTTTCAAATATATAATGCATCATACTACCATTTCATTTTTATTTTTTATGCAAAAGATAAAAATATTTAGAACAAATATATATTACTCATAATATTAATTTAATGATGGTTTGGTTTTTGATAAAATTTTCTGAAAAATAATTTGCAAATATCATATACATAATAAAGACATATACAAACGTGAATCTCAATTATAAATTTAAAGCTATATTTAAAACCTAAATGTATGATTTGTCATTGAGACTCCTACACTGATTACCCTTGCAACATTGTGATTTGATAATTACAATTAGTGCCTGTTTGGTACGGAGAAAATTTGAGGAGGGAAAGAAATTTAGAGGAAGGAAAGGAAAGGAAGGGAAGATTTTGAAAAATGAGGAGATGGTTTGAAGAAAGATGAGTTGTTTGGTAGGAAGAAAATGAAGGGTGGTAGTTGGTAAAGAAACAAGAAATATCTATTTTACCCCCAAAAGTAATTAATCCAAAATAAAAAAGAAAAATAATTTTTTTGCTAAAGTATATATTAAGTTTGAACTTCCGTAAAAAAATTCCCGCCAAGTTTGAACTTAAATTCGAACGTTCCGCCAAGTTCAAACTTAAATTCGAACGTTCGCCAAATTCGAACGTCCCGCCAAATTTAAATTTGAGGGGTAAATTTGTCAAAAAGTGTGAAAGTGATGTAGAAAGTTGAAATCCCACCAATTTTGGAGGGATTTGATCTTCCTACATATGAGGGAAGATTGGTGGGCCCGGGAAGATTGGTCCAAAATGTGTACCAAACGAGAGAAGTCTCTAATTTTCCTTTCCCTTCCCACTGATTTTTTGTACCAAACGGGCCCTTATTTTACAAAAGTATCTAAATCGATTTTTTATTAGCAATTTTCAGGTCAAAAAAATTTAATTAGTATTTTGAGACATAATTATCATTCCCCTGACTAGTATCATTTCATATTTCTGACCTTAATTACCTGATCAAATGAATAATAAATATGTAATGCAAACTTATATATGTTTCATATCTAATAATACTACCTCCTGTTGATAATTAATTGCTGAGATATCAAAGAAAATAGTTAAGTTTATTTGTTATAAGGAAGTGTTGATTATTCTAAAATACCTTCTTTAATTAATCATGCATGTATTATATAGGGATTATCCCATGATGAAAACCCCTCAATATGGCAATTAAAAGGGGTATTTTCGTGATAAAAAGTACTCTTTCCCATCCTAAATATAAGATAAATTTAACTTTTTTTAGAGATTAAGGAAGCTAATTAAATTATTTTAGAGTATTTATATTTTACATTTTTTTCTCCAAACTAATTAGTTTGACTAATAAACTGATCATATATAGTCTAAGGATATATAACATATAATATGATCAAGTAACTTATTTAGCTTCATTAATCTTTCTAAAACAAAAGTCAACTCTGTCTTATATATATGTCAGTGTAGATAAAGTTGTGAGGCAAAATTAGTTAAGGGTTTATATCTATGATCAAAATAAATCATTTGTCTAAATCATATATACTCCCTCTAGTCCTTAATTAAAACATAGTTTTCATATTTATCATTTTTTTTCTAATTTATTATTATTGATTTTTCCTAAAAAATAATAAGGGAGGAGAGGAAATAAGAGAATTAGGAAAGATGAAGAAGAGTATCTTAGCAAATACATATTTTATTAACTAACTTAACAAATTTTTTAATTTAATCAAATTAAATAAATAAATATTTTATTTAAGAACACATAAAATATTAGAGATAGAAGGGAGCTAGCATATCATTTTACTAAATAGGTTAGAATCCAAATTTTAATTAGCCGATGGGACAATTATTAGTCAACGTGGGACTAGTTTCCACCTTGAAGAATGTTTGGTGGGTGTGATTTTATGATTCTCCGCACGCCAACTTTTACTTTACGCGTCTCACCGTCACTTCATTTTAGGTATGGAAATAGGTCGGTCAGTAGGATTTTGGTTAAACAGATCTAAGCTTGTAATAGGGTTAAAAAGCCGAGCCTAAATATGGTTTTTTTAGGCTCAAGCTTAAGCTTTTATAAGCGCTGTCGAAAGAAAGTTGCCTTTTTAAAAGCCTATATACAATATAGGCCTTTAAAAAGACATCATATTGTAGGCTTTGAAGGCTATAAGTAGGCTTCATACACTTTAAGCCTATTAAAATCTATATAAATATAAGAATGAAAAAAATAAATATTATTTTATTATATGATATAATTATATATATATATATTTAATGTGTAAATAGGCTAGGCTTTTGGCAAGCCTTAACAAAATAAAATGACCTATTTACACATAAAAGCTTTTAAATAGGCCTTGTCCTAAACTTTTTTAATAAACAAGGCTAGACCACCGGTCCTAAACAGACTGCACTCATAGACCGCCTAATAGGCCTGATCTATTTCCACCCATACTCCATTCCACATACCCTTCGTATATAGTAGTTCATTCTCATCCGCCACGTACAGTTGGTGCAGCTTTTGTCAACTTCTTCACGACATATCAAATTTCACACTTAATTTATAACACTAATTATATATACTATAAATATTTGGTGTAATGAACTTGTTGCTTCTTAAAATACCCACTTGATCAAAGAAGAGAATCCACAGCCTTTGAGGCTCCAGCATGCGTTATCGTTTTTATTTTATTTTATAGTACGTAGGTGTCTTATTTTGTAATACTCGTCTAATCTTATTTATTAGCCAAGTGGAATATTTTTTCTGTTCATATTCATAAGCAAGTCACATTATTATTATTATTATTATTATTATTATTATTATTATTAGATAAATGTACAATTTTTCCATTCATTTATTAGCGTGTAGGCTTTTTTTCATTGGCTATATAGTGCATATTAAATATGAGTAAAGATGAAAAGTTGTAAAATTTTAAGGAATTTTTATGTTTTTCTCTACTCATATAAATGTGTTATTCAAAATAACTTATAAATAGAACCAAATGAATCTATTGATTAAGCTAAGGAAGGGGAGAGAGAAATAAATGAAAATGATAAAAATATAAAATATAAAATATTTCAATAAAATTTTACAACGTTGACGTATTCATATTAAATTTTAATATAGTTTAAATATAAATATATGTGGATCAAATGATCTCAACGATTGAAAAGTAGATTCAATGATAGCAATAGTAAATGGAGACATCACTCTCCCTCGCACCACCCATGCGATGGATACATTTTTTCCATAAGATCTTAGCCTTTTTTTTTTGAAAATTTCATAAGATCTTCGCCTTTTCTTACTTAGATAAGAAAAGATCTCATTTTAAATCTTATTCGATTTTATTTTGTATAAAATGTTGTCATGTTCCGTATGAAAGGTTACATTCTCCATATTATCGTTTACTTTTCAATATATTTATTTTGCTTTTTCAAATAAAAAATGCACTACCCCCTCGCATCTAATGAGATTGTGGTTAAATAATTATTAATTTTGTTTAGAAATGGGATACATTTATATTTTATCCATTCTTAAATAAAAAATTTTATGTTTACATTATATTCTCTCTCATATATTAATGAATTTTTTCTTAGTGACAAAATGAACACTTATTAAAAGTTATAAATAATAATGCTATACCTCGGGTCTTTATATAAAATTTCGTTCGCGGGGTAATTTGCACTATGAATGAAAATAATGGTAGTACGATTTGCATGGAGTTACATAGCAAGAACAATTTTTCACCCATATATCTCACTCCTCTTCTATATTTTATCCCATACTTGGATCATAATAATATGTTCATCAAACTTTAAATATATCATTTAGTCTGCAGTGCAATTTGTAGGACCAAGTTTATAGGGCATATTCAACTACAAACTAAATCCCATATTTAAAGTTAATTACTAGGTCACACATTTAAGATTTGACATTTTAGATTTTTTTTTTTTTGTATGTATATATATATTTTTTGGTTACACATTTAGGACGGGAGGTAATTAGCTCACGCACACTCACTTACTCGCTTGTCTTAAAATCCATAATACTCTCCTCATTAATTAATATATGACCTATTTGAGGAGTTGATCATAATTTTAAATAAATAAAAATATTTTTTATATTTGTCAATTTTTTTCTAAATACCCAATTAATGTTTCCTTGACAATAAATAAGGAGAGCGGGAATGAAGAAATTAATAAAATGACTAAGGTATTTTAAAAAATATATATCATATTAACTAATTTAACTAATTTTTTTAATATAATTAAATTAGGTCAATGAGTTTTATATTAAGCATTAAAGGTAGTAAATCCCTCTTACCCACATAGCAGCCCAAAGGCATTATATGCGACTTCTGAGTGTGTTTGAGATAATGTTTTTGAGACCAAATGTCCATCCCAACAATAAAAAACTAGTTGAAGCACAAATGCAATGTTTGGATTGGAACGAGTTTCCTTGTTTATCTTTTGGATAGGTAAAGGACGTTCGTCATATTTAGGCCATCTAGATTTAATTTTTTATTTAAATATTTTTAAATGAAAAAATTAGTTAATAGATTATTTATTTTAGATTTTTTTACCAATCAAAATATTTTTTTAAAAAAAGTAAAAAATGAAAATAAATCAACTATTCAGATTCCATTTTGACCGTTTAGATAAGATCTGGATGGCTTGTTTGGGATGACTTTTACAAATAAAAGCTTCTAACCAAAAAAAGCATCAAAAACCCACTTTTTCTTACACCTGGCTTTGATCTTTTTCTTGCTTCTGTTCGTGTGCGGGCTGTTTTGGCTCAGAGGAAGGTAGTTGTGCCCTTTTTTTCCTTTCAAAAAATAATTTTAGATCTTGTTAGTCTTTAAAAAGATATTTTAGGATACTAAAAAGATATTAAAAAAAGTACTTGATGATCTTAAAAAATTATTTTAGGATCCTAAGTATATTTTTTCACAAGTCTAAAATAATTTTTTATCATGAAGTTTTTTTCATTGCCAATCAATATCCTAAATTATCCTTTTAGTATCATTCAATACATTGAAATATTTTTTCAAGATTCTAAAATAATATTTTAAGATCGTGAAGTATTTTTTTAATATCATTTAATATCCTAAAATATCTTTTTAATACCAGTAAGTACCATGAAGTATTTTTTCAGGATACAAAAATAAATTTTCAAGATTATGAAGTATTTTTTCTATATCGTTCATTATTTTAAAATATGTTTTTACTATCAGTCAATACCTGAAATATATATATATATATATATTTTAAAAAAGGGCATAACTACCCTCCTTTGTGCTAAAACAACACCGTTTTAACGAAAAGGAAGGCAACAAGTGAACAGGAGCATAAAAGGACTAAAGTCGGAGTTCCTTTTTTTTGCTTATAGCTAGGGATGTCCAAGGACTGGATTAGATCGGGTTGGAGGTCAACCCGAGGTTTGGCCTACTAGGACCTCCGGTTAGAAAAGTCAGCTTGAGGTCTGATATGGTTTGTACTAGCCTGAGGTCGGGTTGGACCCGACCGAACCGGGACCGCTTGGACTAATCCATGCTTGGACTAGTCCGATAGTTCAATTTTTTTCCTTTTTTTTTTGCCTCCTTGGGAAGCAATATTTTAACTCTGGTTTCACTTGACTTCTGAAAGTAATAAAAAGTGACTGAGTGAAAAGTGATTCTTATAAATTAAAAAACACATTAGGATGTCCAAATTCCAATGAGTGGCTCATTGTAGTGGTGATTTGCAAAAAGAAAAAGAAAAAATACCTCGGGTCAAACCAGATAGCCCTTGGACCAACGTCCAGTCCAACCGAAACACTTTGGTTTGATCCAATCCAATTAAATTGTCTTAGACCAGTTTTTTGTTAGCCGGATTAAATCGGGTCGGATCAGATCAGACCGGACCAACCAAATTGTTAGATATTTTGGACAACCCTACTTATAGCATCGCGTTATTCCCCCTTTTACATTTGTGTCCTCATTTATTTATGGCTGTCAGAAGTTTCCTGTCCTTGATATTTTTGTCCTTTTCATTTGTAAGTTTTCATTGAATTATTTTTAAAATTGTCCTTTTAAAAAAATTTTATAATATATTTATATTGATTGATATATTTATACATCTAATTAAATGATATTTTACAAATTTTTTTAACAATATATTATTATTTTTTTATTTTCATATTTATAATTTTATTTTCAATATTTTTTTCAAAATTATCACATTATATAGCTATAACATAAATATGTATTATTTAATAAATATCATTTTCAGTCATTTACATTTTTTTTTCTATTAATCATCCAAACAAGTTTTAGTTTAAAAAAAAATCATTTCTATCCCCACTAATCAAAATATAAATCTCATCACACTATCTAACTTCTACTTTAAACTTAAGTTTATAAAAGTTAGATGGGAAAAAAAAAAAAAAAAAACCACAATTATCACTGCTAATCCAAACAGCCACTTCAATGGTAAATGTTATATAAGTGGTCAGTAAAATAGTTCTTGAACAGTCCTTTTACCTACACTTGTCTATTTGTAATACATTCTTATTTACGCAGCGGGCCTTATATAAACTTTGCACTAGAACTGCGGTTAACAGACATATATAAAAATGAAATTTACAATGAATCCATTGAATTCATTAAATGGGCTTTTAAAAACTTGTGTTTAATTTATTAATTACTGATAATTAACTTAATTGATTATAATTTTAAATTTTAAAATAATGATCTTTTAATTTAACAAGCTGTCTAAGAAATGAGATCCTTAAATTTTTTTATGAAATATAATTTAGAAATTAGAATCTTCTATTTTAATTTGGATTTTCGCTAATGCACAGGAAATTTGGTGGTATTATGAATCTGGGTTGATAAAAGTGAATTAAAATGGTTCAATACTTTGTATGAATTATGAAATAAACAATAAATCAATACTAATATTTATTTATTTATTATTTTGAGCCAATAATTATTTAATTATTTACTAACAGTGTATTTGTTGTGATTCTAAACATTTTAATTGATATGAAAAATAATTAACAAACATAAAAACAATATTCATATTTTATAAACATATATAATTGGCAAGTGCGGTGGTCTGTGATGCATGAAGCCCCAAAATAAATTATATTTATGAATTTTTTTATTTATTAGAATTTTTATATTATATGTATTAACATAATTCTTTTTTTTTTAAAAAAAAAAAATCATGAATATGGTACTTTCTCATAAAATCTCCAAATCCCATTGATTAAATTGAAATATTCTTCATGCAGATTGATGATGTTTTTAAAGAAGCAAACTAATATCAATGTTCTCGTGATCTATTATTATGTAAAGTCTATCTTTAGAAGTGTGGATGATGATGAGAAGTCGTGGGTTTAATTGCACTTGTGATCTTACCATTGTTGATACTTAACACTCTAATTAAAGGAGAAAAAAGGGAAACAAACACACATTCAAATTGATTATCGTGGCAACTTTGATCATTATGTAGCATAGTTCTTTTTCCTTTGTATGGTAACTCAGGTTCATTAAGAATAATAAATACTCGTATAGCTAACTTTCTTAATTTATCTAAATTAG
The DNA here is from genome assembly GCA_019022655.1 of Acacia acuminata. Classification (NCBI taxonomy): domain Eukaryota; kingdom Viridiplantae; phylum Streptophyta; class Magnoliopsida; order Fabales; family Fabaceae; genus Acacia; species Acacia acuminata. The sequence goes on from JAFJYI010000001.1 coordinate 3,742,628, forward strand.
TCCACTAACTTTAATTTTATACCAAGGATTGAAGATGATATTTTTATTGCAGTTTTTTGTACACTTTTTCTTTGGGGTAGAGTTTCTTGTCCTTTGATTTTTTTAAAAAAGAGTAAAGAGTTCAGAAATGAAACATCAATTCTCATTCAGACAAATCAAGCTCCCAGCTTCACTCTGAGCCTCACAAGTCACAAGTCACAAGTCACATGTAATTTTCATTTCTCAATTTCCCCATTAAAAAATAAATAAATAAATTTCCTAAAACGAAAAGTGACATTTTAAAAAAAAAAAAAAAAAAATCTAAGCTGACGTGTCCATCCCCACACAAATGCAATACCCGACGACCAAGTTTCCTTATCCGACACAGCAACGCGTGATTGACGTGTCAGAGGGATCCATATCTCGTACGAGCTGGAAAATTTCATGACACGAGGCAACGATTTCTTCATAGCTCCCTTCATCCTATAAATAAGGCTCTCACTCCTTTCGCTTCTCTCACTGGTCGTCCGATATCTTCTGCTTCTTCTTCGATTTCTCTTTTCCCCTCTCATACTGATTCTTTCTTCTTCATTCATCGCCCTGGTTTTTCTTTTTCTGTCTCTCTAGGCTCTAGCTCGATCGGTTTCATTTCAAAGGGAGATAAGAACAATGAAGGAAAGCGCGGGAAATCCTCTTCATCTCAAGTCTGTGAATCACATCTCTCTTGTCTGCAAATCGGTGGAAGAATCCATTAATTTCTACCAGAATGTTCTTGGCTTCTTCCCTATCCGGAGGCCCGGCTCGTTCGATTTCGATGGCGCCTGGTAATTATTCCTCTGAACCCTTTTTAATTGGTAATTTATTTCTTCCCAATAATTAAGGATTATTATTGTTTTTAAATTTTTCTTACATTTTCTCTGTCTGATGATGAACTTTGTGTGTGAAGGCTGTTTGGGTTCGGCATCGGAATTCATCTGCTGCAAGCTGAAGACCCAGACAACCTTCCCAAAAAGACCATAATCAATCCAAAGGACAATCACATATCCTTCCAGGTCAGATCATCTTATCATTTCCTGTTCTACGAGACAAAAATCCTATCGCACGAATAAAATCACGCAAATAAAATCACTTAATGCTGATCATGTTAATTGGAGTGATTTTACCTTCATCAAAACTGACTTCCTCAACGGAAAAAGCCTATTTATGCCCAAAATTATGTTTGGAATGTCTTTGGGGTAAATGATTTGGGAAAATTACATAAAAATACCTTCAAAATTTGAAAATCCAAGATTTCTACAAAAATGAGCTGTGAACTGCTAATTAAGTATAGTCAATACATAATCCATTGTAGGAAACGAAACTGATTTGGGATTTTGATATTTTGAAGATATTTTTCTAGTTGAAATCACGTAAATTTGAACCTGAAACTCACCTTTTCAACATCCCATCCATTCAAATTTCTGCCAAACTGACCTTATGCATGTAAACATAAATGATATTACATTAGTCAAAGCTAATCCAAACAAGTTATGTATATATCTGATGATTGTAATTTTGTTGTGTTTTGAATGTATAGTGTGAGAGTATGGGGGGAGTGGAGAAGAAGCTGAGGGAGATGGGGATGGCGTACGTGAGGTCCATGGTAGAGGAAGGTGGAGTTCAGGTGGATCAGCTGTTCTTTCACGACCCTGATGGTTTCATGATCGAGATCTGTAACTGTGATAGCCTTCCTGTGGTCCCATTGGCTGGTGAGCTAGCCAGATCATGTTCTCATCTCAACCTCCCTATGATGCAGATTCAGCATGTTGTCCAACCTTAAGAACACCGAATCAGAATCCTCTTCTCAGATAATCAACATGATTAATTACTTCATTTAGAGTCTAAATCGTTTTGCTTAAATCTCTAAATCGTGATTAATTATTTTGATTTCTTGAGAGTTGCATTCGGAATGATTCAAATGGATAAAACAATTCCATAGCTGGGAACAGGAACTAGCCATGACGTTCGTTCGTCTTCGTCGTTTATGTGGTGATTTTGTTTTGTTTTTGTTTTCGTGATTAGGTTGGTTGTTTTAGTTTGTAAATAATTGCATGGAGTTCCCGAATTGTTACGTTATTATGGAGTTATCAATATCAATGATAAATTAGTAGTATTTTTGTGTTACGTTGTGCCCATTTGGTCGATTTGTATATTGAAATATTTTGCTGATCGATCTATTGTTTGTTGTCCTTGCTTAATCAAGAGACTACTTTCGCTGTCACTTTTACTTGTTGCCGATCATGTTCGAAATTTTATATTATCCACCATTACGTACGTGAGAGTTACGTAATTAGTTTATAAATATTAAGAAAATTAATTTAATTAGTTATTTGGAAAAAAAAAATATTGTATTGTTGATTTTATGGAAGTACACATTTTAATAAAGGTTAATATTATCTTTAGTTTCTTAAGTTTGCCATTATTTCAGTTTTAATCCCTCTAGGAATAAAATGGTCCATATTTTTGTTAAGTTATATGAACCAATATTTTAAACTAAATGAAAAACTAAAAACCTATAATTTGAAACTTGAGAAACCAAAGCTAAAATGAAGGCAAACTTGAGAGATTAAATATTATATTAACCCTTTTAATAATTTGCAATGATGAAAATTATTCCTTGTTGAAAAAACTATTAATATGTAGAATTAATAGGGAGAGTTTAGAAGAAAAAAAAAATACAAATTTAAAGGACGGAGTGAATTGAGGTATTTAGTAACAAAACAAACTCCTCCAGCTAGCTCCTAGTAATAGCTCTCTTATAAGGACATAATTTCAAGTTTTATATTATATACGAATATACGATATAGGGAGTTTTAAATATGAAATAAACATGTGGTGGAGGTGAGAGTGGGGAAGAGAGCAAATTAGTATGAGGATATGATGGATTGTTGAAATGGAGAGTGCAATTTTTTTGTTAGTTTTGGCTGGCTAAAGTTTATCCCCATATGGTAACCAAAGTTGCCATTTTAATTTGTTTCAAGTTTGAATATGTCAGTATATGTTAAGCAAATATATTTCCTTCTTTTTCCCTGTCCCTGAGGATGAAAGAAATGATATTAAAAGCTAATTATAATAAGAAATAAAATTAATTCTACCCCTTATATATATATATATATATATATAGCTCTGATGAGTTTTTTTTTCTTATATTCGATCATTTAAGTTTATTCTGCTAGATATGTTGGTTCTTTATAAAAATATTAAATAGGAAATATGGATGATGTGATGGATAACTAGACATATATCAACAGTTGAATCGGTGTAAGTGAATCCACATCGATTATGATTTAGACTACCCTCATTGTGGAGGTTGGGTTTGGGCATTTTGTTTTAGGGATAACAATCACCATTATCGTAGTTGTCATCAAGAGAGGTACTACGTATTTGGTTTGTGTGTGTCACATCAGTTTTTACCAACGTTTACTTAGAAGTCATGAATTGAAAGAAGAAGGGAAAGAGAAGTTCGTCAGGTAATGTAGCAGCTTATAGTAATGTATTTTTGTTTATTATTATTATTATTTTTTTATAATCTTTTCAATAACAAGCTCTTGCTGCTCATAAGGTAATTTCATTTCCCTCATTTGATAATTTGATAAAGATATGATTTTACTGTTAAATGATTATCAATTCGTTTGTTATTATTAGGTAAGAGCTATTGCATTAAATGGTATCAGGAAGTTTCGTGGAATTATCCTATACTTGGAACTCTATTATTCTTTTATTACTTGTTTTACATTTATATATGTATAAGAAGATCCAACTTGTCAACATATACTTTCTCCTACCACAACACAATACACGTGACTTTTGGAAGAATTCGTCCACAATATAAATTACTACCTCTGATTAATTTTGAGGTTAAATAAATTACTTTAAACTATTTATAGTTATTATTTTTCTCTAAATTAAATTTTTGATTTATAAACTGATATAGAATATTATGATATTTTAAAGAAATATATGTTATGATTAAAAATTATTTAACTTTATTATATCCTTAAATGACTCAACCGCGTTTTATATTTAAAAGCGAGTGAAGTATTTGGGGAGCAATTAATGATTATTTGTCACTTTGGCTTTTATAATCATAGCTAAAGTATGCTTTTAATCTTTTAAATTTTACATAAGGTATACTTTTAGTTCCTTAACTTCATGTATAATTTTGGAAATGTTAATGTTGCGCGAAATGTGAAATTAAGTGATAATTAATAGCATTTAATTACACAAATTTTATATATTCTTTAATTTACTTATATTTTAAATTTAAGTCTAATAGCATTTAATTACATAGTCATCACTTAAATTTACACCGTTATCATTTGAGTTTGCATTTTTCGTTAGCAAAATTAATTGTGTTAGAATTATAGGACTAAAAGTATACTTTATAAAGTTAAGAAACAAAAAATATACCTCATGTAAACTTAAAAGACTAAAAATATACTTTAACCTATAATTTTTATATGAATGTGGCTCATTGTGTTTTTTCTTTCCCTTTTAAAACTTCATTTAATTTGATAAAGGTAAAATAAAAAATAAATAAATTGAAGACATATGTAATGAGCTAATTATTATTATTTTATTTCTAATGACTTAGTTGAAGCGAATTGTATTGTGAACGGGAAGGAAGGAGTACCTATTTTGTTCACCATATTATTAGTCACCGACAGAATCCTTTTACTAATCATTAGTCTCCGTAAAAAAGGATTTAAGTAGGCAGCAAAGTAAACCTAAACGACCCATTAAGAGGGGGAAAATATAATTAAGGACCTAGTTTAAACAAGGAGAGTGGGAATGAAGAAATTAATGAAGATGAATAAGATATTTTAAAAAATATATGTCATATTAATAATTTAACTAAATTTTTTAATATAATCAAATTAGATCAATGGGTTTTATATTAAGCATTGAAAACAGTAAATCCCTCTTACCCACATAGCAGCCCAAAGGCATTATGCAACTTCGAATGTGTTTGAGATAACGTTTTTGAGACCAAATGTCCCAACAATAAAAAAACTAGTTGAAGTACAAATGCATGTTTGGGTTGGAATGAGTTTCTAAGGATAGGTAGAGGAAGCTCGTCATATTTAGGCGGTCCAGATTTAGTTTTTTTATTTAATGATTTTTAAGTGAAAAAAATTATTTTTTAAAAAATATTGGTTAAGAAATTACTTATTTTATATTTTTTACCCATCAAAATATTTTTTTTTTTTAAAAAAAAAAGTAAAAAAAAAAAAAGTAAAATAAATCTAGACGACTTATTTGGGATGCCTTTTATGAATAAAAGCTTCTAACAAAAAAAAGCATCAAAAGCCCATATTTTCTTGGACCTGGCTTTGTCTTTTTCTTGCTCTAGTCCGCTAGCTGTTTTGGCGCAAAGGAAGGCAGCTGGGCCCTTTTTATCTTTGAAAAAAAAATAATTTTAGGTATTGATCTTATCTTGATATTAAAAAGATATTTCAAAATATTAAAAAGACTTATAAAAATACTTCATGATCTTGAAAAATTATTTTATGATTTGAAAAAATATCTTGAAGCATATTTTTAGTACTAATAAGTACATTGAAATATTTTTTCAAGATTCTAAAATAATTTTTTAAAATCATGAAGTATTTTTTTTAGTACTAATTAATATCCTAAAGTATCCTTTTTAGTATCATTCGGCACCTTGAAATATTTTTTCAAGATCCTAAAATAATTTTTTAAGATCATGAATTATTTTCTTAGTACCATTTAGTATCATCAAATATCTTTTTAGTATCGAATTTAAGTACCTTGAAATATTTTTTCAAGATATTAAAATAATTTTTCAAGATTATATATGAAGTATTTTTTCAATACTATTCATTATTTTAAATATATTTTTAGTACCAGTCAGTACCTAAAATTTATTTTTTTTTTTTTAAATGAGATAACTACATTCCTTTATGCCAAAACAGTACTATTTTAATGTAAGGGAAGGCGGCAAGCCAACGAGAGCAAAAAAGGACCAAAGCGGCTCCCTTTTCCTTGTATATTTATAAAGTCGGGATAGGTTGGCCCATCAACCAGGCCGACACGAAAAATAGACGAAATTTGAAATTGGTCCTGTAGGGCGCTTGGATTTAATCAAATTTAACTGGCTGTTAGGCCCTTTTCATTATTTTTTTTTATTTTTTTTTTTTTTTTTTTTGGGAATATAGATGAAAACCTATGTACACCTAAGTTGAAGGAAATTCTTATTAGTTGATGTTTGCACTCCGTGATACCTCTGATAATATTGGAGAACATTGTGTTCTTCTATTATAATTATTTTTTTGTTGCATAAATCTATCTCTTCTAAATGAAGAAGGAGTTCTGATGGAAACCAAAAAATGAAGAGTTACACACAATAAAAGTCTTGACACAAGTCTTTGGTATTTCATTTGTTCAATTGAATTTGTTGTATTATCATTTGACTGATGTTAATGGTTCAATTTGTTGATGCTAATTGTCATGTATTATCCCTTGGAACAATTTAAACAGAACAACTGGAAAAATAAGATCTCAAGTTTATGAGGATGATACATACTTATCTTAAAATTTAAGGAAGTTATTTGTATAAAATGGAGTTCGTGGAGGTTCTTTTTAGTGGAGTAATGTTGTTGTTTGTGAAATAATGATCTCAGTAAGGAGATTATTTGCTTAATCTTAACTTGCTTATAAGTAGAGGATTAATTATCAAGTTTTGAAGGTTAAAGGGTTATTTGCATATGATTCAAACTTTACAGAAGTTCTATGCAATTTAATAAAAAAATATTGTATACTGTATTGTGGATTTGTGGGGTTAAGTTTAGTGGTATGCTTTTTATATTTTATGTGAGTTATTTAATGTTGCTTAGTATTATGTTTCTTATGTCTTATGTGAGTTATTTGTGGACAATGATTTGTTTTTGATTATGAATTAGTGAATGCTTTATTTGTTGGATGATTTGTGTTGTTTGGATATTAATGTAGATAACATTTATTTGATAGATTATAATTTTAATTGTTCTAATTTACTAATTATATTTCTATGGAAAAAAACCAGAACAAAAATAGTTAAAATTTGGAATAGTAAATTCCAAGCCCCACATTGTGGCTACCGATACTCTCGGTCGAGCTTTAAAAAACAAATATATTCTTTACCTTAGACTCTTCACGGCCCGACCATGATTCCCACCTCTGCTTATAGCGTCCCGTTAGTTCTGCACCGTTAGTTCTGCACCATTCTTGTTTTCCCCCTTTTACATTTCTGTCCTCATTTATTTATGGCGGTCAGAAGTTTCCTGTCCTTGATATTTTTGTCCTTTTCATTTGTAAGTTTTCGTTGAATTATTTTTAATTGTCCTTTTTTAAAATTTTATATTTAGATATATTTATATTTAGATATATATATATATCTAATAATACATTTTTGAATTATTTTTAATTGTCCTTTTTTAAACTTTTATATTTAGATATATTTATATTTATATTGATTGTATTATTGAATACATCTACTTAAATGATTTTTAGTATGTACAAATTTTTTCTAATAATATATATTTTTTCATTTTTATAATTTTATTTTCAATGTTTGTTTCAAAATTATCACATTATATACCTATAACATAAATATGTATTATTTAATGAATGTCATTCTTAGTTATTTTACATCTAAACTTGTTTTTCTATTAATCATCCAAATAAGTTTTAGTTTGAAAAAAAAAATCATTTTTATCACCAATAATCAAAATATAAATCTCATCACACCAACTAATGTCTACTTTAACTTAAGTTTACAAAAGTTAGATTAAAAAAAAAAAAGCCACATTTATCACTACTAATCCAAACAACCACTTCAATAGTAAATGTTATACAAGTGGCCAGTAAAATTGTTCTTGAACAATCCTTTTACCTACACTTGTCTGTTTGTAATACATTCTTATTTTCACAGCGGACCTTGTATAAACTTTGTAGTGGAACTGCGGTTAACAGACATATATAAAAATGAAATTTGCAATGAATCCATTGAATTCATTAAATGGGCTTTTAAAAACTTGAAAGTTATTATTTTAAATTAAACTAATGATCTTTTAATTTAACAAGCTGTCTAAGAAATGAGCTCCTTAATTTTTTTAAGAAATGTAATTTAGAAATTAGAATCTTCTATTTTAATTTGGATTTTTGCTAATTCACAGGAAATTTAGTGGTATTATGAATCTCGGTTGATAAAAGTGAATTAAAATGGTTCAATACTTTACCTGAAATAAACAATAAATCAATATTAATATTTAGTTATTTATTATTTTGAGCAAATAATTATTTAATTAATTACTAACAGTATAATTTGTTGTAATTCTAAAAAATAATTAACAAACATAAAAACAATGTTCATATTTTATAAACATATATAATTGGCAAATGCTGAGCTCTGTGATGCATGAAGCCCAAAATAAATTATATTTATGATTTATTTATTTATTAGATTTTATATTATATGTATTAACATAATTTTCTTTTAAAATCATTTATATGGTACTTTCTCCCAAAATCTCCAAATCCCATTGATTAAATTGAAATATTCTTCATGATTGATGATGTTTTTAGAGAAGCAAAATAATATCAATGTTCTCGTGATCCATTGTTACGTAGAGTCTCATACGTAGGGTCACCTAAAGATGAGAAGTCATGGGTTTAATTTCACTTGTGATCTTACTATCATTGATACTGAACTCTCTAATTAAAGGGGAAAAAGGAGAAAAAACCACATATTCAAATTGATTATCGTGGCAACTTTGATCATTATGTAGCATAGTCCTTTGTCCTTTGAATAATAACCCAGGTTCATTACGGATAATAATTACTCGTATAACTAAGTTTCTTAATTTGTCTAAATTAGTCCATTAATTTTAATTTTATACTAAGTATTGGAGATGATATTTTTATTGCAGTTTTTTGGTCCTTTGAATTTTTCTAAAAAAGATGGGTAAACTTCTTCTTTAGGTAGAGTTCAGAAATAAAATATCAATTCTCATTCAGACAAATCAAGCTCCCCAGCTTTACTCTGAGCCTCACAAGTCACGACTCACTTGTAGTTTTCATTTCTCAATTTCCCCAAAAATGGTTCCTAAAACGAAAAGTGACATTTAAAAAAAAATCTAAACTGACGTGATGGCCCCACACAAATGCACTACCCGAGGACCAAGTTTCCTTATCCGACTCAGCAACGCGGGATTGACGTGTCAGAGGGATCCATATCTCGTACGACCTGGAAAATCTCATGACCCATGGCAACGATCCCTTCATTGCTCCCTTCCTTCCTATAAATAAGGCTCTCACTCCTTCCACTTCTCTCACTCTGCTTCTTCTTCGATTTCTCTTTTCCCCTCTGATACTGATTCTTCCTTCTTCATTCATCGCCTCGGTTTTTCTTTCTTTTTCTATCTCTCTAGCTCGATCGGTTTCATTTCAAAGGGAGACAAGAACAATGAAGGAAAGCGCGGGAAATCCTCTTCGTCTCAAGTCTTTGAATCACATCTCTCTTGTCTGCAAATCGGTGGAAGAATCCATTAATTTCTACCAGAATGTTCTTGGTTTCTTCCCTATCCGGAGGCCCGGCTCGTTCGATTTCGACGGCGCCTGGTAATTATTCCTCTGAACCCTTTTTAATTGGTAATTTATTTCTTCCCAATAATTATTGGTTTTAAATTTTTCTTACATTTTCTCTGTCTGATGATGAACTCTGTGTGTTAAGGCTGTTTGGGTTCGGCATCGGAATTCATCTGCTGCAAGCAGAAGACCCAGACAACCTTCCCAAAAAGACCATAATCAATCCAAAGGACAATCACATATCCTTCCAGGTCAGATCATCTTATCATTTTCTGTTTTACGAGACAAAACTCTTATGACTCAAATCACTTAAAAGTGAAAAAGAGTATGTTTGGAATGTCTTTGATGATTGTAATTCAAAATTTCTGATAAACTGACTTTATGTATATATATGATGTTTGTAATTTTGTTGTGTTTTGAATGTATAGTGTGAGAGTATGGGGGAGTGGAGAAGAAGCTGAGGGAGATGGGGATGGCGTACGTGAGGTCCATGGTAGAGGAAGGTGGAGTTCAGGTGGATCAGCTGTTCTTTCACGACCCTGATGGTTTCATGATCGAGATCTGTAACTGTGATAGCCTTCCTGTGGTCCCATTGGCTGGTGAGCTTGCCAGATCATGCTCTCATCTCAACCTCCCCATGATGCAGATTCAGCATGTTGTCCAACCTTAAGAACATCGAATCATAATCCTTGATAGATTAATTACTTCATTTAGAGTCTTCGTTTTGAGTTAAATCGTGATTTTCTTTTGGAGAGGATTCAAATGAATAAAATAATTCCATAGCGGGAACAGGAACTAGCCATGACGTTCGTTCGTCTTCGTCGTTTATGTGGTGATTTTGTTTTGTGTTTTGTTTTCGTGATTAGGTTGGTTTTGTTTAGTTTGTAAATAATTGCATGGAGTTCCCGAATTGTTACGTTATTATGGAATGATCAATATCAATGATAAATTAGTAGTATTCTTGTGTTACGTTGTGCCCATTTGGTCGATTTGTATATTGAAATATTTTGCTGATCTATTGTTTGTTGTCCTTGCTTAATCAAGAGACTACTTTCGCTGTCACGTTTACTTGTTGCCGATCATGTCCGAAATTTTATTTTATGCACCATTACATACGCGAGAGTTACGTAATTAGTTTATAAATATTAAGAAAATTAATTTAATTAGTTATTTGTAAAAAAGTATATTGTATTGTTGATTTTCTCAAAGTACACATCTTATATTAATATCATCTTTAGTTCCTCAAGTTTGTCATTATTTTATTTTTATTCTTTCTAGGAACACAATAGTCCAGGTTTTTATTAAGTTATATATGGATTAATATTTTAAACTAAATGAAACTTGAGGACTAAAAACCTGTAGTTTGAAACTTGAGAAAACAAAATTAAAATGAGGGCAAACTTGAGAGATTAAATATTATATTAACCCTTTTAATAATTTGTAATGATGAAAATTATTCCTTTGTTAAAAAAACTATTAATATATGGAATCAGTAGAGAGAGTTTTTGGTGGGAAAAGTTACAAATTTAAAAGACAGTGTATTGCGGTATTTATTAACAAAACAAACTCCTCTAGCTAGCTTCGAGTACTAGCTCTCTTATAAGGACGGGAGTATTAATTTCAACCTTTTTAATATTTAGGCAAGTTTTATGTTATATATGATATATGGAGTTTTAAATATGGAATAAACATGTTTTAAATATGAAATAAACATGTGGTGGAGGTGAAAGTGGGGAAGAGAACAAATTAGTATGACGACATGATAGGGTTGTTGAAATGGAGAGTACAATTAGAGAGGCAGCCACAATATAATGACGCTTTTTGGTTAGTTTTGACTGACTTAAGTTTATCCCCATATGGTAACAAAGTTGCCATTTTGTTTCAAGTTTGAATCTGTCATTATATGTTAAGCAAATATATGTATTTCCTTCTTTTTCCCTGCCCCAGGTATGAGAGAAATGATATTAAAAGCTAATTATAATTAGAAATAAAATTAATTTCCCACCTCTTTATATAATATATATATAGCTTTGATTTTTATTTTTTTTTTTTTTTATTTGGTCATTTAAGTTTAGTCTGTTAGATATGTTGGCCCTTTATATGTAAAAATATTAAATAGGAAATAACGATGTTAAAAATATATTAGGTATGGATGATGTGATGGATAACTAGGTATATGTTAATGAGTTGAATCGGTATAAGTGAATCCACATCGATTATGATTTGGACTACTCTTATTGTCGATGTTGGTTTGAGCATTTTTTAGGGATAACAATGGCCATAATCGTAGTGGTCATCAAAAGAGGTACTACTTGTGTGTGTCACATCAGTTTTTACCAACGTTTATTTAAAGGTCATGAATTGAAAGAAGAAGGGAAAGAGAAGTTCGTCAAGTAATGTAGCAGCTTACAGTAATGTATTTTTGTTTATTTTTTATAATCTTTTCATAGTAATAAGCTCTTGCTTATTCTAGAGGCTCATCATAAGGTAATTTCATTTTCCTCATTTTCTTCTTTTGACACCTACTACATTTATAGTTTCAGTATTAAAGATATGATTTAATACTGTTATAATCTGAATTTTTCACATTTCTTTTTGAAATTTCTCAGAGTTATAGATTCTTTTGATAATTATTTTCTAAATGATTATCAAGCTAAGGTAAAAGCTATTGCATTAAATGGTGATAGGGAGTTTCCTGGAATTATCCTATACTTGGAATTCTATTTTTCTTTTATTACTTGTATTCACGCGAAAACGACCTTGTTTTACTTTTATAAAATTTTCCACTTGTATGTATAAGAAGATACAACTTGTCAACATATACTTTCCCCTACCACAATACAATACACGTGACTTTTGGAAGATTTCATCCACAATATAAATTACTGCCTCCGTGATTAATTTTGAGGTTAAATAAGTCAAAAAAATTACTTTAAACAATTTATAATTATTATTTTTTCTCCAAATTAATTACCTAATTTATAATCGATATATAATATTATGATATTTTAAAGAAATATATATTATAATTAAGTAATTTTGTTTAAATTTATTAATATGGTAAACCTCAAAAAAGTAATGTGCAAACGCAACTCAATTGCAGCAAGAAAATTCCAGATTACAGAGGTATGTCCAAGACAGCAAAAGCCACAGTGAAACCAATATTCTTGTAAGATTTTTCCAAAATTGCAACTACCAATGCAACTAGAAATTCACTCAAAAATTGAAGACTCGGCTTTTCACCACTAACGCCCACAGTCCAGCAATTAACTCACAATCACAGTAGAAATAACATCCAAAACTCACAAATGATGCAGCCAAAATTAAAGTGGTACTTAAAACAGTGAAAAATCACAAAACATTTTGTGATTTTTAATTAATTGTGCAAATGGGTTGATACCTGCAAGTGAAATTAAGGGATAAGGTTTTTAAATGCTATGAGAGTTTTCACTCAATAGCACTGGTAAGACGGATGTAACACCCCATTTTTAAGAGCGGAATAATTTTTTTTGATCATCAGAGTAGAGCATCGAAGCAAAGAGTTGAGTATCTGATAAGTAATGAAAATAATAACCGCAGTGTATCTGGATGGTCGTTATAGTTATACATTGATTCCGTAATTCAAAAAGCTAACTATATAAAGTTATAAGTACAACATCAAAATAAACTTTCGGTCGGGTTCCTCACACAAAGCTACTTGCCTTTGTCGGCAGTTCTTGGTCCTCGGCCCCGAAGCTATATTAAGAGAGCCGAGGTCCAATTCCCATCGGACCTCGGATAACAGCTTAACCTCATGCTTAAGTAATACAATATATGTTTAACGAGACATTCAATACATTACAACAATAATCAATACATAAGCACATAGCGAGATGTAAGATTATTAACACAACAAGATACATAGCACACAAAGACATGTAAAGTCAATCCACGTTTGCACAAACTGGTGCCACAATAGCTCGTCATGTCCTCAGCGCGAGGAAAACCATCATACGGTATTATCAAGTTTATAACTCGTTCATAGCTGAATGTGTAAGACAGAGTCTTAACTATGGTACATGATCCAAGACCGAGTCCTGTCCATGACCCTATGAAATCATCCATCACATATAAGTATATCATAAGCAGCAAAGTTAATGTTACAATACGCGTCCGTACCTTAACCTCGTTTGATTGACGGTATGTCGCACCGGTACGTTTACTCGGATTGCCTATAACAGTATTACTTCCATTAATATATTATAAATAATATCTTAAGAGATAAGTTCACCACTAATGACCTTTTTACCCTTGGTGGATTTATTATCTCAATTAAATCCCTTAATTTCGTGAAAAACGTTGTTTCAGCATTTCGGCAGATTTTCGCTTAACTTCGACAAATCATAATTAATTATACAGAAGTCGAAACGAGGTTTAGTAAAATTATTTGGAAACCTTAAAATATCTATTTTCAAGTAAAAATACTTATTCTCACCCAGCACTAGTAAATCATTCCCAGTTTAACATTCTTTAACCTCTGCCCAGAATTTCTCCAAAAACGTAGCCTAACTTTGAGAATTTCTATCTCCATGCACAAAATTCGAAATAATATGTTCTTGGCATATTTGAAAAGCCCTATATGTCTATTTTAACCATGAATATTTTCAGAATTTTAGCATCTCATCTTCATTATAAAAGTATGACATTTTTGCTACTATTTTCAGAAATTCCTAACCGATGAATTTTCGCGAGCGTTACTTTACTTTTCGACTCCCAAAAATTTTGCTATACTATATGGCTCATTTTATTTTCGAAATATTAACATTTCTAACTATAAAAACATGATACTAACATTATTCTAACATATCTAAGATCAAAGCCACTTCTATCTAAGAAATTAAGAACTACAACTTAAAGAACTTACTTGCAAATGCTAGACTCCTTCAAGAAGCTCCTCACTCTTGCTCTCTTCCCTCTATATTCAGATTTCTATTTCTTGTTTTGGTGTGAAAATTTATGAAGGCCAATGGCCCTTTTTATAGTAATTTGTCATGGCATCATGGTAAATTTTCCCAACCTATCTCTTCTCAAGTTTGAATTTCAAATCCACATATGTGAAAAACTCTTGGCTTCAAGAATGGCATTGGTGGCTTCTCCCCCTTCATGCATTCTCAAGCAAGCCTTGGTAGCCTCTCCACCTTCATACATTTCCAACTTGGTGCTTTAATTCCTTAGTTACTCTAAGTATATTTGTAACTAGATGACTTTGGTGATTGGTTAGCAATTAAGCAAAATGCTCTTAGGGTTTAGTTTGGAGTCTAATCTAATTTCCTAATTAGTTTTGTGATTCTTGAACATTATGGCTTAATTAGAAGTATTTAATTACCACTTCATCATTTTAGAATTTATTGTATTTGTTAGGTAACCATCAAGATGATAATTCATCCTAAGCCAAATTTGTGTTCTTGTTTTGGATTAATGCTTATATTTAATCTAGGATTAAAATCCCTTAATTGTCTTTGATAATACTTAATTGAGTAATTAATTGACTTATGGACTTATCATGAGGATTAGTGGTTATTTAGGCAAATTTTACTTCACTTTAATTGGCTTGAGATTTTTACTAATGGAATACTTGATTCCCAATGAGCCAACAAGGCTATTCTTCTTTAATCACATGTATTTTAACTTAGGAAATTTTCAAATTTTCTCCTCCTCTTGTGCAAGGTGAAACCGTGGCCCCCCTCCCATGCACTCTTGCTTTATTTTTTTCATGGTCCACAATCATCCACACACAAGCCTTTGTTGCCTCTTGAATTTTCACGTAGGTTTAGTCTTTAATTAGCTTAATCTTTGGTCATAAATCCTAAAATGGTGTTTTAGGTGTTATTGAATTTATTTGATTGGCTAATATATTAATCATGATCATTAGTAATCATCTTTATGCTAATCTTGGCCCTTCATTAGCCATTGGTCTTTAATTAGGGTCACACATCCCAATTTATGACTTTAAAACATATTATCAAATTAATTATGGAAGTTCTATGAAATTAATTTAATTAATGTAGATTTAATTATCTACTAATTGTTGGCAATTTTCTTTAATTGGTTTAATTATTTTGTCACAACTTTTTGATTTTATATAGCCATTTATGCACCATGCATTTATTTAATACTCATAGAGCAACTTATGGTCCCTAAAATAGTATTGGATTTTTGCCTCTTTAATTTCCAAGGAAATAATCAAATAAATTACTAAAATTAGAGACAACATACTTTCCTATTTTAAATAGGTATTAATGTGCCAAAATATAATATTCAAGAGAAATATAAATTCGGGTATTACAATAGAAGTTTTTTTGGACAAAAAAATGCCACGGAAGTTCACAAAACGTAGCAATTTTGCCCCTCTGTTAATTTTGACCGTTAAGTTTAACTGAGTGCACACGTGGCATGCTACCTCATCAATCAAAAGTATCATTTTTCCCTGGAAGTTTTCACTGAGGAGCAATTTTGCCGGAAGTTTTCAGCGAGGAGCAATTTTGCCTCGGAAGTTTACAAACGTAGCAATTTTGCCCCTTCTCGTCCCCCAATATTAAATTTGACTATTAAATCGGTCAAAGACCACACATGTCATGCCTTGAAAAGGTCGACCTTGGAGTCAGAGAAGGAGATCCTTGAGATGTTGAGCTCAAGGCGGCCCGAACTTGTGAAGCCGAACTGGTCAAAGGGACTGAAAGGTCTGTTGCAAAACCCAGAGGAAGCATCACTTATGATCTAAGCAAATGAAACGGAAAACGAGAAATGAATTGTTCCAAAAATTGGTTGGTAAAACAAATCAATAGTGATAATATTTACGTTTGTATAGACTAATCATTTGCTTAGATCATAGCCGGTTAATTGATTTTCATTCCCTTTCATTTACCGCATTTACTTTTTTTTTTTTAAAGCTTCATATTGAAGCTTTAAAAGGAAGAAGGAGAATTTGGGCTTTTTTATGACTTTTACCATTTTTTTTATATATAAAAAAACTCCCATACAAACACATATAATTTGTTTTTGTTTTGAATTCATTCCTAGATGTTTGAGGCCATGAACTGAAGTGTTTTCAATTTAATGACGTGATACTCATATAACAATACTTAGTACATGATATGGTACTTTGATGATTTAACGATTAGAAACACGAACATTAGTTACAATATTTTAGCATCCAAATAATGTATGTTAATTTTTGCTATGATTAATGTGGTAAAGTGTGTGAATTAGTGAATTGGAAAAAATTGTTATTTAGACTCAAGTACATACTTTGAATGTGTAGTTATTTGGGAAAATTTAATGTATATACATTGAATCAGTGCATGAGATTGTTGTGTGGGGAAGTAATTTCTTATAATATATTTTCTTCGAGAATTTGATTGTAAATGCTACTAATTTTATTAGTGTCTTATTACCAAACATATTGTAGTTAATTATAGTGGGACTTATTTTTTTGGTTGATAATTCTATGCATGTTTACCTACTCTTAGTAGAGCTACATGTTTATCCTGAAGTGTAAAAAATAACTGTTGTCATACTATGCTTAGATTAATGTTCTAAATGCACTATTGTAATAAGCAATATTATTCAATATGTTTGAGTGAAGGCATCCCATGCAACTCAAGGAGCGGTAACTTTTCATTGGCAATTAGTTACATCTTTTTCATATGTTTTCTCTCTCACATATTTTTAAATCTCTCAAGTTCTTTTTAATTGGACCCTTTCATATATTCAATTACTGTGATGATAATTGCATTATGTTGAAATCGAATAATTTGATAACACACAAATAAAGTTAATTTATAGGGTGAGTTAATGTTTATTTGACAAAACTATAGATAGGACTTAATTTTTTTTTCCAATTATTTTTTGAAAGTTAGACTCCTAAAGAAGTTGATTGGCGTAGTAAAGGAATTATTGGGGAAGATTAATTTAATATAAGATGATCAAGTTGATTTTTCTGCTTCCAATTGAATGGTGGTAGGAAGTATCTTAGTTAATTTATTTAGAATTTGAATCCCAACATTATCTCTAACTAAATTTATTTGAAATTTGAATTCTTATATTATCTCTAACTACATCTCATATATATGCTTGTTGTTTTATAAAATAAATTTTGACTAAATAGATTTTGAAGATAAAAACATTAAAAAAAAAAAAAAAAAAAAACCGTCTTCAAATGCGGTTATTATTGAGGAAAAAATAACTATCTTTTCCATTATCCATCTTTCATAACCACCTTGATTTTTATTTTTTATTTTAATGTTTTGAGCTTTTCATTTTGCTGATTTATCGGCTAGAGATATGCTTACTGACAGATTATTTCATCCTTTTTCTTGACTTTTCATGGGTAGGAGTCATCTTGTCCTCACATCTTTTGCACAGTCATTCATTTTGATGATAATAGTTCAAAAAATAAGGGGATAATGATGGTGGGTTAGAAAAAAAGGACGAAATATTTAATTCAGAAGGTGAAGGATAAAACAAAGTCATAAATTAAATATTTACAAAAATCATATCAGAATAGAGATAAAAGGAAAGTTGTTACAAAATATTTCAAAATATCAAAGTGAAAATGTGAAAAATCCAATAAGGAGAGTTACCTTATCAGTTAACCTAACAAAGAGGATAATTAAGGGAGTTAATAGAGATTTTTATTCTGAGAAATTGTATGCATAAATTAAAAATAATAAGTCAAGAGTATAATTTTGATAGTTAGCAAAATAAGGAGGAAACGTGTGTATGCATGAATTATAAATTGTAAATTAAAATTAATAAATAAAGGGAGTTATTACTTTAAAATTAATAAAATAAAGAGGAGTTAAGTGTTAAGTAGACAGGCCATCGCTATACTTTTATATAGGTAAGATTTTCCACTTCTAAGTATAAGCTTTTATATAGGTAAGATTTTCCACTTGTAAGTATAGGAAGATCCAACTTGTCAATATATACTTTCTCCTACCACGGTACAATACACTTCACTTTTTGGAAGAATTCATCCACAATATAAATTAATACCCCGTGATTAATTTTGGGATTAAATAAGCTAAATAATTTATTTTAACTATTCATAATTATTATTTTCTCCAAATTAATTTTCCCGATTGATAAACTGATATATAAGATTATGATATTTCAAGGAAATCAAGTAATATATGTTAAAATTAAGTAATTTATTTAAGTTCATTAATATTCTTGAATGGGTACTGGGTCTTATTGGATGCGCCTACAAAAAAACATTGAATTTATTTAATTTTTTCATTAATATTCTTGAATGGGTTTTTTCCGACGGAAATTTTTTTTAATTTCGTGGGTAATCCGACGGAAAAATTCCATGGGTAATTCAGTAGCTAATTCAATTTTTTTTTTTTTGATGCAGTAGCAATTAATAATCATCTATCACTTTGCCCTTATAGTTAATGTCTGAATGTGGCTCATTATATTTTTATTACTCCTTTAAAAATTCATTTATTTTGATAAAAGTAAAATTGAAAAGAAAAATCAATTCATATTTAATGGATTAATTGTCATTTTTTTTTAAAAAAAAATTCTAATGAGTCAGTTGAAGTGAATTATATTGTAAACAATCCATAAGGAGTACCTATT
The DNA here is from genome assembly GCA_019022655.1 of Acacia acuminata. Taxonomy (NCBI): domain Eukaryota; kingdom Viridiplantae; phylum Streptophyta; class Magnoliopsida; order Fabales; family Fabaceae; genus Acacia; species Acacia acuminata. Next base: position 3,761,858 of record JAFJYI010000001.1, read on the forward strand.
TTGTTCACAGTGTTATTAATGACCATCAGAATCCTTTTTCTATCATTAGTCTTCATAAAACCTAAAGGATTTACGGAAGTAAACTTAAACAACCCATTAAGAGGGGGAAATATAATTAAGGACCTAGTTTAAAATTCCGAAAAACTATAAGGATTGGAAAATTAACTTCTCCATATGGTTAATATGGAACCAAAAAGCTTTATAATGAGGAACCAGTTTCACAGATTTCAAATTGATAAGATTCAAATAGGATTTCAAGGGCGTAGATTTAAGATTTTCAAATAATAAAATTGAAACTGGTTCCTTGTAATGAAGGGATATTTATGTATACAATTATAAGCGGATAACATACTGTCATGGAGCTGAGTTAGATATAAAAGAAAACAAAAATAATTAAAAGATAGTTTTGGATTCAATAAAAGATAATGAAATAAAGTCCATGTCTCTTCTCACTTATGATTAGAATAGACTTTTGATCAAATCCAAATGCAAGCATGTAAGAAAAGCTAGCTAGAGGCCTCTGGCGAGCATTTGTTCATAATTCTCAATGGACTGAAGCCTCTGAATCATGAGCTGTTGCCTGAACTTGTTGATGAAAGCTTCAGCGCTCGCGTTTATGTCTTCCGTCGCCGTCGTCGTCTTCTCCAGCACCTGCTTCTTCGTTCCCTCTTCTTTCGATGATGACGACGACGAATATTCCTCCTCCTCCTTCTTCATTGATCTCTTCTCTTTCGAACCCATAATCTTCTTCTTCATTCTCTTCTTGAAACGTCAAGCCTAATGTATAAATGCTTGATGATAATTGATACTAGAGATATCGTGGCTGACACACATATATATATATATGCATATATATAACCAAGGGAACAAGTCGAACGTGGCCTAGCTAGCTTCATTAATTAGCTATTGCCATCCATCACTTTGTGTAAATATGATGATAATTAGGTGACAACTAACACAAGCTGTGGGGTATTCAATTAAATATGCATGTGCTTCTTCTATCATCCTATTCTCATCATTCCTCATGATATCTAAATTATATCTGGCCAATTGATCCGAAAAGTCACAACGCTATTTTGACTTTTCTCTCATTTTCCAAATCAATGGTCTAGATAGACTGATGAGAGATAATAAAAAACAAATGATGAGGAGATGATCTACTTTTTAAAAATAATGGGTCATATCAAATCTTGCTGACTTTAGGGTTTGGAGTGTGAAGTTACATTACAAAGTCAACGAATAAAGGCTTATAATATATAAGGTGCAATTATTAAAGCATTATGGAAGCCCATCTTGCGGCTTAAGAGTTGCACTTGCCTTGTGCGCAAAATGCCAACCCTTGCCACTCTTCTCATTGTTTTTTTTTTTTTTTCACCGTTTTTTGAAAAATTGTTGAAAAATCTTGCATTATAAAATTTATTATCCAACGGCACCTAAAATGTAAGAATCCAAGTACTTGAGCATACGCAACTCATATTCAGTAGGATGTAACTTTCTTCAGCTGTATGTATAATATATTCAATTATATGTAAATGTCTTTCGTTTTACACGGATCTAAAGAAGAGTTGCACACTCTAAAACTATATTGCATCAAGGTCCTTAAACAAATGTTAGGTACTTGTGCAATGAATTTTATAATGGAGGATTTTTTAAAATAATTTCGTCCTTTTTTATTGTTGATTTATTAATAAATTTGAATAGACCATACGGTGTATATGAAGATAATAAATAAGGTACATTGCATGTGCCATAAGAAAATAAAATATGTGGATATGAATTATATATGCCCATCCATGCATGGAATCATATACTAAAATTAAATATACGCAACCCGCACCATTATTCATTTATTTGACATAAATTTCACACTAAATTGGGAAACTAAATCACCATATATATTTATCGATGAAATAAGTCCTGAGAGGAAATTTTCTAAATGGGGTGGTAAGTAACCTCATCCCGATAAGAAAGAGGAAGTAAGTTCAAATCCCAAAAACACAGTTATTGTGAGAGTCGAAAACCTTGTGAACTTTGAAGGAGACCCTTTATCAAATAGAAAATAACCATCATAGTCATATATATATATATAACTAATAATTAAACTGAATCCCATGTATTGTATATCAATCGTACATTTACATGAAGTTCAAAATGAATCGTACTTTTTTGTCACTCGTGAAAAATGTAACTTCCTATCATTTTTATAGGTTGATTAATGAAGATGTAAACTTAATATTAAATTATTATTTTTTTTTAAAAAAAACAGTAGGGTTGTAAACTTGATCATATGGAAACACATACACATATTTGTCAAGAAAATGTAAAATGCTGATATGATTTTCTTTTTGCGATTGTACTAGCCACATCTTTGTGAGAGTGACTCGGATTTTATCCTACGCGAGAGGGATGTCTTATTCATTCCTACATTGCCAAGATATAATTCCATTACATTTAATGCATGGATAAATATCAAAGAAAATGACTATTTTGAATTAAATTCATTTTAACCGAAAAAAGGTCACGAATTGCCATTATATATGTGTCGGTTAACACAACGAAAATGGACCAAAGAGGCAAAATGAAAAAGGATCAAACATATTATATTCAACTTAATAGATTTTTTTTTCCAAAAAAAAAAAAAAAAAAAAAAACTAACCAAGCTCTTCATTCTGCTTTCTTTTGGTTTCTTCTTTGTTTTTAATATTTGAATTCTTTTATACGAGATGCGATTACTCAAATAAAAAATAAAAAGTAACTTAATTAAACATAAAATAATTGAATAATAATTTAAATAACATAGTATATTCCCCCTTTGATCCTAAATACTTTGAGGCCGGGTAAATGCATATGATTAAAGAGAGTATTTTAGAGAAACTAATGCTCAATTATTATAAATGACTAAGTTAACCAATTGCATTAATATATAAAAATTAATTTTCTAACTCTTGTATTAAAAACTAGAGGTATATGAGCTAACTGAGAAGTTTGTTTTGATTTCAAGTTATTCATATTGATTACATATATTGAAAGAGATTTTTCTTGATAGGGATAACGATTAAATGTGCATATTTTAAGAAAACCAACTAATGTAAATAAGAACTTAACTAAGTTTCTTAATATTTATACATATAATTAATTATCTAACTACCATGCATATTTAGAAATAAAGAGTGAATGTTGATGGATGAAAGAGAAATCATTTTGTACGTTGATGGTGCTTCCTCAAGAGGAACTTTCATGCTTAGAATTCTGAAGGGAGACAACCTCTCTGTTGAGTTGTATAGGCATGCCATATAGGGATATTATTGAAGAAATTAAACAGATGCTAAAAAGGGATTGGAAGGTCGATATGCTACTTATCGTGAGGGAGCATAATAATACTCCTTCCTTTTTTCGGTCCTAAATGTAAGATCTAGTTAACTTTTTTTAAAAGGGAGTAAGAAAGTTACATAACCATATTATATACTCTCTCTGGTCCTAATTATAGGAGCAAATTTTAGAGTTGGTTTTGGTCCTAATTATAAGAGCAAGTTTTAATTTTTGTCAATTTTTTCCTATAATACCTATATTTATACTTTCTCAATAATAATTAAAGACAATAATAATTTAATAATACACCCATATATTTTATAAAGTAAATAATGTTTGCAACTCATTAATGTCATATACACCTAAATTGTACTTTTTTATATAAAATAATTTTGAGCAATTTTTGTTATATTTTTCCTATATCACCCTTACTAATACTTCTTCCACAATAATTAATTTAACAACACGTTTATATTCTATCAAGTAAAATATTCTATTTTATTTTTTATTTTTAAATAAAATAATTTTAAAATTCCTTTAAGAATATTTTTTTAAGGAATACATATAATTAATTAATTTAACTTCTAGAATGGGACGGTCAGAATGGGATAGAAATGAATATGAGTATATATCCATTTATACCTATATAATATTATTATTATATGGATTATGGATAACACGTAATATATTTGGATTTTACTTGCAACACAAAGTTTACGTACATTCACGACTGCGCCTTATGATCAAAACCTCTCCTTCTTTAATTTTATTTGTATTAAATAAACTTGGGTAAGGGTATTTTAAAAAATTACACATAATTAACTAATTTAACTTCCTTCCTTAATCCTTCCAAATTTTGATAAATAGCTCCTATAATTAGGAGATAGGAGGAAGTATTGTATATCATTGAATTATATATCATTTTATAAGTTAAACAAATTAGTTTAGAGAAAAAAAATAAAAACTTTAAAGTAATTTAATTACATTCCTTAATGTTTTTGAAAAATTCAAATGGATCTTATATTTAAGACAAGAAGACAATACTACATATCGTGATAGAGTATATATAATGCAGCAGTTTTGTCATCTTGCTAAGGAAGGGTTATCTATTCCTTTGGGATTTCAGTAATGTACAGGTGGAATATCCCAAAAACATTATTCAAGAGGCGGATGTGAGACGATATGGTTTGTTTAGGAAATTTAATTTCGTTTCCTTTGTATTAAAAAAGAGCGAATATTATAATTTGCAAACAGCATATTTTTGTTCTACCACAAACTTGAAAGTCATGAGAGTTGAGTCTAATAGAAGTAGCTAGTTTTTCACAATATGATGAATCAAGGTCTAAATTCTCATCTAGTGCTTAACGAGTCCAAATAAGATTGTCTCTATTAGAATGATAATTATACCTAATAAAAAAAAACTTGAAAGTCAAACAGGCAGGAAAGTAAAAAACAAAACAACAATTAAAAATTAAGAAGTGGGCTTGTGAAGATCAAGTGGGTCTGATCTCATATGTATGAGCCCAAGCATAACTATAGGTTATATAGCCCAACAAGAAACCTCAAGTTTGTCAGAGCATTGAAAAGTCCCTTCTCCTATCAAAAAAACAAAAGTCCCTTCACCCTCCAAAGTCTAAACAGTAAACACCCACACTTTATAGCAAAAAAAAAGTAAACACCACAGTCACACTAGACTGAGGGGGAAAAAAGGGTACAATTGGCAGAATTCGAGTCACTGAAAGTGAAAAGCCCATGGAGGCACTTCACCGTCTATCATTTCGTCTCCTTCCCATATCCCTAGCCGAAAGGTGCCTCCTAACTGCTTCAACGACCACCACATTGTCCCCTGCCCCAACATCACCTTTTAAAGCTGCGAATTCACTGTTCAATGGGAACCTCACTACTACCTCAAAATCTTTCAGCTCGACATCTCCTAGGAGGGTGGCCAAAGCAGGATGGTTTCTGGGTCTTGGAGATAATAAAAAGTTAAGCTTGCCTGACATTGTCAAAGCCGGTGACCCAGTTCTGCATGAACCTGCCCAAGAAGTTAATCCTGATGAAATACGGTCCGAGAGGATTCAGAAGATTATCGATGATATGATAAAGGTCATGAGAAAGGCTCCTGGGGTTGGATTAGCGGCTCCTCAGATTGGAATTCCCTTGAGGGTCAGTTAAAATTTTCATAATTTAGCTACATAAAGGCTCACCCACTTCTTCAATTTTCTTGAATTTGTAGTTCCCTTTGCAATCTGAATTCTCAGCTCATTTGCTCTGTGTGGGTCACTGTAACTGTTCCATGAGGAAGAAAACAGCTATGTCAATAAATTATATGTACAAAATGGTTCTTTGGCCATGTACTTGCTTTTTGATTACTAGTGGTATATGTGGTTCTCCTTGGTTGCTTTTCCATCTTCTGTTTTTTTTTAATTAGTGACTTAAGCGAACTTCTTAGTGGCTATCTGTTGAATTTTAAATTGAACTCACCGTCTTTATATTTTGATTAGGCGCCACGCGGGCGGACAAAAGGCTGCTTAATTTGTTTATTAATGTGAAGGACAGAAGTCATTATGTAAATATGACTTCTAAGTACTGGAGGAGTCCATTCATGACTAAATGTTTTTTGCTTAACAATGTATTGAAGATTTAAAGTATTGTGATTTATAATAGCGTACTGTTCTGAGCATTACTGAGCAATGTGCTGAAATAATAGTATGTATTGTCTTTTTTGTTTATGCAGATAATTGTTTTGGAGGATACAACAGAGTATATTAGTTATGCTCCGAAGGAAGAGATAAAAGCTCAAGATAGGCGGCCCTTTGATCTTTTGGTATGTCCACCTCATAGAAGAGGAAAGCATTGTCATAAAACCTTTAGTTTTTTACTTTAGGTCTGTTACGTTGGAATACAAATTCATTAGTTCTGTTGACTGCTGAGCAGGTCATCCTAAATCCAAAGCTGGAGAAGAGAAGCAACAGGACTGCCCTATTTTTTGAGGGTTGCTTGAGGTAATCTTCTCATTGTTTAGAAAGGACTTAAGTTTTTTCCTGCCATCATAGTTGCTTTGCACACTACCAATTGATTCTTTTTTGCTTGAGGTACAATTCAGTAGCTGCGATCAAGTCAGGCTAGAAATATCAGCTCATGCAAACCTTTTATAACTCGTCAAAATGGACTCTTGAGCATCCAATGCATATAGCTACAATACTTGAACATTTAGATGAACTGTCATGACTCATGACTGTTGATGTGTTGTTCTTTCATAAGCAATGGCTAGAGCCTCTATTTAAGCATTTGCTTCATAGTTGATGTGGTTGAAAATGGTGATTGTTCTTAATGGTTAAGAGGTTGTCAAACCCTTAAACTGCTAAGATTTCTTTTTTGTTTTATTTTGAATGGGGGGATGGCCGTGATAGTTTAGGGTTATATATAATGGATTTTATTTATATGCCCATGTATACAGTAATTTGAATGTGATAGGTATCTTGTTAAAGAAGAAGAGAAATTGGGGAAGGGAAGAGAAGAGAAGAGAGATGAGGGGATTGAGAGGAGACAGAGAAAAGTAGAAATATTCCTGGAATGTTTATTAAATTATGCAGAACAGAACATACAAGTGAGGTCTAGAGGTCCTTATATAGGTTCTGCCTAAGGTACCTCCTCCTAACTGTCCTATCCTACTGACTTAATGTAGCCTTATGGAATTATTAACACTACAGTATTATCCTATATGCGACCTCATAGAATTAGTGGTGTGTCCGCATAGCACTACCCTAGAATTATCATTATATACAATTGTTACAACTCATATCAGAATGCCTCTTGAAGTGGGAAAAAATAATAGGTAAAAGAAAGAGAGAGTAGAGAGTAATTGACAGCAGTATTTCTGGGTGAAACGGAGAAGAAGCTTTTGGGTGAAGGAGGTATTGATGGAATTGAGGGCTTGTTGAGAGAGCAGTCTCTTTTTTCTTCTTCTTCAGATGTGGGTTTGGATGAGGCAGAGAGAAATATGGGAGCAAAGAAAGAAAAATCCAATTCATAAAAAATATGAACTAGTAAATTTGGTTTGTAAATTTTCTTGTGCCCCTAATATGGTTGCAATTTGATACATTTCCTGGTGTAAACCCTTTAACTTTTGAGTGTATTGTTAAGTAGCTAATTTAACACCAGTTCAAGGAAATACCAAATCCTGATTTATTCCTTAAACAAGAATTCTCCAATTATTGAACAATTTCATTCATTTTGTACGAATGAACTGTAGTATTTTTAATTATATGCAAACAAGTTAAAAGTTATCTGTAGATATTCTGACGATTTCATGACATTGGGATATTAAGAACATTCTAATAACTAAATACAATCTCATGTATACTCAAGTTCGGCGTAAATGTATTTGATGCCCAATATCCATATGCTTTTTAGCGAAGTACCAAGCAAGTGTTTAAGCATTTCTGAGTTTTGATGTATCAATTTGAAGTGTAAACATGGCTACAATTAGTCATAGGAGATTTACAATTGCAGCATAGTGGGATCATTAGATACTGTCCATTTTCTGGTGGATCCTCCTCTTAAGTTCAATTTAGTTGCAATCTGATGGAGGGAAAAAAAAAAAAAAAAAGAATTGACTGCCTTCTTGACGTGCGTCACAGTTTCTCAATACAGTAATTGCTGTAGCTGTACTAGCAATAATTTCAAGCCTGAATAATGCTTTGGGTTTGTTGTGGCAACGAGGTGTGTAAAAGCATACTACATCTTATTTTTAATACAAGAAATTGATAACTTTGTAGATATTAAAGAAATTTGCTAAGTTAGCTATTTATAATGGAAACTTTGGGTTGGCGGTAGGAAATGGTGGCTTAAAAGTTAGCTGACTTAAAAAAGTTCGGTAGGAAAAAAGTCGAGTTATAGATAATGATTTGTGTTTGGATTGTCATTTGGCTTTTACGAAGTGATTTTTTCTAAAGCGAGGAGTGTTTGGATTATTATTTCAAAAGTCAGTTGAGATAAAAAAATAACTAAACCCTAAACCCTAAAAAATGACTAAAAAAATATGAATTTTATTAAATACTCTCATTTTGAACCTAAATATAAGATAGAATTAATATTAGGATAATAAAAATTTTAATTTCAATTTTAATTTGGAAAAAATTTAAATGATTATTAAAAAAATTAATTAATGGATAAAGGTTTTTTTTTTTGGGTGATAATGGATAAATTTTTTTTTTTTTTTTTTTTTTAATTACAGACGAAAGCTAAAAGACAATTAAACAAAGTACAAAAGGGAATTTAATCCCAGGTTCATCTTTCAGCACAGTTCCGGAGCACCAAAAACGGTACTGGAGATTAAGCTCCAATTTGGACCATCAAATAAGTCCAGTGCGTTGGGGGACTTTTAAATAAGTCATTGGGTATCCCAAACAAGATAAGTTGGGCTTTTTCTACTGGTTCAGTGGCTTTTAAGCCACTGAAATATTTGCCCATCAATGCTCAAAAAAAAGATAACCCAAACAGGCCCAATAAATATTGGTTTCATTAAAATACATTTTTTAATCATGTGTTTTGGAACTACCTCTCCGTAGAACCCCTTAGTATATCCAATCAATAGGGATATTTTGGAGTAAAAATTACAAATTTAGAAATGTAAAGTGGATTAAGGTCTTATATTTAATATCAAAATAAACACTTTATCTAGTTCTTATACTAGGAACTAGTGGGAGTATATTTATTGTTATCCATGGATATTAACACCTTCCTCCCTATTGATGATCTTCAGCGTAGATGGATTTAGAGCTGCGGTGGAGCGATACCTTGATGTTGAAGTCACAGGTCTGGATCGTAATGGTGAAGCCATCAAAATGAATGCTTCCGGCTGGCAGGCTCGAATATTACAACATGAGTGTGATCATCTCGATGGAACAGTCTATGTGGATAAAATGGTACCTAGAACTTTCCGAACGGTAGAAAACTTGGACTTGCCTCTGGCTCAAGGCTGCCCAAAACTTGGTCCTCGCTGATCCCAGATTTTGATGCTGCTGACACCGGTACAAGAGCATCCGTATTGTTTTCTTATGTATGTTAGTGAGTCCAAACTGAAGTAAATATATTTTTTGTTTTCTTTATTTCCTAGCCAGAAATTTTGAAAATTTTCATGAAAGAATTAATTGATATTCTTAGGGCCTTTTGGTTCAAATAAAAGGTTGGGAAAAGAAAGGAATGGAAAGGAAAAGAATAGAAAGGAATGAAAAATATTTTGCTACAGAAATGTTTGGTTTGCAATGGAAAAGAAAATAAGTTGATAGGAAAGTTTTTGCTTGGTTGGAAGAAAATGAGATAGGAAAATGAACTTAATGACAATTTTACCCTATGCCCTCTTGTCTTCTTCGCCTTCTCTTTTTTCTTCATCCTCAGCCTCTATACCACTACCTTCATCCCTTACCTACTACTCCTCTTCCTCGTCCCTCACTTTTCTTCCTCCCTCATTTGTCAAAAGCTCTCATCCACTACGTCATTGCCTCCAATGGGTCGTCTACTTCCTTCCATCTTTGTCACTGACAATTCTACAGCGGCGGCGACAAAGAGGCCATGGTCGACAACTTCCTCCTCCTTTGCTGCAGTCATTGATGGATCTGCACCGTCAGCAGCTTCTTCCTCCTTCCATGATATTTTTCGGTGTCACTCTCTTCCTTTCTCCCAACGTTGAAGGGGGTAAGTTTGTCTTCTCCCATTTTCTTGATTTGTTGGAAAATGGGTTCCCCCAAAATATATGGAACTGATTTTCCCATGTTTAAGGGAAAATTGCCCGCCGCCCAAAAGTGTTCTGCTATAAAAATGTGAACCAAATAGCTGCGCCGCACAAAAAATGCTCATTTTCCGTTTCTTTCCCTCAATTTTCCACAAACGAAACGGGCCCTTATAATATTTAAGCTATACTTTCTATCAACGGGGAAAAAACAAAAATGAACCCTCTGTTTTGGGAAGAATGCCTACTGAATGTGGAAGTCTTTTTATATGGCATCTGTCCCACGTCTCACAGATGACAAAGTGACATTGCTTTTAATTCCTTTTTTTTTGATGTTACAAAATAAAATTTTGTACCCGGGTAATTTAGATAGTTAAAATCGTTAAAAATATAGGCCTTGTTTCATTCTATTATTAATTTTCTGCAGAATTGTTTCCTTAACAAGTTTTGAGAAGAAACAAATTTAAAAATTGTTTGGGCGATTGTTATAAAAAAATTATATTTGAGGAAAAAAATATAGACAAGGGGATGACATGTAGACGGGAGAGCACCAGAGTAGGTTGGAGGGTGAATAGAGGTGGAAATAGGCCAGACTCCTATTAAGCGGCTTACAATCTAAAGCGGACTTACAATTGTTAAAAAGGTCAAGTTAAGACATATTTAAAGGCCTATATTTGTTAAAAAAGTCGCCTATAAGCCTTTAGGTTTGATCTATTTATACATTAAATAAATATATTTATGTGTAAATGGCTTGTTGGTTAGCCTATATTTGCCTTTTCCTTCAAAGGTCATGGGTTGATCTATTTCATTAAATAAATATATTTATATCATATAATAACACTATTTATATTTTTATTCTTATATTTATATAGATTTTGATAGACTCAAAGTACATCAAGCCTACTTATAGCCTTCAAGGCCTACAATATGAGACCTTTTTAAAGGCCTATATTATAATTAGGCTTTTAAAAAAGCTTCAGACCTGACCAGGTCTTATAAAGACTCAGGTCTGAGCCTAAAAAAAAGCATGAATTCAAACTCAGACCTAGGCTCAAACCTTTTATCCCCATTACAGGCTCAGACCTGTTTAGTCAAAGCCTGACATATTTTCACCTCTAAGAGTGGAGATGACATGGAGACACAAACCAGAGTATGGTGAGTTTGAGTTTGAAAGACATAAGTTTAAGTCAAAGCATTAAAGAAAGATGAGACTCTTCACTTAATTGCCCCATTGGGCAAAATATTAAGAAACATTTAAGGTTGTTCTTGTTTTCTTAATTTTCAAAACATATTGTTGTTATTGATAAGGAAGGTAAATCAAGGAATATAAAGTCTTTAGAGGAAGACCAAAGCCAACGCAAAATGAAGTTATTGAGAGGAACCTCTCAGACATACATCTAATGAAGGCCCCTCTCTAGTTGATATGTAAACTTTTTTATTATGAAAAAAGTAATTCGAAAGGGTTTCTTATTTACATTTGTCCATATATCTTTTTTTGGTCACGATGTTATCTAACTATTGTATTAGAATCCTTGTTCAAATATTCATGGTTCATGCTTTTACCTTAACTTTCAATGGAAGAGGCAGAATAGGTATTCAATCTTTGTTTATTATTATAATGGCGGTAGCTATACGGGCAATAAATCTAGCCTGTACATAAATTTTTTCAGCAATGTTAATATTGTAGGCTACTTTTGAGATCCTAAGTTCCAATCCTATTAGAAACAAGTATTGGGTAAGTTGCCCTATTTGTGTGTGTTGCCTGTGTGAGAACTGTGAACTCTAATCAACAGGTTCTCTATCGGACATTTGGACATATCTTCTTCGTAAGGGTGTTTTCAATAAATTTGTGTAAATTTTTATATGGACACTTGTGTAGATTTATGTGAACTGTAAACGAATATATATAGCTAACTTCATATATCTGTAATGAATAAGTACGATTTGAAACATTAATCATGTGACTTGAAAGTTTGATGATTCGAACACATTGAAGGATTAAAATCTAGACATGGACAAAAAATTCGACTTAAATCCTTGGACTCTGAAGATTAATTTCTGAAGATTGTTAGAGCTGAACCAGTCCATAAGTTTCCTAAAGAAATCTCTAATTTGGCCGAAGCGGAAAAGCAAACCATCCTAAAGTAGATGCTCAATGCAATTAAGTATGGAATTGCAATCATCTTTAATCGTTAATCTCCACCAAAAGAGGAACCAAAGCAGGAATCAAGGGCGAACACACGGATCTGGTTTTAATTTAACACCTATTCAAGGAAATACCAAATCCTGATTTATTCCCCAAACAAGGATTCTCCAATTATTGAACAATTTCATTCATTTTGTACGAATGAACTGTAGTATTTTTAACCATATGGGAACAACTTAAAAATCATCTGTAGATATTCTGACGATCATAAGCGGATCTACGTTATTGATTGGGGGGCAAGTGCCCCTTGAATTTGTCACTTGGTTAAATTTTTTTTTTTTAAAAAAAAGATGTATTTAGTGCCCCTTGAATTTGTCTCTTGCAAAAAAATTTTGTTAAAAATGTATTTGATAGCATTAATAATAAAGTAATTATGATGGAATTTCAAAGACTTAGAATGATGACATTGTAATTATTTTTATTATAATATATTTTTGTTATTAAAATATATATACTTAAACTTATTGAATGTCCACACCTCATTGTAATTTATGTAGCTGCATTTCTAACAGCACTTAACTTTACTTTTCTAAATGAAGGTTTGTAAAATAACTATCTCTCTTATTATATGATCCGTATTCACTTAATTTCATGAATTTTTTATATATATATATTCTTTTCTTTTCTTGTTTATACTTTTTTGTTTTTTTAATGTATTTAAAACTTTCCTTAAAAATTCGGGGGCAGGTGCCCCCCTTAAATAATTTTCTAGATGCCCCTACTGACTATGTCATGACATTGGGATATTAAGAACATTCTAATCACTAAATGAGTGTATTTTAAAACATTCTACTCAAGTTTAGCATAAATGTATTTTGATGCACAATACCCATATGCTTTGTAGGGAAGTACCAAGTAAGTGTTTTAGCATTTCTGAGTTTTGATTTATCATTTTGAAGTGTAAACATGGCTAAAATTAGTCATAGGAGATTTACAAATGCAGCATAGTGGGATCATTAGATACTGTCCATTTTCTGGTGGATCCTCCTCTTAAGTTCAATTTAGTTGCAATCTGATAGAGAAAAAAGAAGAAGAATTGACTGCATTCTTGAGGTGGGTCACTGTTTCTCAATACAAGAACGGGCAATAATTTTAAGCCTGGATAATGCTTTGGGTTTGATGTGGCAATGAGGTGTGTAAAAGCATACTACCTCTAGTTTTTAATGTAAGAGCTTTATAACTAATTTTGTAGATATTAAGGAAATTTGCTAAGTTAGCTATTTACAATAAATATTGGTTTCATTAAAATACATTTTTTAATTATATGTTTTGGAACTACCCCTCAATGGAACCCCTTAGTATATGCAATCAATAGAGATATTTTGGAGTAAAAATTACAAATTTAGAAAGGCAAAGTAGATTGAGTTCTCATATTAGGAACCAGTGGGAGTATATTTATTGTTATCCATGGATATTAACATCTTCCTCCCTATTGATTTTCTGCAGCGTAGATGGATTTAGAGCTGTGGTGGAGCGATACCTTGATGTTGAAGTCACAGGTCTGGATCGTAATGGTGAAGCCATCAAAATAAATGCTTCTGGCGGGCAGGCTCGAATATTACAACATGAGTGTGATCATCTTGATGGAACCGTCTATGTTGATAAAATGGTACCTAGAACTTTTAGAACGGTAGAAAACTTGGACTTGCCCCTGGCTCAAGGCTGCCCAAAACTTGGTCCTCGCTGATCCCAGGTTTTGCTGCTAGCATGCTGCTAATACCTTTACAAAAGCATCCGCATTGTTTTCTTATGTGTGTTAGTGAGTGCAAACTGAAGTATATATATATTTTTGTTTTCTTTATTTTTTGAAAATTTTCATGGAAGAATTAATTGATATTCTTACGGTCCGTTTGGTTTAAAGAAAAAGTTGGAAATGAATGGAATGGAAAGGAAAAGAATAAAAAGGAATGGAAAATATTTTGCTACAGAGAGAAATGAGATAATAGAAAAATTTTTGTTTGGTTGGAAGAAAATGAGATAGGAAAATGAACCAAATGACAATTTTACCATCTGTCCTCTTGTCTCCTTCACCTTCTTCTCCTTTTTCTTCATTCTCACATCCTCTCTCACTCCTCCTACTCTTCCTCCTCGTCCCTCGCTTCTCTTCCTCCCTCCTTCGCCAAAGCTCTCATCCACTACGTCGTTGCCTCCAACGGGTCATTGACTTTCTTCCATCTTCGTCGCCTCCGTCACTTGACGGATTTGTAGTGGCAGCGGCAAAGAGGCCACCCCTCCTCTATTGTGGTCACTAACGGATCTGCACTATTGGTGGCTACTTCCTCCTCCTTCCCCGATATTCTCCAATGTCACTCTCTTCCTTTTCCCTAGCCCTAAAGAGGAGTAAGTTGGTCTTCTCCCATTTTTTTGATTCGCTAGAAATTGAGTTCCTACCAAAATATGTGGGAATTGAATTTCCCATGTTTAAGGGAAAATGGGCTAATTCCCCAATTTTCCACAAACCGGGCCCTTGTAATATTTAAGCTATACTTTCTATCGACTCATAGAGGGGAAAAAATGAACCCTCTATTTTGGGAAAATACCTACTGAATGTGAAAGTCTTTTATATGGCATCTGTCCCCCTTCTAACAGATGACAAAGTGACGTCGCTTTTAATTCCTTTTTAATAACGTTACAAAATAAAATTTTGTATTCCCCCCCCTTAATTTAGATAGTTAAAATCGTTACAAATATAGGCCTTGTTTCATTCTATTATTAATTTTCTGCAAAAAAATTGCCTTAACAACTTGAAAATTAAAAAATTGTTTGGGCGATTGTTCTAAGAAAAATCATATTTGAGAAAAAACAAAAAATAGAGACAGGAGGATGACATGTAGACTGGAGAGTACCAGAGTAGGCTGGAGGGTGAAGATGGCATGGAGACACAGACCGGAGCATGATGAGTTTGAGTTTGAAAGACATAAGTTTAAGTCAAAGCACTGAAGGAAGATAAGACTCTTCGCTTAATTGTTGTATTTCATAGAACATTGGACAAAAAACTTAAGAAACATTTAAAGTTGTTCTTGTTTTCTTAATTTTCAAAATATATTATTATTATTATTGATAAGGAAGGTAAATTAAATAGTATAAAGTCTTTTGAGGAAGACCAAGCGAACACAAAATAAAGTTATTGAGAGGAACTTTTCAGTTAACAATTTAACTAAAGATTTGATTGTTGATTAGAGGTCAATAATGTCCGTTGTTGTTGCATACTTTAATCTTATACGAAATTTGTTTCAATATTCAATTTATTTATGGATAACATATTGTTTGATCTTGTATATAATGCACGCTCAAGCCACTGCATTGACTCATACATCTAATGAATGCCTCACTTAAGACACCAAACCAAAGTGTAGTAAGTTGATATGTAAACTTTTTTATTATGAAAAAAGTGGTTTCTCATTTAATAAATCCTTTTTTCCTAACGATGTTATCTAACTATTGTATTAGAATCCTTGTTCAAATATTCATGGTTCATACTTTTACCTCAACTTTCAATGGAAGAGGCAGAATTCTTTGTTCATTAATAAATCTAGCTTGTATATAAATTTGGGTTAAGATGCAAATTAGCCAACGAAGTATTACGCTAAGAGCATCTGACACAAAAATGTATTAAGGGTACCAAATATATCAATGAACAATTGAAAATACGCAAAAATACTAGTAAAGAATTTAAAACTTCAACTAATAGACTTAAAGGAAGATTGTGCTATTTTCACTAGAATAAATTTCTTCATTGGTATTTTTGCACATTTTCAATTATTCATTGGTATTTTTGGTACCTTTAAAACATTTTTTGTTAGATACTCTTAGTGTAGTACTTCGTTAGCTAATCTGCACCTTAACCATATAAATTTTTTAGCAATGTTAATATTATAGGCTACTTTTGAGATCCTAAGTTCCAATCCTATTAGAAACAAGTATTGGGTAAGTTGCTCTGTTTGTGTGTGCTGCCATGAAGCAACACGTTCAAATGATTTTACATTTGTGAAATGTGAACTCTAATCAGCAGGTTCTCAATCGGACATTTGGACCTATCTTCTTTGTAAAGTATTTTCAATAAATTTGTGTAAATTTTTATATGGACACTTGTGTAAATTATGTGAACTGTAAACGAATATATATAGCCAACTTTATATATCTGTAATCTGCATTATGAGTACCGATATGAAACATTAACCTTGTGACTTGAAAGTTTGATAATTCAAACACATCGAAGGATTAAAATCTACACATGCATTAAAGCACAAAAAAATCAATTCAAATCCTCGGATTCTGAAGATTAATTTGTTGGGCACGATGAGATCCTGCAAGAGAAAATCAGTGCGAAGGGAGGAGTGGCGAGGTGGAGAGTTTTTTGGGAAAAAAATTGTGGAGGGAAACAAATTAGAGAATTAGTATTTTTGTGAACAAATTAGAATAATAGAGAATTAGAGATGGATGAATCACTGAGAAGTTACACATATGACTATTTATTACTAGGTTGAAATCAAATGAAGGGTAGTAAGGTAAAATTATTGAATTCTAAAATCTTAATTTAGGATATATAACTTGATTTATAATTTTTTTGAATTTATCGACCTGATTTAAAATTTGAATAGTTCCATAGTCTTTTTTTTTTTTTTTTTTTTTTTTTTTTTTTTTTTTTTTTTTTTTTTAAGGATTTTCCCAACTATAAAAAAATGCCATAGTTTTTTTTCAATTTTTTTCTTAAATTATTTCTTTCATGTCAGGCAAAGTTGCACCATAAATTTCAATATGCTACAAAGAATTCATTAGTTCTTTAATTATTACCGGCCAACAAAATCGGTTAGTTTTAGTTTCACCCGTCAACATTTGATGCTTCAAGAAAAATATATATATAATAACTATATTTATATATATAGTTAATCAGTTATATTGTTGTAATTCATATTCAATGAGTAGAAAAAAAAAGTATTAATTAATATTACATAAAGAGTTAAAGATGGAATGAATCAAAAATTATAACATTATAGCACTTAAACCACGATTTATTTCTAAGCCGAATTATGTCTGTGAACTTCAGTTAGCAGGTTTCTGTGCATATATTTTCAGCGGAAAATACTTTTCATAAATTTGGGTAAATATTTATTTGGACACTTGTTATTTTATAATTGTTAGTGGTTAAAATGTTTACGTTTATTTGTAAATTCACTTATGCACACTTGTAAAATGTTCTATTCAAAGCTCTTATAATGTGAAGTATGATTAGTAAATTATTATATGGGCATTTTTTAATTTTCAATTTTTAGTTATTAAAATGCTTATGTGCACGTATTAATTTATCTATGAAAATTTGTAAAAAAAATTATGAAAAAATTAAAAATGTAAATTAGAATTTATAATTTTTTTATAATCATTTATTGTTTTATTGTTAGTCGTTAAAATCTATAGCTTATACATTTTCTAACAAAACTTGTTAGCATATAAATTTGGTGGCTAAGTTTAGTACATATATAAATTTTTGCCCTATATGATTCAATGGGCTTGATAACTTGATGTTATAAATATTTTGGCTAGCTTGGACTTTTTAAGAAAAAATAAAAAGCATGTTAATTATTTACCATCAAAAAATAATTTTACATCCATCCTAAATACTATACCGAAATTGCATTTTAATAAACAATTTATTTTAATAATTTTATTTTGCAGTATAGTATTTTAGGATGGATATAAAATTATTTTTTTGGTTATTATTATTAATTTAGATAGAATATTTTGTTTTTTCATATAATCATATTTTTTTACAATTTTTTCTCAAGAGATAGAATAAGAGAATCCCTCTCTTCCCACATTTCCTGTGCACTGAAAAAATTACTAGTATCTGGAAAACAAGGAGGAGGGTAAACCACACCATTTGCAGAACCATGAGCTTGCCAACAGTATGATCTTATGTTTCCTTCAAAGCCTGGTGTGAGAAAAACATCTTCCAAGTATAATCTTTCACAAGGACAGACATCACTGCAAGCAAATTTTATAGCTTCCTCTGTTGCTGAAGTTCCTTTGATACCAATGAAGGATATATCCTCCACCTTCACAGCTGAAGTCTGTATTCACTTAAAATAATGGATGTTAACATTTGATTTGTTACAAAACTTCATGTTCCAAAGCACTATCAAAGGCAAAGTATAAACCTTTTTCATCTGAATCTTGAAATGAAATGAAGGGTAGGGAATTACTGTAAGGTCCCAAAAAAAGGATTTACTCACCTAAAAGTCAAATAATAACTAACAAGCATGCAATGGTAAGTTTAAGTACAGAAAATAACAACAACTTTATGTTCGCTCACTTGCCGTTTGGACTTTTTAATTGTTAAATCATTTCCTTGAGACCTCCAAGTAATTCTCCTTAATCTTTTTTGGAGACTAAAAATGAAAGAGTATTTTGAGCATGGATCAGCAAACAGAGAAATTTTTGTGTTTTAACAAAACCAAATGGTAGAACACTGTGGCAGGCTAATCCCCGAAAATGTGATCAGGGAAGAATGTTATACCTGATTCTGACAAGGATGTGGAGAATCGCAGTAAAACTGGTCTATTATAATCGGATTCGACACATTCTCCATTACGATATTCTGGAAAGTGATCCGGGAAGCAAAACCATCACCACCCTAGTGAAGAAATCATCAGACAGACAAAGTTGATTAGATTGTGCATCTCTGCCTAACAAAAGAAATGGAAAGTTCTTCAATCTTGTAAACAAAGTCTTACCTGCCATGTTTTGATCCTCACCCCATTATCAGTTTGATAAAGATAAGATTCACTAACCATTACGTCTTGTACCTTCTCCCATGACCCTGATTTTCCTAAGCTTCCAATGCTGTAGAAGAACAAGTTTTGGTATCACTTAACATGTTGGTGCCTCTTAATGTCTAAAAGCATACTCAGTGGGTAAAAAACATGGCTTTCACCTTATGCCATGGCCTGGCCCACAAGTAATGCTTCTGATCTTCACCCGTGAAGAGTTGCTAACTATCGAAATACAATCATCTCCTGACAGTAAACATGATAATGATAATAGATAATTTCCCCCGATTTCATTACTGATTACTGATAAACATGGTGTTATTTGGTTGTTTATTGTTCATTTTGCATTTTCTTGGCACTCTTTCATCTCTCTGATAGAAACACAGAACAACACTTAACTGCTTAGTTTGAAACAGTTGGTTTATAAGTTCCAAAAAGCAATGGAGAAATCGGAAAGCATGCCATACTAAACCAGTTACTTAAGCAGCAAAAACTTATCAGGGAAGTCCCAGTTCATGACGATCAAGAACAGTTATTATGCGTTGTATTATAGCTAATGTAGAACTTTTCTAAAGATTATAACACACCTGTCATAATTAAGCTCTCCTTGACCTCGATACTCCTTGTTCTACTAATGTGGATTCCATCAGTGTTAGGGCTGGAAGCAGGAGCCAAAACTGTAAGTTTTGATGCAACAACTCTCATACAGCTAGCGAATGTCATGTGCATTTTTTGGCTGTTTAGGATCACAAGTTCTCTAACCTTCAGATTCTTGCATTTATAAAAAGTGATGGCCTGCAGTGTAAATATTTAGATTTATATTCCAGCTAATAGACAGATGATCAAGTGAAAAGCGTTGGAGCAGAACTAACCGTGGGAGCAGGTCGACATGGCTGCCAAAGGAAAATTCGGAGTCACTTAAAAAAGCTCTACACTCATAACACTTAAATTCTGTTTTGAATCATAAAAAGGGACATGAATCTTAAAATATGAAGGTAGACATACATTTGATGAGTTGGTCTTACAAGATCTGTCCCACCACTTCTGTCCCATTCCATTGATTTTGCCTCCACCTTCCAGAGTGAGATATTTCAAGCCATGGAAGTAAAGCCATTTTCGCGGATTTAAACCATCCCAGACTCCAGGATCTTCAGGAGCAACTATTGTACCTGAGATCTTTCCAAATATTTAACAAAGGTCATTGAAAGATGTAGTTGCTGGAATTGAACTAAAATATCTAAATAGATGTATTTTTTTCATGCATACTTTTAAAGTGATCTTAGATCTGCAAGGCCCTCCAATATCAATTGGATAAATCAGAAATTCCTTTTCAGGTGGGAACAGGATAGTTATTCGTCCAGACATGGAACAAGCAATATTCCAGACTTCTTCAAATGCCTGAAAAAAGAAAAGGGGAACAACAAAAGATGTTAAGAAATGGTTCAATAATATCATGGTGCCTGAAAGCTGAGCAAGCAAATGCAGACTTCTACCTTGTTTTATCAGACAAATTATCAAAGATTTCTCACTTATTACAAACAGGTAAGAAAACTCAACAGCAGGAACATCAATTAGTAATCTCATGAAAATCTCTTGGGTAGATTCATCACACCATATGAAGAAAGACCTCAAAACAAGTGGGGAAAAAAAAAAACACCTTTTGACATCTTTATGTATCCCTTCATAATTTTAGAACAAGTTATCCTAAGAATCTCTCATATACTTCATTTGGGTAAAAATTGCAGTTAAGTATCTAAGTAAATTGATATACTATCCCAGATATTCATGTAGAAGTAGATTCTCCAAGAAAGCTGACTCGGTGGCAGGGTTTACAGCTAAAGAATACATTTTTTTTTTTTCCAACTCATGGGTACTAATAATGTCACCCCCATAGTATGAAACCTCAAAAGTTGAGGCACTCGTAAGCACCAAAATAAAAAAAAGCTTAGTTTTCAGAAGCGAATAGCAAAATAGAGAAAGGTAAAGTTACAGAAACAACTATCATTACCTTGGTGTCATTATGAAGGCCATCCCCTTCTGCCCCATACTGAGCCACAGAAAGGACCCGTTTATGAATGGAGCGGCCAGAGAGCGACCCGGAACGTGGAAGCTGTATTACAGTATCTGATCCCTGGATAGGATTTAAGTGTAGACAAAGAAGCAGGAAATGGAAGAAGACAATTATTAAAGGAGAAGAAAACGGAAGAGATCGCAGGTTCTTCATTCTCTGTATGACCATGTCGGCAGACAGGGAAGTGATCAGTGGGAGTGAGACAGTCTATATAAGTTCCCTCCAACAGCCAAGTTCCAGGTCTTGGTGCTGCACTGCTGCTAACGGCATTCCAGCCCAATAAAAAAGCACCGACTCCTTTTTCTTTCTTAATCAAAAAAGGTCCTATTTTAAATATAAGATCTAATTAATTTTTTTTAAAAGGATAAGAATGGTAAATAAATTAGTTAATTATTATATAAAAAATTAGTTAGTCCTGATGTGTTATTAAAGTATATATATATATCAGCTTATAAGTTAGATAAATTATTTTTTTAAAAAATGTTAAATATAAACATTTTAAAATTATTTATTATTTTTTTTTAATCTTCACAAAAGAAAATGTCGGATTGGTTTTATATTAAGTACGTAAAAAATACCAACTACCCATTTTCCTTTGATTGCAGACAATTTTTCATTTTAGTCCTTCATTTTTCTTGGATATTGTTAGGCACAAAACATGGGGTGTTTTACTTGAGCAAAAGAGTGTATATGAAGTATGAACCATACTTTTAATCCTCATATAGAGCCGGTAAAATGGGTTGTAAACCGAAATACTTTTATTCTCTTTTCTTTGATAGTATGTTTGACTCATTTCTCATGTTTATTACATGACATTTTTTTCATGTTTATTTTTGCATTATTTTTAGTTATTCTACTATTATTAAATTAAAAAGAGAGGTATTTATATGTTTTTATGATGTGAGTGAGTGAAAAAGCAATGAATGTGAGAGTAAAATGGTTGCTTGACACCAAATACAAAAGAAAAGAAGTGTGATATAAGTGGGCAAAAGAGAAAGGAAGTAAGAGAGTGAAAAAGAAGAATATGACATGTTTTTTTCTTTTAAAAAGTTTTTTTTTTATAATAAAATTTTAGGAAAGGGGTTGGGTTCATCCGCGATCTAAGTAGGACGAAATCTTTCCTTCCTTCTAGGTCATACCGATATTAGGCCGGGCGAGCCGCCTATTACCCTCAACGTTTACCTGACACCAGGAATTAAGATGCCCCCGGACCCAATGGCGGATCTAGGTTATAGAGAAGAGGGGGCAAGTGCCCCCCTTAAATTTGAGATTTTATTTAAATATATATATATTTGAATGATTGTCCATCCTTAAATTAAATATTCGCCCTTAAATTAAATGTCCACCCTTAATATATCAAGACGCACTTTGTAATCGATGGAGGATGAATGGTTGAATGATTATTTAATGCCTTATATTAAAAAAGATGTATTTTAAAGCATTGATAATAAGACAATTATGATGGAATTCCAAAAAATAAGGCCTAGAAGGATGACATTGTAATTATTTTTATTATAATATACTTTTGTTATTAAAATATATGTACTTGAACTTATTGAGTGCCCACTTTTCATTGTAATTTATGTCATTTGTATTTTAACCGCATTTAGCTTTGCTTTTCTAAATGACATGATTTATAAAATAATTGCTTCTCTTATTACATCATTAGTGTTCACTTGATTTTATGAATATTTTTTTCTTGTTTATATTCTTTTATTTTTTAATGGATTTAAAATTTTCACTAAAAAAAAAAAATTCGGGAGCCCCCTTCCATAATTTTTGGGTCTGCCCTTACCCCTACAGCTGTGCTTGACCAACTCCTCCAAAATCAAACCCTGATAGATAGATAGACTTTGGGCTGACATTTTGCTAGCTTGAAACCCGTCCCATTTAGCTCACGAGTTGAGGCGGAGTAGCCTGCATTGCCGCCCCCATAATGAGCTTGATGAAAATGAAATTTGAATATTGGGACATCAAAAACAAGAAATGAAAGTGGGAGGAAGGTAGCAATGCAAAAAAGAACTTTTGTTTTACTTATCATTGTACGAATTGTGTGAAGTGATGCATGTGATTACCAGAGATTTTTCTCATCTTTTTTTCTTTGATATCTTTATACGTTATTATTTCTTCTTCTTTAGTTTCAGAATATAATGAATATCTTTTTCTTTTTTAACATATGCCTTGGTGTCCCTAACTAGCCCATTGTTACAGGAAGTTCCACGGACCCAAATTAACACATATTCGAGGCATGCCTAGAATATATTTTCCTGGCGATGCCATTTTCACCTAATACTGTAACATTCTCAAATCTCAAACTTAACAACTTATGCTATTGATTTAAGCTTTAAAATCATATCTTTTTTAATGAAGGAAAAGCAACGCAACACGTCAAGTGATTAAGGTTACAAAAACCAAAACAAGAAGAAAATAAAGTGATTAAGGATCTTGTAATTACTAAAAACACCCATTAAAATATTTATTTCCCAACTTTATCGAAGGAAGAAGCAACATAACACGTCAAGTGATTAAGGTTACAAAACCAAAACAAGAAGAAAATTAAAGTGACCGTTAAGGATCTTGTGTCATGCATGTTGCTCGGGGCAATTACTAAAAACACCCATAAAATATTTATTTCCCAACTTTAACGAAGGAAGAAACAACATAACACGTCAAGTAAGGTCACAAAACCAAAACAAGAAGAAAATTAAAGTGAACAGTTAAGGATCTTGCGTTATACATGCTGCTCTTTCTTTCTTTCTTTTTTAAAGATATATGTTGGTCGGGTCAATTAATAAAAAAAAACCCAGTAAAAATATTTATTTCCCAAATGCATCTAAAATTTTTCCAAGGACACAGTTCTTTCAAAGCATGAGGTTTACAAGCGGGGATCAAACCTCACTATTACATAAAATATAATAGTTCTGAACCATCATATATGCGAGCATTATAAAAAGTTCGGTGCAGATATATTATGGTTTCAAATCATTATTTATTTCGGACCTATTATAATGGTTATAATATAACACACATTATGTATTGAGATTTGGTGAGACCATGACCTGCCCATTACTATGATAATAATTAACGTGCAGACTTAAACAACCATCATAATATATGATAAGGCTTGTATTATACATAACAATCTCATTTTACAACCATTATTTATTTAGTAACATACATAATGGTTTGTATGCAAGAACTGTGACTTTTAATAAAAAGAAAGAACGGTATCACGTAAAAAACCATTAATAACAGTTTTTAAATAAAAATCGTGAACTTTTACCATAAATGACAGTTTTAATTTAATAACCATGATGAATGGATATAAGACTCTTTAAGTGAGAGTTTCTTAGCTAGTTGACCTCTTCTATATATATAATAGAACTAGCAGCACCTTTCACATCAAGTTACTATGCAATTGGGGTTGGATCAAGATATTATAGGCTTTATGGGGAGAATCAATGGCAACTATTGACGTATATAAGGCCCCATTTGTTACAAAAAAGATTTGGGGAAGGAAAAGAAAGGAATGGAAAGGAAGATTTGAAAGATAAGGGAAGATGGTTTGAGTTATTTGGTAGGAAGAAAATGAAGAGTTGGTAGTTGGTAAAGAATTAGGAAATGTCTATTTTACCCTCAAAAGAAATTAATTCAAAATAAAAAAAGAAATATATTTTTAAAAAAAATATATTTTTGTTAAGTTCGAACTCGTAAAAAAAAAAAAAAAAAAAATCACCAAGTTCAAACTTTCCCGCCAAGTTTGAATTTTAGGGGTAAATCATCAAAAAAACACTTTCCGGGAAGATTACGGCTTTCCTTCCATTTTTTGATGAAAAGCATCTTCCCTCAAATAAGGGAAGATAAGTACTCAGTGGAAGATGCTGACTAGACTTTCTCTCTACCAAACACCCAAAATCCATGGGAAGATTGGAATCTTCCCTTTCCTTCCCCACCAATTCTTTATAACAAACGGGTCCTAAGTGATAATATAATTGTTGACCTATATATAATTGTGTATCTTCACAAGAATTAACCTTGGAAGCAAAGGACTTTGGGGAAAAAACAAATACCCCTATAAAAAAGGTGGAGGAGATATGTAAACACTTGGATTCAAGGGTTTGCATAGCCCCTACACCCTGTCCGATAGGGGTATTTGTTTTTTACTTATCTTTCTTTGCTTTCTAGGCTTAATTGCTCAAGAGATATAAGGTATAGGTGAACATTTATATTATTATACATATAGATCAGGAATGCGATTGGATCTAGCCACAAAGCCCATAAAATCTTGATCCATCCAAATTGCATCGCTACTCGATATGGGAAGTATTACTCTTTTTTTTTTTGTGAATCGGGGCAATAGCCAATGGGAAGTACTACTCTATTATATAAATATAAATGAGACCAAGTAGCTTAGAACTCTCACATTGAAGAGTCTATGATTGATCAAAATGTTGAATTCATAGCGTTTAATTTGGTGCCCTCACCATCATCTCCACGAGAAAGGGAGATGGAGGCTGTCGAGTCAAAGGTTGAAGATAAAGGAAAGAAACAAGAGGGGCAAAGTTGTGAATTTGATAAAACATATGAGGATTTAATGGTCAAAATTTTTTTTCTCCTCCCATTCCCTACCCTCAAACCAAAGATACTCTTAAAGAAAAGTTTTATTCGCTAAATATGAGTTGAATCCAATAAAAAATTTAAGTCTTCAAGCAAATTTTAGGTACTTTTAGACAGTAAATATTACCATTGGGGATATAATTTTCAACCATTTTTCTTTCTTTCTTTTTTCCCTTCTTCTCAGTAGCGGATCAAGAATTTTAATAACAGAGGGCGAAAATAAGTAACAACAGATGAGCAGCGACAACGATGATGGAGGACGACCAATGGACTACCATCGATGGAGGAAGCTCACTGAATGGATAAGTTATCAAACAACAATGCATTATGAGTTACCTCCAATTTGCCCAGAACAAAACAAACATCACTTTCAAGATTATTAAGCATGCACGTATGCATACTGAATTTGCCAGTGTGCACATCACTTCACAGCACTTCTGAATTTACATAACACAAAAGAGTCACAACCTTCTGTTTTTCAGCCCCTCTCTCTAAAACAAGCGGTAAAAAATCCATGATAGCGTTACAAGAATATTGATTCACTCCCTCGCATGGCCAGAAACTAGGATGGTTCTTCGTCTAAATCAAACTTCATCTGACTGGCAGGCAATGAATCCATAGCAATGCATAAGCAACCTTGGAAGCTTTGACACAATCGACCGTCCTTACAGTGGCTCAGAAGAAAATACGTCAAGAGAAAAATTATAAACAAGCTAGAAAGAAAGTTAGATTCTCTGGTATGCATGTCTGTGAAGGAGATGGACAACCTATCTTTGAAAATTGAAAATAGAGGCCCGTGAGGGCGGCCTTTGACTATCTTCTCAAATATTCCAACCTCTCATTGGATTAAAATTTAAAATTTTAATTTGATCAATCAAACAATCTATTTTATCTTTTTCTTAGCTTGATATAGTATGAATTAATAGACACATGCATCCCATGATAATGTGGCCAAGAGACACAATTCAGATTGATTTGAAGACCAATTAGATGGAAAATGAAAGAGAAAACTCGCATATTTTAAGGGGGGAAATTATAAAAAGCAAAATATGTATAAATTTTAGTATCACTGGTTCAAGTGTTCTGCAGAAATTCTTTTGGGGACATTGATAAATATAAATATAAAGAGATATGTACAGGAATCAACTATATTTGTGAGAAAGAATTTGGTTGAAGGCTAGGAGAAAGCAGATTACAAGAGAGGTGAAGAGGGAAGGTTTCGATATGTTAAACTATCCAAAATATCCAAACGCAGAGAGTTGTGGACTTGACTTAATTTGCATTGTTTTATATATAATTTTTTTAAAAAAAAAAATTGGTTTGGGGAGGGGGGGGGGGCATGGGGGACACCCTTAGCCCCCCTTGGTCCGCCCTTACTTCTTCTAGTACAGAACATGCATGGCAATTATTTAACCTTACCTTATTTTACAATGTAACCCCTTTATGATCTTTATTAGATTTGTATGATTTTTTTTAAGGTCTTCAAAGTTAAAAAAATCATATATAAAATATATATATGGTTTTTTTTTTTTAAAAAAAAAAAAAACCATCAAATTTACGTGCATTGTGTTTCTCATGCCAAAAAAACAATTCACATATGTGAGTTGGGTCCCAAGATTTATTAGGATTAAGGCATGCTTGCTTCTGAACTTAAAGAGTGCTTTTAAAAGTATTTAAAAATTGCCTATCAATGAAATCTTTTACATCCTTGTGGTTATAAATCAACCCTTTTATCATATGGACAAACCTTTATTGGCAATTCATATATGTTTTTGAGTGCTCTAAAAATTTCAACTATATCCATATTAAAATTTTAGACACATGCTCCCATCAAATGTCACTTACCTTTCAATGCTATTTTTATGTCATTTTGTTCCTCACGATTATAATGAAAATTTATTTCTGAGGGGAAAAAAATACTCAAGCCCCTTTATAGTTCTATTTTTTTATTTTTGAAAATTTATATGAAATACAGATATGACTAATTGAATGTAATCATCTTTTATGTTTATTTACTTATTTATCATGGAGAGAAACTTGAGAGGCATTTGATAACCTAGATCTATATACACATATATAGCAATAAAAAAAGGTATAGATGTCTGACAAAAAAAAAAAAAAAGAGTGAAAGAAGGGGTTGACTTCTTTATATGGCTATTGGGGGTTAAACTGAATTATCATCATGCTCAATTAGGGACAATTTTTCAAAAAGTAAGAGAAGAGGTTGAATTATCCCATTAACAAAAAAAGAGAGAGAGAATTTTGAAATCAACACATAACATATGATCAGGTTCTCTTTGTCATTTGCCTCAAGACGAGACAACCATGCCGTTGATTTTCTTGTAACTATAGTTTATAAAAGGGTGTACCCTATTAGGTGGGTTTCACAACAAAGACCTGCTTTATTGTCACTTCTAATTTTAGAGGCTCAGGAGACTAGTGCAGATGCTGAGGATTCTTCACCTACTAGTCCTTCAATGGGTGGTGGCTAGTTTATTTATTTTATATTACATGTTGTCTGCGTACTTTTTGTTTTGTATTTGTTGCTTCTGTCATGTTAAGAGCCTGTTTAGATGAAAACAAAACATAGGTTTGGCTAATTTTTTTCCAAACAGCAATAAAAAGCCAAAATCAATTCTGGACCTAAAACCTAGGTTTGGGGGAAAAAACTATTTTTTTAGATTTTTCTCTCCCCTCTACCACCATCAATATTTTCCGTACCAGTAAGTATCCTTAAGTATTTTTTTAGTACTTCTTAGTACCCTAAAAAAAATTCAAAATTAGTCAATACTTTAAAATATTTTTTAATATCCTAAAATAAATTTTTAAGATCATGAGAATTATTTTTTTAATACCAATCAAGTATCCTTAAATATCTTTTTAGTATCCGTCAAGACCTTGAAATATTTTTTCAATATTCTAAAATAAATTTTCAAGAACATGAAGTTTTTTTTCACTATTAGTCTATATCCTTAACTATCTTTTTAATTCCCATCAAGTACACTAAAATATTTTTTAAGATCAGTTAGTACCCTGAAATATTTTTTGAGATCATGAAGTATTTTTTTCAATAGAAGTCTGTACCACCCTGAAGTATTTTAATTTTGTACACAAATTTATGTAATTTTTTTTAATTATTATGAAATTCAATGTTAAAAATATTTAAAATACAACATTATGCTTTATATTCAATTATACCAAAAACTAATGTCCTTTTTGGTAAATTTGACTATGAAAAAACTATTTTGATAAAAATATTCAAACACTATCATTTTATGAAAATCACTTTTTCTAATAATCTATTCTATAAAAAGCTATTCTTGAAAAGTCATTTTACTTTATAAATCACAAAATTAAATCCTAACGGTCCTAACTTTATTTGTTATTTCAGATTGTTATTTTCTTCTCTGTAACTGCTATATTTTGTTAAGTTCAGTAATACAAGTATCTGTTAATAACAAAAAAACACGTAGCATATGCGCGCAGTGGTCCTGATGGATGGAAGGCTATGATGTCGGTGGTGGTTCATAGTTTTTGGATTTTCATATGCTATGAATTTAATTAATAATATTTTAGTTGTCACGACCTAAATAATAAATGATTCAACAGCTATGTGATAATAACGTAATAAAAATACTGACAAGAAAAACTTAAGAAGCATAATAGTGACCTGAATTGTGCCGGCAAAAAAATTGATTGACTTGAATTGATGTGCTCATTCTCACTACAATTGTTTATTATATATAAGAAATCATGCAATTAAATAACCACAGCTTATAATTTAATTAATCATATGTTTATGTGTTCTTGATATTAAATAAATGTTCGACCACAATAAATTGAGGATGTCAGTACATAATAAAACAAAAGGAAAAACCAATATGCATCTTTCAAAGAGCGTATAGGTCATGACATATTCTCACTCATTGAGAAAATACAGGAATATCCCCAAGAAAATAAATTAATTAATATAGGCACTTGTCGGAAAAATTATTTAATTAATTAACATGAAAAAATTTATATAACTCTATTTGATTGATTCTATGTAACCTAAGGTTATCACCTATTCAGGCAAAAAGGTTATCACCTATATATATATTTATAAAATAAAAAATATTCATTAATGATCAATGATTTTTTACCTTTTGGCTTAAGGTTCAAGCTCAATGGTATGTTTGAAAATGACAAATGAATAATTGGCAAAAAGAAAAAAGAAAAGACGATTAAGATCAACCAATCAGCAAGACATTATGTTTGTAAACTTCTGGGGTAAAATATGACAATTGAATATCAATAAAAGGATTCATCAAAAGAATATAATTCATCAAATATAAATAGCGGCAAAACTATTGAATATTTTTAAATGCCTTAATCTTTTTTATATGGCTGGTTGGATTAAATTTGAGTATTGTTGGATCAAATAGAATGAAATTTTTTCAAATGTGTTTTCTATTTTTAGAGGCACTCTTTTGAGACTTTTGAGGTGTGATAGGGTGATTTGTAATTGTGCTCTTTTGAGACTTTACAATGTGTTACTCATCTTGTTCTTATTTATAAACCTGATAGAGAAAAAAAAAATTATGATATTTATAGGTCACATCATAAATTTTTTTCATATGACTGTCTTATTTTACCATTAATTCATTATCGAGCAAACTTTATTCTCACGGGTATAGAATTAAATGGGGTAAATTTAGAAAAAAAAAATTAAAATTTTAAGGTAGAGTTAGTAAATACGTTTTTAAAATTTATTGGGGTATATCTCTTTATCTGGGCTTATAAAGGTATTATTTTGGGCTCTAAGTGATGTATAGATTGACCTTTGGTTAAAATCTCATCTTTATGGTGGTTTTTTGGCCAACATTATGGTGGTTATTTGTATTTGAAGGAAAATTGGAGTGAGGATCTTTGATGCTTTTAGGATATTTTATGATGTGACAAAATGTTGGCTATATCATATTTGTATTAAGTTTTGTTACTTTTTTTGGGGGGGGCCAAAATTTAGGTTTTGCTACTTGAAATTAGAGTTTATCATATTTGTATGAGGATTATAACACCCTACTAATATAATTTTAGCATAATTTAATCACATTACCAAAGTAATACATAATCAAACTCAAAAAATAAATTATTACTATAATAGAAAATAAGTAAACCTATCATCAAGCTGTTGATTGAAATGATTAACACTCCTTATAAGAAAGATAATTTAAATTTGAATCTCATTAAACGGACTTGTTAGGTAGGGTGAAAACAATTTTATAAAAACTATTCAAGATTTTGTTTCCCTTTTGTGTATACTCATAGTATTCCTAAATCATTTTGAAATTGAAACTAATCTCTATTAGACGAGAGTGTTAAGGAAAAAAAATTCATGAGGTTTGCAACACAACTTATTCTAACAAACCACTTTCATAAGCTATTGGATGATTTGATTATTGAATCACCGTTGTGTAATTAAAAATATATATAATATTTATTTTAATAATATTATTTCTAAAATATGAATACTTTAATATTTGGTAATTTAAATATTATTATTCACAAATCTTCTCACACACACTTTACAGCCAACTTTTTAGATCCACACATCCTCCCGAGATTGACGACTGTTAAACTAGTGTGTTTGTAATTTATAAAGAAATGTACATTAATTGTAAATTTATGAATGAGAACTTACAAATATTGGAGAAAGACCCTTTTCCCATTATGGGAAATACAATATTTTAATTAATAGCTCAGTTATAAAAAAAAAAAACACACAATTACATTTACATATAAAATCCTGAACACACCAATTGAGTTGTAAATTTATAAATGAGAAAAATTATAATTTATCACACTTTTTTAATCTACTGTTGTGAAAAATATTCGTCTATAAATGTCGAATACATTAGTGGAGACGAATTCCAATTTTTTTAAATTCAAATC
This sequence comes from Acacia acuminata, assembly GCA_019022655.1. Taxonomy (NCBI): domain Eukaryota; kingdom Viridiplantae; phylum Streptophyta; class Magnoliopsida; order Fabales; family Fabaceae; genus Acacia; species Acacia acuminata. The sequence continues at coordinate 3,793,492 of JAFJYI010000001.1, forward strand.
AACAACAAAGTGTAAGTATGGTCCTTTATTACAAAAAAGTAACCTGACCCCAAAAAAATATAAAGTAATTAGATACTTCAAATTTATTTTTGGCAAAGCGTACACTGAAGTAAAAATAAAGAATGAGTGCTGTCGGGAAGGCTTTTTTTGTCATCTCACGCTCATTATATTTATAACTTGGGTAACTCATAATTTTATATTTTAAAAGATTTATGAGAAAAATTTAATACATCTTTGATTATATTAAATAAATTAGTTAAGTAAGTTAATATAATACTTATATGTTTTTTTTTTTTTCTCATCCATATCCAGAACTTCGCCCTAACTAATCTAAATCTGAATCCGACCTGAGTCTGGCACCTGGCTATGGTGGGTGAGTCTCCCAACGGGGCTTTTATGCATTTACAAGGCTCGAACTCGAGACGCTTCTTAAGGACACAAGGCGCGCCACTTTACTACCCGAGCCAACCCCGTTAGTACTTGCATGTTTTTTTTTAAAAGACTTAAATCATCTTTTTTAATTTCCTCAATCTTTCTCTTGTTTGAATATTATTAAAGAAACATCAATATGAGTAAATTAAAATAGGCCTTATGTATATGATCAAAATCAACTCTCCAATAAAGTTCTACATTAAGAGGACACTATAAGATCAAGGTGAGTATAGTTCATAATTGCTCTTTAGTTCTCATATTCAAATTCAACCAAATAAAATACTCATTCTGATATTTAATAGAAGAGGCAGTTAACTTTTTTTAAAAAAAAGGTTTAGGAAGTTAAAAAAACTATTTAATTATAACACTTGTTGTTTATAATTAGATTATATATCAATTTATAAGTTAAATAAATTAATATAAAAAAATAATAAGTATAAATACTTTAATGTAATTTAACTATTTTTTTTAATATTTTTTAAAAATTAATTAACTTTTATATTTAAATCCAAAATATTTAGAAAAAGAGTGAAGCAGAGAAACAAAGATAACAGAAATGACAGACATGGGAACAGGGACAGGGCATAAAACCTCACCACATATATCCTTTCCTTTTCATTGCTAATCCCAAGAATCACCTAATCACTTCTGACAAATTTATCTTCCTATTTCCTAAGTTTCCTTGGACAGCTGTCAGATAGCATCCCTACATTATACTAATTCTTTTTATAATTTTAATGGGAAAATCCCCCCAGCACAAATAACTAAGATATTATTAAAAAAAAAAGTCTAATAAGAAAAAGTCCTTAGATACTTTTGTATTATTTTAAAATGTTTATAATTATAATTTTAGTCCAATTTATAAATCCATTTTGATCAAATCCTATATACTAAAGAAAGGTTGTTAACTCAATAACTATGAAACAAATTTTCAACTTTACTCTCATTTATTATTGAGTATTTTTCAATTGTTTTTCTTTCTCTATCTTCATCAAGTAAATTAATATGGGTAAAATTGTCACAATCTCATTTATTACATAAAACTAAACTTATAAATATGACCAATTTCTTTTAGTCAAAATTTATAAATAGGATTAGAATGATAAATTAGTATAACATTAACAACTAAATCGATGCGTTATAACAACTATATTAGTCTGATATTGACAATTAAATCAGTACACATTAAACTAGAGTCTTTTTTGACATATGAACTTTTTTGAATCTTTTTTGACAATATCTTGATCACTTACTTAGACCTTGAAGAGGATTTTCCCCATTATAATCTCCAATACATTTGTAAAACAAATAATCAACAAACAATAATGCCTCTACCATATTAAATTATTAATAAATAATTTGATTAATTTCAACCATAATGGTCTTTTCAAAAAAGCAAAACCCAATCATGCTCAACTTGCATTCACACCCTTGCACCATCATGTGAAATAGATCCTCTTTCAGATTTGTTTTCTACAAAAACATCAATTTTCCTTATTAACCCCCACAACTTCACTCATAATTACAATCCTCTCCTCCTCAATATTATACCATCCGTAGGTTAAGTTATCCTGCAATTTCCGAACCGACAAACAATTTTTAATCACTAAAATTTAAAATACCACATGATTAATTAATTAAAACATCCATCTAAAAAAAAATTATACATTTTTCTCCAAAAACTTACAACTAAAAACACAAACAAGAACAGGGTACTCTGTTTTCTTCTTTTCACATAAACCCAACCCTTTTACATACTCTGAATCAACGGATTGAAGAGACGTACCACTCATATCCGCCGGAATATTGTGTCTCAGATCACCGGGAAATCACAGAACACGAACTATCTCGATCTGTGCTTACCAGGCCTTGTCCTGTGACCCTTATCCCCTGTTTTCCCAAAAGCGCTGCAAAATCCACAAGCAGAGATCTTCGGTGACGGCGGATCAACCGCCGGAGACACTTTCCCGGTCCGGTACCCACGTCCGCCGCCGTTGGAACGACTCCGGTCAATGGTATTGATTTGCGGGAGGCTGGTTCCTGCATGAAGTTCTTTAATCTCAGACTTTGCACGGTCGTCTTCTTGTTGTTGTCGTTGTTCGTGTTCATCTCTCTGGTTGGCTTTGTTCAACTCTTCTGATAAGAACCTGTCGTCCCAGACAAGACCAGATGAGCCTTGTCTTCTGAAAGAGACTTCAGATCTCTGAAGGCCAGCCATGGATTGGATCTTTGAAGCTTTTTTTTTTTTTTTTTTTTTTTTTTTCTTGTGAAGGTGGATTACTGAGTTTTATTGGTAATTGGACTGTGAGGAGAGAGAAAAGGGGAAGAGAGTTGTTGAAGAAGGAGATGAAAGAAGGAGGAAGAAAAGAGGGATGGTTTACGTTTATATACAGGAAAGGTTAAGTACGTCTTTTGCTATATCGGAGACGAAGTCAATGTGTTGTGCCGCTTTGTGTGCGTAAAACATTAAAATACTCACTCACGGATTTATTAAGTTGAATTTTCTCTTGCAAAAATATATCTGCCCAAACTAGTAAAAAAAAAAATGTTTAAAAAAAGTCCAGAAACTTTTCTGATATTATTTTATAAAATATTATTTATTATTATAACTAAAACTAATTTAGTTATTAATAGTATTGATTTAGTTATTAGGAAATTGTTATTAATACTACCGATTTAGTTGTTAATGAGTACTGATTTTTTATTATACAATAATGGTACTGATTTAGTTGTTAACGTTTATGAAATAATACCAAAAAAGGTTTTAGGATGTTTTTTATATGTGACTTTTTTAGATATTTTTTTTGCTACTCTAGGCCCTGAGGTATTTCCCTTTTCTCTTTTAAATTTTTTCTAAAACTCTACTATCCAAAAAATTGTATTGCACTCCTTTGATAAAAGGTCCTTAAAAGGTTTTATTACCCTATTTATAAGTTACTTTATTAAATTTTCATACAAATGTACAATCACGTCATCATTCATTTATTAGCACTTATAATCTGCTCAGTAAGGTATTGTGTGTATTAAATAGGATTAAAATTGAAAAATTATTAAAATTTTAAAATAGAACCTCATTCTTAGTAGAGGGGCATTGATAAGTATCAAGTTAAAAAGAAGACATTTTCAAAAAATACCCTTAATGAATAATTGAAATTAATGAGAATTTTATATTTATTTGAGATCAGGTTTCTCAATTAAATATTTCTGGTAAAAAAAAAATAGGGATAAATTAAATAATAAAAAAAGTGGTAGTGTTTTTTTTAATTTTTTTTAACTATTTTCTTGAATGTGGAACCAGTTACTTAAAAAAACATCTTTTATTTTTAAACTGATGGAACATTTAAGACTTAAATTTGAGATCATTAGTTAAATTATTGCATCCTCTGAACAAAAGTAGTATATTGTAGTTATTGTAATTGACAAAAAGAGAATATAAGTTTGAATGTTGAGATGATAAATAGTCTCACTTTAAAAGGAAAACATAAGTTTGAATTCGGCAAGTGTATTTATTAAGATAAGCGAAAATCCTTTGTGTTCTAAGTCTCGAAAGGAAAAACCTTACTCACAAAAAAAATTGGTATACTATATACATATGTATTAAAATTAAGCCTTACAAATAAGAAAACAATTATGTTATGAGAAAAAATTATGATAGGAGGCTCCCCAGTTTAAATTTGAATGGATGGATAATATATGATACAAAAATGATTTTCTTGGGGGAAAAAAAGAATCTTCTTTTCAGTCTCGAATATGATGTAATTATTGAAGTTTTTAATTAAATGTTTTTTGGGTAATTATTATAACCACTTTTTCCCGCAATTCATTCGTAGACTTCAAATAACCACTTCTTGACTTCCGTGAAGCAAGATGTTGGATGTACCAAATTGACGCTTTTTAGTGGAAAAAATAAAATAAAATTTGAGCATATCCTAATAATATATGTAAAATAAATAAATAAAAATTGCTGATTAACGATGCAAAGATAAATAGATGAGAGTATGTTCCAACAGATCAGCCAAAGCCAAATAAAGCAAATGCAATTCGTGTGGATTATGATAAAGAGTGAGGGAACGTTTTTATTAATATGTTTGTTAAACTCTTTAACATCATTCTATATATATTCCCATATCATTTATATATTTGCGTCATACATGACATTAGACGTCTTAACAATAATATACCAGGCCAACTTTTCTTTTCGGCGAATTTTTAAATAGTTAGATTTTAATGTCACTATTTATTTTTTTAACTTCTTATATAATATCCAAAGGCATTTTTAACATTTACTTGTACTCAAGCTCAAACTTGAGACCCACAGTTAAACAGTCATGGCCCACTTTCCTATAAATGGTTGGGTGAAGTATGGTTATTTGATTCTCATCAAATGAGATCAAGAGCTGAAACTTTGTAAACGTGAAAATAAAGGAAAATATACTTTTTCAAAAAAAAAAAAAAAAATCTTCCATGGGAACATTTACCACTTAAAGATATATGAAACTTGTCAAGGAAACCAGGGGTCCTTTTTTTTTTTTTTTTTGTCAAAAGGAAACCAGGGATCTAAGTGTAACTTTTCTTTAACTATGTACAAAATGGAAAACATTTGTAAATAGTTAAATATATGTAAAACAAATAGTCTTATAACCTAATGACATGAAACTTCCGATGTAGATGAGAGGTTGTGATTTTTATTCTTCTTGTAACTCAAGTCATTAGTAATTAAAAAAATGGAAGATCTATTGCACATAACAAAAAAAAAAAAAAAAAAAAAAAAAAAAAAAGTTGTGCCTTTTAAAAATGAGTTACACTCAACTTAAGTTCTTTGATACCTATGGGCAATAAATTGTTCCATGGAAGTTTTTTTTTTTCATATTTTTTTCAAAATTAAAATCATGTATAAAAAATTATACTCTTGTTGTCCTATGTATAGGGCAAAGAGAGATAAGAACATCTTTTGTCCTATTTGTAAAGAAGAGAGAGAAATTTGTTATATGAATGTACAATTTTACTTTTATTTTTATTATACTGATCTTGTTTTTGTGTTTTTGTGAGATATAATGTATATTAAATAGTGGTAAATTTGGAAAGTTGCATTTTAAAACTAAGGTTTTTTTTAGACTTTGTGAAAGATGCTGAAAATGCCTTATGCTTTATACTCTTTTGGTCGTATTTATGAGGCACTTCCAACATTTTCACTAGGGGTGGGCATGGGCAGGGCTGGGCAGGGCGAGACCCTTGCCCGATGCCCTGCCCAAAGGATCATTGGGCAGTAAAATGCAGCCCGATGCCCAGCCCTGCCCGATAGAAGCCCTAATATTTTTGGGCTGGGCAATAATGGGGTCAGGTATGGCTTTTCCAAAATAAGTTTACAACTTGAGTCTTGAAATTAAAAAGAGTGTCATATGTCTCAACAAATAGTCAAATATACATACATGAAAAATTAAATAACATCCATAGTCTATTAGATACAAAGTATTATTAGTAATATAATGGACTAATGGTCAAATACTCAATGGATATATTAGAATTATAGTAAATATATAATATAAGCATATTAACTATTATATAAAAAATATTTATATCAAATATAATTATATATATACTTACTGGGCAAGGCCAAATGGGCGGGCGGCATACCCGCCGATGCCCTGCCTACCTGCCCACAAAAATGCCTGGCCGATTGTGCCCAATTTATTTTGGGCTTCTATTTTCTCTGGTCAAGTAGGCCCGATTTTTACCGGGCTTGGCGACTTTGGGCTCCGGGCTTCATGCTCACCCCTAATTTTCACATAGATTAAGAAAAACCTTAAATATCATTAACTTTTCCATAAAATTTAACAACTTTATAAATCTATCCCTACTTAATATACATAATAACATATGGGAACAAAGTCAACATAATAATAAGTGATTGCTTAAATTGTATATTTACCTAAAAAATTTAATGAGATGTCTTACGAATAGGATTAAAAAACCTTCTCTCTGCCCTATAAATAAAATTAAGAATAGGATCGAATACATACGGATGACGAGCTATGTAGAGGTCGATGTACGAACGATCAACGAAATGTGAAGAGGTCGACTCTGTTGGTAGTTAACGATACTAACATGGACAAACGAACATGTGACGATACAAATGGACCGAAGATTAATAGCGTCAATAGACAGAACAAATTTTGAGAAGAACTCTGGTTATTCCTGTTCTTATTTCTCTTCCTCCTCCTCCTCTTCTTCTTCATTTGCTCTGATACCATGTGGATAATTTGAAAAAGAAATATTATTATTTTGAACCCATTCATAAAAGAGAGTACATATGACATTTTTATATAGGTAAACCTAAAGCTAATCCTACAATCTAATTTAATTTAATTAAAAAATCAAAATAATTAAGATATAATATCTTCAGATATGCTATACATCCATATCTAATCCTAACATATAATAAATATTAAACTTAATAATAAAATAATAATTAATCTAAATAATTCATAATAAATACACAATATTCTCACAATATATATAGTATCAAGAGAATGCTAAATTAGACATGACAATACCCAATTCTGATTTAATAATAATAAATACAAATACAAGCAATATTTTTGGGGCAAAATACAAATATAAGCATGGACCACAAAAGAGTGGAAAATGAGCATAGAAACGACAATAGTGACTAGCGAGGAGGTAAGATAAGTGACGTTGAGGCCTACCAAGCACTAATGTCTAATAACCTTATCATAATCAATAAATGAAAACCACAAAATGTCTTCATGTCCTTATCCTCTTTCTTCTCATATTTCAAGAAACTTCACAACCTAATAGTCTCTATCTCACATTTCCTCACTTAATTTCCCATCTTTAACTAAATATGAACGGAATATTTTTGTGTTTTTCTTTTGTCCTTACTTGCCATTGCCAACATCTTTTTTTTTTTTCTCCTTTTAATCATCAATACCATTGCAATTATATTCACTTTGACCTTTTTTTTTTTATTTTTGTAAGAAAAGGTTCTAGAGTTCTCTATACGTGACATCTAACTAATTAATATATATATATATATATAATCAATCATAAAACTAGATTTACTTTATTGTATATTTTTTAAGTTAGACAATATGATATTAGGATAGTACAATGTTAGCTACAAGGTAGAACAAGAAATATAACAAAAACATTGACTAGAATATCAACCGAAAAAAGGGCAAAAGAGAACCTTTATCAACCTTGTTAATTAACCTCAAAAACATTAATTAAAGTCCAAAATTATATATAAGTCTACACGTAATTTCTTATTTAGAGAGATAAGCACTAACAATCCAAAATTTTATGTGGAATCAAGCCCGTAACTATCCATTTATAGTGGAGTTTTGATATTGCTACGTGATAATGCTATTAATAAGGGAAAATCCCCTTCATAGCCCACCTAATCAAAAAATTGTCAAAAAAGGCACCCACAAAAAAGTCACATATCAAAAAATGCTTTAAGGCATTTTCTGGTCATAAACGCTAACAACTATATTAATATAACATTAACAACTAAATTAGTATAGGTAAACAATAATATCATAATAACTAAATCAGTACACATTAACAACTATATTAGTACAATGTTTTTTGAAATAATACCATTATGACATCTGACTTTTCTTTAGGCATTTTTTGATAATATTTTTGTAACTTGGGTCTGAGGGGGATTTTCCCTATTAATAATCTAAATGCATTTCTAACTAGGCAATCTATATCATGCTTGATTTTTCTGTAAGCATGCTTAAATTTATCAACCAAATCTCATCAATATCAGATTCTATGGGGAGATCAATTAGTATATTATTTTTAAAAAAGAACTAACTCCTACAAGTGATTGCTTAGTCAATGAATTCAAGTGGGCAATAATGATTAACTTGAATTAATCTTACTGGCCACTAACTGAGAAACATAAATATTGACAACAATATCAATTAGGTTTTGGTGCGCCAAACATCAATCCAATTGACTAAATTAGGCTCGTAATGAGGAGAGCATTCTGATTTGTTGAGCGACTACATCATCAAGACCAAGAAAAATGTGAGAATTTGGCTAACCAGGTGAAAATTGTTCAAAACTGGAAAAAAAAAAAAAAAAAAAAAAAAAAAAAAAAAAGCTGGCTCAATGCATAAAATTCCCATCGGATGTATGGAGTTTACCTAAAAAAAAAAAAAAAAAAAGAAAAAAAACCAGACAAATTCTTACTCAATGTTCAAACTTAGACTGGACCGGCCAAACTAAACCAAAAATTGGTCAGTAAATTGGTTTGATCTGGACATCAACCTAGTTTGGGTTTTTTTTTAAACGCTTTTTTTTTTTTTTTTAAACAAAAAAAAATCTTTAGAATTTCATATTAATTACTCGAGATCTTTAATTTTTGATCAATTTAGCCTCGCATTAGCTTCGATTTAACGCACTAACCCTTGACATAGTACAACGACCGGTTTAGTGGTCAGTCTGAGTTTTCATAACCTTACTCTTACCATGATTTGATTCTATAATCTCTAGATCACATGAACGTGACCTTATTATTGTTCTAAGTGACAATTGTTCTAAAGCAAAAAAGCAAAAATTTCAAGAAAATATTTGATAAAAGTTGCATTCATGTAGTGCACAAGCAATCACCTCATCAACGTTATCATGAAGATTGCTCAAATAATGGATCAAGATTTTGATTTGTTGCTTTGGGCCACTCAGTTGATGCAACAATTCAAGGAAAGTGACATTCAAAGATGGTGTTAAGCCCCAAAATGACATTATTATCCAATGAGAAGACGTTTAAAGCGTGTGATATATTCCAAGTGATTTTCTTTTTCTAGGTCCCTGAAAATTTCTCTCATTACATCCCAAGAATGATAATGAAACTCCCCAGGGTTATGTTGTAGAATACGACTCCAATTGACAAATTCACTCACCTTGCCAATGATGATTGACATAGTTGGTTAAGGCGTCGGTCTTCACCCCAAAAAGGAGAAGGTTCGATACCTGTTGGTCGATGTGAGAGTCTCGTTGGTGAGCGATCGTGAAATACGCTTTGTAAGCGCTCTTTGAGCCTAGAGCATGTCACGACCCTGGTGGGGTATCGGTGTCTACTACCTCACCTAAATTTTTTTTTATATAAAAAAAAAAAAAAACTCACCTTTTCTGCTCCTGCTTTTTTTTTTTTTTTTTTTTTTTTGTAAAAAAAAATCTTCCAATTCAGAGTCCAATTCACATCACTGGGATATACTACCTCGAATTCTTAAGAAGATTAATGAAGCTAAATAAACTATTTTAAAGTATTTACATTTATCATTTTTATCTAAAATATTATGTCAATTTATAAACTGATATATACTCTAATGATGAATATAAGGATTTAAGAGAGATAATGTAACATATGTTATAATCTCTTATATTAAAGATGAGGGGTGGTCTATCATAGACAAGATAAGAAAATAGAAAACTATCATAAAAGGTCCAAAAACAAAGATGATGCATTTAAGACCAGCCTGTCAAATGATCAAAGAAGCAAACAAGGAAAAGTTCATCTGCTTCTTTTGCGTCTGAAGAAACTTTCTAAAGAGCATTAAGGAAAAGTGTTCGTTATAATCTATAGATAGTGAACTCTAATGAACTTAGATCTGGTTGCCAATCAGAAGATTTAAGTTCTCACCTTTATCAATGGTTTTACCTTCTTTTAGCAAAGTAATTAATAGTTTTACAGTGCTTATGTTTGTCAATGTGAAGATTTAGGGTCTTACACGCTTACTTTTATCAAACTGCAAATACCAGTGAGATAGAATTCACTGTACAATTCACCATGAGAGCTCAGCGAGTATAGGTTAGATGACATAAGAAATTAAACCAGGTTAAAATTGTACTACCTCAAGTGATTAATATAAGAGTTAGTTGGCTTTTTTTTTAAAGAGAGATTAATAAAGAAAATAAATTACTCAATCATAGTATATGTTGTGTATTATTAGATTATACATCTATTTATAAATCAAGTAAATTAATGTGGAGAAAAACAATATCTAACTCATTTAGCTTCCTTAATTTTTCAAACAAAAGTCAACCAACTTTTATATTAAGGATAAGAGAATTATTAAAATTGGACTGGACCACTGATTTGATCATGAAACTGGTCATCTAACTGGTTTGGTCCAACCGATTCACTATTTATTTTGAATTTCTTGAACTCAAAAATTCATATATAATTCTATATGATTTCAAAAATTACAAATTAAAATTCTATGGAAAACTTGGGATGTTTAGGAAAAAGAATAATTCAAAAGTATTATCATTTAACCCTAAAAATCATCAAATTCCAAAACTATTCTAAAAAAAATATTATGGTTCAAGTTCATTTCTTCACCAACCCGACCTCGGGTTAGTTTTGAATTAACTTTGATCTAACTTATTTACCCACTATCCAGACTAGTTTAGTAGCCGGTCAAGTTAAATCACCTTAATTTTTAGTATGAGAATAAACTAGCAAGAATTTCAGTAAAGTCCCTAAAAGGAATAAAATTTTATTTTTTTTTTTTTAAAAAAGTCAACCCCTCCCCGAATGTCCGTTAGAGACTAAGGAGAGAGGTTTGAACCCATGAGTCCATGACCCCTTTGGTTCACCAAAAAGCTCAGGAAAAATTCCTCTCAAGTTTTTAGAGACCAAGAAAATATCAAAAAAAAATCCTATTAACAACTCTCATATGTGGGACTAACAACTCCATCTATGACATTAATAACTCTTTGAAACTTTGATGACATCTAAATTTTCCTTAAGACCTTTTTGACATTTTCTTGGTCCCTTGAGACCTAAAAGGAATTTTCCCAAAAGTTTATGACCAATTGACCCCCAAAAGCCATACAACCTATTTAATTATAGGATTAAGGTGTGTCCATCATTCTAAATTATTTTTTCACGCAATTTTACTCTTAAGTCATTATTTTCTTCTGGATAAATTTACAGTGTACACAAGCATTTTAACCATTAATAATAACAAATAACAAGTGTCCATATAAAACATTTTATATAAATGAATTTACAAGTATTTATAAGTGAATTTATAAGTATAAATAAACATTTTAATAACTGACAAAAGAAAAATAACAAGGATCCTCTATGATACATTTTTCTTTGCACAAGTGTCCCTATGCAATAAGGAATATCTGACAATTGCCTTTTAAAAGGCTAAAGCCTCACATCCCAACCTCTACCCTCTCCTTGTAAGAGTTAACTAAGATGCAGAAATAGCATTAATTATTTAATTACCCTAAGGATGAACGAGATAAAACCATCAACAAAGTATTGGCCTGTTTGGATTGTGGAATTTGTTGGAATGGAAAGGAATTGAAGGAATTGAAGGAAAAGGAAAATGATAAATTAAAAATAAAGATAAATAAAATTAAGAAAATTGAAATGTCCAAATTATCCTCATTCAAACCATAAAATTTCTTCCCTTGTCATCATATCCATATTCTCCTATACATACCCAACAAATCAAATCAACCAAAAAAACCCTAGAATCGAGGGAAAAATGAAACCATTCATATTACAAAAAATACAAATCAAATCACAATCCACAACAGAAGGAGTACAATATTAACTAGTATATATACCTGTGATATAGTCAATATACAATAAATATATTGATTTTGAAGCACTCAATCACCCGACTACCAGATTCATTCGGAAGAAGATTAAAGTATAATTAAAAGAAAACATTAATCAAAAGAGAAGGCAATATATAGAATCAATAATATAAATGAGAAATGTGTTTTCCTTCTATTGAACACCAGCTAAATTAAAAAGCTTGAGATTCTTCATGAGCAAAACAAAAAAGACTAGGGGTAGAAGTTTCATCGCTTAAAATTATAAGAATATCAAGTAATTCTCTCTCTCTCTGTTATTTTTTCCGCTAAATCAAGTAATCCTTTAATGAAAATTTTCAAAATTTCTAGCAAAAAAGGGAAAATAAGAAAAACGATATATACTTCAGTTGAGAGTTTAGACTCATCATTTTAAATCCTCACTAACATAGTTCAGAAAATAGTGACTGATATGCTTGCAATTCTGTTCACGATTGACAAGAGTCCAAATTTACAAGTGAACTGAAACCCACAAGTTCGTTGAAATTACTATACGAAGGAAATACGTCCAATGCCACACAGGGATGGCAACCTACTCATTACTTGTTTCTAATAGGAAACTAGGATGTTCAAAGTAGCCTATAAAATTAACATTGCCCAACTATTTTAAGTACCTTTAAAGACTCTGAATTGTAATTTCAATAAGCTTTAACATTAAAACTTAACTGTAGTGAATTTGATGGAAAAGATTATATTATTTTTAAAAGAACATGTTAGTTGAAAACATAACAAAACTTACCGGGCTTTCTCCATGGTCAAATTGAGACAACATCTAATCATGTTGATCAGTTTGGACTCGCATGATTTCATATCCTCACTAAGAAACCAGTGTTGATGATCTTGCAAGGGTGGTGGCAGCATCAGAACTAGGGATTAGCGGAACCAAGTTTCGGGCAGCCCTGTGCCAGAGGCAAGTCCAAGTTTTCTACTGTTCTAAAAGTTCTGGGTATCATTTTATCAACATAGAGGGTTCCTTCAAGATGATCACACTCATGTTGTAATATTCGAGCCTGCCAGCCGGAAGCATTTATTTTGATGACTTCACCATTACGATCCAGACCTGTGACCTCAACATCAAGGTATCGCTCAACTGCAGCCCTATATCCATCTACACTGCACAATATCAATAGGGAGGAAGATGTTAATAACCATGGATAACGATGAATATATATTGTTACACACCTCATTGCAACATCAAACCCAAAGCGTCATCCTGGCTAGAATTATTGCCTGTACAGCAACTGCCATTACTGTATTGAGAAACTGAGACCCACATCAAGAATGCAGTCAATTTTTCTTTTATCTCTATCAGATTGCAACTAATTGAACTTGAGAGGATCCACCACCCAATAGACAGTACTTTTTTTTTTTTTTGCTCAGACAATAGACAGTATCTAATAGTCCCACTATGCTGCGATTGCAAATCTCCTATGATTAATTGCAGCCATGTTTACTCTTCAAATTGATAAATTAGAATTCAGAAATGCTTAAACATTTGTTCGGTACTTCACTACAAAGCATATGGATATTGGGCATCACAGTACATTTATGCCAAACTTTGAGTACACGAGATTATATTTAGTGATTAGAACGTTCTTAAGATCCCAGTGTCTTGAAATCATCAGATTAGATGCAGATTATATAGTTAAAAACACTACAGTGCATTTGTACAAAATTACTGAAGTTGTTCAACAATTCGAGAATCCTCGTTTAAGGAATAAATCAGGATTCGATGTTTCCTTGAACTGGTGTTAAATTAGCTACTTAACAGTTCACTCAAAAGTTAAAGGGTTTACACCAGGAAATGTATCAAATTAGGGGCACTGTAAATAATATTTGAGTGTAATTATTAGTTGTTATGATTATCAACAGTTAGTTATTTATTTATTTTCTGTGTAAATATTGACAATATAGTGTGTCAATATTCTTGTTCAGCCAGATGGAGAATAGTTAGTGATAGGCCTATATATATGGGCATGTACTGTTATGGAAAGTCTACATTTTTCTGTTTTAATCAAAGGACATTATTCAATTATTCTCTAGGACAGAATTTATCAGGCACAGACAAATTTACAGACCCAATTTAATACTTTATATTTTATATGAAATTGGATTTTTCTTCTCGTTCTTTTTTAAATTTGTGACAATATTTCTCTCTACCATATCCCAACCCACATCTGAAAAATAAGACTGCTCCCTCAACAACAAGCCCTCAATGTGATCAATTGCTCCTTCAACCCAAAAGCTTCTTCTCTGATTCACCCAGTCATGCTGCTGTCTTTTACAGTGTACTCTCTCTTTCTTTTACCTAGTTCTTTTTCACTCCAAGAGGCATTCAAATTACTCTATATCATGGGCATATAGATAAATCCATTAGATATAATCCTAAACCATCAGGGCCATCCCCCCGCTCCAAAATAATAATAAAAAAAAATCTCAGCAGTTTTACAGTTTGACAACTTTCCTCTTAAGCGTTAAGAACAATGATCATTTTCAACCACCTCAACTATGAAGCAAATGCTTAAATGAAGGCTCTAACCATTCCGGAGTTGGCTCCCATCCTCTTCTTCATCTCAACCGTTAGATTGAAATATTAACGGTTCAGATTTAATCTTTTATAAAAATATTAATAAAAAATTAAATTATTAAAAAATATTAATAAAATATTTAAAATAATATTTTTATTAAAGATTAAATCGAACGGTTGAGATTTTGATCCAACGGTTGAGATGAAGAAGAGAGAGGGGAAAGGAAGAGGATGGAAACCAAGTCCAACCATTCCTTATGAAAGAACAACACGTCAAAAGTTATGACAGTTCATTTAAATGTTCAAGTATTATAGATTTATGCATGGATGCTCACATGTTCATATTGAAGAGTTATGCAACGTGTGCATGAGCTTATATTTCCAGCCTAACTTGATCACAGCTACTGAATTGTACCATGTGCCAAAAAAATCAATTGTAGTGTGTAAAGCAACTATGATGGGGGGGGGGGAATTCTAACTCAAATCCTTTCTAAATAATGAGAATATTACCTCAAGCAACCCTCAAAAAATAGGGCAGTCCTGTCACTTCTCTTCTCCAGCTTTGGATTAAGGATGACCTGCCTCAACAGAACTAATAAATTAGTATTTCAAGATAACAAATTTTAAGGAAGAAAAACTACAGATTTTATTACAATGCTTTCATCTTCTGTGGGGCGAACATACCAAAAGATCAAAGGGTCGCCTATCTTGAGCTTTTATCTCTTCCTGCGGAGCATAACTAATATACTCTGCTGTATCCTCCAGAACAATTATCTGCAAAAATAAAATGACAATACAAATTATTATTATTTCAGCACATTGCTCAGAAATACTCAGAAGTCAGAACAGTATACTATTTAAATCACAATACTTCAAGTCTTCAGTAAATCACTCCAGTTAGAAGCCATATTTACATAATGACTTTTGTCCTTCACATTAAGAAACAAGTTAAGGGACCGTCGACTATTACTGGAAATATCATGACAGAGCACTTGTGGTCAAAAAGCAAGTACATGACCAAAGAACCATATTTTACATATAATTTATTATCATAGCTGTTTTTTTCCTCATGAAACAGTTACACTGACCCACACACAGCAAATGAGCTGAGAATTCAGATCGCACAGGGAAGTAAAAATTCAAGAAAATTGAAGGAGTGTATGAGCGTTATGTATCTAAATCATCAAAATTTTAACTGACCCTGAAGGGAATTCCAATCTGAGGAGCCGCTAATCCAACCCCAGGAGCCTTTCTCATGACCTTCATCATATCATCGATAATCTTCTGTATCCTCTCGGAGCTTATTTCATCAGGATTAACTTCTTGGGCAGGTTCGTGCAGAACTGGGTCACCGGCTTTGACAATGTCAGGCAAGCTTAATTTTTTATTATCTCCAAGACCCAGAAACCATCCTGCTTTGGCCACCCTCCTAGGAGCTCCCGAGCTGAAAGATTTTGAGGTAGTAATGAAGTTCCCATTGAACAGTGAACTCTCAGATTTAAATAGAGATATTGGGGCGGTGGACAATGTGGTGGTAGTTGAAGCAGCTAGGAGGCACCTTTCGGCTAGGGATGTGGGTGGGAGGAGACGAAATGATAGACAGTGAAGTGCCTCCATGGGCTTTCTGTGACTTGAATTCGGCAAACTGTACTCTTCTTCCCGGCAGTGATTATGGTGGAGGGATCTGCTTCTGTCCCTCTTTTTCCCTGTTGGCTCCTATTTTTTTACCATCTTTATAATTATTGGATCAATACTTAATTGTCATTTAATATTGTTGTCTTTATAATTTATTGGATCAATAAAAACCTAATTGTCATTTAATATTTCGGTCAAGTAATGTTCATTAGGGTTTTTCATCTTTCTCTCTATTTCAACCCTTTAATATTTCTTTTTCATATTTCAATAATATTTTTAAAAAATATTAAATGTAACTATTAGATATTAATTCAACAGTCATATAAAAAGTATAAAGGATAGGAGTGGATGGAAAAAAAAGTTGAAAGAAGCCAAGTCCAATTTGAAGAGAGAATGGACTATTTCAATGCAATTACAACACTAGTGCTTTTTGTTGGCTATAAACCTGTTTGGTATAGCTTTAAAAGTTAAAGTAAATCCACTAAAAGTAGAAGCAAGAAAAATGACTATTTGGCATGGTTTTAAAGTTTAATGAACTTCATAATTTGAAGTAGCTTTTTTTATGAAGCCACATTTAGTTGCTTATTATCCCATCAGAAGCCACAATATTTTTTTGAGACCATTTGCCCAAAAAGAAAAAGCAAAAACCTGCCTTCTCTCTCCCCCTCCTCTCCTCTTCATTTGCCCAACAAGAAAAAGCAATAACTATTTTATTTGGAAAATTTATTTTTTAATGGTAATGTTACTATTTTATTTTGAAAATTTATATTTATTTTAAATTTTTATCCCAAATCATCACATTTTGTACAACATATATTATATATATGTATATATGAAGTTGATTCATGTCATTTTCTATCATTTTTCATATCATCTATCTTTTTAAAAGCTATGCCAAACAAGTACCCATTAAAAACAAAAGCCACTTCTGTCACCGCTATCTTAAACACAAATCATATTAGAAAAAGTTCATAAGAAAATAAGTCTATTAAGAAAAGTCTATCGTAAAACAAAAGCCACTTTTATGTAGCCAATTAGTTATCCTTGGGCTTCTAAATTTTGACCATCTTATTTGAGAAAATTGTAATGAGGTCTCAATTAAGAGGATTTGGCTTCCCTCCGTTGAGATTACCGTCCGCTCCCCTCCTTTTCTTAAAAAACTGCCATTTTGGAGCAAAACTGGCACCTTTTTTAAAAAATATTTCAGGGCACTGACTGCTATTAAAAAAATACTGATTGTTATTGAAAAAAATACTTCATGATCTTGAAAAAATACTTTAGGATCTTGAAAAAATATTTCAGGGTATTGACTAATACTAAAATGATACTTCAGAATACTGAATGATACTAAAAAAATACTTGATGACCTTAAAAAATTATTTTAGGATCTTAAAAAAAATATTTCAGCTACTGGATATTACTAAAAATATACTTAAGGATATTTTTTCAATATCTTAAAATTCTTTTCCAAGATAATGAGGTATTTTTCTAGCACTAGTCAAGATATCATGAAGTATCCTCTTAGTAATAGTTAGTACTCTAAAATATTTTTTTTCAAAATCCTAAAATAATTTTCAAGATCATGAAGTATTTTTTTCAGTACCAATCAGTATCTTAAAATCTCTTTTTAGTACAATTCAATGTCCTGAAATGTTAAAAAAAGGGGCACAGTTTTGCACCAAAACGGCGTTGTTTTGAGAAAAGGATGGGAGCAGACGATAATCTCGGTGGAGAGAAGCCAAGTCCCAATTAATACACTTAATGATAAACAAGTCCCTCAAAATCATCAAATTGTAGTGAAGTCTTAAGAGACCTAGGTGCTATTAATTCTAAACATGAAAGTACAATTTTGCCCCTCTATTAGTAACTACATGTTTAGAGCAACGAATGACAATTTTAAAGCATCCAATTTTAACTTACGCGATAACAAATGATTCTAGAAAATATTAGTTCAAATAGCAACTACAAATTACACATGTTGTTCCTCTATTTAATTATTCATTGTTGGTTGTGTATTATCATCTACATTCTCTCCATTGAATTTAATAAAAATTTGTTCATCACAAACTACAAAGGTTGTTCCATCAATGGGTAGAGTGAATTTCATGAAAATTCTACTACTTTTTTTTCCCCTAGCAATTGATATTACAATTGTTCTCAACTCCTCCTAGCTAATACCATCCTTTATGGGTTTTGTTCTAACATTGCTTCCCACATATTGCAAATCATATTCGCCTCCATTTAAAAATAGTCCCGCTATATGCAAGAAACATAATACTTAGTATATGTTTTCCAGACGTACTCGTCATCTTTTCTGTTACCCTACTAAACTAAGTTGTTATTAATAATTATAAGAATGATACTAACAACTTTAGAGCATTGTATTGATGACATATTTTGAAATTGTATAACAGGAGTTATAAATACATAAAGCTTTATCCTTTCCATTTATCCTTGTCTAAACACACAAAAACATAGCACAATCTTTATAGCATAAATTCATACACTTTCACACACTCAATGAAACAACTAAATAAGCTATAAAGGTAGCATACAATTAACAATTATTAGATACTCTAAACTTGTAATTAGTTACTCTAAATTTGTCATTAATAATAAAGGGGCAAAATTATACTTTCATGTTTGACATTAATAGCACCTAGGTCTCTTAAGTCTTTATTGTAATTTGATAATTTTGAGGAATCTAATTATCATTAAGTTTGTTAATCGGGACATAGGGCCCGTTTGGATGGTTTTTTTTTTTTTTTTTTTTTTTTTTTTTTTTTTTTTTTTTTTTTTTTTGAAAAAAAGCACTTTTTAATGAAAAAAATGTCTTTCTAATTAATTTATGTGTTTAGATGATATTTTTTAAAAAAAATTAAAAGTCACAAAAAAAAAAAAGATAAAAAAATAAAGTGTTACTATTTTTAAAAGCTCCAATTTAGAGCTTAAAAAATAAGCACTTAAAAAAAAAATCACTTTTTTTAAAAGCTCATCCAAACGGGCCCATTAGTAACAATTCTCACATCTCATTTTCACTATGCATATATGGTTTTCTCCTTTTGGATCTCCAAACCAAGAACCATTGGAAAAAGTGGCAGATTATTCGATTTCAGAAGTTTCAAGGGCATATATGTGAGCGAGAAAAAAAAAAATTTCAATTTATGGAACTCGTTTGCTGCAGATTTTGCTGGTCTATCAGCTCGCAGCATGCTCGAGTCTTATCAGCTCTCAGTTCTTTTTCAGGGGAATGATAAGAATAAAAACAAAAAGGAAAAAAAAAAAAAACACTGGGTCATTTTTAATTATCTTATTAGCAATATTTAGATCAGATCACTATGCTAAAAACGGAC
The DNA here is from genome assembly GCA_019022655.1 of Acacia acuminata. Lineage (NCBI taxonomy): Eukaryota > Viridiplantae > Streptophyta > Magnoliopsida > Fabales > Fabaceae > Acacia > Acacia acuminata. Next base: position 3,813,094 of record JAFJYI010000001.1, read on the forward strand.
AAACTCAAAAGTCAAAACGGACCAAAGTGAAATGGACGACTCTCTAATTAACTTAAAAAGTTACATAAAAATTATTACTAAAAGTTGGCATTCATCAGTCAAGCAAATTGTGGATTTATCACACTAATTGACTATGAGAAAGGAAATTATATGCTATGATCAAAAAATTAAGAAAATAAGATAATTACTCAGAGCTACAAAAAGAAAAAGGAAGTTCTCCACATGCTACATCTTTAATTTGAAGATTCGAAAATATGTAATTAAGGAGATAATGTTCCAAATCATGAAGAAGGACACGCACATAATCCAAGAGTTTAACTGTTGAGTGTTGAAAGATTTTTTCCCCCTGCAAACAAAACATCTTAATTAATTAATTAATGACGATGGTGTTTAAAAAATTTAAAGAAAATCAAAATAAAAACAACAAAAAGATATGCACGAAATTAAGCCTGGAGAATAATTGATTGAGATATAATAAATTATTAATAACTTATGGCTCCTGATAATTTTTTTCTTAAAATGCGATTCGCAATCAATTGATTGAGGCTAAGAGGTTTTATACACATTATGTCGACCAATAAAATTAAAAAAATTGCTCTTTCTTTAATCATTGGCGAAAAATTTGCTCTTTTGCTCACATTTATATATCTGCATTCGAGTTTTAAAATATAACTTTTTTTATTTTTTTTTATTTTTATGAAAGCTTTATCTAACTATTTGTTCGGGCAACCTTCTTTTGTTTTAGGGGAAAACCCACAATGATTCATTTAATTAATGAATGCAATATATTATTGTTGGAATTCAAATTTCAAATATTGAGGAAATTAAATAGATTCATATATTACAAAATAAAATATTCCTTTATGTTGGACTTTGAATCCAAGGCTCCAAGCCCACCCTTGATAGGCTGGACTATGATAGTGAAAGCGTAAATTTTACCTGTAAATGGAAGGAGAATGAAAAATCATAAAACGTAAAATCATAGTGATAAAACGAGTTTTTAAATACGGCTAGACTATTTAATTTTTGGGGGGGGGGGGGGGGGGAAAAATAACCTAAATCAAATAAGAAGAAAAATCACCATGTTGCTAATTGAGAAGACAAATAATATTAATGGATGATTTCTCAATGCAAATCAGCATTGCTGATTTTCTTAATTGACAATCAAGGCTCAATTGATTATGGAATCAATCAGGCATTAATTGCCTAATTGTGACTTGGAAGGCAAGTTGAGGTGATCTAACCAGATCCTTATAAATAGAAGTTGCCCCCTTGCTTGTTTTCCATCCATGCCATAGAACTTTCTGGTAATCTCTTCTCTTCTATCATCTTTGTTATGCAAACTCTAATAGTCTAATTTTTGTGTAAGCTCCGATTACTCGGATACTACTCCACCCTTAACACTTTATTTCTGGTATGTATATTTCGATACAATTAAATTCATGAGTTTCTTGAATGATTTAAAACAAGGCGTGCAAAAAGGGATGGTATATCAAGGAAGTGCATAGAGATCAATTGTATAACGAAGAGACTCATTTTGGGATGATGGAGAAAATGGATGGAATGGAACTTCATCATGACGTATTAAACCTCCAAGATTGCTATTATCTTATTATTTTGTTTCTTCTCTTGTTGGTTTTGCTTTTCAATTTTTTAATTTATGTGTGTGTGAGAGAGGGGTTCTGTGGTTTGTATTTGAACGCTCTAGTCTGAAATTTTCAAGAAATGGATTGGATTGTTAGATAGGGATGTGAATTGTTTACTTCACTCACAAACGTTTTTTGGGTTCATTATTATTGGTAGATTGTTCAGCTAAACCCTATATTAGCTTTTCCAAAATTAGGTTTATCTTGAAGAAATATTATTCTCTTCGGACAAGCAAAGCTTTATTTTTTTAGTATATTACATAGAAATTGAATGCTTTTATGTGTTTTATTTTCATTATTATCTTTTTTTTTTTTTTTTTTTTTTTGTCTTGCCTTCAATTTGCATTGTTATCGTTAATCATATGTGTGATATCTTGAAGAAATTAAATATTAATCTCTCGACACAAACAAAGCTTCATTTTTTATTGTATAAAAGTTGAATGGTTTTGTGTGTTTTATTTTTTTTATTGTAATTTGTTTGTATCGTGATTTTTTATTGAATTAACTATGATGATGATAGTAATAATATCATCATTACTTAAGATTTTGGGTTTAAATATATGTTTTCAAAATAGAGAGGAATTCAGTGTAATTAAGGCAACATTCAATAGAGGTTAGAGTAGTATCTTTTAAATATCTTAAAGAAACAACTAAATAAGCACACAAAGAAGTGAAGCCTCTAGGTGAAAGATAAACCAAAAATAAGTTGCAAGGGGTGAATGAGAATGTATATATTATCATTACAACACACACACACACACATATATATGTGTGTGTATGTGTACTGACCTATACAGGTGTATATATATGAATTAAAGTTGGAGTTGTTCATAGCCTTAAATGTGAGTATCATCGAAAGGAAGCAAGCTAGAAATTTGAGCAAACTCGGAAAACAAAGCCTTCTAAATCTAAAGATCCACCCAAGTAGTTCTTCCTTCTCCTCCTTCATGACCATTTGAGGCTTGTGGGAGTTTCGGCCGACGTTCAATCTTGTTGTCTCTCCATGTCTTGCTACTATTGTTGGCATCTTTTGATTTCCATATTTTTAGCAAACGGTTCTCTAGTTGGCCTCTACACAAGTTCTCGGCTTGGAAGTTGCTGACATCGCTCTTGATGCAAATATGTGAATTATGCATACCTTGTACTTTGTTTTCTCTCCTGCAATTGACATTTGACATCAAATGCAGGAGATGGGTTCACATGCAATAGTGTAAATGAAGTCCAAGGTACACATAATTCATATATTTGCACCGGAGATCATCAAGACCAATGCCGACAACTTCGAGAAGTTTTGCGGCTAATTAGAATATTGTCTGTTGAAAAACATGGCAACCAAAAGATAACAATAGTGGAGAAAAGACATTGAGAGACATCAAGATCGAATGTAGGCTGTGAAGGATGATGCTTGCACGGTATCCAAATACGAAAGGTAGATCACTTGATCAACTCAATTAGTTCTAGGGCCGTAGAGCATTGCTAATGTCTTATGAGGTCATTAAATATATTGGGCCCGTTAAAGGGATTTTTAATTGGTCCAAGTTTATTTATGTCAGTGACTAATTGGGCCTAATGGGTCACACACAAAAGGTTGTTTCCAAATGTTTAAATTTAGCAAATTTGGGCCAATAATTGTTATTGGGCTTTATCAAGAGTGAAGGTGTAATTGGGTTGGAGTGGGACTCCAAACCCAATGAGGAGAAAATGTCGTCATATATGGTATCCCCAATGGGAAATCAGTTTCTCCACAAAAGGGCCCAAATATGGTGGAAGATCCAATGGGGTCTTAGGCGAAGTTGAATTTGGAATTCGAATTTTGAATTTAAGTTTGAAATTTAAATTCAAGAGGTTAGGTTATAAAAGATTATTTTGAATTATCTAATAATATATATATATATATATATATATTAAGATCCAATAATGATTGGATGAAGATAGGAGAAATAATGAGTTTGGATTGATTTAAAATGATTTTGAATTTTAGTTGAAGAGATAAATGTGATTCATCATCTTAAATTATTATTCAATTAAGATATTAATTTAATTCATTATGATTTGGATTTTCCAATTCAAGTTTGGATTGAGCTATTCTTTTGAGCACTTAAATTAGCGTTAGACTCTTATAAAGTACTGATTTTTTGAGTGCCCCTTTTTATGGACGTTTTTTTTTGAAGAAAATAAGGAAATAAATTTGATTCATCATCTTAAATTCAATCCATCAATCAAGATATGAATATGATTCATCATATTAAATTCAATCAATCAATCAAGATGTGAATTTAATGTGATTTGATTGACAATTAGTGGACTTATTATCTAAAACCATTTTTTTAGTGCATAAACTGAAAATTCCTAAAGCAATTAGGGCTAGAAATTTTTGGCCCATAGGCCGTAAAAGGGGGAGGGTTGGACTTTTTTCATCATCCTTATACTCTCTAAATTTAGGTATTTACCAAAGTTTTAGAGAGGAAAAGGCACCATTCATAAAAGGGTAAGGTTCCAACCTTGTTTATCCTATCTTTAACCTAATCCTAAGAAACCATCATCTTCTTGAAAAGATAAAAATCCAAGGAAACCAAAACCCAACCTTGTCTTCGCCTAGCAAGCATCCAAGGAGTAGGAGGTTTCAACAATTACCTTAGATAACTCGAAGACTTCAAGGTTGTTAATATCCTTTAACGTTGATCCACATGGCTAACCCCCAATTGCAATGAGAACTTCTTCTCTTGAAGTCTCCTACTCCTTGATGCTTGCTTAGATCACTCAAAAACTTCAAAGTTATTGATGTTTTCTAACGTTGATCCACACGGCTATGCCCCGATTGCAATGAGAACTCCTTCTCTTGAAACTTCTCACTCCTTGGATGCTTGCTAGGCGAAGATAAGGTTGAGTTTTGATTTTCTTGGGTTTTTATCTTTTCAAGAAGGTGGTGATTTCTTGGAATTAGGTTAAAGATAGGATGAATAAAGTTGGAACCTTACCTTTTATGGATGGCGTCTTTTCCTTTCTAAACCTTTGGTAAAGACCTAAATTTAGAGAGCATAATGATGATCAAAAAATGTCCAACCCTCCCCCTTTTATAGTTTTGGTGAGCCAAAAATTCCTAGCCCTAATTGCCTTAGGAATTTTCTTCTTATACACTAAGAAATGGATTTTAGGTAATAAGTTCACTAGTCAACCAAGTCATATTAAATTCACATCTTGATTGATTGATTGAATTTAATATGATGAATCATATTCATATCTTGATTGTTGGATTGTATTTAAGATGATGAATCATATTTATTTCCTTTTTTTCTTCTTCAAAAAAGTCCATAAAAAGGGCATATAAAAAATCAGCACTTTATAAGAGTTTAACTCTAATTTAAGTGCTCACAAGAAAGGCCCAATCCAAATTTGAATTGGAAAATCCAAATAATAATAAATTAAATTCATATCTTGATTGATTGAATAATAATTTAAGATGATGGATCACATTCGTCTCTTAAACTAAAATTCAAAATCATTCTTAAATCAATCCTCATTTATTATTTCTCCTATCTTCATCCAATCATTATTGGATCTATATATATATATATATATATGTATTTATTAGATAATTCAGAATTATCTTTTATATCCTAACCTCTTGAATTTAAATTTCAAACTTAAATTCAAAATTCGAATTCCAAATTCAACTTGGTCTAAGACCCCACTGGGTCTTCCAACACATTTGGGCCCTTTTGTGGAGAAATTGATTCCCCACTCGGGACCATATATGTGACGCCATTTTCTTCTTATTGGGCTTGGAGTTTCACTCTAACCCAATTACACCTTTACTCTTGATAAAGCTTAATAACAGTTATTGGCCCAAGTTTGCTAATTTTAAACAATCGGAAATAACCTTTTGTGTTTGACCCATTAGGCCTAATTAGTCATTGACATAAATAAACTTGGACCAATTAAAAACCCCTTTAACGGGCCCAATTTATTTAATGACCTCATAGGACATTAGTAATGCTCTGTGGCCCCAAAACTAATTAAGTTGATCAAGTGATCTACCTTTCATATTTAGATACCGTGCGGGCATCATCTCTCACATCGTTATTCACATTTAGTCGAGAGCAAAAATAGAGTATCATCTCTCTTAATTGACTAAATGTAGCTATTTCACAGAGTTATGAATCTTCTTATATTAACTCTATAACGGATCATGACTTTTTATGATCACTTGTTGTACGCATAGTCTCTCAAGTTAATTGGAAGCTATCTAAGCTCTACCGGTCTTGTGAATGACTAATTCTTTGTAGGGGACTATGAGTCCTCTCAACGTGTCCATTTATACTCATGTATTCGAGTTACATCCAAGAGTACACTTTTCAGGTGGATAGAGTTGTACGGTCAAAGTATAACCCCAGGACATAGTGTTCGATGACATCCTTAAATCCAAGACGATCCGCACTATCTCTCACAAGCCTAAAATGGTCATGAAGGAGGAGGAAGAAGAAGAAAATGTTGAACTTTGTAGGAAAGAAGCGTATGCAAGTGGCTTCTTGGGTGAGTTTTTAGATATAGAAGGCTTTGTCTCCGAGTTTGCTCAAATTCCCAAATTGCTTCATCTCGATGATACTCACATTCAAGGCTATAAACAACTCCAACTTTAATTCATACATACATACATATATATACACAAAGACTTATATATACTTATATACGGAAGTACATATATATAATGATAATGTATACATTCTCATTCTCCCTCCCCACTTATTTTTTTTTCTCTCTCACCTGGAAGCTTCACTTGTTTGTGTGCTTATATAGTTGTTTATTTTTTATATCTAAGTGGTCATTTCATGTGTGTTTGTATATATATGCCTCCTTTTCTCTAATATACTATCACATATGGATGAAATTACTAACGATGGGTATGCTTAAAGTTGATGGCATTTGTAAGAGGATATATAGGTATAAAAAAATAAAACCAACAAGAGGTGTGAAGTAAAATATTAAATCTTATTCACAAGTAATGAATTTTATATAGTTGATTAATTCTTATATTTCAAATAACAGTGTTTTATTCCATAAAAATTTGGGCACGTATACATAGGATCAACATACAATGTAATTCCACGACAATATATATATTATAAATTTATAATAATAAAATAAGTGCAATTTACTCCTTACTTTTAATTACTTATTCTTCTTTTTATTTATATGGCTCATCTTGAACTTGATGCAAATGCATGAAATAGACTCTAATACTCCAGAGTGGCAGGTAACAGCTCGTAGTTCTGGGCCAATCAATCTTCTCTCTAAGCAGACTTATTTCTTGTTATGTCTGTTATCAAGTAGGTGGAAGAATTTGCAGAGTCACAAGTTACGTTCTTGTGGCTTTTAAGTTCTTCCACATATATTTGACAGCAGAGATGTCAAGAAATGCTCTTGATTTTCCGGCATGGAATCTTGATAGTTGATTTGTAAAATTAAGTAAATAAATAAATCATTAATTCCTTCATTTCACACGAATGATTAGATTTAAACAATTATGCTGCAAACAACAGATCGAACAAACTTATTAATGCAGATTAACAATATGAAGCCCTATAATTTGTTTTTGAATATAATAATTGTTAATGTTGTTAATTCTTTAAGTCTTGCTATTGTGGAGGTCCACATATATGGAAGGTGTATATTACAGCTGCAGGACATCGTTTTTTCTCTGGAAACTGGTTAATGACGCTGAAGCTGTCATCAGAGACAATTAAGTTATGCAGAAAGATATGGATTGTGCCCAATTGAATATGTTTAGGTGCTTTTGAGTGTTTTTTAAGCTTTGGCTATTGGTCTATGTAAATATTTTTCTTGAAATAGACAAAAAAACAAAAAAATTGGCTTTGAGTTACACAAATCACTCATGTCTGTCTAGATCCTCTACCTCGTTTTGAATTATTCAAGTATCTCACCAAATCTACATTGATCTTTGATTAATAAAATGAAATAAATTATTTTAATCAACATGAAATTTTTAAAATTAACTGATTAATTGATTTTTTGGATTTATTTAAGGGTAAAATTCACTTATATAAACCTCCGCTATATTTGGAAAACATATATAAATCTCCTTTAAAATTAAAATATATGTTATATAAACCTCCATCATATATATTAACTTTTTTTTTTTTTATTACCTTTGCACAAAACGTTCTGAATTATTCAAAATAAAAAATCTAATCAGCTTTAAGCAATAAAGAATACTACTAGTTAAAGCCATAATATGTAGGCAATTAACCAAATTCAAGCCTAATGTTAACTCAAAGTTACATTAATATAGGAAGGTAAAACTCCAAAAGGTAACATAATGATTACAAAATTTATAGAAGCAACAATTGATTTAGTAACTAAGTCACATTAAATGGGATGGAGGAATTCAAACATGGCTTCCCCACAAGAAAAAGCTCCCTGCTTATTACAGATTCAAACATGGGAACTGACCATGGCTTCAAACATGGACAATGTGGTGGTAGTTGAAGCATGCAGTTAGGAGGCACCTTTCCGCTGGGGACGTGGGTGGGAGGAGACGAAATGATAGACGGTGAAGTGCCTCCATGGGCTCTCTGACGATTCTGCTGTGACTATGGTCTGGCAGTGACTATGGCTTCCCTCTCTCTCTCTCTTTAAATGTTTATGGCATTAACCCCTTTATGTTAAAATCAATAACATTTAATATTATTTTCTTAAGTCCATTTTGTAATAATATTTTTTTGAATGAGGAATATTAAATCTTAATGCAATAGTTTTTGTTGGGAACGAAATATATATAAGCCAATTAGTTTTGCTTTTTGTTGGGCTATATTTCTAAATATTGACCGAACACGGAAAATTACAACAAGGTCTTAATTAACAAACTTAATGATAATCAAAGTCCCTCAAAATTATCAAATTGTAGTAAAGCCTTAAGAGACCTAGGTGTTATTAATTTTAAACATGAAAGTATAATTTTGCCCTTATGTTAGTGATGACATATTTAAAGAAACCAATAATAAGTTTAGAGCATCTAATGATAACTTACACGACAATAAGTGACCGTAGAAAATAATAGTTCAAATAGAAAATACAACTTGCACATGTTATTCCTCTCTTTAATCATCCATTGTTGATTGTCATCTACATTCTCTCTCACATACACATAATCATTTTCTCCATTGAATTTAATAAAATGTTTTACTCCTTCATCACCTACAAGATCCACAAAGGTTGTTATATCAAGGGTAGAGTGTATTTCATGAAAATTCTACTACTTTCTTTTCTAACAATTAAGCCAATCGTTCTTAACTCTTCATACGTAGTACTTCCTTTATGGATTTTGTTCTAACTCGACCCCCAACATATTGCAAATTATATTCTTCTCAATTTAAAAATTGTCCCCCTATATGAAAGAAACATAATATATATTTTCCAGACGTTCTCACTATCTTTTCCGTCATCCTGCTAAACAAATTTGTTATTAACAACTACAAGAGCAACATTATTAACTTTAGAGCATTGTATTGACACATTTTGATATCGCATAATAGGGGTTATAAACACATAAAGCTTCATCATTTCCATTTTATCTCTGTCTAAGCACACAAAAACAAAACACAATCTCCGTAGCATAAATTCACACCCTCCCACACACTCAATGACACAACTACATAAATTATAAAGGCAACATTCAATTAATCATTATTAGATACTCTAAAATTGTCTTTGATTGTTCTAAACTTGTCATTACTAACAGGGGCAAAATTGTGCTTTCATGTTTGGAATTAATAGCACTTAGATTCCTTGAGACTTTATTGTAATTTGATAATTTTGAGGGATCTAGTTATCATTAAGTTTGTTAATTAGGACATAATTACAATTTTCACATCTTATTTTCACTATAGTAATGTTAAGTGTAGAGGGGGAATATATTAATTAGTTTTGAGATTTTGCATACATGGTTTTCTCCTTTTCGATCTCCAGCCCAAGAACAATTGGAACAAGGTGCAGATTATTCGATTTCAGAAGTTTCAAGGGCATATATGTGAGAGAGAAAAAATAAAAATTTCAATTTACGAACTTGTTTGCAGATTTTGCTGGCCTATCAGCTCTCAGCATGCTCGAGTCTTATCAGCTCTCAGTTCTTTTCCAGGGAGAATGATAAGAATAAAAACAAAAACAAAAACAAAAAACACTAAGGAGATTCGACATTTTTAAATTATCTTATTAGCAATGTTTAGATCAGATCACTATACTCAAAACGGACCAAAGTGAAATGGACGACTCTCTGATTAACTTAAAAAGTTAAATAAAAATTATTACTAAAAGTTGGGATTCATCAGTCAAGCAAATTGTGAATTTATCACACTAATTGATTAGGAGAAAGGAAATTATATGCTGTGATCAAGAAATTAAGAAAATACGATATTAAAAAAAAAGGAAGTTCTCCACATACCACATCTTTAGTTTGAAGATTCGAAAAATATATAATTAAGGAGATAATGTTCAAAAGCATGAAAAAGGACCCGCACATAATCCTAGAGTTTAATTGTTGAGTGTTGAAAGAGATTTTTTCCCCCTTCAAATTGAACAAAACATCTTAATTAATTAATGACGATGTTGTTTAAAAAAAACTAAATAAAAACAACCAAAAGATATGCACGAAATTAAGCCTCGCAAATAATTGATTGAGATATAATAAATTATTAATAAGGGATAGGAGTGAGGACAATATCATTACCAATGTCATTATCTTTTTTTATCATTAAATCAGAATCCTAATAAAAGAGAAAAATGTTAAAAATAGATGAGATTTTAATATAACGGTAAAAAAAATGATACATTAATAATGACCAAAATTTTTTTTTGTTTTTGTTTTTTGTTTTTCTTCGAAGTCCTTTGCGATTCTCAATCAATTGATTGAGGCTAAAGGATTGTATACACATTATGTTGATCACTAAAATAAAACAATTTGCTCGTTTTTTAATCATTGGCGAAAAAATTTGCTCTTTTTCTCACTATATATATATATATATATATATATATATATATTCGAGTTTTAAAATATAAATTTTTCTTTTTATGAAAGCTTTATCTAACTATTTGTTCAGGCAGCCTTCTTTGTTTTAGGGAAAATCGATAATGATTCATTTAATTAATGAATGCAATATATTTTCGTTGGAATTCAAATTTCAAATATTGAGGAAATTAAATAGATTCTTATGTTACAAAATAAAAAATATTCCTTTATGTTGGACTTTGGGTACAAATCTAATCTTGTTCGGACTATTTAACTGAGAAAAACAAATAACCCAAATTCAAATGAGAAGACAAATCATCATTGCAACACTGATTACAGAAGACAAATCATATTAATGGATGATTTCTCAATGCAAATCAGCATTGATTGCTGATTTGTTTAATTGATAATCAAGACTCAATTGATTATGGAATCAATCAGGAATTAATTTTTGATTATGACTTGGAGGGCAAGTTGTCCCCTTACTTGGTTTTCCATCCCTACCATAGAACTTTTTGGTAATCTCTTTTCTTCTAACATCTTTCTTCTCTATTTGAATGCTCTAGTGTGAAATTTTCAAAAAATGGATTGGATTGTTAGATAGGCATGTGAATTGTTTACTTCATTCACAAACCTTTTTTAGTTTCATTATTATTGTTAGATTGTTCAGCTAAACCCTATATTGGCTTTTCCAAAATTAGTTTTATCTTGAAGAGATATTATTCTCTTCGGACAAGCAAAGCTTTATTTTTTTTTTTAAATATTACATAGAAGTTGAATGCTTTTATGTGTTTTTATTTTCATTATTATCCTTTTTTTTTTTTTTTTCCTTCAATTTTCATATCATATGTGTGATATCTTGAAGAAATTAAATATTATTCTCTCCACACAAACAAAGCTTCATTTTTTTTATTGCATAAAATTTGAATGGTTTTGCGTGTTTTATTTTTTGATTGTGAGTTTTTGTATCATGATTTCTTATTGAATTAATGATGATGATGATAATGATAGTAATAATATCATCATTATTTAAGATTTTGGATTTAAGCATATGTTTTCAAAATAAAGTGAAAGTTAATTAAGACAATATTCAATAGAGGTTAGAGTAGTCTTTTACTCTATATATCAATTACATATCTTAAAGAAACAACTACATAAGCATACAAAGAAGTGAAGCCTCTAGGTGGCAGATAAACCAAAAATAAGTTGGGAGGGGCGAATGAGAATGTATATATTATCACTATAATATATATATGTATTGACCTATATAAGTCTATACATATGAATTAAAGTTGAAGTTGTTCATAGCCTTAAATGTGAGTATCATCTAAAGGAAGCAAGCTGGAAATTTGAAAAAACTTGGAAACAAAGCCTTTTAAATCTTAGGACCCACCCAAGTAGCCACCTGCTTACATTTTCTCCTACAAAGTCCAACTTCTTCTTCTTCCTTCTCTACCTTCATGGCCTTTTTAGGCTTGTGGGATTTTTGGCTGATGTTCAATCTTTTTGTCTCTCGATATCTTGCTGCTGCTGTTGGCATCTTTTAGTTTACATATTTTTCAGCAAACGGTTCTCCAATTAGCCTCCGCACAAGTTCTTGGAACTTGGAAGTTGCCGACATCGGTCTTGATGATCTTCAGTGCAGATATGTGAATTATGCATACCTTGGACTTTGTTTTCTCTCCTGCAATTGAATGAAGGAGATGAATTCAGAGGCAATAATGAAAATGAAGCCCACATAGGCATAATTCATATATTTGCACCGGAGATCATCAAAACCAATGTCGACAACTTTCGAGAACTTGTGCAGAGGCTAATCGGAAAACCGTCTGCTGAAAAACATGGCAACCAAAAGATGCCAGTAGTGGTGACAAGACATTCAGAGATAGCAAGATTGAACGACGGCTGAACATCTCACAAGCCTAAAATTGTCATGAAGGACGAGGAGGAAGAAGAAGAAGTTGGACTTTGCAGGGAATAAACGTCTGCAGGTGGCTACTTAGTAGGTTTCAGATTTAGAAGGCTTTGTTTCTAAGTTTGCTCACGTCTGCAGGTGGCTACTTAGTAGGTTTTCAGATTTAGAAGACTTTGTTTCTAAGTTTGCTCAAATTCCCAAATTGCTTCCTTTCGATGATACTCACATTCAAGGCTATAAACAACTTCAACTTTAATTCACACACACACACACACTATATATATATATATATATATAGGGAAGTACATACACACACATACATATTATAATGATAACGTATGCATTCTCATTCTCCCTCCCCATTTATTTTTTGTTTCTCTTTCACCTGGAGGCTTCATTTGTTTGTGTGCTTATATTGTTGTTTCTCTAATATACTAGTATTAAATTCGTATGGATGAAATTACTAACGAATGGTGTGCTTAAAGTTGATGGTATTTGTTAGAGGATATAAGGTAAAAAAATTACAACCAACAAGAGGTGCGAAGTAAAATATTAAATCTTATTCACAAGTAATGAATTATATATAGTTGATTAATTCTTATATTTCAAATAACGGTGTTTTATTCCATAAAAATTTGGGCACGTATACATAGCATCAACATAACAATGTAATTCCACGAAAATATACAATGATAAAATAAGTGCAATTTATTCCTTAGTTTTACTTATTGTTCTTTTTATTTATATGTCTCATCTTGAACTTGATGCAAATGCATGAAATTCACTGTAATTGAACAGCGGAGTTGATTTGTCTTTGGATTTCATCCCCCTTCTCCTCCGATACATTTAATACAATTCATTCATAAATTATGACAAAACAACTCATCTTAAACGCACAAAACTCTCTCTAATTGAACCTTTGTGCCTCCATTAATTTTGAGCAATACAATCCAAAGTGGCAGGTAATAGTTTGTAGTTCTGGGCTAATGAATCTTCTCTCTAAGCACACTCAATTCTTGTTATGTCTGTTATCAAGTAGGTGGAAGAATTTGCAAAGTCACAAGTTACGTTCTTGTGGCTTTTAAGTTTGACAACAGAGATGTCAAGAAATGCTCTTGCTCGATTTTCCGGCATAGAATCTTGATAGTTGATTTGCAAAAATTAAGTAAATAAATAAATCATTAATTCCTTCATTTCACATGAATGATTAGATTAAAACAATTATGCTGCAAACAACAGAGTAAAATTATTAATGCAGATTAACAATGAAGCCCTAGGATTTGTTGTTGAATATAATTATTGTTAATGTTATTCATTCTTTAAGTCTTGCTATTGTGGAAGTCTAGTCTACATATATGGAAGATGTGTATTACAGCTGCAGGACAACATTTTTTCTATGGAAACTGGTTAATGGCACTGAAACTGTCATCAGAGACAATTAAGTTATGCAGAAAGATATGGATTGTGCCCAATTGAATATGTTTAGGTGCTTTGGAGTGTTTTTTAAGCTTTGGCTATTGGTCTATGTAAATATTTTTCTTGAAATAGGGGGGAAAATGGCTTTGAGTTACACAACTCACTCATGTCTCTCTGGATCCTTTACCTCGTTTTGAATTATTCAAGAATCTCACCAAATCTACATTGATCTTTGATTAATAAAATGAAATAAATTATTTTAATCAACCTGAAATCTTTAAAATTATTTTTTGATTTTTTGGATTTATTTAAGGGTAAAATACACTTATATAAACCTTCACTATATTTGGAAAACAAATATAAATCTCCTTTGAAATTAAAATATATGTTATATAAACCTCCACCATATATGTCAACTTTTTTTTTTTTAATTAATTTTGCACAAAACATATTTAACCATGATGGGAATTGGAAACCAAAGCCATGATAGGGTAAACAAATTTAACATGTTTCACAAATCAGAATCTGTTTGGAGCTCAAAATGAAAAATCTAATCAGCTTTAAGCAATAAAGAATACTACTAGTTAAAGCCATCATATGTAAACAATTAACCAAATTCAAGCATAATGTTAACTCAGTTTCATTAATATGGGTAGGTAAAACTCCAAAAGGTAACATAATGATACGAAATTTATAGAAGCAACAATTGATTAACTAACTAAGTCACATTAAATGGGGTGGAGGAATTCAAACCATGGCTTCCCCACAAGGAAAAGCTCCCTGCTTATTATAGATTCAAACATGGGAACTGACCATGCCAACATTGAGCATTCAAATTCAGATTCATTTTGTGTGAAGATCAGAAATTCAGCAGAGATCAAAAGATACTATAATACTGTGTTACACAAATGAGTTCATAAATTTGACGACCTAAACTCATACTAGACGACCATGTGATAATTCAAACACGAAATCAAGATGGTCTGGCTCAAAATTATCCTCTTCCTTAGCATGAGTCAATGATAAGGACAATGAAACCCTGCAGAGTTGTTGTCACTCACTTTTTGCCACAAATGATTTACCCTTTTTTAGCCAGTTTATGTACTGCTCATGCTCTCTTTTATGTAGGTAGTGGAGAAGGAACATGATCAGGTTTTCTCCAATTCCCTTGTCTTTCAAATAGTTTTTGATTGAATCTTGCAGCTCTGGGTTCAATTCCCTTCACATGGATATCATAGACAAGACAAGAAAATAGAAAACTATTATAAAAAGATCCAAAAACAAAGATGATGCGTTTAAGATCAGCTTGTCAAATGATCAAAGAAGCAAAGGACAAGTTCATCGGCTTACTTTGTGTCTAAGGAAACTTGCTGGAGAGCATTAAGTAAGGAAAAGTGTTCATTATAATCTATCGATAAAGGAATCTGAGAAATCAGATACTGTTGTCAATGAGAAGATTTTATGTTCTGACCTTAACCATTAGTTTTACAATGCTTGCTTATGCAAATGATAAGATTTTGCCTTGCATGCTAACTATATCAAACTGCAAATACCAGTAGGCCAAAATTCAACATACAAGAGCGCAACAAGTATGGGTTAGATAATGTACAAAATTCAAGAAGGTTTAAACTGTATAGTTCTCAGTAAGAAAATAAACTATCATGAACCCAAAATGATGTGGAAAAAAAATTGGTTGAAGGTACTGTTTCAAATTCAGCATAGAGCTAGTAAGCTCAGAAAGATAGATATTTGAAAGCTAAGTTTGCAGTAATATTTGTCACGGCATGTTATTCTAAAGTGAACTAAAGTTCGCTTGTCGACTCATATGGAAGACACCTTAATAGTTTGGCAGAGAGGCCTTCATGGTAAATTCTGCTAAGGATGGGTCCACCATATGAAAATGGGGACATAGATGAGCTAAACAAAATTTATTAGTTAAAGGAAGTTCTGTAAAGGTAAGGAGACATAAGAGGAGGGATTAGAATAATCTGAATATGTCAAATGATCCAACAGAAGTGAAAGATCAATGGGAAAAAAATGGACGGGTAGGCATTTAGAGTAAGTAAACCTTCCACATCAATCTAGCAAATCGAGAACACTATATTTTACATAAATCAACTTCTTCTTATTAAAAGAGAACAATTATATGCTGGGTTTTCCTTCGAGGTTTCAGAAGAGTCACTTCCTTTTAATGATTCAGAACTCACTAGGCATGGCCTATTGCCCTTTAAAACTCTAAAGCCTCACAACCTCTACCTTTCCTTCCAAAAGCTAAGTGGAATGCAGAACTAGCATTGATATTTTCATCCAACTTCTACAGAGACATGAGTGCAATTATATAACAAGTTACCCAAGAGATGAACGAAATATACAAAAGCAAACCACCTCATAACTAGATTATGCATATTAACACCTGGAGTGTTGCCTAAGCCAATTGAGTAAAACTTTCAAACAGAGGACGGATGAATATAAGCAAGAGAGAAAGATAACCCAAGCAAATAAGTAAGTGTGGTATTTTACCCAAATTTGGGGCCTCTGTAAATGGAAGAACCCAGACATGTTGATGATGGGAGATAATAAGCACTCTTAATGTAAAAATCTGGTTCATTGATAGATTCCTCAAAAGCACGACAGTTAAATTGCAACATGGAGCTCAGAGCTGGCTTTTGAACAAATACATTTATAAGAACATCCCATGGAAATGCACCGCCTCTTTCATGGGTAGGTATTGGGCCAAGAATAGCTGAAACCGCAACCTCCTCACCTGAATTGCATTTTTTCCGCAAAACCACGTCTTTGGAATTTGGTGAATCCCAGTCCATCGAAAAGTCTCCCAAGGAACCAAGTATTTTATCAGCCTGTATCCAATGACGGCGCATATATCACCCAACAAGTTAAATGAATAATACACACAAGTATGTAATCTACCATGTATGTATATGTACAGGCAAATACATCCTTGAAATGCACATGATGGACTATACAATGCACCAAGCACAGGTATCACTATCTTCTCTGTGTGCTACAAAACGTGGGAACCAGCATTTCACATCAACTAGAATCATTTCCAAAGAGTGGTTCAGAAACCAGCAGAACCAAATTACACCAATGCCATTGACCATTCTGGTTCTAATAATCAATGTTGAGTATTCATCAACAGATGTGCAAAGAGAACTAGACTCTCTCCAGCTCCAAAGAAGAGTAAAGAGTACAAAATTGCTGCGAAGGTTTTCTGGAACAATTGCTGCGATGTTTTGTGAAAAAAAGATTGGGAACAAAAATAAGGAGCCTAAAACATTTCCTAAGAAGAATCAACAGAGACAGAGAGAAAGAACATTTCATAAGAAGAAAAATCAACAGAGAGAAAGAGAAAGAACCTTGAAAGGATTAGAATTGAGTTCGAATTCGATCTCGGACTTCAAGACCTTGAGCAATTCCAGGTCTTGAACAGCTTCGAAACCCTTTCGCAATTCTTTCGCCTTCGGCGCCATGCTCTCTCTCAAGCAAATACGAAATGCGTAGCCCAGTGCCTTCGATAGTTCGATGACTACTCCGCTGAAAAGTTTAATTTTCTATTGATTTAATCAAAACTAAATTTTCTTTTCTTAATAACAATTAGGCAAAATCCATATTGGGGCCCTTTGAGCCCCAAAAACCTAAAAAAGACCCCAAAATTCTGAAAATCTCAGAAAAGGCTTTAGGGCTCTTTTTGACATCTGAATTAGGCCACTAACAAGCTTATGACAAGTTTATATACGTATAAGTGCCAATTCAGATGTCAAAAAAAGCCATGAGGTCTTTTTGAGATTTTCATAATCTTGATGCATTTTTTGGATTTTTTTGGGTTAAAAGGGTCCTCATATGAATTTTTCCTAACAATTTATTGGTAAAAATTTATCTACAATCATTATTAAATATGTGAACATGACTGTATTCTTGACAAATATATCACGATGGTTTTAACTCATTAGATATAATTGATTTTTCTGAAGATATTAAATAAATTAAATTATTTTATTATATTTATATTTATTATTTTTTCGTTAAATTATTGGAAAAAAAAACTCATATAAAGACGGTTGAAATAAGAAAATTCTAGATTAGGTTGATAAATTTAACAAATCTTAAATTGGGTCAATAACCGAATTTAAAATATTTAAATGTTAAAAAATTTCCTTCATCTATCACCAAAGGGATTTTCATCTATCATCCAAAGGGAAAGATGGCAGTTGATGTGTACTTGTATTTTAAGGTTATAAATCTAAGAGCAAAATCTAAAAAGGGGCTTGCATTCAGTATTTGAAAATTTTAAATCCTTATTACCGTGGACAAACAATGATATTATAAATTCTGAAATTTAAATTTTAGCCTGGAGCAACAGTTTTATTTGCAGAATAAACATCCTACAATCAAAGTGCTGAAGAATTTTTTATGAGCACTCGCAATTTCACCAATCAAAATGAACTAGGAAACGAAGAGAATCAACAAAGAAGAAAGAAGGACTTCGGCCAGACACGAGAGAAATGGCTGAAAGTAAAAAAAAATGTAGCGAAAGAGCTTTCAGAAAGTGAAGAAAGGCAAAGGGTCCGGATTCTCTCGAGGAATGGATCCCTCGATATTATGTCATCCTTTTGTCAAAAGTTGATCTAAGGGTCTAGAATCATTGTGCCAAAAACACGCGTGCGGTTTTTATAAAAATTTTAAAAATCCCTCTTTGCCGTTAGATTCATTTTTGGACGGCTCAAATGTGCTGTTTCTGAGGGATACTGAGGCTCTGCTTATGAGAATATCCGCTTCCGAAAGGCAAACGGTTGAAGGAGAAAGTGAGCACAAAATATAACACAACAATTTGGGACAATGAAAGAGAAGATTCCATACCACCAACTGCAACTACAACTCGTAAACACGTGAAGGTGCACTCGCTCTCCTTTGCCGATATTCTGATAATGTTGAGGTCTCTAATGAATTATTTGCCGTTAAGGTTCTACGTGTAAACAATTTATCTTCAATTTTGCTTTTTTGTTTAATAGCTGAAGGATTTATAGATATTTTTTTTTTCTCAAATTCTAAATATCTAATTGTGTCACGTAACTTTATTAATAATTTGTTAAATTTAGTAATCCAAATTAGAATTTGATTATTTTAATTGTATTTATATGGGATTCTCCCTAAATTATTTTGTTAAACTTATAAACCAATATATAATATAAAGATACACAACATATAATATAATTAAGTAATTTATTTAACTCTTTTAATCTCAAAAAAAAAAAAAAAAGTAAAAAGTCAACTCGCCATCGGACAGAGTGAGTATTAAGTTTTCTACTTTTCTTTAGGGGGATGTTTGGAGGGGGGGAGGGGAGGGATATCCAAGTATCGCACTCCCCTCTCCTCAGGTATCTTGGGGAGTTGAAAATGGAGAGAGGGCTTTTAAAAAATTTTATATTTGCATGAAAATGAAATTTTTAAAAATTTTCTCCCCTTTTAATATTTTCCCTCCATTTTCCTTTAAGGGGGCTTAAAAAATGGGCGAGATATTTGAAATTAGCTACGGAGGGGCCCTTCTCCTCCTCCCCTCCCCTCCCCTCCCCCCACCAATAGCTTTTTTTTTTTTTCCTTTTTAAATTTATTAATTTTATATATATTGTATTTGTTATAGAATTATTTATCCATTTAACTACAAATACATAATAACTATACTCTAATTTTATGATTTGATTTATTATTTGTTGCAAATAAAGATTAAGGATGTGTTCATGATGCGGGAGAAGAATTTCATAATATTCTTACTCACCCTACTACTCAAAGTGAAGAATAATTAAATGTCGTTAAAATTGATGATAGTGATACATTTAAGACACGATAACTTAATGTAGTTAAGTGATATGGAGGACAGATATCGTAATTTACTAATTATATTTTTTTAAAAAAAAGTGGAGGAAAAATAGTTAAAATTTGGAATGTACTCTCTTGGTATTAAAGAATATATCATTTTTATTCCACCAAAAAAATGTACTCTCTTAGTATTAAAGAATATATCATTTTGTCCCGTTAAATCTAATTTATAATAAATTGCAAAGGTTATAAGTGATAGATTATAAACTTGGTTCAAAGTTCAGTCTTATAAAATGTAATTAAATAAATTACATATTTGATGTTTGGCCATTATATTTATTCAAGTTTTGATCCGAAATTCAATGAAAGTACACAAAATATCTAAGTTCAGGATATTAAAATTAAAAAATCAACTTTACCCAGTAAATTGAAAAATAAATTGCATTTGTGTGTGTCTGAGTGTGTGACCACACCTGATACTTGGTTCTAAAATAATTCTTCTTCTGCAGTAAAACTTAGCACACTTGGCATTAACTTGATCTTCACAAGGCTAATATATTGCTTAATTTTCTAATATTTTAAGTCAACTATTGAAAAAATAGTCATCCTTTAAGTGCACATAGTGAAATTTTCCGATGGTTAAATGCGCAGCTATTATAATTAGTAGTACCTTAATATTAAGAACCAGATTATTTCTTTTGAATAGATTAAAGAAAACTAATTAAATTATTTATATCTACAGTTTTTCTTCAAACTAATTTACTTGTCCTATTTATAAGTTTACTTTAACTAGAAAATTTGGTTTTATTTATAAGTCTAGTTTCATGTAATAAATGAAATTGTGACAATTTTACCTATATTAATTGTACTCATGAAGATAAAAAGAGAAGAAATAGTTGAAAAATACTCAATCATAAATGAAAACAAAATTGAAAATTTACCACATAATCATTAAGTTAACTACATCTCTTTGGTATGTCAGATTTGGTCAAAATGAACTTATAAATAAAACCAGAGTAGCATGCTATAATATATTAATGCACAATATATACGATAATTAAGTAGTTTATTTAATTCTGTTAATCTAGACAAAAAAAAGAAGTCAAATGACTCTCAGATTAAGAACCGAGAAGGTATTTTGTTACATAGCCAACAGCTATCCAGTAGCATTGCTTAACCATAACCATTGCTGGAACGTCCTTTAATTTCCACACCTGCAAACCTGCTTCTAAAAAAGTCACATAATCCATAAAAAAACATTTCAACCAAAAAACAACCATTAGAATCACAGAAGAGTTGGGTAACAAACAAAATTTGGCAAAACCACCGCATGCTGGTGAACAAAGAAGACAACATGGCTATCATATTATGAATGACAATAACGAGGACTTAAGAATTGACCTATCTATGTTCTTTTTCGCTTATACTTCTGCTTCAACTCAGGGAAATGGAGAGGGACAGGAAGTGTGGCATAATATAATCTACCATCACGTACAATCTTGCAACCCAGGCTCTCATAATGTTGTCTAACAGGCAGCAAGCTCAACTTCAGGTCCTTTGCTATATCTACGTAGCTTGTTCGGAACTCATCCGAAAATAGGGTGAGCACCAAGATATAACAGATGAGAAGATTAATCTTCTCTATCGTCAACCATTTCGAGTCAGAAACAGAAAACATTAATGAAAACTTATGTCGCAGAATGCTTGGGATTTTGTGGGCCTTTGCAGATGGTGAACAATCCACAGTGTGCTGTTCTTTAAACTTTAAGAGATGATTGATATAAGAAAATATGCAACAGACCTTCCTCTTTTCTGATTCATCCTATAAAGAAACAGACAACAGATAAGATATCAGCTGAAAAAGGACAAACAGAACTTTCAGAACATGGATTTAAAACTTAATTTGAAAGAATTTGAGTTTGGTATCTCTCAAAATGCCTCAACAAAATTTGAGGGCCCTATTCGTTTGAAAAAAAACTGAAAAACAAGTTAAACTGTACTGTTCAAGACTAATGAATACTTCGCGACTTATTGAAGTCTTTTATATTAGAAATAAATTTTTATACTATATAAAAAAAGTTGAGATTGCCAACAATTTCCACCTTTCAATATTGAACAATATTAACTAGAAAAGCAAAACAACTACTGATCCAACTCAGGTTTCAAGTGGCCAAGAAACAAGTGATACACAATTTTAATGTGTGGTGTAATTAGGATTTTTTTTGTATTAATACCTTAATCTTCTCTAATCTCTCAATCCTGTTGCAGATAAATGTTGGGTAACCATTGAAATCTGCTCCGTCCTGTTGTAGAAGATTATAAATATCTTGTAGGTAATCCCACTCCACATTAGGTATAATCTTTTCCAGAGGATATGCACGCTCAGGTGTTGTGGCAGAAACATCATGCGGGGGAACATTCCGGGAAATATGAGCCTCAGTACTCTCAAGAGCTTGCTTGTTGACAAGCACATTTTTCAATTTCAGATCCAACTCCTTTTGAGATTCAGGATCACCTTCTTGTCTAAGGGCTTGAATCTTTTTAGCCTGCAGCAAAACGCAGATTGTAAGCTGTTTTAGTAGTGCTGAATAAATCCAAAATATGTTAAGCTCATTCATGTTCTCTTCAATTGCGTAATGAGTAACGTCTCATGCCACAAATTTATTATTTTATTCGAGAAAAGAAATAATCTTCACCAGAAAAAAGCAACTTCATTGGTATCAATGGGCTTATAGTGGAACTTTAGAGTCCCAACATTGCTAATATTTTAACAAGATCACTAAATAAACAAAAAAAAATACATACCAATAATACAATAACATTCAAAACAAGCAGAATCAACTGATATTCAGTTAACCATAAGGATTTATACAGTAGCTCTTCTAGGATCACAGCCACCACATAAGTACTACTTTATAAACTAACACAACACTGGCAAATCCGGGCCTCATAAACACACATATACAAATGCACGTACGACTCTGATAATTCCATTCCTACCATCATTCCATAGGATTGGGACTTCAAAAGATTGGCACACAGGGAAAAATAAATTATAATTACACCCCGATGCTTAATTCAGGGTGAAAGGCACCTCCAGGAAACTAAAAATGAATTAACCTTTTGGTTTCTATCTTTATTGATGTTTATTTAGATACAGTATGATGCCATACTACAAGGATTCCACGAGCCACATTTAATTAAAAATGAATGGAAACAAAGAATTGAGTGGGAATAAACCGTGTTCTATCTCATTCTCATTGTACTCTTGAACGTCAGTTGGAAAGAAACCAAATGATTAGCTATTATCAACATGTGAGAGCATACCTTTTTTATTGACGACTTTGTTCCCCATAACAAAGTAGCCTCCCTAGCTTTATCTGCCCTTTCCTGTGCTGTTAGCTCTGCCAGAGTTGAGTTTTCAGGTTCTTTATCAGAATATTCTAAACCTCTCACTTTAGGATCCAATCTGAATATCTAAACAAGCAGTACCCAAGTTATATGTTTACTTCATAACGGCCACCTATCCACAAAAATTATCACTTATTTTAAGAAATAAAAAGAAGCAAGCAGTTTTACAATTACCTTATTGGCAGCAATGGGCACAACCTTCAGGGAATGTGTTTCTTTATCAAAAACTCCAAGAGCATACATGCACTTCTGTCCAGCTGTAGCCTCGCCGGAATAACTCGTGCCAACAAAATCCACCGATGACCCATTAGGGCTCACAACGAGCTGCAACCTTTTGGGCATTTTCTTGTTTCGATAAACCTTAATATTCGTTGATTCGGAATCATTGTCTAAATTCTTCTGAGGATCGAACCCAGAAGGAAAATAACCGACAATAGGAGGGATTTTTTCTGGGTGATCATTGAGAACTCGTACCTTCGCCTGAACTGGCGGGCGCTCCCTTTTCTTCTTTTTCTTTGCCTTCTTTGTTAGTGGCTCTAGTCCCAGTGGATGCTCTGTATTTTCAACTTGAGATTTTGTGTCTTCAGTATCTGAGTCCATTGACTGAGAAAAAAACAAGACAGGAGATGTTTCAGGCTTTTAACCACTTATACTGTGTTAGGGACCAGGAAGGACGGATGGAGCCAAAGATTGAGGGAATGAACTCGAGGCCGAATCACGGAGCTGCGGAAGCAGACGGTATACTTTGCATAAGGGAAACTTAGGAAGGTGATAAACGTAGTGGAGTGAACGAAACGCAGGTGTGGGGTTGTGGGAGGAAGAAGTCTGAAAATTAGGGCTGTTTGCTTCAAATGTCGAGGACGAATTATCTAAATTTCTAACAATGTGAATTGGATCGGGTCGGTTCGGGCCGGGTCCATTTTGAATCGAAGTTAACAATTTTACATTGAACTGATTCTGATGAATTTTGATAAATTCATCCCCTCAAAATTCAAATTGAAGAAGACGATAACTGAAAAGGGGCAAAAAGTAAAGGGAAATTCCAATAAAATTCAGCTTAAATGACAAAATCAAGGTTCAAGCCCGCAATTTTAACAAAGGAAATAACTTAAATCAAGTTCCTTATAATCATTATGTCAATTTTTTGATTCATACATAGTCATGTGTTAATTCAAATTCTATATAAAAAGAACTTTAGTTATGGTCTTTTATGATCTAGCGACCTTGTCCTTCCCCTTGGTTTTTTAAACTAGCATGACCGTGGGACATCAAAAGTGAAAAAAATAAATAAATTGGGTGGCAAGCATTCTATTCCTAACTTCTTCGTTCTCTACTATTACAATTAAAGTACAATATTCACAAATTATGGACAAGTAGGGATATGCTTTTGGATGATTTCAAAAATTAACTTCGAATCAATTGATTTAGAAAGTCGTGTGTGTTTCTGTTGGAATTTTTGGATAAAATCCCATGGGTTATGAATAACAAGAAGGATGGAAAAGAAGAGAAAAAAGGAATGAGGAATGTGTGAGAGAATAGTCCACATTCTTAGTTGGAGAGAAGTTGGAGGGTATATAAGCCCCAACTTGGCTCCTACTAATTGGGCCTTGGGCCAACCCACTTTGTGGAGGGTGAGGACTTAGGTGACCCTTCAACATTACACACGCGCCTTGTACGCCCGGGTCCTGGTCGCGCGTGTGAAATAAAATATTAATTTTTTATTAAATTATTTTTCGGATTAAAAAATAATTTTTTATTAAATAATTTTTTTGAATTTCCGGACGTTTAGATATTCCGTTGTGCCTCTCTCGACTTTTCCCAACCGGGCCGTAGTGCATTTCGCAATCCGTTCGGATCGTCCGCCGTGAACAGATGCGGGTTGCCTCCGTTCGCTACGTTACGGTGTGTGTTCGTCAAGACGCACCAATTCGTTGTGTACGTACGCGGTCGCCGTTTCGTTCCGTGCCGGGTGCGTCTGTTTGCACAACGCACCCGGTCAGCCAGCAGACTTGTCCATCTCGATTATGTTCTTTCGAGTCTATAAATAGGGCGCCCTAGTCACGCGCTTTAGATACACAATTTCTCTGCACACTCTCTCTGCGTCTCGCATAAACACTCGTGCGTTCCGAAAGCGAGACTCATTGGCGTCGCTTGGGCTTCGGAGGAGACGAGCCATCTTTCGGAGAGACGAATAATCCGCTCTATCATGGGAGGCAATTGCTTAGAAAACCTTCGGCATCCGTATTGAGGGAGCAAAATTGTCTTAAGGACACAACGAAAGTTGGGCCGGATTTCGAATTTTCCATTCCATATCGGCCGGTCTTGTGAGTTCGTTTTACTTTTTTTATTTTATACGGACTAAGTGAATGTTCCCCGTATGCTCTATTTAATAAATACTGATTCTGTTTTGATATTCTGTGTACTTTATATTCAATTTCTACCTACTCATTATATTAGAAACAACAATCTTAAGACAATTATTGTTTATTGAAATCAGTTTATGTTGATTTACTTGATTGCTGATTTCATACATTGGTAGTAGTATTGAATTGAATCGTGATTAGTTTTTGTTAATATTATTATTATCTTGTTAGTGAATTAATCGTGTGATTAATTAGAGTTTCGTTTAACAACGAAATGGCAAGTGCAAGTACCAACTCGATTAACCCAAGTGGTCCTGTTCCAATGCATGGTGAAAAACCAGAAAAGTTCAATGGCAATGATTTTAAAAGATGGCAACAGAAAATGTTTTTCTATTTAACCACATTGAACTTGGCACGGTTTCTCACTGAGGATGCTCCAAAATTGGAAGAAGGACAACAGGCTGACAAGGAAAAGGTTCTTTGCGATTGATGCTTGGAAGCATTCGATTTCCTTTGTAGAAACTACATTCTCAATGGTCCGGACAACACATCGTATACCGTATATAGTGCTTTGGATACAACTAAAGCATTATGGGAGAGTCCGGACAAGAAGTACAAAGCTCGAAGATCTTTGGTTTGAAGAAATTCATTGTTGGCGATTTTTGGACTTCAAGATGCTTGATTCTAAATCTGTGGTGAGTCAAGTTGAAGAACTTCAATTGGTTGTGCATGAGATTCATGCCGAAGGGATGTCTCTTAGCGAGTCTTTCCAAGTCGCGCATTTATTGAAAAATTGCCACCGTCTTGGAAAGACTTCAAGAATTACCTCAAGCACAAGCGTAAGGAGATGTCACTTGAAGATTTGATCTTAAGACCGAGAATAGAAGAAGACAACAAGGTTTCGAAAAGAAATTTGGCAAAGCAATCCTATAGTTTCGAAGGCTAACATTGTGGAAGATGGTCCGAAGCCCAAGAAACGCAAACGCTCTAATGAGGGATCATTTAAACAAGGCCATAACAAAGGCCCTAGCAAAGGCCAGAAATTCAAAGGCAAGTGTTATAATTGCGGGAAGCCTGGTCACCATGTTAAGGAGTGCAAGAAGCCAAAGAATTTCAAGAAGAAGAACACTAAAGCCAATATGGTTGACAATACCACTGATATGATGGATAGTATGAGTCTTTCAGCAGTTGTAATGCAATGTGACTTGGTTGGAAATACCAAGGAGTGGTGGGTGGACAACTTTGGTGCCACCAGGCATGTATGTGCAAACAAATGGATGTTTTCTTCTTACACTCGTGAAGCAAGATGAACAACTTTATATGGGAAATTCTTACGCTTCAAAGGTTGAAGGTTCTCGGAAAGTCGTCTTGAAGATGACTTGGAAAAGTCGTGACACTTAAGGATGTGCTTCATGTGCCGATATTCGCAAGAATCGATATCTGGATCCCTCTTAAGCAAGAATGGTTTTAAGCTTGTATTTGTTTCTAATAAGTTTATACTCTCAGGAATGATATGTATGTTGGAAAAGGTTACCTTAGTGAGGGCCTTTTCAAAGTTAATGTAATGACTATCACCAATAACGGTGCTATTAATAATAATATTGCTTCTATCTATATGCTTGAGTCCTATAATTTATGGCATCAAAGATTAGGACATGTTAATTATAAATCAATTAAAAATTTAATTCATTTAGAATTATTGCCTAAAGTCGATTGTTCAAATAAAGATAAATGTCAAGTATGCATTGAATCAAAATTTTCTAAGTTGCCTTTTTCTTGTTGAAAGATCAATGAGTTGTTAGATTTAATACATATTGATATATGTGATATGAAATCAATACTAGTCTAGGGGTAATAAGAAATATTTTATTACATTTATTGATGATTGCAGTAGATATTGTTATGTGTATTTGCTTAATAGTAAAGATGAGGCTATTATAGCTTTTAAACAATATAAAATTGAAGTTGAAAATCAACTTAACAAGAAAATTAAAATAGTAAGGAGTGATCATGGGGGAGAATATGATGGCCCCCTTGAAGAATTCTGTATAGAATCTGGTATTATACACCGACTACTGACTCCTTATGCTCCTCAATCAAATGGGATTGCGAGAGAGGAAAAATCGGACATTGAAAGAAATGATGAATGCATTATTAATTGAGTCCCGGTTTACCACAAAATATGTGGGGAGAAGCCATTTCGACGGCTAACTTTCTAATCAACAAAATGCCTCATAAAACGATAAAAAACAGACCATATGAAATATGGAAAGGAAAGAAACCTTCCTTGAAATATTTAAAAGTGTGGGGGTGTTTGGCAAAGGTTGAGATTCCTAAACCTAAAAGGTTAAGAATTGGACCCAAGATAGTAGATTGTGTGTTTATTGGTTATGCACATAATAGTAGTGCATATCGTTTTCTAATTTATAAGTCTGATGTATCAGATATCCATGTGAATACGGTTATTGAGTCAAGGAATGCTACGTTCTTTGAAAATGTATATCCGTATAATAAAAATAATGATAATAACAACACTGTGATATCTCCGGATACAATAACTAATGATAACCTTAAACAAGAGGAACCTAGACGTAGCACTAGGCAAAGGACTTCAACATCCTTTGGTCGACTTTATGACTTATCTACTAGAACATGAGCCTCGAACATTTGGAGAGGCTATGGGTTCCCCCGAAGCGCCATTCGGGAAGAGGCTATCAATAGTGAAGTTGAATCCATTATGTCAAACCACACTTGGGAGTTTGGTTGACCTTCCTCCCGGCAATAAGCCTCTAGGAACTAAGTGGATCTTCAAAAAGAAGATGAAAGCAGATGGCACTATTGATAAGTACAAAGCTAGGCTAGTAGTAAAAGGCTACAGACAACGTGAAGGCCTAGACTACTTTGATACTTATTCACCTGTTACAAGAATTACATCCATTCGAATGTTGATCGCATTAGCAACTGAATGGGTTGGAGTTACATCAAATGGATGTAAAGACGGCCTTCTTGAATGGGGAATTAGAGGAAGAAATCTACCTAGAACAAACTGAGGGTTTTGTTGTCTCAGGACAAGAACGGAAAGTTTGCCGCTTAATAAAGTCCCTTTATGGACTTAAACAAGCCCCAAAACAATGGCATGCGAAATTTGATGAAGTTATGTTATCAAATGGCTTTAGTATTAATGAATGTGACAAGTGTGTATACATTCGAAATACTGAAAATGGGTTTGCCATAGTTTGTCTTTATGTAGATGACATGTTGATAACGGGTAGTAATAATCAAATGATTAAAGCTACTAAGCGATTGCTTACCAGTAAGTTCGACATGAAAGATATGGGTCTAGCGAGATGTTATTTTAGGAATTAAAATCCTACGTAACATCGGAGGGTTAGCTTTATCACAAACATACTATGTTTCCAAAATTCTTGAGAAATTCAAGAGTTTAAATATAACTCCTGTGTCGACCCCTATAGAAACTAGTCTTCAACTGTTAAAACATACTGGTGAAGCTATTAAACAAAAATAGTATGCTCAAGTGCTAAAGAGTCTTATGTATGTTATGAACTGCACTAGACTTGATATTGCTTATGCTGTAAGCATGTTGAGTCGCTTTACAAGTAATCCAAATGAGCTTCATTGGAGAGCTATGACAAGAGTTTTGGGTTACTTAAACAAACTCAAACTTTGCTTTGCATTATGAAAAGTACCCTGCAGTATTAGAAGGGTATTGTGATGCGAATTGGATAACCGGCTCTAGTGACACAAGATCCACAAGTGGATATGTGTTCACCCTTGGTGGGGTGTCTTTGTGTCTTGGAAGTCATCTAAGCGAGACTTGCATTGCAAGATCAACTATGGAAGCAGAATTCATTGCATTAGATAAAGCTGGTGAGGAAGCCGAGTGGCTTCGTAACTTTCTTAAAGACATTCCTAGTTGGCCAAAGTCGGTACCGGCGGTGTGTATACACGTGATAGTCAAGCGCCTATTGGTAGAGCCAAGAATGTCATGTATAATGGCAAGTCTAGACATATACGTCGTAGACATGATACCATTAGACAACTACTTTCGAATGGAATCATCTCAATTGATTATGTAAAATCAAAAGAGAATATAGCGGATCCATTGACTAAAGGGATTCCTAGAAAGATAGTTAGGAAATTGTCCAAAGGAATGGGTCTAAGGCCGATCCATTGTTGATTATTGCGGTAACTCTACCTAGGAGAGTGGAGATCCCACAAACTAGGTTCAAAGAGACAACTAAGTGATGATCGACTGTTAACACTGTGGAGTTTTAAACTCATACTCATTCCTAGACAAACAGTGCATATATATAAAGGGTAAGCTTCTGAGCTTTTAATGGTTTCTTAGTCTAATGTGTTCAGATGATGTATGATGACATACATCACAAGGAATCACCTATGTGAGTGTGAAGTGCGGGCCGCTTCTATGAGAATTTAAACGGCCGATTCTCTAGAACACTCACGTAACTAGGCGGTGTCCGGGGCCAAAATGGACACAAAAGATGAGAACCAATGATGCTAGAGGAGCAAGTTTGTGTAACTCCTATTGTCTTGGTATACACTAAAAGGTCAACGGTTCAAGACAGTAGCGTCACCGCATTGACCAAGTATATCCGATAGGTTTTTACTAGAGAAGGTTCAAAGGTAACCCCTACCTTTCTCGATGCGCTTGTTTCTCGTAGAGGAACCGCACTTTGCATACATGATCATTTGCATTTGGTCATGATGGACTAACTTCTTATCCATGTGGGGGATTGTT
The DNA here is from genome assembly GCA_019022655.1 of Acacia acuminata. Taxonomy (NCBI): domain Eukaryota; kingdom Viridiplantae; phylum Streptophyta; class Magnoliopsida; order Fabales; family Fabaceae; genus Acacia; species Acacia acuminata. The sequence continues at coordinate 3,843,482 of JAFJYI010000001.1, forward strand.
GGAATTTTTGGATAAAATCCCATGGGTTATGAATAAGAAGAATGATGGAAAAGAAGAGGAAAAAGGAAGGAGGAATGTGTGTGAGAGAATAGTCCCACATTGCTTAGTTGGAGAGAGAAGTTGGAGGGTATATAAGCCCCAACTTGGCTCCTACTAATTGGGCCCTTGGGCCAACCCACTTTTGTGGAGGGTGAGGACTTAGGTGACTATTGGTCCACACACACACGCCTGTAGCCAGTCCGTCCGGCTCGGCTCGGTTGGTTGGTCGCGCCTTGGCCAGCTTTGGTCGGTCAGCGCGTGTGAAATAAAATATTAATTTTTTATTAAATTATTTTTCGGATTAAAAAATAATTTTTTATTAAATAATTTTTTTGAATTTCCGGACGTTTAGATATTCCGTTGTGCCTCTCCGACTTTTCCAACCAGCGGCCGTGCATTTTTGCAATCCGTTCGGATCGTCCGTCCGTGAACAGATGCGGGTCGCCTCCGTTCGCTACGTTCCGGGTGTGGACTGTCGTCAAGACGCACCAATTCGTTTGTACGTACGCGGTCGCCTCTCGTTCGTTCCGTGCGTGCGTCTGTTTGCACAACGCACCGGTTCGGCAGCCGGAGACTTGTCCATCGATCATGTTCTTTCGAGTCTATAAATAGGCGCCCTAGTCACGGTTTAGATACACAATTTCTCTCCGCACACTCTCTCTCTGCATTCTGCATAAACACTCTGTGCGTTCCGAAAGCAGACTCATTGGCTTCGCTTGGGCTTCAGACAGACAGAACCATCTTTCTCTAGACGAATAATCCGCTTTATCCTGGGAGGCAATTGCTTAGAAAACCTTAAGATCCGTATTGAGGAGCAAAATTGTCTTAAGGACACAACGAAAGTCGGGCCCATTTACGCATTTTTCCATTCCATATCGCCAGTCTTGTGAGTTCGTTTCTGACTTTTTATTTTATACGAGACTAAGTGAATGTTCCCTGTATGCTCTATTTAATAAATACATATTCTGGTTTTGATATTCTGTGTACTTTATATTCAATTTCTACCTAGTCATTATATTAGAAACAACAATTTCTTTATGTTTGGACATTACCTAAAAATTACTTTTCTAGTGAAGGCAATTCAAAGAGCAGGCTTCTGGGATTTTTTGTTGCACAGTTGAAAATGTATGCATATTTAGCATGTCAAGATGTTTTCAATGGCTTGGGTGGTTCTTGTTTATTCATCATAATCGCCGATGGAGGTAAAGATCATGACAGAGCTCGAGGGGAGAGGGCAAGACGAGTGACATCGGTGGAGGAGGAAGAACGGGAGCGAGAGGGAGAGAGAATATGGTGAAGCTTCCGAGTAGAGAATGGATGAATCTAACTTCTCTTCTTTATCCTTTCTCATCATTTTCCCTCCTTTTCCTTTTTTTGTTGGATTAAGGTTTCAACGATTAAGATTTACCATCCTTCCCCATTATAATAATATATTTTTTATATGATAAATCGGACCGTTGATATTTTAATCTAATGACAAAAAAGAAAAAAATAAGGAGAAATGGTGGGAATGGGTAGATGAGAGAAGCATTGCCTAGTGTGGATGAGGTGGCTTTGAAAAAAGTGAGGGATAGCTTGGTCATTTAATAAAATTTTGAATTCTTAATTAAGTATCTTTTCCTTATTAGAAATTTGTTAATATTATAGGTATGAATATGATTTTTTTATTATTTCAAAATAGATTTAATTGGTATAATTCCAAAAATAAATTTAAGTAATATGGAAAAAAAGAATTAATGAAAACATTTTCAATCATGTAATCATGCAAACCAATTACTCACTCCGGTCCTAATTATAAAACTGAGTTGACCTTTTTTTTTTTTTTTTTTTTTTTACAGAAATTAAGGAAACTAAATAAGTTACTTAATTATATCATATATTGTGTATCTTGAGATTATATATTAGTTTATTAGTTTCGAGAAAAAAATAAAAATGAAAATACTCTAAAGTAATTTAATTAACTTCTTTAATCTCTGCAAAAAAGTAAACTTGATCTTATAATTAGGACCGGAGGGAATACAAATTTCTTAGGCTATGGTGTTGTCATAATTATGTGTGGGTGTGTCAAAAGAAAAGTCACACGTTTTAAATGTATAAATAATAGGGAAAATCTCTCTCGGGCCTAAGTTATCAAGATATTCTTCAAAAAGATTCAAAGAAATGTCACATGTCAGAAAAGACCCTAAGGCCTTTTTGGAAATTATATTAGAAAATGAAATTACAATGTTATACTAATATAATTGTTAACGTATACGTAAACGTTTTTTGACATAATACCCAAAAATGGCCCTAGGACCTTTTCTGACATGTGATTTTTTTGAGAATATCTTGGTCACTGGGGTTCTAAGAGGGATTTTTTCTAAATAATAACTTGTGATTTTAGACTAATAAATGAGTCAAGAGGAGAATGAGCTTGCATGTGGAACAACGGGATATTGGTGGTAAACACAGTTCAAATCTCATGATTTCCCCTCTATTTTATCAGAGCTCTCCATTAAGTCAGATGAAATTAACAGTAAACAATAATTAATAATTGTGCTCATTTAGAATAGTAATTGGAGCTTTTAAAAGTAGATTTTCAATCATGATTTACGGTATTCGATGCAAATATGTGATACTCCCTCTGGTACTTATTATAAGGCACCAACTAGCAATTGTATTTAATCTTTTTTATAAGGCACTTACTTGTATCCAAAGCGCAATTTTTTTTTTCCCAATGCATGTCCATAAATTAATAAGGGTCGTAAATGAAAGTAATAATTAATATAACATTATAGTTCAGTGCAATTAGTCGGGATAATATTTGAAGTTACTTAAATTGTTGGACAATTTTATTGACTTTACTGTTTTTATTGGTTTATTACAATTGTTAGTTGGTGCGCTTATAATAAGGGACGGAAAAGAAAAAGACGAAGTTTTATCTCGATTTGCATACATAAACACTTTGGGTCCCTCATCTCAAGCAAGCTAAATTTTGGATGGAGTGAGAAGGCAGGTAGCGATAGAAAAAAAAAAAAAAAGGAAAGAAAGAAAAAAAAAAAAAAGCTCTACTGAACAGTTCTAGAAATCACTTATGCCTCGTTTGATAGCATGGAAGTAGAGATTAGAAAGTGAAATATTAGGTTGTTTGCAGCTCCTCACTCTTCGACTTGTGACCTCTCCTCCTCTTCGCCTTCACCCTCTTTGATTGTTTTTGGTTGATTATTTGAGTTTTGAATGATTATATTCAGATCTTCTATTGCCTTCTACTTGCTTGGACAAATTTCTGGCAATGGTGGTGGTGAGGTGGTGGACTGCAGATTGGTGGCTATGAATTGTAACGTCGTGCGTGTGACGGACTTTGGGATAAATACTTGAGGGGTTAAATGTATACTCATTAACTAATTAAGAAAAAAATATTTGAGCGGCCAAATAAAAAAAAAAACAATTTATATTAAATATTTAGGATAAATTTTTCATATTAAAGGGCGTTTTAGTATTTTTCATATTATAAATACATATTTTAATTACAATTTGTTTGCCACGTCCACCATCTGGCCAAATTTGTTTTAAAATTCACTTCCTCTCCGATTCCAATTCCACTTTTAGTTTCAGTTCCACTTCCATACAAAACTCTTTCATAATGCCAAATGGGGCATTAGATAATTTGGAAAGTGTGAACCTCCTAAACCATCAACAGAAGGAAGTTCCATTGTTACAAGCTAATTTGCAAGATAAATTGAACTCTGTCAAATTCATCAAAATCATGTACAAATGTAGAGAAATACGTGGTATTAAAATCGATCAATTCAATAGAAAAGAAACAAGTTTCAGAAACAAATGGTATGTATTCCCAGATGTTAAAAAACCAACCACAAAAAAATCAAGAGAAATGGATAAGTTTGGCTTGAGTGATACTGAAATAGATGTTACTCAGTGAGTGTATGGCTATTTTCAAAAAAGTGACTCTGAAGACAAAACTATGGTTTTGTAAAAAGTTTGTCAAACATTGTTTAAAAAAAAAAACTAGAAGCTATTTTGAACCCAAAACTATAGTTTTGGAAAATCTGATTTTTTACTTATTCTCTTTCTTAGCACAGACTTGTTCGTTCCTCCTCTCTTTCTTTCTCTTTTCTCTCTTCTTGTCTTCTCTTTTTTCTTTCCTCAGAGGTCTTTGCCAGAATTTCGGAACAGGGAAGCCTCCACCATCGATGCTGGCTTGGGCGTGCTTAGCATGTCTTTGAGGAAAGTAGAAGACTTTGGAGTTTAGAGACGGGATCAACCATTCCTCCCGCGCAAGCGTGCCATAGTTGTCGATCCAAGCTTTTCTCGAAGAGTAGCCAAAGCCATGGTGAGATTTGACCAGATCCGAAACCGAAACTCTAAAGCCATGGCGAAATCTGGTTTCGTAAATTTTCCCCTTGCGCAAGCGTGCCAAAGCAAACCTCTATCAATCCTTGACGATCTCCTCCAGTTGCCCCTCACCCAGCAGGAAATCTCTCAACACCACCATCACCATCACAAATGGATCGATCACCTGTTATGAGTCCCACATCGGGAGCCAAACTCTTAGAGTGATGTTTATAAGTCTATTGGGTTCTTCCTCCTCATAGGCTAGCTTTTGGGGATTAGACTCTCCCTTTGAGTTTGCATTCATTATATTGGTCTTTTCATTGAGAGCCCGTGTTCACGGGAAGGGCTACCCACGGATGGTTCCGACCGGATAGCCGAGTGAAGTCGTGGAGGAAGCCACCGAGGACGTCGGCTCTTTGAGGGGGTGACTATGTTATGAATCCTATATCGAGGAGCCAAACTCTTAGAGAGTGAAGCTGCCGGGGACGTCGGCTCTTGAGGGGGTGACTATGTTATGAGTTCCACATCGGGGAGCCAAACTCTTAGAGTGGACTTTATAAGTCCATTGGGTTCTCCCTCCTCATAGGCTAGCTTTTGGAGATTGAGCTCTCCATTTGGGCTTGTATTTATTACAATTGTCCCATCAGTCCTCGACATTCTAGGCAACACTAGGGATTCCATTTTCTAGTAAAATTATTTCGAAAAACTAATTTGTATATCCTTATATAAACTGATCTTTTAATGTGATTGAAGCAGTTGTCTTTTGGGTTGAAATGTTCCTACAAAATGTAATGTATTGTGATGTGCGTGACTAATGTAATGTGATGTGTGTTAGAATTAGTTTTTGTAGGATAATTTTTACCTGAATAAACATATGAGATGAGTTTTGTTTCGACTTATAGAAAAGGACTTTTGAAACTGTGGTTTAGGTGTTATCCAAACACATGTATAAAAATGTTAATTTTGACTATAAATTTCAGGTAAAAAAAAATTGACTATAAATTTTGTTTGACCAAATTGAATATTGATGCATGTGTCACCTCCATACATGGATTATTAAAACATATTTTATCAAACAAGAATTTCTCCGGGTCTGTTACTCCGTAATATTCAAGTATCTATAAAAACAAACGGGTCGGATATAAAACCCGCCCCGGCAACCAGCGTCCTGCGTCTCCGCTGCGTCTTGCCGAATTCACTGTGCTTTTCAGTGTTGGAGCTTGCTTAACTTTAGGGCTTTAGAGCAATAATTAAAACCCTTTCCCTCTCTTTGTGCCGGTGACATTGGTCCTCGGCCAGAGTCATGGAGAACGAACAAGACATGGGTGGCTGGACTGATCTGCTGCATTCTTCCACGAAGCTTCTCGAACAAGCTGCTCCTTCTGCTCAGTTCCCTCCACTCCAGGTTCACCTCCTCATCTTTCTCTCTTTTACTTTCTGTCTGTTTATCGATTAAATGAGCGGAAAATGGCAAGGTAATTATCTAAATGCCATTCTGACGAGTGTCGAGTCCTTTTTCGTTGCTGACTCCGAAATTTAGCTTGCTTGTGGGGTTAATTTGAAGCTGAGTGATAGAATTTTGTTGAAAAAAGAGGTTCATTTTGAACTACGATTCTCATTTTTTCATGCCTCTGGATTCGACGCTATTATTACAATCTAGGGAGTTAGCTAGCAATCATGGGACGCTTTAGTCTGTGCTTGGTTTCTGCTGGTAGAAGAATGAAATAAGAGCGGTTCAACCTGTTCCTTTTAATATTTCTTTTCGAAAAAAGAGGTTCATTTTGAACTACGATTCTCATTTTTTCATGAGTTAGCTAGCAATCATGGGACGCTTTAGTCTGTGCTTGGTTTCTGCTGGTAGAAGAATGAAATAAGAGCGGTTCAACCTGTTCCTTTTAATATTTCTTTCCTAAAATTTTATGATATGAAACGTGGAAAACCTGAAATTCTTCGCTAGCCCCCCATACATTACTCAGCGAACGAAGATAAAAATTTGTAATAGCGTCATAGAGTTCGGCAATAAACTTTTTACAATGAGTCTGATACAACACTAATTGTATTTATGCTCCATTTTGTTTTAGTTGGGCTGCTGGGACATCTTAAAGACACTGAAACTCTGGTTAATGCTCACACGAAATGTTTACAATCATGCATGTTTATGAATATGCCTATTTAATTATCTACATTTTTGCTGTGAACTGAAATAGCTTCAAGTTAAACAATTAAATGTATAAGATTCACTTCTTCCCGCTTGATTTGTCACACATTTCAAATTAAAATTTGCTGATGAAATTCACTTTTTTGGATTTCTGCAATCTGAATTCTTTTTCATTTCTTGCTCAGAGGAACTTAGATCAATTGGAAGCATTATCTAAGAAGCTCAAATCCAAGTCCCTAAGGACTGAGGCACCTTCTCAATCGATTGCTGCTACAAGGTACTTTGGCGATTTTTTCCCCAACCTGGTTATGAGCGTAAATAGTTTAATTACTTACAAAGTTCAGTGTAATTATTAATTTAGGCCTCTCTGATTTTTTGAAAATATTTCAAAATATGTATTGTTTTTGTTTCTCTTAATGCAGAAAGAGCATGCTTATACATTTCTGGTTAATTATTATGATAGCTTTTCAATTTCTGTTGCAATGACAGGCTACTTGCACGTGAGGGGATAAATGCAGAGCAGCTTGCACGGGATCTGAAGTCATTTGAGTTGAAGGTAAATAATGATAATAATATACGTCTTCAGACTTCTCTATTTAAACTGCTCAATACTTGTAACTTTGTCACTCTGTATGTGTTTTTTTTTTTGTCCGCAGTATAAAATTCTATTTATTCCACATCTTATAGATATTTCATGTGTTCTATTTTTTGAATCTCTACACAACAATGGTTTACAGAACAAATGCTTCCTTATTATCTTGATATATTTATTTCTTGGCAAAAGTTATTCTCATTTTGAAGTTTGAAGCTCCTTTCCAGTTGCTTTTCTTGGTGCCTTTTGCTGATGTTGTACTATTCATCCATTGACTCTTCTATTTTCATTTGAAGACAACTTTTGAGGATGTTTTTCCTGCGGAGGCTACAAGTGTTGAAGAATATCTGCAGCAGGTAATTTTGACCCCTTTATTTTGATAGTCATCTTAGATTTATTTCATAATATTCCGGAGTCATACCTTTGATATGTTTGACTTGCACCCTTTTCATTTAAACAAGATCATCTTCCTTAATAGGGACCACCGCTAATATTGAGGACTTTGTTCAACAGGTTCATGAAATGGCTATGGTATCTGCCATCCAGGAAGCTCAGAAGGATAATCTCAGAAATTTTAATGATTATATGATGAAAGTTTTAGAGGTTTGTGGCATTGCCTTTCATTTTATATTATATAACCGAGGCTATAATTATACGATCTACAGATCTTTGTGTACAGATGAAGTAGGCATAGTGGCATAAGCAATCCATTTTGTTGCATATATGTGGTTCCTTATGGAACAGATAGATTATTGCATATTACATTGGTTATGGAGGTAGGTTGATGTATTAGTGTTTCTCAACTAATAATGAATTTCATGTTCATATCCAAGCTCAGTCTTTTTACCGCTTGATAGAATTTAATCTTTGGCAGGAGGATTGGCAAAAAGAAAAACGTGATTTCCTTCAGAGTTTAAGCCGAATTTCAACATTGCCTAGGACAAACATGATTGATATTAGCAATGTGGGTACCCGTCCAGGTCATTTAGTGGCTTCTAGCCCACAAGCATCATCTGGTATAGCTGGCTCAGAGACTGTTCCTCTAGCTAGCAAGCCTGTTGTGGAGAAAAAAGTAGCAGTCTATGCTGAAGTAGTGAAAAATCTGAATAAGGCCAGGGAGGGTGCGTTACCGTTCAAAGTAAGGCCTGTTCTTTCTGAAATTGTCCTCAATTTGGAATCAGATATAACTGCATTATGTGTAAAAATATGTGGCTGGAGTTGCTCCTTTGACAGTAACTTTGTCTATTTGATGATCAACTTAGTTCTTGATGAAAAAAGTAATAGTGACCTATATATGATGATGGATGTTTAAAATTTTAATTGGTCGCATGGCCTATCATCAATCTATTCATGTATTTGTTTTAAGATGTTTGCCATAATATATTCCATATGTCCGTTCTTCATGTTTATTGTTGTTCGAGTATGGTATACCATGGTTTTTGTTTGTTTGTGTGTTGTTTTTGTGATATAGGAATGCTACTTATTCTAGATTCTTTTGAATGGTTACTAGCCTGCTGCAGCTTTCAAGGGTGCCTATGAAAGTTTAAATATAGATGCAAGTGGCGGAAAATCAGTTAGTATGCGGAAGATATGGCACCTTGTTCAGGTTTCACTCTTAGCATACTGTTAACAGATAAAACTGAGACAAATCTTTACATGTAGTTTCTTGTTTTTAGTTGTTGTGAAGTTAATATTCTTCTACTTAATAATTTTGTCAATGAAACAGATGTTGATAGATGAAGATATAGCATTGCAGCAGCGCGTTTCAAGAAGGATGTCACTGATTATTGGTGCTAGGCGCCATCTTGAATGGGGCCATGAGAAGTACATCATGGATACCATACAAAGTCATCCTGCTCAAGTAATTTTAAATTGAGTACTTTAAGAGGAAATGTCTGCATGCTCTTGCACATATTTTATCATGTTATTTTGAGTAGATTGTTTATTCTAACTCCATGGACTCTTTCTGTTTTTGCATGCTCTTAAGAACTTTAATTTTGAGAAAGGCATTCACAGTCTTTTCAGTTTTTCCCAATTTTCTTGTTCTCTCTACTTGTGCCCTGTTTATATTAAAATGAGAATTTATGAATATGCATTCATTTATCAAAACTTATTTTCTTCCTGCCTTTTGATCTTATGGTAGGCTGCTCTTGGTGGTGGTGTTGGTAATTTGCAAAGAATCCGAGCCTTCCTTCGGGTTTGTTTTTTATATGCATATTTTCTAATATGATAACAAGTCTTTATTTTATTTTTAAAATTCATACTGTATTGCTGTGCAGATACGGTTAAGGGATTATGGAGTTCTGGATTTTGATGCTGGTGATGCTCGGAGGCAACCTCCTGTTGATACCACATGGCAGCAGGTGCTGAAAATTATTTTATTTTATTTTTCTGGAAATTTAGTTATATTTCATTGTGTTTTGTGATGATAATAAAATCATAAAATTTTGGTGAGGTGGTTAGGGTACTAGCCGTTAGGAACCTAGGATTATAAATAGAACCTTATTAGACTTGTGGATGAACAATCATTGTGTATTACTTAGAACCTCTCCGTCTCTCTACTGTTCTTCTTTCTTGACCCCCTCTGTCTTCTCAATTCTCTTCAACCCCTGTTTCTCCTCTTTCTATACTCTCTATTCCCTTTTCCTTCTCTGTCTGAATTATCATCTCCCATCACTTTGTTTCCGATTGTTGATGTTTTTGCTTTGAAATTAATCACAGCTTACTATTATAATTGATAATAATTAATTCCTCTTTAATTATTTAAATTTACATTCATGATGGGCCTAAGTGGAAATTTTGGTATCCCTCTTCCCTTTCAATTAGCCATTCAGTTTGTAGTCTTTATTATACAAATGCTAATATTTAATTCACTATACAAGGACATAATTTGAATGACGCCTCTTATTTTTACTTTTGGTGTTTCCTGCTAAACTTCTTGATTGTTATGTTTTAAATTATGAGTACACTAGAATATCTGTTCATATTAAGATGTCCAGTAGTAGGAGAGTTAAAGTAGTGTGTTTGATCTGTATGACTGGTTTAGTAGGCATTATTGTATTGCCATATTTTATAGAATTTTGTTGCTTTGTGTTGGTATAGCATTTTTCATATTGTGTGGAAAAAGGTATCTCAGCACTCAGTAGTGCAGGGAGGTTTCTCAAACTAATATTTTGATTATCCCTGCCTATTTTTTTTGATAATTTCTGAGACAGCTTGAGACTTGTGCTCATTTTTCTAGTCTTTTCCTTCTTTACATGCCACAGTAATGCAATTTAATTTTTTGAATTCATGTACGGTAACTGTTTTGTAATTGGCTAATTGCAGATGAAACAAAATGAATAACAATACGTTTTTCTTAATTTCCCTCCTCTTCATTATTTAAATAGATGCATTAGATCTAATGCTTATACATGTTCTTTCCTTTGCAGTGAGCTTTAATGTTTTCTGATGCCCTGTTTATTTTGAATCACGTTTTTGTTGGCAGATATATTTTTGCTTGAGATCTGGGTATTATGATGAAGCAAGAAATGTTGCTCTCTCTTCCCGTGCTTCACATCAATTTGTTCCGCTGGTACAGACTGTGGTCACTTCTTTTGTGTGGCACTTTATACTGAAATTTTCTCAGTGTTTCATTCTTTTGACAGCTCACAGAGTGGATCAATACCGGAGGTATGGTGCCAGAAGAGATTGCAACTGCTGCATCAGATGAATGTGAAAGAATGTTGAGGACTGGTGATCGCATAGGTCGAGCTGCATATGATAAGAAAAAGTTACTGCTTTATGCCATCATATCAGGATCCCGTAGGCATATTGATCGCTTGCTTAGAGATCAACCAAATCTCTTTAGTACCATTGAGGATTTCTTGTGGTTTAAACTGTCAGCTGTGCGGGACTGCCCTAGTGGATCAACATCCATTGTTCTAAGTGATGGTTTGGTACCATACAGTTTGGATGATTTGCAGACTTATCTGAATAAATTTGAGCCATCATACTATACGAAAAATGGAAAAGATCCTCTGGTATATCCGTACATTTTGCTTTTGAGCATCCAATTGCTTCCAGCAGTATTATACATGTCTAAGGAAACAGGAGATGAAGGATACAACATCGATGCTGCCCACCTATCAATTGTGCTGGCTGATCATGGAGTACTATCTGAAGGTACCCTTGCTGGGCAAAAGTTGGGGGCGATGGATGCTTGTGCAGAAGTGTCTAGCATAATCAGGCAGTACGGATCTATGTATTTACGTCTGGGTGATCTCCAAATGGCTTTAGAATATTATGCTCAAGCTGCTGCCGCTGTGGGTGGTGGGCGGATGTCATGGATTGGTAGAGTTAATGTTGATCAGCAAAGGCAAAGAAGTTTGATGCTGAAGCAACTCCTAACTGAACTTTTGTTAAGGGATGGTGGCATATATCTTTTGCTTGGTGCAAGAGGAGCTGGAGAAGAAGGTCAATTGGGCCGTTTTGTGTCTGATCCAAAATCAAGGGAGCAATTTTTAATTGAGGCTGCCTGCCAGTGTGAGGAGGCTGGGATGTTTGACAAAGTAATTCCTTTATTTTATGTCACATCTTGATGCCTTGACAAGTCTTGCCGATGATCTTGTTTGTACTTATTTTACCTTCATCGTTCATCCTCTCTTGCTTTAATCCATCTCCCTTGTTTAACCTATTGTTGGTTGTGCTTATTTGGGATTTGTTGTATTTTTGTGGCGTTCAGTCAATCGAAATTCAGAAGAGAGTAGGTGCCTTTTCATCAGCACTGGATACCATCAATAAGTGCCTTTCTCAAGCTATTTGTGCTCTTTTCCGTGGTAGAATAGATGGTGAGAGCAGGACTGCTGGCCTCATTCATTCTGGCAACGAAATTTTGGATACATACACTTACTATCCACATGTCAGGTAATGTTGAGACTTTTGCCTTATCTCATTGTTCTATGCATAGTTATGCTTGGGTATAGCTTTGTGATATTTATTAATTTGGCCAATCGGTAATCTAATATGTTATGCATGGGAGTTTTTCATGTAAGAACTTTGAAAGATTCATTTAATATTTTTTCCCTCTGGATTGCAAGCTAATGCTTGCAGGATACAGAGAAATATGCTTCAAATGCGTGTTAAATTCATCTAAGAAGAAGGGTATATACGCATAAATAGATTAACCTTGGTAATTATGGCGCATTGAAAGTCTATTAGCAACTTAGCTTATCCTATACAATCTATCACTGCCTTCTCATACAATTTTGAGTTGCAAAAATTCAAGGGCGAAACATTTTAGATCATTCCCAAAAAAAAAAAAAAAAAAAAAAAAAAAAAAAAAATCCCACTCAGCTCGATGATCTATGTTTTATTTGATGAGATCTAAGTCTGTTCTATTTGAAATCTCAATAGGAAGTTTTATTATTGTTTTAGTTACTGAAGCTTTCAGAATTATAAAAGATGTATAAGGTGTTCCTCGCAAATGGGAATTTGGGTTTTGACTCTTCGAATGTAATTGGTTATTAACTATTTGGCTATATCTTGCCATTCCTTTTAGTTAACATATGCCATAAGATTGATTGAACTCCCTCTGCACTCTGCAGCCTTCAAGAGAGAGATCATGTTTTTGCACAGCAAACTGTGTTGAGACAACTTGAGGCAATATTGTCAATTCACAAGCTGTCAAGAACAGGGAATTATGTGGATGCACTAAGGGAGGTTGCTAAACTCCAATTCCTCCCTCTAGATCCTCGAGGTCCTGATATTGCTGTTGATGTGTTTGAAAATTTATCTCCTCATGTCCAAGCTTGTATTCCGGATCTTCTGAAAGTTGCACTCACCTGCCTGGACAATGTGACAGATACTGACGGATCACTTCGTGCCTTAAGAGCCAAGGTATGTATTAAAAATGAGAACAATATTATTGTATTATCTTGTGCATTCCTCTGTATACATTGCAAAGTTATGTCAAAAAGGCCAACACAGCTATGTTGTTAAAATGTTTTTCTTGGGCTACTCACAATCAATGATGCAGTGCTAGCACTGCTGAATAGGGAGAATATATATTTAATAAATTTTAACCTAATGCAAGAAAAGAAAGAAAGTGACTAATGAAATTTATATTTCAATTTGATACAAAATTTAGCACCATAACAAAGTTTTGTAAAGAACGATACGGTGAGGTATACACTACTAATTCTTAGACTTGTTTGGGTTGACGGTGGAAAAGTCCGTTCAAGCAAGTCGAAACAAAATTTTACTCATAAACTTATCCCGTAAATTGTAAATCATGTTGGAAAAATAGCTTCTACCGTGAAGCAATTGCATGAAATTATCTATTTAGCTTCCGTTGTTTTAATGTTAAAATAATCCTGAATTATCATGTGAAGTAGTTGGTAAGTTACTTGCCTCTCATTGAGATGTTAAGACTGCTAGCTAATATTTCATTTTGTTAATGGAAGTTCTTGTTCTCTCATATATGATTGAATCTCACTGATGCAGATTGCGAATTTTATTGCAAATAACTTGAAGAGGAATTGGCCTCGTGATTTATATGAAAGAGTGGCCCAGAGCTTGTGAAAGTACCACTACAAGAACAACATGGGTTTTGAGCCAGTTCTTTGACTTGTGGGAAGGCAAATGTGTTTGATGAATTAATGTTTTATAGTGTTGCATCAAATTTTGTAAAGTAATATGGGTGGCCTTCCTGTTGTACACCTCTTATATAGTGGTCACCAACTCACCATCCAATTACCAAGCTTTGCCTTCCCATCCAAATGGGATCTTTCTTTTTGTCCAATTCTGATTCTTTTTAACTGGGTGACTTATTTGCTATTTTTGTACTTAGGTGGGTTAGATAAATTCACTTATAAGTTATAATCAAGTTCCATGGTTGAGATTTTTTTATAAAAATTATCTGATATTTTATATACATCACTCGTATCTAAAGTTCAAGTTTGACTAGTGTATAGCTTTTTAAGATGACTATTGTTTTAAAATCAAATGATACATTTATGTTACTCCCTCCGCTCCTAATTATAGAACATATTTAACCAATTTTGGGGAGATTAAGGAGAGAAGTTAAAGTAGTTAATTTTACTCATTTTCCTAAAATGCCCTTATATAAATTTAAAAGGACATAAGTAAAAGTGAATTAACAACCCCTACTACATACTTCTACGACTTAGAATTTTTCTTTCCACATGCTTTTTATTGAAATAATGTTCTTGCTATATACACATATATGTGTGTACACACACACAGAGTATATATGTATACGGGGGACGGAACTTGGGAGGAAAAGTTTGGGGGCCAAATAGTGGTAGGGGGGATTAATTGCCCTCGAAAATTTTTTTTAAAGGAAAGTTTTAAATGCATTAAAAATGAAAAGAATAAAAAAAATATATTCATGAAACTAAGTCAATTAACTTCATCTACAAGTGTAGTATAAAATGGGTAAAAGCATAGTAAGGGATATACCACAAAAGTAAATTTCACGATAAGCTAAAAATTTCGGGTAATTAGAATGAAATATAGAAAAAAATGACAAAATTAACATAAATCATACAAGACCCCACATAGAACAAAGATTGAATTATAAGCCCAAAGATATAAAAAGGGGGAAAATGTAATAAAAAAGAAGAAGAAGAAGAAGAAGTTGGGGGCCAAAATTTAATTTTACTACTTTGGGGGCCAAAGTTGTATTATTACACTAAAAAGGAAAAAAAAAAGGTTCTATTAAAAAATTTTAAACATTTTTTTTGGGGGGGGGGGGGGGGGGCCATGGCCCCCTAGTCATATCTAAGTTCCGTCATTGTGTATACATATAGATATAGATATATCTACACAAATATACATACATATATCTACACACATATATATGAGCGCACACACGCAAATATATATATAGACACACACATATATGTATATATATGTGTGTTTGTATATGTACACACACATATATATTGATAGACGTACACACACATAGATATGCATATATGTATAAGCACACATATATAAACAGATACACACACACACACTCACATATATACATGTGTGTGTCTATATATATATTTGTGTATATACGTATATGTATTTGTATATAGACACACACACACACACATATGTAATCACAAAAAACTAAACACACTTGAAAGAATAAAATAGGGGCATTTTAGGAAAAAAGTTGACAAAAATTAGAATGTTGTCTTATAATTAGGACTAAAACTAACTTTTAAATATTGTCTTATAATTAGGACCGGAGGGAGTATTAAATATTAGGGTTAATACTCCAAAAATACTTTTACCCGAAGTATAACATCATATGTTTTTTAAATGCGTAAAAGTACGTATAAGTTTTTAAAATGAGTGAAAAAAATACCAAAATATTCAGAAGGACATAATTATTGTTCTTTTTTGTTGTGGGCCCCACTATTCAAAAGGACATAATTATTGTTCTTTTTTGTTATGTATAACTGGTGATGGTGGCAGCATTCTGCACCAACGACAGTGGCGAATCAAGCGTGGCGAAGAATTGACTTCTTTCTTGTCTTCACTTATCGATGGATTAGAGTAGATTGATTTTCAGTGGCTCGGATGCTCGGCTATGGAGGCAAGATTCAGAGCGAAGAGGTTGATGGCCTCGATTGTTATTCAAAGACAATGGTGGTAGCATTCAACGGCAGATGCACGACGAACCATCATTGTGACTAGTTCTTCATCGTTGTCGACAACTTGTTCATCTGTGACTGGATCTGCAACGAACTTGGATCCCTTTTACTTAGAAATCAGAGAGTAGAAATGATTTTAGGAAAAGCTCACCGTGAATCCTCTCACTGAGCCTATTGTACTTCATAAATATACAGAGATATATGTAAGGTTATAGAGAGATGAATTACAGTAGGTTGTGTAACACGTGTCCTATGAGCTGTTATACATAACTGATGTAGTTACAGTAAATGCACACGTAACAAAAAGCTAATAGAGCACTAACTAAATTAGTATAACAATAGACTTGGGCTATTTTGTTTGGGCTATTTTGTTTGGGCCTTTCTAGTGTGTATACTATCACCCCCTTCAAACGATGCGGTGAAATGGCAAGACTAAGTTTATCCCTCAAACTAATAAACTAAGACATGCCAAGAGGTTTGGTAAGGCAGTCAGGGAGTTGTTCTGCAGAAGGAACATATTGAATGCGAAGTTGTTGAGACAGAACCTTATCATGAACATAATGAGCATCAATCTTAATATGCTTAGTGCGAGGATGTGACACTGGATTGGAAGCCAAAGTAGCAGCACTAATGTTGTCACACCAAATAACATATGTTGATTGAAGAGGAAAACAAATTCACAAAGAAGAGACTGCACCCAAGAAAGCTTAGCGGCAGTGTTAGACAAACCCCTATATTTTGACTCAGCAGAAGAACGAGAGACAACAAGTTGTTTCTTGGAAGACCAAGAGAATTTCCAAGAAATACAAAATAGCCACTGGTTGATCTACGGTCATCAGGGCAAGAAGCCTAATTAGTATCAGAGTAGGAAAAAAGTTGCAAGGGAAGAAAGGGTTTTAACAAAATTCCATAAGAGATGGTGCCTTTTAGATATCGAAGGAGTTGTTTGACAGCCATCCAATAAAGAATGGTAGGAGACCTGAGAAATTGACTAAGCTTGCTGATAGAGAAGCTGATGTCAGGTCTGGAATTAACAAGATATTGAAGGGCACCCACTACACCACGATACTGCTGAGGATTCTCATAAGGAGTACTGTCATGAAGAGCCAACGTTCTACTAGTAACCATTGGCGTAGGACAAGAGGTGCAATGTAGCATGCCATATTTAGAGAGTAGGTCAATAACATACTTGGATTGAGAAACAAAGAACCCACGAGAATCTCTGGTAACCTCAAAACCAAGAAAGTAATGAACAGCACCAAGGTCTTTCAAAGCAAACAAGGCATTTAACTTTTTAGTAAACTGAATAATACTGAAGGAATTATTACTAGTGACAAGAATATCATCGACATAGATGAGAACAAATAAAATCTGAGTCTTATCTTGATAAAAAAACAAACATGAATCAGACTTGCAGTGTTGAAATTTCCATGAAATAAGAGTAAAGTGAAGGCGATCATACCAAGCACGTGGAGCTTGTTTGAGACCATATAAGGCCTTAGTCAACTTGCAGAATAGTGAGGGTATCGTTTATCAACAAAGCCATTAGGCTGCTTCATAAAGACAGTTTCAGTGAGGAAGCCATTTAGAAAAGCATTATTAATATCTACTTGGCGAACCTCCCATTTGAAACAAGAGGCAAGAGCAAGAAGAATCCGTACCGTAGTCATCTTAGAAACTGGACTAAAAGTGTCCAAAATCAACCCCTAGTTCCTGAAGATAGCCTTTAGCTACAAGGTAGGCTTTGTACTTGGCAAGAGAACCATCTAGATTAAATTTCTTCTTGAAGATCCATTTATTGCCTACAATATGTTGATCAGGGGCAGGAGGTACAAGAATCCAAGTATGATTACGAATAAGAGTATTATACTTAGTCAACGTAGTTGATCGCCAACCAGAAGCACTAAGGGATGCTGCAACTGTCTTTGGGACTTGATCTGAATTAGAGGTATCAATGCTTACAAAAGGGAGTTTATGTTTATATATACCAGCCTTAGACCATGTCAACATTTGATGAAAATTAGAATTTGGAGGAATGGGAGAAACAAGAGGCACTGATTGAACAGACGATGTTGTTGATTGAGAACTGATAGGAGACAGATCAGCAGATGTGGCAGGAAGTGAAGAAGGCGTACAAGCAACCGGAGACATAGTTGATGAACCAGAAGCAGGAGCAGATACCCATGGAGATGAAACGACAGAAGATATAGAGGACAATGAAGCAAGACCATCAAGAGTGCATGACTAATCAGACATTGCTGAAGCAGTAGACATAGGAGAATCTGCAAAAGGAAAGTCCAGCTCATTAAACACAACATTGTTAGTTCTCTAAGGGTTTTGATGATCTCCAATGATTGTAAACAAAGCAGGAAGTTTTGCTCTCGGTTGTTGTAAAACTCAGCTGTGAAAGCAAACCTCGAGGTTTGCACGAAACCTCGAGGTTTGGCCTTACGAGAGAAGAACTAAAGACGGAGAGCAAACCTCAAGGTTTTCAGAGAAACCTCAAGGTTCTATTTTAACTTGAAAATTCCAGGTTTCACAAAATTGTGTGAAACCTCGAGGTTTGGTAAGACACCTCAAGGTTTTGTCCTACCAAAGAAAGCTCGGTTTCTCGCCGGTTTTGAGAACCTCGGGTTTATGGGAAACCTCTAGTGTCCGAGCTCAAATGATGTTTTTCTAAGTTTCTCAAAATTATGAGAAACCTCGAGGTTTCTGGACAAACCTCGAGGTTTGTCTAGGCAGAGAGGTTCTATGTTTTTCCAAGTTTCCAAAACCTCCAGTTTTCTCTTAAACCTCCAGGTTTCTGTTTTAGCCCAAAACTCAGAACTTCAACGTTTAAGTAAAACCTCGAGTTTTGTTGAAAACCTCGAGGTTTCGGCATCCGTGAGAGCAAACGACCTTTCACCGATTTTGAAAACTCCAGGTTTGTTCTTGGCGCGATTTTGCAAGGTTTCATATTCAAAGTGAAACCTCGAGGTTTCGATAAACTTCAAGGTTTTGTCGGGCGGTGAGACTAACGCTTTCGCAACCTTGAAAAACCTCGAGGTTTGTTACCTCCAGGTTTGAAGAACAAACCTCGAGGTTTCTGAGCGTCTTCAGAATTTCAAATCTGACGAATTTGCAATACCTTCTTGTTTGATCTTAATACTTCCTATGATTAATCTCTAATGTTTCTAGATATGTTTAACCACTTTATTGGTGAGTTTCGAGATAAATTAGAGGATGTTTATTGAAGGTTTAAAGCAAAAGCAAAAGTGATGTCAGCACATTAATTGCAAACCCATAAAGTTGCATACTTTTGGGTAATCCATCTGCACACGCTTACAAAGAATTAAAGAATGATTTCCTCATCCAGTAATTTGCTACTCCAATGGACAAATTTGCGAGAGAGTCAACTACGAACGCCCATTTGGATTAAGTGAAGTTTAGAGTGAGAAGAAGACCTAAAGCGAATCGAGAACCTTGTCTAATGAAGGCAACGGTTATAATCAAGATTACAACGGTCAATTGATGCTCTCTTGATATAAATAGAGTAGCATTCAATTCTTCTTCAACCAACACACCTGCTGAAAATGCATAGCATTCAAAGTTCTTCAACTACTTTTCTGTTTTCACTTGTATTGTGTCTTATGATCCATTAAGCTTTAGTGTTCATTCTTATCTACTCTTAGAGAGAGATTTTATCTGTAAAACATTTATTGTAAAGAATCACAAGTCTGGGGACTTGGTGATTGGGTGCATTGATTACAACTTGTAAGGGGGAGTGAGTTCTAGTGAGAGAACTACTCTTGAGTGCGAGTGTGTAATCAATTGTGATAGTGAAAAACCCGAGAGTGCGGGATTTGGACGTAGGTCAAGAGGTTAGACCGAACCGAGTATAAATTCGTGTGTCTTGCTCTTCTCCTTCTTACTCTGTTCATCTTTGTTTTTATTTGGTGTATACAGAGCAGTTTGAAAAAGATTTTAAAATCCCCAATTCACCCCCTTCTTGGTGATTTAGCTCCACTTTCAAACATGCCTAGAGATGTAGATTCGGCCAGAAGGACTTAAACACTTGAACCCTTTGTGTTGACCACTGAATCCCAGAAAGTACACCTCTTGGAAGTAAAATTGAAGTTTGTTTTTGTTGTATGGCTGAAGATAAGGAAAACAAGCACACCCAAACACCTTGAGGGAAGAATAATCTAGCAAGAGCTTGAACAATGCTTCATATGGGGACTTATGAAGAACTAGAGTAGGTAAATGGTTGATGATATGAGTAGCCATAGCAAAGGCTTCCCACCAATATTTGACAAGCATATGAGCATGAGCCAACATACTAAGTCCCATTTCAACAATATGGTGATGTTTACACTCAACATGACCGTTTTGAGCTGAAGTATGAGGACAAGAATGTCGAAAGAGAATACTAGAATCAACAAGATAGTTATAAAATGATTGAAATTCACCTCTTTAGTCACTTTGAAGAACTTTGATTTTTCTATCAAATTGATTTTCAACCATGAGTTTGAAATTTGTAAATGCACCAAAGGCATCACTCTTATTATAAAGAGGGTAAATCCATGATAAATGAGTACAATCATCAAGAAAGCAAATATAGTATTTATAAGCATGAACAAAGGTTACAGGTGCAGGACCCGAGAGATCTGTGTGTGTAAGATCTAAGATTGCAGTAGCATGTGAACTAGACTTAGTGAAAGGCAACAAATGGGATTTGCCATATTGGCAAGAATTATAGAAAGTAAGCTTCTCAACAACAAGAAATGATAGATTACAAACTTTAAGGACTTGTTTAACAGTATTCCATGAGGCATGACCAAGTTTTTGATGCTAAGTGTCTAAGACAAAAAGTAAAACAATGGGACTATACGAATTTGGGAACATGGGAGCACAATCAAGCTTGTATAAGCCGTTACTCTTTCTTCCTGTCAGTAGCACCTTGTGTGTGGTTTTGTCCTTCACAACACAATGAGCAGAATCAAACGCAACAATGATATCATTATCATTAGTCAATTCAGTAACACTAACCAAATTTTTCTTCATAGCAGGAACAACCAATACTCATCTTATGGAAAGATTAAAAGAATGAGGATTTAAACTTGCAGAAATAAAGCAAAGAATTTTAAGCTGAGAACCATTTCCAACTAAGATATTACCTGCCTCAGAATTGCCCTTAGTTTTAAGATGAGTAATGTGATTTATAGCTCCACTATCCATGTACCAATCGGATCCTCAATTAATTGTGGTGTTGCAACGTAGGTAGAAGGTTCAAGAGTCTTAGCTGGACCACAATAAGAATGGTCAAAACGATAGAAACATTGCAAGACAGTATGACCAATTTTACCACACAACTGACACATTGGTTTGCTTCGCTGATAACGACCACCATGACCTCTTCCACTACGATATGAACGCTGGCCATGATTATGCCAAGGCGGGCGAGAAGGTTCCTGTTGTGAACCCGATGGAACAGAAGCAGAGACAACAGGCTTAATTGCAACATTTGCAAATGAATTACCTACTGAGTTGACATTGTTGAGATGTTCAAGATGCCTCTCAAAGGTCGAGAATGAACATCAATCCATGTAATATGGTCTTTGTGAGACAGATAAAGAACTATCGATGTGTATTCCACATCTGAGTGACTAGATTAGCTTCTGAAATTGGACTGCCTGCCATTGCGAGATTATTGGTGAGACTCGTCATCTTAGCCAGATATTCTTCAATCGTATTGGAACCCTTGCGAGTTCGTTGAAGATCATACTTATAAATAGTAATATGCAATCGTGAGTGTGCACTCATGAGATTTGTTACCGCCTTCCAAAGTTGAGGCAAATTGGTGCAGTGAAGGAGTTGAGAGGCAATACCGGTGGTCATGGTGCTCAATAGCCAACTGAAGATAGTTTGATCAGTGGCGAGTTAGTCTTCAAAATCAAGATTGACCGCGACATCGGCATTGGACTTGTTTGGAATATACTTTGGCGGACAAATTTTTGTGCCTAGTACATAACCTTCTATGTGATGACCACGAAGAGCCGGCAAGATGAGAGATCGCCGCAAAAGGAAATTGGATATGTCCAACTTGGCAGATCCGGACTGATTCAAGCTGTTTAGAAGAGGAATGGACTTTGTCTGAATAGTCGAAGAACTACTTCTAGTGAGAAACTATTGGAGGAAGAAGATGTGTTCACCAAAGAGGAAGAGGTGTTTATTGGAGAAGAAAAGGTTGCCATTTCGACGGATAGGCTCTGATACCAACTTAGAAATTAGAGAGTAGAAATGATTTTAGGAGAAGCTCACCGTGAATCCTCTCACTGAGCCTATCATACTTCATATATATACAAAGATATATGTAAGGTTACAAAGAGATGAATTACAGCAGGTTGTGTAACACGTGTCCTATGAGCTGTTATACATAACTGATGTAGTTACAGTAAATGCACACATAACAAAAAGCTAATAGAGCACTAACTAAATTAGTATAACAATAGACTTGGGCAATTTCATTTTGGGCCTTTATAGTGTGTACACTATCACTCTTCATCTACTCCCTCTTGATCATTTGGTTTGGCTGAAGCTTATCGATAATGTTTGGTTTGCTTATTTGTTTATGGTTTGCGATTTTTGCTTTGTTGAAAGCTTTGATGGTTGGTTTGTGTTCTGGGTTCTCCATGCCCTAATTTTTGCCTTCAGTTTGTGGCCTGTAATAAGCCTTGTTCTTAGGCGAGTTTTATTTGAACCTTTTTCCAAAGTTTTTTAAAAAAAATCTTGTTTTGAGTTTTATTTGTGCTTCTTTGAATTCTATAAGCCATGATGTTTAAAAGTTGAAAGATTGTTGGTTTTCTTCATCAAGGATTAAAGGGTATGTTTTGACTACTCGAGTATTCCCTTGACTCTCCTTCACTCCAATGCCACCTTCTCTTTGAAATAGAGGCTCGTGCACTAGTTTGCCATTTATGGTCTCGGTCTTGTCTTCTCGACGCTCTTCCTCTTGAGATATTTCATAGGACTCAGTGTTGGAAGATGGAAGAATGATTGCTTTATCTTCCTTATTCACATTACAATTGTTAAGTTATTTCTTCTTATTAGTCCAAGTGCTTCTCTTTTCTGGGTCAGCAGCTTTCTTCATTGGTTTGGAGCTGTCTGCAACTTCACTCTTGTTTTGTCTTTGAATTTTTGGAAGCATTAGCGATGACTTATTTTTTATACTTTTTTAGAAGCAGATAGAAAAAAAGTCAGTTATAAATATGATTTGTGTTTGGATTAATGTGGTGAAAGTGATGAGGCTCGTGTCAAAAAGCGAGAGATTTTTTCTCAAAGCTACCTCAATGGAGCTTATGGTAAAAGGAGTTTTTTTTTTTTTTTTTTTTTTTTTTTTTTTTTTAGAAAAAAGGGCAGTGGGACAAAAGCCAACCCAAACACCGGCTTTTTTTACCGCTACTTTTTTTTTTTTTTTTTTTTTTGCACTTAAAGCTCACTGACGCTCTCCCCAACCAGACCCAGTGAGTGAGTGGATGTGCTACTAGGTTTTCACTTCTCAATTTTCTTGGATTTTGTTTTGTTTATTTGCAACTTTATTGTAGGTTTTAGTGAAAACGATTAATCCATATCAATTCAAAGTAGCAGCCAAATCAGCTGGACAACAGACTTCCTAATTTAATAACCCACGCACAGGGGAGAGAAAAGTGAAAATAATATTAGAAAAGTTCTATAACACTTGTTAATAACAAATAAATGAGTAATAATTGATAAATGAATGAGTTACTATTAACAAGTTATAAAATTTTTTTGATATTATATTTTTTAATTATGACTTTTTTTAATCATTTTTTTCCCTTAATATCCTTGATGATGTGGTTCCCTGTCAGCTCTTGGCTCATTTTGGACTGACATAATTTTAATTTTAAGATACCGAGAGACGCTAGAATATGCTTCCCTTTAAAGACGTGTTTCTATTTGTATGTTCAAAACTTCAATAATTGTATGCTTCTCCTATCCTTAATCCTTAAAAATGCCAGAACCGTTAAGAAAAATTAACTGCCGTTAATTTCTATAATGGGGCCCACACTATTAGTGTAAAAGTGCCAAAATACCCCCAATTAAAAAAACACCAACCATCTCGCTCTCAGATGGGTTGGGGTGACCTTTTTGGCATTACAATTTTACAATTTGAAATCGATAATGACACGGTGACAATTTGACACGACACAGGATTCCAAAATTAGATTCCTCTTAATTTGTTGTGTTGTGCCTAGAGTAAATCTTTATGTGCTACTTAACGGGAAATTGACCAAAATAAGGCTAAAAAATAAAAATAAAAAAAACATGGAAAAATATTTTAAATTGACATCTATATTTTATTTAGTGGCGTTAATCGATCCATTTTTCTGGCGTGAGTTAACTCACGCCACTAGACTAGTGACGTCCTTCCAAAAAATTTATAGTCTTGTATCCTAAAATTTAGGAGAGAAATTAAAGTAGATGAGATTTTGATCTATAGAAAAGTGGTTTAAAAAAAAATGATAGTAATAATATCATATTCCATAGTTTTGTATCCTAAGGTTTATAATAAATGTTAAATATTTTAATTCCCTTAATTATTAATTAAAATTATTATTTACTCTTTTTATTATTTATAATTAATTAGAATTATTATTATTTAAATATATATATATATATATATTTTAATGGACGCCACGACGTCCAATTCAATATATATTGAATTGGAGTGACGTTTTTGGAAGGACGCCACTAGTCTAGTGGCGTGAGTTGACTCACGCCACTGACAGGTGGTGTAACGTTGGACTCACGCCACTAAGTGGCGTGAGTCAACTGACGGATTTGACTCTTAGTTTGAGAAATAGTTTCCAATGCAACATTGTATCCCAAAAACTTTTTTTGGGCCTTATTTTGGTCAATTTCCCGCTACTTAATTGCTTATCCTTTTAAAAAGCACATGGAAAAATAGTTATGGACATTTTTTTATATATTTTATTTATTTAGATTAAATTATATATTTCATCTTGAAATATTATTTTTACCTAATATCTCAACTTAATTAATTTCCGGATATGGTGTTACAAGAAAAATATTTTTGAATGCAGAACTGGAAAATTAATTATTTTTAGATATTAGGTGCAAAAAATAATTCAAAATGTAACATATAATTTAATCTAAATAAATAAAATATATATAAAAAAATAAAAAAAAATGTCATCAATATTTTTTATTATGTGCTTCTTTAGAGGACAAGCACCTAAAGAAAAGCATGGGATGAGGATCCAAAATAAACACGTATAGAGAGTCAACATAAGCTTTTCGGGGCACTTTTGTAATTTGAACGGATAAAAGATGGGTCTATGTAATATTTCCTTGTAGGACTGGGAGTGGGGTGGAGAATTTTGGGGAGAAAAAGGCGGGTTGAATTAGTCTAGAAATTAACTATATCTTAAAAATAAAAAGATAAACAAATGGGGAAAAATAATCAATGTTTACTAGAGATTAAATTTCATCAAAAAAAAAAAAAAAATTTGCAGTGTATTGATATAACACATCAAAATTTCGACTGATTATCATTACAGCATTACTCACCTGTACCAATTGCTATAAGCAATACCAAAAAAAAAAAAAAAAAAACTCATCATCAGAGAGGAGGGAAAAACTCTTTTCTTTTTTTTTTTTTTTTTTTTTTTTGGCGGAAAAGGAAAATCAAAGCAGAATTTGGGTAATCTATGTTGATAAAATAGGGTTTTTGACTTTTCCCCCAAACTTGTTTTCCCTCCTTCTCTGTCTCTATCAATCATCTGTCTCATTATTATATTGGGGCCATCTCGAAAAGTCCTTCAAAGATTTGCCGCTATGTCTTCGACAAGGAAATGGGCCAAATCAATCTGCTCTATTGCTTTTCTCATTTATTTCGCCATTATCATCTTCCAAGTCCCAATTTTCAGGTAATGCTTCTTTTATATTACAGACGCACTATCAATAAGCCCCAATAAATAGTATGGAATATCATCACTGTTCAGTCATGTAAGTTAATAATGGGAAACAATGATTAAAAAGGAAAAAAAAAAACTTAAACTTTGTGCGAAAATGTTCAGATTTGTGTCGGAGTTTGAGCATTCTTGCAGTGTCAAAGTTTGCAGTAGTTACATTTTATTACGCTGTTTTTGCCCCCTGAAATTTATCTTTCGCTTTTGCTAAACTCTGAGAATGAGAGTAAATGCTTATTACCAGGGCATTTGTCTCCATTAGAGCAAAGATACTGGATCATTTACTCAGAAATGAGGGCTTTCTAAAGAGATTGATTTAATGTTTAGAAGCCCAATTTCCCTCTTTTTATGTGTTGACCAAGAAATGCGTCTCACAGGAAGGAAGTGTAACTTAGTCATGTATCCTTCATAAATGTAGCATCATAAACCTGCAACAAATTGCAGAAAAATGAAACTCTTGAATAGAAAACAAAACAAACAAACAAAGGAGTACATGTTAGAGATTCATTTGGTTAATTCAGATGTCAAATTTCAAATGCTGGGGGGCAAACTTGATACACACATACACATTACCCTCAAATTCTGCTGTACTGAGAATTTAAAACATTCTGGTTCATGACATTTATGTTGTCCGTTTGCTTCTCAGTGTTCCATGCAGAATGGGAATCTGCAAGACCCCATTAGAAGTCACTTCTTCTCAGTTAATTGCAAGTGATGTGTTCCCTCCTTTGATTGTGAAGGTTCTTCTCTACCCAGGAGCTCTTGCAAAGGCTCTCTACAATAACAGAATCATCCCAAACTTCAAAAACCTCCTCAAGTTATACGAGTTCAATTCAAGGCAAACTACCAGAATATCAGATCTCCATCGCCTAGAGGTCAGTAATTTGACATAACTACATCTTTACCTAAACCAGTTAAGCTTATTTATTAAAAAAGAAAATAGGGAAAATCGGTGAAAAGTCACTATTTAAAAATTTTATTGGTGAAAAAGACCTGAATTCAAGTGCTGCTATTTTTTGTGTATGAAATCCTGAAAAATATTGGTATGATATAGTACTCCTTCTGGTCCTTAAATCTTAATATATGACATTTGGAGAGATGAATAGTTGATTTTAGTCCTGAATATAAGACATATTTTTTATATTTGGCAATCTTTTCCTAATTCACCCCTATTGATGCTTCCTCTATAATAATCAAGGAAGAAGGGAATTAAGAAAGATGATTAGAGTGTTTTAGAAAATACATGTCATAATAAACTAACTTAATTGACTTACTTAATTTTATCAAATTAGGTAAATATGTTTTATATTAAGAACTGGAGGGAGTAGTATCCCTTATTACTTAATTAAGCTTGATTACTTTTTGAGGGGGAAAACTGCATACATTTATCTTAAACGCCAAAAGTTTAGCAGTCATTTTGAATTTAAGTTGATCCTACAGGTTCTAGCAGGAAGCTATTTGTCTGTGGGAGGAGCAATTGTGGGTCTAATAAAACCAGGGAGAATGGGGCTCTTTGGAATAGTCCTTGTGATTTGGGGTCTAATGAGAGAATCCATTATGCTCCAATCTGGTTTGGATCGTGAAAAAGCTGCTCAAATTCACCCTGCTATGTGGCTTGCACTTGTTTCTGCATTCTTGTCCATTAGAAAGGATGTCAGAAAGATTATACGTACTTTCAGAGGAAACCAAGCTCTGAAGCATAAACACGTCTAGCTTTCTGAAATTGAAATAGCAATGGTTTAGCTGTAATATGCTTGGTTTATTCTGACAGGTTCGTAGTGATATATCTGTTTTGTTCACTGCACATTGCAATCATGAATGAATTTGTAGATAATTGGGTATCAGAACTATTAGGCTATACACAGTAGAGTTTACTGTGCAATGATGAAGAACTCATTAGTCTTCTGAACAGTTTATTTTTATAAATTCTGGGTTAATTTTGATGCTGAGCTTACACATGTATTTATAATTATATACTACCTCTTATCATTAATATAAGATCCACTTTGTAGTTCAATTTCTTCATTAAATTTGGTTTTATCTTAAGGACTAGAAGAGAGTTCATTTTTTTTGTTTCTTTAATTCAGCCACCACACAGAAAAGAATGAACTAAAACGTGGCTTAAATGAAGTATTAATGAAATATGAGATTTCCATGGGATAATATTATTTAATCACAATCAGCTCTATAGATATTACCTGATTGAATCCAACTAAGAAGACATGTTGGGACCTCCATCTATAGGTTTGTATCTTTTTGAAGTTGTAACCCATTGATAAAGGCTATGAATATATAAGCTAGATTACATAAAAGCTAGCTCCAAAGGAAGACCAAGAAAGATTCCCTCATAAAAGCAAACACAGTTATGGACTCATCATGGGTTCATCTTTTTATATAAACCACAATGTGCTTTATAAAGTGCTTTCTTAAATTCATGTATGGAATCCAATGCGAATTGTTCTTTTTTTGGTTGATTTTTTAAGTGAATTAGACCTCATTATAGGTAAAAAAACATATGTAACCTTGTATTGTATATATATAGAGGAAAAAACATATATTTAGTCATTTAACTTCATCGTATGGTTTTATTTTAGTCTTTTAACTTTATAGAATATGTTTTCAGTCCTTTAGCCATAATGCTATAGACAAAAAATGCTGCTATTAAAATTTTCAATGTTGAAAATGCTTTTTCAAAAGTTGACATATAGTTTAATTTTCAAAATAAAAATGATTGTTAAGAAAAATAATTATTTGAGACTAATGGTGTCAATACTCAATATTAAAAGACTGAAAACACATTTTAATAAAGTGAAAATTTGTATAAAGTTGGAGGACTAAATGAGTATTTTTGTGTGTGCGCGCGTGGGTTTGTAAACTTTATAGTCCACAACACATTCATTGAGAAAAAAACAGAACTAGGTTATGATTTCAGGATTTATGAGAAAAGAAAGAGATTCATCTTCGCTTAAACCAAGCAAGCAAGTACAATAATTAGTTGAATTCAAGCACAAGAGACCAAAGAAAAAGTAATATCAGAACACCAAAAACATGGCTATATAATTCAGGTACAAAAAAAAAAAGACATGGATATAGTTTCTTAAACTAAGTGCTAATCAAAAGGGATTTGACTTCTCTCTCTGATATTGGCTCTGAACCATTCTCTTTCACTCTCTTAATATCAGTTTTTGAACATCCCGAAGAAATTAATAAAGAAATATTCCAACTTAAATTCTCTAGCATTACAACAGTCCGTCTTCATTCCTTCGCTAATTGCTATAATAATCCCTGAAGGAAAAAAAAAAACATGAAATACCGTAAATAAGTTTTATAATTATTGTGAGCCTAAAAAACAACAGAACATGCATGGATTTTTATGAAGCACATATAATATAGAGATTCATACCAGAACATGCAAAATTGGATGATCTCAATTCTAGTATGTGTCCCTTGGGGCATTGCATTTAAAGCATTCCATTCTGCTTGCAAAGTTATGCTCATTGCATCCTAACCTGTTAAATTAAAAAATTTGGTGTCACAATCATGGAACTTGCTGGGGGAAAAAAATTATTCAAATGGGTAGAGAAGTAACTTTTTCCTTACACTAATCACTATCAGAATGAGAAAAAGAGAGGGGGGGGGGGGGGGGGGATTTCTGAAGTACTTATAGATCTTCTAGAAGCGGTCAAAGAGGGGCCCAAAGTGCATGTCTATCAAAGACAGCAGCCAGAGCAAAAGGCATAATTTGTACCCTTAAAAAGAACCAATTATCAGAAGAAGATCCTTTTGTGTTATTTATTAGCCATTTGAATACTTTATGCTCATAAACTATTTTTGCGTCTGGGTTATATAACACACCTGGTGTTTATTTCCGTACCAATCAAAAGATGAGAGAAAACACAGAACCGTATATCTACAAGTTTCTTGCTCCTGTTTGAATTGGAATATCAAATAACCACATATATACTCCCTCTATTTTTTAATATAGGACCTATTTGGACATTTTGTCTTAGTCCCAAATATAAGACATATGTTTCATATTGGTCAATCTCTTTTATATTTACCCCTATTGATATTCTTTCAACAATAATCAATGAGAAGAGGGAATGATAGAATTAAAGAAGATGACTATGGTATTTTAAAAAGTACATATCATATTAACTAACTTTCTTAATCTAATCAAATTAGATAAATATATTTTATTAAAGATTGGAGTGAGTATATAGTTATACTAGATAATTACCTGTTGCAAATCCAATCACCAGATTTCCATGAAGGTCTGGTGGAAGGAGGAGGAGAAGTGAAAGACGGTCGAGAGCGAAGAAGGAAGTCAGTGGTCGTGTTGAAGGAAGAAGATAACAAGTCATCTTTGAAAGCACCACACTTGAAGCAGCTTGAGCGGCTGGCAAAGTTATGAGTTCCACAGTTATTAGCAGCGCAATACCAGTCTCCAGGACGAACATCTGATCCACCAAATGATGAACCTGAAGATGATCTCATTCCTCCTCCATAATAATAGTCTCCATACTTTGATTCTCCACATCTCTGACATGATTCTCTCCTCTGAAAGTTCATGTGTTGGCATGACTTGCAGTTCCAATCTCCTGGCCTGCTGCTCATTCTGCATTACACACACACACACACACCCTCTTCACTCAGTACTTGGTAAAAAACACAATTTAGTTGGTTTAAATATGTATGAGTAAAAAAGGCTATTAGAGGCATTAGTGAGGAGGGTTGAGCAAATGGTATTTAAGACAGAGAGATCAAGTAGGATGATGAGATCTCATGGTGAATGATATGTCTGAATACTTGTTGATGGAGTCCAATAGGTTGCGCAAACTATATGTAACTGATTTCACATGATGAGATAAGACTTGCTGTTGCTACTGTTGTTGTACTCCTTTAATCCTATCTATAAGTCATTTTCAACATGTTTCACTAGAATCAAGAAAAATCTTAAACCTCATTAACTCCTTAAAATTCAAAAATTTTTCAATTTTATACTTATTTAATATACATTATGAGAATAAAGTCTACACAATAATAAATGAAAGGTAAAGTTATATATTCATATGAAAAATTTAATGATGTGACTTATAAATAGGATAAAAAAAATCTTTTCTCTTTTCCTTGTAAACACTACCAGGGAAGTATTATTTATAGTATATCTTCCAAGATATTAAGATGGAAGAATATGATATCATGAATGTTATGCAGCGATGCTGTAAAGAAGATACTGGAATATATATATAGAGACTAGAGAGTGATGCTATATTCTAAATGCTGGTGGATGTTAGTTGATGATATGTGTTATACACAGGCTCATACACACACATCGCTATTACAAAGAAAGAAGTAGGAGGGAGATGATATAATATGTTGGAAGAATAGTAAGAGAGGGCATACCTGAAGGAGGACAATTAATGCAGTAATTTGATTTGAAGTATGCAGGTAAGAGAGTATTAGTGGTGAAGAGAGAGATGAAAACAAGTGTGAGAGAATGAGAAATGGGAGAATGGTTTATATAGGAAGAAAAAAGGGGGGGGGGGGGGGGGGGGGATAAAGTTAAGTTGGTGTGTGTCTCTCTGTGTGGCATGCATGCTTCAATTATATTCCAAAGAGAGAAAGATGAAGCTTTATTCAATATATATACGTTTGAATACATATTTTGTTTTCTAGGCATAGTGGACTACAACTTTTTTGTTGCTAGTTTCTTAATTTCACTGTAAGGTTCTCTATCAGCGATAGGATACTTATTTTCTTTTAAGTAAGTCCTCAGTTTGAGGCTGTGAATCGAGCAGGTGGCTTTGATAGCTCTTCTCTCACACTAGGAGACTGCTCAGGATAATTCCAGATTAGTTTGGTTCCGATAAATTCTCCGAGTTAAAAAGAGGTAGATCAAGATACCAAATGCACATAGGAAAAAAAAAATTTATTAGCTTCTTTGGCTTGTGTATCAAATGAACCACTCCTTAGAACTGATCTGTCCGCCTCAAGTTTGATGTATTCGCACACGTTTTAATTTTCAAGAGATCACTTTTTTGAAAGAAAAATAAATTTCAAGAAAACTTAAACCACACATAAAGAAACCTATATGTTGGCGTTAACATTAACACTACTCATAATTCCACGGTTTTCTGATAATGAGCAAGATCAATATCTTAAGGAGAAAAAGAGAATAAATTAAAGTTATAATGCTGTCAAACAATGACAATGTCATGTTTGTTTAATTTAATTTCTCTAACAGATTTAAATTGACAAAATTTAAAATGATACAAGTTACACACACACACACACACACTAATTTTGATCATGTTTTAAATCAGTATTACAAAATTTTGTTTATGTTATATTTTTCTTTCTTTATAATAAAAAATAAAATAGACAAAATGCAAATTGTACCTTTTAACAACAGAATGTTTGAATATGAAATTAAGGCTGAGGCTACTGCTAAAGCAAGCATATGCTAATAGTATAATGTGTCTATTAATTATGCCAAAGTAGGAAGCGAAAAAGCACATACCAAATATGCAAATAAAATAGTTCCCCATTAAAGCACATATTTCAAGAAACGAGCTTTAATTTCTTTTACTGTTAATTCATATTTCAACAAATCAATTTATCATATATAACTAAAACATGAAAATGAAAAAAAAAAATGTATTTCTTTTACAAACAAAATTTAGCTGAGTCAACAGTTGTTCAAGACCCACATAAAAAGTGTAGGGCCATTCTTGTAACCTAATGGAGGAACAAAACCTGTTGTACAAAGATCTAATCAATCATATATATACCAATACCATGAACCTTTTTTTGCTCAGCAAAATACCATGAACCCTAGAAAGGCCATTTGACCATGGAATATTATTAGGGAATATCTCATTTAAATACCATATGAAATTCTAAAACCTTAAAAAGTCTGTTAAGATTTAGAAAGAACATAAAAGTGACAAGTATCAAATTGAGATTTTAAAATGTTAATGAATTTATCATTATGCCTTCAGTTTTTAAATGTCGTATGCAGGTTTATGCCGTGCCTTTCCGGTGATTCTCAACTCAAACTCTGGTGGTTTAGACGGCAACACACACAAAATGACAGCAAACCATTTTTGACAAAAGATTTCACTAAAATCAAGGCAAAAAACAAACGGAATATTTTCACTCTTGAATTGGAAACCAACAACATTGATTTTTTACTAAGTTCAATCAAGTCTTTTGATGGTTGGGAAGGCCCAAAGCAAATACAAACCCCTATTACTCATATCCTCATGTATTCAAATGCTCTCGACCACACTCTCTATCTTACCGCCTCCAACGAAGACGCCGCTGTCATTCTTCTCTTCCTCGATTAGATCTAGCATTTCAACAAAATTAGAAGTAGGGTGTTGAAAACCTTTGAAAACACGAGCTTTGTGGAAGAGATCAAGAAAAGAGACAAGGTGCACGTGTAATGGTTTTGACGACCCTTGTGGAAGAAGAAGGTGAATAGTAGAACGACTTCACAAAATTCGTAATGAGATTGACTAATTTAATAATAGTTTTGACAATAATTGTAGAGGATTGGACAAAAGCGTTTACTGATGAAAACATGTAAGTCAAGATTCACTAACATTAGTGACATTTCACCAGAACTTGCAATGAGTTTGACAAGTTTAATAATGGTTTTGTTAGGAAATAAATCAGTGTAAATATATTATAATTAATTAGTATCGCATATAATCAAGGATTATATGAATTATGAGTAATTAGGGAATCAATCATCATAATGAGTCATTACTCTATTATCTTATCTCTTGTGTATAAATACCCTATTGAGCATATGAATAAACACATTAATTTGAGAGTATATTTTCTTTCTCTATCCTTCTCTCTTTGGCTTCTACATGGTATCAGAGCTTAGGGATTGTTCTTGATTAATTTGAGTTTTCCGGTGGCCGCTGTTACTGTAGCGTTAACAATAACAGTGGCCAGCGAGCGCGTCTGTATGAGTTCCATATCTGCGTCTGTACGAGTGCCATCTCTATTTCTTTTTCGATTCCGACAAGATTTTCCAGTTTCTCGTGAACTTCTTCTTAGGTGACTCTATATAATCTAGATTGGTGCTTTGCATTTTTTGAAGTTCAAATTTTGTAGATTCAAGCGTGTTCTTTGATGTGTGTTGTGTTGTCTCTACATTTTCGGTGAAGTTCGAAGATTCTGGTGAGTGTTTTTCTAGATTCAAGCGTGTTCTTTGATGTGCCTGTTGTTACTGATTCAGGCGAGTTCTTTGTTGTTGTTGAGATTTGTGAAGGTTAACCACGAAGTATGGTGAGTTGGTGAAGAAGATGAAGGTGGTTTAGGTTTTGTCTGCGGCGCTGCAACTGTCTCGCTTCTCCATGTCTGCCGTGGTTCAGTCCATGGTGCTCTTCAACTTAGCGACTGTTTTATTTCTAGTTTGAGGGAGAAGAAGATTAGTGGAAACTTGGTGGAAGGTTGCCGGCGACGGTGGAGAAGAAGGTGAGGTCGCCAAAGATGGAGGTGGAGCCAAGGTTGAGGTAGAAGAAGGTCTCTTCCTCTCTCGTGTTCACTGCTGGAGCTTGAACAGTGTTGTTTCAGCGAGTTTTCTGATCAATTTGCTTCAAGTTAGGTGGTTATTTGCTTTTTAGTTTTGGAAGTGTTATTTGATCACTAGGGTGATTGTTGCTTCTATTTGGTCACTTATATGACGTTTGCTATCATTTGGTTGCTGCACTTATTTTTTTGGCCTTGCTTTGTTCTTCGACGTTGAGCCTTTATTCCCGGTGTGTGTAGGCCGCTTCTTTGCTTTGAAGGTTGCATTGTGAGACCCGGTTCTTTGCTTTGAAGGTTGCATTGTGAGACTGGGTTCAGTTGTTTCTATTATTTCAGCACAATCATCATTTTTGTTTCGGGCACGTTCACTTGTCTCTAGTGGTTGGGTTCTCGTTTGTTACTTTTTCAGCGACGTGAAGTGCTATTTTGTCTTGAATTTTGTGGTTAGGTAATTTCGTTCACTTGTCTCTTTGGTGAGGAGTTTGGTGGTCCTTGTGTGACCTATTTATTCTTTTCTCGTTTGGAGTATTGTTGTTACTTTTTATCCTTCTCTGGTGAAGGTGTTTTTCTAGATATGGTTAAACTTCGGTGGATTCAAGTTTTAATAAGA
The DNA here is from genome assembly GCA_019022655.1 of Acacia acuminata. Lineage (NCBI taxonomy): Eukaryota > Viridiplantae > Streptophyta > Magnoliopsida > Fabales > Fabaceae > Acacia > Acacia acuminata. The sequence goes on from JAFJYI010000001.1 coordinate 3,878,406, forward strand.
TTTATTTATATTAAGTTTTTTGACAAGTTGAAAAATAGTTGTTAGATTAAAACATGTAAGTCAAGATATATTATAATTAATTAGTATCATATAAATATTGAATTAAACTTGTCAATTATCAAAACCTATCTTACTTGTGTATAAATCTATTGATCATATGAATAAATATAATGATTTAAGAGTATAAAACCATTAAAACATGTAAGTCAAGATTCATTAACATTACTAAACTTGTCAATCACATTACAATTCTTATCAAAACCATTACGAATCTTGTCAAATGTTAGAGAATCCTGACTTACATGTTTTTATTAACAAATATTTTTATCAAAATCATTACAATTCTTATCAAAATTATTACTAAACTTGCCAATCATATTACGTGTTTTGGTTAAATGCTACAAATGTTAGAGAATCTTGACTTACATGTTCTTCTTCCTCAGCCATTCTATTGTTCACCATCTTCTTCTTCCACAGAACTCGTCAAAATCATTATACGCACACCTCGTCTCGTTTCTTGATCTCTTCCACAAAGCTCGTATTTTCAAAGATTTTCGACATCCTACTTCTGATTTTGTTGAAATGCTAGATCTAATCAAGGAAGAGAAGAACGACAACGACGTCTTCATTGGAGGCAGAGAGATCGAGAGTGTGGTAGAGAGCCTTTGAATACACAAGGATATGAGTAATAGGGGCTTGTATTTGCTTTGGCCTTCCCATCTGTCAAAACACTTGATTGAAGTTAGTGAAAAATCAATGTTGTTGGTTTCCAATTCATGAATGAAAATATTCAGTTTGTGTTTGGCCTTGATTTTAGTGAAATCTTTGTCAAAAACAATTTGCTGTGATTTTGTGTGTGTTGCCCTCTGAACCACCAAAGTTCGAGTTGAGAATCGCCAGAAAGGCTCCGCATGAAGCTGAAGTTACAGGTTACGGCAAGGCTCTTTTTTTATTAAAAAAAAAAATTTAAAAACTGAGGGTATAATGGTATATTCATCAATATTTTAAACTCTCAATTTGATCACTGTCACTTTTATATCCTTTCCAAATGTTAACTAACTTTTTGAGTTTTAGAATTTCATATGATATTTAAATTGAATTTTCCCATATTATTAATTATGCTAGTACCAATAATTATATATGTATGGCAAAAGAATCCATGTCATTCAAAATATGTTAAAAAAGTGAAAATATAAAGAAATGATATGGCATCTTGTCATTAGACAGTAATATAGATTCATTGCATTAAAATCCTCAGTAACTTAAATTCTTTATACATAAAATTGAATGTGTATACATGTTAAAAAATATGGGAAAATTTTAAGGCAAAAATATTTAGGGTGAAGGTGCAATTTTACCAACAAACTATTGCAGAAAAAGCATCTGACACAATTAACTATTTAGGGTACCTTAAATACCAAAGAACAATTAAAAAATTTTAAAAAACACAATGTCGTCAGTTCTAATCTAACGCCGTTTAAGCTGAAAAAGACAAAGTGGCGTTATTTGACTTCAGATGCTCAAAGTAGAGACGACAAAACACCAAGAGAACGATAATTCCCTCAAGCCCCTCTCTTCCTCAAATTTACGAGTCAATCCTTCCACTCCACTCCCTTTGAAAACCAGAGAATACCCTTGCGTTCCTTCATCTTCCACTGAACCATCATCTTCAGCCACCTGGGAATATATGATCCCTCCCTGTGCCATCTGTGATGAACTCACATTTGAATCACTCGACTGCGAAACAGATTTCAAAACCAATCATCACAAAATGGAGCTACAAATTTGAAATTCCCAAATCAAAGCTCAGATTTAACAAAAGAGAGAAAATTAACGGATTGTAATTGCATACCTCTTGCCACGGAAAATTTGAAAGATTTGGTGTAGGTTTCGGAGTTAAGAGAACCAGAATGAGGGAGAGGTGGAACTGAAGTGGTAAAGCCTCCATTGGCTCTCAAGAAGTTCCGGTATCGAGTTTTAAGCTTGACCCAAGACCCTCTGTGATGGGTTCCCATTCAACGGATGAATCGAGCCTCTCTGGTTGAGTCTGGAGCACCTTCCGATCTGTCACGCCGAGCAAGAATGGCTAGTTAGTGGCAGTGAGGTATTTGCCGTAGCAAATCTTGAGCCAGATCACAAAGTCGTATCCGGGTACGGTCTCCACAACCCATTGGGCGTTCTTGGATGACCCGTTTCGGTCTTGTGTGATGGACTCCTCGTCTTCTTTCGGGAGGAGGTACTTGTCGTGGTTGCTCTGCCGCACCGCCTTGGCGTTCTTGAAGAAATCCATGTCGCTCATGAACTTGTCGGAATTTTTCTGTTAAAACGCAGACTGAACTCAAATAAGGCCAAAATTGAAAGCTGAGAACTTATAATAATTTGACTACATGTGTGTTTAAGAAGAAAAGTGAACACTGGGTGGTTACATAGCTTGTGGTGTGATGTGAGGAAGATGAAAAGGAACGCACTTTGAGTATCTGAAGTCAAAAAGGTCATCTAACTTTTTCAGCCAATTATGCAATCTTCATTCAATTGTGTTAAAAACATTTAAACACCAAACATTTAAACACCACTTCAACTTCTAAAATTCATAAAAGACCATTAAAACTTGCAAATGATAGAAAAGGGATGAGGTGGAAATATAGACTTTTATATTTTGGTTTAAAGACCAAAATGCTCTTTTCACACATTTTTTAAATACCTAACAAATTTGTTAAAACGATTATGATTTTTGTCAAAACCATTACTCAATTAGTCACAATCCAAAGCTCTTTGTCAATTCTTTTACACAAATGGTCCGTACTTACCAATTTTGTCAAAACCATTAATATTTTAGTCAATCTCATTACTCAATTGATCACAACTCAAAACTCTTTGTCAATTATTTGACACATATTGTCAGTATTTAAGGATTTTGTCAAAACTATTACGAATTTTGTCAAAAGTTATTACTCTTTTAGTCAATTTCATTACTCAATTGGTCACAACCCAAAACTCTTACTCAATCATTTTATACAATAATCAAAGCCAAGAATCCATGCCAAAGAGCCAAGAATCAGAGCATAGAAAATCTCACCTCCCTCTACTGTGTCGAAGTATGAGACTCTTCCTTCAGTGTTGGGACTTTCATTCGATGTGACGATCGGCGTTGCAGTGTCCTCCGTACTCAGACGCGGCTTCCTCCGTTGTGTTGAAGGTTTTGAGCCAGACTCATTTGCCTTGGTTTAGGTCCTAGATCTCTATGGCCTAGCGACCCTAGGGCCTTTGCCCTTAAACTTCTTATGGCAGAGGAAGAAGTGTGCCGCTTGAATCGGATGGGTTGGATTTGACAAGAGTGCGAGAAGTGGAGAAAGAAGGGAGGCTATGATTTTCAAATGGAGAAGGGAAAGAAGGAAATCGGAGAGGGAGCAAGAGAGAAGAAAATAGTGAGAAATAGAGGGGAGGGCATTTAAACCTTTCCCCTCAAACTTATATTTAAAATTGCTATTAAAGTATTTATTTGTCTTTTTACTAATTTAATAGATATTTTAAAATTTTACAAATTCAACTTGTATTTATTTATTTTTTCCTCAAATTTTATTTGATGAGACAACAATTTATACCGAAAAGAAGCAAGTCTCTTTCAAAATTTTCTTTGGGAAAATCAACACAAGTTTGACTGTCAAAGTGTTTGGCATAAAATACTTGCTACTTTACAACTTGAATATTCCTTTATTCTCTTCCTAAAGTAGAAAAAAAGTAAAAGTAATGAATTAAAGGTAAATAGAAATAAAGCCCAAACTCCATTTAATTAATTACAAGTTTTCAGAACTGAGCGAAAGATTTCTTTAACGTGCCACACATACAACATACAAAAAAACAAAAAAGTACTCCTCTTATCTAATTTAATTAGATTAAAAAAATTAGTTGAGTTAGTTAATATGCCATGTATTTTCTAAAATACTCTAGTCATTTTTCTCAATTTCCTCATTCTCTCCCTTCTTGATAATTGTTGATGGAGCATCAACATGGATAACCTAGGAAAAGATTGCCAAATATAAAAATTATATCTTATATTTAGGATCAAAATCAACTTTTCAAATATATTTTATATTAAGAATCGGAGGAGTACTTATTTATGAGTATTCACAAGTTGAGTTTGTAGATAGGGGCAGATCTAGAAAATAACTAAAAGGGGCACTAGTGGCAGGGGATTTGGGGGTTCCCACTGATTTTTTTTTTTTTTTTTTTTTTTTTTTTTTTTTTTTTTTTTTTTTTTTTTTTTTTTTTTTTTTTTTTTTTTTTTTTAAAAGGAAAGTTTTAAATGCATTAAAAAACAAAATAATATAAACAAATAAAAAATAATATCAAAAAAATATTATGAAATCAAATGAATACCGATAATGTAATAAGAGAGACAATTATTTTATAATAAGATGGTCTTTATAAATCTATTTACTATGAGAAATATTTGAGACACACATATATAAAATCTATAAATAACTGAATTACGCAGATAAAAAATATGCAATCAATTGAGATTAAAAAAAATAAAAAATGGGAATTAAATTTTGAGATAAATATAAAATGTAATTTATAAAAAGGATGAAAAAAATGAAAAATTATGTGCCGGAGGGAAAATAAATATATAAAATATAGGAAAGAAATAATTGAAAGAGGAAACAGAGAAAGAGGAGGGAAAGAGAAAAAGAAAAGAGGGAAATGGCGAGTTTCAATAAAGAAAGAAAGAAGTTGATGATGGAAGAACAAGTGTTTGAGGCAGACATTTTGACCATCTTTTTCTCTCTATTCTTATTTCTCCGCTTCTGCTTCTGTGGCTGCTCCCATTTTTTTTTTCTCTCTCTCTCTCTCTCTCACAGCTTTATCAACTTATGCCTCCTTACAAAAGTGAATGCATGGAGAGAGAGAGAGAGAGAGATGACAAGGATAGTACGAGTACATATTGCATCCTATATATACTCTCTAATATATATGTAATTATTAGTTGAAGGATATTGAAATGGATTCTGTTTTTGGTTTTTGTGAAGTAATTAAACAGAAGAAAAAGAGATTTGGATTGTGAAGTCAGAGTTGTTGTTGATCTCATTCATTCTCTTGGGGAAGGGTAAAGGGTAAAGGCCATTGATATATATAGATATGATTTTATGAATATATATAGATTTGGCATTGGGACTCGTTTCCATGCAGCACACCTCATCATACCTATTTGGTCACTCCCAATTCACATCATGCTCCATTTAATCATGCCACTACTTTTCACAGCCAACGATAATATACACTACTACTTACCTCTCCTTTATATCTGCTCTTTACTGCTATTGTTTTGTGTGTGTGTGAGTGTGAGAGAGAGAGGGCACATTTTCTTTTGTGAATTGTGATAAGAGATCAAATATATTATTACTCCACATCCTCTATAAATCTTCGTTTTGTTCTCTTCATTAAGCCACACATAACTTGATAAAGTTGAAATAAAAAGAGTTAAAAACCATCAAGTTCTGTTTAACAGGGGTGCAAACACTATTCATAAGATGCCTCAATCTTTATCTCATGATTGATTACTAACTACGCTCGTTTATGAATATCATCAACATTCTTCTTTGGTAGTTGTGGGTTGGTTCCAAGTTTCTCAATCTAACAAGATTAAGTTACAAACGGGATTGAACTCTCAACCTCCCATTTATAGAAGAGCTTTCATACCATTAGACTATAAGGCTTTTGGTTGTATCTTTTCTAATTTCTCATCATATACTTTTTAGGAATTCTCTTCATGAGATTCTCTTGTTGAACTTGTATTTTCTACATAAATTATCTTTTACTTTATAGTGCAATTGCTTTTCAGTTTTTAAAAAAGCTGCTCATAACTTAATGGCTAAGTACATTCAATCTATTTTGATGTTTAATTTCCATGACTAGGAAGTTCACAATCTCATCACAGTCAAAACCAGTTAGTTCAGTTCTAAGATTTCTTAATAATTGATATTGTTATATGATCTCATAAAACATAAATTGCATGGTATGACTTGTGCCAAACCCTGTGAAAGACCCAGGAAATTATCTAGTTGATATTGCAATAGGATTTCATCATTATTTAATTGACAGCATCTAAATCAAAAAATGTTATTCATCACTTCTAGTTAAAAAGCACTAAATTGAAAATATAGTTTTTGTTAGTGGGTGTCATGATGTAAATACATCTATAAATGCTCCGTGAATTTGATTATATACTTTGGCCCTGGTGCACCCAAAAAAAAAAAAAAAAAAGACACTACAACATCTGAGTCGGGTGAGCTACTCAAAAGAATCAATATAAAGTAATTAAGACATCATAATTGCTCTTAATTTTTTTTAAAAATATAATCACCTGTTCACTGCAATTTCTCATGATTCATTCATTTGGATTACTGATTAACAGCTCTAACAAAAATGGAGCCACTGCATTAAGCCTCAATTACAAAGTGGTTGCAATGTCCGTAATACTTCCTCTGGCCCTTATTATAAGACACCAATTAATAAGTTTATTTGGTTATTTTTATAAGACACTTGTTTATTCCCAAAGAGCATTAAATACCTTTTTCCATGTATGCTCATAATTAATAAGGGTAGTAGGTGAGAGTAGTAATTAATATAATATTAGAGTTTAGTGCAATTAGTAGTAATATTGGTAATATTGGAAACTACTTTTATTGGTTTTGAGAAAAATTCTATTTATAGTCTCTTTTAACCAAAAAAATTTGGTCCTATTTACAACTTTGACCAAATAAATTATTAACATATTAATTTACTAATGAAAATAGAGAGAGAAAAAAAAGTTTATCACAAATGGTAAAGTTGAAAATTCAGAAAAGTTACCTCTCCTTGGTATGTGTGATTTGGCCAAAATGAGACTTATAAATAGGATCAGAGTGCTACCTTATAATAAACACAGAGGGAGTATAAAAATTCAATTTGATCACTCTTCCACTTTGTTACTATAGGTAGGATCAGCATTAAAAGGAAATGGTTTACCCATTTTTTTTTAAAAAATCAACAGGTCGTTCTATGACTTAAAAAACCCACAATTACAAAATTATGGAATGCCTTTCAGTCGTTAAAGGACACAATGCCATCCACCATCCCCCAACCCCAGCTACAAGCAGCATGGCCAATTGCTCTCAGCTAGAGCTGTCATGAAAGTTCTGTAAAGAACAAAAAACACCATCTTCACTTCACTCACTCGTAACATCATCATCGTCACTGTCATCTCCTTCAATGATCTTGTCACTGTCCAAAGCATTGTCAGATTGTTCTTCATCTTGAGTATTTTGGTCAGTATCCATTGCGTCATCAGATTCTTCGTCACTATCCTGGTCCTCATAGATAACTGGCACCGTTTTTCCTCCTTCGTCTTCCTCATCACCAATATCCTGAAATAGAAAAACAATAAGTTCAAGCTAACCTTGTAGTCTGCTAAACATTTATGTAGAAGTTAAAAGAATGCTTACTCCCGCATAAAGGAGGTCCATGGTGGTGGAAAATTCAATTGCAGATTTGAAAGTGGAGACCCTAGAGCCAATCAGCTGTACAAAACAACAGAATCAATTGAGGAAACTATTATTGGTGTGATCATGAAAAACTACTCAAGCATTGATCAAAGCAGCCAATTAAAATTTCAGAATGTGGTTTCAATGAGCAGCTATCTTGTCACAGAAAAATGACAAATCTATAATGAGTCATGATCCAACAGTCCACCTGATTCAAAGAATTCAAATCTCGGAGTGAAGATTCCTGGGATATTATTACACTCGCATGTTCTAGAAGCAGAAACTTAAGCCATGGAAGAGCACATGCCATGATAGCACCCCTATGAAAGAGAAAAAGGAAGGACATCGTGGATATTATTATTAAGAACTGAATGTATAAATATATAGAAAGGCTATCAAGAACAAATAGAGTCCAATTACTATAATGATGTTTTCACCTGGACTCGGCAATATTGGATAGAAGGAAGTTAAAAAATTTATGGACATGAGATGTTTTCAATTGTGAAATTGTCTTCTGGATAACCTGCAAGAGAGGATACATCATGCATGTCATACAAGAGCCCGATGATGAAAATAATTTACCACTCTCAGAAAGACATAATTCAGTTGAGAAGGAGAAAAGAAACAAACAAAAAAACCTTTTCATCTTGTGTAAACAAGCAGTCTAATATTAGGGCACGATCATCGGCATGCAATGCCTGCTTGAGCAAAATATCAACTGAGTTTGCACTTGGAGGCATTGTTAGGACGGAAGATTCCTGTTCCTCAACACTCCTGGATTTGTCATTCTCGCCTTGCAAATTGAGACTAGCAAGTTTATCTCCCATTGTTGGCTCATTCACATCAAAATCAAGGACTCCATCAGCTACCTCACCTTGATCTACATCTGGTATCGGTATAAGAAGAAAAACTCAATATCCCACTAGGTAAGTCAAGGGTGAAATTGTACCCAACACAAATCATACGCATAGAACATGCAGAACCAGAGTAGTTAATCGCGCGCTATAGCGGCGCGATAGCGTTGGAGCGTCGCAGAACAGAACCTTGCCGCCATGAAAGCTCCATTGCGGAGCGTTTCAAGGTCGCGCATGTAGCGCCTATTGCGGTGCGCGCAAATCGCGCGGTGCGTCGTGCAATTAGGTTAGGCTGGAATAGTAAAAAAGTCCAACCCGAAACCCGACTTACAAAACCGGTCCATTCAAAACAAATCAGTCACGATTGGCACCTCCGAGTTCAAAGGGCAAGAGCGAGATCTAATCTCATCTGATTTTGGCGCCTCTGATTTGTGATTTCTGATCTGATGTCTTCAAAGGAGAAGACGACTCAGTTCCTTTTTGCAGTTAAACGCCTTTGTTTTTTTTTTTTTTCCCAACCAGTTCGACGCGTTCACTTCGTGACTTCGTGAAAAAGAAAAAACAGTTCGATGCCTGTGAGTCTGCTTTTTCAGTCCGTGACTTCTGATTCTTGTATAATTGACAATATAATATTACTTTTTAATATAATTTAAATTTTTTGATCAATTTTAATTTATTTTATGTTTATAAAGACTAAAGAGAATTTTTGTTTATATTTATTTTATGGCTTTTAAAGACTAATTTAATTATGATTTTTTTGTTATATGTTAATGTTTTGTTTATGCTTTTGGATGGTTTATTATTTATGATGAATATGTCTTAAATTTTAAGTACATGTTTATTGTTGAGTATTTATGTGTGTATCTTCGATGTAGCGGCCATCCCGCAATGCGCTATACCGCTATAGCGTTTTTTGGGCCAGCCGCTACGCGCCGCTATCTGAGATTGACTACTATGTGCAGAACACACCTTAGATGGCCAGCAAACCTAATTCTTATGCCAATGAATATACAAAAATATGGCACATTTAGCATCAGATAACTATGTATTAATCAGACCTGAGAATGAATTTTAAGGAAACAAAAAATCACTTCTATGATTCACAAAAAAATAGGCATTTTATGACCCAGCAGCTTTCAGATTTAGACATCCTGTATTGAGTATAGAAGTTTGTCCTCAAAATTCATAAAATACAAACAATATAACACAGTGTAGGTATTTTACAAGATTCAAAGGAAAACACATATGCAGACACAAAGTTCGATTAATATTTCCATAGTATTACAAAAGTAGAAACTCAGAGCTCCATGACATATCACTTGTTAAAAAGAAAGAAAGTCAATGAAATAAATAGTTCAGGTCAATTATTAAGAAAAAAAGATATACTCAGTGGAGGAGAGACTTGAGAGAAGGGCACTTATGCTTATAAACATCCATCATTCCTTGACAGCCAAACATTCCATAAATCTTACCAAAATTCACCTCCTCTGTTGTGGTTGGAAGATCATGATCAAGTTCAGCTTGCCTTTTTTTAGCTTTTTTCCTTTCTGCAGGCAAGGGAGATTAAAACCTTAAGAGAAACTGTAAGGACAACCTTCAGACTAATTTTTTTTTTTTTTTTTTTTTTTTTTTTTTTTTTTTTTTTTTTTTTTTTTTTTTTTTTTAAAAAAGGACAAAGTAACATTTCACCGCATTCAATTTCCAAGTGACCATGGGCTACTCAGTAATTTATCACAGACAATGTCACCTTAGAGTAGGAAAAGTATTTGAGATTTGACCATTATCACGATATACTACATAATGGAAATCCATTGATATAGTCCCCTAATATGCACAAAATCAAGTGTAAGAACCAAGAACTAAAAACATGGAGAGTATATCATACCTTTCCCATCAGATTTGACATGTTCATTAGCTGGTTCACCACCATCTGCTATGAGATGAGATTTCTTCAGTTTATCCTTTGCCATCTCAGTCATTATTCCGGTAAGTTAAGTATTCGACTCTGAAGTATCCCAAAACAATTAGACAGCAATAACGCCTAAATCAATCACGAGGCTATCAGCAGGATAAAACGAATAAAAAAAGAGAAAAAAGCGGAAGAATTGATAAATGACCTTAGGGTACAACAACTACAATAACGAATAGAAGAAATTGATCGAATGAACGTTAAGTCGTCTTTGAGCTCCCGGGTTCAGAGCTGCTGGAAGTATAGCTGAAGAAGACGGAGGTTTTGGCCTCTGAGGTTTAATTCCGTGGAGACAAGGGTTTTGGACTTCGGGGTTTAATAATTAATTATTATATATATATATATTTTTTTTTTTTTTAGATTAATTAAGTAGCAAATGGTAGTATAGGTAGGAAAGTAATATTATCGCGAAAGTTTTTCCTATCTCAATTTTATCCTGAAAATTTCAAAATGTAGCAATTTACCCATTTCTGTTAAAAAGTTAACTGACAACGTCAATTTTTCGATGGTCAACGTTAATTTTTTAACTAAATAAGATAGCATTGCTAGGTTTTAAAACTTTGAGGGCAACATTAACACAAGAAAAACTTTCAGGCAACATTCTCTTAGATCTATATTTCTGAGGCAGATTTGCTACTCAACCCTTTTCTCCCCGTGATAATTTTAACAACTGCTGCCCCATACTCTTAAATATGTTTAATAAGTTGATGTGCTTTAGTAAACCTCCCCCTCCCCAAAAAAAATAAAAATAAAATAAAATTACCTCTAGTCCTAATTATAGGAATATTTTTATAGTACAAATTACATTACAAAAATGTTCCTATAATTAACCTGGGAATAGTTTGTTCCTTAAAGTCAAATTCAAATAAAGCTTCAAATTTTATTTTAAACATTAATTAATTATAGGCAAAATTGACAAAATAATATTAATTACTCTCAAAGTGATTTATATTATGGATCAAATCATTTTTCTAGAAGTAGTTTATATTTTAGATAGGAGGGAGTATTTAGGAACTACATGTATCTTGCATTTATCATCTAATGGAGTATAAATTAACATATATAAAATAAAATTTAGGAAAAATATAGAAAAAAACTTTAAAATTGTAAAATCTCATATCAAGTTTATTATCAAGAGTTGGTAAGGAAATGATGGAACTTAATAAGCAATTTACAACTTATTTTTTTTGGGAAATCCCTAATTTAGAATTTTTCAATTCCAAAATTATTTTTCTGTATTTTTCCTTAAAATTCATTTAAAATCAAATTGCTAAATATTAAAATAAATTTATTAAATAAAAATACAAAAATATAGGAGAAAAACCAAAAGAAGGAAATGTTTCATAAAGGGAGGGTGTGGGATACCCGCTGAGTCGGTCGCCACGAGCAACTTCTCTTCCGGTATCTATAGCTGCAGAGGCCGAGTTCAGAAGAGAGGAGAGAATATTATTATGGCGGGTTCACTGCCGAACATCATCTTGAAGCGATTCGCGGCTCGTTCTCTCAGCAAACCGGTAAGATCTTGGAGCTTCTACCTTTTGATGCGAACTAGATAGATATTCGATTCTTACGTCTCTTGTTATCTCGTTTTGTTTTTTTTTGGGGGTGGGGGTCGGGGGATGTAGAAACTTATACACTTTCTGCAATTTGCGTTGATCGGTATCGTTTGCTTGTATTTGCCTTCAATCTATCCTTGCCTAAGTATTGGGCTGTACTAAGTTAGAATTTGTTCGTTGTGTTTGGAATGGTGTTTTCATTTCCTTCTGCAACTGCGTGCTGTCATATGGGAGCTGGAAAATTGCTTTGCTTACCTCATACTTGAATCTGCTGTGACTATGATTCCCGTGGTTTGTATTTGATTGAATTTTTTGAGGGCCCTTTTGGTTGTTAGTGTCAAGGTTTAAGGAATGGTAATGAAGCTTACGTTTTTATAAGCTGGCTGCGCATTTATGGCATCGTTCTTCTCATGAGAAAAACCAATATACCAAATGAGGGGAACCACCACACCAGCATGACTCCCATGAACTAAATTAACCCTCCCCTTCATGAACACTGCTGACGCATCTCCCATCTACATGTTGATCTTTTTTTTTTTTTTTTTCCTTAGTCTATTTCATTCTCATCCTTTCCGGCAACCAAACGGCTGGATTGTGAGTTGTGACTATGCAATATGCATTGAGATTGTCCTTTTTAAAATCTCCAAATTATTATTCCATGTAGAACTTTTGGGACTATGGTAAACAACTTATTAGGTCTTACTTCTGTTTTATTCATCTGAATTTTGCTGAAATTGTGCAAATATCCTGTTATTTTCAAAATTCAAAAGGCCCGCTAATTTTTACCTTGACTTTTGTATTGTTAGCATCTTCTGTGACGGATAGGATTTCACATTAGTGTTGCCTTGTCTACATGGGCACTTGATTAGGCATTGTGCATACTTGATACTTCCTGTTGCTCAATTTTCTTACCCTGGAGTTGATTCCAGAAAGGTTGCCTGTTAATATTAACTCAAGTTGATCTAGCGTTGCAATATTGTGTTCATCAGTGCTATAACTTATGATTCTTATCCTTTTCAATGAGTTGTGATCTTCGTTCTATTGATCTTTGCCCTAACGTGGTAGCAGCTTGGTGGGTCACTTTACAATTATGGATTGAGATTTTCAACTACGGCGCCAAATGATCCTGACACACATGATGACTTCAAGCCGACTAATAAGCTTGAGAATTCTACCACTTCTTTGAAAGATGTTGTTGAGCAGGTGAGTGTACATCAAGTGCCTTTTTATTTTAGCTTTTTAGAAGTGCTTTTACGATTTATAAGGTAAGTATGTGAGAAGAGTTTTGTTTCGATTTGCGGATAAGTGTTTAAAAAAGTGCTTTTCTAGAAATACCAAACAAGCTCCGAGATAATCTTGTGCATGTCAAATTAGTCAAATTTTTCCCCCTTTTAATCACACAAGCAATCTGTAACTTAAAACTCTGTTTGTTTAATGTGGGCAGGATGTCAAGGACAATCCAATTATGATTTACATGAAAGGCGTGCCTGAGTTCCCACAATGTGGATTTAGTTCACTTGCTGTTAAAGTTTTGCAACAATATGGTAAGTACTAAAATGCCTGTTGCATTGTTGCTTAAACATGGACATATCTTCTCTGAACTTGTCTCAACCCAATTTGCCATGGAAGTGCTGTTTCCCCTGTGATAACTTTTGACGAAATGCCAGATCATAGAATCCTTAGTTTAATAAATCACTGTGAAATGGGTTCCCTTTCCTTATCTGACATTGTTATTTGTTTATTTATCTTTATATTTTCCGTTGAAAAATTCTGGAAGCGCTGCTGTTTTGAAGAAATCATTGTGAAGAGTCACATGACCGTAATGTTTATGACTTCTGAATATTACTCTGATCGGTGGATGGATTTTGTTTGGAGTTACCTGAATTTAACTCTTTGACTTGTTGGGACACACTGAGAAATTATGGCATGCCAAGCACAAAAACCTTTGGATAGAATATGAGACAGCGCTGGTTAAAACCTGTTATGTGCGAGATACTTGCTGTGGGCATTTAATGCAAGTGTCAGATAAAGATATGAGAGTTACATTTAAGGAATATTCGAAAGAAGAATGAACCTTAGACTTATCTTCTTTTCCAATTTATGGCTTACTTATGTGAGATGACACCACTTTAGATTTATTCTTGCTATTTTGATTTATCTGCACCATCAGATTATATGCTCTACTTCTAAGTTCCAAACACAATCGATATTGCTAATATCTCTCGTTAAGTTTACAAATTTTTCACCTATGGTAAAGATATACGAGAAATTTGATTGTAATATGAATTGGTGTTGTTACATGATGACGATTCTAGAAAGTGCAATTTTTACTGTATGTTTGACCATTGCAGATGTTCCATTTAGTGCCAGAAACATTTTGGAGGATGCTGAACTGAAAAGTGCTGTAAAAGGCTTCAGGTAGCGATGCTTGTTGGCCATATAACATTTTGATTCATAACATTTTTTATGTCACAGTAAAATGATCATTATTTACAATTACAGTGTTTTGCTGAAGGCCTTTTGTTTAAGCTTAAAAATATATATTTTCTTAATATATTTTAAAGATCTTATGGAAAGTGATTTATTGTGTAGAGATTTAATATTCTAGATTTTATATCTTGTTTGGTTACAATAATAAAAAGTTATATTGTTCGGCAGTTGGGACTGAGGCAATTGTATTTGAACCTCGCATTTTAATTTTAATCTCAGTATAGTATGCCTTCTAAAATTAGAATTATTCCCACTCACACTAGCCCTTTATAATTGTGATTTTCAGAGGTCATACCCTAAATTTAATTTCTTTCCTTTTAAATGTTGGTTGGTTGATGGGTTAGCAACATATTTTGTATGATGTCCTAATGTTCTTTCTTGCAGTAACTGGCCAACGTTTCCACAAATTTTTATCAAGGGAGAGTTTGTTGGTGGATCAGACATTATTCTTAATATGCACCAGGTTAATTCTCATTTCTGAAGTTGATCCTTTTTATTTTGTAGTACTTAATATATTGCTTAACAATTTTTTACCTCTTATGTAGAATGGTGAATTGAAGGATTTGCTTAAAGATGTGACGTCCAAGAAGTAAAAGCTCGAATACATGAAGTTCAAGTTTTTAAGATGGGGTAGTTTGGTAGAACTTTTTGGATGTAATCTATTTTTAATTGAGATGCCTTTATAATTTGTGCCTGGATCTATGGATAGTTATTACTTGGTGAATAAAGAAATTGTGGTACATTGATATGCCTATATTTTTGTTGCTTTGCTTTATTTAGTATGCATGTGCTCTAGATGAAGTAAACTGGAATCGAGACTGAAATCTTACAATTCTGACCCCCTCTCAAAATCAATGTTTGTTGTGAATTGATCTTTTAATTTAGATAAAATGAGATATGTTGCAATTCATCTTAAACTAAGTGTTCAATATGCATAGAGCACCATCATGAAGTTATGAATGTGATTTTCTTATTCTTTGGAAGGGACAGAAGGACATGGATAGAATAAAGATGTGACTTTTTACTTGCTGAAACAAGGGTGAAATACATTTCCATTGAGCTGAACCAAAATTGAGATGAGATGTTCAGAAGCAAGCCTAGTTTATAAAGAATAAACAAAAACTTATTATAAATAAGCATTATTGATCTTTTTTAACGCGGGTCCTGTGAAAGGTGATATGCTGCTTCAATTGGCCATAATTATCAAGGTTTTAAGTCTGGAAAATTAAGGCACGCTCTCAACGGTATCTGCCATTTTTCTTTATGACTATGAATCAAAATAACTTTAGAGAAAAAAGAAGCCACTGACTTAAAAACTAAATTATATATAATAATACAACTGTTAGTCTCTAGGTTCTTAATAATATAACGCAACAGAAAAATATAAAAAACACATTCAGAGCATAATTCATCAGGAACATGACCGAAAACAGAAAAACCCAGAAATAATTCTCCTACACCTTATGTGTCCATTATATATAGATATACCCACCAATCCTTCAATGATAATGATCTAACTATACCAAAGCATGCCATTTATGTTTACCCCTCAAGCCCCAACCTTGAGCTAAGCCAACCGCGGACCTCATCCATCTCTCTAGGAACTGTATAATGACCAATCCTGCACACAAACCAAAACAGTAAGACTTGAAATTTAACTGATATATTGAAAAATCAAAAGGGAATAATCTTCACAAGAAGAAAAATAACTAACCCATCATAGGATTTGAATGTTATATATCGAAATCCTGCTGAACTTAAGGACTGTGCTGATTTCTCTCCGTATTTGAAGGGAACAACATCATCACCTGCAAAATGGTTTGCATAAAGGCTTCTATTAACAGCCAAATCATTTTAAGATACATGTACTTTATTCATGAAGTAGTTGAGGGGCTTTTGGAAATTTAAGAATTTAGACCCATTGGATGATACTACATGAAGACACATACTTATTCCATGGCACATCAAAAGGGGTAATGAAGCTGCTCGCCTTCTTGCTTCATGTGACACTTCTATCTTGTTTCTTAAACTCCTGCATAATATCAGGTTTCAACCACAAAACATCAAATTATCAGCGAACTTTTACAGATGAATATTGAGAAACTGATTGGAAGGAAAAAAAAAAAAAAAAACTAATAAAGTGATTAATGTCATACCTTGATCCTGGAAGCCAGCCGCTTAATCCAACAACTGCTCTTAAGTTGACAGAGTATGGAATGCCATTTCCATACCTTCCCATGGCAAAACAAGTTGCAGAGTATAGGGCTGTTGCTGCACCCATGCTAAATCCTCCAATACCAACTTTCACTGTCACAAAAGTTTGTCATGTTAACGAGATTCATCAACAGACTCAATCTACAAGATATCAAATACAAGTTCTTGGATCCTAATTCCCATTTACAAGAATTGCCGGAGACTTGATATGTTCTCATAACTGATAAATTTGACATAAAATGGAGTTTGATCACTTTTTTCCCTTCTTTTTTTCCTTTCCCCCTGAATGATGATATAATGACAAAGTAAATTTCATTCTCCAATACCATCAGCTGGCTCTGTAGACAGTAAGTTGGCAATGTGGGCTGCTGAAGCATCTAAACCCTCCCAATCATCAGGACCCTCTTCTGAAAGTTCTCCCACATCAAACCCTAAATATAAATTTAACATGTTAGATTCTTTTAGTACTTCTATTTGTATGTGTGTGTATATATGTATTATTTATGTATGTATGTATGTATGTATGTATGTATGTATGTATGTATGTATGTATGTATTGGAATAGAGAGAAGTTTGTGTTACATGCAGTGCAAGGAAAACCGCCAAGTACAGATACAGGACGCGTAGGAGCAGTAGGGCAAATCCATTTGATCTGCACCATAAAAAATGTAAGAAACCGTGCCAAAGGGCTAAAGTGCAATGAGTTACAAGCTTCAAGGATCTTAGACATTGGGATTAATAAAAAAAGGACTAAAGCATTTGTAAATATATCTATTAGAGACCAAACTGTGTATTACTAGATAATAAATGTGAGGTGATGAGTCAGATAACTAATAGAAGGAATATGTATTCTTACATTTGGAAGAGGAAGAGATTCCAAAAGCTGAGAGGAGCTGCAAAGAACAGAGATCAGAATCAGATAAGCCTGTCTCTATATGCTTGTATCATGTCAAGGCAATTCACTAAACTTTCAGTAGTTTAACAAGAATACGGCTTTGGGTGGAGTTTCTGTGGTTCTTTTATGAGATGATTCAGGCATATAAATAGAAAAGCCAGCAGACATCAACCAGAAACCATTTGTCTGCTAGATATGATTGTCAAGATTCTCAACCATGCTTCAAATAATTCAGTTTAATAGCTTTGTTAATAGCAACACTAGCACTGAAGAAAAGAATAATGATAATATTTATATAAGATTTTTCTTTTTCATATAAATATTCTTCTGTCAAATAGTCTTGTCTAAAAAAGAGAGCATTTGGTACCCCAAATATGAATTTAGTATATGCTCTTCCAAATAAGACTTACAAAATAGTTAAAATGGAGGTTACATTATATCATAATACCACATTATTTTTCCAACAGAATATATTCCATTTAGAATCTCAACAGAAAGAAACTGAACTCTGAAAGCATTTAGCATCAAGAAAACAATGATATGAAGCCTTCCAATATGGTTGACATTTAATATCAAGAAAACACTTTTCAGAATTGCAAGTAAAAAAGTGAGGGATTGTTCCAACCATGCATTTATCACTCAAATGAATACTTTACCCATTTAAAAGAGAAAAAAATTATTTATTTTTTACTTCAAAAAGTTTTCATTCACTAATAATTAGTCCCTCAAACATACATATACATTTTCAAGGACTAAACAGTGTGATTTTAAGATTCAGAGGTCAAATAGCTTAGATATTTATCTCTTAAGAAATAAAAAAGGGTTAAATACCTAATTTGCCACAGAAGTTTTGCTAAGAGAGCGCCCGCACCCGGAAGTATTTTGGGTATCAATTTTGCCCCGGAAGTTTACAAAATGAAGCAAATATGCCCGGAAGTTTTTTTTTAGGAGCAAATTTGCCCTAAAAGTTTTGTTTAATCCAACAGTCAAGATCAATTGATTGACAAAATTGCTATGTTTGTAAACTTCCGGGGTAAAAATAATACCCAAAATACTTCCGGGTGCTGGGCGTTCTCTTAGCAAAACTTCCGTGACAAATTAGGTCTTTAACCCAATAAAAAATAATTTTATCTAGAATGGAAGAAAGTAATGAATGGATTAACACAAGAAAAGTTCACAGCCATTGACACAGGACGTCAGGACTCAAGGAAAATGAATGACTCATAATAAAGCCAAGTGTGAAAGAGCATCCATACCTGGAACCATTGTCACCAAGACCATGCAACCAAACAATAGTGGCTTGGTGTTTTCCTTTGGGCCTCACAACATGAGTTTTCCCAAACTCGAGAGTTCTTCGACCAGTTCGGCTACCTGCATTTTTCACGAGCAAGAAAGCTAAAGCTTAATAAAGGCAGCAGATAGAGTTCAAAACAAGTAGTAAAAACATGACAAGAATCCTCACAAAGAACGAGTAAACATCATAATACAGCATAGAGGGAGGGAAAAAAAGACAGATGAAAATGTTACAGAAGTGGCCCTTTTTTCTAAACGAGGCACAAAACACAAACACTTAACAAAGACTAGAAAAAGCTCCTGCAGGTTACAGAAATTCCAAAGATCATGAGAAGAAGAAGAAGAACAAACCAGAGCCCATATGAGAATATCCATAGCTCATTTTGCAGCTTGCAAGAAAGCAGCTTCAGCTATTGCAATGACTATATGAGACGAGGATCTGCAATGAAAAGAAAATGGAGAATGGTAGTGTATTTATACACAGAAGGGGGTGGTGGAGTTGGAATAAAACGTGTGAATATGCATTTGGGAAATGTATCAAGTTAGTGAGCACAAAAGCTATATAGACACCACCACGGCCAAAACCACCTAGATAGATGGGGAATCAATGAAAAGGAGAGAAACTAAAGACAGACAAAAGAAGTAAACCCTTTATCAGCAGCACATAGCATTCATCCGTTTCTTAAGCATAGAGAATCTGTGCTTTTAGTGGCTTGAATATAAAGGAAGCCACAACTATGACTGAAAGAATATTACTGAAAACCTGAGAGAGGGAGAGAGGGGGAGAGAATAACCTTAAGTTTGCAAAAAACGAAAATATCTTTCTTTTCACAAATCATTTGTTTATCAATTTCTGCATGATTGATGGATTCCCATTAACCTCGAACCCATAGTTCTTTAAAAAAAATTTGAAATACTCCTTTCGGTCTTTAATACAAGACATATTTGCAAAGTTATTCTTGATCCTACATATAAGACATAATTTTTATATTTGTTAATCTTTTCTTAATTTACCCCTATTATACTCCCTTAACAATAACAAAGGAAGAGAGGGAATAGGGGAATAAAGAAGATGACTAGGATGTTTTAGAAAATACACGTCATATTAATTAATTTAAGTAATTTCGTTGGTTTAATCAAATTAGCTAAATAGAGTATTATATTCTCAACGACAGAAAAGGAAGAAATCAGCAGAAAAATTTTGCATACGAGAAAGGGAAAGGGTGCTTCTGGGTATTTCCGCTCCTGATCTCTGGTTCTTGATAGATAATAATGATAAAAGCTTATCAAACTGGATTTCATATTAGAATTGACAAGAAAAAGCACGTAAGCTTTTTACTCTAATCTTCCCTTCTCTCTCTCTCTCTCTTGCTTTCCACTATGCTCGGTTGCTCAAACCCCACTCATACAAAAGTTTTGTTTGTTTATACTCATGAGAAACGATACAAGTCAAAAGAATAGTACAGTATAGTACCTGCTGTTATAAACACACACTCATACATATATGTGGAAAATAACATCAACAAATCATGTAACTTTTTTCATTATTAGAAGAACAAAACTAGGGAGAAAATTTTGCAGCCTAAACATTTTCAGGAAGAAACCATACATAGGCTATAATGGAAGCTGAATAGTTTACAATCTCATTTCTAAATTATTATGTGGTTAAAGAACACATCTTTTTTTTTTTTTTTCCATTGCCTGCTAGCTAGAGAGAGCTTCAGTGGAATCCAACTTGAAGAAAAAAAAAAAAAATCTTCCACTTGCTAACTTGTTTTATTTCCTTTGATGGATTTTCCTGTTCAAGTGTCCCCAAGTTGTGCAGAGATTTTGCAGGCTTTGATTCCCACAGTAACATCAAATCTGTAATTTATTGTGATCGTGGTGGATCTGGGTATATATCCCTGCCTCTCTGAGAGAGAGAGATAAAATTTCAGATATACGGAGAGAGGGCAGAGCCACTATGTTACACAATAAGGTCAACGAGTACATTATTCATTGTGCACCACTATGTATGCTCTCACCTATAAAATGCAGCTTTCATGCAAGCTTACCTGGAAATCTTAAAATGTTTTCTTATATATCTATCTATGCTTTGCTTCTTTCTTTCTGTCCACTTATTTATTGTCTTCTGAACTTCTAAAGCTTCATTGATGGAGACTAGGAAATTATGTGAACTTTTCAAATAGGGAATTGGCCCAGAATCTTGAAGGGTTTGATCATGATCTGCACAAAAATGATTGACAACTAGCGCTAACATTAACTTCAATTCTTTTCTTCTTTTTCTTTTCTCTTTTCTACATGCATGTATGTGTTGATTGAAAATTTTGATGTCATGAAAGGTCTATTTGAAAGTGAAAGTTTGTGGAAGATTGGTGAGAAAAAAAGATTGCAATATCGTATGATGTTTACATAGCATAAAAATTTGTTTAATGCAAGTGAGTCAATATCACATAATCTAGTGTATTTTAAACGACAAAAGTACTCTGTACAAACTGGCTTAATTAGTCTATTGATAATCTCACTCTTTTGTTTTTGTTGGTTCTTAGGCATCAAATTAAAGCACTTGTTAAATACAAATGCATAAGAAGGGTTTGTTTTGATACTTGATATAATACCTTAATCCATTGTCGATCAAATTTATAATTTTTCTCTCACACTATCTTTATTGATTGCATATATCAAAGGGTTTTCATCAGTTTCCAATACAAATGATTAAGAGGACCGTATTAGGAAATCAACACATTTTTTTTAAAAAAAAAACAAATGACAGACTTAACTAATTTTGTTAGTATCTATAATTAGTTATTTAACTCCTACATTTAGGATCAAAGAAAGTAGGGAAAATCCATATGGGGCCCAAGTAACAAATAAAAAAATAAAATAAAATAAAGACTCCAAAATTCTGAAAATCCCAGAAAAGGAGATAAATTCATTCAAACATGAGTTGTTAATGGGACTGATATAGTTGTTAACGTGTAGGTCATTAACAACTAAATCAGTCTCATTAACAACAATTTTTTAACAACTAAATCAACCCATTAACAACTATATCAGTACTCCGTTAACAACTATATTAGCCCTATTAACAACTCACGTTTTAATGAATTTATATCAGAAAAGGCCCTGGGGTCTTTTCTGGGATTTTCAGAATTTTGGGGCATTTTTTGGGTTTTTCTTTGTTATTTGGGCCCCCATATGGATTTTCCCAAGAAAGTATCCTTTTTCAAAAACCAAAAGTTCTTAAGTGCCATGCTTCTTTGAAATAGCGATTGGAGCCGTCAAAAGCAGATTTTTAATTGTGATTTACGGTGTACGAGGTAAGTATATAAGAAGAATTTTTTCTTGATTGACGTGAATAAGCACTTTTGGGATCAAAAAATGATCCCAAACAAGCCAAACACTCATTATCATTTTGTAATTTGCTTTAAAGAACATATATGAAGGAGGACCAATATAAAACTGATTGACTTATAGTTCAAACAAGCTGGTGACATGGCAGAGCCTAATTGGTTGACCATATAAGGTTTAAGCATCTAATATCCCTCTCCTAGGTCAAAAAATGAGTGGATTTCCCCCTGTTTAAGAGGAACTTAGGGCTAACTTTTTGGTTTTGTCAACTCCTGCCCTACCCCACAATGAATAAATATGAAAAATAAAAATAGAGGGGAAAATAAATTAAAACCCTCCAAAACATAGAGAATAGTTGAATCAGATAGATAGAGAGAGAGAGTGAGTACAAAATAAGAGTATTTCTTTATGAGCAGACAAGATATGCTGCTGGCACTAGACTATCTTATTGGAGATTAAAGAGAGTAGTTTGTGGTGAGTGTAATCTTGCAGATTAGGCTGCTTAGATAGGCAAAAGCTTTATAGTAAAGGAACATATTGATTGCCCAATTGAAAAAAGCTTGTAAATTTTCAAAAATCTAAGAAGCACTAGTGCTAATAACTTCACCATTTTCAATATATATATATTACATTACAACTCTCTCCTCTGCAACATAAGCTGGCATGCACACTATGGGAAAAAATATTCCCTTGTTTTTTTCATCTTTTTCTTTAAAAATATATTTATTTATTTTTTAAAAAAGTGGAACAATTTGGGACACAAATTTAAATTTTAAAAC
Organism: Acacia acuminata; assembly: GCA_019022655.1. Lineage (NCBI taxonomy): Eukaryota > Viridiplantae > Streptophyta > Magnoliopsida > Fabales > Fabaceae > Acacia > Acacia acuminata. Next base: position 3,901,327 of record JAFJYI010000001.1, read on the forward strand.
CCACCTCTTGAGGGAATTTAACTTGAGCTCTACGCTTGAAGAGGAATCAATCAATTGGCTTTAAGATTTTCACATCTAGGCCAAGAAGCTGGTGCTCAGCTATTGAGAAGACATTTGTGAACCATAAGAGGGGAGTTTCTAGCTTCACTTTTTTTTTTTTTTTCAGTGACTCAAACAACAAGTTATGAATCTATATTTGATAAGGATAAAATAAATAACTTCTTGTTGTTCTGTGTTTTGGAACAAACAAGGACATTTAAAATATTATGCTATGATGGGACACTTACCTAAGTTAGGGGATGTGGCTTGTTTTATTGTTTTGTTAGTCACATTGATAAGACACCAGATTCAACCTCCATCAAGGAAATTCTTTTTTTTGCTCAGACATCAAGGAAATTCTTAAGTTCATATTTTTTGACTAATTAATTTAATTTCGTGTGGTTAGTTGAATTTTTTTTCCACTTAAAGTTTAGTATTTTACGCATTGGGAAGTGGCTAAATAAATTAGGCAGAAGAGTGGCCCCAAAAAAATACAAAATTAAGGATGAATTGCAAGAATAAATTATGAATTTTTCTCTCATAGTTTATATTGCTGAGAATAGAAACAAGATCATTTTATTGGATCCAAAGTTTTTTTTAATGATTTTTGGAAGATTGTTTTCGTTTAAATTTTACCATTGGTTAAGATATAAATAAAAGCCAAAAGTATGCATTTGTTCCCTAATTTTATTCGAAGTTTTAGTTTAGCCCTTAATTTTTTTTTTTTAAAAAAAAAAAAAAATCATGTTTTCAGTCCTATAACGTAACCATAACATATTGCTAGTCTTAAATGATGATTTTTGTAGGATTAATATAATCATTGGTACCTTAAGTTTTTTTTTTTTTTTTTTTTTTTTAATTTTGATTTTGGTTCTTCAAGCTTCAAACCATAGATTTTTGTCCCATAAGTTTCATTATGTTTAAAACATTGATCCTTAAAAAATATTTGGGGGGGGGGGAAATTTTAACTTTTTGGGGTGAAAATAGAATGGTGTAAATCCACCTATTAAAGCTATTAAATTTTTTTTTGTTAAATTCATCAAGGCCACTTTGAAATAAAACCTAACATACGTTTGATAAAATTTATTGGTCTTAATTTTGCATGATTTTAAATTGTTTGTTTATTGATATTTTTGCCAATTCCAAACTCAATTGTGTCAAATATTCCTTGAAAAAAACTTTATTTGTAAAATTACACTTGAACCCTATTAAAAATGGCAACCCTTTGGTTAACCATACATTATTTTGACCATTAGCTAAAAAATTGTAAAAACCCTAAAGTATTATAAATAAGTGGCAAATAAAAAATTAACACCAATTAAGTGTCAAAATTGCAAATAAATTCTAAGAAGCTAATGTTAATATTCTTACCCTTATAAAATACCGTTTTAACCAATTACTTTGACTAGGCACTAGTTTGATTAATATTAGTTGGAAAGACCACTGATGCTTAGTCTAGTAAAAGTGACTAGTCTCTCACAACGTGGTAAATAAAGGCTTAAATTCCTAGCTAGAAGAGGTGTCCACATTTAGTGTTTTAACCGTTCCTAAAATAAGGATACTTGTACCTAACAAGGGGAAAAAAGAGTGAAAAGAATAATTAGGGGGAGGGGATGACACGTGGAGAGCATAAGACGAGATAAAGGTGCAATCCAATTTTGGAAGGAAGCAGAGGCAGGAGGTATGGTGGTCTTAACGGGGGAGAGAGAGGGAAGGAAATACCAATTTGTATGGTCACTACTTACCACTACAACAACAAATTTTTTTTTAAAAAAAATAATAAATTAGGGGGGACGGGGGCCACCCCTAGCCCCCCTCTAGTTCCGCCATTTTTTATAATTTAATAAAAATTAGATCATTTTGATCTAAAGTGACCAAAACCAAAATGAGGATAAATTTGAGAGACCAAAGATGTTATTGACCTTTTTTGTAAAATCATTGTCATTTTAAAAAATTAAACTTAATATATGTCACATTTGAAAAGTTTTTTTTTTTTCAACACTTAAAATGTTAATATCAATATTTTTTGTTTGTTAATATCATTAGAGTTAAAAGATTAAAAAAAAAATTTATAAAATTGATAGACCAAAACAAAACATTAAATATAAAAAGTGCACTTTTAAATTATACATATACACATATATGTGTATATGTATAGATATATGCAAATGTCTGTGTATATATATATATATATATATATACCATTTTAGATTCTGTGCAATGTATAAAAAAAATGTATGTGGCTAGAATTTTAGAACAAAATGAGCATGCACTCACAATATGCCAATAAAACCTCCTTTTGAGGAGAAAATGCAAGAATTATGATAATCCGATTATTCCTAGAGCTGCAGCAAAAGTAGTAGCATTCGATTGGCAAGCAAAATTCAAAATGATAGTTGATGTTGAAGTGGACTATATGGAGTTACGAGACAAATATGGATTTCAAAACAAGACAACAACAAAAAGTTGGGATTTCATCATTAAAATTCAAATACAAATGATCAGCCACTTTGATTTGATGATATGTATTAACAAATCATGTCAGGTCCTCAGACATCATCATTACTTGTTTATCCCTTCATTTATCAGATCATGTTAGCTGATGTATCTTCCCATTTAAACAAAAAGCCTAACTTAATTAACTCTCTATCCGATCTATTATATAAGACGTTGTTAACTAATTACATCAATTAAAAAATACTAGTTAAATCATTTAACATGTCTTAAATTGATAAATTTTTACCTATTTTACCTTCTTTAAAAAAATATGATTTTTTAAGGTTGTGATGTTCTACACTTCTAGTTATAACAATAAAAAGTGATTTTCAAATATATATTTACCATCTTTCTCCCTTTAATAGAGGTGGGAATAGGCCAAACCCATATCAGGCGGCCTACAGCCTGGCCTATTTAGGGCATAGTTAGGCATGACCTGTTTATTAAAAAGGTCAGGCCGATGCCTATTTAAAGGTCTAAATATGTAAATAGGCCATGTCTATTTTGTTAAGGCCTGAACTTTAGGCCTTTAAGCTACTGTTTAAATATTAAATAAATATAATTATATTTATATTATATAAATAAGATAATATTTATTGTTTTTCATTCTTATATTATAATTTTAAGATGTATTTATATAAGTTTTAATAGACTTAAAGTATACAAAGCCTAATTATGGCCTCCAAGGCCTGTAATATGAGGTCTTTTTAAAAGCTTACATTGTAAGTAGGCCTTTAAAAAGACTTTAGGCTCAACCAGGCCTTATGAAAGCTCAGGCTTGAGCCTATAAAAAGACCTGAATTTAGGCTCAGCCTTCGCCCTCATTGTAGGTTCAAGCCTATTTAAAAAAGTCCGACGATTCGTATTTCCATGCCCACCCTTTAATAAAGGACAAAATGGAAAACAGTCGATAATTGCTTTGCCAACTTCTTATATTTTAGACTAAAATAAACTTCTTATATTTTAGACTAAAATATCTTTTTATATTATAAAGCGGATGGAGTATTAAGATAGATGTGTAGTCATTAATTATATTCTCTTTAATTTGAGATGATGTCATCTCTTGTTGCAACTTCATCCAGACGTAACTTCATTCAATTTTGTAATTATCATAGTGAAACTGGATTCGTATCTTAATTATCATTAATAATTCAATTCACATGACAAAACGCAATCGAATGCATTTGTTATTTAATTATATTCTAACAAACAATTGTATGATTAGCACAATAAATTTGAAGAGGATTGGGTTAAGTGAAAGATTTGATATCCCTTCAAGTAACGTTGAAAATTTAAGCATTGTGGATAGATGAAATCATGTATACATGGAAAAGCTGCCTCTTAATATATTTGAGTCTAATAATTATTTTGGAAAAATTTATCATTTAGGCTTTATAATTTTAACTTAATTGTAACTCAATCCATACACTTTGACTCAAGACAACTCAGCCCATAAATTTTAACTCACTGCAACTTGATCCTATAGTTTTAGCTACTTTATAATTTTAGTCCTAACATTTATTATATATATGTGTGTCGGTGTGATTTTATTTTCAAAAAAATTGGGAATAAATTATAAATTGTTAAAACTATATATATTAATTGAATTGCAACGAGTCAAAGTATATATAATGAATATGGAAACCAACAGATTAATTTTTTCTTATATTACGATCTAAAAGTGTATAAGAGATTACTCATCTGATTCTATTTATAAAACACTCCCAACTAAATTACATTAACTAATAAAAGTAGTTAAAATTAGTTAATACTTTTAGGTTTGTCAAGAGATTTATCAAATTACATCTAATTGAAACTTTTATTTCTACCTTTAAATTAGGCGTAGGCAAAAACCCGGTGGTTCGATCCAACTGGTCTGGTCTAGTCTCGATTTGGTTCAGTTCAAATAAAAAGCATAACAAAATTGAATCAGACTAGACCAAATTGAGTGCTTGGGCTGGACTAGATTCCAAACCGGGGACCAGACCATTTGGACTGGTCTAGGTCAATTGTTAAAAAAATATTTTTGTTATTTAGATGTTACTTTTTTATTTGATGATGTTGGACTTTTTTAAAGGATTTATAGTTTATTTTTATTTTTTATGATGATTTTTATATGATTATAGGTATTTTTATGGGAAAATACCACTTAAATTTTAAAATCTCAAATAAATGATTTCTTAGCAAAAACAAGTTGTTAATTACTTTAATTTTTTTTTTAATCTCAATACTATTATTATCAACAAGATTTTGAAGTTTAAGTGATATTTTTCTGTCATTTTTCTTATTTTAATTGTATTTATCAAGTTTAAATCTTTTTTCCAATATTTTTTTTTAACTATTGTTGAATGTTGTTGGATTTTCTTATTAGAGTTGGGAATGGCCGGCCTCTACAAGGCCCGGGGTAAGAAAAACATATGTTTTTCAAAGTCTCGCCCAAAAGCACAAGGGCTAGGGCCCGGGAAGTTATTATTCCAAATTTTAATTATTTTTCCTTCATTTTTTCAAAGAAATATAATTAGTAAATTACAACAATTAAAGTTTTAATTTATCAAATAAATGTTATTAAAATTAATATCCAAACAAAACGAATCATCTAACAAATAAACACATTCACTAATTCATAATCAAAAGCAAACTATTGTCCACAAATAACTCACATAAAACATAAGAAGCATACCACTAAACAACATTAGTATGATAATTATTATTGTCATCTTATTCACCACTATCAATTTCAAAGGCATTTGATTGTGCTTTAAGTCTGTGAGTGTGAGTGAGATTTTTGAAGAAAAAAAGAAAAGAGAGACCAAGATTGAAATTTTTAGGGTCTCACTTCTCAACTCTCAAGTCTAGGCCAGCCTAGGTAATTTTTTTTTTAAAAAAAAAAGATTAGAAGGGCCCAACGGGCCAGCCTTTTTAAGCCTGAGGCCCTGCAGGATCAATTTCATTTAGCTCTTTTAATTTTCAAACCCATCCCCTTGAAGGATCAGGGCTTAAATGGCCCGACCCGACAGGCTCGGCTCGATTTTCCGGCTCTAACTCTTATAGAATTGTGATGTTTTAATTTTATATTACGCGTTTTATATTATTATATGTATTTTTATGGTCATAATAATTTTTAATATGTTCAGATTTTGCCTTCCAAAGAGGAAAAATAAATAAATTAGCTCCTGGAGTGTTTAGACTAGTCTAGTGAGTTCACTAGACCCAATTTGGTTCAGCTCGGCCTCGGGTTGGGGCTGGACCATACTAGACCTCAAACTTCCTTGTATAGCACGAGATCCTCCCCAGGCCAAGCCTCATGTTGATGTCAAACCGGATCCAATCCAGTCTATACTCATCCCATACTTCAAATAAAACTTTGAGTAGTTTGCTAGATACTTCATGGCTGTGTGTGTATATATATATTTTTTGGGATAACAAATTTGAAAATTTTCGGTCGAGATATATTTTTAATATAAAATAAAAATTTAAAAATATATTAAGTAAAAATATTGAACTGTGATCAATAGTTAACACAAAATTGATTTGCTTTTGAGTTAGAAAAACGTTTTTGATTTAAACAAAGTTTGTATAAAGTTGGGATTTTATATTACTTTAATTCAAAATGCTGTTAGGTATTTTTTTTCTATTTATTTCATTTTAATATTTATGTGCTAATTTTATCATTAAAATTTAGTTTGAAATGATCAAAAAATGGTTTCGCCTTAATAAATATACTTTTTTTGAAAGAAGAGTGATATAGATAAGTGAAACAAACTCAAGAATGTTAGAAGAATAATGGTTGGTAAGTGTTTTTTCATTTTTTCTCTTAACAATTTATATGTTTTTGTAATGATCGTTACTGCCAAATAATCCCCATTGAAATATAATAAATATATTTTTTCTTGTACCTACCAATGATTTGTTGTATACATGAGGGTTAAGAATCAATCTTCTGAGATGGTAATAAATATATTATTTTGAAATAATGAAATAACCACTTCTTAATTTTTATAAGTCTAAATTATAATTTTTTCCTAAGCTTAGAATTAAATACAGAAAGTATTCTTAACCCTTAAAATTTAATAACTTAGACTTTTCAACCTATACAAATACCTCGAAATATCAATCTTATATATTCTTAAACTTAATTTTATATGCATATAATCTTCTCAAATTTTGAGTTATATGGAGATATAAACTCTTTAAATAATTGATAGATAAATAATGAGTAATAATAAATAAAACTGATAATATAGGAATTTGTGTATAAATGTAAAAATTCAAAGATTTTTTTTTTTTTTTTTTTTTTTTTTTTTTTTTTTTTTTTTTTTTGGAAAAAAAAAAAGTTTTAATATATATATATATATATATATATATATATTGTGTGTTTGTGATATTTTTCATAATTTTGTATACTTTAGTCTTTTTACAAATATAAGCAAGAGTATAGTTTAGTCCTTTAAAGTTGACGCAATATTTTATTTTGTCCTTGAATTTTATAAAGTGTCGCTTTTTAGTCATTTAATCTTGATGGAATCAAAAAAATTACTAATATTAAAATTTTAAATGTTAAACAAAATTTAAAAAACAATAATTGTTATAAAAAATCATCATTTAAAATTAAAAATATTAGAATTAGAGGACTAAAAACATACTTTTTTAGGTCATCAAATATGCACCCGGCCCATATATATAAGGTTAAAGTGTGTCTACCATCCTAAAATATTTTTCCTCGTATGTCTTGTGCCTTTAAGTATTTTATGGTTTATCTAACACCTAAGATATCTTTTGACAATTTAGAACAAAATTTATCCTGAAAAAATTCACACTTTAAGAGTAAAATTGTGCCATAAAATATTTTAAAATACTAACGGATAAAAACTTCAAGATGTTGTATGAACCACACAATACTTTTAGATATTAAATGTAATAAAATAATTCAAGGTGTTGGACGCAAATTAATCCATGTGAATAAATTTGTTTTGGCGAAAAGAATGAAAGCACAAGTTTTTTTTTTTTTTTTATAGCTTAAGATTACGTTATTAAATTTTATAAAGAATATAAATTTTACAATTTGATTATAGTGTTTAATGGAGTCAAAAAAAAAAAAAAAAACAGTTTTATATAGTTTAATTCAATTTTTTTTTTTTTTTTTATAACCACATGTATATTTTTATTAGAGTCAATCATTTTCAAGTTACGTACTAAATGTGGATAACTCTCTCAATGAGAATATTATGTTTTTCCAATTCATCTCTTACAAATGTTGAAATGTTTGTTTCCAATTTTGTTACGTGATATTAAGGATAGAAATAAGTCAAACACTCTAATTAAAGGTTTATGTCCCAACCAACCTACATAAATTCTAACCTAACATAGATAAACTAGGCTCAAGTTCAAGCCTATTACCGAGTCTATTTAGATAAACAAGTTAGATCTATTTTCATAAGGTCTAGCCTACGAGCCTATTGGCTTGGCTTATTTAACTTTTTTTATTTATACTATTATATATGTATATATAATATTATCTAAATAATTTTATAAATTATTTATAAATTCACCAGCTTAACCTTAATCCTAAATTTAACATCTCATCGTTATTACCCTCAACCATTGCTTTCGCTTCAATCATTCACCCCTACCCCTATTCTCTTTGATCCTCGAGATGACAATGCTAACTCAATCCTTTTATTCTAATTTGTGTTGTCCATTAAAACATAATAATTGTTATAAGTTTGTTTTAGTGCCAAATGAAATATTATAATTTTAGCAGGAGGAGTTTGTCCCCATTTACGTGGGAAAAAAGCAATAAAATCCAATTTTACATGTTGCTTCTTAGGCTTGGTCAATTTTAGAAAATATATTTTATTAGTCAACAAACAATTAGTTTTTTTTTTCACTTGCTTTGACAAATTTTTTTTTTTTGGTATGAGCTTTGACAATTGTTATCAGTAGACACTCTTTTCTTTTTCTTATTGAGCCATTATATTAGGATGATAATGTAAATTAGGCTTTTAAGACATATTGTTGGATTGTAAATAAGCATGAAATAGGGTTATATATGAATTTGAAAGTATAAGCCTTAAAAACTATAAATATATACATTTTAAGTAAGCTTTTAAACATGTTTTAAGCCCTGTCAAGTCTTTGAAGGTCAAGACCTAAAATAAAAAGCCTTCATACGATTCAGACTGAGATTCAGGCTTTAAATCCATGTTATCGGCTGAAATCTATTTAGATAAATCCTAACCGAGCTAACTTGACCTGTTTTCACAAATACGTGAGATGGTGAACTATTGATAAATACGTCGGTTTAAATAATAATTCGTCATTTGTAAGTCCGAGACATGAGCCTTTGAATATATTCTATTCGGATTCTAATTACCAGATTTTTTTTATTATTTCATTATGCCTTAAAAATATTTTTTAGAAGAGAAAAGCATTTGGGAAAACACTTTCATATAAGTAATAATATTAAGTTGTCATTTCAGCATGTCCTCATTATGCTTTTCTGTCATTTCCGTCGTTCCCTTTGGCAAAAGATGAGAAGTTGGTGGAAATTCCTTTATATTCTGCAAAATTTAAAATAATAATAATAGTAATAATGAATAGTAGTAGTGTGCCAAATAATAATAACAATAATAAAAATAATGATTATATGCCCTTATTTTTAAGGAGAATCAGGGAGAAGGACCAAGATAAGAAAATATTTATTATAAAGGACATGAAAACTATAATTATTTTGAATGACCAAAAATTAAAATATAAATTTTTATTACGAAATTAACAAAAAAAAAAAACATGAATTACATCCTCCACGTCCTCCACAATACTGGGCACAAATCATCTTTGTTTACATCTCGATGCATTTGTGAGCAGATTCCGATGAGATGCAAGCCCAATGAGTAAATGGCAGCGTTGAGGGACCCACAATTTCAAATCTCTTCCCATACAGGGGTCCCAAAGAGGACTCTTTTTTATTATTATTATTTTTTATTCTCAGTTTTTAGGTTTAATCTAGGGTAATTTAGTAATTAGAAAATTTTTATTTTTTTTAATTTTTGGTCCTTCTAAATAATTAAAATTTTTAGATCCTTTATAGTAAATATTTTTTTTCCTTGGTCCCTCTCCCTAATTTTCCCTTGTTTCTATATACTTTTTTTATGAAATTATTTCTATTTACATTTTTATGTGTCATGGTCCCAACCACCATTTTTATTTTTATTTTGTTTTCTTATTTCTTATCTTTTGACTTTCCTTTGGAAGTATTAGTAGGGAAAATTATGTTTAAAGATATTTACAAATTTCTTATTCAGATGGATCCTGAATAAATAAAATTATTATTGTAATATTTTGAATTTTTAGCCTAGATATTTGAGGATAAGCCTGTACTAGGCAAACGACTAAGCTCAATTTATAAAATGTGACAAATAAGTGTAAGTCAAGAAATATTATTCTTAAGAATATTTATCCAAGTCTTGGAATTTTGCCATGTGCACAAGGATTATGAAAATAAGTCATGTTGACACATGATAAAAGAGATTTTATGAAGCTCCAATCTTATTCGCTATTTCGTCCAACTAAGAAGGAAAATGTGAGAAAATAAGACAACAATTCAAGTTAAGAGGTGTACCAAGAGCTACCATGTGTATGATCATTAATTGTGCCAAGTGTAAGGCAAGGGAGATGACAAGTTTTGGACATAAATAGCAAGCTTTTGGTAGGTGATGTGTTCAATCAGGGGTGGAGGAGAAATGAATTAAGGAATCCTTGACAAGTAAGCATGAAAATTAATGATTAAATGAAGACACCTATGCTTATCTATAGTTATACACTCCACCAATCAAGTAAACCCCAACTTGTTACTTGTCTACATGGAAAACAAGTTGATCTTAGTTAATTGAGATTTGTCAACTCTTGCAAAATAACATTTTTTTTTTTTTTTTTTAGATTCATGAAGAGCTTATTTTTAAGCTCTTATAATTATAAAAAGGATTTGTAAATTTAAATTTATACTTTATAATTTTACTTAGTTAATTGAGATTTGTAAACTCTCTTAAAAATAACTAGTCGTATAATTTTTTTTAGAGGAATCCACAGTGTGTCTAATTTAACAGTAATAGAAATAGAAAAACAATAATGAAATGGGGGATTTTTTCAGTGGAAAAAATACAAACAAAACATAAACATAATGAAATAAATGAAATAAATCATATTAAAATATGATCAACCCGGAACGAGATTCATAAGCTTATTCCATCATCGGATGAAAATATTGTAATTAAACTCATGATTGATTAATTTGGATGAATTGAAATCTCAAAACGTTCATCCAAAAAATCCTTCGACTACTCGATCGCCTAGCATTTGTTCCAAACAGTGGCATGTCACTGTGTGATCGGACAATAGTCACTCTAACCTAGTTCGAAATTTGTCCTTGGGATGAACCAATCTGGCTTTTAAATCTAAAATCTAAACTGTAAACTAGAATCAAATATGATTAAGTAAACAAAAAGGAGTTCGGTTACCAATTAAAATGCATCCACTGGATGAAAGCGTGAATCCTCAGTTCATAGATTGATCTAAGAAGTTTAGCCCATGATGGCCGGGAAAAACGCAGATGAACAGATGATATTCATGATGAACACAAAGAATAGATGAAGAACAATTCAGAGAAAATGAAACTTTTGTTTTTAATCCAAAATTGTGTAAAAACGTAATGCATCATGTGTTGGTGGCTAACCTAGGTAAAAACCTAGTTACAAAACGGATTTGGGCTCCACTAGTTAGGCCCAAAACATAAATAAAATCAAAATGGAATTTAATTACAAAATTGGAGCGCAAATAAAAATCCAGAAAAAAAGTGTCTTATTTGGATCCAATTTTGACCATCTTCTTGTCCGAATTTGCCTTTCAAGTCTTCATAACATTTGTAACTCTCTAAATAATTTGAAATATGAGATCAGAATGAGGCTAATCGGATATCTGGTTCAAGAGTTATGATAAAAATAGTGAGGCATCGTAAATCTAGAATTTTATCATTAAAATGAATCAGATCTAAGTAAAAGCCCACAGTCAAATAAGCATAAAAGCCCATTATTTATTAATTAAAGAGTTCTAAATTTATTAATCAAGATATACAAATAAGTGTATGAAATATTCAATTATCAAGACACATAAGCATTGATTTTAATGGAAATTAGAGACAAGAATTCTTCTCCAATAAGCCGTTAATTTCGACCTTGCATGGAGACAAGAGGGAAATAAGATTCAAGAAAAATATGGAACTTGGTACATGCATAAAAATCTAAGGGTATTTTCGTCAATTAGCAAGAGGGATCCTAGGAGGACTTTTTAACCGATATTAAAACACATCTTACTGTTCTCCAAGAAAAGGAACTCCTCCCCTGCGTGGAAAACAATTACTCAAGTTTGGGAGAAGTTCCTTTCGGGAGTTGGGAAGAAGGTTAATAATGGGGTTGGGACTAAATTCTGGCATGATCTTTGGCTCCCTATTGATCGTCCCCTTATGGCCTTCGTTGCTGATCCTTCATTTGTAAACGAGGATGAGACTGTTCGTGATCAATTGTTGGCAAGTGGTAGATGGGACATTGACAGGTGGCGGGGCATTTTACCTTTGTCTATCATAAACATTATATCTAAAGTTCACCCCCCTCCAGCAATCTTCCCGACTATTTCTCTTGGAGGGCTGCAAGTGATGGTTGGTTCTCTGTCAAGTCTGCCTACAACTTCCTTTCCAATCATGGAAGAACTTCAGATAATAGTTTCTGGGCTCTCATGTGGAAATGGAAGGTTCCTGAGAAAGTAAAATTTTTTATGTGGCAAGTTGCCTATGAGAGGCTGGTCACTAATTCTCTCCGTGCTAAAAGAGGCCTATCTACTGACAACATTTGTCCGTTCCCTTGCAATAGCGAGGAAACCGTGATTCATATAATCAGGGACTGTGCGAGGGCAAAAGACTTCTGGAATCAGATTTTAAGTCCTAATTATTTCTCTCAGTTTTTTGCAGGTACTTTGCAGTCTTGGCTTAACTGGAATGTCTACCACAACCCGGCAACTGGAAGATTTCTGAATTTCTCTTGGCCAAGAGTCTTTAGTTTGGGGTGTTGGATCCTCTAGACAACGAGGTGCAAATTCCTATTCAACGGCGAGAAGACAAATACCAGGGGGATGTTACACTTTTGCAATTATCTCTTAATGGAAAATACCTCCAGTCACGTTCTTGCTCACAGAATTTTCCAACTTGGTAGGGCCACTGAAAACTCTTGGTCTCCCCCTCCTGTGGATACGGTTCGCATAGATGTGGATGGTTCAATGCGCTACTATCACCAAGCAGCTTGCGGAGGAGTAATTAGGAATTCTCAAGGTCACTGGCTGATGGGTTTTCACAGATCTCTCGGGCATCACTCAGTGATTGAAGCTGAGCTTTACGCCATCATGTCAGGATTAAAAGTGGGGCACCGGATGGGATTCCAGAAAGTTCACCTCTACTCTGACTCCCTTGAGGCCGTCAACATTCTCATAAGAGATTGTTGTACTGATAATCATTTGAAAGATATTATTAGAGAGACTCGGGACCTCATCTTCCAAGATTGGAGCTTTGAGATCTACTACACTCCGAGAGATAACATCTCATGTGCTGACTATATGGCCAAGTATGGTTATGGCAACCAATCTCAGGCGGATGAGGTTTTAATACCAACTGTTCCTACTGGATGTCTTCAAATGTATTTACAGGACCAATCGGTCTGCCATTCTTAGTTTTTGGATTCCCTTTTGTATTAAGGGCTAGGCTTTCATAATCTTGTCCCTTTTCTCTTTCTCAAGCCTTGGCTTGCCTGTACTTTCAAAAAAAAAAAAAAAAAAAAAACACACATCTTACGCCTCTTTCCATACAAGTGCACGTCCAACAAATCCAAGGAACTAAAGAGGACGTGTTCACCGAAACAAATGGAAGAGAAGGAAGGAAAGAAAGAGAGAAAGGAGAAGCCAAGGATCAAGGTGAGTTGTTTGGAACATCTTACAACTTTCCTTTCTCATCCCCCTTGTATAATTGCATAGCTCTAATAAATAACTTGAGTATGGTATTTTGGAGGGGAGGCTGAAACTTTGAAGAGCTAAGGAAGAAGAGAAAGAAACAACAAGACCAAGAACAAGACAAGTAACATTTCTTATCTTCTTGCACTTGTTCTTGAAGTTATTATATATGGAATCAATTTCTTCTTGTTGTCTTGTGGATTTAGAAGTTTTAAACTCTTGGGGGAAGGTGTTGTCCGAATTTCTAAAAGGGGTAAAGTAGTTTGAAAGTCCAAATAATGAGTTATGAGACAATTTAGTACATAAAATCATAAAATTTATGAAAATAAATTGGAAAATCAATTAAGTTCTTCTTCAAGACTCATTTCAGTCTGAACCAAAAATTAAGGAAATGATGGGATTTTATGTGTTTTGACGTTTCCCATGTGTTTAGGAAGGAAAATAGTGTGGGGCAAAGGTTGGAAATGATTTTTGGAAATATTAGGTATAAATTACATTAAATAACAAAGCTGCCAGAAATTGAGATTATGTGAGGAAGTTGGCTTGTGAACTGTTTTTCGATAGAGAAAATGGTGTTCAAAGGCTATCAAATTTTTTAAATTTAAATTACACACAGAGCTTTAATTTGATAGGTAATTCGTTAATTCTAGAGTTTTATACAAGGAGATATAAATTTTTGAAGTTGACCCATAGTTCTAGAAGTACAATATGAGAAGTAGAGTAATTTTTTTTATTTATTCTGGAATGATACGGATTTTTCTAACTACTGGTGGTATTTTTCTTTAAAATTATATATGTCAAACATAACTTTTGGAAACACCTGAATTGGATTTTTTTTTTTTACAATTAATTATGAATTTTCAAAATTCAATGAAAATTCTGGAATTTCTGGGTCAAGTCCGAAAATGACATAAATAATGGTTAATATTATACCACCTATCATTTAAAGGTTATGATGAGTTATAAATGATAATGGAAGCCTTTTTATAATGCTTGGATATGAAGTATTGAGTATTGTCTACCGTTTTTGTAATTATAGGAATTTACAAGTGTTCAGGACTTGACAAAGAACCTGAACGTTATTATGTTATTGAGTAAACAGATAGTAATTTTAATCTCATATGCTTTGTAAACCTGTGTATGCAGGTTTGAACCATGAATTGTGATCCGTGTGTAGGACACTCATTTATTGCATTAAATTGATTTTGGGTTCGAGGCCCAATTGTGCTTTCCCAGTGCTGTGGATTTGAGCCTTGTTGTGTGCCATGCTCTACAGTCAACGCTTTGTGCATTATGTGACTGCTTGTGATATTTGTTGAATGCTGTATGATTTGTTATTTTCATAATTGTGGTAGACTAACATATACTGAATATACTTTGAATATGAGATTAATATGTTACTTTAGGATTCAATTTGAATTCCAGACATGCCAAAACGTTCAAGAAGGGGGTTATAGTGGTGAGCAGAGCTCCACGGGCAAAATGGTAGACATAAAGCATAGCTGATCTTGAGGTAGTAAATTTGTGGTGGTTATTTGTATTGTATTATTTAGTTCAAATAAGAGATTTTAAACAGTATTGGAATTTTATTTGAGGAGTTGTTTCTGGCATATCGCCAGGTAGTTTTATTGTTATCTGTATTCTATGCCCAAGCATTATTATATGCTTCATTCCGTTGTATGATGTGTGAACGAAAGAGATTGTGACAATTATGAAGGATCATAATTATTCTCCGAAAAAAAATAAAGTGAGCGTCAAATAATCGAAATTGAAGTTATAAATTAATGTTGTCTTAATGTTAAATATTGGATTCGGAGTAACATGCTCAAAGATTGTTCTATACTCCGTAATTTAAATTCACTATTTTTACAGAGGAGAAAAGACAGACCATAAGTCTTCATAATAATTCCACATATTCAGCATCATTCGAATTATTTATAAATCTGATTTGTTAAGAATAATTTTTCCCTATCAGTATGTCATTTCTTACTTTTTTTTTTTACTGCGACATTCATCTTTCTCTTTCTGGAATCCAAGAGCTCACCAGCACCACATCTCATCCTCAACCTGTTCTTGTTTTGATGGTTTAGATTATTATTTTTGAATAAAATATCTTTGAGTACATAACCTAAATTTATAATAATCTTTTAACTGTCAGTTTTTTTCTAAAAAATAATTTTTTATCAACAAAGAATTTTAAATTTGGACCTTGTTTTTTTTTTTTGGGTAAAAAAAAAAAAATTAGGAAAGGGGTTAGATTTACCCATGATAAAAGGGATGGACGAAATCTCTCACCCTCCTAAGTGATACAGATATTAGACAAGACAATGATATTAGACGAGACAATCCGTTTATTAACCTCAGGTCTCTGTTATCTGGTCCATAGTAAATCCGATATGGCGTTTATTGAACTTTGGACCAAAGATCCACTAGGCATTTAGAACGCCTGCTGAGTCCCATTTGGGTCTGAGTCAATATTTTGATTATTTTCAGAAACTAAAACGAGGATCATTTAGCAATTAAAGCAATGTCCATTATAACCAAACAAAAAAAAAAAAAAAAAAAAAAAAGACATGTCCATAAATTTAATTAAAGACATAAATACCCTTTTTTAAGGTGGCCACATAAATATAAATAACAATTTAGTATAAGTTGCATTTTTAAATTTTATCTTAAAGAGAATTTGTTGCATGCACATACACCTGCAAGTAGAACCATGCAAAGTGGAACTATTACTCAAGTATGTCGTCTGCACAATAATTTATTTTTTCAAATATAAGTATCCGAACATAGAAGCTTTTCCTTCGATTATTATTTTAAGCAACCTAAAAAAGATCAAGGAGTCAGTGTCATTATTGCAGTGAACAAATTTTCTGTGTCAAAATTTGCAAGAGCATCATCATAACGATGCATAATCCAATTAAAAGCAAAAAAACATTAATGCCTCCGGTATTTTAAAGACTCGAGTGTGTGCTAGACAAAGTCTCTCCATCTTTCCAAAATTTATTGGCAAGCTTACAATTAATGATGTTCCTCATCATCGCCATGTCCGTCGGGTGGACCACCGGGTCCAACCACTTCAAGCTGTTAAAACGTGAGGTTGAATGATCAGTGACATTCTGTAGTATAATCCCCTTGTAAAGTAATATGATTATCATGCTAACTTTCATGGGGTCACAATCAAGGCAAGCCTACCTGATATTAAATCTATGTATTGAGAACCATATGGGAATCAATGTCAATCAAAGTTAAACATAAATGTTGACATGTTGTGACAATTTGACAAAGTCTCTCAATTCCATATTAAGTGATCAAGAATGTCACGTAATTCTTGTTGGAATAAGAATCACATTAAACAGAGATAGGAGAAGATACATGCAGACATTCTGAAGCTGATTCTATGATAATTACTGTAAGAGAACCAAAAACTTTGCAGCCAATATAATTAAGACTTGTCCAAAGTAACAAGACAGTGGGGAGATGTTAGTTAGAAAAACTCTCTCCAAATACAAATTTCATTAGAGCAGCCTTAATATATGCAATTCATGACAAGCAGTATTCTTGATACTGAACAGGACAAGTGCCTGCAAACAAGTAGGTAATTTTTAATCCATAAACTTACACACCTACTCCATCTAGTTTAAAACATAAGTCACTGCAAACCACCTCATTGCAATCAAGAAAGAGTAGTTAACTCAAAATCTATCTTGAGAATTTTACTTCACACATATTAAATGAGGGTTTGAAGGTGAGAGAAAAATACAAGGAGTCACGTTTAAGCATTAATTATGGGCAAAAATTGACAAATAAACATTAATTACACTTCAGGTGACATATATTATGGACCAAAGAATTCTCCTATAAATTGACTTATATTTTGGACTGAAGGGGGCATACATGTAAGTCAGACCTGATCATATTATGCTAATACATATGGGGAGTAAAAATTAAACATAAAGTAGATGGAACTTTCAACTAACCGCAAAATATTGTGTGCAAACTGGACATTCATGAGGCTTGCCTTTCTCCAGCCAAAACCAGACAACATCATGCTCATCCTCTACAATTAAAAAGTTGTTTACCTCAATGTCATAAGTCATAACAGTAGTATGATGATTTTCATCAACTTGTGAAGAAACTCACACACAATGGGACATATCTAACAATAAGGAGGAGATAAGGAGTACCCACCGCCTTCACCTCCAGGGCATCCAATTATCCTTTTGTCATAGTATGACTTAACAACAGCAGGTGCTTCCTATGAAGCAAAATAACTATGACGATTATTAATATAAGATAAAACATTTTCACAAAATAGTACTCCACGATAGGGAAACCGTAAATGTGAACCCAAAATAAATAAAATGTAACCTTTCAACACAGGCATTTTAAAAAAAAAAAAAAAAAAAAAAAAATCATAAAGAAAGATGCGTGATTGTTACCTGTGGAAGCTAGGTCAATCAAATAATCAAGGAATGTTATCAAGCTTAAATGTGACAAGGAACAAAAAGGCATAAATAGCAAAGAGTACTTAGTGTCCATCTGAGACAGAATGGAAGAAGTGAATGGGATACTTCAATAAGAGAGGATGAAAATGATTTTCCCTCCCCAAATCCATATCACAATGCAACAACTCTATTTTATGTTTATAAGTTCTGCTTGGTTTTCCAGCCTTCTGCTCATTGTTCCTCTTCACAACCAAATATAGTAAAGATCCTCATACTTTGTTTTATTTTACAGTCATTATTATGTCCATCATAAATTGCTTCATAGGATGATCATACTGTTGTTATAAGCAGTTTAGGTTCCAAAGTCAGTAAATATCTATATTTTAATCCATTCATAATGTTACTTCCTTTATTTTTCATTCCACATCCCTGTATCCCATGCATCCAAAGAAACAAATTAGCAAGCATTTCTAATATAAAGATCATTCAAAGTTAGTAATTTGAACTACTGCAGGGCTGACGTGCAAAAAGTTGACAAGTATTTATTTAATTTTATAAATCAATAATGATGCATTACATCACTGCCAAGCGTATTAAGGTGGGGAAAATAATGAAGGGGTTGAATTTATTCAAATTAAGGATGCCTTAACTTACATGCATATCAAATATCACATCTTGATAATGGGAACTACAAAGTATTAATACACAATGTCAAGATATTCTGGCAGTTTTCTTTTATTTCCTAAGTTTTTTCCTGGCTGCAAAATAATCGGCCACACCTAGCTATAAAACTTACAAAGAATCTTGAAAATATTAGAAGACTAACCTTTGTACCAAAAGGACCTTCAGGATAGTTTATATCCAGAAGCTTTTTCCCCTAACAGAAAGAAACAAGCATGAGTCAGCCCGATACACAATTCACTTGATTAAAAAAACAGAAAAGCGCAAGAGTAGCCACCTGAAGATCTGCCTCAATCTCCTCACGCTCATGGCCAGTAGCAATAGGAATTATATCCTCAACCGTCTTTCTGACCGCAGCATCCGCTATTTTATAATGACAAAAACCAAATAAAACAAGGCATTGTGTCAATTAAACGATGAATCGCTAAAAAAAACGATCAGTAACAAAAGCAAAAAGATTACCGGAACTGAAATGGCGAGGAAAAACAGAGGAGGAGCGATTAACAAATGAAGAAGTGTTGATTCCGAATCGAGAGGGCGTAGAAGCAGATCGGGAAGATGAGGATGAGAGCGTGGCTATTGATTTGAGCTGAGAAGAGAAAATTCTTCGCCACATCGTAGGTGAGTCACGCCGATCCAACGACCAAATCCAGCGCCTAAATGATCAAAGGAAACGAAAGGAAAGCTTTATTTTCTTTCTCTTTGGAAAAACCAGAAGGAGCGAGTCACGACGATGCACGCTTGTCTATTGGTTTGGGTTTGAGAGCGTGAGGGACCAGTAGGAGCGGCAAGTCCCTGTTTGCTTGCCATATGTCAAGGACCCCCTGCACGTGCTGGATTCCAAACTGGACTGTTGGAGATTCGGCCCAAACTTGATTTGGACCCAACTATGTTGATCAACGTGGCCTATTACTTATTCTCCCTGGCCCAACTCACAAAAACTTTTTTGTTACAAAAAAAGAAAGAAAAAGGGGGTTAATTTATTAAATTTATAATCTTTACCTTATCTATTTCGAATTTTTTGGAGAAATTAAAGAAGAAGAAAAAAATACTTAATCATAGGTATATGTTGTATATCATTAGACTATATATCAGTTTATAAATATAGCAAATTAGTTTTGAGAAAAATAATAAATATAGATTTTGTAAAGTAATTTATTTAGCTTCCTTAACCTCTTCAAAGAAGTTAATTGAGTCTTATACTATCTCCGATTCTAAATATAACACAAAGTTTATAGTACAATTTGTACTGTAAATTTTATCTTATATTTAAGATAAGAGAGAGTATTAAATATGAAAGTATATTGCAAAGATAACTATCCAACCAATATTTTACTACACATTCAAAAAATGTTTATCATACACATATTGAAGAATGGTAACTGGCTTTTGTTGATGTATGTTGGTTCCTTCTTTATGAGTAAAGTGTGAAAATGGCAAATTGTCTTTATTTATTATACACACACAAACGTGGAAAAAATTTACAGAGCCAAGCTATTCACGGTCAGAACTAAATTTTTTTTTTTTAAAAAAAAAAATATTGGAGGCCATTCCAATCCAAACACCCCCCCCCAAAGGGAAAAAGGCTACTTTCCATAACTATTTTTAGAAAAAATAGAGGCGGAAAGTGGCCATTTAAAAAAAAAAATCCACTTTTTCACGGCTTTTTTTTTTTTAAAAAAAAAAAAAATGAAAATTGACATTTTTTAAAAAAAGAGAACCCACTTGCTACATCTCTCTCTCTCTCTTTTTTTTTTTTTTTTTTTTTTTTTTTTTAAATGAAAATGGATGTTGTAAATTACATTTACTATAATGAACGTTGATTCTCAAAATTTTCAACGACGCTTACATACAATATTTTCTGAAGACAATCAGGGTTCTAAAATCAGACATTAAAAATGTCTTTCATAGCAGTGTAATGCTAATACAGAAAATGAAAGTCACACACACATATGCGCGCATGAAACGAAGTTAGATTTAAACAATGATACTTGAGCATAAAGCATATATTTTAGGGTTTAATTTAAATGATGAAATAAAGTCGACTCATCATTAGTGGAATATGAAGAGCTATTGGCAAACCACTAAGGATGTAAATAGGTTAGGCTAGATAATTAGGTTTTAACTAATAGGTCTGTGCTTGTGATAGAGATCTAAAGGCTACGTCTAGGACTCAGCCTGTATGTAGCCTTTTTTTTAGGCCCGAGAATGAGCATTCAAAAAGCCTGACAATGCTTAAAGCTTATGTATCTAAGTTCATATATAGTTCATTAAGTTTATTTAAAAGCCTACATTATGTCTTAAAAAATTAAGGATTCGTTCTCATAGGAAATAAAAGAGTTGAGAAAAAAAAGAACACTTAGTAGCAACAATTATCCGAGTAAGTAGAAATAAGAAAAATCAATCATCTATGGACTAAAGAGATACATCTTTTAAAATCAATCAAATATAATAAGTACATGTAAATTAAAACTAGATGTTATCTTTCGTTTTTCTTGTATAAAATGATACAAATTCCTCCTATTGTGATCATTTTCATTTAGGCATCATTAAAATAAACTTATTGCAATTATTATGTTGCATCAAATGACACAAATTGAGGGAGAGGTAGTGAGCTAGCATTACCATCTCAAGTGATTAAAAAAAAGAGAGAGAAGTATATGTGTCAATTGATGAATGAAAATGTTAAATTCATGGGTAAATAATAAAATGTGAAACTTAGGGTAGATTAAATTATATATAATTATGCATAATAATACTTTTTTTTTTTTTTTAAAAAAAAAAAAAAAACTAAATAGGCCAAACATATAGGCCTTATAGGCTAGGCTTGGCTTATGTACCTAAATAGGCCTATACTTGAGAGCCTGATTTTTTACTAAATAGGCTAAGTTAGGTTTAAAGTAGATCATCGTAGACCCCCTAATAAGGGCTTAGCCTATTTTCACCCTACAAACTACTAGTGATATAAAATTTTCATGTAAATTATAATATGACAAGAAACAAATATTGCAGATTTTTTTTTTTTTTTTTTTAATAACCAGCAATCATGTGAAATTTTCATTTACAAGTCTTGAATCTTTTTTGTTTCAGGTGGTTAATAGCATTTAAATTTCGTCTTAATTATTTTTTACTTGTATTATAATTGTTTGAAAATAAATAGTCAAGGAAGAGTAAGTTACGG
The DNA here is from genome assembly GCA_019022655.1 of Acacia acuminata. Taxonomy (NCBI): domain Eukaryota; kingdom Viridiplantae; phylum Streptophyta; class Magnoliopsida; order Fabales; family Fabaceae; genus Acacia; species Acacia acuminata. Next base: position 3,923,218 of record JAFJYI010000001.1, read on the forward strand.
TGTTCGGGCTTTGGTCAAGTTACTCTTAAGTTGCCGTTCACCATCTGCACCAGGGAAAAAAAAGATAGAAGAGATGGCTCGAAAACTTAACGGAGTGTCTAACAACTAACAAACGATAGCAGCTTGCTAGTTGCTACGGGGGATCTAATTAAAAATAATTATAGGGTTTAATTTGATTAATTAATTAGGGTATAAATATGATTGACAAAATAAATTGAAATTCTCATACTATTTTATACCAAATTAAATTCTCCAACCAGTAATTTCGAAATACTCCAAATTCAAAAAGTTTCAACAAAATTGGTAATAACTGTAGTAAATTTCGAACCTCATGACATTAAAAAAGGCATATAAATAGTTAAATCCAGATCGAGTAACACGAAACTTGACCACTCACTCAACAACACCCCACCTTGGCTCCTGTTATTACAACCAACCTATAAAGTTGGCTGCAGCTAGCAGATCGAGAAGAGAACGTATGTAACTTTGGTTCTATCTCTCTGCAACTAGAGAAAAATTAATTTCATTGCATGGGTGGGCTCCACCATCTATCCCTCTCTTCTTCGAAGCTTGTTGATGCTGCAGCCGGAAGCTACCACATATTACCGCTAACTAAGTTGTATCTCTAGAACCTGAAGAGTAAAATTCAAGCTTGTCTTGGATAACGAACGCTGAGCAATCTGATGTCATCAATCACAGGCCCACACAAAGAACCAGAGTTATCATTCTTCATGGTGTAAAATGAACTGTAGAACATAATACGTGTACGTGTGGACACTGCTTTGAATCGTAGCTTCCCTCGAACGAATCCTCCTTTGCCTTTTGATTCATACGGCACCTTCGAGGTGTCTTTCCCTGCGAATGCCTCCACCACCATTGATCCTTCGCACTTATTACTGGCGTCGCCGACGGAGAAGGTGAGGTCGTAGACCTTGCCGACGGTGGTTCGGACCACTTGTGCTATGGCGCTTTCTCGTCCGGCGACGAGTTCGACGGCTCTTTTGCCCTCCGAGACGGTGTAGTGGTCGGAGTCGATGTACTTGACGGCTTTGAGAGATTCGATGATCCATCCTGGTAAAGGACTGTGAGCGTCGTCGATGTGAGGTGGAATTAGAACTCCCCATGTTGTGTTTGGTAAGATCAATGGGCCTTCCTCAAAGTTACCGTTTTTCAACAAATTGGCTGCAAAAAGAAAAAACATTTAAACGACGTCGTTTTTGGCCAGCTATTTTTGGCATGTGTCAAACAAGCGTGTCCTCACATGGTTCAATTTACTATGTAATGCCTTGATGCAAGAGTCATTGGATGTTGTCGCACACAAATTTTTTATTCTTATATTTATAATTTTTTCTCTAAGTATATTATACCTATTATTTAGTATTTTTGGTTTAAAAAAGTTATATCTATTCTTTGATAACGTAATTGCTAAGTCTGATAGATGATGGGTTAGGTACCTGAGGTCCTTCTGGGAAGGAAAAGAAGCTTCAAAGCAACGGAATCAACAAGCGGGCCACAAGCCGGGTCCTCCTCCACTCCCGGGTTATGGATCACAACTTCTAATTCCGGATAGTCCGCTCGGAACCCGCAAGCGAATGACTCGCACCCATTGCTACCGTACATTGTCTGAATAGGAATCACTCCCCAGTCCTTCTTCTCCGTCGTCGGCATCACCGACACGTTCAGCTTCTCTTCCTGCGCGCATGTCCTCGACGCGCTGAACGTTAATGCGTAGAAGCCACCCTTCGTTAGCTGCACTTTCTGCTTGATATAAGCTTCGTTGCCGAGCCTCACGGCGTAGGATCCCTCCGGCACCACCAGCACCATGTCGCCTTGCTTCTGGCCGGATCTTATGTACTCGACATAACCCTGCGTCGTCCAGTTCGGGATCGCGTCGTTCCCCACTACCACCGACCCTTTCACTTGTGATGGCCTCGGACCTTTCTCAAAGTTCCCGTTTGGCAATAAACCTGCAATATTTTTTCGCCCTAAATTAGATAAAAATATGACATTCGGAAAATAAAATATATTGCGTGAATACTTGGATATGAAAAATCTCACACACTTGTTTAACTAATTAATTACTTTGCTATTAGAAAAGATCAAATAACTACTAACATGGAGTTGAAGTTGACCTAACAGTGTAAAGTCTCACTAGATCCTTCTAAATCTCTAGTTTAAATCTCAAAAGAGACAATTGTGTTGGAAAAAGCAGCCACAAACTCGAAACAAATGATAATATAAAAAAAAAAAAAAGATCAAATAATTTAATTATTAATGGAATATAAAGTTTGGATTTTTATCAAAATATGTACGACTTTAATTTGCATTTTTTTTTTTTTTTTTTTTTTTTTTACAAATATTGAGTTTGAAAAAAATGAGTCATGTATATATTTGTAAATAATTATAAAGATGGAGAGTATAATTCATTCTCCTTTAATTTGTGGATATATATGGGCAGGTGTCTTTTACTTACTGTTTTTTCAAAGTGGTCGATCAATCATCGAAAATTTTATGAGAAAAAAATTAAGCTAATAATGGAGGTAGAATAAGCCCAAAGGTTTCGGAGGAGAGTAGAGATATTATTATTCCCAAGAGAACCAAGAAGCCGCGCTCTATCTGAATAAGAGAGAGCCACTTTGGGAACTAAAATAGTAAAGAAAAAGTTAAAAATATTAAATATAATAATTATAAGCATATATAAATTATGCGTAAAGATATAAGGAACATGCAGACATTGCAGATGAGCACATGGAAAAGTAACATGCTTCAAGGTAGCGTATTCTTGAGTATGTCATGCCATTTTAATCATATTATTGCTTTTTAAAATATTGTAATGCGAATCTTCATTGTTCATAGAATAATTAAGTAAAACAAACACTTTGTTAAAAGAAAAAAGGGTAAAACAAACACTATGAGGTAATGACTCTGTGACCTAGTGATCATGCTCTATGTAAAAAAAAAGTTATAGGTTGAATCTCATTTATAATCTCAAACGGTAAATATTTTTCCAATGCAATATGTTTCTTATATTACCTTCGGTCCTAATTATAAGAATATTACAAAAGTATTCTTATAATTAGGACCGGAAGGAATATATATTATGATCGACTTGAAGAATGTTAGTGGTGAATCATATGATATGGTAATTGAATTGGCAGATACAAGTTGTGATCCGTTGGCAAACAATGAGAACTATGTAATAGATGGATAGATAGAGAGACGCGAAGGACTTTACCATCTGAGAGAGACAAAACGGCGTCGTAGCTTGCTAAGAATAATACTAACAACACTTGAAGCTTCTGCATTTTTTTATCAAACCAGAGACACAGAGAAAGAGAGCGAAGAAAGATCAGAGAAGTGTGGTAGGTCGCGATCCAAGGAGGGTGAGAGCGCAGGCTCTTTTATTGGAAATGACTAGCACAATTGCCACTGTGTTTAGGGAATATTACAGGAATGCCATAGTTATAGCCTTGACGTGGTGATAATTATACAGTGAGGAGGCTGGTCACAAATCTCGCAGCAGACACAGTGGCGAGTAACGAGATTGACACTAACTTTTGTCCTTCCTCCATTCATGAAAATAAAATTTAAAATAGGGTTAATATGAGGGAAAATCCAGAAAAATAATATTGCTTGAGGTTTAAAATCTCAAATAGGTGATCTAACAACAAAACGAGTTGTCAATTACTTTATATTTTATGTTAATTCCATTATTGTTGTTATTAATAGGATTTTGAAGTTTAATTGGTATTTTTCTGTTATTTTTCTTTAATATAATATTTGATTTTTTAAGTATACCCTAATTTTAGTTTTGGTCATTAAAGTTACAAATTATGGCTTTTAGTCCCTCAAAAGGCAAAATGATTCAAGATTTTATTAAGGGTTAAGGAGCAAAATTACCAACGAACTATTAAGGCTAGGAGCATCGTCAAGACAAAAAACTTTTAAGGGTACTAATAATACCAACAAACAATTGAAATTGTAAAAAAATCACAATCAGTTGCTACGGTAACTCCGTTTATTTTTTTTTTTTTTTTTTTTTTTCTTTTTCCTCGCATTGTATATTCTTCTTCTTGCTGCATCCTTTGAAAAAGCTCTAATGCCTCCATCATCTTCCTGTTCCTTACATACCCACTAATCATTGAATTCCATGTAACAAAAGTTCTTGTAGGCATTTTATCAAACAGATTTTGGGCATCTTCAATTTCCCTGCATTTCGCAATACCCATGATCATTGAGTTCCAAGCTACAACATCAAATTCCAAGAGACCATTAAACAATCTCCTCGCTTCACTCAAATGCCCACTGTTCCCATACATATGTATCAGACAATTGCGGATAAACTCGTCATTTTCAAGACCCAATTTTAAAACTCTCCCATGAAGCTGAGCTCCTTCATGGCCAAGACCCATTTGAGCATAAGCCTTGAAAACCGAAGGGTAGGTCAATCGTTCGGGTTGAATCTCGAGTACAACATTTCAACGAAAAGTGAGCTGCGTTTTGTGGGGTCGAGCTACGAGAAAAGCATCGAATGATAGTGTTCCAAGAATAGTGGTTTAGGTTGGGAATCACAATGCTCTAATCCTTTCGTCGCGAAGAAGGAAGAGACAAAAGGATTAGAGCATCGAGTAATAATGAGAACTATGAGTGGGTGGGTTAATGAACGACCTCGTTGTCTTTGTTGGAAATGCCGGAAGCATAGCGAGAATGGTTGTTCTTTTGTTGCAAAAGACAGCCGATTCTCCCATGTTTTCGGCTTTTCGCAACGTCCAAGCCTAAAAGAATTTGATCTTTTTTTGGCCGGGAAAAAGGAAAAAAAAGTCATAAACGGAAGTTCTTGTAGTAAGCGACGGAATTGTAATTTTTTTTTTTTTTTTTTTTTTTTTTTACAATTTCAATTGTTTGTTGGTATTGTTGATACCTTTAAAAGTTTTTTTGTGTCAGTGCTCTGGCCTAATAGTTCGTTGGCGATTTTGCTACTTAACCCTTTTATTAAATTGTATGAACTAATGTTTTAAAAGGAATAAAACTTAATTAAGAGACCAAAATCTATGATTTAAAACTTGAGAACCCAAAACTAAAATGAGGGTAAACTTAAAAAATCAAAGATTATATTAACCAATAAAAACAGAAAGGAAAAACGTGAAATGATGATGAACTTCAATTAGCAAAATTGAGAGCTAGATCATTTTAAAAAGTAAGCGTGTGTGTTGTGCACACACACATTTTGTATATGTGAGTGAAGTTGGGATAAAATAAAGGGTTAAGGTACAAAAATGCTCATAATTTTTTTTTCCTAAAAAGCGTCAAATACCATAAATTTTATTTGGATAACAAAATGACTTATTAAAAAGGGGCATTTTTTACCTTTAATTATTCTGATGCATTTTAGCTTCATTTTCAAAAAGGCTCATGGACAGTTTTACACCCAAATAAAATTTATGTATTTGACGCTCTTTTTAAATTAAAAAAAATTATAGATATTTTTATACCTCAACTCTAAAATAAAAAGGGAAGAGTTGTCGGTTGCTTGAAATTGGAGGCCGCGATTTGGAAGGGTATAAGATTATAGGCAAGCTATTCAAAGCCACATGTTGTTTCAAATCTCCAAGTAACAAACAACCCCTTGTCGGTTTGTGGCGTCCTTTCTTAAAATTAAGTTGTGTGTGCCAAGGTGAACTTAATTTACAAGTTTCCATACACATTATGACAAAATAATAAGTGTGTATATACGAATTTATAACTCTTGATTTATTTTTTAAAATGCTAATCTGTTATTTCCCCTGTCATTTTCTGTATCTATACAATTGTTAAAAGGTATATTAAGACTTGTTAATTTATCAGTTAGCCAATCTATAGACTACTAGTCTCTGACGGTAGTGCAAACTTTTATTTTGTTATGAGTTCTTGTTAACATATGTACTGATCAAACCTATTCACTTATATACATTTGTCATTTGCGTATCATGAATAACCTGTTACAATGTAAATCAATTGGGGTAGATTTTCATATATCCAAGCTTAATTTCATTAGGGGTAAAAATGTTTTTTTACTGTACAACTTAATTTCATTTTGATCATAAAACTACAGTGAAATATCGAAGTTTTTCTGGAACTGTTGAATTGAAATTAAGTCAGTTATGTGGGATTATAATGAAATTCGATCGTATTCCTTTTTCTGTGTATATATGTTAATATCTCATTTGTCGCTTATAAAAAGATATGAAAGAAGTATAATTTTGAACATAAAAAGGAAAGAAAGAAAGAAGTATAATTTAGTTACTTATTATTATCAGACTTTCTGCAAGATAGTTCCATTATTATCATGCATGCTTAATTAATTAGCTCTCTGCACGTACTTGACCCATGTTCCTCTTGATCCAGCTACATAGAGACAAAGATCCACATGATCATATATATTATAGGGAAAATGACGTTAATTAAGATCCTAATTAAAAGAAATAATATCAAAAAATCTCATAACTTGTCAATAACAAGTGAAAAAGTAACCAATGATAAATGAAGGAGCTACCATTAACATTAAATTTTGAGATTTTTTTTATATTATTTTTTTAATTGAAACTTTTATGTCATTTTCCCTATATTAAACTACTTGAATCTTCCCTTTGCATGCGTACTTTCTTATCTTTTAAGTAAACTTATCATGTGTCTTCATGTCTTGCGTCAAGTTTAATGAATCCCATTATTCATGTCTTAATAGTTGTGTGACTGTGTACATAATTTATATTAATATAATGTTGGTTCATTCTTTTCAAGAAAGATATATATGAAATTTTAATAATTTAGACCCTTACATTCGAAATAACGGAATGACCGGTGGCACTTCCTTAAATATAAAGAACTTTTTTGGACCCGATCATATTTTCATGGGTCTTAAATATATTATTCAGACCGGACATAAAAACTACCGGTCTTACAAATGTTATTAAAAAAATTCAAAATTCAATTACTTTATAGAGAAATTTCATACAGCCGTACTTATATTTTCTGTGGTCCAACATAATAAGGAAAAATTTAAATATAAAAGTTTCAAGGTTTTAAGACCGCACATATGTAATAGGCGGTCTTACAAGTTAACCTTTTAAGACCGGAGATATAATAAGGTCGGTCACAAAAAAAAAAAAAAAAAAAAAAAAAATTGAAATGAGGCGGTCTTAATAGTTGTGTGACTGTGTACATAATTTATATTAATATAATGTTGGTTCATTCTTTTCAAGAAATATATATATGAAATTTTAATAATTACTGGTATGACATTCGAAATAACTATTTCTAAGAAATGGACGGTAAATGAACATAGTATCAAATATCCAACTCCTACTTTGTTTATTTTTTTTTAATTTCTACTTAAAAAACTTTAAAATTCATAGAGGAGTATACAAAATTATACATTCACATTAAAAATTTAATCACATGAAATAAAACTGCCAATCACTTAGGTATATTTCAATAGGAAAAATCTAAGAAAATGCCATTTGAACTTTAAAATTTTAAATAAATGATTTTCTAACAAAACGAATTGTTAATTATTTTACTGTTCTTATTAATCCAATTATTGTTGTTGTTAACAAGATTTTAAAGTTAAATGGTACGTATTTTTATGTCATTTTCCCATTTCAAGGGATATCTATTTCTGAACAAGATTTGATTTTTTAAAAAGAAAATAAAAAAGGATGAACTAGAATTGGCCGACCTTTAGATTAAGTTGATGCAAAAACATGGCAAAAAAAAAAAGTGTATATAAATACTCCCTCCAGTCCTAATTATAGGAGTAAATTTTGGAGTTGGTTTTGGTCTTAATTATAAGAACAAGTTTTAACTTAACTTATAATTAGGACTTGGGTAGGGGTATTTTAGGAAAATACACATAATTAACTAATTTAACTTTCTTCCTTAATCTCTCCAAATCGATAAATATTTCCTATAATTATTTGGAGGGAGTATTTAAGAAGAGAACAGAAAAAGGTCAAAAAAGACGGTGGAGAACATGGATCAGAATCAAAGCATGTGAAAGAGCATGATTGGTATTACGTGTTTGGTATTAAAATAAATGAGAAGCATCAGATCTTATCCCAACAAGCCCCATGTGCTCTCTTCAGGGAGTTTCCAGAAACTGTGCCTTAAATAATTCAACTAATCTCCCAACAATTCAACATCGTATCCTTCGATAATTGGATTTTCATGTACCAATTAAATCCAACAATAATTGGCAAGCTGTCCGTGTTCACAAAATGATTCTACTCATTTTCTTAATGATATTATTTCCGTTTCAATTTCATAAATATTTGAATTAATTCTCAATTATTCAATGAATATGCTCCCTTATTTGTATATCAAAGTTAATAAATAAGTTATATTGATATTTATTGTGTTGAATAAATTTTGATTCTATTTATTTACTTATATTGGTTTGAGTCTCAGAATTTTCATCTCTTAAGTATGTGGTTGGAGTTTCAATTCATATATTTTTGTTTACACACAGAGTATATTTAATTACAAGGGATTTATATATAATCATGGTCTTGCGAAAATATTGATTATATTTTGTAATATCTCAAAGAAACTAAAAAAATGAAGGTAAAACAAAAAAGAACTTAAAAATATCATACTTTTCACAATAAAAAAGATATTATCCCCTGTTTCGCAAAGCTTAGAGAGAATAAACCAAAAATTAAGATATTACATGCCTTGAAAAAGATTTATTAAATAATATATTGTACAGATGTGAGGATGAATTTCACCAACATTTTAATTAAAAAAAAATATATAAGGATAGTCCTTGAAAATCTTGTATGGAGAAACAACACGTCCTCCAAGTCGCAACTACCTTTGAAAATTGGACCTCTTGAAACAGTAAAACTCTCCTACTTCAAATTTAAAACTAACAATCAATGCAATGTTTCTAAAACCGGGGATATATTATCGTGCTACATACCAGCTCCACTTATTAATATAAGACCCATTTAATTTTTTAAGAAAGTTAAATAAATTATTTTTAAGTATTTACATTTTTTTTTTGTTTTGCAAAATAAAAAGATGGACCATATACCAAATTAATTTGGCTAACTTATAAAATAATATATATAATGAAATATTACACAACATATGTTAAGATTAACTAACTTATTTAGCTTTCTTAACCTCTCAAAAAAATGTCAACCGGATTTTATATTAAAGACGAGAAGGTGTATATCACTTCAGCCTCGTGATTTCTAGCTACTCTTCTAATCCTATGTATACGCTACTTTGAATATGTTTCATATACTTAAAAAAAAAAAAAAAAAAAACACCCTTAAACTTTATTAATTCAGCATTGAAATTTAAATTTTTTTTCAACTTTACCTCTATCTAGTGCCTATTTGTTTTAACTTTTTAGAAGTATTTTTACAGCCTTTGAGGTAAATATGTGAAATGAGTTTTTTATTGACTTACATAAAAGTGCTTTTGAAAATAGGGTTAAGGGGTTTCCCAAATAAGAACTCGGTAATATATATTATACCACTATAATCCTATTTATAAATCTATTTTAACAAAAAAATTTGGTTCGTATTAGAAGTTCACTTTCGAGTAATAATTGAGATTGTCACAATTTTTCATATGTTAATTGTAATAAAAAAATAAATTTATTCAAATTGACTCTTGGAACCCCATTCATAAATGAGGGTAAAATTAGAAATTTTGTTAATAATTAATGAGTTAACTAACTCTCCTTAACATGTGAGAGTTATATAATTTAGACTTATAAATAGGATCAACGTGGTACCTCATGATAACAAAAAGTTAATATAATAGTGAATGAATGGTAGAATTGTTCATTTATATGAGAAATTTCTCTCTTTAGTCTTTACCCTAGAAATAGAACCAGAGAACTATTTCATAAATATTAATGAAAAGTAATTAAAAGTAGTTTGTAGAATTAAAATAATAAAATTTATCATTATTTTTCTAGATTACTCTCCAATTAAAATCAATATATCATACTTACCCGGGTTATTAACACCGTTGAGCTCATTTTTTAGTTCTTATGATAAGGATTTAAATTTTGGACGACATAAATTATAGAGACTTTTTTCTGGTTAACACCCATAAAGCTCAACTTTGAGTTCTTATGATAAGTACGACTAACATTTTAGATGACATAAATTACAGAGACAAAAAAAAAGGGGAAAATTATAATAAAGGAACTAAGAAAACTAATATTTATTAAGAAGTTCCATAAAAATGGTAATTATTTTGAAGAACAAAAAATTAAAAAAATTAAATAGAAAGACTAAATTGCCCTTAGTCGAAATTATTTTGAGAGTTGTCCCTATCTCTCCTTCTTTTCCTCCTTGTAGTATCGCCCACTTTTCTTATCCAACTTTCAATCAAACTGATGCGAAACACAAATCATATAAGAGTTCTAATAGTTGATTGCTGCAATGGGATAGCAGGGTATAGCTTTAGTGTCATATTTTTACTACACTATCATATAATATAATGCATGCAACACACCAAATCACATCTCCAAACATGTGCATATGCAATTTACAAAGATGCGAAAGAATACTGATATAGAGCAAGCAATTTAGAAGAAACATCTAGGATGAAATGAAAAGCGATAGAGAAACTAAAGAAATCTCTCATCTACTTGATTTACAGTTTGCTCACTTTGCTCCATTGACTGTTCCAAAAACCCAGAAAAATCATGTCCAAGGCAACGCAAGTGCCACTTTGAAGAAGTTTGCAATAGTTTGATTGAAAGTTAGATAATAAGAGTGAGCGGTACTACAAGGAGGAGGAGGAGAAGAGATAGGGACAAGTCCCAAAATAATTTTTAATAAAAGGTAATTTAGTCTTTCTATTTTAATTTTTTAATTTTTGGTCATTCAAAATAATTACCATTTTTATGGTTCTTCTTAAGAAATATTATTTTTTTAGGTCCTTTAGCATAATTTCCCAAAAAAAAAAAAAAACGGAATCTAAAACCAAAACTTGTGAGAAGCATAGGGAATTTAAATCTATTTATTTTTTTATTTCTTTATTACCGAATTTCTCTCTACAATACAAAAATAAAGGCATTTGAAAAATAAAAATTTAATGCTATTAACCTTTCTTACAAGTAACTTATATTTAAGATCATAAAAACCTTCTTAGAAGAACCAATTCTTTTTTTCTTTTGAAATTATGGGGCTGGATCAAATAAGTCGTTTGGGTCCTTTAAATTCAAAGTTCAAAACAATTATTGGATAACCATTCCGTTCATTATTGAAATCTCAAAACACAAGCCATTTTGCTTTCCCTTTATTTATACAACAAAATTTAAACAAGTTCAATCTAATTATTTAAAAGTTCGTAAGATCCATAAGCCTCATATTCAAGAAATTTGGAAAATGGAGCCACCTGGACCTTACTGAACCTAGGGCCAAGCGGGTCCCAAAGGAAACAAAACAAGCCTCATTGTTTTTTATGCTTTCAATTAACAAGTAGCCAGCGTCTTTTATAGATTCTATTACTAAATATCCTTGCAACCAGCTACTCTAATTTTAAGGTTCATGGCTTTCCTTCTCAAGATAGGTGTCTCCTTGGAGATTCAAACTCAAAATCTAAAAGGATCTAATAGAATATCATACTGTTAAACCAACGCTATGTTGGTAAACAAGCCTCATTTTCTTCTACTGAGAGTGCCAAATAAAATCATTCTGTTTTACTTTCTTTTTACAGGAATCAATTTCTTTTATTTTAAAAGTTGTTAACACTCAAGCAAACTCCACTTAAATATCAGAAAATAAATCAATCTCGTTGGTATCGTCTCTACAAACGAAGCATGGTACCCTTCATACACTATCTTTTCCTTTCTTTTCCTTTTTTTGTTGTTTCCCGCATACACCATCATTTCAAACAAACCAAACTCATTATCAGTTACTCATAATAAAATCCATAAAATATAAGGAGACTTGTGGACAAATATCATTTTATTTAAGCTATGTTTGTATATGAAAACTCTATGTATATTTTATAGCTTATCCCAAGCCCGAATAAGGGAGGAGGGTTGTGTTGTATCTTTGACACTCTGTTGAATCTTTATGAACATTTGGATCAACAAAAAAAATTGTTGTATGTTTGTATATGAAGGATCGACTTGACAATTATTTATAAGTGAGTTCTTTTTATTCACAAATGGAATGTAGAAAGTGTATTTTTTTTCCTTTATCTCTCTCCCAACACACTCTCTAATTTGGCCAAATTAACTTTTATATGATATTGATCAACCCAACAATGTGCCATTTAGTTATATTGAACGGGGAGATCAATTTACATGATAAGGTCGGTATATCATGTTAATAATTTTAATAAGTACGGATTAAGGTATTAGCCATATAAAAATTCAAAATCAGTGTGTGCGTATACATGTACCTTAAAATATGATTCAAATGTGTTGATTAAGTTAACATTGATTCAGCGCTATCGGCACAATGGCGCATTATAGGAAAAAATTTGTACGGACCAGAAAATAGCTATTCAATTCGAATACTTGATGTGTATTCTGTTCGGAACCCCAAATATATATTCTTAAGATTCCTGAATTTAGAATTTAAATTTGAATACTTATATATTCATATCTACATATATATGGATGGATTGAGTCAGGTAGTGCTTTCTTTTAAAAGGAAACTATTTGATACTACTGAACAATTCTGATTCCATTTAATTAAATCAAAGAAAGAAACCCTTTCTTGTTGCTAAAGTGAGATAAGAGGTTTTTGGGGTAGTACTTCAAATTCAATTATTGAGAATTCAATAGAGGACACATTTTTCTTAATCCAAAGTATGGTTAATGATTCATAATAGATTCTGAAAGTGTTTTACTTTCATTCTATATATGTTGGTATATACATTTGACTCTCCCTTGGAATATGTCTTATTTCTTTTAGGCTATGTTCGCGAGTTTGGAGGGGAAGGGAAGGAAAGGAATGCAAGGAGAATGAAGGGGAAGGGAAGGAAGGAAATGGAGGATATTCCCTCCCCTTGTTTGCGAGTTAAAAAAATAGTGAGGGGGAAGATGGAGGATTAATGAGCTACATTTACCATTTTGTCCCTTTCTTTAATAACTAATATAATTATTATACTTTACAAATAAATTTAAATTTAAATTTTCTAAAAAATTATTTATGTAAATTTAAATTTATGTGGTGTTGGTGGCGGCCACCACCATCGCCGGCCACAACCGTCGGCGGCCGAAAACCACCAACGCCGCCGGCCACCAACGTCGCCGCCGCCGCCGTCGGGCGGCGGCCGGTTGATTGAACCATATTTTTATATGATTTTTGGTAATTAAATGGGGATTTTTAATGTATTTTCTCATAGTTTATTGAGCTTTAAATGTATTTTTTGTGATAAATTCGGATTAAGAGTAAATATATTAAATTAGGGCTAAAAAAAGGGCAAAATTGTCAAAAAAATATAATTACTCTTAATCATTGATTTTTATGAGAATATTTGATTTTAGATTAATTTTTTTGGGTTGAAGAAGCCTGAAAAGATTAGAACATATTTGAAAATGAAAATTTAAGTTCAAGTTTTAAAAGTTTCAGTTTAGTCCTCCTGAAAAAAACTTTTAAATGTTTCAGTTAGGTCCCTATTGAAGCTGTGCGTTTTGCTTAAATTAGGACAGCTGATGCTTTTTCATTCAATTAATGCAAAAAAAACGCGTACAGAGCTGTGGGGTGCCGACACATTTAATGAGGGTTTTAATTCAACTTTTAAACTTTGCAATTTAGTCCCTATTTCTGAACTTTTAAAAGTTGCAATTAGGTCCCTGTGATAAAACACTGCGTTTTGATTAAATGTGGATTAGGTCAGATTTTTTTGAATGGAATGCTGGACCCGATGGAGCTGAGGGAAGGATCCGACAGCTTTAATGGAGAATAAATGCAGAACCAGCGGCGGGAAATGGAGGAGGTGATTCACGCGTTCACACCCATCGACCTTCTTCATCGTCTTTCCTCTTCCTAGGACCCTTGATCCCTCTCGCCGGCGGCACCTTCTCCTCCTTCTGTCGCCGGCGAGCCACCATTTCATCTCCAATAGGGCAGAGCAATGGGCGGGTTGGGCAGCCCATGCCTAAACCCATAGCTCGCCCATTTAACTTTGAATGGGTATGGGTTAGCCCATACCCGTACTCAACCCATTTTAACCCATGTTGAATGGGTTAACATATAAATGGCGGGAATTTGGTGGGTTTTGGGTAACCCATGTACATTTGACAAGTTTATTTTTTTGGAGAAAAATATATATAACTATTAAGTATTCACCCAAATTTATCATTCTAAATTCTAAAATATGAATCTTCAAAATTCAATAATCATAATTCACACAAAAGAATCTAAATTTAGACAAGTGTTATCATAACATAATTTTGATGTTCAAACTCCAAGTGAGAGAATGATGAAATGGGGAAATGGGGAATGGGTATTTCATGGCGATGTGGCATATTATTGTCCAATTGTCCATATAGTTAATAAAAAATATATATATAACTAAATGGGCGGGTTTGGGCGGCAGAAGGTGCGCCCATAGCCCGCCCATTTAAGTCTTAAATAAGCGGGTTTTAACCCAACCCGTTATGGGCTTTTTTGGGCGGGCTCAAAATGGTCCAATTGCATTGGGTTGTGGGCGGGTTCACCGGGTTGTGGGTTCCATGCTCACCCCTAATCTCCAACCTCTAGTCCTCCATTTTTTTTTTCCGGCAAGCAACCCTTCTCCTTCACCACCGTCATCCACCATTGCGACCTCCTTCCTTGACCACCCACTCTTCCAGGACCTCCAACACGACTTCACCTTAGTTGATTCCACCACCCTTACCACAGATCCTTTTATTTCTATTTCCGATTCCATTTGCAGCTCATGTGGGGTTCTTTGGTGGCTATGCTTGGCTGATTCCTTTTGCTTCTTGGTGGTGGAAATTTACTTGAGTTCCAAAGCTTCAAAGGGGAGTTAATTTGTTTATTCTATTAGTCTAGATTTATACATTTAGGTTGCCTAGTTTTAGGAATTATTGTGTATAAATTCTGGAACTGAGATTAATGTTTATTGTCTCTAATGGTTTGATAATTGTGATTGAGACTGGATTTTGCGAATGTGAAAAATATATTTGTTTAATTTCTTGTGGTTGCAATGAGACTAAATTAATTAGCGTGTTATTGTCTAGTTAATGTGGTTGATTTGTGCTCTTTGAGGGACCTGTTATGTACTCAATTTCAAGAAGACTCATATTGCATAATTCCAATTTTAATTGCACATCAAGTGGTTTTTAACAATTTCTCAAGAGGTAGTGGTTAGCTATGTTTGTAGGAGCTACTATTAATTGAGAATATTGGACTCAAGTGGTATCTTGGGGTTTTTCTTAAAGACTTGATGAATTTTAACTCCCATAATCTTTTTGAGCAAGGATAGTTGTTTCTTCATCATCAACAGCGTCATCATCCATATTTTCATTTCAATTTTATTTAGTTCACTCATTCACCAATTTAACAAAAATACCAAAAACAATAGTTTAGCATTTAATTAAATTGCAATCTTATTTTAGTTTATTAATTTGAAAATCCAAAACCAATTTTCTCCCTTCTTTAATTGCATTTGCATGACATTTAGATTACTTAGGACTCAATAAAAGGCTCCTCGAGAGAGAGAACGATCCTATGTTTGCTATACGCAATCCTTGGTTTATTTTTGATTGTGGATCCCAAGGCTAAAGACAAAAAGGTCCTCATCACCGGTAGTAGGTGGTGGTGGCGGTGGTGGTGGTGGTGGTGGCGGCCACCACCACCGCAGCCGGTGGTGGGTGGGTGGTGGCGGCCACCACCACCGCCGGCCGGTGGTGGGTGGTCCGCCGGTCGCCGGCGGTGGTGGGCGGCGGCCGCGGCGGTGATGGCCGCCGTCGGTGGTGGTGGTGGCCGGCGATGGTGGTTGGCCGGCGGTGGCGGGGCGTGGTGGTGGTGGTGATGGTGGCGGTGGTGGTGGCGGCGGCGGTGGGAGGGTGGTGGTGGTGGCGGGGATGGGGTGGTGGTGGGGGCGGGGTGGTGCCAATGGCGGTGGTGGTAGGGTGGTGTGGTGGTGGTGAATGAGGGTAAAGAAGTAATTAACTTATTTGCCCTCTTAAAACCCCCATATTGGGGGAACTCTATTTTTTAGAAGGAGGAGGATTTTGGAGGATTTGTAAAATCCCCTGATTCCCTCCCCTCCTATTTTTAAAACTCGCATGAACAAGGGAAGGGATTACCAAAACCCTCCCTTTCCTTTCCTTTCCCTTCAAAATAGAACTCACGAACATAGCCTTAAGGAAACAAAACAAGTTATGCAATTGAAAGGGAAAATAGTTGAAAACAAAAATTCAATGGCTTCATGTGACTTCATGTACAGGAAACCATGATCAAGGTTGGGGATACGTAATAAGCCAGGATGTACTAGAAATTAAAAATAGTTTAAAACATAAATTCTGTAGGCATTAATGAAGCAAGATAATTCATTCATTTTCTTTTCAATCGATGATTAGACTTGGGTGTTAAAAGATTTTCTTTTCAAACAACTATCACTTTCAGACGACTACATATAGGTGGGAAGTAAAAGCAGAAATTGATTTCTCTACCGTTGGAGAAAATGATCGGCATACGAATTTACTTTAAGTTGCAGCCAGCACCCTATGGTAATTTTTTAGGTGCTTCCTTCAATTTAAAGTATTTTATATTTTAATTATGTCTCCAACATATTAAAAATGGATTAATTCCACCCCCATCAAACAGCACAAAAAAGTCGGTTTGCCATCCTTTCTTTTTTACTTAAGAGTGCTGGAAGATAATTTTTTGGGAAAATAAGGTCCCAATTAACAAAAATAAGACCAGAAAAGTTTTAATATTATATTAATGGTAGTTCTTTCGCTTGTTAATCGTTTCTATTTCACTTGTCATTGACAAGTTATGAGACTTTTTTTTATAATATTTATTTTAGTTGGGACCTTAGTGTCATTTTTCTTTATTTTTCCCAAACACATTGAACTAAAAGATTTTGCCTTTCATTTTCATTTTCTTTCCATGAAGCTTAAGTACATCAGCAACCATGCATTATGATTTCCACGCTTCTGAGTTCATCAATAATGTCCCTGAAACCTTCCAGGTACACATCATTATTGCTGCTTATACTACCATAATTTTTTTGGGCCAAATACTACCATAATTATAGAGTTAAATGTCAAGTAATAATTATTGGGAAAATTAAAATGAAGGACCTAGAGAAAATAATATTTACTATAAATGACCATAAAAATAGTAATTACTTAGAAGGACCAAAAATTATAATGTAAATTTAAAATCACTAAATTGTCCCTAATCAAAGTCCAATATTATCTCTTGTATTTATAATTTAAAAAATAATTAACATTAAAACTAAAACTACACATCATGATATAATCGGTTCTTTATATGTATATATAGATATATACACTTTCAATATATTATTTAATTAACAGCATTTAATTTTTTTTTTAATTTTTAATCAATTTATATCATTAAGTTACCCAATTTATATTATCAACGTTGGAATCAATTATGCTCCTTTTTTAAAAAAAAAATAAATAAAAACTGAACTCATTTCATATTTTTTTTGGATATTAGATTTTTTAATTTTATTAGCATTAAATGAATTTTTTAACCCACATAAATTTCTTCTAAAATAAAAATAAATGATATAAACTTTCTTGGTTTGGCATATATGAAAAATTATAACATACCTTGAATTTTAATTAAATTCTATAATTCTATATTTACTTAAAATTTTTGTTGATTTAAAAAGTATTACTTTTATACAATTGAAGAATGTATAATTTTTTTCTATAGATATCTTATACCTATCTAAGTTTTAAAAAATGGGGAAAAAAAGAGAGAGAAAGATCTTCTTTAATTTAGTGAAACTTATAAATTTATATTATGTTTAAAAATAGAATGTGGAAGAAAATTTAGGAGAGAATGCAGATAATTTTATTAGGGTCATTTTAGTATTTTTTATTTTTTATTTGGTCTTTCTGAATAATTACGATTTTTATGGTCATTCTCTATAAATATCTTTTCTTGCAGGTTCTTCATTCTAGTTTTTCCATAATTATTCTCTAAAGTAGTTATTATATGAGCAAAAACCAAAAGACATTGATGAGATGAATTTATGAGTTTAAGGGTTAAGGGAATATTACTTCACTCATATTTTGTGTCAATCACTCCTTAATATTTTGGGTGTGATAGAGTATTCATATGGGAGATATAAATGAGAATTAACAATTTTCGGTAATCATCATTTCCATGATAAACTCTCACTACAAAAAAATGCCGGATTACCGGCGGAAAACGTCCATCATAAAAAAAAAAAAAACTGTGGGAGAAGATATTATTGACGGAATTACTCACGAGTTCGTGGTTAATTTCCGACAGAATTTTTTCTCTAATCTCGAATTTTTTTTTTTTTTTTTTTTTTTTTTTGGTAGTGTTTATTACTATGCTAAAGAGCAACTAAACATTTTTCTCTTAGTAATATAATAATGATTATCATTGTAGGCATGCAATGGGGTTGAATTATAAGGGCTCTTATGTTTTAGTATAATTACATAGTTTTCTTAAAAACATATATAAAAAAATCATTTCTAAATCCAAAATCATGATTATCTCATAAGCCCCAAACACTCGTACAAAAGTCAAAATCAATTATGAAAAAAAAATTATAACAAGGGTGAAATTATAGTTTTGGTCCTTTAAGTTAACACAAAGTTTGAGTTTAGTCTCTTAATTTTAAAAATGATACTTTTAGTCCCTCGATCTTAGCATTGTTAGCACTATTTAACGAAAAAGTTGACTCATATATTAATTGTTGATAAGGCATATACTTAACTTTTAAAATATAAAAATAATTACAACTATAAAAAATGGTTACTTCATCCTATTTTTGGCACTTTTAACGTCCTTTTTCCGGTGGTTACGTATCGAGAGGTGTAAAAAGGTACGACTTACGATGTCTAAAAAAAAGTAGGCACCATAAGTACTTAATTTTTTTAAAAAAAAAATATTTTTTTTTCTCATTCTCCAGAATGAAAGAAGAACCGTAAGTTGAACTCCAGAAGTTAAAAACGAGAGAATCAAAATAATAATGACGCGATAAAGCATTCCAAATGATAGAATTACAATCAAAGCAAAAGTCTAGAACCACTTCGATTTGAGAACTTAATAATCAAAACCTTAGAGAAAAACGAACACCAATTTCAAGAGTACCTCAGGAGTGGAATGAATCAGAAGGTAAACACATTGATAAAAGAACAAAAAACAGCTAGATCATGATGAAAAATTGAAGAGTACCTCAGATCTGGAGTTCAATTTACGTCGTGAAAAATTGGTGAAGATTGCAACTAGATCTACACTCTTGCAACCTAGACGCACGAAATTCGAAGGATGCGAAGATCTCCAACCCATTTGCAATGAGTTGTGGCTAGAAGGATCTAAAACAAGAAGCCATGGCTGTTGAAGTGGAGAAGGAGACCAAAGTCGCTGGAGCATAAGAAGGGAATTTTTTTTTTTTTATAGGAAATGAAAGATGCAAGGGAGCATAGACGAGGCAAGAGAGAAGAGTGAAAGCGCAAGAGAGGAGTGAAAGGGAAACTAGATCGAAGAATTTGAGATAGCTGGGGTGCATTTGTGTGGGGCCCGTGAAAGAGACTTTTGGCTCTTTGGGCCATTGTAATTCTAATTTAAAAACTTAGACGCCAAAAGTGATACTTTTGGCATCTAAGTTAAAAAGTTAGACCCCAAAAGTCAATTTTTTTCACATATAATTACAAAAATATCATTATCTTTATTTTTTACTTTTTTTTTTCTTTTTCTTTTTTTTTTAAAGGACACCTTTTAGCGACGTTAAAACCCTTTTATTGTAGTAGTGAATTATATGGGTAAACCAATCAATTAATGCAAACCCTAATTTAATTTTAATTATTTTGAGCAAGGTTATTAAACCCACCCCGGCCACCGAACCGGTTGACGTATTGAGTTAAGGGTCGATGGGTGATTGGAGCTAACCCGTGGAAAATCAGTGAAAAAGTGAAGATTTTAAGGTTATTAATTAATATGAAATTCTAAAACAAAATTGATTTTTTTAAAAAAATGTGAACCGAGTTGATGCTCGGACCGCACCGGTTTGGATCCGAACCGAGCCCTGGTCCTGGTTTAATTACCTGGGTTTTGAGATCTCGTTCCTCCCCCTTTTATAACACTAGCACCTCTCGTACCCTCTCACCATCGAGCACCCTTTCCTCTGCAACTCCCATCCACCCCTAGAACCTTCGGCTTTGTTTCGGTGCACTTTAAGTTATTTTTCTATAAGTGATAATGCTTCATTAAGTTGTGCTCAAACCACCGAAACATCAATCTTTTCGAAGATCTACGATCATCAAGTCACTCTTATGGTGCGGTTTAAGGCACTTCATTTTATATTTTTTCCCTCATTTTATATTCATAGCTGTGCATAAATAATAAGATAAAGCTTTGAACTTTTTCTCTCATTCTGAATCATTTTTCTTCATTTTTTATGTAGGTGATTAATTCCATTTTTTTTTTTTTTAAAAAAAAAAAACCTAGTGTGTACAGTGGCCTTTTGCCTAAAAAAATGGTGAAATACAGGAAGAAAAAAAAATTGAGATTGTAAAGAAGAGTTGTAAGAATCTTAGATACTAATGTATTACTAATTTTTTTGATAGGTGGATTAAAATTGAATTAGGGGTTGCATTTTCATTGGTTTACTCATATAATTAATTTTTTATTTTAAAATTTAATTATGTCTTGTTAGAAATAAATTGATGAGCCATCGTTATATTGGGTTTACCACATCATTTGGTTTTAGAGCGTTCATCAGTTGGTATCAGAACACTTATCATTTGGTAACAGAGCACATAGAAGCAATTTGCTTATTTGAGGGTAAACACGGGTAAGGTAATTGTGGTTAGGCTCGAGGGGTTGGCTATCGACCTTTTTTTGTGTGTGTGTGTGTGTGTGAAACATGTTAAAATTAACTTATAAATAGGTTCATAATTGTAACATTTGTTTATACTCTTAAGTATGGGCAAAATTTGAAAAATATTTTATTTCCAGATAAAATTAAATAATTCACCACCTCTCTTATAATTCTAATGAGATGGTTAGGAGTATAGGATTTGAAGCTATACTCTTATTTGAACAGTTTAAGATGAAGGATAAGATTTGTGTGCAGGTCTTAGAGGATAAGAATGGGCTTGTTCCTAATTTGAATAAAGATTGATTTCTTAGAGCTTTTGATTGGATTTAGCTTTTGAAGAATAATTTTTTTGGGATTTGGTTTTTTTAGAATAGTTTTTTGCCGAATAGATTATTAAAAAATGATTTTGATAAAATTATAATGTTCGGATATTGTTCTCAAAATAGTTTTTTTCAGAGTCAAATTTACCAAAACGGACATTAGCTTTTGGTATAATTGTATATAAAGGATAAAATTGTATTTAAATATTTTTAAGGATTGACGGGTATTAAAAAGATACTTAAAAATACTAAAAAAAATACTTCATGATCTTGAAAATTGATTTTAGGATATTGAAAAAATATTTTAGGGTGATGACTGATCCTAAAAAAATATTTTAGGTACTTGCGGGTATTAAAAAAGTACTTAAGGATACTGATTGATACAAAAAAAATACTGATGATGGCAGATGAAAGAGAAAAATCTACAAAAAAAAATAGTTTTTTTTCCAAAACCATGGTTTGGATGTAGAATAACTTCTAGACATTTTTCCGGAGTATTTAGCAAATTTTTTCCAAAATCAAAATTTTATTTCCGAAACCTAGATTTCGAAATTTGTCAAACTCTTTATATCACAACATTCCATATATAACATGAACAAGCTAACTTTTGACATTATGATCAAGAAGTTTGGAAATGGAGCAACCGGTACCCTATTGAATCTCGGGCCAGGCAGGTTCGATTTTCCAAATCATGGGCTCATTCTTGGCCCAAAAGGACAAAACAAGCCTAATAAATATGACATTTGCAAAAGTAACCGTAAAAAAAAAAAAAAAAACTTCAAAACTAGACTATTTTCTTTTTACAGTACACAGAAGCTGAGTTTCCTTCCACCATTATTAACAAGTGCCCAACCTTATTTTCCCCCAAAGTTTTTTGCATTGATCTGAGAATCCGATTCGGTCTCGATTTCACCAGGGCACACTTGCTGCGCCTTATGACAAAAATTTATCATGATGTCAGTTTTAATTTGTTATGAGAAATTAATTAAGTAAAGAAATATATATTAAAATAGTGTAACACCTGTGTATGTGCCTCTGATCTGAAGCTAGATGTTTTAATTAGCTTCAACTCTCCTCTACCAGTTGTGGCCTCATCTAATATCTCACCATCCCCCATTTCTCTTGATCCCATACTTGCCGAATCCGCATCCTTTTAACAATAAATCAGCAAAATTAATACATATTTGCAACTTTTCAACTAATACATGAGGAGAAGATTAAGTTAGATGCATGCGGGTCATGTACTCTTATATGTTAAATTTCTTGTAATACAAACAAATATTAAGTTCACAATTATACTCATTTTCAATATTGAATCACTCCTACTTGATTGAGTTTTGTGTGACTTACACAAAGGAAAACAAGTAGAGAAGTGTATGTTACAAGTCTCACATCCAAACATACCCACAAGAGAAGTGAGGTTTATAAGTTTAAGGGACTTTCCCAACTATAACATATAGGTTAGTCTTTTAGGTTGAGGTCACTCTTTGTACTTATGTTTGTAAGATTGGTGTTTTTGTTGAGAGGCCGGTGTTTACAAAGAGGGTTACTCATGGAGGGTTCTAGGGTTTTATAAGTTTAAGAAGAAAATCTCCCACCTAATAGGTTAATCTTTTAAGATGAACTCTATCTTTAGAAGTGGGGGAATTATTATAAGGTTTTGAGGAAGGGACTTAATTACTCACAAGTCCGATAAACTGAGGAGCATGCATTAACAAATTTCAATGTTGGGAATGTAATAGGTTTATGAACTAACTTGTCATTGAGACTTTTTAGATTATCGAATACCTAATTTGGGACCTCATTGTAATTCTCCATTGGATTTATGATCATACAGCAGGAAATTAAAGCAAGAGTAATATACCTGAGAAGAGAGACGGAAGGAGAGTCTTGGAGTAGCAGCGATTTCTTCATATTCAGCAGCATCAAGTTCCTTTAAATGCCGAGGATTGAACAGCTTGGGAAGCAGAAACATCCTTATTATGATCAAGACAAAGAAAGACAAAGGAAACAACATTCCTGCTATGGGAATCCATGTCACTCCAAACACAACCAACAAGTATACAAACTGGAACAGTGTGAACAACACTATCGCTCTCATTGGTACTGTCTCCAGAACCGAAGCATGGTCCCCTTCATACACTCTACCATCATCATTTGAAACAAACCCAAACTCATCATTAGTTACTCCATCATAATATAATTCACTAATAATTATGCTTTAATTTCAAACCTCGGACTCATATACTACCTCTGATCCTTAACATAACACCCATTTTTTTTTTTTTTTGAGAAATTAAGGAAAATAAATAAGTTACTTAATCATAACATATGTTATATATAATTAAATTATATATTGAAGGCAAAAAAAATATTTATTATATATCAATTTATAAGTTGCGCAAATTGGTTTTGAGGGGAAAAAAAACGATGAGTATAAATATTTTAGAGTAATTTTTTTAACTTTCTTAATCACTCTTTAAAAAAAAAAAAAAAATAGATCTTATGTTAAAGAGAGGAGCTAGTATATAATTACCTGTATCGTCTATTGGGAGATATAAATATAAATATCATTCTCTCCCAAAACTGATTTCCAGGAAGACTATCAATGGCCATGTAAGCGAAGTAACCCCACAGAACCGAAGTGGGTATCTTCTTTATCACAGGCATGGCAAACACTGATGCTCCTACAAGTATTGCTTGCAACAGATTGCTCACTCTTTGCTCTTTCACTCTTATGGGTAGATGTTTGTCAATGTGTTCCCCAGGGTCGAATGATTCTTTCTCTTCCTCTTTTAACACAGCATCTTTCAGGTTCTCTAATTCTTTAACCACTGTATTCTGCAATATATATATATATAGAGAGAGAGAGAGAGAGAGAGAGCAAAATCTTGTTTAGTACGTTAGCGCATGAGTGTCGATGGGATTAATTTAATTAGCTATAGTGACTTACAATTGGGCTTTTGTCTATTTCTACGAACACTTGTTGCATGTTTCCATATATCTCAGAGGTGCTTGCTTTGTTCCTTATGCTTTCTTTCACACTTTTCATCATCTTCCTTCGAATCAACTGTAACTCCATATTTAGCCAAAGTGCTTTATATATATGTACTCCGTTCCCGTAGTTTTTATATAAGAGTTAGTTGACTTTTTTTTGAAAAGATTAAGAAAGGTATAAAAACTACCTAACCATGGTATATGATGTACATTATTAGATTATATATCAGTTTATAAGTAAAACAAATTAATTTAGAGAAAAACAATAAATGTAAATACTTTAATATAACTTAATTAACTTCCTTAATCTTTAAAAAATAATAAACTAACTCTTATGTTTAAGACTGAAATTAGTATATCATATCAGCAATATAATATTAAATGAACATTGAGGTGCACCTGTTTTTTGAGAACAGCAAGGCTTTTGGTGTGCATGGGGGATTGTGGAAGAACTCCATTGGAAGGTGGTAAACCAAGCAACCCACAAAGCAAAGTCTGAAAACGATGAGATAGTTTCATGATCAAAACACAAGAGAGAGAAGAGAGAGATGTAGTGATATATAGAGAAACACACATACCATGAATCCTAGAAGCAACACGTCATAATGATAAGCAGAAGGCTTCTTGAGATTGAATTCCTTCTGTTGTGCCATTTGAGAAGCAACACTATGATCAAAGAAATAAAGACCAGCAATCATCAATGCAGGAATAATAGCACCAAAAATATATTCAACCGGAACCTTCCCCATGTCCTGCATTCAATATCATATTTATGCGATCAATATATATAAAATATCATCTTGTTCTGGGCTATATATATATATATATATATATATCTCTAGACACTCGTATATTACTTTGATGACTGTCCAATGGTGTAAAGAAGCAGATTCCCAGGCAAGAGGAGCAAAGAGCCTTCTCGGGACTCCAGAGGGAAGTTTACTTGGTACTGTGAATGACAAAGCTGTCCACACTACCACCATTAAAGGAACCCCATAGTCTGCCACGAAACTTCTTAACTTCCCTGTACACATATATGCAGGCCATGTTAGCTTCATAAGTCATCCATTATTAAGGTCTTAACTACTGACGAAAAATCAAAGGAACTTGTATTCTTTGACACTTATATAAAGGACATGTGCTAGGCATTGTGGCAATAAATCAAATAGTCCTTATGATTGTGAGCATATAAACTTCATATATAGTCTTTGAAGTGAGAGGCGGGGGCGCGCGCACACACATACATATATTGTAGTTTCTTTTCTTATGAATTGATATATAATCTAATGATACACATATGTATTTCAGAGAGATCATGTAAAGTAAGCTATAATTAAATAGTTTATTTAGTTTTCTTAATCTCCACAAATTAGTCACCTAGCTCTTATATTACGGACTGTATATGTTATTTTACCTAACTACAGCTGGATAATTATGTATCTCTTGTAAATTGGCTGTTAGAATCTCATAATTCTTGTCTCTTTACAATTGGCACGCTTGTGTATGCATTTTGTTGCCTGATGTTATGAAACACACACATGTAATTCATATTTAATATGCTCTTAATATCACTCTTCTAGTTTCTTCCCTCATGACATTTGCGTACGTACGTGTCAAAAAGAAGTCCCACAATATAAAGTATTCCCTAAATTAAATACAGGAAGCCTTATAATTTTGGTCCAAAAAAAAAAAAAAAAGGAAGCATTGTAATTAGTGTGTGCATATTAAAATGAACACTTGAACAAATAAAAGGGCCAAAGAGAGGAATAGGCTCCCGTATAACAAACCTGTGCCGTATAACCATGATCTAGCTTTTCTGGTCTTGAGAGAAGAAAAGAGAATGCCAAAAGTGAATATAATTCCCAATATTCCATTTGTATAAAGCCAATAAAATTTGTACTTCTCTAATGTTTGGTCTTCATGTTTAGGAATCTGAAACTCGCTCACCATTCCCTGCATTGTTAAAAAAAAAAATCTGCTTTCAATTAATCTTCAAATCACTTTTATATGTGATGCCATAAATATATATCAAATTCACCTTGATGGCCTCTTGAATGAACAAGACTGCGATCAACATGCCAAAAAGTTCGCCGGCAATTCTGGTGAATCTATTAATAAGGGATCCGGCATTGAATATTGCTAGAAGAATCAACATCAGAGCTGTCCAAACACAAACCCTGAAAAAGGTTCACAATATCTAACCGTTGAGTTATTTAAGATCGAATACCATCCCTCAGCTAAAATACTTTATTCATTTCCCCTTTAAGAAAAACAAAT
This sequence comes from Acacia acuminata, assembly GCA_019022655.1. Taxonomy (NCBI): domain Eukaryota; kingdom Viridiplantae; phylum Streptophyta; class Magnoliopsida; order Fabales; family Fabaceae; genus Acacia; species Acacia acuminata. The sequence continues at coordinate 3,949,848 of JAFJYI010000001.1, forward strand.
AGTTGCTGCTCATCTGATCTTGTGGCCAAGTGATATGAAAAAATGCTCCTTAAAAGTGAGAAAGGTTATGCGGTTGTGGATCCGATCTATCTTGTAACTTCATATTTTTGGTGCATGCTCCTTTAAATAAAAAAAAAAGATTAAAGTGCAAAAATACTCATAAGGGCAAAAATAATAACAAAACCATTAAAACCATCTAACGCGGTTACTTTTTTTGTAGAAGAAGACGGTTGGGTCCCACCACAAAAAGTAAAAGATATTAGGTATTTTTAACAGTTATTTTATTTTCGCACCGATTTCTAAAGTTTATGGATATTTTCACAACTGACATAAGTTTATGAGTATTTATGCACATTGGGTATAAGTTCATGTGTATTTTTACACATTAAAAAAATCAAATCGTTCACCATGAGAACTAATATGATTTTTACTGTGACGCCCCAAAAATTAAAGAGTCATTGGCACGGGAAAAAAAAAACTACTTTAAACCTTAAAACACATAAATTTACCATACTTAAAATTAGAAATAAATACAATACATAATATAAAATCTAAAGGTATAAATCACACAACACAACGATCAGCTTCTCTGGAAATTTCAACAGCATCTCCCCTATAAAAAGGACCTCTTGAAAACTTTACAACAACAAAATCAACACAGTTCAAGTGCTTCGTTTCCTATCAACAAACGTACAACATTTGAAATAAAGGCAAGCACCCTAACTATAGTTACATTGAGCTCCTAGAACAATATTTTAATAATATAATGCATTAATTTGAACTAATAACCATTTTCATTCATAAAGAGCTCACATATAGCATGCATCACATCTACTAATAGAAGCATTTTCCATAATTAAATTTCATCTGCATAGTAGCACAAGCTTGAACCCACTTTTAGTGTAGTGTATGATTTATTAATGAAAATAAAAGCCACACCTTAATGCTTTGCTCAGGGTGCTTTCAATTGTCCCTCTCACTTTTCCTTTATTGAAAATCATAAAATATAATATTAAAATAATAGAATTTGTACCCTTCATCACTATACAATTAATCCGAGATGTATGCACGTTGCAACACAAGAAATAATAGCATCGACAACATTAAACCTTTTCCGCTTACCAAATACAATATTTTAAACAACTATTAAATTTATCTGCCTTGTAACATAACTTGGCATGCACCCTGTGATATTAAATATATATATATATATATATATATATATCTCTCACACACACACACAAATATCATGCTATGAGTAACTCCGCAGGCTATATGCTTACCCTCACAAACAAAACACAAACACACTAAATACTTAAACACAAAGAGGATGGGTTTGAACAAAAGTAATGATGAAGAACTATACTGTATAAGATATCTATTCAATAGTAAGACCTTTCGATATTCATGATCAGCAGGATTAGGTACCCTATTTGAGACCAAAATTATTTTTCTATGAATAACGTTCCATTATAAAATTACAGAAATGAAGAAGAAAATTAATAGTATGGTAACCGTGAATTTAACTTAAAACAACAATTCCAAATAAATTTCTAAATTAACACAGGGTAATCTTGTTTAAAATGTATACGGATAATTGAATAAATAAAATCAATTCCATTGTAAAAATACATGAGAAAATTTATTTCAAAACAATTAATTTTAGAACTTATTCTTTTAGGAGGCCTTAAATAAAATGAGAAGCAAACGTGAACACATAGTCTACAAGGGTAACTAACCTCTCAAGCGCGGCTTGAGACCACTAAGACAAGCGTGGACACATTGTCCGCGAAGGTAAATAACCAAGCACAGGTTCAAGACACACGAATAACAAACATGAGAATGAATCCCACAAAAATCAAGCATGAGCACTGTTCCCGTGAATGTTAAGTGAGCTCGAGATTCAGCATGGTGTGCCAAGGACTGATAGTACTTTTGTTAGTAACAAGTGTTTTGTATTCAGCCCTCTCAAAAACATTTTCAAGTATGATTGGGGCCAATTTATCAAAGCAATGAAAATTTCTTCTTTCAATATCATGATAGCTCGTATCATGAAAGTTCATGAGCAATGAAAAGTAATGAAAAGTTCTTCTTTTAATTAAGCATGGTTGGCGCCAATTTTCAAGCAATGAAAAGTAGTGAAGGGCAAGACGACCAGAAAAAGAAAAAGAAGTTGGAAGAAGCCCCTCAGGCCATCATGGACGATGCTATGGCAGAAAAGGAATCTGAACATGCTTCTCAAGAAAATGGAAACTCTGAAAACAAAGAGCTGAAAGAAAAAAATGGAGAAAGCAATCCAAAGTTTCAATCCTACCGTGCCTCCCTATTGGGATTCAATGGGCTTGCCCATAGTAATTATGAAATGGAGGACGATGACTTATTCACTAATGACAAAGACATCTGCTGGAAAATCCCTGAACCAACGGATGAAATGAAAAAGTTGATGGAGCTATATCCTGTTGCACCCTGCTCTGAGGAAGAGTATAATGAGTGGTGTGAGCCATGGAATTATGCTCTTATCCTCACGGTGCTTGGCAGGAAGTTTAACCTCTATGTTCTGAAGGATCTATTGACAAACCTATGGGGGTTCTCTAGCTTTGAACTTATTGATATACCTAACAATTATTTTGTTGTGCGTTTTCAGGACCAAGAATTGTGGAGATCGCATTACAGAAAGGTGCTCTATGAAGGGCCTTGGGTGATCAAGCAACATTGTGTTATTGTCCAACGTTGGACACCATATTTCAACCCATATCAGAATGCTTTGGGTAGGGTGGCTACATGGATTCGAATTCCTGATGTGCCAATGCACTTATACAATAAACACTGCATCTCTCGGCTACGGGATTAGATTGGAAGGACGCTAAGGGTAGACATGAATACTCTACAGGAATGTCAAAATGCCTCACCTAAAATTCAAAGGGGGAAGTTTGTTCGAATTTGTGTTGAACTTAACCTTCAAAAAAAGCTGGTTCCTAAAGTAATCGCGGCAGGTTCCATATTCAACGTAGAGTATGAAGGCCTCACTTTGATTTGTTTTGATTGTGGGCGGTTTGGTCACAGGAGGGAAAGGTGTCCGCACAGATGCTCCACATCAGAATCCCATGACATGCCTCAGCATTCTTCACAACAGCCACCGCAGCGTCTATCAGTCAATACGTCGGTGACGGGTTCAGAGGAGTCTTTCGGGCCGTGGATGCTCGTGAATAGAAGAAACCGAGGGGGTCGGCCAGTTCACTGGTCAGATTCAAAAACTCAGCAACAACAGCCGTCGGATTCCGATTTTAGAACGATGAAGCCAGCAGCTCCGGTGAAGACAACGGCTCCAGGCAACGCAACGACTATGGTTCCAGAAATCTCGGTTTGCGCCGATTGAGGATCTCCAAAATCTGGAGGATGGCCATACCGTCAGTCAGATCGTACCTAGGCCAGAGCAATTTGACAGGCAAAAGGACGCTTCTCTCTTGGTCAAGTCGTCGAGATTGGATAGGAAAAGAGGGACAGCTGGCAAGTTGGGGAATAAAGGGGGAGAATTAACCCAAAAAATTAAAACCCAGTACAGGGCCAAATCGGTGCAGCCAGCTGGGCCCGTCTCACCTACTGGACCGGTCTCTCTTAATATATCACCTACCATGTTGGATACCTCGTCTCGCCTGGGCTGCCTCACATGGATGAGGGAATTAATTCAAGCAATGATCATAGACCTCCAGCTGGGCCAAGTTCAACGTTGGACCACCCTACCTCCACTAATGCATTGGGCCAATTAAAGGAAGACTCAACAAAAAACAATAATGATCTTATTCCTCAAGTGGGTAAAAAAAAAACCACTTCTAGGAAATCAAAGGCCCAACGCATGCATAATATTGTCCATGGAAGTTTGGAGATTGTGAATAACCAGAAGGTTGAAGCTAGAGAGCATTCCCAGGAGCAAAATAATAACTTGGCTGAATTTAGTAACACTCGGCCAACTGACCACTGGGATCCAAATGAGGATATTGCCCCGGATTTTTTAGAAGCCAAGGGATCTTTTGTGGCAGAAACCCAACTAGCGCACCAATCTGAAGAGGAAGCTCAATGCTCCAGGTAAGTATTTCCATCCTTCCTTATTTGTATTTTAATTATGTTTATAGCAACTTGGAATTGCAGGGGGGCTGGTAGCCGGACCTTCCCTTTAACCTTTAAAGATATTGTTAATAAATATTGTATCAATATTTTCTGTCTCATGGAGCCACGTATTAGTGGTGATAGAGCTGATAAGGTTTGTCGCAAGCTTGGTTTTAGCAATTGGATTTGGGTGGAATCTATTGGTTTTTCAGGAGGTATCTGGCTTTTTTGGAATAACGATAAATTTGATATTACCTATATTCACTCCACTACCCAACTGCTTCATTGTGAGATTAGAGAGCTTGGTACTAACAACCGAACTCTTGTAACTGCTGTTTATGGGGAAACAAATTTGGCTAGTAGAACCTCTCTTTGGAATTCTCTTCGTTCTCTGGGTATTAATGCTTCTCTTCCTTGGTTAGTTTTGGGGGATTTCAATGCCTTCTTGTCCCCTGATGACAAACTTGGTGGAGCCGACCCCCCTTGGGCCTCAATTCGCCAGTTTAAAGACTGTATTGATGACACTAACCTCATGGAAGCCAGGATTCGGGAGAGAAAAATTCACTTGGGAATGGCATGGTTTGAAAGAGCGGCTGGATTGGGTTTTCACCAACCTCACTTAGTTGAATCATTTTCCCAACTTCATTGTTCGTCATGAGCTCAAATTTAATTCTGATCATCGGGTTGTGGTGGTGAATACTAATCCATCATCTCAGAGGAGAAATTACCAGAAATCTTTTTTCTTACCAAATTGCCTGGTCCTTGGAGAACGACTTCAAGGATATCACTAAGGAAGCATGGCATGAGAAGAATTGGGTTCAAGGGCTTCAAAACTTTCAAAACATCGCTCGAAACTGGCATGATGCTTGTGTGGGTAACTTCTCTAAGAAGAAACATCAATTGATCCGTCGTCTTGAAGGAATTGATAGGAGTAGAAGGGACAATCTGCATACTGGACTTTATAGACTTGAGAAGAAGCTTTGGAATGATTACCATAAAGTGGCTACCCAGGAAGAGCTTTTCTGGTTTCAGAAGTCCAGATGTAATTGGCTCCAGGGCGGTGACAGAAATACAAGGTTCTTCCATGCCTCCACTGTGATTAAGAGAAGGAAGCAAAAAGTTGCTGCCATCCAGAACGACGTTGGGGAGTGGATTGAGGATCAGGATACTGCAAAAATGATGGCTCACGACTTCTTCCTAAATCTGTACTCTCGTGATGATTCTGTCAAAGATCTGAATGAGTTGTGCTCCAATTTCCCTATCATTGCCTCTCATGAGTTGAATATGCTCTCAAGGAAAGTTATGGCTCTTGAAATTAAGAATGCTGCTTTTGCTATGGGAGCTTTTAAGGCTCCGGGACCTGACGGCCTCCATGCTCATTTCTTTCAAACCAGTGGGATGTCGTCGGTTCCAAAATTTGTGATTTTATTGGAAAATGTTTTGATAATCCCTCTACTATGACCGCCATTAACAATTCCAGGGTTGTCCTTATCCCCAAGGTTGATAATCCTTCTACTTTAAAGGACTTTCGCCCTATTTCCTTGTGCAATGTTAGCTTCAAAATTATTACGAAAGTTTTGGCCAATAGATTTAGAGGAGTCATGAATACTATTGTTGGCTCGGAACAATGCATTTTTATTGCTGGAAGATCCACCTGTGACAATATCCTTATTGCCCAAGAGATTATCCATTCCATGAGAACGAGGGGCAGGAAGAAAGGGTTTGTCGCCATTAAAATCGATATGGAGAAAGCCTTTGATAGACTTGATTGGGGCTTCATTAAGAATACTCTGGCTTGTTTAAAGTTGACTGATAATCTCATCAATCTCATTATGGCCTGTGTTTCGACCAACACTATGTCTATCCTCTGGAATGGTGAGGAAAGTCCGTGCTTTACCCCTTCTAGAGGAGTCAGACAAGGGGATCCTCTTAGCCCGTATATCTTTGTTCTCTGCATGGAGCGTCTGGGCCATCTGATTAGAGCCGAGTGTGAGGCCCGCCGGTGGAAACCTTTCTCTTTTAAAAGACGGGGTCCTCACATCTCTCACCTTTTCTTTGCCGATGATCTCATTCTCTTTACAGAGGCTTCCCCCAATCAAATGGAGGAAGTTCGAAAAGTGATGAGAAGCTTTTGTGAGGTTTCGGGCCACAGAATTAATTTAGCCAAGTCCCGTATGTTCTGCTCCCGGAATGTGAATTTCAATAGAGCTATGGAGCTAAGTCAACTTCTTGGGATTGGTCTCACCCCTGATCTGGGTAAATATCTTGGGGTGCCTGTCATTCATGAGAGAGTGACGAAAGCCACCTACTTTCCCATTGTGCAAAAAGCTAAAAAGAGGTTATCGGCATGGAAGTGTAAATTCCTATCTATTGCTGGTCGCTCTGTGTTGATCAAATCTGTCCTTTCGGCTCTCCCTAGCCACTGTATGCAGTCAACCTTGCTCCCTATTTGTACCATCAATGAGCTTGACAAGATCTCCAGGAGGTTTCTTTGGTCCCAAGAGGAGGATAGGAAAAAGATGCATCTTATTGCTTGGGACAAAGTAACTCAAGCGAAGAAAAAAGGGGGCCTTGGCCTCAAAAATCTTCGTCTTCAGAACAAGGCGTTTATTATGAAATTGTGTTGGAGTCTCTTGACGAGGAAGCATGATCTTTGGGTCCAATGCCTTTGGGCCAAATAAACCTGTGGCAATCTTTCCCTTCCTAATGTCAACAAGAAGAGAAACTCCTCCCTTGCGTGGAAAGCAATTGTTCAAGTTTGGGAGAAGTTTCTTTCGGGAGTGGGGAAAAAAGTTAATAATGGAGTTGGGACCAAGTTCTGGCATGACCTTTGGCTTCCTATTGGTCGTCCCCTTTTGGCCTTCGTCGCTGACCCCATCGTTGTTAATGGGGATGAGACTGTTCGTGATCAATTGTTGGAAAACGGTGGATGGGATATTGATAGATGGCGTGGCATTTTGCCTTTCTCAATCATAAATATTATCTCCAAAATTCACCCGCCTTCTAGCAATCTTCCTGATAGCTTTTCTTGGAGAGTTGCGAGGGATGGTTGTTTCTCAGTCAAGTCTACTTACAACTACCTTTCTGACAATGGAAGAGTGAGAGACAATAGTTTCTGGACCTTGATGTGGAAATGGCAAGTTCCTGAGAAGGTTAAATTTTTTATGTGGCAAGTTGCTCATGAGAGATTGATAACTAATTCTCTTCGTGTCAAAAGAGGTCTTACCAATGATAATATTTGCCCATTTCCTTGCAATAGTGAGGAAACCATGATTCACGTACTCAGGGACTGTGCTAGGGCAAAAGACTTCTGGAAACAAATTTTAAGTACTAATCATTTTTCCCAGTTTTTTGCAGGTAATTTGCAGGCTTGGCTTAATTGGAATGTTCAACACAATCCAGGAAATGGAAGATTCCAAAATTTCTCTTGGCCGAGAGTTTTTAGTTTGGGGTGCTGGATCCTGTGGACAACGAGGTGCAAGTTCCTGTTCAAGGGCGAGGAGACAAATACCAGGGAGATGTTACATCTTTGCAATTATCTTTTAATGGAAAATACCTCCAATCAAGTTCTTACTCACAAAGTTTTCCAACTTGGCAGGATTGCAGAAGAGTCCTGGACCCCTCCTCCTATAGACACGGTTCGCATTGATGTGGATGGCTCCGTACGCTATTATCACCAAGCAGCCTGCGGAGGTGTAATAAGGAACTCTCATGGACACTGGCTGATGGGATTCCACAAATCTCTTGGGCATCATTCAGTAATTGAAGCTGAGATTCTTGCGATCATGACAGGATTAAAAGTGGGGCGTCAGATGGGTCTTCAGAGAATCCACCTATACTCTGACTCTATTGAGGCCGTCAACATCCTCATGAGAGATTGTTCTACAGACCATCCTCTGAGAGACATCATCACAGAGACTCGGGACCTCCTATTCCAGGATTGCAACATCGAGATTTACTATACTCCAAGAGAAAACATCTCTTGTGCAGACTATATGGCTAAGCATGGCCATGATGACCAGCATGGGGCGGATGTGGTTTTAGTTCCAACTGTTCCTACTAGCTGCCTTGAAATGTATCTAAAGGACCGATCGGTCTGCCATTCCTAGTTTTTGGCTTATCTTTTGTATTAAGGGCTTGACTTTCTTGTGTCTTGTCCTTCTATTTTATTTCTCAAGCGTATCTTGAAAAACATTTTCAAGCATTGCTAATTTTCCAATGAAAAGTTCTTTTTTCATTATCAAAAAAAACCCTAACATGAAAGTGGCGACACGAATTTAATTCAGTCACCAATTGTGGAATTTATGCGACCTATTGAGGAATTAATTATTTGGTGCGATTTAGGAAATTTTTGGCGCCCGGTGAGAAATTTCAAGAATTTTAGGAATTTAGGCGACCTGAATTAAATTCAGGTCACCAATTTTGTAATATAGGCCCCCTAAATACGAATTTAGGTCGCTAAAATTCATACCTATGCCTTTATCTCTCTTTTTTGTTTGAAATATTAATATATTATCCCTACGTGAACCCGTGACTCTCTACTTTTTTTTTGTTTGAAATATTATCCCTCAACCCGGACCTTCACTCATCGTCATTCTCATTGCTCAGCCTTCACATCTCTTCTCCCTCAACTTCATCGCTTCCTCTCATCATTTTTGTTTTCACTGCCATAGCTCGTCGACTCCATCGCCTCCCCTACTTACCTCGATCGGATCGAAGGCGGTGAGATCGAAGCGAAGGCACTATCGATCATATCTTTTTCATCACCGGATCCCCTTCTTCGGATCCGAAGGCGACGAGATCTAGTTGGGTCACGCGAAGGCAACAAAATCTGTTCTTTTTTTTTTTTTTTTTCAATTTTACCGTGATTTGTTTTTCATGTTCTTCGATTGTGATTGTTAGATCTGAAATTTTAGATGTTAGTCCTATTCTTAATTTCTGTTAATCCTATTTTGGATCTGTTTTTTCTTCTGATTTGTTTTCATCTACTTATTTTTTGATCTGTCGTGCTTCAAGAGTGCATATGTTGTACTTGCATCTTTTTGCGTTTTTTTCTTCTCCTTGCTAGTTCTTCTGGAAGTATTTCTGGAATTTGAATGTTGATTTGTTGATATGCTCTTCTTCCATGGCCACCCAAAAACCGGGGGTTTTTTTTTTTTTAAAAAAAAAAGCAATGTGGCGTCTCGAATACATTTCGGGACGCCTTACATAAGGCGTCTGAATTTAGTTCGGGACGCCTTACATGAGGCGACCTGAATTTTATTCGGGATGCTAAAAATCACAAAAATAACTACCCCTTCGAGACGTCCTTCGAAAAGGGACGTTAATTAGGTCTTATTTAGGTCGTTTTTAGGTTTTTTTGTAGTAGTGTAAATAAGTCTAATAAACTTTTCTTGATAAAACCATGCTTAAAAAATGGTAATTAATATACAGATATAACAAGTAGTAAAATATCATTTATAAAAGTTACAATTGGACTCTATTCACTTACCTACATACACATATATAAAGATATTTATAGAAACACATTACAAGAAAAGAGCAACGCGCGTCGTCCAATCTACTAAGCTAACCATTAGGTTGATAGAAATGAGACAAGGATATAAACTAGGAAAGAGTAATTAAAACTCACAAATTACAAGTCGTAATATATCTGCTGAATATTATATTTAAACTCAACTCACACAGGATATGTAATTAGCTAATTAATTTCATGAAGATAAAAGACCCACCCAACCCCATAAAAATCAAATCAGTTCTATCATGTGATCTAATACAATATACTATAATGATAACAAAATATACCTCTATCACCATCCAACACGGTAATAATAACATTAAGAATTACAAGTAACATGAAACCCATATAAATAATTGAAAATCTTAAGAACTGAGATTTACCCTTCGAAAATTCAAGAAAACTAGCCAGGCTTATGACTACTATGATGTACTACCTCCGGTCCTAATTATAGGAACACTTTTGTAGTATAATTTGCACTACAAAAGTGTTCTTATAATTAGGACCGGAGGGAGTATAATAACTTTGGCATAAAGTTAGTTTACAATGAAAATTCCCACCACCAAAGAGTTTGTATTATATCATGAATTCTAAAATGCTTCATCACACTTATTTTCAACGATAATTCAGTACTTCATCTAGCAATCACTTCTTATAGGTAATTAAAGTTTGAGTCATATATAACAACACCAGGCTCATAAAATACCCAACATAACTCTTCCAACAATAAAAATGATTTCTCAATATTTCCTCAATCCCATAATTTGGTCTATACTACATTAATCTTATTTACTAGCTTTAAATTCTCCTCTCGAACATTTTATTGAACATTTAGAGTGCATTAAAAAATTTAATCTTAAAACCAACTAACAACGTAGTCTTAAAAATCCCCTAAATCCAATATCATAACAAGATTTTGTTCCAATGCAAAATAAACAGCACCCAATCCATTCCTCCATTCTTCCACTCTTTGAAATGATTAGATGTAGGAAAGAAAGAGGAACTATGATCCCCACACCAAAAACTATAGTAGACAAAAATAGAATGAAAGTTTGAAACTTTTAAATCCCATAAGCACACATACGTAGAACAACAAAGGAGGAAAGCTTTAAATACCATACACAGAGAAACACAGGAGAAGGGAGGACATTCACACACCCAAGCATAACAACCAAGCAGAGAGAAGCTGAGATAAGCTTGGTGATAAAGACCGTAGGAAAATGAAGCCTACTATAAAACCCAAAAAAAAAAAAATGCCCCCACCCTAAAATTAGAGGGATGAGCACATAAGGGAGAAGCAATGTGAACCCCCCCCCCCCAAAAAAAAAAAAAAAAAGAGTGTAGAAGAGCATTATGGAAATTGAAAAATATCAAAGCAAAACAAAATTCTCCTTAAAAAAAACACACAGATATAAACTTAGCAACCCAAAGATATATACATAGCCACCTCCGAATATTTGTTATCAATTTGCAACAAATATATAAAATATTAATTATGATTAACTAGCTCACTTTATCCATTCATTTATTATATATATTATACTTTTTTTTATTGGGTCATTACACTTACCATCCAGCCCAAGCCAAGAAGAGGTGTGACCCTAAATCATTCCTGTCTTTAGCAAAATTGTACAAGTAAGTGTACATGATGATAGTGGGTTCTGCAACTCCGAGTATTAACAATGGCTGGCCTCCGAGAATTGATTGTATGATTCCACATATAGCAGTTGAATACAGCGTTTCTACTGAGCTCAAGATCCCATCTTCAAACAAATTAAAGGCACAAGATATATAACAAAGGACATTTCCAATTTAAATCTAAAGACATGCATGAAAACAAACAATCACAGACTCAACACGAAACAACTACATATAATAAGAATAAGAGGGAATATATATCAGGCTGGAAGAGAGAGGAAGAACCTGTGTCTCTATCGATCTGTTCTCCAAAGGCTATAACAGGAATAGCAGAAGCAAAGAACATATAGGTAGTTGGAGCCAATATCCTATCATCAAAATAACCAAAACAAATGAAGATTTATTTTTACTACGAACAAGTCTGAACTGAAGCACCGTATTATGTATATATGTAAAGTGAAATTAATCACCTACCCGATTCCTGAACAGATACCAGAAATCCAATCTTCCTTATAATACTTGGCTCTTCCTCGAATATCGCTACCTACACCCTTGAAGGGTGTCTTGAGGTTCTCCATTGTTGTTGAATGAGAGTTTTGATATATAACTCAACAATTTATAATGCAGACACAACAAGAAAGAGAGTAAAAAAGCAAATGATGAAATTGAAAATTTTATGAGAAAAAATTAAGCTAATGGAGGTAGAATAAGCCCACAGGTTTCAGAGGAGAATAGGAATATTATTATTCCCAAGAGAACCAAGAAGCTAAGTTGTATATGAATAAGGGAGGGCCACTTTGGGAACTAAAATAGTAAAGAAAAAGTTAAAAATATTAAAAATAATAATTATAAGCAAATATAAATTATGCGTACGGATATAAGGAGCATGCAGACGTTGCGGGCAAGCACATGGAAAAGTCACATGCTGCAAGGTAGCGTATTGTTAAATGATGATGATGAGTTATTAAATGATGGGGAAGAGAGAATTACACTAACGTCCTAGTTATAAAAAATAATATCAGAAAAACCTCATAATTTATTAATGGCAAGTGATAGAACAACAATTGACAAATAAAAGAGCTACCATTTATAAGTTATGAGATTTTTTTATATTATCTTCCTTAATTGGGTGTTCTTTTCCCAAGAAATTATAAACAACTGAGTTGACGCGGATCGAATAAATGGGAAGAAGCAGTGTGTCTCTTCTGCAACTGCTACAATGCTTCATTTACTCACCACACACACACATATATTTTATACTCCTATGTGATCAAACCTATTAAATGATAATATATGGTATCTTTGGCTGTTGATTGAAATAAGAGGAAAAGGCCAAAGGAAAACAAAAATATTAAGAGGAAATGTCATCTTGTGTGAGAGAAATTCAATGCATGTTTCAGTCGGTCTTTTTATATGGAGTACTGTGCCACACACAAACATTGGATCTCCACCCATTATAGATTAACTGTTTTAAAGATAAAAATAAAAAATATAGCATGTTAACTGTTGATATCAATATAACAGTTCATATTGCAAATTAATGTATAAAAGTAAGAATGTTAAGAAACTTATTCTTTTGATGCTTAATGTAAGACCTAATTAACTAATTTGATTAGATTAAAAATGTTTGTTAAGTTAGGTAATGTGATATATTTTTAAAACACTTTAATCATCTTCTTTAATTCTCTTTCTCTCTCTCATGGTTATTTGATTATTGTTGAGAGAATATTAATAGATTAATTTGGGGGAAAAATGATAAACATACGAAATATCTCGATATTTAAGACTAACATCAACTCTTCAATTAGTTCCTATATTAAGATTGAAAGAGTATTATCTTTAAAATAAAATTTGGATTCAGATCCCATATTAAAGATAAAAAAAATCGATCGATGCAGTAATGTTTAGAAATAACAAATGATGTAAATTTATATATATATAGTTGGTATAAATGGACAAAACTAATAAAATTAACAACACAACGTTTATGTTTAGGCTTTATTAGAATAATTATGATTCGTTGAGTAAATATATTACAGTGGGAAACATAAACTAATTGAGCTATATACGATTGAAATATTTATTCCTAAATTACATGATTACGTATTGTGATAACTACTCGTTTCGCCAAAAAAAAAATAGAGTTGACATTTTGACACAATATCTTCAATTAATTCTACGATTAGGTAGCTAGCTAGTTAGATAACCACACATATATATAGAAAAGTAATAACCATAAACTCCAAAGTATCTATACACACACGTATATGCTGATATCATCTGAGTCAAAATTGATAAGAGTTGGTATTTTAATTGAATTTTTCTCATTAAATTAGGGGGTTAGGTAGAGTGAGATAACTGCCCACTTTGTGAGATAGTACGCATGCAATAAGAGTTTGATTTATACAAAAACGTAATTTATATTTTGTAGTAGTCCAAATGACGCAAGTTTCCAACTAGCAAAAAGTCCTCCTTACACGTGTATCAAGGCGAATCAATCAAAAGATTTGCTTACTTCTATGTGTTGAAAAATATAAATGTATGTATGTGTATAAATAAATTTTTTAGAGTGACATGGGTCAGTTTTTTTTTTGTTGAACAAAAAAAGTTTTTGTTGTAATGATATATGATAAACCAGACGAGTTCCTGTTACTAATGAAGAAATGAATTAACCCAGTCAACCAAACATTGACGGGCAGTCCATATATTTATACCATAAACCTGAAAGCACATACAATATATATAACAACAGACAAGCCCATTACAGAAAAATAATAAAATGAACAACACAACGTTTATGTTTAGGCTTTCAATTCTTAGAATAATTATGATTCGTTGGTAAACATATTACAGTGAGAGACATAAACTAATTGAGCTATATACGTTTGAAATATTTATTCCTAAATTACATGATTGCGTATGGTGATAACTACTCGTGACACAATATCTTCCACTAATTATACGATTAGGTAGCTAGCTAGTGAGATAACCACACATATATAGAAAAATAATAACCATAAACTCCAAAATATTTATACACACACTTATATGCTGATATCATATGAGTCAAAATTGATGAGAGTTGACATTTTAATTGAATTTTTCTCACTAAATTAGGGGGTTAGGTAGAGTGAGGTAACCACCCATTTTGTGAAATAGTACACGCAATAAGAGTTTGAATTATGCAAAAACGTAATTTATACTTTGTGGTGGACCAAATGATGCAAGTTTCCAACTAGCGAAAACTCCTCCTTACACGTGTATCAAGGAAATCAATCAAAAGATTTGATTACTTCTGTGTTGAAAAATATAAATGTATCCTTATATATAAATAAATTTTTTACAGAGATATGGTTCAGTTTTTTTTGTTGGCCAAAAAAAACTTTTGTTGTAATGATATATGATAAACTGAGATAAGTTTAGAACCGGCTTTGGTCCTTGTCAAGGACCGTCGTCGTTGATGACATTATACGTCGACGTATAAGCCGCCACACACACAATGGTCCGCTACGGCTTGTGTGTGTAGTGCCTTATACGTCGACGTATAAGCTGCAGCGGATGGTCCTTGACAATGACCAAAGCCGCGTCCGACAAGTTCCTGTCACTAATGAAGAAATGAATTAACCCAGTAAAAAAAAAAAAAAAAAAAAATTTGAGTGACCGACCTTATATTTATACCAAAAACTGGAAAGCATATACAATATACAACAACAGACAAGCCCATTACACAAGGCCCAGAGCATACAGCCCAAATACAACATTTATCATACCCTGAGCATTATACTAAAACTATACTAACTTATTATCAAAAAAAAAAAAAAAAAAAAAAAAAAACTATACTAACAGTTATAATCAGTGGCTTAAGTCCCCATAGATATCTCTATCTAAGATCCCTATCAAGTTGAGGAGTAAACAAATATGTGGTAACCAACTTGCGAACTATTTCCTCATGATGCAAGCTTCCAAGGGGTTTAGTTTCACAAGCTGATTTTGGAAGGAACATGCTGCAAGTTAATTATGCCTTGTTGTAACCTTTCCTGTAGAAAGTGATAGTCAATTTCAATATAATTCGTGTGCCTGTGAAAAACCCGGGTTACTAGCAATATAAATGAAAGCCTTGTTGTCACAAAATACCTAAACAAGCTCCACACAATGCATTCCAAGATCCTTGATCATTCGTGTCAGCCATGCAATCTTGGAGACCGCAGTACTAAAACCAAATTTCAAAGTTCTCGCAATTGACCCTCTTAACCATGCAAAAAGGTGTACAACATACCATATCAATGGTTTCAAGTTTTACACAATTTTACAAGATCAAGAATTGTTAACTCAAATCTAGTGTTTATGGCACCTTTGGGACAATGAGTTATGTGAGCAGCAGTGACAGCAACATATAGTTCGAAGGCATCCCTTATTAGGGAAAGCTTTTTGACATCGTTGAATTAAATTACTAAGGATGTTTCATCATGATGCTATTCAAGTGTTTGTGGGTAAATACGACAACTTCCCCGAGACTCACAACTTACCACTTAGACATCACATCAGTAGAATTTCTTCTAGCCAATTTACACTAGTTAATCTGAAGATGATGAGCCATATATTCTTGCCTCAAAGGGACACCATGTTTATTATGTCAAGGACGAGAGGCACAATGATTGAAATATGATGATTTTTTTAAACCCTCAAGACCTTCATGACATGGGTGATGGTGATAGCATCACTTATGAGAGTGAGCCATTTTAGCTCACCAATTTTGAAAACTTCATCCATGAAGGCAATGACAATTATTTTTTTTATAGCTTGGTGCGTTTTTATAAGTTACGCTTTACTATCACTTAATTTAAATTTAATTTTTGTACAAAATAATAAATTCATAGCTAACATTTTCTCCACATAGTTTTTGTAGGAATGATGACGGGGAATGATTAAACAAAAATTGTCACATCAATACTTGTTACCAAACAAAAACCGCTACAAATGTACAACCACTAGTGTAAAAAAGAGCTTTAAGACCGCCTTATTTAGACCGGATTATTGAGAATCAGGTCTTAAAACTATCACCATTGGTAGTTTTGTAAATATAAAGAACTTTTTGGTCCGGTCTTAAAAATATGACTGGTGACACTTTCGTAAATATATAGAACACTTTTAAGACCGGATTATAAAATAAGTCTTAAAAGTATAGAATTTCGTAAATATATAGAATACTTTTAAGACCGGATTATAAAATATCCGGTCTTAAAAGTAAAAGTAAATATAAGTCCGAGAATGCGATGATTTATTCCTTCGTAAATATATAGCTAATAAATAAATAACTTTTAAGTTCCTATAATCTAGGATTATAAAATACGAAATTCAAAAACCATGGTAACTTAATTCCCAAAAAAAACTTAATTAAGATGATTACAATGGGGAATATAACTACGAAATTCAAAAAATCATGGCTAACTTAATTCCTAAAATTCTAACAACTTAATTAAGATAGTTGTACAATATAATTGTATATGCTAATATTGAACATCCCATTTTTGAGTTTTTAAAAAGTTTGATCAGAGTAGAGCATTGGAAGTATTTAAATTCGATAAACATCTAGATGTATATGTTTGCTTCCATAGTGATACAAAAAGAAATGCGATGATTTATTCCTTATGCCTTGCTTGCCCTTGCTTAATTTGGATGGAATTATATCTCATGCTTATGTATGATAAAATATGTATGACAGATATTCATAACATTACAAAGATACTAATAAGTAAATAATCATAAGCACACGTAGATGTAATGTCAATCACAACAACAAGTACATAGCACACAGCACATGCACACAACCATGTTTGCACCAACCGTTGCCACGATGACGCCTCCTCGTGTCCTCTCGCTAGGAAAACTCAACGGCATTACCAAGCGTAACCCTATAATCTAGGGATTACAAAGTCCTCTCCATGACTCTATGAAATATATACATATAAGCATATAATAAGCATCGAAATTCAAAAAACCATGATGGCCAACATGCCTAACTTAATTCCTAAAATCTCTTTAACAACTTAATTAAGATAATTCATACAATATAATTGTATATGCTAACTTTGGAAAATTAAATCTGAATTTCCAACTTAAATGTATATTTTCAAGAAAAAATACTTTTTTAAGAATTTATGAACAATTATCATCTTTCAAACATTGCCCAGAATTTCGTCCAGAAAAATAACCTAACTTCAACCGATTGTATTTCTTTGTATAGGAATCAAAACGCTACATATTATATATATTCAGAAAGCCCTACATGTCTAATTTATTTCTGGAAAGTTTCTTAATTTATAGGCTTCATTTTCAACATAAAATATTATCATTTCTGTTGCTGTTTACCCAGAAATTTTACCGAAAATTTCGTCAGAACTTCGCTACTTTGATCTTCAACTTCCAAGAATTTTGCTCCACAATATTCTCCACCATATTTTCGAAATAAAGACATTTTTAATCATAAAAACATGAAATCAAAACTTCTTGGAAGATTTAAAGATCAAACAAACCTTTATACTAAAAACTACTAAGAACTACAAAACTAAAGACTAGAAACTAAAAACTTGCTTACCTCTTGAAGAACCTTGCTACTCCTTCTTGCTATGACTTCCTCTCTACTATGGCTTCTCTATACTCATCACTTTGGTTGAGTTTTGGTGTGAAGATTATGAAGAGAGGAGCCTCCTATTTATAGGAGAATTCTAAGGACACAAGTGGCAATTAAATTTGACCAACACTCACCTTAACCCTTGGATTTAAACTTAGTAAAGAAGTTTTAATCTCATCCATCCATGTGATTAGAAGACCCTAACTTAATCTCTAAGTTTTGCTTTTTGAGAATTAATTTACTTTAATGAAATCTATTTTTGGTTGCTTGACCAATTACCAATACTTTTAAATTTCGAGTATGATTTTTGATTAGTAGTTGGATATCCATATTTATGGTCTAATGAGATTCCCCTAGTTATACTAAGCTTATTCTTCAACGTTTGCAAAAATAACCTCTACTAGGCTTACTTTCGAGGTTAAATTATGTGGGTTCAAGATAAGTCCTTATATTTTCTCCAGGGTTCCTACTTCTTCACAACTATTTAAATTTGTATAAATTCTCACTTTATTTGTTGTTTTAAGTTTTTACTGTGTACATCGATATTTACCGGATTTCAAACCATTATCCAATTTACTCTAGGATTTCAAAATTTATCAAATTAAGCCTATAATCTCTCTCTTGCTTATCTTCTTCCAAAGTCATTAAGAGCATTAATCCCAAGCCCCCAAAGTCTTCAAAGTACTCTTAGCAATTTCTCAATTTGTCCCCTAATTAAATGCTTGCATGTGATTTTAATTGCATGTGTGGGATTTGCCTAATATTAAACAATTTTGATTCCCTTTTTCAGCTCCAAAAATCATCCCCCTCCCCCAAATATTTTTTTGATTTTCAATTGTATATTAATTGCCTCACAAAATCAAAGAAACCTCTTATTGGTGGTTTTTATTTCACAAGGATTTCATTTTATGAAATTAAATTAAAGCCTTAGGATTTAACTTTACTAGATTAAATCCAAACCTTTAATTTGTGTTAATCTCTTATTGGTCCAATTAATTTCATGAGGATTAAGAATATTTTCTTGATTTATCATTAGTCAATTCAATTTCACAAGGATTTGGCTTTATGAGGCTTAATTAAGGCCTTTGGATTTGGCTTTATTAAATTTAATCTTAGCCCTTCATATCTAATCTTAATTAGCATCCCTAATAAAGTAGTTAAGTGTAATTGTCAAAATATGATTGGTTCTAAGATTAATTAGAAACCACTTCTATGCTAATCCTAGCCCTTCACTAGCCCTTATTTCTTAATTAAGGTAATACATCCTTAATTATGCCTTTAACATATGCTACTAAATTAATTGTGAATGTTTATGAAAATAATTCAATTGACATAGATTGAATTATCCACTAATTGTTGGCAATTTTCTATAATTGGTTTAATTATTTTCTCACAACTTTTTAGCTTTTCATGGCCATTTATGCACCATGTATTAATTTAATAATTATAGGGCAATTTATGACCCCTAAAATAAAATTGGATTTTTGCCTCTTTAAATTCCAAGGAAAATAAACAAATAAATTACTAAAATTAGAGACAACATACTTTCCTATTTTAAATAGGTATTATTTGGCCAAATTATAATATTCAAGAGGCATATGAATTTTGGGGTATTACAAAATATGAATTTCCAACAAATATATAGAAGACTTTTAAGTCCGGATTATAAAAGATCCGGTCTTAAGTATGACCGGTGACAATTTCGTAAATATATAGAACACTTTTAAGACCGGATTATAAAGGACGGTATTAAAAATATACTTTTAAGACCTGTTTTTACAAACAACCGATCTTAAAAGTGTTTTAAAAAAAACTAAATTCGCTAAACTCGTTAAGTCCGTGAGCGTGCTTGTCTTCTTGGTGATATAAATTTGCTTAGTTGTAGATTCAACGAGTGTCCCAAGAGCCTCACGGGTCAAATCCTCAAGCAAGAATAACATCTTCTTTCTCTAACCTACTCGCAATCTTCGTAAGTCATCCTAAGAGCCACACAATCAAATCATTGGCAACGTTAGCAGTGAGATGCTTCGAGGGTTTTGCGATGGCATCAACTCCAATCCTCAGCAACGGCGCAAACATACTGCTTCGAGGATTTTGGACGACGGCGGCTCCCTCCTCTTCGATCTATGGCTCCTCCCACACCACCTTCGCACAGAGATCGCTTAAAATCAAACCCGGATCTCTTCTTGCTTAAGTCTGTTTGCTCCTACCTTGATTGCTCATGCTTAGATCTGGACTTTGATTTTGGTTGCTTGAAGCTTT